>OU744266.1:2505000-3755000 GCA_916610215.1 Omphaloscelis lunosa | reverse complement strand
ATAAAATGTACAACTCTTTCTGACAACATGAATAGACGTTGTGTTATGTCGCTGACATGCATCGTCGCGTTGCGTTGCGTCGCCCATTCATTTCAGCGAGTTCCTGAAATTGACGGCCAACCAATATAGAGGAAATTAAAAACATTTTGTTTGCGTGTGTTTATTGTAAAAATAGTATCTATTATTATAAATATGCTATATTTAGTACTATGAATGTCGTGATTTGATGGTTCAGTTCTTCAACCCTCGCCTGTCATGTGAGGTTGTAGATTAAAAATCGGGCACTTACCAATGTGACTTTTTGCATTCATATGTACTTTCTAAGTTTAAGTTTAGTGGAGCTCGTGGTTAAATAATAACAGCCGCACGGGTCTTTCCATCAGGTTAAGCTACGCTTGCCGGGGTTGGTCCGTGAATGGGTGACCATCTTTACATACCGAGACTCCTCCGTGCCTCGGAAAGCACGTTAAGCCGTTGGTCCCGGCTGTCATTTGTGACGCTTTGATAGTTGTTACGGGTCGTCAGAAGCCCGAAACTCTGACAACCAGTCTTACCAAGGAGTATCGTATTACCCAATTACTGGGTTGTGGAGGTCAGATAGGCAGTCGCTCTATGTAAAATACTGATATTTTGCAGCATCCAGTTAGACTGGAAGCCGACCCCAACATAGTTGGGACAAGGCTAGGCAGATTGATTGATGTACTTTCTACGTTTAACTTGGACGTGATTGGCTTTGGTGAAGGAAAAACAGCGTGACCTAACTTTTTTTTTTTTTTTTGGGTGGTGTATTATAAAATAACTTCTCCCGCTCTGGGCGGAGCGGGAGGGCGTGTCAGACTCTTACTGACTAAAACCCACCCGTGTTCCTTCGATTGCCCTGTTGCCGGGGGCCACGATCTCCCTTTCGGTTTTCTTCGCAACCCCGGCAGGCATCGGCCTTAGTGGACCCCTTCAATTCTGCTGACATCTCTTTGAGGCGCGCGTGGAACACAACGCGCCGTCGACCCGGGCCTGGTCCTTATCGGACGGTGAGCCACCCATTGCTCACCGCCCGCAAGCCGTGACTTAACCTGGACTTATAATTAATGTAAGTCTCAAATCGCCTACCTGTCTTGAGCAAGCGTGGTGATCAATGCTCGTGCCTTCTCTGTATGAGAAGAGGCCTTTGCTTCAGTGGGATATTATATAAGGCTAGTATTATTGTTATTATGAATGGTCGGTCGATATGTCGCGTTGTTCCAATAGTATCCCAGTTATGTCGCCAATATTATCGTCGTTTGATAACTCGCTGTTACGCATTCTTTATCACTTACGTTTTATGTAA
This sequence comes from Omphaloscelis lunosa, assembly GCA_916610215.1. Lineage (NCBI taxonomy): Eukaryota > Metazoa > Arthropoda > Insecta > Lepidoptera > Noctuidae > Omphaloscelis > Omphaloscelis lunosa. The sequence goes on along the minus strand of OU744266.1, from coordinate 3,753,676 downwards.
CGTTTGCGTCATTAAACTGCTTTACGATGTTATTTATTACCACTTAAGTGTTAATGTATGAGTTGATATGAAAGTGCTTTCTGTCTTTGCACGGCATGTTGGTACTAGTTACTAATATTAAAACGGCACTAGGCATAGCTTGCAATACGCAAATATCCCTACTACTTGGTCAAATGTGACACAGTGTAATTTGAGCATGTTTGCCTGTTCAAAGTTTGGACACACAATTACCAAGTCTTCAAATCTTTGAAGCTAAAGAAAAAAGAAAACAAAATGCGTTTATTGACAGAAAAATACACCTTAAAACTATGAAAACAGAAAACAATGATTAAAATGCCAAAAGGGCCTCAGCTCAGCATAATGACAGACGACAACACAAAGTGTACCACCTGACGCTGATGTTCAGCTGCAACCCACGAGTGCCATACGCTAGAATAATAAACAGGGAAGTGTGTGTCCGTTTTAATTAATTAGGTATCAGAATTAATTAAGGTAATATTATTATATTACCCTAATTAATTCTGATACCTAATTTATTAAAACGAAAGAAAGAGAGTATAATATAAAAAAAATGTTGTGACATACATGTGTGTGTGTGCGTTGTGTTGTAATTAATGACAAATTAAAATATATACCCAATATCTGTTTATTACCTAAATTAAAATAATGTCTGACAATTGCAGCACAAACAACTAAATGCATTTAAAAACAGAAACAGACAGAAATTAAGTGTCACATCACTTAATTTCTGTCAATCGTTTGGAGATGACAGAGACAGAATTATGTTTTACAAACGTTTAGTATTTACTGCATTTATGGCGGATTCCTATAATTTACGGATCGTTTATGGTTAATATTAAGACTCTTGTATCTTTACCAATAATGAAGCAAAGACCAAGCTTTGCATAGTAGACCCACCTAAATAGAAGTAGCTATCACAGGTGAAATTAGCTTACGAATCTTTTTATATGCCCTGCACCCTAATTGCGTAACAAACGATCAGTCATAATCTGAATAATTTTGAAGGATATTGCTAATCCACTGCTTCATAATGTTCGAAAACTTTGTCTGCTCAACAACGTAAATAATGCAATGAATGTTGTTGAATTGTCAAAATGAAACAGAGTGTGATAGATTGTGTGTTACGCAATTAGGGTGCAGTTTGGCAATTAAAAAATGCTACCTTTGTTAAGCAAAACGATGCGTTTTTGTTTATAAAGGCCGAGCATTAGTGATTCATGGTGCGAGTGACCCTAGTAAGGATAGGCCATTCTGTTTTGTGAAACTTTTTGGTTCGCTTATTAAATGTATTTAGTTCTCCCATATTTTCAAACTTTTATAACTATAAGCTTTCGAAGTTGAGCAAACTTTGAAACTATACAACTATAACATTCCAAGAATGTTATGTTATCTTTGAACATGTAGACTGAACTAAGTTTGTATAATGTTCAAATTGTTAATTAGTTTTGAATTTAAGATGGGGTTTGATATGGCTTGATGTTAAAATGTAATTATTAAAATCATAATGTACAAAATAAAAAGATAATAAAATACAATAGACAATCAAATTTAATAATCTTGAAATGGTCCAACACTTTTTTAAATACAGGCTTTGTGTTGTGGAAACTGTAGGAAAAAGATAAATGAATATGTGATATCCCTTACTTAACTAAGTTGGCTTCCAGTTTAACGGGATATGACTGAATATAAGTGCTGCCGCGACGTAACGCGGGAACACATCGACTGCTGCTGTTGCCTGCAGTCGTCTACCGACTTGTACCTTTAAGGTAGAATTCCGTAGCAGACTGCAGACTGCGGCAGCAGGCGACTTCATAGGAGTTCAATTAGATTTTTATAGAAATACCATAGAAACCAGAGTGTCGCGGCGGCACGTCAAATGCTGCTGCCTGCAGTCGGGTATATACTTGTACCTTTAGGTACAATTCCGTAGCCAGCTGCAGACAGTAGCAGGCGATGTGCTTTCCTCAAAGCGCAACTACTATTGCCACTCAATTATTATACAGTACTCACTGATATTTTTCTACCGAACCTTTTTAGGCGCTTGGTTCAGCAGTGGATGTCTTTCGGCTGAAATGATGATTATGACCTGTTCTTGATTCAATCAGCTGTCTGACTTCAGTATTAAACATAGACAGTGATCGTCCTTTATTAATGATGAGTAATTTTATGATTCCAGGCCCCTGGTGGCGTTATTAGACGGACGCGACTGTACGGTCGAGATGCCGATACTGAAGGACGTCGCGACAGTAGCGTTCTGCGACGCACAGTCCACCTCAGAGATTCACGAGAAGGTGCTGAACGAGGCCGTGGGCGCGCTCATGTGGCACACCATTATACTGACCAAGGAAGACCTTGAAAAGTTCAAGGCGTTAAGGATTATAGTCCGTATCGGCTCCGGCGTTGATAATATTGATGTTAAAGCGGCTGGGGAACTAGGTGAGTGTCATTTATCTTTTAAAGTAGCCTTAATGATTAAAACAGGTTGAAAACCACACTCCATCACTCCGGCAGAACGTCTGTCCGAAAGCCAATCAACAGTGGCCAATCTAGAAATCTGTCAACCAATTGCGAGCCTAAGTTGGCCGCTCTAGAAATAATCTGGCCAATTGATCGTCGGGCCTTCCCAGACATAATGCCAGTGTGAAGACAAAATTTGAGTTGATAGATACGAAAATAATATTGAAATAGGGACCGATTTGCATACTCAGCGCAGCGACTCGTTTTTTAAACAGGTTATCAAACAGAACTGCTATTTTGGACCTGAATACACAGAACAGTCGCGCCTTGTCCGTGGATACTGTAAGTGACAGTATAATTCCATATAGGTTAACACAACAAGTTAAAATCTGGTGAATAATTCTCAAATCAGATGTTGCTGCTGGTTGCAAATAAATGTGATGAGCTAAGCAATCATAAGATTCATCTATATTCGTTCTTGACCTATCAAACTTCAGCTAATAAGACTCGAATTTAAAAAAAAAAACCTAAATAATTTGAATGTTCGACTTGTAAATGTATGACTTTTAAATGTTCCAGGCATAGCGGTATGTAATGTGCCAGGCTACGGCGTGGAAGAGGTAGCGGACACCACGATGTGTCTCATACTGAACCTGTACCGGCGGACGTACTGGCTCGCCAACATGGTGCGGGAAGGGAAAAAATTCACAGGTATACTCACCAACACTTGTTAAATTTTGATTGAAACCACAAAGAAACAGGTGTCTATAACACTACCTATTGCCAATAAACCCATTTTTCTTTCTTTCTTTCTTTCTTTCTTTCTGGGGTTTCACTCTCATCCCAGGTTTATTACTTCGTGTAGGTACATTGTACAGTCGATCAGGTTTGTTGGTATACATACAGGAAAAAATATTCACCTTTATACTAAACTGCCAATATTAGCCTAGTGGTGTGACCGTTAGACTGCCAAGTCATAGATCTCGAGTTCGAACCCAAAGCACGCACCTCTGACTTTTCTGATTCATGTGCGTATTGTATAATTATCACTTGCTTCAAAAACGGTGACGGAAAACATCGTGAGGAAACCGGCATGCCTGAAAGATATTTCTCGACGGCATGTGAAGCCAAGTCAGCGGCCCATGGGCTTTAAAACTTTGACACCAGGTTAGTCACTAACCACACGAAAAGATGAAGAATATTATTTTTTATTGTGTGCATAATAGTTTAAGGCTGATGTAAAAGAATTGACTACACATCGTTGAGTAGTTGCAAGTTAACAAATAGATTTGTCGACTGGATCTACCTGGGCAAAAAATTCTGTCTTAATCCAGGACATGAGCACAAAATTTGAGACAATCTGAGCGCCAAAATTTCTAACCCAAATCAGTTAAGTCATTTGAGTAGCGAACATTGAAAACTCTAAACAAAGGTGGCATTGCGCTTGGCTCAGTGCTAACTTTTATAAATAGAATTGATTGTATTTTCTCACATCCAAATTTGCTATAACTCACAGTCAATCACAGGTAGTCCAATTTGGAGGGTTTTGCTACCTTTCATACTAAAACTGCTTTATACAAAATGCAAAGTACTTCGCCGATTGGTATTATTTCAAATGCCCCTTAATGTTAGGGTTCCGTACCCGAAGGGTGCCAAACGAAATCCTATTACTGAGCCTCCGCTGTCTGTCTGTCAGAGAGCTGTAGCTCTATGAACTTTAATAGGTAGACAGTTGAGAATTTCACAGATTATGTATTTCTATTGCTGTTACAACAAAAAAATATAAAAATTAAAAAATAAATGGGGTCTCAATACAAAAATTTTGTATTTTGAAAAAAAAAAAAAAATTTACCCTGGCATGTGTGTCATTGTCAAAATGCTCATCGAGTAGAGAACATTTTTTTATGAAGAAATAGTGCCTGTAACAGTTGTCAGTTTTAGAATATATTTGTACCAGCTCTATCTCAACAACTAAACCAACAATTTAGGAATTTGAAACTTCTGTATATCATGAACCATGTAATCAACAAAAATTAAAAACGCAGATTATTTTTTTAATTTGTAGATTTGTGTGATGTTGTTATAGCTTAATTTTTATCTCCCAAACATTTAAATAAATTAGTACTCGTCTAGTTTATAATAGCAACACCCAAAAAAATTGGCTGTCGTTATTCATATCCACGAAACTGATGTTAACGTCAACATACGCCGGGAAGTTCGCCCTTGAGATGTACTGAAACTCAGCGGTATTGTAATGAATTACTTTACTACGCTCACGACACGTGCAGGCGATAAATATAGCCATTCTTGAAGCTATTTTGAATCGTATTTACGTATTAATGGACACTGATAATGTTACAATGTTTTACGCTTAACAACAAAGTTATAGTTGTTTTTAACTGCATAAAGCCTCGTGGAGACTGGCGCGACGCGACTCTACCAAAACGATTTCTAAGAAAACTACATGGTAGAACAATTAGGGGTCGTTCATTAGTTACGTAGGCGTTTGGGGGGTCGAGCCGAATCTTACCCAATCTCTTGGGGGGGGGGGGGGGGTAATATTGTGAGATATGGCTAAATCCTACACAAAAACGAGAGGTGTGGTTAAAGCTTACCGACCCTGACGACCCCATTACCCTCCTCCAGGAGAGCAGTAGGGAAACCAGCATAGTGAAAAAAAACAGACGCCTCCCGTCATTCCGAACTCGCCGCCGAGGTTCTTTGCGATCGCGATCGCGACCGCGTCCCCGAGTAAATGAGACTCCCCTCCACCCTTGCTCGATAACGAGGTGCCAGCAGTTGTTGCAGCTGAGCACGCAGCTTTAAATTCCTCGACTAATAATCATGATCAAATCTTTGATCCATCCTTGATGTCCTCCCTCCGGTTGACGCCCTAAGCCGAAGTTCGTACCCCACAGGGGGTGTCCTTAGCGAGCGTTCACCTAGTTTTAATTAGCATAGTTGAATAACCCCTGGCTGGAGGTTTTAAGTGTAGTAGCTTAAGGCACCCACAAGAAAGCCCGGTTAAGTAGTCATGATCTCAGGGATCAACTACGAGATACCCTATCTAAAAAACAAAAATAAAAAATAAAAACGTCGTTTGAGGGTAACAAAATGAAAAACTATGAACGAATGGTAATAAAATTACTCGCATGCACACACACACTTGTATCGTATATAATAGAAAGAGACAGAGAGAAAGAGAAATACTAGTCTTAAATCAAAATAATTAATCAAATAATGATTTTTTAAATAAATCCAACGCAATCAAGCACATACTAACGTATAAATTACACAAAATATACGCTTATTGAAAAATCTCACGTGATATTAGGGCGGGGGGAGGGGGTCGAGCCAAATCTCACGACATCTCATCAAGGGGGGCGGGGGTCGAAAAATCGCCTCACGTAATTAATGAAAGACCCCTTACCGGTGTTGCGTTGTGCCGTCACGTCGCGCCAGTTTGCACTAAGCTTATCTCAAAAAGTTGCACAAGAAATAAAATAAACAACCTGTTGCTTGAGTCCACAAGTCCTCATCCTCTTTTTTTTTCTTTGAATTGCTCCTCACAGTTGAACTTAGGAGATTGTCGCCTGCTTAACAGGGCCATCCTGTTGATGCCTTAATAAATTAAGGCCTCCAGCCAAAGGCCATAAACTTATAATATATGCGACTGTACGCTTACGGCACCGCCTGTGGGGTACGAACCTCGGCTTAGGGGGGAAAGCAGCAAGGGACAGGCCGGATCAGATTAATCTCATCCTCCTGGATTTATTCCCAAATCATTTGTAGTCTGCACCTGTCCCCCCTTAATTATAATCGCTGTGTGAAGTTATGGTGTTAGACGACAGTGGCAAAAAGAGTGGTGCGGGTCCAGCGACTTCCGCACAGCATTATGTGGTATGGACTATCTATGTAGCAGTATAATCAAATCTCAGTTAGAAATTACCATTCGTTTTCATTTCTGTGGCAGGCAATAACCCGTTCCTAGCATAGATCCTCTTTATTATATTCGGGGGTGCTTGCTGTTCAATGAACATCCTCTAATCTCGGTAGCGCCATCATCTATTTCAAATGCCAATGTTGACGTGTTTGCACTTCAGGTCCGGAGCAGGTGCGCGAGGCGGCGACCGGCTGCGCGCGCATCCGCGGCGACACGCTGGGCATCGTGGGGCTGGGCCGCATCGGCTCGGCCGTCGCGTTGCGCGCCAAGGCCTTCGGCTTCAACGTCATCTTCTACGACCCCTACCTGCCCGACGGTATTGAGAAGTCGCTCGGGCTCACCAGGGTCTATACGCTTCAGGTGAATACATACTACGTAATATGAAATCTACAGTAGACCAAGAATTACCGTTTCTTTTCCGAGTACCTGACGTCAACTATCCAGTAGCAGCTGGAACGTTTTAAAAGAGGCTAGATAATAAAATAAATAAAATAATTAATTAATTATAAATAATAATAATAAATAAATAACTAATAAATAATTTATTATTTTAATTAATAATTAATTATGCAGACTGGTAACGAAAGAATAGTGGCGCGATTTCGACCACTATTGCACTCATGACGTGCAATTTATAGCACTAGCATTACAAACAGGGCAGAGGACACTACTTCTCTTATTGAAGTTTTACAATCATACTAGTGTTTGTAAAAGATATCCATATACCTTTTGCGAGCTATTGTCAGCTGTAAACTGGATTAGATGCAGAGTAATGTCTCTAAATTCAGCTCATTTGCCACCAGTCACAAAATATTGTGTGTTAATGCAATGTATGTTTGTCGTTTCCAGGACCTCCTATTCCAGAGTGATTGTGTATCATTGCACTGCAGCTTAAACGAACACAATCACCATCTCATCAACGAGTTCACTATCAAACAGATGCGCCCAGGTGAACACCGTTCATTTATTATTGGACCTTTGTTATTATAGAGCAGCCCAGAGGTATCGGCCTCGACTTACGTGTAGTAAGGGCATGAGTTCGAACCCAGGCAGACACTTTACTTTGTGTATTTTAATTTCATACACCACTGTTCTCAAAACGGTGAAGGAAAACATCGTAAGAAAACCGGCATGACCTAGAACCAAAAAAAAATTGAAGTCATGAGACATCCACTAACCCACACTAGGCCCGCGTGATGGTATTTGGCCCACTACCTCTCACCAAGAGGAGGCCTGGTTCCCAACAGTGGGAACATTATAGGCTGATCATGCTATAAGTATAATACTGTCGTCTTTTAACGAGAAGGCCGTTAAGCCCAAAAAGTTGTATCCGAAAAAATGGCAAAAAATGCGGAAATCGTTGTTTGTTAAAAACTAGGTTAAATGATTGTTGGACACATCAATTGATATTCTTTTTTGTTTATCCTAAAGAATAATTTCTATTCAGAAACTTTTAAAGAAGTGTGGGTTAGACGCTTTCAAGTAATGGAATCATCATATATTGTGTTATTTAACGGCCTAAAAAAATTAAATATCTCTGGAACTATTTATATTGTAAAAATGTTTCTGAGACTGAGAGAGAATTTTGAACTCTATCACTTTTAATTAAAAAGTAAAAATTGGCCATTTGAGGGTTAACGGCTTTCTAGTTAAAGGACGGCAGAATAGACCAGTTAGGCTCGCCCTATATTACACGAAAGTTAAACATAACTGGCAAAATGTGGGTTTACTATAGGTACACCTCTGCCACACCCTTCGGGAAAACAAGGCGTGATGTTATGTTAGAACAGTTACGAAAGCTAATGGAGAAGTATGCAAAAAAAAAAGACTTGGCGCCGGCCCCAAATAAATTGGGATAGGACAAGATAATGATGAATGATGCTAATTATAGAAAAGTTAGCGATTGACGATTAGAGAAAGAAAATCTATTTATTGAGACTCGCACAGGTGATCACAAATTAAACTTAACGTACAGGATGGCAGAGACATCGACGCCAAAACTGTTACCATGGATTCAGTACATGATTCTGAACCCCCCCTGCATTGAAATTTTTCGTCGGTTATTAAAAAAAATCTGCTGTTTCATAGAAAAGTGCAATACCTACGCGGTCAAGATGTATGGAATAGCTGATTTTTTTTTAAATAACCGACGAAAAATTTCCACGCAGAATCATGTCCTGAATTGACGGAAGGAAGGATTCTGATTTCTGAAAAGATATCTGCTGTAAAAGTTTTGAAACAGATGATTAGAGAAGTAAATCGAAAATGTCTTATTTCGCAATAAAAATTTAATGGGTTGCATTAAATTTTTATAGGTGCGTAGTACTCAACCGGCGTGCGTGTATGATCAGATGTATAAAATGAACGTAAACGATAAACGAGACAAAAGGAGAATGTAAGGATCGTAGCAGGTCACGTTCTGTAGTTTCTGCCTACCCCCCATGGGAAGAAGGCGTGATATGTATGTATTGATTATATCAAAATCTAATATAAACGTATAAAAATAATTACTTCAGTTCTCGATCAAAAAAAAAATCTGTTGATCCGTTGCGCGTTGCTGCGAGAAAGACGTCCAAAGGAAGCCAAATAAAGCCAAAGCAACAAACACGCTTTTGTATCCAATATATTATGCTACTCGTCGGTTGGTCCATAGAATAAGGTCGTGTATTCCGTTGCAGGCGCGTTCCTGGTGAACACGGCGCGCGGCGGGCTCGTGGACGACGAGGGGCTGGCGGCCGCGCTCAAGCAGGGCCGCATCCGCGCCGCCGCGCTCGACGTGCACGAGAACGAGCCCTTCAACGTGTTCCAAGTACGCCACACACGCCACATCAATCTGTCTAGCCTTTTCTCAACTATGTCTACTTCCAGTCTAACCGGATGCAGCTGAATACCAGTATTTTACATGGAGCGATTGCCTATCTGACCTCCACAACACCTATTCTGATAAAATCACACTGTGATCCCACTAGATACTAAGGATTGACTGTTCACTTCAAGCTGATTCCACATAAGCACAATGAGATTTTTACAGAATTGCACTACTTGCGACAGATTAATACAGATGGTTCACACCGCAAAATCATTTAAATAAAAGTGATTCTACACAAAATAATAACACAATATACAATAAAGTGCAATTCAGGTCGCAAAATGCTAATTACTTACAGTTATATTCACTCAGAAGTTGCCTCTGTCTATCGTTTACTCTTATATTTTCTGACTACATTACACTCACTGAATTGACCCGACAAGGTGGACCTGCCGCGTACTTGTAGCTTCATACCTAAAATGCGGAGTCGACCATCTGCATTCATTTGTGCTACAGGGTTATTTGAGTTCGACATATACGAGGTCATACCCATATACATATATGAGTCATATATGAGGTGTAAATTAGTAAAGCATGGTGCAAATTAGTCGTAAAAGAAGTAAGAGGTGTTATTGGACATCCTTTCGTTTTTGTACACTTGGCGATTGAAAGCTAGATCTATGGTAAAAAAAAAAATAGTATGTGATAGCTGAATTTCTGGTGTTTCAAATCCTTAACGTTGGACTACTATTTACGCCACAACCTGTATATATTTTGTGTTTGTCAGTTAGTGAATATTTTATATAATGAGACATTCATTGGCACGTTCGTGTCAGGGCCCGCTGAAGGACGCGCCGAACGTGCTGTGCACGCCCCACGCGGCGTTCTACTCGGACGCGTCGGCGCAGGAGCTGCGCGAGATGGCCGCGTCCGAGATCCGGCGCGCCATCGTGGGCCGCATCCCCGACTGCCTGCGCAACTGCGTCAACAAGGACTACTTCCTGGGCGGCGCCGGCGTCATGCAGGGCGCGCCGCTGGCCGCGCCGGCCGCGCCGCCCGCGCCCTACCCCGAGGGCATCAACGGCGGGTACTACGCCGCCGCGCAGGCCGCGCACTCCACCACGGCCGTGCACGACGCGCCCGCGCCCGCGCCCGCGCCCGCGCCGCACGCGCCCGCGCCGCACGCGCCGCACACGCCGCACACGCCGCACGCGCCGCAGCCGCCCATCTCCCTGGTCAGTGCCAGCGGTAATGCGAGCTGATACTATCTGCCTGACACTGTCCCCACTGCACAATACTCCCACGCATGCATCCCAAACTAAACGACGACGTCACACGCTCATCCTTGCGCGTCGTATTCCTCATTAATGAGGGTCGTGATTCCCAGGTCACATGCTACATGGTCACAAAAACGTGACTTAAATAGCTCAATATTATCAATTCCTACATTATCCTAAAAGAAATCCAATCCCATAGCTAGTGCATGCTTTATTTTAATTATTTTTTTACTGTATAATATAATCCAGCTGTTAGTAACTGTAGACAACGATACGAGATCGTTGACCCCATCATCAAAAATTATGATTTTGGTAAATCATTTGTTAATTTTAATTCCATTGAAAACCCATACCTATAATGTCTGCCAATAATACAAAAATCTTATTTTTTAATTTATACTTTCATTGAAATTGCTTGTTATTTAAGATCATCGAGTAACGGGTATCTTCCCTGTGTTGCAGCCAATCAACACGTCGGATCCGGCCAACCATCAGTTGAACAAGCAGGAGAGCTCCGACGTCCATTAGGCGACGACGATGCGCTACGTTACAGTACCGTCATCACGCCGAGCGACTAAACAAACATACAAACAAACAATAGTTTTATTGATTCCATCGCAATTATGTCATAAGTACCTATGTCGTAAGCCAACGAGTGATATAATATGTAGTCGCGGCGTTTGCATAGAGGCGACACAACGCTTTATATTATAAAATAGTAAATTAGTGAGTCTTAGTGCGTCGGCGTCGGTACGATCCGCGGCGAGTGAGTCTGTCTGCCCTCTTCCATTTTGTTTTATAGTGAAATACGTTCCTATCGCGGGGTTGAGGACAAATGGAGTGTGTGCGTAATGACAAGACTTCTTTCCTCCTGGCACTTCACTAAATAGCGGAAAATGATTATAGGAAAAACTATCAGGATTGGCACTCCATTTGTTTTCTGCTCCTTGATTTTCATAGTCGATTTCATATTAACTGACAATAAAAATTACGATGGAAAAGATTTCGACACTATCGAGTGTCTGAATATGAAAGCACTGGTGATAACGAAACTTTTGAAGTATACAGTGAGTCGAGACATCTCCATTCTCAAAAATGTTTTATATACGTCTGATAAATGAGACAAATAATATAATTAGTGCATACGGCTTGTGTGTGAATGTACACAGTTTTATTTCAGTGTGATTATGAGATTCCTTGTGAAACGCACGCCCGTCTCGATGCAAACGTCGCGCGATATGAGCGAATAGTTGATTCTGTGTTTGTATTTGGTAAGTTGGGACAGCTATATATAGATACTGTTATGGTAAAATGCGTGTTTTGATCGCGGGCCGAAGCGTGTATGTTCAGAGTGTACTTGTACGTGTAAATAATGCGATAACATGTCAGAACTCTACTCCACACAGTCGAGCATCGCGGCGTTTGTGCGGTGAGGTGAGGCAGAGTATTAACTGTCTTTTAAATCTGCCAGTGACAAACGAGATGACCCACTGTTTGGAGTAGATATTTTCACCGTGTCAATAGGTAACCGCTGGTTCCATATTCGAATTGCGAAACCATAGCTAACGAAAATAAATATAGATGGTTTACGTGTCTATGAACAGGCTTTGCGTTCGTCATATTTTTAGCGCAGAGTTCGCAGCAGAATTTGGAACCAGGTTTTTATAATAGAAAGTTTTTGCTCAAGGGTAATTAATACGTCGGGTGTATTCAATGGTCAGTCGATTGATAAGTTGTATTTGCATATTAAACCTGTAAAGTAGAATCAGAGGTTTACAGGAACACCTTACTACGATAGAGCAAATAGTAAGTTGTGAGAACTTATGGAATATACAGCTCCTTCAATGTTAATAGGATTCATGTAAACTTGAATAAGGCATGTTTCTTCGCTTGCCCTGATCTTCGAAGTAACGCTAATGTTGTATGCAAATTAAATTGTCAGTCTCAACCGTAGTCTCAGAAAAGTGGCCCACAGTTAGACATTATCGCGTTATTCAGACGTACGTACGTGTGTGTTGTATCAAAGCGCTGGAGTATACTGTGTACTAGCATACGTTCGATGCATGGTCCCAGCTGGTCTATAAGCATTTGATCGCATTTGTTTGTACCCACACCGGCCCGGCCCGGCCCGAGCGCATGCATTCGAACTGTTATTTTTAAGTAATCAACAAAAGGACTGTAGAATTCTATCATCACACTTTATTAACGAGAAAAACGGATGTCTTCGTGTTTCTTTTTTTTTTACTTTGAAAATGTACAAAATCATCCTTCATTTGAATATTTTTTTTAAATAGAGTTTAAGTGACGAATTTGTACATGAAAGAACACCATGATATAAAATTTAGAACCGAAACGCAATAGAGGGGCTTCGCCCTGCCGAGCACCCGTTTGACAATCGTGAGAATTGGTATTTAAAAATTAGTATTTACTTACAGTTTAGTTTAATGACAAAAACAATGTGTATATTTTATGAGAAAGTGAAAAGTTCTTAAATAAAACTATTGTTTTCGGATTAATTACCTGAGTGTTTTATTTATTATCAAACAAATGTCAACCTCGTTCGTCTTCAGTTCTGATTGACCACTACATTACAAAAAATTACTAATACATAATAAAACTATTGAGATATATCTCGACCACTGCTTTCTTTACTTATCTAGCACATTGTTTTAAGTTAGAAAAAGGTCTACTATAATAAAATATAATTGCATTATATTTCACATTTGCAACTTTCAAAACACAAGTTTTACAAATATAACATTTCATGCAGTAATGAGATCATTAGTACAAATTGGCACGTATATTATTCCTAATAAATAAATCTACACTTCAGGGTTATAATAATTATTATTACTAATGCAAAAACGTTAGTAATGGTAGATAGTAAAACTCTTTAAAAAATTTAAAGAACATTTTTGTTGCTGCCCTTTTACAGTTATTTTTACCTCTGACGGCAACCTTAAGATCGGTTTCGCACTATGTCCGATCCGTATCCGGTCCAAATCCGAGAAATGTCGGTCCGAAGTAGCCATAGTACTATTTGTATGAAGGGTTGTGCACTAGATCCGATCTTTGTCCGTCCGATTTTAGAACATTACCAATTTGGATTGAATTCGAATTGAGGACGTAGTGCGAAACCGCTCTAAAACGAGAATAAAAATAACATTTTGTCAGTCATGCAAAATCAACGAGGTATAAAACTGTGAAAGGACTACAGTGCGTTCATTAAAACTTAACCCGTGACGCAATTGGTAGCACTGTTCTGTCAGTCGCCATTTTGAACTCTATTAGTAGGTATTGAAACTAAGCTTGACAAGCAATGGTGCCAACATGAGGGCAAGGGACAAGTTATAGTGAACGGTCTGTAGTTTACCCATACGTTGCTAATCAGTCTGCTGTTAAATGATATTGTGAGTTATTGTGATTGGTTGACAAAAACAACCATATTTCTGCAACCTGGGGTAACTATGATCAAAAACGTAGCTAAGGGCAAGATTCACAGAGCCCACTTTGACTTTGTTAATATGCGTTTCATAATTATAAACCTTATAGTTATTCAAATAATGTTTCTATTCGTTTAAGCGAACGTGAGCGTTTCATAAGAATATGAATATACATTAATATGATGCACATAACGTTATTGTGACTTAGTAAAGTCAAAGTGTCTTTGATTCTTGCCCTAACAGCTCACCCTCGATTACAAATCATGTGAACTAGGTTTACAATCTTCAACAATTAACAATCATCTTGCAAATGATTTAAAATCCACATATGTTTAGTCGTTATTTAGTCGTTACTGTATTTTCTGCGAGCACGGTGAGCATGGCGTGACCACCTTGAGTCTTCTCGTTTCCTCCGCGTCCAACGCTCGCTTCATCTCGTAGTATCTCTGCTTGAACGACTGCAGGTCATTAGTGACTCGGTCCAGTTCCAAGCGCAGGTCGTTCACTTGGTTTTCGCGCATGTTTAGTTCTGAAAGGCAAAAGTACATACCTATTTTGTAATCATGGTCATCGGTAATTTCATCATCATTTTTTTCCTGCCCTTTTTCAATTATGTTGTGGTGGGCTTTAAGTCTAATCGAATGCAGTTAATTTTATAATTACATGGAGCGACTGCCTATCTGGCCTCTACAAACCAGTAACTGGGTAACATAATACTCCTTAGTACGACTGGTCAGGCGGTGTTTTGGGTCAGGCTTTGCCTACCCGTACGATACAGTCAATTGGATAGCTGGCTTGCAAAGATTTGTGTCGACTATTATGCAAGTTATACATTGGTGCCGATTCTCTTGTACACCGAACTAAACTATCACTAAAACTCCCTACTTTTAGCTATGAGAATCTTAAAGAGCTTGCTACACGGCTGCCAATTGCGTCCCTGACAGAGGTGACCTTGGTTGGCGACAGGGAGAGCTGTTTGAAATTTGGTCGTAATTACATCACTAAGGTCACCTCTGTTGGGACGCGGTTGGCAGCCGTGTAGCAAGCCCTTCAAGCTATTCGGTAAATTTAAAAATAATTTTCACACAACTAAATCGAATTTGACAATCGCGACTCTATGTGGTAAGTACTTACTTGCCCTACCCCGTGAATTTTTTTAGAGCCGGATGCGGGCAGGGCGTGGGGGCAGCATAGACGTGTTTTAATAGGTCTTTACCTATGAAATTCCCGGTCTGCCGTACTGGCTATTTCAAGTCCAATTTTTTTTTCGCTAAGAATTCTAAGTTCTATTTATTTTTAATTTTTAAAATATGGTATTCTTTTTTGAAAATTAGTCATTTGTTTAATAGTAAGCGTTCTTTTTTCATCGCATTTGTACGTTTTTCATCATCATGGATACGTTAAAAATTCGAGTGATTATGGGGTATGAGTACCGTCGTGGCAGCAAAGCGGCAGAAGCGGCACGCAACATCAACTACGTATACGGATCGAACACTACTAACGATCGCACCACCCGTTATTTGTTTGCCCGCTTACGTTCTGGAAATTTCGACCTAAGAAATGAACCCCGTGGTCGATGGAAAACTTTAGTCGACAATGACGAATTAAAGGTGGAAGCTGATGATTCTCAATCTACATATGAATTAGCAGTAGCTTTCGATGTTAGCATCGAAACAATATTAGTCCATTTGCGTCGAATTGGCAAGGTAAAAAAGCTTGAAAAATGGGTGCCCCACGAATTGAATGATCGAATCTAAAGTAACCGTCATGAGAAGCTATAAATTTTGTAAACAAGTGTTCAGGAGTTCACAACATTTGGACCGACAAAAAAAAAATGAATTTGTTTAAGATTTAATAAATTATTAAGTAACAAATATTAATTAACATATATTATTTAATAATAATTATTCGTCAGATTCAGATGTTTCCATTTCTGTGTCTGAATCAGTGACATGTATCACGAAGCTGTCTACAGTTTTATCAATCATCTCATCGATTTTGGAATAAAAATTATCGTCTTCCTTGATAACATGCTCCACACAACGCTTCCAATTTTCCGAAGTAATCTGCTGCAGTCCCTCTTGTAATCATTGTTTTACCTCGTCAAATTTAAAATTTGTATTTTGTTTACAATCCCTGCGACGGACGCGTTCCGGTACCAAGAAACACAAACGATAGCGCTTTGCGTCGTTAAAATATGATCCGACTAAATTAAATAGGTTGTTACTTTCATATAACCCGTCTATATTTCATGTCGATTGAATATGGTCAATTTATTATTATCTCGCAGTATAAAATGTTTACTTAGTAAAAGATGTTTGTTTACATAATTTATAGCTTCTCGTGACGGGTACTTTAGTGCGAAACGTCGAGCGTCGAGTTGAGCCTTACACTGCTCAAGAGGCACATAAACGAAGGCATATTGAATCGCATTGTTACTTGCGACGAAAAATGGATTCTGTTCGACAATCGCAAGCGCTCAGCAAGTTGGTGAGATTCTGGTTCACCACCTAAAACGATGCCCCAAACGAAAATTGACCCCTAAAAAAGTGATGGTCACTGACCTAAAAAGTGATGGGACCTCATACTGCACAGCAGACGGTCTCCAAGTTGCAAGAGCTGTGGTTGGAAGTGCTCCGTCATCCACCGTACTCACCAGACCTTGCCCCTACAGACTTCTACTTTTTCCAGAATTTGGATAACTTCTTGGCGGGGAAAAAAATCAATAACTGAGAGGCAGTTCAAAATATAGAGAAACAAGGGCGTTAACTTATTTCATGAAAAATGGTTATTTCATAGGTAAAGACCTAATGTAAGGAATTTTTCACTTTTTGTATGGAAAATATGAAAAATTATTACCTACATGTTGAGTTTTAGGGGTTTAAGAGTATTTTTTAAAACGGGGGTCGAAATTTTCGTTATTTTTGCGATAGGACACACTATTTTCGAGATTATAAGCAGAAGAAAAAAAAGATACAGTACTGTTTTTGCACCTGAAGTCGAGGTGTTGGTGTGAACTTAAAGTTCATGACAACCAACTTTATTCCACACGTTAGAAATAGTCAGATTTAATTAGGCAATCAAAATTTTAGGTGAAAAACGTCAAATTTAGAATAGCAAAATTACCATTTTCTCTAAACTAATAGCTCTGCCATCTTAGTGTTGTCCAACAAAAATATAGTTAAGTTGTGTCACTTTAGTATATTTCAGAATGGGAAATCGTCATTTGACTAATTGAATAAACTAAATTTTGATGATTTTTAGTCTAGTTTAGAGGCTTTTGTGACAAGAGAATCGGCACCACTATTTCTTTTATATTAATGATGCTAACTATTTAATTCTAGGAGGGGTAAAACAAGTAACAATACCTTTATCGTGGCATATCCATTGAATAGGTATTGACCTGACAATTTTTTAAATTCGAAAAATTATGATACAAGAGTCTATGTTACGTTTTTTAGATGATGTGTCTAGTGATGCGTGTTACCTAGGGTACTTACCTACGCTAGTTCCTTAGGTTGTTAGATTTTTTATTAATTTGGCAACTATAAATTGGATTGACTTAAATAAAATCACATACCAGCAATTAAACACTTCATCTTTGTGGTCCTTTGTGTCAATGCACGTTGCGTACGATTAAGCGTGATCTGCAGAACAAAACGTACTTAGTTTTTTTACGGTTTTTTTTTTAATTCATAGACAATAATCTGCTCAAGATCTTCTTTCAGACGAAAAAAAGTTAGTAAAGTATACAGGGCTATTGGTTACCTACATTTTAAAATGCAAGAAATAAAAATATAAAATGTCAAATGACTCAAAAATTCTTGACATTTGCCTAGGAGTCAAAAGGGGGACATTTGGTTGTAAATGACCTCCCCTACATCCCCTTAATGGATCGCCGACATATTATAATCAACAGCTCTGCATAAAAAGGCAGTATATTGGCAAGTTATCATAGCATTCATAAACTCCTCTGAAACTTTGGAAAGTGTCAATGTGCTTTTGATACTTACTGACTGTGCAGTCGGCAACAAAAGTCGATTAACAATTTAGTTTTATTATTGAAGAAAACACAAGCGACCTCTCGGAAAATGGGTTGGTTAGTATCATCTGACGGCCAACTCTAGCACCACGCGCGGTCATTGTTCAAATCAAATAGCGCGCGTTTCCCCGGCTTCCTGTTACACGAAATCACACCCACATATTGCAGGAAAGCGAGAGGAAAGATATTACACATCAAAAGATTAAAAGAATCGAAACATACTTATGAAATGCTCAAAAACATGTAACAGTAACAGTGTTAACAGACTTTCATTGGTGACCATTAATGATTGTACAATCATCTTAGAAAAATATGTAGCTATTTGTACTGTAACATCATAATACATTAATAATCACCTGTATCTCAGGACTGGGCTGCAACGCCAGCATGTCTTTGACGGCGGTGTACAGGTTACGGGTCTCTTTCAACTGGCGATCCTTTAGGACAATCATCTCACTCTGAGCCAGCACTTTTCTGTAAAAGTAAGTCTACAGTATTTTTATTTTCTTAATGTCCCTCAGCAAGCTTCATGTTTCGTCTATCAGTTGCCCTTCGCACTTGGTGCAGACCGGACGCTCTCTATCGACTTGGGAGTATATAGAGTTGTTAATACTATTATAACTTAAATTAAAGATTTTATTACAGACCTTGGTGTCCATTTTGTTAGTAACAATGTTCTTATAGACTAGAGTTAGTAATACTTAAAACTACCCACAACAAAACATAAAATAAAGTTAACTCAAAAGAAAGTAAACTCAATCACTACTGCGCCATTCCATGACAAATAGCGCAGCAATGATTGATGTAACCACAGTCCAGCCGACTAGCGATCATACTAAGGATGCTGTTGGCGCTGCCCTCTTTGAGTATATATGTTCTGTGGCGCTGCCACACGTACTTTACGCACCAGGGATGCGTAACATTTACTTAATGTAGGTAATTTATTTAAAAAATGGGAGGAAAGCTGCTAAAGTCGCAGGCACGACAGATAGGAAAATAGTTTTACAGCTCTATATAGTTCACACGGAAATCAAACAAAACAATAATAAAGTACTTAGTTTTGAATTCATTATTATACACGATAAATCTAGTAATTGATGGACATGGAAATTAGCATTGGTTTGTATTCGGAAATTCAACGATTCCCGAAGGACATTAAGAAAATAGAAATACTGTAGATACCTTTGTTAATATATGGTAGCAAGTTATAACTTAAATGAATCCGAAGAAAATTCTCGACTCGGCTGGGATCAAGTTGTGATTTTTAGGTACCTAAGAGCTTGTTCATTTTTTACATACTACTTACACAATAACTGGTCAAACTGGGAAACACTGGTCATGACATCATAACATAACATGAGCCTGCAATCCCCGAAGCAAAGATGAAGGTACCTGTATCCTGTATAACGCCATTATTTCGCCAGTTTTGTTTTAAGTCCCATGTAATAGGGAGCGAGTATATTGCTATTTACCAGGCACAGGTGCAAACTCTGCGCTGCTACTGAGAACTCTCCTGACGGATAAACCCAATAACATTTTTCCCGACCAGGGAATCGAACCCAGCATTATGCTGAGAAGTCACGCTTGCGACCACTACACCAATGAGCTACATACTGCACGATAACTCGTCAAATTGGGAACACTGTGCATTTATCCTTACATATTATAAAACAAAGCCTCCCGCCGCGTCTGTCTGTCTGTCTGAGCGCGATAAACTCAAAAACTACCGAACGGATTTTCAAACGGCTTTCACCAATGGATGGAGTGATTCATGCGGAAGGTTTTAGTGTATAATTCATTAAGGTTTTGTGTAAATTGGCTGAAATTTGACGATTATTGTTGAAGATGTCGGAAAAAATCATGCCAACTGAGAGCTTTATTGGCGTGCGCCGCTGACATCGTAAAAGTTACATAAAATTGATATTCTACAGTATTGTTCATCTTAAAAAGTTCAACTAAAAGTCCGCGATGGCATATGTCTAAGGATGACCTACAATAACCATTTTAACCATCTTTCAGAATTAGATATTTTTTTTATTGTTATTTTCGAAGCTATTTTGATCGGTAGTATACTAATCCTTATCCAATAAACTGTGATACTTAAATTGAGCATTTAATTTAGATTAGAAAGAAAGAAAGAAGAAAGAAGATATTTTATTTGGGACACGCACAGGAAATACAAAACATAATAAAAAAAAGGCACAAACATTAACAAAAATAAAAAAGGAGCATTCTAGACTACAAAAAAAAAAAAGGAAAATACGACCTGTGCGAGGCCAAAAAGGCTCCTATCTCAGCATGATGCTGCGATATTTAAAAATAAATAAATACCGCAGCGCTGGTATTCTGATAGGGCCCGCTGTGATGCCACGGACATACCTACGGACCTATAAATCCCAGGGGATTACAAAATAAATAAAACAATAAAAATAATAACATAAAACAAATAAAAAAGGAAAACAAAAACATTGTTTGATAAATTAAAATAATCACCGCACACCCGACACGACGTTCCAACATCACTTGTCCACGGTATGGACTATTATACAATATATAATCTATTGTGACAAGCGAAGGGACGCGCGCCGGAGTGTATAGTCTATGGCACAAATCTGCGATGGAATTGGCTGTCAATTTTATTGTGCAAAATATTTTTGGAGTAAATAAAGAAAATAAATAATATTGATTAAAAAAAAATATACCACTGTTTACAAGAGGTATTAATAAAAATAAAGCAGTGAGTGAATAATATAAAATAAGGCAACAGTAAGTAAAGATTAAAGTATGCCTAGACATAATTTCATTTAAATGAATGGTTTAAAAGATTCAAAATTGCGCGTAACAAAATAATTACAGAAGAAGATCAAGGGTGAAACAATCCGGTCAATGCCTATCCTGACCACAGAGCACAGATACGCCTCGGTGGCCGCTACTACCCAAGTAGCACAGAACTGCATTATAAATTTTTTCAATAGGCCTACAGTGTTAATCTAAGCATTTATACCGACTTATTAGAGTTCACCAAGGCTGCAACAACTGTTTAGAAGAAAACGAGGCTCACCTTAACGCTTTCTTCTGTACTGTAAATCTATAACACACCTCAAACACGGATACCACTGTTATTCAGCGTTTAGTAGTGTAGCACCCTATCAGCTGCAGGAGCGCATGTTTGTGAACACAAATAATGCAGTTTCCTGAATAAAAACCCAAGCGTGTGCTATAAAACCGTTGCATTTAAAGAGAGAAAATATGAACTACTATACCGACAGCAGTTACTTTCCGAAGTTATTTAACAAAGAATTAATGCTTTACGTTACATACAGACAACTTTTACCCTATTAGTCAAGCGTTACTATACACTCGAATAACAGCATTTATCTAGGCCGAGTCAGAACTTAAAGTGGACCTTTATGCAGTTGCATAGCAGCAAACCTGGCAGCCATTCTGTCTTGGGCTGAATAATTGAACTTGCGTAGGTATATAAATCTGCTGATTGAATTATGTGTAACATAAAACGAATATTTCTACACCAGGCTATTTTGACAGCTTCTTGACGTCTTTAGTTGTTTTACGAAATGTGGAAAACCAGAGAAAGAGCTGGTGGAATGCGCCGTAAAATTAATGCAGAATACTTCAAAATTGTAAATGGAAATATAGCTAATGCGGGATAAAACAATCAACTTACATGTTTAATGAGCCTTTGTCACTACTACTCCTCACATCGATCCATGGCTGATTTGTTTCTCACAAGTGCTTAACTAATTTACTATTTGCTGAATTATAGGCCACATGAGAACACTCGTGCAGACCTTAGCATTAAATTAATATTAAAATCCGCCATTTTCGCTGCGTGACTGTTAATTATTGTAAAATTTTATCTTTTTATTTTGGTTTATTTTAAGATACCGATTGGAATTGATATGGTTTACAAATAATATACACGTAAACAGCTTTTTATTAATTTCTTTGTAAAAAACAATAACTTTCATTTCGTTTAAGTTAATTTTTTTTTTGTATTTAGTGGTATTTTGAGAGCGGGTGAAAATCTTGAACTAAACATGTATTACATTTCACAGTAAAGTTACCTCCCAATAATATTTCAGACATAATAGGAAGATATCGAAGTTTTACTTAACGTAAATTATATTATTATTTATTTTCTATACACGTCATGTTTAACAAATTGTCAGCTCATATTAAAGAAAAATAAATAATAAAGCTATTGCATTCCACAATTTCGCTCAGAGTGTACTTCCAACTGTGTAAAAGCATATAAAATGTACACATTCGCCTTTTTTCTATATAGGTGACACGTGTCTTGTTATTCAGACAATGTTCAGCTCCTGAGGTGAGTGTTACACACATACATGCTAATATGATGTTGAATAATTTGTGCCCAAATTAGAGTTATATCAGCAGAGGATGCGCTGTCTACGCAGTTATACAGCAAATTTATGCAGCTAATGCACTGTGCACTGTGAAAATGCTGTTATAAAGCACTTTTGTGCTACTTGAGACTTATTATTTATAAGAACTGACGGCTTTGAACGGCGGTCCTTGACATAAGTTGTGTGCTCAACTCAGTTTCGGGGTGCCACGAATTTTATTAGTAAAAATCGCAAAAACCGTTTATTCAAACTATTCTGAGAATCAGAACTTTTTGAACATCTAAATTATATAAGACAGACCACTAAAACGCCTTCACCACTTCCTAGTGCTTTAGCTGGGAAGAAGAAGCGGCGCAACAAACTCTCCAACAGCACAGCTCTCTGTTAAGTTGGAACAGCAGCACGATTAGCTTGACCACAACAGAAACGGGTTTTGTCGACGGAAGAATAGACAAAATGACAGATAAATTTTGTCTATTCTTCCGTCGACAAAAGCCGTTTTAATGGTTGTCACGCTATGCATGCTGGTAGGTAGGTATTGTCTATCCCTAGAGATTGGAGATTCCGTGCTCTGTGGTCTGTTTGGAGTCCTGCACTTTTTGTAACATTACGACATTCGTAAACAAAACTTAAGATAGGTATTACATTGATCGATTGTGTATTGTTGTAATTACTCTTAATTAATTTTTTTTTTTTATGGTAAACTAATTTAATCTGTTTACCTTTTTGGACTTCATTCAATGACTTTATAACTTGGTACTTACTTTTATTTGTGTCAATGTTTGTTTATGGTTATCTAACAGCTAATAAATGTCGTCACACTATTGTCTTATAAAATTAATTTAACCGTGGTTTTTAAACCAAGGGCATGTGCGATCGATATTATTATCATGAACTGCTGTTAATGAAGTGAAATGCAATTGTTTTTATTGTCTGTTTGTTGCACAATGCAATGTTTTTGCACTATTGCAGGATGACAATAATAGCTATATTTATATATATGCAGTCTTTTAGAGTGACCTGATCTCTTCAACATGGTATCTTAATCACAGGAGATCTTTATAGGTACTTAAACTAATCAAATTTCATCGAATGCAGATATCGACTAAATTGACTAATCACTGCGATAATGATTGTTAAGACACGGCAAGATGCGCTGCGCGTGCGCGTGACAAGTCTCCATCAATCCGATGTAGCTTTCTTGCATCTGCTCATTAATAGAAATTGTCCTCAAATTAATTTGTTTTTGAATTGCGTTGAAACATGAATGTTTTCTTTTTGAAACAATTACAGATATAATTGTCTAATGACATAAGACCGGTCTGCTAAAGATCAAATGGTGTGAAGGGCAAATTGTTTACTCTTTAGGTACTCCTTGATGATCCCTTTCTTTACAGAAGTCTGTCTTAGTTACAAAGTGATGTTTCTAATGTCTAATCTAATCTTTTTTTAATTTATTGTAATAATACAGGGTGGCGGGACATCGACGCGAAAACTGTTACCATGACTTCAGTAGGTACATGATGCTCAACCCCCATGCGTTGAAATTTATCGTCGGTTATTTAAAAAAAATTGGCTGTTTCATAGAAAAGTGCAATACCTACGCGGTTAAAATGTATGGAGCAGTCGGTTATTCAATATAAGTTGGCAGTTTGCCTACCAGATTGTATCCCATGATATATTTATACATGATATTGGCTATCGGAAGCCATTTCTAGCAAAAAACCGACACTTAAGCTCCTATGTCTTCGAGAGCCTTTTTTGATCCACAGTGCGACGGTTAAAAAAAAATATTTGTATGGCCTACCACCAATAGATGATTGTTGCAGGTGAGGCTGTTTATGTGCATCAAGCCAGGAAAACTAATAGTCAAGTCAGGCAAATTGACTATCAACTAAAATTATCCGTATATTCAAATGACGACAGTCATTCTTTGACAGTTTTAAGAAATGGATAGCCATTTTATGAAACTGTTTAAACATAATCTGTAGTGATGTATTAATTAACATTCGCAGTCATTGTTAGCATGCGAATGCTCATTTAGCATTTAGCAAATGAAATGTAGCTGCGAAATTTATATACTTTAATATATTTAATTATGTGATCAATCTTAATCACATTAAATATGCAAATGTACACAAATAAAACGTTATCGGCGAGTAATCTAAACGCACGCTAAGAGACGTCTGTTTGAGTGAAAGCTTCCTCAAGGCTCGATAGATGGCGTTGTACCATTGTCTAAATCACGCTATTATGATTTTCCACAAAGGTGTTGTAGTGAATCGTTTTATTAATACATATTGTACTCGCTTGAAACATTGTTTTATTTTGGTTTATTGGGCAGTTGTCGGGCCGACTAACATTTATGGTCCTTCGAGCCGGATATTTTGTTTTTTTGAGTGTGTGGCACGGAAAACAGGGTCGATTACCCTGAAGTGCCAGGTGCCTAGTTCATCACGGATGTGGTGATCAGCTGTGGACGTGCTTCGACGTAAACGGGCACCACCAGTGTCGTGCAGACTTCGGTGTGGGCCTCAGATGTGACATCTCAGCATCGAGCATAATGTCAAGGACGGTGACGTCACATTTGCAGCGACGTCATCAGTGACGTAATTGGAGAGGTTTGGTTAAAGCAGAACTGTGAGTTACGATTTTTCACAAAGAGTTTTTAGTCTAGACTTGTAATTTTCTCAGTGAAGTGAAATTTAATTAAGAAGTGTTTGGGACTTGTAGAATTTTAGCATTAGTTTTAGACTTAGAATAATTACGAAAAAAGTGCTGTGACGGGGAACCTATGTCCGATTTTTTCTAAGTTTAAAAGGTTTTCAAACACTTGTAATTTTTTCAGTTTTTTTTCATTGAATTGTAATGTTTATTTGTGTTAAATTATTACCGGTTGCATTTAATTACTGAGTTAGTTATTGAATGATTAAAAGGTTTATAGCTTATTACACAATGGAATCTTTACGTAAACTACAGTTCAATAATAAAACAATAATAGAAAAAGGTAGAATTAATTTTAAAAAATCGCCTAAAGATCGTATCACACAGAGTTACATAGAAACACGACTAGAGTCATTAGAGTCACAGTGGCAACAATTTGTCGAAACTCATAGGCGCATTGTAGAGAAAGCAACTGACGAAGACTTAGTTAAAAACGTTTATTTTACATTAGAAGTTTACGATTTAACTGAAGATTTGTACATAAACTATAAGTCTGAATTAAAAGAGCACTTACTTCAACTTAGTCCGTGCGAAAGTGCTAATCTCAGTAGTAATAAACATTCTAATCAAAATAGTTCAAATGTAAAATTGCCACAAATTTGTTTGCCTAAGTTCTCGGGTCTCTATTCTGAATGGGTTACCTTCCGTGATTTATTTACGTCACTGATCCATAAAAATGATGCACTGGATGACGTTCAAAAACTTCACTATTTAAAGAGTCACCTCACAGGCGAAGCAGAACAGTTGCTTCGACATATCCCTGTGACTGCGTCTAATTATGATGAGTGTTGGTCGATTCTAAACAAACGATTTGACAATAAAAGGTTTTTAGCTAACTGTATGCTCAAACGGCTTGTCCATCAATCGTCGATTACTAAAGAATCATCAACAAACGTTAAAACGCTGTTAGACACGACTGTTGATTGTTTGCACGGTTTACGCAGTCTAGGTATCGATGTTAGCTCCTGGGATGCAATTGTTGTATACTTAAGTTCCGAAAAGTTAGACACCGAGTCTCGCAAATTGTGGGAATTAAGAATTAGTTCTAATACTAATGAGGATTTACCTACGTTTGAAGAATTCAAAACTTTTATGGAATCTAGGTTTAGAGCCTTAGAGTATTTAGATCCTAAAGCTAATAAACAGAATAGTGCTCGTGATAGTCATGCCAAATCTTTTCGTGTCGCTACTCCAATTTGTGTATTATGTTCTGGAGATCATAAATTGTGTCACTGCAAAGAATTTTCAAGGAAAGACTGCGACGAACGTCGTGAATTTGCCCGAGTCACTAAGCTTTGTTATAACTGTCTTGGAACCAACCATTCTGTATATTCTTGCCGTCAGTCTACCAGATGTCACCTGTGCAAAAAGAAGCACCACACACTACTTCACCCAAAAACAACTGCCAATTCTGCTGAAAATGTTGATAGCTCAGGTTCAGCAGACAGGAATGTTGCGGCTGCTAACGCAGCTACTTCTTCCCACCAAAGCGAGATTACCAAACCCATTTGTTGTTTTGCAGATGTTCACAACCAAAGTCTATTAGCCACAGCTTTGGTCAATGTTGAGTCAAGAACTGGGACTGCTCTTGTTTTAAGAGCTCTGATGGATCAGGGCTCTCAAGTCTCTTTTATTACAGAGGCTGCAGTACAGTTGCTTGGATTGAAGAAAACACCTGCTCACACCGACATACTTCGGCTAGGCGATGATGAGGGAAATACAATGCCCTCTAAGTGGATAGTTCGATTCAAATTGCAGTCACGCCTAGATCCCACATTTGTTTTATATGTCGATGCTTTTGTATTGAATAAACTCACATCACATCTTCCTGAGAGAAAAATCGTTCAGGTATTGCCTTTATTTTCATCTTTAGAATTAGCAGATCCTTCCTTTGATATGCCTGGGAAAATTGATTTGCTGTTGAGTACGCGTGTGGTCGGAGAAGTTTTATTGGATGGTCTAGTCAAGGGTCCACCTGGAACTCCAGTCGCTCAAAAGACTAAACTAGGATGGATTCTGTCTGGTGAAATCCACACATCGTCAATCTCTAGACCAGTTTGTTATAACGCTATAGTAAAGTCAGATATAAACACTCTACTGAAGAAATTTTGGGAGTTAGAGTCAGAGCCGTCAACGCATAAGGCTATGTTGACAGAAGAAGAGCAGAAATGTGAATACTTTTTCTCTAACACAACCAAAAGAGATGAAACAGGGCGATATATTGTCAAATTGCCTTTTAAGTCTGATCAACCTAGTAGTAAGTTTGGTGGATCAGAAGCCATCGCTCGTAAACGGTTTCACATGCTGGAGAAAAGATTGATAAACAATCCTGACTTTAAAATGCAATATACTGCTGTTATCAACGAGTACATTCAGTTAGGGCATGCTGAATTTGTTCCTCAGGAGGATTTAGGAAAAGATGCTGTTTATTTGCCGCATCATGCTGTAGTACGCGATGATAGAAGTACTACTAAGGTTCGGGTCGTCTTCGACGCTTCTTGTTCAGGATGCAATGGAGTTTCGTTGAATGATGATTTAATGGTTGGCCCGAGATTACAATCAGATTTGCGTCAGATTATTATGCGGTGGCGCCGCCACCCCATAAGTATAGTAGCTGACATTGTGAAGATGTACCGGCAGATAAAGGTAAACGAAGAGGATATTGACTTTCAGCGCATTTTGTGGCGCGACAACCCTGATTCGGAGTTGCAACATTTGCGGTTGTTGCGTGTCACTTTTGGTACATCCTCTGCTCCTTACCTGGCAGTACGTTCTTTACAGCAAGTTGCTCGTGATGAAGGAACCTGCTTTCCTTTAGTATTAGATCGTGTTCTTAAGGATTTTTACGTCGATGATTTCTTGTCTGGTTGTGAGTCTGTTGATGAAGGTGAGCAAATTTATCAGCAGATGAACGAGTTGTTAAGTCGTGGCGGTTTCCAGCTTCAGAAATGGTCCAGTAATAGTGAAGAGTTATTTAATAAAATCAAAGATGGTTCATCAAATGAAAACTTGGAATTTAAAATAGATACAATTATGAAAATTTTGGGCTTAACCTGGGATAGAGATACTGATCATTTTAAATACACTGTCCATCTTCCTTCACTTGAAGCTCCAGTGACCAAACGAAAGGTGATTTCTGACATTGCCCGTTTGTTCGATCCTCTTGGTTGGCTTGCTCCAGTTATTATAACAGGTAAGATATTCATCCAACGTCTATGGCTTGCAGGCATCGATTGGGACGATGAACTTCCAGATCACCTTTTGAAAGATTGGCTTCATTATAGAAACAACCTTCACAACCTCAGTAATTTTCAATTACCTCGATGGATTCACACAAATCGACACGATACCCTTCGAGAACTGCAAGGATTTTGCGATGCATCTAACAACGCCTACGCGGCTGTTGTCTATATTCGATCTGTCGATTCCAACGGTCATGTTCATAACAGTCTAGTAGCATCCAAAACTAAGGTGGCCCCTGTCAAACAGGTTTCCATACCTCGTTTGGAATTATGTGGTGCTGTACTTCTCTCAAAACTTCTTTGTGAAATCTCAGACACCTTAGAAATTGCGAAAGAAAATGTACATGCCTGGACCGACTCTTCAGTGGTACTCGCTTGGTTGAGTACCCACCCAAATCGATGGAAGACATTTGTCGGAAATAGAGTTTCTGAAATACTAACCTTCATGGACAGTTATCAATGGTCGCACGTTCAGTCTAAGGAAAATCCTGCAGATTGTGCGTCGCGAGGAGTAAACCCTTCCGAATATGCAGAGCTTGAATTGTGGGTGCAGGGACCTAGTTGGCTAAAAAATAAAACTATAGATTATAGCAAAAAGGAATTTAAGAAAACTAATCTAGAAGAAAGAAAGATGTTAGATATTGTCTGTAATACTGTAGTGAAAGAACAAAAAGAAAATAATATAATGGTCAAATATTCATCTCTTAGGAAGCTAACTAGAGTCATTGCATATTGTAGAAGATTTTTTAAATCAAGAGATGAAGAGTCTTCTACAATTTATTTAAACTTTTCGGAAATTTATCAAGCATTACTTACATGCATTAAATTATGTCAAAAGGAACACTTTAAGGAAGAAATAGATAGTTTAAAAATAAAAGCAAAAATAGATAAAAAAGGGGTACTTACCTCACTCAATCCTTACCTAGATCAGGAAGATATTTTGAGAGTTGGTGGAAGATTAAATAGAGCAAACATTCATGAAGACATGAAACATCCTATAATCATCCCACACAAGTCCCACTTGACACACCTTTTGATAGCTGATGCTCACGAACGTACGTTGCATGGTGGACCTCAATTAGTTCTCAATTATTTAAGATCCAAATACTGGATCATCAGTGCGAAGAGTGTCATAAGACAATATGTACACAAGTGTGTGACTTGCCTCCGTCATTCCGCTAAACCTGTAGCACCTTTAATGGGTCAGTTGCCAACTGCTAGAGTTAATGCTAACCGACCTTTCTTTAAAAGTGGCGTGGACTATGCCGGTCCTATTAGCATCAGACCCACAAAGGGTCGCGGTTATCACTCTACCAAAGGCTACATTTGTTTATTTGTTTGCATGGCAACTCGGGCCTTGCATTTAGAAGTCGTAAGTGACATGACATCGCAAGCTTTTTTAGCCGCCTTCAAACGCTTTACAGCGAGAAGGGGACATTGTGGTGAGATGTGGAGCGACAACGGCACTACCTTTGTAGGAGCCAACCGGGAGTTAAGAGCATTGCTCACCCACGAAAGGTCTGGTATAGCACCGGACATTGCTGAGTGGTTAGCAACCAATGGTACAAGTTGGCATTTTATTCCACCCCATTCGCCTAACTTTGGAGGGCTTTGGGAGGCTGGAGTAAAGTCCAGCAAACACCACCTCAAACGAGTGATAGGCAACAGCACACTCACTTTTGAAGAGTTAACGACAGTTTTAGCTCAAATTGAAGCCTGTCTGAATTCCAGGCCAATATCGACGATAGGTAGTAATGCGGAAGACCCATGTCCTCTGACACCGGGACACTTTTTAATAGGTGAGCCTTTGCTGCTCGTTCCGGAATTCAATTATGAAACGTCAAATATTAGCAATTTAAAGAGGTGGCACTTAACTCAACGTATGGTCCAAGATTTTTGGCGTAAATGGTCCCGTGAATATCTTGTTCAGTTCCATCAAAGGAACAAATGGTCTCATCAAACTGCAGAACCAAACGTGGGTGACGTGGCATTGGTGATGGAGGATGATTTGCCTCCGGCAAGATGGCTATATGGTCTCATTACTGAAAAGCATACTGGTTCGGACAATATCACAAGAGTTGTTTCATTGCGTTGTAAGGGTTCTATTATAAAAAGACCTGTGTCAAAGTTAATATTCCTTCCTGTCACTACTTAATATTATGATATGTTGTTTTTATTTTTCTTGATAATTAACTAAGAATAGCGGTTAATTTATAATTTACGTTTAGATTTAAATTTCATTTCAAACTATAGTTTCATATTTGTAAATACTTAATACAGTCCACTAATGTTTTTTTTGTCTTCTCATCTATATTATTGTGTTGCTTCATGGTGGGCGGATAATTTAAGTTCATTTTTGTTTTTTTTTTTTTTTTTTTTTTTTTTTATAATAATTTTAGTTTTGGACATTCTGTCCATGGTGGGCGGGATGTTTGAGTGAAAGCTTCCTCAAGGCTCGATAGATGGCGTTGTACCATTGTCTAAATCACGCTATTATGATTTTCCACAAAGGTGTTGTAGTGAATCGTTTTATTAATACATATTGTACTCGCTTGAAACATTGTTTTATTTTGGTTTATTGGGCAGTTGTCGGGCCGACTAACAACGTCCTAAGGAGAACGCGGTTTTTAATTCGCATATTAACAAAATTCACATACTTCGATATTATCAATTATCGTAATATTAGCAAATAGCATAGCAATAGGCTTGTTAAGACTCGAAAATTCACATGCTAATGAAATTTATATGAAATCGCATTAATTGACAACTAATAATCTGTACTACACTATTTGCGCTGTAGCATGGTGCGGGTGACAGTTGCCCGTATGACGTTGACATTTGTCAGTACCACGTAGGGATGTGAGGTTATGCAATTCATTTTTATCGCTAACGATACTCGCAGCGTGAATCTAGTTCTCTTTAATATTGTTATGAAAATTAGTGTATTATTCAGTTGTGCAGTGTAACTACGTGTGTGCTACGTGTATAAACTTGTCAATATAAATGTTTTATGGCTACATAATTATCTTTGTACTTATATAAAATAATCAAAATCGGGTTTATGTTTTTTTTTTTTCGTGACAACATTTTTGCTCTATGGTGCATCGGCGCGGCGGCCATGTTGTTTACCCGTGCGATGCTGTGAGTGCGAGTACGAGTGCAAGCGCGTTATATTGTGACTTAATGTGACACGTATTACGATTTCATTGTTTGTTTTCATTTTTGTTAAATTGTTATTTGTTATAAGTTTGTTGAGTTTGTTGTTATTACCATGCCTAAGCATACAAAAAAAACTGTTTTGGGTAGTCAGGCCAGGGAGCTTGTTGTTCGCCTCCGAGACTACTTTGAAAGAGAACAACAAAATAATGGACCGTTGTTACCATTGAATCATATTGTAGAACGAGTAGCCGAAGCTCTTGATATTGGCCGCAATACTGTTTCGCGTATAACACGTGAGAAAATTGGCCAAGATGGGATGTTTGAAAATAAATTATCGACACCCAACAAAAAGCGGACCAAGGTGAAGCCAATCACAGATTTGGATGATTTTGCTAAGGTTGCTATTAGAAATCATATTTATGATTATTATAGAAGAATGGAGCTACCCACATTGCTCAAGCTTCTAAAATCATTAAAAGAAGCTGACTTGTTCAAAGGAGGTATTACTTCGCTACGGCAAGTTATAAAAGATATTGGCTTTGTTTACAAAAAAGTTAACAAAAGAAAGATTATTATGGATAGGACTGACATTGCCCTAGCAAGATGTAGATTTTTAAGGAAGGCCAAAAACATAAGTGATTGGAGCAAAGTTGTCTTTTTGGATGAAACGTGGCTAAACGCCAACCACACAGTGGGTAAAAGTTGGACCGACGATACGGCACAATCGTGTACCAAAGTGCCGGAAGGCAAAGGCGAACGCCTTATTATTTGTCACGCAGGTACAGCAAGTGGATTCGTCCCTGATTGTTTGCTGGCTTTTAAGTCAAAAAAAACTACGGAGTATCATGAGGAGATGAATTACGAAAAATTTAAAGATTGGTTCATAGGTCTATTAAACAATTTAAAAGAGCCTATGACCATAATAATGGACAACGCACCCTACCATTCGGTGCAAGTTAATAAACCCCCAAACCAATCCAACCGCAAAAGCGAGTTGGTGAAGTGGCTGAGTGAAAACGGAGTTACAGCAGATATAAAAATGTTAAAGACGGAGCTTATTGCCTTAGTCCGACGCCATAAGCCACCAACTCCTACCTATGCTCTGGACGAGATGGCAAAAGAAAAAGGCCACCAGGTCCTTCGACTACCACCCTACCATTGCCAGTATAACGCTATTGAGCTGATTTGGGCCCAAATAAAAGGTATGCTTTTAATTTCAATTCCCATTTTGAAGCTTTATAAAAAAATCAGCTTTCCGATCGTAGCATGTACCTAGTTTAAAAACATTACCAGATACTAGATTAGGCTGATTGATGATTATTTGAATACTTTTTTTTATAAGTTCGTTTATTTTTAGGTTACGCCGCAAGAAATAATACTTCGCCGCCATTTACGGCAAATAAGATGTTGGCCCTATTACAAGAGGCCATCAACAATGTTCAACCTGAAGACTGGTCGAAGGTCGTGAATAAAACAAAAAGGGACATTATGTCTGATTGGGATCGTGACATACATATTGACAACATAATTGAGTCATCGTTAATAATATCCGTCACAGATTCAGATGATGAATTGAGTGACAATTCAGATGTTCCTGACTCTGATATGAGTTTAGACGAATAACATGTATTTTTTTTTAGCAACCTTTTAAGCAACCTTACCCTATAAATGTTCTGTTGTATAATTAGACCTTTTAAAAATAAAAATTGACCTACGCACAATATACGTTTTTTATTATAAAAAATATCGACTATCCATCGTAGCAGTACATCCCATCACTAAATACGTCTATGGCGTTACGTTATACGCATAACACTTTGCTTAATTTTTCATTCAATTTGATTTTATTTCTTGATTAGAACATTCTGGTTGGGTTTAATTTAATTTACTACAGTTATTAATTATTTAATATATTACGAATGTGGTACAACTGAAATATTAAGTCATAAATTGTAAATCGCGGCAACTTTCAAGAGTGAAACGAAATGTTACTGAAACTGTCACCCGCACCATGCTACAGCGCAAATAGTGTAAAACGTGTGAACTCGGGAAATTGACGTAGTTGTCAATTACGTCCACGAAGGTTTCCGATTACGATAAAGGAGACAGTCATAGTGTGGGGGGCAAC
This sequence comes from Omphaloscelis lunosa, assembly GCA_916610215.1. NCBI lineage: Eukaryota > Metazoa > Arthropoda > Insecta > Lepidoptera > Noctuidae > Omphaloscelis > Omphaloscelis lunosa. Next base: position 3,720,043 of record OU744266.1, on the reverse strand, counting down.
GTTTAAAGAAAATGCACCGACAAATTTTAAAATGAATTGCACATTCGCAGGGGCGTTTTTTTTAACGCGAAGTTATTGACTGTACTCTGGATTTTTAACTCTCGGCGTCTCGAACCGAGCGTTGAGAATCCAATAGAGTGCATGCCTAGCGCGCTGAAACAGTACACAGTTGGATTTTCAACTCACGCTGCTAAGCCGAGCGTTGCAAATCCAGTGCGCGGCAAGAAACGTCACGATAAAAAAGCGCCCGTGCTAGACTAATAAAACAAAAATATCCGTTTGGAATTCCCACAAAACATTTACTAATGACAATTACGTATGCGTTATTAATAGAACAATTTTCCTTAAAGTTTGTTTAACTTATTTGCTTGTGATTTCTTACCGAGTAATACTGATTAATTACTGGTAGACATTAGCATGAAGTACAGAAGATTTCGGTAAAAAGTCAAGGTGATGGCACAGAGATGAATGCAGATGGTTCACTCCGCAAAATCATTTAAATAAAAACCGACTTTTGCAACGACACAATAAAGTGCAATTCAGGTCGCACAGCGCTAATTACCTACAGTTATATTCACCTAGAAGTTGCCTGTCTTTTTATCGCGTAACTTTTATATATTCCGACTACGTTACGCTCACTGAATTGGCCCGACAAGACGGGCCCGCCGCGAACTTGTAGCTTCATACCTAAAATGCGGAGTACACCTTCTGCATTCATTATTGATAATGGTGTGGTTAGGACTTAGGTATTATTGGTGACGTACAAGGTGGTCAATAGATTGTGCCAAATTCCAATGGATAATCCAATATTTTGTTGATCTTCTACTATAAATGTAACTAGGTAAGTAAAACAGTTCCGTGTCTGAGTAACCGTTTGTATAATTAACAGACAACGTAAGTACAGAACCCGTACGATATGAGTATACCTATGGATCATCGAGCATTAGAATTATAATTTCACACAATGTCACACATAATTGTGTGATTTGTGTGTCAGTTTTTACAAAGTCGATTTTTTCCAAAACGATTGCCGTCCAGCACCCTAGTTGCGCAACACCCTTTCAATCACAATCTGAATGATTTTGAAGGATATTGCTAATCCATTGATTCATATGTTCGAAGAATTTGTGTGCTCAACAAAGTAAATAACGCAATGAATGTTGTTGAACCGTCAAAATGAAAGCCATTGTTACTGTAAGTGTGTTACGCAATTATTCCGCTGATACTGAATATTACTGTATGGAAATAAGAAATGTGGCTAACTAGCGAACTAGAATATTAATAACGAATTGCAATTATAACACTGAATTTGATGTTGTGACCGTTTTAGGTGTAAAAAAGGCATTTGGAAAGTTTCCAAATACTTTGTTTTTACATCTAAAACTAAACATTCGGTGTTACGATATTAATTATTGCATTTCATAATCAATATTTTAGTTCCTTAGTTAGCCATATTTCGTAATTCTATACAGTAATATTGCCAAATTAATCAAAACAGGTAAATATTTACCAGCCATTTACGACGTTACAAACCCTCTTGTGGAACTACAAATAGGCATCCACAGGTAAGATTTCAGATCTTTGTGTTTACGTTTTCATCAGATACTTACTTTCGGAACAGTTCAGTATCAGCGGAATAATTGCGTAATACACTTACAGTAACAATGGCTTTCATTTTGACAGTTCAACAACATTCATTGTGTTATTTACGTTGTTGACCAGACAAATTCTTCGAACATATGAATCAATGGATTAGCAATATCCTTCAAAATCATTCAGATTCTGATTGAAAGTGTGTTACGCAAATAGAGTGCTCAACAGGGTTTGTTTATCTCTAATCAGATACTGTGGAAAGAATACAAAACACAAATAACAAAGTGAAAATATAATATAAGGTTTCAAAAACAATATTGTAATTAAGCTTTTTGGCGCAGTCGTGAGGCACAAGCCTCAGGACTGCGCCAAAAAGCTTAATTTCAGCATTAATGCCAGACAGATACTGTCTGACGCTAGTTTTTTAATGAACCCGAACAGAACAGAACAGATATTACCACAAAGCCACTTACTTCTGCGTCAGTCTTAGTTTCTGCGTGAGGCGCACGCTCTCCGGGTCGGTGCCCTGCAGCTTGCGCCAGCGGTGCACGTTCAGAGGAGTCTCCAGCGCCTCCTCGAGGGCCCTCACCCGTAGGCGCTCCCGGCCTAACTCACGTTCTAGGTTGAATACCTGAGAAGAGAGGAAAAAGAAGTCTAAATAAGGGTCGATGATAGAAAATCTGCACCATGATTGCGTAAATAAACGTTTGTACTTTCGATTAAATAGCGAACCGAATTTGACGTCAAAGATGTTAATCAATAAATCAAGCTAAAGGCTAGGCTAGGCAAGCCTAGCCTTTTCCCAACTTTGTTGGGGTCGGCTTGCAGTCCAACCGAATGCAGCTGAATACCAGTATTTTACATCGAGCGACTACCTGTCTGACCTCCACAATCCAATAACCGGGTATTACGATACCCCTTGGTAAGACTAGTTGTCAGACTTTCGGGCTTCTGACGACCCGTCAAGACTGTCAAAGATCCACGAATGACAGCGGGGCCAACGGGTTAACGTGCTTTCCGAGGCACGGAGGAGTATCGATATGTAAAGATGGTCACCCATTAACGGACCAACCCTAGCAAGCGTAGCTTAACCTGATGGATCGACCCGTACGGCTGTTATTACTTAGCCACAAGCTCCTCTACGAGGTCAAAGATTTTAATAATGTAGCCAATTATTTTTAATATTAATACGGTCTCCAGCCATCTAGAGCTAGACTATCAAACAGAGTAGGTAATACTCAACTGTGAACTGTACCCTAATTGCGTAATACACGATCAATCACAATTTGTTTCGATTTTAAACAGATTGCTAATCCATTGCTTCATAAGTTGGCAAAAAAAAATCTGCTCAGCAACGTAAATAACTTAATCAATGTTGTTGAACTGTCAAAATAAAACAAATTTGTCATAATCGTTTACGAAAATAAGTTACGCAATTAGGGTACAGACTTACTAAAGTAGGAATTAAATGGATGAATATCTGTTCAATAATTTATCGACTGATTCAAATCCAAAGAATTATTGTGTGATAGGTACTGCAATAACCACAACTTACTTCGAGTCTCAAATCAGTCATGTTCTCAATTCCCTTGGAGAGCAAGTTCTTCTCCTTGCGTAGTCGGATAATCTCCAAACGCAGAAGTCTAATGTCTTCCACACGCTGTTCGTACTGGCGCTCACCTTTGAAGATATAGGAATTTGAATTAGGAGATATTATAAGAGATTTATCGATACTCATTTTGGTTCATAGAGTTTAGGAATAAGTAGATAGGTACCTACAGACAATCCCTAAGGAAAGTAGATGGGCTTAGATTGTTAATTTTTTGTGATTTCGGATCTACATAGCGTCTAGTTTAGATACCTAATTTGTATTTTGCATTTTTGCTTTTTATTTGCCTAAATACTTTTTTAGCCAAGTAATAGATAGGTAAATAGGTAGGTTCAGGTTCAGGTTCGTAGGTTCTTCGGATAAGTTCTGGTTAAATGACGTAGCAGTTAAGGCTCGTACAGACCAGCGCGACACGGGTCGCGCTGCCTGTCGCGCCCGCGATATCGCGCTGGTCTGTACGAGCCGTGAGTTTCATACAAAAACTTCTCTTTTTTTATTTTTCTGAAAACATACTTTTCGAGTTCGAGTTTCTTGTCGGCTCTTCTTCATGGAAACGACCAATTGGAACCGTGCACCTAGCTTTTGACGTCCCATAAGTCCCCCATGTAGGTTTATGTGAAATAAAATATTTTGAAATTTGAATTTGACTGTCCAGTGTCCATTGTCTTTCCAAACGCTGACACAGGCCTGTAGCTTCTCTCGAATTTACTCATCAAGAGGCTCATATCATCCATGACCTTGCCTACCCAAGAACAGCCTGATTCACTCACCTCTCTGCAGCGTGACTTCCAATATCCGTATCTTCTCGTACAGCAGCGATACCTCGTCGTTCCTCCTCACCAGCTGCGCGCCCACCACGTCGCGCTCGTTCATCAGCCCTTCCAACTCTTTCATCAGCTTGGCGCGGGCTGCGTCGCCTTCCTAAAAATTAATGAAGTTTTTATAGATGGATATCTTATAAGACCAAAAATTGGAACAGATCAACGAGTCTGTTCGTAATAGTTTATTTATCGGCCAACATTTTGTGTCTTGAAGTGTAAATAAAGAAATTATTTTTCTCCTTTACGCAATTACTGCTTACGATTATTAATTTGGTTTTTAATTTTGACAGGTTACTAACTGGTATTTTCAGAATGTCACGGGTGACAACCAAGGTGAGATTTTAGTTATTGAGAAGGTAAATTGCTCTGTACTGCAGTGAATTTATTATCCAAGTCTACAGTTGTAAAAAAAAATATTTTTAGTTTTGGATGGCAAATTATCCTTTATAACTTCTCCCGTTCTGGGCGGAGCGGGAGGCTCTTACTGACTAAAACCAACCCGTATTCTTTCAGTTGCCTGTATTGCCAGGGGCCACAGTAAACCCCCAACTCGGAATTTCCCGCTTGGGATACCACCTGTTTCTAATATTACTATTGGGACTATAGTGACTCCATTCATTTTCCATACTCTAGTTATTTCATCTTGTAATTCTGTATAGGTACTCCCAGATTTTTTTTTGTATGTTATTAGTATTTGTGACTGCTATAGTTATCTATTATAAATACGTGTTTGTTTACTTTATCAAGTACTGTTATATCAGGTCTGTTGTTATATAGGGTGTACCAGAAAGATGTAGTTAAAAAGGTTGTGATACAGACCAAACGAACAACTTTCTCCATTGTGCCAACATCATAATCGCGAAAAAATAATCACCTTTGTTACTAGAAAGGTGATTATTTTTCCGCACCCTGCATATACTTAGGCCCGTATTGAAGAACCTTACTCAAATATCAAGCAGTACTTATAACTCGTTTAAAGCCTTTTGATTTATTGAAACTAGTTTTAAGTAGAGCTTGAGTCTTGAGCGAGAACTTCTGTAATACGGACCTTAGTGTGGTCTGTAATTATAGTGGTTTCATAAATACAGGGTGGCAGGGACCCTGCCGGGGGGGGAAGAAAACCGAAAGGGAGATCGTGGCCCCCGGCGACAGGGCAACCGAAGGAACACGGGTGGGTTTTAGTCAGTAAGAGTCTGACACGCCCTCCCGCTCCGCCCAGAGCGGGAGAAGTTATATGATGATTTCCCACCCTCAAAAAAAAAAAAAAAAGGGTGGCAGGGACATTAACGCGAAAACTGTTACCATGGATTCAGTACATGATTCTGAAAGTTCATGAGATGACATTTTTCGTCGGTTATATAAAAAAAAAATCTGTTGTTCCATAGATTTTGACCGCGTAGGTATTGCAGTTTTCTATGAAACAGCAGATTTTTTAAAAAATAACCGACGAATTTTTTTACCGCAGGGGGTCCAGAATCATGCACTGAATCCATGGTAACTGTTTTCTTGTCGATGTCCCTGCAACCCTGTATACTATCTCCCTACAGTCCCAACACCTGCAAATCCTCAGTGATGAGTGTGCGACCAACAGAAAAGCGGCAAGACAATAAAGTTCATGATCCCCGTATAAATGATAGAAAAACATATCTTAGAACCCGAGCCACCACAAAATTAATCAGAAAAGAAGAATGCAGAAGTAAGCAAAGAAAAAAAACAGTGCCACTCCGGGAGTGCCGACAGAAGTGAAAACTTGAACAATAAAATACTTGCATAGAACATTGATCCGTATTGTAATATAAATAAACAGCACACAAATGAGGTGTCGGTAACGGTGTCACTACTTCAATTGTTTTTCCCATCTCAAAAATACCCAACGCGCCTAAAGAAGTTTTCACTTCAAAAAACTAGCGAGCCTTACAGTAGTCGCATAACATATGATCTGTGACATCTTACCTTTTAACTTGAATCTTATGTTATTGCTTATTATAAAATGAAATAAATCCTGCTAGGGAAGCTTAACTTAACAACCAATTTCACTAACCTGCACGATCCTATTAAGCCTCGCCTCTTCCTGCCTCAAGGCGGCGATGTCCGCGCGCGCCTCGGACAGCTTGACGAGGCCCGCCTGTATCTCCATGCGCAGCTGTTCATTCTTCTTGTTACACTTCGCGAGGATGCCCTCGCAGGTTTTGAGCCCCGTCTCCTTGCCGCTTATGTCTTCTTTTAGCTGTTCTATTTGGTATGCTAGCATCTGTGGTAGAAGTAAAAATCTGTGTTACCGTATCTCAAAAGGAAAAAAACGGACCCCTTATAGGATCATTTCTTGGTCCGTCTGTCAGTCTGTCGAGAGAGATTTTCAGTAACGCGTGGAGGTATAAATCAAATACACGGCCATGTGTTTTACGTGATTACAATATACCGTTACTAGTAATATTGTCTTTGAGACGAATTCTTTGATTCTTTAGCTATCTAGTGGTGTAATCAAATTTTGGATGTAGATGATAGACATGTAGCTGCAGCATCAAATTGTATCCCCCAATTTTGTTATCAGTTCTTTGAATGACCTTCCATAAGGAAGCAAATTTAAAGACGTATTCACGTCAAAATACGGCGAATAAATTCTCTAAAATGATGGAGAAAACCGCATCAAAATCTGTTGTGGAGTTTAGAAGAACAACGCGAACACACAGATAGACTCGAAAAGCGTCTTTTTTTTAATTATTTCTTGAAGAGCGGTTTACAGGGGAACACTGCAAACAGTAGGTTTATAGGGGCTGTGAGGTATAGTAATTGACTGTATTTGTGACATAAGATTTATTGAGTAAAAGGTTAATTTAAATAAAACGAGCGAACCTTATAGTCGCATATGAAGTGTATCATCTGAAATCTTGGCTGACGTATGTCATGTGATATAAATTGTCATCGTAATCGTCATCACCATCGTCATCATTATCATGTTTACAACCTCTCGGAAAACGGGTTGGTAGCATCTGACTGCCAACTTTAGCACCGCGCACGCTCATTGGTCAAATCAGTGTGCGCTTCCTCGGCTTCCTGTTACTTCCACTTCCGTCCCTATTCACGAAATCAATCCCACAGACTGCAGGAAAGCGAGAGGAAAGATGTTACACATCATCGACGTCAGATGCAATGCGTAGTTCGTAAGTGGCGTTATAGATGGCGCCACGAACTAAACTTACTTTCATCTTCTGTTTCAAGTCCTGTATCTCATCTAGGGCTTCAGTATAGTTCTTGTGCAGCATGTTCCTCTCAGCGCGCGTGGCATCGAGCGCGACGGACAGTTTGCGCGACTTGATGTTCTCCTCGCGAAGAGCCTTCTTCAGGTCCAGGATGTCGGCCGTGCGGAGACGGACCTCCTCTGTGCAGATAGTGTTAAAGGTTGTCATTAATTTTTAGAGAGTCGTGGTGACCTAGATGGTAACGACCCCGACTTACGAGTCATAGGTCGTGGGTTTGAACCCAAGCAGGCGCTTTACTTTGTGTAAATCATTTAAATCATCACCACTGCTCTCAAAACGGTGAAGGAATGGTGAGTAAACCCGGAAACCGACATGTTCTGGAACCAAAAATTCCATAACGAGACATCTACCAACCCGCACTGGGCCCGCGTGGAGATTACAGCCCTTACAGCTTGAGGCCTATGTCCCAGCAGTGGGAACATTATAATAGGCTGATTAAGTGAAATGTGGGTGTTCCTGCTACAGGAACACCTCTGCCCAACCCTTCGGGGAAAAAAGGCGTGATGTTATGTTTTATGTTTAAGTATTATTTTTCACAGGAAAAAAAAAGGTATTTCGAAGTACGTACATGGAAAGTAATTGTCAAGCATTAAATTGTCCGTATAGTACAAGGATCTTTCAGATCAGTCAAAATCAGAACCAAAGGCGCCATCTTGTTTTATTTTTAAACACTTCACAAATGTTTATCCATGTTTATCCACGGCGGCGTCTCCGTGTCAACTTCAGTCGAGCGCCAAAAGATTCTTGTATCTCTTTCTATTAAAATCACAATGCTTATTCTTTGACAGTTGTATAAAACGGCTTTATCACGGCACATCAATGTGCAGTGCGTTCAGTATGCTACGGCTACATTGTCGCGATAACGCGATCGACAACAGAGAGCGTAGTGCGAGAGAGAGCGCGTGAAGTGTGGCTCGCGTTATCGCGATAGTCTAGCCGTAGCATTATAACTTGACGCGTGACTAGATTGGTAGCAGTGAATTTTACAGTTGTGTGCTTGGGAGTACTGTTGCCATTTTGAACTCTATTGGTATTGAAACTAAAACTGCAACATTCAGTGCTACGAATCGCGTCGCCGATCAAGTTATAATAAACGCATTGCAGAGTGTCAGTTTGCTAAACAATTGATTGTCCTCAACCAATTGATTTTTGAATTAAGGACCAGCAAAAAATGAATGATCGTGAACAACTTACCTGCTATTTCATCAATTTTCTCGTTAAGAGCGATCGTCTCCTCCAACATTCTGGAAAAAATAATGTAATTTATTTTCAAAGTTAAAGTGAAATTTATTTCAAATAGACCCTTTTATGGCACTTTTGAACGTCAAAATTTACAAAATAATAGAATTGATTCTAGTCACACCTTCCAAAGGTAGTTTTCGTATGGAGAAGAATAGGCAAAAAACTGCACCGTTACTCTTTTAAAATGTTTTACAATATTTTGTTAGTACCTATATTGGTTAAATAATTATATGTGAGGACAATGTACCTAGAATAATTAAAGCATAGAATAGAATAGAATAGAATAATATTTATTTGCTTAAAACGATGGTAAAATACGAAAAAAATTAACAAGCAAGCAAAATTTCACAAGCATAATTTAACATTTATTTTCAAAGAAGTCTTAGAACACTATAAAAACTATGACTACACAACCATTCATGCAATTTATTTTTGAATAATCTCAAAGTCTTGTGATTACACACTTAGATATACAACTTTTAATATATTTAGCTAGTCTCAGAGGGATATCCAGTACGAGCCTGTGGGGGTCTCGTCGGTTACGAGGATATAAATCATCTGCAGTACTAAATAATTCCTTAGCTTCCTCACAAACATACATGTTTTGTATATGTAAAGAGTCGGTAGCGGCAACAAGCCAAGCTTTTAAAATATCGGCCTACAGGATTCATCAGGTCGAGAAGCCCATATATTGCTCTAAAGATTTTTTTTTGTGCGATAAATGCTCTATTTTGATCTGTGCCCCACCACTGATTTGAGCACTGATTCAATGTATGCATGGTAGGACATTGTTGCCGTTTTAACGTTTGTTATATTTCTGACTTTTTTAAGTGCATATACGAAATTTGATTTTTTTAATGATAGTATCTCCGTTCTAAATTCATTTTCAGACACAGGTTTTAGAAACATCGAATGAACTGCTGAATTTTTTTAGGGTTTGTGTTTATATCCGAACTAGAAGTATGCGCCATATTAATGTAGTGGTAATAGAAAACAGTTGCTATTTCTATAGGATCTGTGACTAACGTGTTATTGATTTGAATATTTTCTATATTGTCATTGAAGTTATTGTTCATGATTTCGTCCCTAATTACTTTCCATACGGCTTTGCATTTGTTTTCATTTTCGTTTATAAACTTAATATTTGCGTTCTTTCTTGATGACTAGATACATTTCTGTAAGATTTTTGAATATTGCATATACCTACTTTTATTTCCTATTCTTTATTTCTATAATATTGATAGCGTAGAGACCGTTTAGTTTTACAACTTTGTTTCAGTCCTTTGCTAATCCAGTTTTGTTTTTTTTTTTTTATTAGTTTTGACTTTTACTTTTATTTTCGGGAAGCATAAATTATAGAAAAGGCATAATAATTCGTGAAAAGAACGGAATGCTACATTTATATAATTTTCTGCGTAAGTTTGTGACCAGGACACATTTTGTAAACATTCCTTAAATTTATGAATATTATTCAAGTTGTAGTCTCTTTTATGGATATAGCCTGTTTTATTTATATATTATGCCTTATAGAAATGCTCAAAGTTTGGGCTCTATCATGGTCGGATAGATGGAGTGGTATTACTGTACCTACCAATAGCATCTAGAATATTACTGAGAATATGGTCAATACATGATGACTTGCGTGTTGGCTCATTAATATGTAATTTTAGATTATAATTGTATGAAAGATCTAGTAATTGATTAGTTATATTGCCTTTTTTGAGAGTATTAATGTTTAAGTCACCTACTAGAACCACATTTATGTACATGTTCCATACATGTTCCAAAAGACCATTTAACTTAAATAGGAATTGGATGGGGTCGGATTGAGGTGATCTATAAACACAAATAATTACCAACTTATGATAAGTTAGTTCTGTACCGCATGCTTCGAACGTATTTTTTATAGCGTGGGTATTTATAAATGGCAGTTCTTTGAAGGGTTTTTTTATTAGAATGCAGGTCCCGCCTCATGAATTTATATAAGACTTATAGCCTTTTTTTATAAAAGTTTCGAGTTTTACTACATCTGGGTTATTTTGTAAGTCACGTAGTTCTTGTAGGGTTATTTCTAGTTCTTTTTTCGATAAAAGACTAGCAATATTTTTATGTAGTATTTTGAAATTATAAGTTGATGGCGGTGTTTTGGGCCCGAAAAAACGTAACGTCCTTTTTTATTACAGGTAAATAATACGTAATTGTTCCTTTTTCTACTTTATCGGTGGAATTTAAAACGTTATCCGTGTCTTGTGGTTTTAGGTTTCTCTGATCGAAATAGAAAGGAATTGTTCCGTTTTTGGGTTTGTTATTAATAGTATGTAGTTTAAGACTTGATCTGTTACTCGCTATCCGCTTAAAGCCAAAAGGAAGGGTTATGATTTTAGCAGTCTATGTATATATTTTTGCTTTTACGTGTGTTCCACGTAGCGCCTAAACTACAGAACTGATTTTGATGAATAGATTCGTAATAATGGTCCGAGTGACATAGGCTATATAAATTTTTCCTAAATTTAATGTAGTGGACGTTACACGTAAATTTTTAACCTCGAAAAAAATTAAAATGTTTTCAAATACTCTTATCTTGGATATAATCCTCTAGTTTGTAATATGCTTGTTTACAAAGTGTACCTTTAATATGAGTTTTAAATTTTCTTTAATTTAATTGCAATATATCACAAGGTATTTTGTTGTAATATTTAACACAGTACCCCATAAAAGACGTATGTACTTTAGATATTTTGAAAAATGGTTGATCTAGTTTATCTTTATTTCTAGTATTAAAATGATATCTATCACTTGTTTTATTTAAAATATGTGGATGTTTCTTTACATACATAATATTTTCATAAATGAGTTGGCAAGGTTCCGTCATAATATTAATCCTTTTAAATAGTTTCCTGAGAGATTCGCGGTGACGTAGATTATAAATGGATCTGACAGCTCTCTTTTGCAAAATAAAGATGGATTCAATGTCAGCAGCCAGACCCCACAGTATAATGCCATACGACATAATGCTGTGGAAGTAGCTATAAAAAGTAAGTTCAAAAACTAAAACCAGACTAAAATTAAGCTCTAAAAAGTATGAAACAAGAAAATATTTCAGACAGAAATCAAAACATAGGTACAAAAATCAAGGTAAAGCCGTGGTCGCATGTCATTGTAATTTTGTAGGTGTACATGCATACAACCTTCTTATTTTCTAAAACTCCGCTAGCCTTTAGTGAATAACGTTCAGCTGTAGCTTTTTTCATCTCTATCAACTGCCCTTGTAAGTCATCTACTCTATATCCCTTACCTGTCCTTCTCCTTTTCAAAGTTCCGTATCATAAGGCGTTGCTTGTTGATCTGCATGGAGTTGATCTCCAGCTGTTTTTATCTCTATCAACTACCTTTGCAACTCATCTCTCTCCATCTCTCACCTGTCCTTCTCCTTCTCAAAGTTCCGTATCATGAGCCCCTGCTTGTTGATCTGGATGGAGTTGACTTCCAGCTCATGTTTCAGCTGCTTTCATCTCTTTCAACTTCCTTTGTAACTCATCTACTCATGTCTCTCTTAAATCTCACCTGTCCTTCTCCTTCTCAAAGTTTCGTATCATGAGCCTTTGCTTGTTGATCTGCATGGAGCTGACTTCCAGCTCATGTTCCAGCTGCTTTCGTCTTTGCTCCTGGAGGTCCAGCATGGCCAGGTTCTCAAGCGCCTCATCTGAAGGAAGACGAGATTTTATTAGAAAAAAAAACCAGCCAAATGCGTGTCGGACCACGCACAATGAAGAGTTCCGTAGATGGGATGAATTTATCCTAAGCACAAACTTACTATTGTTGATAAAAAACATGTTCTCCCATACGGAATGTATGGGAGAACATGTTTTGTCAACTGCAAATGTAAGTTGGTCGATTATAATTCGTTAACTTGTAGAGCCTACTTAGCTGTGATAGTTTTCCTTTTAATGTCGTTATATATACTACTGCTGTGAATTTTTTCACATATCCAGAACCAACCATTTAGCTGGCAGCGACCCCTTGCCAGCTAAATGGTCACACAATTGACTCTAATAAAAATTAGCACTTTAAAGATTTAAGAGAAATATTATACTTCTCAAACGGATCTCTTAATTAAAAAATGTTTTTTTTAAACTTTCTTGTACTTAATAGTCTCTGAGCTAAGCCACGGAGAGACAGACGGAAAAAACCAGAGGGGGTAATTCTCGTATTTTTAAGAACGTGCGCATTCTAATCTGTCTCAATCTGTCAATCATTCATCTAATTACCCGACTAACAAAGCCAAAGGAGGGTTATGAATTTAATAGATTGTTTGTATCATTGTATGTATGTAAACTGTCGATTTTGAATGAAATTTACATCTGTCGGAATAAACACTAAGACACAAAAACTTTTTTTTTTTGCGAAAATTATTCCGACTGAAACAAAATTGACATTTTAAACTCTTGTTTTTAGAACTTTAACTTTGTCGGAATAAAAAACGAAATTAAAAAATGGCCGGATGTTTTAAACGTTGCGCTAAGGACAAATATAGTGGTAGGGTTTGTTTGTTTGAACGCGCCGATCTCTGGAATTACCTGTAGTCGGATTAGAAAAAATGTTTTTGCATTTGATAGCTCAATTCTTGAGGAAGGCTTATAGACTATTTAATATCACGCTACGACTCTAAGGCTGCCTGTCCACTGGAGCGGAGTGAGTCAGCGGAGCGGAGAAATGTGCCAATATTAACAAATAGAATCTAAACTTCTCCGCTCCACTGCCTCGCTCCGCTCCAGTGGACAGGTAGCGTAACGAGCGGAGCAAAAATAAAACGCGGGCGCGTGATGTGATGCATATGCAGAAAGGTAAAGTGAAGTACATGTACGAACTCTGTATCTTTTGCATGTTCTTCAAGAGTATGTCTTTCTCCCTCTTCAGGTTCTCGATGTCTCTCTTGTCGCACTCGGCTTGCTTCTTGCCCAGCATGAGGTCGCGTTCCATCACCGACACTTGCTGACGAAGGCGCTCGCTGGGGGCAGACAGAAAGAAACGCAAACATAACATCACGACAGTATTCCCCGTAGGGTTAGGCAGAGATGGACCTATAAGCACCCCCACATTTAGCCTGCTATGTTTAATTCTCATGTAACAGGAGGCGCCGAGCACAAATCCAGACTCCGAGCTGCTAATAAGAAATTCCACATGGAAAACCCCAATAACACCTTTTTTTTTTTTTTTTTGGGTGGGAAATCATCAAATAACTTCTCCCGCTCTTCGGGCGGAGCGGGAGGGCGTGTCAGACTCTTACTGACTAAAACCCACCCGTGTTCCTTCGGTTGCCCTGTTGCCGGGGGCCACGATCTCCCTTTCGGTTTTCTTCGCACCCCCGGCAGGCATCGGCCCTAACGGACCCCGTCAATTCTGCTGACATCTCTTTGAGGCGCGCGTGGAACACAACGCGCCGTCGACCCGGGCCTGGTCCTTATCGGACGGCGAGCTACCCATTGCTCACCGTCCGCAAGCCCGCACCTACGGTGGCCGGAAATCGGCCTGCGATTCCCGACGCCCAGGGCGTCTCCTCCTGCGGCGGTTAGGGGCGTGAGGGCGCGAAATTTGCCTCTCCCTCACGCGTTCCGCCTCCTCCTTCGCGAGCATTACTGCTTCGCAGAAGAAGGTGACGGCCTCCCATTTCCTCTCGCTCCCTACCATGGCCCTAATCAGAGCCGGACGCGAGAGATCACTGCCGCCGATCGCCTCCACGAGGACACGGCGATGCTCCGCCCAAGCCGGGCAGACCTCCACCGTATGCTCCACCGTGAACTATCTTTATCCAGGCCTTTTATTATTTGGAATGGGCTTCTAATAGTAGGCATTTGCCTGACTTGGGAATCGAACCCACGACTTCATGCTCAGCAGTAACGCTTGCAACCACTAGACCAACGACGCAGAAAGAAAGATGCGTTTATTAGGGTATAGGAACGAAAAATACCTAGGCCAACATGCACCACAAAACACTAAATAGAACAACCACACACACAAAAAACATCGTTCTATTTATGTCAATTGTTTGAAGATGACACGAAACAGAATGATGTTTATGCCTCCTCCCTAATGTAACGTTGTAACTGTCAAGCCCCGCGGTTTGACATTGACGCGGGCGCCATGTCACTTTCGACATAAAAAAACGGTGTTATCTGTCTTTTTTTGAATAATTTTGATCTAATTGACGATAAATCCATTGGCCATAGTCAACCAAATTTTCAAAATAAATATATACTACAAAGTAATAATTTCATAGACAACATAATTAAAATACCTACAAAAATTATGGTTTGCATTATAACTGTGTCGAACTCTATAAATGAGATTTACCCACATTAGAAGGACTATACAAATAGAATTGCTTACGCTTAAAACCAACACTACGAAAATAATCATAATAATTATATCTAAAAATAGAGAAAATATTACACTCCTTTTTGGGCAGTCGTGTAAAAATAGGACTGTGACATGCGCTCGATACGCTCGTATTAAAAATACAGCTGCCGCCCTATCTTCCGGCAAAAATGTCGTCGTCGCTCCGCCGGCCTTCAGCCAACTCCTCATGTCCCCATGTCGGGTTTAAAACTTAAGTTTTATAGTTAATTCAATTAATTTTAATTACATTCTAAAGAGCGTTTATGTACTCCCCATAAATAAATAAGTAAATCTCAGTACGCACCGATCAGAATCGATGCTAGCTTTGCTATGCTCCATAAGTTGGTACTTCTTGGTTAGCTGGATGATCTGCTTCGTCAGCTTCGATCCTTCGTTACGTAATTTGTTGCCGTCGGCGATCGTGTTCTGGAAAAAAAACATAGATTTTATAGAAAGATAGAAAGAGAATTGCAATAATTCATTGGCAACATTTATACATGTACAGGGTAAAATATTAACCAGTGCGCAAACTTAAACACGTGACTTTACTCATCATTATGAACAACTTGGACGAAACCTGAAACCGCGAAAAAAATCGGCTGTTCCATATATTTTGACGAGTTATGCGAGCGTACATATATGGAACAGCTGATTTTTTTCTCGCAATTTCAGGTTTAGTCCCACAGTAAAAGTTGTTCATAATGTTGAGTAAAGTCACGTGTTTAAGTTTGCGCACTGGTTAAAAAACATCCTAATAAAAATAAATAAAATTGAAGTGTCCGTTTGTAATGTCAAAATAACTGGTTTTTACTAAATGCATATGCAAGTCTATAGGGTACATTAAAAAAAAAAATCGAATTGACCACTTTAGGCGCGTTGAGCGATTTTTGGTAGGGGATAAACTTATGAATTCGCGTCACCGACATGCTTGCGCCGTAGTGCTCTACTATAGTATATAGATGGCGCTAATACCAGTCTTAAGTTTCACTTCTGTAGGCCATAACTGCCAACTTTTTTCTGTTTGTCTGTTTCTTCCGGCTAATCTCCGAAACGGTTAGACTGATTTTGACGGGAATCTCACTGGCAGATAGCTGATGTTATAAGGACTAGGCTACTTTAGAAAAAGAGAGTCCCATTCCAAAGCGTAGTAGGTACCTATGGCGAAGAACGGGCAAGAAACTCCACGGACACTCTTTTAAATCAAAATATGGTTACAAAATAATGATTACATCATTCATGTTGAAATCATGCATGTGAGAATGATGCAAAAATTTAAAAGCGTTCGTAACAAAAACACAACAATTTAATTAAAATAAGCCGGCAGCTAAAAGATGACAAGTTCCTACTGACGGCGCCCATTCGAACCGAACCTGACGCATGTGTTAGCACCATTCAGCCATTTTGCAATGATAAGGCTGTTGTTGGAAATGATTTACCTTCAGTTCCTTGCTAGTATTTACGAGCGTTAACTTAGTTCTGTCGAACTCCACGTTGGTCGCCCTCAGTACTTCTTTCAGATGTTCGCTCTTGTGGACCGCAGCCTCTTGCTCTGCTTGTGCCGTTTCCACTTTCACCGTCATGTTATTGAGCTGACGGTCTCGACGCTCTATTGCCTTCTCTGCTTTTGCCAGCTGCAGGAAGAAGAGGGTTGTTAAGCAAAAGGCTTTACGTATGTATATCTTTTTGATATTTTTATATTAACAACTTCATATTCTCAGCATCACCATATTATATAACCAGATATAACATATTCTTAGCTAGGCTGCGCATGCGCGCTACTGTTTAAGAGGGTAACGTCGTAAATAGCTGTCAAATATTTACCTGTTTTGATTAATTTGGCAATATTACTGAATTGAATTAAGAAATGTGGTTAGCTATGGAACTAAAATATTGATTATAAATGATTATAAATCTAAACGTATCATGTCTATAATTACGTTATTGTAGCATAAGTTCTTACAACAAGTCATTTTTTTCACTCGCAAGTATGTTTAAAAATGTCGTATGAAACATGTGTCCCCCTAATCACCACCTCGAATGTAATGACCAACATAGCATGCTTGTATCAGAATGTACTATTGTGAATATTTTTTATTAATAAACGTTTTTTTAAAGTTACCAATTTTTTTTTGATTGCATGTACGCTATACTAATGCGGGGTAAGGGAACGCCCTTCGTTAGTTAACATACAAATAATGTATATATATATAATATATAATATTTGTATTAAGAAAGAAAGAAAGAAAGAAAGAAAGAAAATACGTTTATTTAGAACAGACCATAAAGCACACATTATAATTAAACAGCAGATAAAAAACATAAAAAAAAAACAAATAAAAGGTGTAAAGGGCGATGTAAGACAATTAGCATGGGAGTGTGCCTCACGGCTGCGCCAAGAAGGCCCAGTATAAAGTAATAGTAATATTATAAAAGATGCACAGATTGAGATGATCATAATAATTACACAGTGGGAGTCTTTATAATGTGCGCATATCGAAATGAGGGAATCTATGCTTAATTTTATCGACAGAAAAATATTTAAAAAAATCGAAATATTTTTTAATATTTTTGTATGGAATTTCTAAACAAAACGGTGTAACTTTTAAAATAAATGATATATCGTAATGAAACAAACTACATAACAATTGGAAGTAATTAGGCGTCCTCATGAAATGAAAATTGTGGGAAAAAAAAAACTACTCTGAATTGAAAATATAATGTTTTTTTAGCAATAATCTGTTTTTTTCTTCATACATTTTTACAATAATCGTAAAATTTGTCAATAAGACGCTATTAGAGAAGCTTTAAAAAAAATTTAGATTTTTTAAAATATTTTTTCCGTCGATAAAATTAAGCATAGATTCCAGATTCACACTGCATGTAGAGAAGAGATACAACTTACTTTATCAAGGAGGTTGGCGATGTTGATTCCCCGTGCATCCAGCTCATTCTTCAGTTGTTCACTCTCACCCTTCAAGTGTTCGACCAAGCGGTTCTGCCGCACAGCGTTGTTTTCAGCTTCCTGAAATAACAAACGAATGAAACCGCATTTTTCAACCATCTAGAAACCAGCCTCTGTTTAGCACGAGTTCGATCTACTGAAGTAATGTGGCGACTTGTCAAGACAAAGATTTCTGTGCTATGTCTAAGTTAAATATTACAAATAAAAACGTGTTATACCGCATCTATTCTAATCTTATACTAAGTATAGTTATCCCAGTAATATATTAAGAATATGTCGATAATATTTTTTTACAAATAAACCAGGTCTACTTCTTCTTTACTAAATAAATTCATTTATTTCAGGTATATAACACCCATTGCCAAACATAAATTCACAAATAAGATCAATAAAATAAAATACAATAAATATACAAAGGTAGCAACATCCAGTTATACCACAACCTATAATTTCAATGGTTATTTTATATGAGATGTGGCTTTTTTGCTACAAACTTGTTAAATGAATGAAGCTGCTTGCTGATACTGCTGATGAAGCTGAATTAAGCTGATAAACAATGACTATTGTGTGAGGAATGATTCGAAAAAGAACGGAGTGAATGATAGCGTGACGGTTGACAGGGAAGAATGGACAAAGAAAACGTGTGCGCCAACCCCACGTAACATGTGACAAGGGCAGGAAGATGATGAATGAAGCTGATTTAACATTGATAAACTGCATTCAAAGTTGCAATCATTAAAGAAGAAAACTTTTTACAAAAAAGAAAATTACCGATTTCGAAAAATAATACTACAAAGTGAAAAATAACTTTAATTTAGAAAGTCAGTGGCAAAAAACGAAAATTCAAAGGACGTTGTGTCTTCTAATCATAATATAATTTAATAATACATAATTATAATTGAAATTCCTCTTCTTTAAAGTTGCAAGATAATAGGAATAGTTATAAAGACGCCGTGAAATGGCATAATTCTCTAAAGAACTCACCTCAATCTGCTCTTCAAGCTTCGAGGTGGTGGCTTCATTAGCAACGGCCTTCGCCTCCAATTCCTCGATGTAACCCTGCAAGTTGGCCAGCCGTTGCTTTGCTCCATCCAGTTCGTTCTGGAGTCGAGCTTTTTCCTTCTCGAACTTCTCTTTCTCCTTGGCAGCTGACGTTGCTCCGCTTTGCAAAAATTGAGGTTATAATGATTATAATATGAAAATTGTCTACTGCTGAAATTTGGCGTACCCCAAAGTATTTATATGGAAATGTTTTGGGTAAATAAGGGCAAATTTTTCGTCATAACATAACATAACATCACGCCTTGTTTCCCTGAAGGGTTGGGCAGAGGTGTCCCTATAGCAGGTTCACCCAAATTTCGCCAGTTATGTTTTAAGTCCCATGTAATAGGGGTATTTTTCGTCATGTTTACCGCAAATAAATGTATTTGCTTTCTTCTTTCGTCAGATATATTTTAAGCGTGAAATAAAATTGATGTACATAAATAGTGACCTTATTAGTGATGTTCTTCAGAAAGGCCAGGTGCGTAGTACTCGCAACCGGCAGGCGTGTATGACCAGATGTATGAACGTAAACGGGGTAAAGGAATATATGAGGATCGTAGCAGGTGGCGTTCTGTAGTTTCTGCCTACTTCCATGGGAAGAAGGCGTGCATTTATTTAAATAACCGATTTTCCCACCCGTACGCAAAATATGCGCTTTGACGTTGAATTGCGGATACCAGTCCGTATTACCTATAGGCTTTAAACGGGTTTTGCGCTGCCAACCTACATATCCAGGGAATTTCCTCAAGCTCGACATCAGTTTGTATATCCTAAAGAAGTACAATACACAATAACGATCGACAAGTCGCTAGGGAAGAGGTTTCTTCTAGACAGTGTGCTTTCTCATCGGTCCCATCATAAAGGTACCATTCGGTAGCCGACTGCAGGCGGCAACTGCAGGCAATGTGTCACCGTGAAACCAGTCTGCGGTCGGCTATGGAATTGTACCTTTAGGCTTTTAGTTTTAGGGCTGATTTTTCCAACACCAGATATCTTTATCCCAGGAATCATTTAGAATTTCTGGCACATTATTCAATAAAAAACTGTCAGATATCAATTTAACATATTTACATACACTCACGTCATCATTGTATATACATACACTGATGACTGGTTATGTGTAAAGCCTATGCAATGAGGCCGTTGTCGCGTCGCCGTGATGTGAGGATGATGAGATAGAGTGAGGACTCATTAGTGCGTTGCGTTGCGATGACGCAGCGTTAACGCTGCGTCGTGTTACATATTTTTTTTGAGTGTGATGCCACATTATGCGTTGCGTCGTCACACGCGACGTATCAACGGATCGACGATCGAGAGACGAAGCGGGGGAGGGTGATGCGCTGCGTTGTCGGGGCTCCGTAGCGACGACGACAGACAGTGTTCCACTGCTAGAAGGCCAAACTAGGACAAACAAACAAACACCTCTTGCGTTGCGACGTCGTGCGTCACCCTCTTGCGTTGCGCCGCGACGTCGTGCGTCATCGCAACGCAGGTGTGGCATACAATGCGTTGATCCATTGCGACGACGCAACGCAACGCACTAATGAGGGCTCACTCGTACTCGCAGGGTTAATTAGGCTTAGCAGAATAATAATGTGAGTTCGGATTTTTTCAAACTCAATACATAAATCTCGGTATCGGTAGTACGTTCCCGTGGGATATTTTCCGACATCCACGCGGGCGAAGCGGCGAGAAAAAGTTGGTAAATAATAATATTTTAATATTTTGAAAAACTAGTAAACAATAAAGCCTTTGCAGTGCAAAAGCCACTTCTCGTGTACCACGCTTGCTCAAGGCGGGTTGGCAATTTCAGACTCATACTAAACTATAAGTCCCGTACCTGAATTGCGTAAATTATTTTCGTAAATGATTATGACCAATTTGTTTCATTTTGACAGATAAACAACATTCATTGCGTTATTTACGTTGTTTAGCGGATTTTTGAAGTGAAAACTTCTTTAGGCGCGTTGGCCATTTTTGAGATGGGACTAAATCATTGATTTCGCGACATCGTGATGACACCACCTGTTGACCATTAAAAGACGTGAACGCGTTGATTGCCGCGGTGCATTAAGTAAAAGACATCAACGCGTTGATTGCCGCGGTGCATTAAGTAAAAGACATCAACGCGTTGATTACCGCGGTGCTAATTTATTTTTTCAAGTTTTCACTTCTGTTGGCACTCCCGGACTGCCACAGTTTTTTTTTCCAACTAATGAAGCAATGGATTAGCAATCTGTTTCGAATTGAAACAAATTTTGATTGATCGTGTATCACGCCATTAGGGTACAGGTAGCCTCATGACGTTTTCCTTCATCGATATCAGTAATGTCTTAGATAAACTCGGAAAGTGAATACATATGAATTGAAAAAAATCATTTTGGTACTTGCCCGGATTTGATCCCACAACCTTGTGCATGACAGGCGAGGCCTTAACCACTGGGTTACCACGACATTTTATTATCAAGTCCTGAATATTTCGTCATTGAATACTTACGCATCATCATCGCCAGCTCGTTTCCTCGCGTCGAGTTCCTTCTCCAGCTTTGTGAGTTGTCTTTTCGTGGTTTCCAGGCTCTCCACGGTGCTTAGTTCGCGAGCATGCATGGCGTCTGCTAGAGCCTGGGCTTCCTCTACCAGAATAATGAAAATTTTTAGCAAAGGTATCGTTGGTCTAGTCGTCGCAAGCTCTACTACTGAGCACGAAGTCCTCGGTTCGATTCCCAGGTCGGGCAAAGTCTAAAGTAGGTCATACAAGCTACTTGTGCAGGTTTGCCTTATTTTTTTTTTTTGGGTGGGATAAATAACTTCTCCTGCTCTGGGCGGAGCGGATGTCAGACTCTTACTGACTAAAACCCATCCGTGTTCCATCAGTTGTCCTGTTGCCGGGAGCCACGATCTCCCTTTCAATTTTCTTCGCAATTACCGTTATACCGCGCTATCTTTTGTTTGAGGGAAAATTTTTGGATTTAACTTTATGGGTAAAGACAAAAGCAACATAAATTCAGTAGAACACAGAAAATAGAAAGGATGGGAAAGAGAATAAAACAGACAGGTGGCGCTAAACGAAAAGAGAGGTGTCGTTTTATAAAGTGAATGCGAATTCCTTGTAAAAAAAAACGTGTGTTAAGCAAGAATTTAAGCAGTAATCTACTCACTGATATCCTGGCGTAGACTTTGAATAAGCTTGTTATCGTTGGCTATTTCAGTGATGTATTCGGTAACGGTATCGTCGAAACGATTTAGTTTGCTCTAGAATAAATATTACGAGCATTAGAATTCGATGCAATCATTTTAGAATGAAGTGAGGATTGAGCACTGTGACCATGCTAGCTTTTTTTTTTTTCGTTATCGCCGCGTCGCGAAAATGCGATGCAGAATTGACGAAGTTGCAAAATTACTGATTGGGCAAGCTGTCTGTTAAGACATGTATTGAAAACTACAATATAACTATTTTCTTAATATCCCTCGGCAAACTTCGTGCTTCGTCAGTCGTCGGATTTCTATCAGTTGCCCTTTGCACTTTGTGCAGACCGGACGCTCTTAAGTGACTTGGAAGTATATACAATTATTAATACTCTTTTAATTTAATGTAATTTATTTAAAAAGTGGGAGGAAAGCCGCTAAAGTCGCAAGCACGACAGATAGGAAAATAGTTTTACAGCTCTATATTGTTCACACGGAAATCAATACAGAACAACAATAAAGTACTTAGTTCTGAATTCAAATTATTATACACGATAAATCTAATATTGATAGACATGGAAATTAGCATTCGTTGGTATTCGGAAATGCGATGATTCCAGAGGGATATTAAGAAAATAGTCAGAATGTACTTAGCTTCTGTCCGCGTGGAAATCGACTATTATACCTTTTTTTTTTGGGTGGGAAATCATCAAATAACTTCTCCCGCTCTGGGCGGAGCGGGAGGGCGTGTCAGACTCTTACTGACTAAAACCCACCCGTGTTCCTTCGGTTGCCCTGTTGCCGGAGGCCACGATCTCACTTTCGGTTTTCTTCGCAACCCCGGCAGGCATCGGCCCTAGAGGACCCCTTCAATTCTGCTGACATCTCTTTGAGGCGCGCGTGGAACACAACGTGCCGTCGACCCGGGCCTGGTCCTTATCAGACGGTCCTACCATTATGATAATAGTGTAGCTTTCTTTTGTAATCGGATTAGTACTTAATTCCTTTTACAAACAAATAATGTTATCTTGTTATAACTTTAGACTAGCTACGTCCCGGGATTTCACCCGCATAAGTCTCGGTCCCGTAGGAATATCGGGATAAAAAGTATTTAATGTCCTAACCTAGGTTATGGTCTACCTATGTGCCAAATTTCATCCAAATCCATTGAGCCGTTTTAGCGTGTAAGCGTAATGAATAAACAAACATACAAAAAAATCTAATCTTTTCTCTTTATAATGTTAGTTTAGATATTATAGATTTTGAATAAATCAATCAATCTGCCTAGCCTTTTCCCAACAATGTTGGGGTCGGCTTCCAGTCTAACCGGATGCAGCTGAATACCAGTATTTTACATGGAGCGACTGCCTATCTGACCTTCACAACTCAGTAACTGGATAATACGATACCCCTCCGTAAAACTGGTTGTCAGACTTTCGGGCTTCTGACGACCTGTAACGACTGTCAAAGATCCACGAATGACAGCCGGGACCAACGGCTTAAAGTGCTTTGCGAGGCACGGAGGAGTCTTGGTATGTAAAGATAGTCACCCATCCACAGACCAACCCTGGCGTAGCTTAACTTGATAAATCGACCCATGCGGCTGTTATTACTTAGCCACGAGCTCCTTCCTTATTCTTTTTACTTGAATAAATAAATAAATAAAATGATTTATATTGAAATGCGATACGCTGGGGCCCATTGCGGCTGTAATTTGCACTTGATTTTAGTGTATTTGTCAGTACTTACCTGGAGTCCTCGTTTGTCTTCACAATGTTGATGGTTCTCCTCTTTGAGCTTGTAGTAAGAGTCATAAAGCTTGGTGTAGACATCTGATATGAACTTCATACCTTCTGTGTCACGAAGCTGGTCAAGGACCTGGAAGTATACAAAAATGACATTGAAATCGACATATTATGACCCTTGGAGTATGTGGAGGTATCTATAAAAGCAGTTTGTGCACTGGAGCAAAAGAAGAATCGAATCAAATGATTTATTACTTTGCGAAAATTGGTAATAGGTAAACAGACGTTTATTAGCAGACTATTTTGACCGGTATGTAATCTGTTCGATTTACGAACACGCCGTGTGACACCGGATTTTTTAATTGTCTGTCTGTGATGTCTATTTTCTTAATTGGCGTTTTTATCGTAGTTGAATTTTAGATTTTATAACTTTTATTTTTTTTAAATAATAAAGTCATCCATGTTCTACCGTTTCATGGGCATGTAAATCATTTTAAATTACAAATTTAAGACATATGCATATGATAGAATGGTCACCGATCTTTTTTTACAGGTATTTTTGAATTGTCAAGGGGTCGGTCAGTCCGAAAGATGAAGCTAGTTGCCACATTCCAAAGTGTAGTAGTTTCTTATGGAGAAGAACGGGCAAGAAACTGCACAGACACTCTTTTGAACCACAATATTGCATTGTTACAAATTATTATTATTTTTTTTTATTTATTAGGGATTTGGCACATGTGTCTTTTTTTATTACATATATGTACAAGAGTATGACAAAACTAAAAAAATATAATATCCTAACCTAACTAAAACTATTAGACTAAAACTAAACTAAAATTAAACTAAAATTAAACTAAAATATGGCGTCGAAAAATTCCTCTGCGTCGCTGTCGACTGGTAATGTACCCAAGAGACTGGCCGCATTGCCACGTTGTATGGCAATGCTTAGCCGCTGGCCAAGGTAAAAACCAGCCCTTGGGTCACGAGAAGTGTCAACCAGTCGTTTGGAGATTTCATTGAACAGACCGTGAGCACTCGGACCCCACGGCCCTAGGGTTTCAACCCCAAACGGCTCGAAAATATAGTGACCTATAAGGTTATTATACTTTCGCCGCTTGAGGTTTTCCGCAGCCGCAGCGGCAGCGCCAGCACAGCACGCCGAGCCAGGAAGATGGGATGGCGCTAGAGTATCGACACACGTTGCGTCCCACACTAAAGGCCTACCCACCTTCCATGGAAATAAAGACATGCCGTCCGGTCTCTTGCCATCGTCGCGTGCCAAACCGTTGGGTTCTAATACAGCTGGAACGCCGACGGTGACAAGAGCTCGTCGGATGATGTCATTAATGTTTGCATGCCGCGCTAAGCGACCCGCACTTCGGCTGCAGGACAGGCCGTGGTGTCCGAGGCTGTTGACAACTTCACCACAGTGACAGCGATGAGGAGAACAACAAGGAGCTCCTAGACGCAGGGAAGCAGCAATGCGGAAGGTAGTGTCGTCGAACAAAGTGCCTAAGTTCGACGACGGTAGTGCATGAAGCCACAGGCCCGACTCCCACTTACCCACAGCCAACAGGCGCGCACGCTCCGCAGTAGTAACAGACGTCTCAAGTAAATTGTTCTGTACTACTCTGCAGAGCGGCTCATCCCACCGTCTTTGGGAAAATGGGTTGTCGGGCGAATCTGAATTCGGGCAAGCGAGTCTCCAGGCATCCATAGCCTCGGTGAGGCACGGCACATCAAAATTAATCAGTGTGGAAGCTAGGATTTTCCTGATTAATTTCTCAGTACCGTGAACCGAGGATATGAAAGCCGGTAAACTAATACTAGAAATTTTGCGGACGCCGAGGCCTCCCATACGGATAGGAAGAGTAGCTTGTGCCCAAGCTCGGTCGTCCAAGGCCACATTTAAGATCGAGGTTAATGTATGCCGGATAATTTGGTCCATTTTGTCTAAAAGATGAGTGTGTTTCCATAACTGGGAGGCGCGGAGGAAATATGTCAATTTAGGACCGAAACAGCAGTAACGGATTAAGGTTATGGCCGAATGCATGTTAATTTGGAACAATCTTTCCGAAACGTCATTGAAATTTTGAATTTTTTCCTCAATAAAACCGGGGAAGGAGTCCTCAAAGATAGGTGACCCGAGGAGACGAAGAGAGCTTTTTTCAATAATTTTGATTTCTGGGGCTATTGTGTTGAATTTGGAAAGTGTATCATGTCTGTCAGTACTGTCCGCTAAGTATAGTTCACACTTCGAAAGGTTGAGTTCAAGGCCAATGGAATGTAGTTCATTTTTTAGGAAATGAAGGTCATTTAGAACAGTTTCTACATCGCCTCCCAGGGTTCCATCGTCGAGGTACCAAACGTTAAATTTGGAATTTAGCTGTCGAATAATTGGATGAATGGCTAAACTAAAAATCACTGGCCCGAGGGGGTCACCTTGTTGACAACCAACAGCAGATTCCAGAAGGTTGTCCCGAAACAGTAATTTAGATGGGTGTCTGTAACATTGCCAAAGGAAACTATAGATTTGGGGTATTTCTTTTTTAGTTTCTGCCAGCAAGGTGTCCCTATTCACTGAATTGAAGGCATTCTTTATGTCAACCTTCAATAATACAAATTATTGGATAATCTTGAAGTCTTAACCTTTCTCTCGCCTGATGGAAAGTGATGGATGAGGTCTAAGATGGAACAAGCGTGCCCAGAAGATACCTGTTCACTCTTGCTATGATGGTTGACGGGTTATGCGTGGTAACACAGACGCGGCAAAAGAGATCCACACTTTCTCCGTGCGTATTCATAAATGTGGAGGAGAAGCGCTGGGTAAGCCTTCACTAGGAAGCCCTGTCAGTTTTTATCTCAAATATAATACAAAGTTCTCACTTTTTAGGGTTTCGTACCTCAAAAGGAAAAAAACGGAACCCTTATAGGATCACTCGTGTGTCTGTCTGTCCGTCTGTCACAGCCAATTTTCTTCGAATGTAATGAACTAAATAAGTTGAAATTTGGTACTCATATAATGTCTCTGACCCAAACACGGACGTGTAACGAAAATAAATTAATTTTGAATACAGGGGTTACTTTATGGGGTCAAAGGGAAAAATTAAAAAAATAAGTTTTGCTGCCCGTACCGTGTGACATATCAAATGAAAGGGCTTGTTTTGAGAATCTCAATTAAAAAAAAAAAAATTGAACAAATACTTTTTAAAGATATTTAAGAAAATAGACGAAAATTGACTATTATTATATTGATCAAATTACCCCTTAACTCCAAAACTAATGAGCCTAAAAATTTTGAATAAAAATACAGAAAATAACATGGTAAATCTCCCAATATTGTGCGTAAAAAGTTACATTTGCAATTTGAATGTATGGTAGAACATGTTTTTCAACTTAGTAAAAAGTTAAGTTCGTCCCAACTATGGAACTCTTCATTGTGCGTGGTACGACGCGTTCTTGGCCGGTTTTTTACGTTAATTATACTGGATTTTGACCTATCTGAAGCCTAAGTATGTATTTCTGTAAGGTTAGGTTTGTAGAAACGGAAATAAGATAAAATATCCAAGCCAAGTGCGAGTCGGCGTCGCACACGAAGGGCTCATCTTCAAAACACTGCAACGGTGCAACTTTTTGTTGCTTCAACTCATATTATGGTACAGGCAATTATATAGTGCCGCGTAAATCAGGCTTAAGAGCACTACTGAGTACTATGTATCTAGAAAAACAAAGAAAATTACTAGAGCAAATTCCTTCTCAGCTTCGGTAGTCTCCGAGCCGATAGTAACGGCCATGCCGAAGTCTTCCTCGTCATCCATTTTGGAAAGTAGCACTAAAACTTACAGAAATGACACTAAAAATATTATAACAAACAATACTAAAACAAAACAGGTAAAAAATCTTTGTAAAATCGCGTTCGGTCTCGGTGCACCGCTGTTTATTCCGTTTCTTTGGCAACGGCGTCGTTGGCATGTGGAAAATGAAAATAATGTGTAACCATAGAGCTTTATAGATTTTCTCTATGGATTTAGTGTAATAATTTTTGGATCTGACATTAATTTAAGGTCGAGGTTTTTGCCATGGGGGAAAGCCAAAGCAGAAGCATTATTTTTATTCATTTAGTTAAAACAGATTTTTACAATGTCAAACTGAAATTGAGAAAAAATGTACACTGAAGGAGACGATAACCGACTTTTAATGACTTTATACTGAAGATGACGTCTAAACGGGTAGTGTTAATGATTTGGAAAAAATAAATGTTAAATAAAAGCATGTTTTTAACAACTTAATATAGGAATATTTTAGATTATGTTTAAATAACATAGTGAAATTAATTTGGAAAGTTATGTCTAACGCGGATAAAAAACTCAGAATCACAAAAAATCTATCAAGCGTATTTTCTGAAACCTTCACCATTTTAAAGATTATTTAATTATTGTTTTTTTAGTATACTTCACATAACATAACATCACGCCTTGTTTCCCCGAAGGGTTGGGCAGACGTGTCCCTGTAGCAGGCACACCCACATTTCGCCAGTTATGTTTAAGTATACTTATTTTATTAAAATACCTTTTTTTATGTATTATAACTTAATAATGCGTCTAATTTGAGACAGCGATCCTTGATGGGCGAGTTCTATTAATGGCTGGTCGTACGACGCGTTGCGTGAGCTCAGCACGGTTACGTACTATAATAACTTAAGTTATTCTAACTATTTTCGAGACAACTCCGGTTGATTCACATATGTTCTGAACGCATATTGGTCGACTCAACTATTGTTTTACTCACACAATTTTGATTAAACTGAAATTAATCGCACTAACGAACGATTGATCTAATGATTTTTTAAGATATTGAATATTTCGACTACGTATGAAATACCTAATGGACGACTCCTCTTTTTTTTGGGTAGGAAATTATTAAATAACTTCTTCCGCTCTGGGCGGAACGGGAGGGCGTGTCAGACTCTTACTGACTAAAACCCACCCGTGTTTTTTGGGTTGCCCTATTGCCGGGGACCACAATCTCGCTCCCGGTTTTCTTCGGACCCCCGGCAGGCATTGGTCCTAATGGACCCCGTCAATTCTGCTGACATCTCTTTGAGGCGCGCGTGGAACAGAACGCGCCGTCGACCCGGGCTTGGTCCTTATCGGACGGCGAGCTATCCATTGCTCATCGTCTGCAAGCCCGTGCATACGGTGGCCGGAAATCGGCATGGACGACTCGCCTACAGTTTATTAATACTGCGCGCTGGATTGATTTCTAAAGTGGTGGGTAGTTACAATGTTAATGTCTTCTGTATTTTCTAGAGTATTTTACAATTTTATTAGGTAAATATAATTTTTTGTCGTCAGCGAATTCGACGGAGCCCAGCTTTGCGGGACCCCTATTTCTGTGTGGTTTAAAAAAAGTAACCTTCTAACCTAACTTGTCCGAGTCGGGGTGCCCCAAGTCCCGAGCACGCATCGCTCGCTCTTGAAAATATCGAAGTACAGAGTATCAAATGTCCTAAATATCGTCATAATATGACAAAAAAAAACAACATAAATAAATGCAATAAATTCAGGAAACAACAAAAGCACAGTTCCAATAATATTAAACTAAGGAAAGAACGTGTTTTTCTAATAAATAAATTAAAAAAAAAACTAACAAATTAAATTAGAAGACAGTAAAAACATTTATTCAATTGAAACCCAACGATTACAGTCTGGAATTGAGGTACTTGAAGTGAGGTACATTACATTCACTTTATATTACGTATGTGAGCTCACAAAAACAAATAAACGAATATATCCTTGCTGCCAACCAGTTAGTAGAAATGTGTAACGATGAGGCAGACAGAGTGTTCCCAATGACTCTTAGCACCACTCAATGTTCTTGTCAAAGGGCATCCAACCTTGAGGCTCTTAAACTTGAGGCAACGGAGGACCCGTCCCAGTCTGGAGAGGCTCAGGACAGGACAGGCTTCATCTCAAGTAGCACAGACAGATACGTGTTCTCTCCCTTGTTCTAGTAAAGATTGTTATTGTTCTGTTATGTTTTCAGATAGTTTAGGGGGAGGGTTAGGTAAACCTTTTTTTATTATATTATAATTAGAAGACACAGGAAATTATATTATACAGGGTGGCAGGGACATCAACGCGAAAACTGTTACCATGGATTCAGTGCATGATTCTGAACCCCAATTTTTATGGTGGGAAATTATCAACTAACTTCTCCCGCTCTGGGCGGAGCGGGAGGGCGTGTCAGACTCTTACTGACTAAAACCCACCCGTTTTCCCTCAGTTGCTCTATTGCCGAGGACCACGATCTCCCTTTCGGTTTTCTTCGCAACCCCGGGTTAAGTAACAACCAAAGTCAACCTTCAGTTAATTATTGTATGGCAGGGATATCCTATGAAGACATCATTTCATCAATAACAGCCCATAAATGACCCGAAAGCCATTATTTCTGTATTTGTAGGCAATAGTACTAATGTAAAAAAAGATGACATCACGGACAGTGTCACTGAAATCTTGAGGATTTATTGTCAGAAAATAATATTGTGTGCTTTCCTATACTTTAAGCACTTGTCAAGTAGGCAAAATCATAATATACATATGCTAAATAACCTTATGCATTTATTAGTTAATCAATATAGCGACAAACTTATATTTTTTGACACCAACACTTTTGTTGAGAAATTAAAATCGACTAGGGATCTGCGTATCTGCCTATTAGTTTTAGACGTCAAATAGCATCGCTATTAGCTTTTAATATAAACTCAGACATAAGTAGTATGTCGAAGTCTTATGTAATTAGCACCACAAAAATGAGTAATAATACTAATATTAAGGTGGTTAGCAATATTTTAAACTAGTCAGTAAGACAACAGAAGGTAATAATAACAATGTTTTTCATCTCACCATCAACAAGGTATCTTCTAGCACTCAATTAGTTAATTGTAAAAAATTGGCTAAGCAGAGTTCCTTGAAATTTTTTCATCCAAATATTCAAGGTTTTTCTTTCAAACAATTAGAAATGGAATTGTTTTTAGAAAAAAATAATGTGTGATATTATTTGTATAACTGAACACTGGTTGAAAGATTATGAAATGTTAATTAATTTTGAGTATTATAGTGTGGGCAGTTGTTTTAACCGAAAATCCATGCTACGTGGAGGTTAATTAGTCTTAATTAAAAATTTAATAAAATCTAAGACTCGTATTGACATAATTGAAATATCGGTGGAACATAGCATTGAACTGTCTTGTGTTGAGCTAGATAAGTATTTTATAGTATGCGTATATAGACCTCCAAATGATCAAAACTACTCTATATTTGAATCCGTAAAGGAAGATGTTTTGGCAAAACTTGCAACTGGTAATAAATCAGTAATTATTTGTGGTGACGTATTTTGGAAAATAATTCAAATAGCAGTAGATTATTAACGAAATGAAATGAAATGAAATTGTTTATTCTGTAAATAGGATATCGGAATCACTTTTACACGTCATATTAAAATCATGAAATCTGTCAAATGTGTTTTTAGAACCAACGCGAATAACTTCGACTACTGCTGCTACATGTATTGATAATGTCTTTTGTTGCTGCGACTATTTAGATAAAGCCATTGTTAATTATCTCCCTTCTGATCACAGCGGTCAAACCGTTATTTTAGAGTCCAACACACCAATACTAAAAGTGCAGATACAAATTATATAAATAACATCGGGTAATTTAAATAAGTTTAATAGCAATTTAATTAGCAAGTTAAGTGATCAGGGTCTAAATATGTCCAATGGCAATATTTTGTATGCACAACTCTTTTCATTAGTGCAAACAGAGTTCAATAAGTCTTTTAAGAAAAAAAACTAAAACTATTTGCCCTTTTTTGGGTGGGAAATTATCAAATAACTTCTCCCGCTCTGGGCGGAGCGGGAGGGCGTGCCAGACTCTTACTGACTAAAACCCACCCGTGTTCCTTCGGTTGCCCTGTTGCCGGGGGCCACGATCTCCCTTTCGGTTTTCTTCGCACCCCCGGCAGGCATCAGCCCTAGCGGACCCCGTCAATTCTGCTGACATCTATTTGAGGCGCGCGTGGAACAAAACGCGCCGTCGACGACCCGGGCCTGGTCCTTATCGGACGGCGAGCTACCCATTGCTCACCTTCCGCAAGCCCGCACCTACGGTGGCCGGAAATCGGCCTGCGATTCCCGACGCCCAGGGCGTCTCCTCCTGCGGCGGTTAGGGGCGTGAGGGCGCGAAATTTTCCTCTCCCTCACGCGTTCCGCCTCCTCCTTCATTAGCAGCGCGAGCATTACTGCAACGCAGAAGAAGGTGACGGCCTCCCATTTCCTCTCGCTTCATACCATGGCCCGAATCAGGGCCGGACGCGAGAGATCACCGCCGCCTGTACCCTGGATTTTCTAATATCTATATTTAAACGAGGTTCTTTGGAGTATCTTGCCCGTTCTTCTCCATAGAGGTCTACGTTTTGGAATGGGGAATTAGCTTCAACTTTCTGACTAACTGACCGAATCTTTGACAATTCAAAAGTACCTGTAAATGGTTTAATTGAAATAAATGCTTTGAGTTTGAGTTATATCTGCGTCGTAAACCTTACCTAATAAAATAACAACTAAAGGACACGGACGTGAATTTGGTTAGTAATATAATTTACTGGCTGCTTCGAAGGCTACTGCTTAGCATCAGGTCCTGGGTTCGATTCCCAGGTTGGGCAAAGTGATATTGGGTTGATGGCAATAGGCTGGCCCCCTATTACATGGGACTTCAACATAATTGGCGAAATGT
This sequence comes from Omphaloscelis lunosa, assembly GCA_916610215.1. Taxonomy (NCBI): domain Eukaryota; kingdom Metazoa; phylum Arthropoda; class Insecta; order Lepidoptera; family Noctuidae; genus Omphaloscelis; species Omphaloscelis lunosa. Next base: position 3,687,393 of record OU744266.1, on the reverse strand, counting down.
GGGTGTACTAGGGGTGTACCTACTATGGGTACACATCTGTCTTACCCTTCGGGGAAACAATGCCTAATGTTATATTTATGTTATAATTTATAAGTAAGTTTATATTGCTTTTGGAACTTTAGAAAGATTTTCGATTTCAAACAAGATTTGATTACAAATTCGTGTGAAATCTGCTAGTTTTGAAACGAAACACTTCATCTTCATAGATATTCCTAAAATAAAAGTTATAAATCTGACTAATGGCTCGGTTCTACTTCTTTATTAAATGGCTACGATGAGCTACTGGATTATAAATAACTATTTTTCGCCCGTGGCTTCGTTCGTCTTGAGGTTGGAAATTATCCCATGGGAATGTACTACCGGGATAAAAAAATATCCAGGTTATAAACTATCCGTGTGCCAAATTTCATCCAAATCCGTTAGCCGTTTTGCGTGATTGAGTAACAAACATCCATCCTCACAAACTTTCGCATTTATAATATTGTTGTTGTTGTTTGTTGTTGTTGTTTATTGTTGTTGTTGTTTGCGTGTTTGTTGTTGTTTGTTATTGTTGGTTGTAGTGTGTTGTTGTTGTTGTTTGTTTTATGTGTATTGTTGTGTTCTTTTGTTGTTGTGTTGTTGTTGTGTATTGTTGTTGTGTTTATATTATATTATAGTAGGATTATATAGAAGTAATAACTGTGGTAATAGTAGTATTATTAGTAGGATAGTAGAATAGATGTAGTGACAAAAATCGAAAAGGGTGCGCTGAGATGGTTTGGGCATGTTGAGAGGATGAATGAAAAACGACTAACAAAATGTATTTTCAAGTCTGATGTGAAGGGAAAGGCCGGTCAGGGTCGCCCTAGGAGGACATATACTGACCTTATTGGTGATGTTCTTCAGAAAGACCAGCTGCGTAGTACTCGCAACCGGCGGGAGTGTATGACCAGGTGTATGAACGTAAACGAGGCAAGGGAGTATGTAAGGATCGTAGCAGGTGACGATCTGTAGTTTCTGCCTACCCCCATGGGAAGAAGGAGTGAGTTTATGTATGTATGTATGTAGTAGGATAGCTACCGTTTCTTCATGCATTTTTATTATGAAACTAGCTGTTGCTCGCGACGTCGTTTGCGATCTTGGATAAAAAATAGCCTATGGCCTTACCCAGGTCATGGTCTACCCAAGAGCCTAATTTCATCCAAATCCTTTCAGACGTTTTAGCGTGAAAGCGTAACAAACGAACTCATTTTCGCAGTTAGGATTCTTGAAACGTAATACTCATCGCTCAAAATTCTCACGGACATTGGAACAACATAAATTCTCTAGTTCCCTCTTCAAGTCAATCGTCCAGAAACAGCATCTTCCATCCTCCTCTTCCATAGTCCACCAGAAAGGGACAACAATATAAAGATTGATCTAGAATTAAGCAATTGCCGTGATTGGATGAACGATATAATTGTGCTGGTAATGAGGATGTTGGTCGTTTGTCAATGTCCTTGATGACCCCTCGTCTATAAAGTCCGTTAGAAAATTCTAGAGACGAAACTCTGATCTAGATTTAGGTAGTCACGAGCATAAATATATTACTATGGACAGTTCGGTAATAATATCTGATTTCATGGTTCATCCATTAATATCTGTCGTCAAGATGACGGCAAATACATGTGATAATTTTTGGAATGCATAAATACAAGTGGTGGCACAAGAAGGAACACTAAAACCATTTGACGAGACAAGCAATGTCAAAATGAGGCAGTCAGCGCAAAAGCGGCCTAACCCAATTTTTTTTTGTTTTTAACCTGACCGTCGCAAACGATTAAAAATAGATAAAATTTTAAACCAAAAAAAAGTGGTTTAGGCCGCTTTTGCGCTGACTGTCTCAAATATAGGATGCTGCATCGGCTTCAAAAATATGTGTAACCTCTTAGAATGCAACAATATCGGATATGTCTTGCGTTTTAAATATCCGCCTACTCAGTAAAGTTCAGTAGAATGTGATACTACGTTGTCGAGATAAAAACCGGCCAAGTGCGTGTCGGACTACGCACAATGAAGGGTTCCTTAGTTGAGATGTTTGTCAACATGTTTTTTTATTTGTTTTTAAACTTACTTTGTAAGTTTGTACGCACAATATTGAGAAATTTACCATGTTATATTAAGACCATAGACTTCTTATAGGTTTTCCTGTAATCTATGAGTAAAGAGCCATATTATGTACTTTTACAAAATTTTAGGTTCATTAGTTTCGGAGAATAGGGGGGGGAATGGCCAATTTTCATCGAATTTCTTAAATATATTTAAAAGCATTTCTTTAAAATTATATAAAAAATATGTTTAAGATTCTCGTAACAAGCCCTTTCATTTGATAACTTGTTTGCAAAACTTCTTTCTAATTTTCTTGTTTGCCCCCAAAGGTGATATTCAAAATTCATTTATTTACGTTATCCGTTCGTGTTTGGGTCACAGAAATACATATGTGTACTAAATTTCAACTTAATCGGTCCATTAGATTCGGAGCAAATTGGCTGTGACAGACAGACAGAAACACAAGTGATCCTATTATAAGGGTTCCGTTTTTTACTCTTGAGGTACAGAACCCTAAAAAAAATCAAAAATATCTGACATCACTTTGGCAGCATATAAACCTAACAGTATAATGTTTCGAGTCTTCTTTTGTACCTACCAGCACAACCGCTCATATTGCAAAAATATGTGACATCCCACGGGAAGCATAAATAACGTCCTTAGTAAAGACACATCCATTGCATAGTTTGGCAAACGTAAGTCTGATGATAAAAGAAAAACACAACACACCACATCCAAAAACACAATATTTCAGATATAAAATCCTAAGTTAAATAAATATTATAAATGCAAAAGTGAGTTCGTTTCTTTGTTTGTTTCGCTTTCAAGATAAACTGAACGGATTTGAAAGAAAGAAAGAAAAATAGGTTTATTAGTCACAGAGACACGTGCATACATAAAAGACAAGAGTAAACGAAAAGAACAAAAAGTACATAATAAATCACGAGCGTAAAACAGAAATTAGTCGGCAGCTGCACGACATGACTGTGACAAGAAGGCTTCCACTCAGCATGATGCAGTGCTATGGGGAACCCACAGCACAGCGCTGATTTTCAGTGGTCACCCGAAAAAAAAAGAAAAGATGTACGGAAATCAAGTCAGGTACAGTGATTTGTTTATTAAATAGGCAGGTAGCAAAATAAAATAAAATAAACAGTGCTTAAAATAAAAGACAAACACCCAAGGAGATATAGAATAAATATTATTAAATATCATAAAAACTTTATCCGCGGGCATCACCGTGCATAAATAATATAGATATTTAGATGAAATTTGGCACATGGGTGACCATGACCTGGGTTAGGATACTTTTTATCTAGGTAAGTAGTACGTTCCGATGGGATAATTTCCGATGTCCACGCGGGCGAAGCCGCGGGCAAGAGCTAGTAACTTATACACCAAATTCGGAACAGGAAAAGGATGTAGTTAAAAAACAAGTATTTTTTTATTGTAGGCAGTACTTGAATAGTACTGGTTACACCACCATTTCCTGTACGTGACAGAATTTATCATTCTAGGTCGAACTGTTTTTGAGAAAAATGCCTGGGTGGGACGAGTTGACACACCGGAAGAGTGCTGATCTTGTGCAGTGAAGGAAATTAATTTCTTGGGCATTTATGTTCTCACATTCTTAGACACTAAGTTACCTTTAAGAGTAGGTAAGCGCAGATGGTTTGCTCATGTCGAGACGATGAGTGATAGGCGACTTAACAAAAGGCAGATGTAATGGAACGCCGGGACTCCGACGTCCTAGTGACCTTATTGATGATGTTCTTCAGAAAGACTGCCTCGTTGGTCTAGTGGTCGCAAACCGCTACTGCTGAGTATGAGGTCCTGGGTTCGATTCCCGGGTCGGGCAAGGTGTTATTGGGTTTTTCCATCTGGAATTTCTCAGTAGCAGCCCGGAGTCTGGATTTGTGCCCGGTTGATGGCAATAGGCTCGCCCCCTATTACATGGGACTTAAACATAACTGGCGAAATGTGGGTGTACTATAGGTACACCTCTGCCTAACCCTTCGGGGATTACAGGCGTGATGTTATGTTATGTTCTTCAGAAAGGTCAGGTGCGTAGTGCGTCAGATCTATGAACGTAAACGAAGCAAAAGGAGTACGAGTATGTGAGGATTGTAGCAGGTGGCGTTCTGTAGTTTCTGCCTACCCAACAGTGGCGAGGCGTGGTAAAACGACAGAGGAAAGCCGGAGTACCAAAAAAAAGTTAACTTCGCACTTTCGTGGTGGCGTACGTCAAAAAACAACCACACATTGTCAATCGAATGATGAAATGTTTACGAACTCATAGCCGAACGCATTACGAAATTCAATGAAAAAAATCGAATTAAATGCGTGTGGCAGAAAGAGGTGGATAATTACTTCTCACTCCCGCGCGCGACTTTTCTAATACTATCCCTATCGTAACTCGTTGCAGATCGGCTTACCCGGCTGCTAAGAAACCGCGGTGTCACGCGACCGAAGTGACATCATGATGGACTTCATTTTTTAAAGAAATTGAATTCACAATAACCCGGACGCGCCTACGAGTTATTTTAGCGCAAAATGTTTTGTGATTGGGACGATTAGACAAAAAATTTAATCGATGAAGGCGTTTTGTGATGTTTTAATTTTATGGTGTATCAAATACTTATAGTGTGATTATTTAATGACGATAGAGTGGTTGTATTCCGAATTTTCGAAGGGGAGCCGGTAGGAATCAGGTTGTTTACATCCGTCGCCCCTGTTACCTTTTTGCCCGACTGCGCGCCTGCAAACACATGGTTACGTTTTTCAAGCGTATTATATGAATAATTTTTAAATTTAAGCTTTGTATGTGGGATTCTTATAATAAATAATAATAATAATCCATTACCTAAACTTAAACCGACCTGCCTTCCGCCCTTGACCTTATACCGTCGAAGCATCCTAACGGCTGTATGGATTTGAATAGTTGAGGGTATCGCCATCTATCGACTCATGAAGGTCGCGCGGTGGTTACAGCCTAGGTTTTGCTTTTATAAAATCAAAATGAGACGTCAATAAGGAAACTATTATAAAAAAATCGGTCAATTGCGTGTCGGACTACGCAAAATGAAGGGTTCCGTAGTTGGGGTGAATTTATCCCAAATACAAACTTAAAATTGTTGTTGAAATACATGTTCTCCCATACATTCCAACTGCAAATATAAGTTTGTACGCGCAATATTGATAGATTTACCATGTTATTTTAAGACCATAGATTTCTTATAGAGTTTCCTTTTAGCTATGACTCTATGAGTGAAGAACCATTCTCTGAATTTTTTCAAAATTTTAGGCTTAGTAGTTTCGGAGATACGGGGGGGAATGGTCAATTTTCATCTATTTTCTTAAATATCTTTAAATGTATGTGTATTTATTGTAAAACTGTAAAAAAATTGAGTTCCTCGTAACAATCCCTTTCATTTGATATGTCACACGCTAGTTTGAATTTTTTTTTTTTGTAATTTTCTTATTTGCCCCCCAAAGGTGACTCCCATATTCAAAATTCATTTATTTTCATATTACGTAATTTTTTTAAAGAAAAAGCTACCCTCGACTTCGTCCGCTTGTTTAATTTCGGCCGCTGACCCTCCGCGTCGCTGCGCATCGCCCCCGCTCTATCCTTCGCTTCCTTATCTGACTTTTTCTTTTTTCTTGGCTCTTAAGGCTCGTAGCGTAATGTAAAATGGTAGAATAACCTATAAACTTCCTCAAGAATTGGGCAATCAATATACAAAAAAAAAAAAAACATTTCTTATACTCTGAGAGTAGTGTTTGTTTGATCCGAGTAGCGGGTGGAAGACGCTGCTCCTCATCTTTGGGCGGGAAAGAATTTTAAAAATAGAACTAAAGGTTAGGTAGTCGGCTACGAATACTGCTACAATATTACTGGCTACGATATTTAAGAAAAAATATCGATTTCAAAAAAAAAAAAAACTACGGTCTTGTGAGTAAATAAACAGCCAGTGTGAATTTAAAAAATACCTATTTTGCGGGACGGCCCACGGCGGGCGGTGACGTGGTGTGTTCCATATTTAAAATTTCGCAAATTTTTGTAACAACAATTAATTTGTACTACTCATGTTATCATTATCAATAAATATTTTTAAAAACTATTTTTTTTTACTTTTGCTTATATTCGAAATGGCGTTTAAATACCTCGTATGGGAATTGATTCCTTTCAACCGTTGTACAACAGTCTACCATTCCAAATCGGACTGGTAGTTCCAGAGAGCGTGCGTTCAACAAAAAAAAAAACAGAGTGCCAACAGAAGTGAAAACTTGAAAAAAAAAATCGGCACCGCGGTAATCAACGCGTTGATGTCTTTTTAATGGTCAAAAGCTGGTGTTATCACGGTGTCGCGATCAATGGTTTAGTCTCATCTCAAAAATGCCCACCGCGTCATTGTAGTATAGTCTATATAACGATTAATTGATATTGTATTTTACAACATATAAAACACTTCAAAGGATACATTAACACGATTCCGTGATAATATAAGACTGTACTCAAGGATAACGAAGCACTTTATCGTTAAAGCTAACTGTTATAGACCACTACTAATTAAAAGAATAATTAATAGATAAGCTATTGATCGTTATAGTCGTAGACGATCCGAAAGGATTAAGTTAGGTAGGTATTTATTTTAAAGCTAATACAAGGCTAGTAGTATTAGCAAATTAAGAAAATACGTTCATTTGTGGTAAACATGACGCAATGAAGAAATACCAACACAAAAACTTTTTACAAAAAAAAAAAAAACTGGCTTCCAAAAAATACACTACAAAGTGGGAAATAATTTTAATTTCGGAAGTTGGTGCCTTTGGTTTTTAATTTTCGTTTTTTGATTCCGACTTCCGAAATTAAAGTAATTTTTCACTTTGTAGTGTTTTTTTTTGGAAGTCAGTTGCTTTTATTTTGTAAAAAGTTTTAATTTTTTACTTTTTATTTGTAGTACATACCACACACGAATTCGAATACCACTACCTGCTATGTAAAGAACAGTGACAGGAACTTATCATATCATCCACATACTAAAGGAGAAAAAATACGTTTCAATAATACGTATTTTTGAACTTAATCCAAGCAAAGTCAATAAATAAAATTTATATGGGACCACTTCGATACCCTCTCAAACAAAAAAAGAATTTTCCAATTCGGGCTACAATTGACGGAGAAATCAAACGAAAACAAACATGCGCTCCGAACATAGATCCTACTCCTTTTGGGAAGTCGGTTAAAAATAAAAATAAGTTGTTTGGAAAAGGCTAGGCAGATGATGATCATGTTTTTATTACGTCATTGCACAGAATTAAGCGTAAGCTGGGAAATTTTTATTTAATTAATTATGACAAATCTTAAATACAATACAAACAATTTAACATTAAAATATATTAAATTATGTACAAGTGAGTAAAGGAAAAAAAAAAACAAAAGAAAAAATAAGTGTAATCTTAGTGGTATTCAAATATTCTCAAAGTGGCGCCGAAGATAATTTTTTAATGTCTCGTTATGTGATTAAGATAATTTGTTACTAACGGAACAGACATTAATAAATTATTTATAATGTATACACAGGCGGAACAAACGCTACAGATACATAATAATGTCTCTATTAAAGAATATGCTAATAATGTAAATAACATTTTAACTAGCATTTGCCTGCGACTTCTTTCGCATATAAACTTCAACCAACGTTTGACATGCATAGCTATTCACAACCATTCGACAGGCTTCCGAGTCGAAAATCTCATATTTCGGTTACCTGATTTGCCTAGCGTACGGCCCAAATAGCGATCATCTAATTAGTTTAATCTAGTACTAGTAGCAAGCATGAAATTGTGATACCCTTTAGATTAACTGAAACTAGTTTAAACTAGTAAGTCTCTTCCCGGCTCTTCTCCATAGGATGGGCGTACCCACGGTGGGGCAAGGTGGGCTTCTGCCCCTCCCTGGTTCCTGACTCAAAGCTAAAAATGTAGGTTTAATAACTAACAAAATTAATTATTCATATGGAAAAAATCAAAATTACCGCACGAAACAATGCAGTATATATGAATCGAGCGTGTATGAGTAGTTTTAGGTTTTATTGAGAGAAATTCCTACTACTTATTATAGAGTCTATTTACTCTTGCCCCACCCCTAAAAAATGCTGGGTACGTCCATGCCAATTGGTACCGTGCACCTAGCTTCTGACGTTTCATAAGTGCCCTTGTAGGTTTATGTGAAATAAAATTTTTTGAAATTAAGATTTTGATGAATCTGTCAAAAATTTCGGGTTTCTGATTTGTGAATAGAGTTTAGAGGACTACTTCGATAACATTGTCTAATTGACAGGTTGTGTCAGGAACGCATTGTCTCGACGCGACGGCCGGACTGTAAACAAAGTTCATTGTATTCTCTATTGCGTGATTTACCTTGACTTATGTAATCATTCATAATGACGCATAATTAAAGGAAATTACATCATCGTGTAGCGCCATTGATAAATAATTAATTTATGATTTTTTACCATTTTGATTGACGATTAGGGAAATAAATGCTTTGTCTCAGTAGGGCAGATTTTGGAAAAAACCGGCATTGTTGCAGCTAGGATAAAATATAGGAAAAGAATAAAAATCGAATAAATATTAAAATGAGACAAATAATCAACATGTAAAAAAACAACGCTCTCCGATCCGAAAGGGGCACATACTCGTACGTACTGCAAACATAACCACATACGCAGATGCAGATGCAGATGTGACGCATATTTTCCCTCAATTTGTTATTTACGTGATTTTACGTGATTTTTATTATCTTTCTTTGCGTCATGCTAACCGCAAATAAACGTATTTTCTTTCTTTCTTTCTAAAAAAAGTAATAATAAATTTTATTATTATTGAAATTAACAAGTTATTACTATTTAAAATTCTCATTTTTTTACCTACCAAAAATACCCCAATTCCATAAAAAATTTGCAAATTTTCAACAGGGGTCATAAGTTATATGACTTGTAGACAGCCGCCCGCGCCCCATAAAATAAACCAGTAAAATTACTCATTGAAAAAAATGCGGGGTTCTTTTCTTTTCTTATTTCCTTACCACCTAAATAGACTCTCAGTACAATACTCAACAAAATACCCTCACCGATCGGACAGGGCTTTTTTACATGTTTACATGCTGACAATGAAATTTTGCACAAGAGGTCCTTCTATAGCTAAAGTGGGCATTAAAGAAGGATTTTTGAAAATTCACCCCCTAATGGGTTTAAATTGGGGATGAAATTTTTTGTGAAAGTTCTTCACTTTTTCCGATGAGCAATCTCAACGGGCACACGGCTTGTAAGGAATGTAACTTTGAAGCTTTATTATACTTACATAGTAAGTTACGAGTCGGTCTGTAACATATTCTTACAAAGATATTTTTTATCTAATAGAATTATCAGTTCTTGGAATATTTGCTACTAATTAATTGATTCAGGTAATGAAGGAAGTACACTTTCAAAGTCATCTCATTTAATTTTTAAGGATATATATCGTTGTAGTTTCGAAGATATCATTATCTTTATCTATACATACATAAATTAAAGTGTCCGTTTGTAATGTCAAAATAACAGCTTTTTACAAAATGCATATGAAAGTATATACGGCACATATAACAAAAAAACAATCTTAAATTTTTGTGTCTGTCTGGCTGTTTGTTCCGTCTAATCTCCGAAACGGCTGGACCGATTTTGACGGGACTTTCACTGGCAGATAGCTGATGTGGAGGAGTAACTTAGGCTACTAGAAAAAGAATTGACTCCACGCGGCCAAACCTGCGGGCAACAGCAAATATATTTAAGATAATAAAGTAATAAAAGTTTATTACTCTTGTTTTATGGTTTAGATAAGTTTAAGTAGTATCTTATCGTAATCAACCTTCATATTAAGATTTAATCAGGAAGCTACAATCATTTTTTTTGCACTACTTAATTATAAATTATTCGAATTTATTGGTGTCTGTTATTTTCATTAATTGTCTGATTATCCTTATCTTGACTCCTCCGAACACAAACGCAACGTCTGTCTGTCTGTCTGTTACAGCTTGTAAAACTAGAAAACCACTGTTCTGATTTTATGTGTTGTTTTAGTAATTTGTAAGTAGATATTTTCACACAGTAGGTGACCTATCTATACTCATCTCAAAATCGAATCATTTATTTCAAATAGGTCTTGTATGGCACTTTTGAACGTCAAAATTTACAAAATAATAGAATTGATTCTAGTCGCCCCTTCCAAAAGGTAGTTTTCGTATGGAGAAGAATGGGCAAAAAACTCCACCGTTACTCTTTTAAAATGTTTTACAATAGTTTGTATAAGTACGTACATTAGTTAAATAATTATATGTGAAGACGATGCACCTAGAATAAAATTACTATATCACAATAGGTAAAAATAATTAAAAATGAAGCAACGGTATGATAGATACATGGTGCTCACATATTTACAAACATTGTAAAAGCAAACGATTTTCCTAAAATTTTGTAATTAATGAGTCAGTGTGTGAGGAAGTAATCACAGAATGTAAAATCAATGTCATATAACAAATAATAATAATTTTTGCAATTAAATTAGCAACCAGTTTGATTTTGTCTTGATTCTAAATTGTCCTATGGAGCAGGACCAGCATTTTTCCAAGCACTCTTATCTTGTATATAATCCTCTTATTTGTAATATGCTTGTTTACAAAGTGTACTTTTATATATGAGTTTTAAATTTTCTTTCATTTAATTGCAATACCATACCGTGGACAAGTGATGTTGGCACGTCGTGTCGGGTGTGCGTCGATTCTTTTAATTTATACAATAGTTTTGTTTTTTTATTTGTTTTAAATTATTATTTTTATTGTTTTAATAACATATTAATATAGGTCCGTAGGTATGTCCGTGGCATCACAGCGGGCCCTATCAGAATACCAGCGCTGCGGTATTTATTTATTTTTAAATATCGCAGCATCATGCTGAGATTTTTTGGCCTCGCGCAGGTCGTAATTATTTTTGTTTGTTAGTTTATAATGCTCCTTTTTTATTTTTGTTAATATTTGTTTTTTTTTTTTCATAACTATTTTGTATTTCCTGTGCATATCCCAAATAAAATATTTTCTTTCTTTTCTTTCTTTTAATATGTCACAAGGTATTTTGTTGTAACATTTAACATAATATACTAATAATATTATAAAGAGGTAAAATTTGTTTGTTTGTAAGTTTGTATGCAGGGAACTACCAGTCGGATTTGAAAAATTGTTTTTGCATTGGATAGCCCAATTCTTGATGAAGGTTATAGGCTCGCGTACGAAGTTAGTAGTTCATACAAGTGAAGTCGTGGGCACAGCTAGTTTGATTTATATTAATTATATTATTATTTATTTGTCTTCGACACATCTCGGGACCCTGGGGTCCCGGACCTTTGGAAGGCGTACGAGGGGCCGAAGCCAACTCGTAGAGGCCCGTTATACGTTTTGAATGAAATGAGGCACCAACCGACGATTATCCCTGTTCGCGCTATGCAAGTGCACCCAAGGACAACCCCCGGTTGGTGCAAGACTATTGTAGGATATGGAAACAAAGATATTGGATTATGGGTTTGGGTGGCTAAGTGAACTGGTTATCTAGAGCTATGGAAAGACTATGGCCCCTGCCTGACCAATAATTTATATAAAATACACAGGTAAAATGGCAGGGGGTGACTTGCACACTCAATAATGGGCCCCCGAAAACGGTTGCTAGCACATAGTGTCGAAGCGACAAGGGGGCAACATGTCCTGAGGTGCATAAATATATATTATTATTATATTATATTATTATTTATTTTGCTATAATAATAATTAATATTTAATAATTATAATGCTTTGTAATTCTGCTTACAGGTTGTATATTTTTTTCGTAAATTTGAGTACTTTGTGACTTATAACATCGCCTTGGATGAATCTGTAACGGTGTTACAATTGTGATTGAAATAAATAAATAAATAATAATAAATAAATATTACTTTGTACGGATTGTGACATTCACAAGTTATGTGCTTATACTTAATTAGGTTTATATAGTTTTGGCGAAGTCATTACTTAAGTATCATATTCATGTCATTTGCATCGAGGTCGCTACCTCAAATACATTACTTATTTACCATTCGATGTGTAAACAACTTTACTGGCACTTAAAAGCCAGCTCTTGTCAATGTGGAGTATTCTTTCGGATTGAGGAGCCATGACTCATATTTTAACGCAGATACTACGAATATTTATTAGTAAATTAGGCGATTTTGATTGGTATAATATCAACGATAATGAGTGATAATGATATTTATCTGGCAAGACAGGTGATAACTTCTGGTTTTGAAATGACAGCTGTTATAGATATGTGCATGAAACAGATTATGAAATGAAATGAAATAAGGTGAAATGAAAAGATGAAAAAAAAAATGAAACGAATGGAAATGAATGGATGGAATGAATGATGAATGAATTGATGAATGAATGATGGTGGTGGTGTATTTATTCTGTATATTGGATATCAGAATCATATCGATATAAGTTCAAAAATATCGGCAAAATATTGCCTATCAATACATAATAAACTTATATTATACAAGCATATTCTTACGCCAATTTGGACGTATGGCATCCAACGTTGGGGCTGTACTAAACAAAGCAACGTCAAAGTAATTCAACAATTCCAATAATAAGTATTCAGAGATGTCGTAAATGCACCATGGTACATTAGAAACGACGGTGACCTTAAAATGGAACTCGTCACCACCATCATTCAAAAATTTGCCAACGAACACAGACTCCACCGACATATGAATGTCGAGGCAATTCAGCTGCTAGACAACACGGACATAGTGCGTAGGCTAAAGAGAACTAAATCATTTGTGTTAGTGTAGTGTGTAAATAGTGAATTAATTATAAATAGTAACAATGCTGTGCGATACATATAATACATGAACAAAGTGTTTTTCCCTCCGGTTGACGCCCTAAGCCAAGGTTCGTACCCCACAAGGGGTGCCCTTAGCCAGCGTTCACCTAGTTTTAATGAGCATTGTTGAATAACCCCCGGGCTGGAGGTTTTAAGTGTAGTAGCTTAAGGCACCCACAGGAAAGCCCGGTTAAGTAGTCATGATCTCAGAGATCAACCACGAGATGCCCTACCTAAAAAAAAAACAAAGTGTTTTATCAATTATCAGAACCCAAGAACGTGTTTCGAAATTGACCTTGTGTAAAAGTGCAAATTGACACTATTCTTAATTACATCTCGTAAAATATTAAGTTAGAATTAAATTACTTATTAGTCTTTTAGGCTAGATTGTAATCAATTACTAAGATCGTCAATTCTTATTAATATAGAAAAAAAAATCGGCAAAGTGCGCGTTGGACTCGCATACGAAGGGTTCCGTACTACCACCGTACAATATTAAGCAAAAAACGCCGAAAAAAACAAGTTTCTTGTATGGGGACCCCCTTTAACTTTAAACTTTATTTTATTTTTTATTATTTATTGCTATAGCGGCAATAGAAATACATAATCTGTGAAAATTGTTATTATCTTCCTATTACAGTTCATGAGATACAGCCCGTTGACAGACAGACGGACAGACGGATAGTGGAGGCTTAGTAATTGTTACTATTATTATTATTGTTTTTTATATTTTTAAAAATCTCGGGGGCATGGCTCCCGGTCCTTTGGAAGGCGTACGAGTGTTATTATTATTGGGTTCCGTTTAGCATCCTTCGGGTACGGAATCCTAAAAAGTAAGCTAAGATAGAGTCAACGTTTCCTATATGACTACCTCTGAGAAGAATAGCGAAGTAAGCTCAGAGGTAATGGAAAAGACGCAGATGGATAAGTAATGATAATATAGAGGCTGCTAAGCAGTGCTAAGGGACCAAGGACATGTAGCAAAATAGTAAAGCGGAGACTACGTTTGTTTGTAATGTGTCGAGCTGTAGATAATGCGTTAATGCATGTAGACTGGCCCGAAGCGACGGCGCGACGCGACACCGGTAATTTGTTTTACCGTGAAGATTTATTGAAAATTGTTTTGTTAGAGTCGCGTCATGACACTCTGCACAAGGCTTTACAGTAGTCAGTGTAGCGAGCCAAAGATGCGAGCGATCCTCGACTTGACTGTCGGGTCGGCTTTTTCGTGAATTCCTTTAAAACGGAAATAAAAATTTCATGTGCTCGAAGGGAGCGTTCGCCGCGTCTTGTGTTGTAACCAAGCTCCCCTCGAATGATACATTGCAAACAAGTTGCAAGTAAATTTCCGCCCTTTATATTATAGTAACCTGTTGTCATCGATCAATATCAGACACATTTTGTCACAGTGGTAAGGCTGCGTTTCCACCAGAGATGTGCGAGGATGCGTAGCGAGGGATGTGTTTGTTAAGAACCAATAGAATCGCTTCATTTACCTAGCCTCGCTCAGCGCAGCTCCGGTGGAAACGGTTTAGCGGTGCGAGGTTTTTGTACATACAAAATAAGCGAGGGAGGTGCGAGGAATGTGAGTTTAGGTATGGACGCGAGTGACAAATCGTATCTGAAAAGAGCCCGCTACACATTCTCGCAGCGCTTATCTGCGCACCGTTTTACAGCGTCGCTACGCATCCTTATTTATTTATTTATATATACTTTATTGTACACCACAAAAATACATAACAAAAAATAATCAAACACTACAAAATATACAATGGGCGGCCTTATCGCTTTCCGCGATCTCTTCCAGGCAACCTTGGAATGGACAATGATTTGCCTGGACATAAAATGGGGCTGTCGTCGGTGCAAATAAGTATACAATTAAACTAGAATAAATACACGGATATATACATATCCTAAATAATAGATACATAATACATACATACTTACAAAATATATAAGCAACAAAAATAAATGAAAACTAAAGATAATTACAGTTACGAGAACAAGATCACAACGACAAGTAATGTTCCTTCACGAGTCTCTTAAATACAGGTAACGATTGCGCGCGTTTAATTTGAACTGGCAATGCATTCCACAAACGAGCGGCCTGGACAGTAAAGGACTTGTCGAGGAAAGTTGTGGAATGCATAGGCATTTTAAGCTTTAAGTTATCTGATGACCTTAAAAATTTCGTGTGGGAGTCGCAAAGAAACAGGAAACGTTTCTTGAGATAGAGAGGGGTGGAAGGGGTAAAAACCACGTTATACAAAAGCGAAAGAATGTGAACATTCCGGCGAAGGCGAATTGGTAACCACTTGAGCTTCACGCGAAATTCGGAAACATGGTCATATTTGCGCAAACCGAATATGAACCTTATACAAACGTTTTGAAGCCGCTCAAGTTTATCGAGTTGGTCTTGGGTAAGATCAAGATAGCTGGCATCGGCATAGTCAAGGATGGGTAGAAGTAGCGATTGTGCAAGCGCAATCTTGGTGGCAGTCGGTAGAAAATTACGTAATCTCTTCAAAGATGCAGCGGATGCAAATAGTTTACGGCTAACTTCCTGTAGCTGGGTAGTCCAAGAAAAGTTTTTATCGATGAAGATCCCCAAGTTTTTAACTTTCTCACTGAAGGGAACAACTGAATTGTCAAAAGAAACTTGGGGAAGAGTCGTCCAGTCGATCCTTGAGACCGTCCTAGAACTGCCTACCACCACAACCTGCGTCTTTATGGGATTGACCATAAGTCCATATCTCTTACTCCAGTCGCATATACGGGCCAGATCACGATTAATCGTTAAGATAGCCTCGGATAGATTTCCAAGAGGAGCTCGCGAGTAAATTTGTAAATCATCTGCATAAAGATGGTAGAAAGAAATTAGTTCGTCGGAGATTGAGTTAATAAAAACTGCGAAAAGTAAAGGAGATAGAACACCACCCTGAGGTACACCGGCAGAAGTATTACTCCAGGAAGAGAAGGTCTCTCCAATGCAAATACGTTGCCGGCGGCCGAACAGGTAAGTACGAAACCAGTCAATTACTGATGGAGATATGTTAAGAGAGCATAAAATGCCAAGCAAAACATCAAAATCTTTAAACCACAACAACAAATCCTTACACCGCTCAGTGGCGTAGCACATCTCTAGTGGAAACAATTAAATCGTTTCATAGCTTCGTTACGCATCCTCGCACATCTCTGATGGAAACGTTGACTTACTGACCCATCTAACACCCAGAGCAGTGGTGAACCAGTGGTAACAGCCGACTTACGAGTTGTATGACGTGGGTTCGAACCCAAGCAGACACTTTATAGATATTATTATAGATTTTGAATATTATAGTAAATGAATATTATACTAATTGAATAGTAAATTACAAAAGTAAATTACAATAGTAAATTCAAATGTACATTATAGAAAATGTTCATTATACTATATAAAATTAGGTAAATACAACTGTAAGTAATTAGCGCTGTGCGACCTGAATGCACTTTATTGGGTCGTAGCAAGAGCCGCTTTTTATTTAAATGATTTTGCGGAGTGACCCATCTGTATTCATCTGTGCCAGAGGTCCTAGACAAGTGGCCATCGCTTTCAAAGCATTTCCTATTCTACCACGACTTTCAATGGCATTGACATCTAATATATTACTCCATTACCACCGCGCTCAAAACAGTGAAGGATAACATCGTGAGGAAACCGGCATGTTCTAGAACCAAAAATTCGAACACATGTGACATCCACCAACACGCACTGGGCCCGCCTGAATTACTGCCCCCTTCCTCTCACAGAGAGGAGGCCTGTGTCCCAGCAGTGGGAACATTATGGGATGATTATGCTTATGCTAACACCCAGCTTCTGATCAGACCATGTCCCACTTGATGGAAAGAAAAGAAAAGAAAAAGAAAGAAAGAAGAAAGAATTTTAAGTGCCCGTTCATATGTACATTTGATGACCTCAAAAATTCTACTGAAGCCGCAATCAACGTGGCTACCTACTGGTTTAAACAATATAAAAACAGAAAAAGACGGACAGAAGTCACGAAAAGAAAAAGTACAATTTTAACAGTTGAAATTTAAAAAAAACCCCGACACAAACATTTCCTCATTTCTCTTTTCTACTCCATCACCAGAGCCTGTTCACCATCTATCTATAACCTATTAATTGACACCATTGCAATGAGCACAAACACGATACCTGTGCTGTAAGTTGGTAAGGGAGTTGGGTATCCTGCAAATTCCAGGTGATGCTGCAGCATCAGTTCAAGGTTACTATGTTCTTCTACTATCATTGAAGTAACAGAATACCAAATTTCGAATCGATCAGACCTGTGGAAGATACTCACATCCATTCATCAACTAGAAAAGAGCTGATAATCTTCAAACGGCTGAATCGATTTTGATAAAACATGTCTAAGAACCTTCGCTAGAAAACCTGCTTTCAAAAAAAAATGACATTAAAGTCGGTTCACCCGTTTAAGAGCTACGGTGCCACAGACAGACACACATAGCGGTCAAACTTATAACACCCCTCTTTTAGGGTCGGGGGTTAAAAAGAAGAAGATTAACATCTACAAGGACTTTGGAGGTGTGTAATAAATGGCATAATAACAGATAGTATAATATCTCTTGAAATAACGTTCACATGATATAATTTTCATATGCTATAAAAACAAATAACCTAATCTCTCGTGATCTAATGTTATATTTCATATAACCTTCTTTTGCTCTAATAACATTCGGTGTAACGTTCATTTCATATAATTTTCAATTTGTATAATGCTCTTTTTTTGTATCGTTCAGTTGACCTAATTTTCATATTTACTAATTTCAGCCAAAATTCTGTAATTAATTAGTAAATATCAGGAAACATCATACTGTTATAACCTCATCTAACCCAAATCATTCACCAACAATAAAGGGGATCTGGCGCTCGGCGGCCGCTCGCGCTGCCGCGGCAAGCTCGCTTCGCTCACTCGCCTTCGCTCGTTAATGGTCACTGTTCTAACCTAACCAAACCCAAATGCTACCCAACCCAAACCCAACTGATAAGATTTTAAACGCCTGCAATTTGGGTTAGGTAACCAAATTGCAGGCGTTTATAATCTAATCAGTTTTTGCAAAAATATAAAAACAAATTAGACTTTTCTAAATTATATTAAACGTTATTTATAGATTTTGAATATTATAGTAACTGAATATTATACTAATTGAATATTAATTCAAATGTGCATTGTAGAAAATGTTCATTATACCATATAAAATTTGGTAAAATTAAATTATATCAATCATTCATTATGCCATTTCATCGTTATATTAAAAAAAAAGTATATTAAATGAAATTAGGTCATATGATCATTAGAATTAGATCATATGGCCATATTATTTAGATATTATGATCATATGATCATTAGAACTTTTGTTATTATTTCAAACGTTACACACCCGACTTTGGGCAAAGTTGTATGGGAAATTATCTATGAACCAAAAGAGATGTAGATAATTATATACGCTCTTTCGTTGCAAAAACTAAGAGCAGTTTCAATTGGTTTTATTGATAAGAATTTTGGAATACCTATGTGTCTGGCATCACATTAGATTTAGAGAGAGTGCACCTGTGCATGCTCTCACACTTGTGCGCTAGTGTCGGGTTAGTCCCCGTTGAGATTGGCCGCCATAACCGAAGAGCTCAGGAGGGCTGTATAAGGATGCCCAAAAGTTGAACATAACTTTGAAATGCACTAGTTTTCTTTTTGTCTGTGGGAGCGCTCTAACGAACTAGTTCGTTCGCGAACTACACAAGATTAAGGGAAAGTAAAGATGCCACAGTGTCCATACCTACTTTATGATCTGCAAATTGTGTAACCTCTACAACCGCTGGTCGGTTGACCCTCACCGTTTTGTTCACTCATTCACAGTGTTTTGCATCTCCAAGGTCTTTGATTCTTGAACCGTGGTGCTGTGACATACTTTGAGCTAATATTAAAAGAAGTTTATGATTTTAAAGATGTTTTTTTAGGGATCCGTACCCGAAAAGTGCAAAAAGAACCTTATTTCTAAGCCTCCGCTGTCCGTCTGTCTGTCAGCGGGCATGAACCGTAATAGATAGACAGTTGAAATTTTCACAGATTGTGTATTTCTATTGCCACTATCACAACATATAATACAAATAAAATAAAGTTAAAAATTAAAGGTCCCTGATCCTTTTAATTTTTAACAAGGAACGTGTTTATTTCGGCAGTTTATCGTAAATAGTGTACGGAGGTAAAGAACCCTTCGAGTATGGTTCCGACTTGCAGTTGCCCACTTTTTTATGTAATTTACAGCGGATTTACTTAATGAGGTTGTGACACAGCCTCGATGGTATAAGTCATCTAGTGTTTGCTAGCATTACTGCTTAGTGTCCTTAGTGCTTAGAAACTCGTGGCTAAGTATTAACAGCCGCATGGGTCGATCCATCAGGTTAAGCTACGCTTGCCGGGGTTGGATGGGTGACCATCTTTAAATACCGAGACTTCTCCGTGCCTCGGAAAGCACGTTAAGTCGTTGGTCCCGGCTGTCATTAGTGGATCTTTGACAGTCGTTACGGGTCGTCAGTAGCCCGAAAGTCTGACAACCAGTCGTACCAAGGGGTATCATATTACCCAGTTATTTACTGGGTTGTGGAGGTCAGATAGGCAGTTACTCCATGTAAAATATTGTTATTCAGCTGCATTCGGTTAGACTGGAAGCCGACTCTAATTTAGTTCGGAAAAGGCTAGGCAGATTGACTGACTGCTTAGTGTCCAAGACATGATCCCCAGTTGGGGCAGTGTTCTTGGGTCTGGCTTCTCAGTCTCTGTTCTCAGGCAGAGACTCAGAATTTACATCCTCAGTCTCTGCCCTGGCTAGCAACTGCACTGAACTGTGCATGATCAATATGACCTTTTTTTTTTTTTGAGGATGCGAAATCGTCAAATAACTTCTCCCGCTCTGGGCGGAGCGGGAGGGCGTGTCAGACTCTTACTGACTAAAACCCACCCGTGTTCCTTCGGTTGCCCTGTCGCCGGGGGCCACGATCTCCCTTTCGGTTTTCTTCGCAACCCCGGCAGGCATCGGCCCTAGTGGACCCCTTCAATTCTGCTGACATCTCTTTGAGGCGCGCGTGGAACACAACGCGCTGTCGACCCGGGCCTGGTCCTTATCGGACGGTGAGCCACCCATTGCTCACCGCATGATCAATATGACCTACCGCGGACATACTTATAATAATATGGGACTTATAAATGTAGACGGGCCAGACGGGTGTAGACAACACCCGTCTGGTCGGAGCATAGTCCCTTTTCTATGGAGGATGAGTGAACTTTACTCCCTGTTCCAAATACCTCTAGAATTATGTTCAATTTTTCACTCATATTTCGCTAGCCCACCCCGAGTCGGGAAAATTACAGGCGCAATGCTATTTAACTATTTATGGGGAAACCCTCATATCTATTCAACTGATGACGTCGATAGACGAATAATGATGTCATTTCAAACATCAAAAAGTTTGACAAGTAGGTATTATTAACTACCAAGATGATGAGTTTAAAAATACATTAAATTGGCGTACAAAATGCAAAGTTCATGTTGACCATCCGTAACATGCGGTTGGATTTTCCTTTTTTTCTGAAAGGAAAACCCTACTTAATCCTAACTAAATAACTACGCTAAGCCCTTGGTCCCGGCTGGCATTCGTGGATCTTTGTCAGTCGTTACGGGTCGTCAGAAGCCCGAAAGTCTGACCACCAGTCTTACCAAGGAGTAGCAAGGAGTCTCACCAGTCTTACCATGTGACATCTACCGACATGCACTGGGCTCGCGTGGTGGATTACGGCCCACTCCCTCTCACTGAGATGAGGCCTGTGTCCCAGCAGTGGGAACATTATAGGATGATTATGCTTATGCTAAACTTTTCTGTAGGTTATGTCAGTCCCATACATTTTTGACTTTTCCGTCACCGTTATCATTGATAGAAATTCTACCAGCAATCTCAGTTCTGAGGGCAAAGTGGACAAAGTGGCATTATATCGTAGACTGTCGTTTTCTCGAAGCCCTAGATTAATATTTATTTGAAGGCTAAAATATTGCAATAAACCAGTTTGAAAATCTAGCAGGAATTATTCTTTAATACCTTATTAATTCACAGACAAATCAATCACCAATCTATCAATGTCTCGATTTACACTACATCATCTGCCTAGCCTTTTCCCAACTATGTTGGGGTCGGCTTCCAGTCTGACCGGAAGCAGCTGAATACTAGTATTTTACATGGACCTACTGCCTATCTGGGTTAGTATCTCTTGGTAAGACTGGTTGTCAGCTTTCAGGCTTCTGTCTCCCCGTAACGACTGTCAAAGATCAACGAATGACAGCCGGAGTTAACGGGCAACGCTACCCAACATTAGCCAGTCCGTACACTAGAGAAAAACTGATGAAGTTTAAAATCTATTTGTCCTTCACAACCCAGTTACTGGGTAATACGATACCCCTTGGTAAGACCGTTTGTCAGACTTTCGAGCTTCTGACGATCAGTAACGAAAGTCAAAGATCAACAAATCGGGATCAACGGCTTAACGTGCTCCTTACGACAGATATATTAATGGACATGGACAGTCCTGCAATCGAAATACCCAGTCAATAATGTGCTTAAACAACTGGTCAGAAATAAAATAAAACAGAGAAAACTGGAAAATCCCAGACCGATATTAATCAAACAAAAAAAAAGTAAGCAAACAAAAAACGATCAACGCGTTACGTCAGAAGACTAAGGAAAAGAATCAGAAATGCGTATGACGCATATATATGTACTAAAGTAAGTACTAATGACGTTATAAAATGTCTAGTGCGTAAGTTAATAACCTAGGTCGATAGTAATTGATACGAGAAATTAATATAGCACACAGAAATAAGTGCGTGTGTAGGAATAAAAATGTCACTTCTGGTTACATAAAGTGGATAATTATTCAGAATCGTGTCACTTTTGCGTAGATGACTTTAATCATGTGTTTATTTTTTTGTCATTCAGTAAACGTTTTTATTTTGACTTCACATTTGTGTTATTACAGATCGTCATTAAAGAAAGACTGCACGATGTGCCTTGCTCTGCGAAAGGACATAATCATAACCTTTCCTGCTTGTTCATCAGATTCCTAGGAATCTGATGAACTCCTCCGTTCGACGGTCGAATGTCGGGTTAACGGGGGGGAGGGGTAGAGGACCCCCATAAGGCTATAGTTAAAAAATATTGTATCATAGACCTGACTCTTGAGAAAACGATTTTTTATGTCGAGACAAAATGGTTATTAAGATTATAAGAACTCTTACCATATTAAAGTATTTATAATCATTTTGTATCATGCACAGATTGTTAGGTTAGGTTAGATTAAGCTCCTGTTTAGAAGTGAAGTTGGAAGGCAAAAAGCAAAAAAGTGCAATTTTGCAGCGACAACTTTTTACAAAGTCCATTCATGTAACGTCAACATTGGGAAACCCACTAGTTGAGTCCTCCTGTTTAGAAGTGAAGTTGACAGGCAAAAAGATGCAATTCATGGTATCATGGATAAGTGACAACTTTTTTTAATGTCATTATTGGGAAACCCACCACAGTTGTCACGTCGTACCGACTTAGTTGACATTATTTTTTTTATTCATCATTATTATCGTTAAATATGCATTACTGTGAGAAATAATTAGCTCTAATAGTACCCGGTACTTTTCAAATACCCAGGAAGCAGTCTGGTTTCAAAGAATTCGAAGTTCGACGAAAACTGTGGTATTGGTGACGAATCTAAAATGCAATATTTGCTGCAATTTATTACGGTCAAAAATTAAAAATCTATTTAATTAAAATTTTTGACATAATTTTTTAAGTGAAAACTTCTTTGGACGCGTTGGAAACTTTTGAAATGGGACTAAACCATTAATTTCGCGACACCGTGATGACACCAGCTTTTGACCATAAAAAGACATCAATGCGTGGATTACCGCGGTGCTGATCTTTTTTCAAGTTTTCACTTCTGTCGGCACACCTTGAGTGCCACTGTTTTTTTTTAAATTTGATTTTGGTACCTAGCATGTTGGAGTTGGAAACCTACTGTCCATTTGATTGTCTCGGCTCAAAACTTAATTTAGTTTCTGTTATTTATTTCTTGTTATTTTACTATTTTCTAAATAACTTAATCACTAATAATTAATACATAGCTAGCTTTTATACATATAGAGCAGTGGTGGCCTTGTGGTAACGGCCGCAACTTACGAGTTGTAGGTCATAGGTTAGAACCCAGACATACGCTTTACTTTGTGTAAATTATTTCATCACCACTGCTCTCAAAACGGTGAAGGAAAACATCGTGAGGAAACCGGCATGTCCTAGAACCAAAAAATCGAAGACATGCGACATCTACCAATAAAAAAATCCCGGCCTAATGCGTGTCGGACTACGCACAATGAAGGGTTCCGAAGTTGAGATGAATTTATTTATCCCAAGAACAAATTTAACATTGTAGTTGAACAACATGTTCTCCCATACATTCTAACTATAAATGTAAGTTTGTACGCACAATATTGAGAGATTTACCATGTTATTTTAAGACCTTTTATAGGTTTTCTTGTAATCTATAAGCATGGACCTATTTTCTGTATTTTTTTTAAATCAAAATTTTAGGTTCTGTAGTTTCGAAGTTTAGGTTCAAGAAAATAGATGCAAAGAGACCCTCTTTGCATCTATTTTCTTGAATATCTTTAAAAGTGTTTATTTTAAAAGCATTTAAGAAATTAGTTGAGATTCTCGCAATAAACCCTTTCATTTGATATGTCACACGGTACAGTTAGCAAAACTTTTTTTTATTTTTTTTTATTTGCCCCTCAACAGTGACCTCCATATTCAAAATTCATTTATTTACGTTACACGTTCGTGTTTGAGTCATAGAAATACATATGTGTACCAAATTTAAGGTATCGGTATAAATAGAAGGTATAAGGCAAAGGTGTCCCCCATACTGTTCCAGTCTTCCTTGTGTTGTGCCTTCTCCGTCCAGTCGGTCAGAAACGAGTCCAAATCGTCACGCCAGCGCTTTTTAGGCCTGTCCCGTTGGCGAAGGTTTTTTTACATAAAAGCATAAAATGTAAACGTCATCATCAAAAATCTAAAACCCGATTACTGGAAAATCACGCTCTAAAAAGTATGAAAGAAGACAATATTTCAGACAGAAATCAAGACAGGTACAAAAATGGTCAAGGTAAAGCCGTCGTCCCATGCCATTATAATTTTGTAGGTTTTTAAACTTAATTTTTATTTAAATTACTTTGGGGTTTTAATTTCATGATAAAGTATTTGAAGAGCAGCATGATTTTTTTTTTGTTTGAATTTTATTGTATAAAGAGTATCAGTGGTACGTAGCACAGTCTCACTTTTGCTTGTTTTTAACAATTTAAACATTTACTTAGTTAATATGATATCGCTACATATTATAAAACAAAGTCCCCCGCCGCGTCTGTCTGAACGGATTTTCCAACGGTTTTCACCAATGGACGGAGATGCGTAAGGTTTTAGTGAATAATTCATTAAGGTTTTGTGAAAATTGGCTGAAATTTGACGATTATTGTTGAAGATGTCGGAAAAAAAAACATGCCGACAGGGAGCTTTACTGGCGTGTGCCGCGGAAATCGTAAAAGTTACATAAAACTTATGTTCTACAGTATTGTTCATCTTAAAAATTTCAACAAAAAAGTCCTCGATGGCATATGTCTATCTTCTAAAGATGACCCACAGTCAAGACGCTTCCAATGATATCTCATTTGTCAAATTATGATCGGTAGTTTAGATGTTATGAGGTAACATGTAAACATACATACATACCGGTCAAAATCAAAACCCTCCTTTTCGCTTCGCCGTAGTCGGGTAAAAAGGCTTATATATGCAATTAAATGAAGGCGTTCCCTTTATTTCTTTTGCTCGACACATAAATAAATAAACCGCTATACTATTAACTGCACGACTTCTGATAATAATTTAATAATAGTTGAACAATTTGCCATATGAATGGGTTACATGACAGTTTCCTGCTTGAAATTATTAGAATTTTATTACGTGTTTATGGACTAGTTAGTTGCATTTTATAAAGCTTTGCGTTATATATTTTTACCCGACTACGGCGAACCAGAAAGGAGGGTTATGATTTTGACCGCGAGGGATATGTATGTATGCATGTGGGTATGTCATGTAAAAAGGTATAAACAAGACATCATAGACAGACAATTTTAAAATCCAGAGTCACACATAATCAGGGGTCAAAAGCGGCCGTTTTAGCAGAATTTTAATATTATGAATCAGACAAACTGACAATTCATAACATTATCTGCGTACAATTCATAATATGCAATTCATCTGCTTGACAGTTTTGCATTATAATGAAATAACATTTACACTTTAAAAATAAAAAATAAAAATCTCTTTTGGTTAATAAAAACTGTAAAGAAAATTTATCCGGTAAAATTACGGTCTTCATTTTTTCGTGCGGCAATATTTACACCAAATATGATTTTGATATGAATTGAATTGAATATGATTCAGCTAAAATATCTGACACCATAGAGGAATTGCAATTAAAAAAATGAATGGGTTTTCGAGGAATTGCTTTAATATGGCCGTTTTAGACCCGATGTTGGATTTATGCCTAACATGACGTGTGACTCCGGATTTTTAATTTGTCTATCTGTGATGTCTACCTTCTTAATTGGCGTTTTTGTCGTAGTTGGGTTTTAGTTTTATAACTTTAGTTTTTTCAATATTAATTAGCTCAGCTTCATCATCATCATTATTGACTGTCTTGTTTTACCCTCTTCCCTTCTATACCATGGAAGGAAAAGAAAGAAGGAAAGAAAAATATTTATTGAGATTCGATCACCATGACTCCCTGGTCTGTGCGAGTCACATCCAGGTCTTCCCCGTGATCTTCTTTCTGTAGGTCTTCCTGCCATCTGGCTGTTGGTCTACCAATACTAATTCTACCGTCTCTCGGCAACAATTCCGTCAGGGTTCTACTCAACCACTACTATAGCCGATTTTTTTTGTTCCGTTTTGGATCTCCTCTGCTCTGGGGAGGGTGGAGGGATCTGACAGATTCTTACTGACTAAAAATCACCTCGGTGTTCCCTTCCTACACTTGGACCGGGGAGCATAGCATCTCGTGCGCCTTCCGAGATCCCCGGCTGGTGCCGGCTCGACTTTGCGGGCCAACTCAGGCCCGTGGGGGGAGTGAGGTGTACGGGAGTCCCCCCGACGTCCATTAGGGGTGCGCGTGAAACACTATGCGCCACCGCCTCGGGTTCTGCTGGATGGGGGGTGACCAAGTGCCCTGCCTCATCTTCAGAGCCGTGTATAAAAGCACTGGTATTCAGCAGCAACCGGTTAGATTGGACGCCGACCCCAACATAGTTAGGAAAAGGCTAGGCAGGTGATACTATGAAAGCATTAAAGCTTTCATATATTGGAAAATAATAACCTACATATTTTGTCATAATTATTTGAATGGTTGCAGGTAAATTGATAAGATAAATAAATGCAAAACGAATAAGGTTGAACTTCGTAGGCACCTGCTTTTCTACCTTTTTTTGGGCACCGTCCATTCATCGACCATCAATTTTTCAAGAGAAAGGAGCGTAAAACCCTATCTACTAAAAACATTAAAACAGCATATTTTTCCTGTACCTAAGTCCTAAAGGTATTTTGTTACATCTTCCTAATTTCACAGAAATCCATCGAAGAGGATAAATTCTTAAAAAAAAATATCAAATTTTTTGACTCATAGTATATGTAGGTGAGTCGATTAAGTGAATCCCCATTTTAATTAGTTCACTGGACTGCACCTTATTTCCTGACTTGAACGACTGCACGTCTGATGGAGAGGGCTAATCTACACCATAGAAAAAGAAAGAAAGAAGAAAGAAAAATAGGTTTATTTGTCACAGAGACACGTGCATACATAAAAGACAAGAGTAAACGAAAACAACAAAAAGTCCATAATTAATCACGAGCGTAAAACAGAAATTAGTCGGCAGCTGCACGACATGACTGTGATAAGAAGAAAAAGATGCGTTCTATGACTAGATATCCAGCTACGCGGGGCCTACGTGGGTACTACGCTGCTGCTACGCAGGGTCTACGCAGGGACATACTACAGGCTACGAATGATGCTAAATGAACGACCTATAGACGTAACGCAGACAGAACAGAATTATTTTAAGGTTTTTTGGTTCATTACTTAATTGCCTGTCTGCGTTCGAGCCCACGACCTACGACACGTAAGTCGAGGCTGTGACCACTGGGCCACCATTGTTCAATTTAGGTGTGCCCGACTAAAACTCGTCAAACTATTCACAAGCGTAGTGAAAGAAAGAAAGAAAAATATTTTATTTGGGACACGCACAGGAAATACAAAACATAATAAAAAAGGATAGACATAAGAAAAAAGGAACAAACATTAACAAAAATAAAAAGGAGCATTAGTTTTAAAAAAATACGACCTGTGCGAGGCCAAAAAGGCCCCTATCTCAGCATGATGCTGCGATATTTAAAAATAAATAAATACCGCAGCGCTGGTATTCTGATAGGGCCCGCTGTGATGCCACGGACATATCTACGGACCTATAAATCCCACTAGGGGATTATAAAATAAATAAAACAATAAGAATAATAATATAAAACAATAAAAAAGAAAACAAAACTATTGTACAATAAATTAAAATAATCGACGCATACCCGACACGACGTTCCAACATCACTTGTCCACGATGTGGTGACAAGCGAAGGGACGCGCGCTGGAGTGTATAATCTATGGCATCGGCTGTCAATTTATCTGTGCAAAATATCTATGGAGTAAATAGGTAAAGAAAATAAATAATATTGATAAAAAAAAAAAAATATACCACTGTTTACAAGAGGTATTAATACAAATAAAGCAGTGAGTGAATAATATAAAATAAGGCAAGAAAGTGAGCGCCAGTTGCTTACTACTATCAATTTGCGACGCCTACGACAGACGTGGTCCGCTCTAGAATCTAGATTGTACAGGTTTCTGTCTAGCTACCTGTTTCGCAGCTGTGGCAATGATTTACGGAAATATTCATATCTATTGATTGGTATTTAATCAGCCAATGGGGCTGGTAGATTGATTAGTGTTTTTAAAGTGAAAACTTCTTTAGGCGCGTTGGGCATTTTTGAGATGGGACTAAACCATTGATTCCGCGACACTGTCACGCAATTTACCGACACCGCGGAGTAAAAGACATCAACGCGTTGATTACCGGGCCGATTATTTTTCAAGTTATCAATTTTTTTTGTACCATAATATTACAGTAGGTCTCAGTTTGCACGTTAAGGCTCGTGCTGACCAGTGCGATATCGCGGGCGCTACAAGAGTCGCGCTGCCTGTAGCGCCCGCGATATCGCGCTGGTCTGCAAGCCATTGGTATGCCAGCTGTCATTCGTAGATCTTTAACAGTCGTTACGGGTCTTCAGAAGTCCGAACCGTCTGAAAACTGGTATTACCAAGGTATCGTGTCATCCAGTAACTGGATTGTGGAGGTCAGATAGGCAGTCGCTCCATGTAAAATACTGGTATTCAGTTGCATCCAGTTAGATTGAAAGCCGATTCCAACATAGTTGGAAAAAGGCTAGGCAGATTGATTGAAAATATAAATCCAGTACCCTAATTGCGTAACTTATTTTCGAAAACAATTTTGCCTAATTTGTTTCATTAAGACAGTTCAACAACATTCATTGCGTTATTTACGTTGTTGAACAGATTTTTTTTTCAACTTATGAAGCAATGGATTAGCAATCTGTTTCAAATCGTAACAGATTGTGATTGTGTTGTATTACGCAATTAGGGTACTGGTGATCACTGCATGTTTTTTCTCTGTATGAGAAGCGACCTTTAAGCCTCTTGCAGACAGGCGTGACGCGACACCGGTCATTGTTCTACCATGAAGTTTTTTAAAAATCGTTTTGTTACTAGGCGCGTCACGCTGTCGCGTCGCTCCAGTCTGCATGAGGCTTTATCCTGCATTGGGACAAAATATTATCATTCAAAATAACTTGTTGCTAGAGGAAAACATTTAAATAATTCATGTAGGTATGCAAATTATTTGTTTAAATTTAAAATTTCGAATTTATGTTTTCCGCATTGGTTCGATTATTCGTGGGTTCGATTGGATAAACCCATAAAACAGATCGGTTAGCATCACTTAAGGCTCGTGCAAACTGGCGCGATATCGCGGGGGCTACAGACAGCGCGACCTTTATAGCGCCCGCGATAACGCGCTGGTCTGCACAAGCCTTTAAGCAATACATTTTCGAGTTACGGAAATTGTGACACAGATTTTTTTTTTTGAAAATTGAACTATAAACATACTATCACGCCTGTATCCCCCGAAGGGTAAGGCAGAGATGTACCTATAGTACACCCACATTTCGCCAGTTATGTTTAAGTCCCATGTAACGGGGGGCGAGCTTATTGCCATCAATCGGGTACAAATCCAGACTCCGGGCTGCTACTGAGAAATTCTAGATGGAAAACCCAATAACACTTTGCCCGACCTGGGAATCGAACCCGGGACCTCTTGCTGAGCTGTAGCACTTGCGACCACTAGACCAACGAGGCAGTCAAAGCAGTAAAATTATCTTTAATATTAATGCTTCAAGATTTTTTCTAAGAACTCTTGCCGATATGACCTTTTTAATATATTTAACACACGTCCCGAGGTTATTGGTATTCGTCTATCACCGTCAGAAAACCATTATGGACGTATAAGCTTCACTTCCAGCTTATAGTGCTGTTTAAAAACGTTGAAACAAACAAAAGAACTGGTTCTATTATTTAATTTTGGATAAATTTGTTGCAATATTGGTTAAAAAAGATAACTACTAGTGCATTACATGTCATGCACGGACGTATAGGGCCACAGATTTAGACTACTCTAAATCTGTGTATAGGGCTATGTCTTCAGTGCATTACATGTAATGCGTGGTCAGTAAAGGTGTTACCTAGCTACGCCCCGCGGTTTCTCCCGCATAGGTCACGATTCCTATGTCCTAAGCTAGGTCAAGGTCTACCTATGTGCCAAATTTCATCCAAATCCGTTCAGCCGTTTTAGCGTGAAAGCGTAACAAACCAACAAACGTACAAACAAACAAAAAATCAAATCTTTTCTCTTTATAATATTGATTTAGATAGATAATATTTATAGCTATCTTTTGTATTAAGGTTTTGCATTTATTAAGATTTTTATGAAATCGTTGGCCTTGAACCCAGGACCCCATGTCCAGCAATAGCGCTTGCGACCACTAGACCAAGGAGGCAGAAGGAATTTTCTAATTAATATATTTTTTTACATATAACTCGGTCATAGTAAAATATTGCGGTTACAAAATACGAAACGGAATTAGCAATTTTTACGATTTGAATGTGCATCGCAAGCGCACAGTGAATATGAATAAATTAAATTAATTTTGAAGTTAATTTAAAAATATTATGCGCAGGAATGCTACCTAATATATTTATATTATTTATAGTTAGTGTTTTTATTTCTAGTTAATAATTATGAAATAATTAGACGTTTTATATTCGTTTATAATTAGAGCGAGACGATAAAACACTTGTTGTAATTAATTTGACATTTACTACCTACTTGATTATAAAACTTAAACTATTAAATTAAATTAAATGTGTACCTATAGGAGAAATCGCGGCTAAATTATTGTTAAGTTACGCTTGCTGCGGTTGTTCCGTGGATGGGTGACTCCATCTATTACATACCGAGACCCATCAGAAAGCACGTGAAGACGTTGGTCCCGGCTGTCATTCGTAGATCTTTAACAGTCATTACAGGTAGTCAGTAGCTTAAAAGTCTGACAAACGGTCTTACCAAGGGGTATCGTGCTATCCAGTAACTGGGTTGTGGAGGTCAGATAGGCAGTCATTCCATGTGGTATTTAGCTGCATCTGGTTAGACTGGAAACCGACCCCAACATAGCTGGGAAAAGGCTAGGCAGATTTAGTGTACCTTACCGTGTAATTAACCCAACGCTCCTTCTTCTTTCTTGACGTTGTAGGGTGCAAACAAGTAGGCAGCCTATTTGGCCTGATGGACAGTCGTTATCGCCGTGTCCTCGTGGAGTCGATCGGCGGCGGTGATCTCTCGCGTCCGGCCCTGGCCCAGGCCATGGTACGGAGCGATAGGTCATCGGAGGCCATCACCTCCTTCTGCGAAGCAGTATTGCTTGCGAAGGAGGAAGCAGAACGCGTAAGGGAGAGGCAAATTTCGCGCCCTCACGCCGCCCGCGGCGTTGGGAATGTCAGGCCGATTCCCGGCCACCGTAGGCGTGGGCTTGCGGACGGTGAGTAATAGGTAGCTCGCCGTCCGATAAGGACCAGGCCCGGGTCGACGGCGCGTTGTGTTCTACGCACGCCTAAAACACATTTCAGCACAACTGAAGAGGTCCGCTAGGGCCGATGCCTGCCGGGGTCGCGGGAAAGTCCGAAAGGGATATGGTGGCCCCTGGCAACATACAGGCAAATGAAGGAACGCGGGTGGGTTTTAGTCAGTAAGAGTCAGACTCGCCCTTCCGCTCCGCCCAGAGCGGGGAGTAGTTATTGGATAATTTTCCACCAAAAAAAAAGGTGCGTTGCCATCTCAAAGGCGAAGCCAGAATGTCTCATCTGTCATCTATGTCTGTATTAGAGTCCAAACGAAAACGGTTTGCATTTTCGGGCGAAGATGGAAAACGAAAAAGTATAGTTTTTGTGTTGGTTTTTGACCGGTTAAAGTTAAATCAATACAGGGTCGATATTTTAATCATCGAATTAAACGTTTAGACTTAAAACCGCAAGAAAATTAACTTCATACTTTTCTCAAAGGCTTTTTTTTATTAAAAAGCCATTTAAAAACGATATGATTCCTAAGTGGGAAAAAGCAATTTTTCAACATTTTCTCAGTTTCTATGCTTTTATTTCTTGTAAATATGGATATTCTTTGAAAAATAAACTTAATTGTTTTGGGCTAGTGCCGAAAATAATCATTCTTTTTCGGCCGATAACGAAAATGGCCGACTATGGATATGTCTTCCGAAAATTGCCGAAAACTGAAAACGAAAACTAAATTTGGTTGGACTCTAGTCTGTACAAAACTGTTAAAATATTAGTAGCAGAGTACAGAAGTGGTTCCAGGGATGTACAAAAACCGTACCATTTAGCTATTTCTGCCGCCAAACAGCAATGCTATATTGCAATTCAAAGGATGGTGTCGACAAAATGACATGCAGTTTGTTACTCATCAACTCATGCGTGAGTCAATGATTCTCCTTTATCTGTAGGGACTAGAGGCAAAGTTCAAAGTTACCCGCAATGTTCATTGTTAACTGCAACGAGGTATATGGGGATTGCCTAATATATATATCAATGTATAATTATGAACTTCGTTAGTATTTAATCTCTCGGTATTATTTTCGTTAGATTATTTAATAAACTGTCGAAAAATCGCACCTTGCGCTTATACTAAATAGCCTGCCTAGGTGCGAACAACTTGGAAGTAGCGGTCCTTGGCCGTAGCCGCGGCACCGCTCACTTCGCTCGCTCGGCTCGCGCACGGTTGGTTACAGTTCTAACCTAACCTAACAATTTTTCGACTGTTTATAATCTAACGGAGATAATTGCGATTGATTATAAAGTAACGGTCCTCACAATCTTATGGTGGCATAAATATAATGTATAATAAGAACTGTATAACGTATGAGAATGTCCTGTATACCTGGCATTGGTAGTATACATAAGAACTTATACCTATAAATTTTATTAATTAATGTAAAATGTATAACCCTACTGTTAACTTAAATATTTTAAATAAATAAAAAGTAATCGGCTGTAGCTGAGCAAAGCTAGTAAGAATTATCTATAAAGCAAGAAAAATGGATACAGCAATAATCAGGTCATTTACTTTCCTAGTTATCTGATAAACTGGTGCATTTATTATGAAGTAAAAGTAATAAAAATGAATAAAACATTACGTATTATTATTAAGTATGAAATTAATTATAAAAGAAAATAAATGTATCTGGGTTAGTCCCAAGATCATAATCGCAGGAATAATCGCACAGCGATAGAGCCCATAGATATTGATAAGTAGGTAAGTAACATTTCAATCAATAAATCATAACATAACATACATAACATCACGACCGTACCTTATAGTACACCCACATTTCGCGGCGTATGTTTTAGTCCCATGTAATAGGGGGCGAGTCTAGTGCCATCAACCGGGCACAAATCCAGACTCCGGGCTGCTACTGACAAACTCCCGATAAAAACCCAATAACACTTTACCCGACCTGGTAATCGAAGCCAGGACCTCATGCTCAGCAGTCGCGCTTGCGTCCACTAGACCAACGATGCAGTCAAACATTTATTTGTGGGTAATTAACACGTCTATCAATAAATCATTCCAAAGTCCCTAATAAGTATAAAAATATTACACAAAGAAAAGAAAGAATGAAAAGAAAGAAAGAAAAGAAAGAAAGAAAGAAAGAAAGAAAAGAAAAGAAATGAAAAGAAAAGAAAAGAAAAGAAAAGAAAAGAAAAGAAACGAAAAGAAAAGAAAAGAAATAAAGAAAGAAAGAAAAGAAAAAAAATTATTTGTGACACGCACAGGAAATACAAACAGTAATAAAAATTTAAAAGGAGCATCTAAAAGTAACAAAAAAATCGAATAGACGCAAAGATTTTTTTAAACAAAACAAAACTTACACAAAACTTATTTGTGTAGTATTTTTTAGCCTATACTTAACACGAAATCTAAGTAGAATGGCAAATCATGTTACACATTGAAAAGAGCAATTAAAAAAGCAAAAGTAAAACAAAAAAAAACCTCAAATAAAAATGTTAACAAATTTATTAACATTTATGTAAATTTAAATAGAGATCAGCTTCCTGATGAATGGATTTAATGCTTTATAGATTTATTTGATTAATGAAATAAATAAATAAATACTTCGACTGCTTCGTTGGTCTAGTGGTCGCAAGCGCTACTGCCGAGTATGAGGTCCCGGGTTCGATTCCCGGGTCGCGCAAAGTGTTATTGAGTTTTTCTATCTGGAATTTCTCAGTAGCAGCCCGGAGTTTGGATTTGTGCCCAGTTGATGGCAATAGGCTCGCCCCCTATTACATGGGACTTAAACATAAATGGCGAAATGTGGGTGTACTATAGGTACACCTCTGCATAACCCTTCGGGGATTACAGGCGTGATGTTATGTTATAAATAAATACAACTTAATGTACATAAAAGCATGTTTCTTTTGTCGTTTATTAAGAAGTGGGTTTGGTTACCCAGTAACTGGGTTGTGGAGATAGGTCAGATAGGCAGTCGCTCCATGTAACATACTGGTATTCAGCTGCATCCAGTTAGCCTGGAAGCCGACCCCAACATAGTTAGGAAAAGGCTTGGCAGATTGACTGGGTTTGGTCCCAAAACGGGCAGATATCAGATATCTCTGTTCCTCGGGACAATGAAAGTATCAAATATATTTAATAGCTCATATCGGCAAGAGTTCTTTGAAAACATCTTAAAGCATTAATATTGAAGATAATTTTACAGCTTCGACTGCCCCGTTGGTCTAGTGGTCGCAAGTGCGACACCTAAGCAAGAGGTCCCGGGTTCGATTCCCAGGTCGGGCAGTGTTTGGGCACGCCACAATTGCGGCGATAAGTCCCCTCTTTGAGGAGTGGCTAGAGAGGCGCCACGGCGTCCTCACCTTCCGCCTGACGCAGGTCCTCACCGGACACGGCTGTTTCGGGAGGTTCCTGCACAGGATAAGGCGGGAGGAAACGCCCGGGTGTCACCATTGTGTGGATCGCCCGGAGGACACGGTGGAGCATACGGTGGAGGTCTGCCCAGCTTGGGCGGAGCATCGCCGTGTCCTCGTGGAGGCGATTGGCGGCGGTGATCTCTCGCGTCCGGCCCTGGTTCGGGCCATGGTACGGAGCGAGAGGAAATGGGAGGCCGTCACCTCCTTCTGCGAAGCTGTAATGCTCGCGAAGGAGGAGGCGGAACGCATGAGGGAGAGGCAAATTTCGCGCCCTCACGCCCCTAACCCTAACCGCCGCAGGAGGAGACGCCCAGGGCGTCGGGAATCGCGAGGCGATTTCCGGCCACCGTAGGCGCGGGCTTGCGGACGGTGAGCAATGGGTGGCTCACCGTCCGATAAGGACCAGGCCCGGGTCGACGGCGCGTTGTGTTCCACGCGCGCCTCAAAGAGATGTCAGCAGATTTGAAGGGGTCCACTAGGGCCGATGCCTGCCGGGGTTGCGAAGAAAACCGAAAGGGAGATCGTGGCCCCCGGCAACAGGGCAACCGAAGGAACACGGGTGGGTTTTAGTCAGTAAGAGTCTGACACGCCCTCCCGCTCCGCCCGAAGAGCGGGAGAAGTTATTTGATGATGTCCCACCCTCAAAAAAAAAAAAAAAAAAGGTCGGGCAGTGTTATTGGGTTTTCCATCTAGAATTTCTCAGTAGCAGCCCGGAGTCTGGATTTGTACCCGATTGATGGCATTAGGCTCGCCCCCCGGTACATGGGACTTAAATATAACTGGGGAAATGTGGGTGTACTATACGTAAACCTCTGTCTAACCCTTCGGGAGATACAGGCATGATAGTATGTTTATATTACAATTTTTTTTTTTAATCTGTGAAACAATTTCCGTAACTCGAAAATGTATTGCTTAAAGGCTTATGCAGACCAGCGCGTTATCGCGGGCGCTACAAGGGTCGCACTGCCTGTAGCCCCCGCGATATTGCGCCAGTTTGCACGAGCCTTAAGTGATGCTAACCGATGTTTTTAATGGGTTTATCCAATCGAAAACACGAATAATCGAACCAATGCGGAAAACATAAAATCAAAATTTTAAATTTAAACAAACAATTTGCATACCTACATGAATTATTTAAATATTTTCCTCTAGCAACAAGTTATTTTGAATGATAATATTTTGTCCCAATGCAGGATAAAGCCTCATGCAGACTGGAGCGACGCGACTCGTAACAAATCATTTTCTAAAAAACTTCACGGTAGCACAATTACCGGTGTCGCGTCACGCCAGTCTGCAAGAGGCTTAAAGGTCCCTTCTCATACAGAGAAAAAACAAGCAGTGATCACCAGTACCCTAATTGCGTAATGTAACACAATCACAATCTGTTTCGAATTGAAACAGATTGCTAATCTATTGCTTCATAAAATGGAAAAAAAAATCTACCCAACAACGTAAATAACGCAATGAATGTTGTTGAACTGTCAAAATGAAACAAATTAGGCAGAATTGTTTACGTAAATAAGGTACGCAACTAGGGTACCGGTTAAAATACGCTTGCCGCGGTTGGTCGTTGGATGGATGACCATCTTTACATACCAAGACCCCTCCGTGCCTCGGAAAGCATTGTTAAGCCGTTGGTCCCGGCTACCATTTGTAAATACTCGTCACCCTAATCACATATATTTTAATCGGTCAATAGCCACTGAAATTTTTCCGGAGGCATTTACAAAAACCTGTCGTGCATCCGATTTATAAGAGTGGGTTTTATGGTCCGATTTTTAAACAGTGATTGTATTGACAATTATAAAACTATCTCAGTCCTCTCATCTATCTCAAAAACTTTTGAAAAATTAATAAACTTCAGACTTACTCAGTTCCTTAATAAAAATAGAACAATTGCACAAAATCAGTATGGTTTAAAAAAAGGAGTTTCGAGTGAAGATGCAGTGCTAGATCTAAGTGAATTCGTTGCAAGAAAGCTTGATGGAAAACATATATGCATAGGCCTATTCCTAGACCTAAAAAATGCGTTTGATATAGTCTCTCTGTTCCCACCCTCCTTTCGAAACTGGAAGACGTCGGTGTGCGCGGACTAGCTCATGATTTTTTTGAAAGTTATCTCACTAATCTTAGATTGTGCGTTAGAGTTGGTTCCCACGTAAGTAGTGAGGAAACTACGACCTTCGGAGTCCCGCAGGGCAGTGTGCTGGGGCCGACCTTATTCCAGGTTTACATTAACGAGCTATGCTGCATATCTCTCATGAACTCTAAAATATTCATCTATGCTGACGATACAGCAATTATAATATATAGGGCTGATTGGGAACATGTGAGGGCTGCTGCTGAATCGTCACTTGAAACCGTTATTACTTGGTTGCGGCTGAATCTCCTTACTCTGAACCTGAATAAGACTTACAACATCCCTTTCAATCTACATCCAAGTACAAACTAACTATAAACTTTTCCATTAACGCTCACACTTGTAATGGCCAGACGCACTGCTCTTGTTTGTCTCTTCGTGAGGTAAATAATGTCAAGTATTTGGGTGTTGTAATTGATGATTTACTCAACTGGTACTTGCACTTAGATATGATAAGCACCAGAGTTAGAAGAATGATTTATATATTTAAGCTTCTTAGGTCGTCTGCTGACCTCAACACGATTAGAATGGTGTATATTGCTATCTGCCAGTCCGTCATCTCTTACTGCATCACAGTGTGGGAGGTATAGCTAAGACTAGGTTTCTAAAGTTGGAGCGAGCACAAAGTCCTTAAGGTGATGTTAAAGAAGAGCTTCAGGTATCCTATTTCACAATTATACAAAGATGCAAGAGTAATTACTGTAAGGTAGCTGTTTGTGCTTCGATCCGTGCTGAAAAAGCACACCAAGGATCCCCCACCTAACCCAAAACGTCGTAGGAAAAACCCTACGGCGTGTTGGGTAGGCAAAAAGATTGATCCTATACTATAAGTTATTCGTTTTCATGAGTAGGTAAACATCGTCTTCCTGCCCTTGTGCCATTTTACGTGGGGTTGGTGCAACACGTTTCCTTCTTCCATTCTCCCCTGTCAACCTTACACTCTCATTCACTCCCTTCTCTTTCATATTCCTCACACAATCCATCGATCTTTTCTTTGGCTGTCCTCTCCCTCTCTATCCATCAACATTTAAATTCATCACTCTTTCAGTCACATGCGTTTCCTCTCTCCTCATCACATGCGTATACCAGGCCAAACGATGTTCTTTCAACTTTACTGTCACTGGCGTCACGTTCAAACTTCCCCTTAATATATCATTTCTTATGTTATCCATTCTCGTCACTCCACAC
Organism: Omphaloscelis lunosa; assembly: GCA_916610215.1. Taxonomy (NCBI): domain Eukaryota; kingdom Metazoa; phylum Arthropoda; class Insecta; order Lepidoptera; family Noctuidae; genus Omphaloscelis; species Omphaloscelis lunosa. Next base: position 3,649,174 of record OU744266.1, on the reverse strand, counting down.
ATCCATCTTAAGATTTTCATCTCCGCTGCATGCCACCTTTTTATGAGTAGGTACTACACTCCCTTAAAGTATATCCCTAACCTAATATCCTATGCCTTCAGAGTAGCATGAACATCGACGCACAACCCGTTACCAGGATCTCGTCACTTATTTAAAAAAATATTCGCGCCACTCCCAGATGTGCGCGAGGACTTTTGCCTCCAGATTCCATGGCGGTAATCCGGCAAGGAAGTTCGCCGCCTCACAGGAGACCGTGCGGTATCCTCGGGGCTAGCCGGATGGCCATGACCCTTTAGGACGTGTTTAACCTAACATCCTATACCTTCAGAGTAGCATGAACATCGACGCACAACCTGTTACCAGGATCTCGTCACTTATTTAAAAAAAATATTTGCTGTTCCATACATTTTGACCGGGTAGGTATTGCACTTTTGTAGCAAACAGGTTTTTTTTTAAATAATTGAATATCGGGTCATTTTTAATATCGACGAAACAAGAATCTGGTCCTTCCGATCGATCTGCGGAAACTAGAACCAGATTCTAAAACGATAATATTAATATGACCTAGGAAAACAAATAACATTTTATTTTGACTAAAGGCTTGGTACACATTGTCGTTGCTCATAATCATAAAATACTGGAATAAAACTGTTGCATTGATACGGGACACAAAAAATAATTTTGTGTCCCATATCATTTATAATAAGTATATAACTAAAGACGCATTAATTGTGGTTATTATAGATTTAAAGAAAATAAAAATAATTTTGCACAAACAAAACGCACATTACAAAAAAAAAAAAAATACACAGATACAAAGTAGCCAAAAGCCTCGTATTCAAGCAACAAAAGTTTGTCAATTTATCTATTGCTTGATGTCAGGGCTATGGACCAAAGACAATTCGATTTCGAATGTATCGGAAAGCATGGTACTATTAATTAGCGTACTTAAACATTATTTAAGATAAAATATACATACTAATATTCTAAATGTGAAAGTAACTCTGTCTCTGACCTTTTCAAGCCTTGATGGCTGAACGGATTAGGATGACATTTGGCACACGGGTAGACCGTGACCCGGGCTAGGACATAGAATATTAAACTTTTTATCCCAGTAGTACATTTTCATGGTATAGTGTTCAATATCCACGCGAGCGAAGCCGCGGGTAAAAGCTCGTACCAATTTTACAATGACATCTGGCAAAAAGGGCCAATTTTCTACAGTAAGTTAATGTTCTAACTGCTGGAACACATGCCTCCTCTCGGTAAGAGGGAGTGGGCCGTAATCCACCACGCGGGCCCAGTGCGCGTTGGTAGATGTCACATGTCTTCGAATTTTTGGTTCTAGGACATGCCGGTTTCCTCACGATGTTTTCCTTCACCGTTTTGAGAGCAATGATGATGAAATAATTTACACAAAGTAAAGCGCCTGTCAGGGTTCGAACCTACGACCTAAAACTCGTAAGTCGCGGCTGTTACCACTGGACTACCACCACTATAGTAGTACACTATCTATATTTATAAACCAACTGCCTTGTGGGTAACAGGCGCGAGCTTGGCATGCTGAGCATGTGGTCTCGAAATCGATCCTTAAGAAAATGCATCAGAGTCTTCCATTTTCAGGAATTTATCAGTTGTAGTCTGAATTTGTGCCCGGTTAATGGCATGTATTAGACTCAAATTCAAATTATTTTATTTCACATAAACCTACAAGGGGACTCATGAAACGTCAGAAGCTAGGTGCACGGTTCCAATTGGTCGTTTCCTATGGAGAAGAGCCGGCAAGAAACTCCACGGTTACTCTTTTTAAAATAATTGGCTTTTATAATACTTTCAAATAATAGTGTTACTAGGTATGGGAGGACAGTGTAGGTCTTTCAATAAGTACCAGGTACTTAACACAGTAGAAAAAGGTCAACAGATCTACAGCCCACTAAGCCAGAAAAGAATCTATACAAAAGATAAATAAATAAATAAAAACCTATTTTAATTAAACGCAATTACATGATTGCTATTACAACTGTAATAAATCTCAATAATTATCACGTCCGCAAAAGCCACTAATAAAGAGTTGAAATTCATACTCTTTGTCCACCGCACCGTGAACGGGATGTCAACGAGAAACGAAGCTGTCATAGTAAGAGCGGTTTCGCACTACGTCCGATCCGAATTCGATCCGAATCCAAATTCAAGGTCCGAGTTCAATCCGCATTGGTGATGTTCTAAATTCGGACGGACAGGGTTCGGAGCTAGTGCGTAACCCCTCATATAAATAGTACTATGGCTACTTCGGACCGATATTCCTCGGATTCGGATCGCACGTAGTGCGAAACCGCTCTAAATGTATTGTCGCTACTTCGGCTTCGGCGTCGTCATCTCGTTCTCGTTGATGTCCCGTTCACGGTGCGGTGGAAAAACAGCCTCATCCTCTATTAGGACTTAATCTGGCGAGATGTGTGTGCACTACCTCTTTAGATAAACTCTTCAAGGTTCTGTGCATGTTTTTTAGTATGCATAGCAACTAGCAGAATTAGCCATGCCCGCAGGCCTACCAAAACATGTTTCGCATTTTAAATATGTATAGGGAAGTAATGTCCATTAAATAGTTTGAATTGTTTAATATCTGTAACTAGCATTACTTGTAACTACCGAATAACTAACTGTTTTAGGGTTCCGTACCCCAAAAGTAAAAAAAACAGAATCCATAAAGGATCATTTCGTTGGCCGTCCGTCTGTCTATCTGTCAAGGCCCTTTTTCTCAGGAACAAAAAATAGTGGAGGTATCAAGTGAAAACGTAGGTCATCGGTCCCTTGGAGCTGTAAAAAAATCAAACTTCTACATAACTCAACACAATAAAAAAATACGGCCATTTATACACAGGTTATTTAGTAATCTATCAAGGAGAACAGTTCGGCACCCACTAACTACATTAAGAAACTTTATGCTTGTGTTTTATATATTACCTTGTCATGTAATCTAGTCCTAGTTTAACAATAAATCTTTATTATTATTGTGTCTTAACATATCTTGGGGCCCTGGGGTCCCAGACCTTTGGAAGGCGTACGAGGGGTCGAAGCCAACTCGCATAGACCCCTTAGACAAATTTATACGGAATGAGGCACCAACCGATGATTATCCCTGTTCGCACTATGCAAGTGCACCCAAGGACAACCCCCGGTTGATGCAGGGCTATTGCAGGATATGGAAACAAAGTTATTGGACTTTGGGTTTGGGTGACTTAAGGTGAGGAACAAGACTTCTCCCGGGAGATAAAGTCCGTGGGATCGCTACTGCCCAACAACTTGCCACGTGCTGCCCTGCGGGTTTATGTATCTCTCTTGGTCTGGCTCCTCACCCTAGCCAGATGTACCTGTTTCGGCAAAGGAAACTCTACCGACACAGACCCAGAGTTCACGAGCGCGCAAGCCCCACCACAACGTCAACGTAGAGATATGACGGTGGGGTTATTATTATTATTATTACATTTTGATACTCGCAAATAAATCAAAAACCGTAAACCTATAGGGTACTGCTCGTTGACCTAGAATCATGAAATTTGGCAGGAAGCAAGGTCTCACTGCACAAGTAAAGGAAACAGTTCGAAAATCGTTAATTTGTAGTTTAATCACATTTTTTTTGCGATTACAAACTTACATTTGCAATTTGGAGAGAGGGATTTTATTGCCCGAGACGTAAAAATATGTATGGGAGAACATGTTTATCAACTATAAAGTTAGGTTTGTTCTTGGGATAAGTTCATCCCAATTACGGAACCTTTAATTGTGCATGGTCCGACACGCACTTGGCCGATTTTCTTTTGGTAAACAAGCATGGCAATCCATCTGATGGTAAGTGGACACTGCTGCGGTTTCCTAATGATAAGCATAATGTATATATATAGTCATAATTTACATTGGCATAACGAAATTCAGCATAATGATCATTACGCATAATATTATTAAGCATAAATGTTTTGCCGTAACGGTTATCGCCATAAATATGTACTATTGGCATAATAATAATGAAGCATAATGTTATAATCACATATTGTTATTTACACATAATGTTCTTTGGAATAAAAAAAGTAAACCCATAAAAAAAACAAGGGCCACCGCCGCTGCACCTCTACCTAGTCGATTAGAGTAATTCCCAAATTTTAATAAATAATGTTTATATTTATGGCTCATGATTAATAGACGAATAAATATTATGCCTTAAAGATGTATGCAACTCCAAATTATACCAAAACAAATTAGACCAAATGACAGTTGCAGTTTGCATTAAGCCAAAGTATTATTATGCTAATAAAAGTTAAGTGAAAACGATATGCCAAACAATATAATGCCTTAAAATTTTATGCCAAGAGGGGGATGCCCCACTGCCACCTATTGCCATTTGCAGTACCCAATACATGGATATAAAGTACCCAAACTTTTTCAGTTCGCGGCGCACTTTCGTTTAGTATTTTGTCTCGGCGCTCCGGCTAGTCGAAATAGGGTACAATAATACTAGTTACATAGGCGCACAAATTAAAACATCCACAATAAGAAGCTAAGTTTTTATATTCATATTGACACAAGAATACAATAAAATACAATGGCAACTTAGTCAATGTGAGGCGTGAGCTTGGTGATGTCCACACATTTTTTCGCTGGATAAGGCTTGACACCTGCACCTGTGTACGCATTGAGCTTTAAGCGATTTTTGCTCTTTATTACAGCTACAGCTGAAAATCGGGCTTCACATAAATAAGGTGTCGCAAAGGGAATGAGAATTGTTAGAACTTTTATTTTGTACTCGCGAATACCTAAGTTTTGTTTCCGGAGAACGGTAAACAGGATCACCTCCCGGCGCCCCTTGTACTCACTACGGCGCACCAGGTTGCTGCACACTTTGGGAAACTCTGGTTTATTCTGTGCCACAATGTCTAGTTAGGGTGGTAACTAAAAATTTTATGTGATCATTATGTACCCTGTGGGACACAGCAAAATAGTATGAGAGAAGAAGCTTTGAAAACGCAACGTATCAGTCTTCTGAACTAATATAATCAGCCTATAATGTTCCCAGTGCTGGGACACAGGCCTCCTCTCTTCGAAATGGAGTGGGCCGTAATCCACCACGCGGGCCCAGTGCGGGTTGGTGGATGTTACATTTCTCCGACTTATTAATTCTAGGACATGCCAGTTGCCTAACGATGTTTTCCTTCACCGTTTTCAGAGCTTTTTCTAATCTATTTCTAATTTTATTAGGGGTTTTTTAGGCATCCCAGAGACAAAGGCCTGTTATTTTACACCGGTACTTATTTACCCTTTACACCGGAACAAAGCGCGCTACGGAAGATATTGGTAAAGCACTAGAACCGGTTAAACCGTAGACAATTTTTTTAACGTTTTTTGCATTATGATATAACACAAGGTGTCAGTCGATTAGCTAGTTCTAATTTAACCGGTTTTGTTTTTCTACAAGTTATTAGTGAGTAACTATGTAAACATTTCCTGAATGATTATATTATGTTACTTATTTATATAGAACGTCATTCATTTCGTGACAGCAGTGCTCGTCGGGAAAGCAGCGGCCCAGTGGTATCGGCTCCGACTTAAGATTCCCGCTGATAGGTGCGACGCGATGGCGCCACGCGATTCTGGTTCCACTACAGTAGCGCTGTCGCATCGCGCCTATCTGCGGCAGCATTTACGAGTTACAGGTCGTGGATTCGAACCCAAGCAGTCACTTTACTTTGTATAATTTATGTCATCACCACTGCTCTCAAAATGGTGAAGAAAAACATCGAGAGGAAACCAGCATGTCCTAGAACAAAAATTCGAAGACATGTGACATCTACCAACAAGCACTGGGCCCGCGTTGTGGATTACGACTCAGTCCCTCTCACAGAGAGGAGGCATGTGTCCCAACAGTGGGAACATCATAGGGTAATTATGCTATACGCACGGTACATCCTGGGACATCAGCCCCGATATCCTTGCCAGCTAACTAACCTCTTTCCACGGCATATATACTTTAGCGTATTCGGGTGACCACTGGCTGTACCACGTGGGCCCAGTGCGGGTTCATATGGCACATGTCTTCGAATTTTCGGTTCTAGAACATTTTTTGTTTTCTCACGATGTTTTCCTTCACAGTTTTGAGAGCAGAGGTGATGAAATAATTTACACAAAGTAAAGCGGCTGCCTGGGTACCTACAACCTACAACTCGTAAGTTGGGGCTGTTACCACTGGGAACCACTGCTCTTGCACTGCACTGCATTGCACCGGGCATAATGTCATGTACTTATATAACTACTTACTTACTAAATTTCGAGTTTGTTTCTTCTCATAGTAGTCGGAAATACTGACCACATCTAGTTATTTAAAGTTATTTTTTTGTCATGTAAAACTGATCGTTGAAACCGTTTTACAGAATAAACATAATTTATCATTAATTAGTCCCTAGGCTTGAGTAAAATTACTTAGAAAATGGTCCTTCGGTCCTTTCGTAAAATAGCTACGTAAGTAACCCTATCTCTTTCAATAGTTTTAGATTAAGACTTATCATTTCAGGACATTGGACTCCCCCAAGCACCGCCAGTTCGACTCTGTGCATTCTGCATCCAGCAGATTCCTGCTGCCTTTACAAGGTTATCGGTCAGCATTGTGGGGGAAGGCCTTCCAGCGCTGCGTCTTCTGGTACGCGGTCGCCACTCCAGAACCTTTAGGCCCCATCGGGCAACTGTTTTGCGAGCAATGTGCCCTGCCCAGAGCCGCTAAAGTTTGGCAATTCTTCGAGCTATATGTCGGTTACATTGGTTCTCCTACGGATCTCTTCATTTCTGATTGGATCATGTAGTGAAACTGCAAGCATTGCCCTCTCCATTGCCCTTTGTGTGACTTTTAGCCTTTTAATAAGGCCCATTATGAGCGACCATGTTTCAGTTACAGACTATGTTTTGACAATTAGGCAATATGTATCAGCGATTGCGTTGTGCTCATTGTCGACATATTTTCCAATTAAAGTGTTTAATCTTCTCAATAAAAAATGTTCTCTGACTAGAAACATGAAATTTTGCAGTATATAACGAAGGCACCAAGGAAGGATTTTTGAAAATTCACCCCTTAAAGGGGTGAAATTTTGCATGGAACTTCGTCATCGGGCACATGTCTTGTTAATGAACAATATGGTCGAATTTTGAACATTAAAGTGTAATGTAATCGACATCATATGTTACAATTACAGTGTGAATCGCATATTTTTATTAAGATGCAGTATGCGTTCCAAGCGATTAAGGTCGATCGTTGCACTCGTCGTGCTCATATTATCTCGAATCAACCGACGAGATTCGAGTGGATCTTGAGTAAATTATTAGGCGTGTTGATTTTGAATTGAATTAAACCGATCGAGGTTACTGACCCCTTTCGCTTTCTTATAGTTACTAGTGCAGATATTAAAACTAAATTAAGTAAAATAAATCGGAGTTAAATTAACAGTGGTGGTTAAAAATTGTAGGTTCCTTTACAGAGTTTTATAGATTTCTATAGTTGGAAGGACTTACCACCTCACCCCTAATTGCCCCTGTAATTTTATTTTTATCTGCTACTAATTAACATTTTTGCTGTAATTTATAGAACGGCTGAAAATTAAAATGATTCATGCTTCAACGAAAAACGCTTAACGGTTCACGGTTAAAATTGCATTTAGAGAAAAACCCAATTGGAAGCTTTTACTTCCTGAAATTTCAGTTTATAAAAGTACCTATTCTATTTTTATTACCAATCAGCCTACAGCTTCAAATCTCTGCCTAAGGGGCCGTAGGCACGTGCCATTCTAGGACGAGTCGCCAACCAAGCGCTAACACAAGGACTATATAAATTGGTAGAGGCTGAGTGCGCCGGCAGTCCGCGCACTAACCGTAGCATGTGCATAGACCTATAATTTATAAAAAATAACGTTGACAGTTCAAAACGTTTCGCGCGGGAAAATTGACGTGTAGTGACGTTCGAGATTTAAAAATAATAGACAGTGATTGTGTGATTGTTTTTTTTTTCGGTGCGTATTATTTTGTTAAACTTGTAAGTACTATTTTGTATACTTAAATTTTTAATTTTAATTATTGGTATTCGTTGAAAAATTAGAAAACGGCTGATTTAGAAAATTTATTTTAGATACAATATAATTTTTTAAACGAAACAATAAGTAATAAATTGATTACGTTGTCTTGAACCTACAATGTATAATTTTTGTTGTTGCTAATTTAATTAATTATTAACAAGCAATGATTGATTATATTAACATATTTTATTTCTTAAAATGAAAAGCTTTTTTATTTTTAATCTATGTGAAATATCTACTTTGACTATGAACTATTCAAAGAATTATGAATGGTAAAAAAACTACTTTTGAACCAGTATCAACCACTCTTGTTAAGTAGGTATTTGTTACAATTTCCTTTATTTCATTATAAACATATAAATTATATTTTTAAATATTAGAATATAAAAACATTGAAAATAGTTACAAAATTATTATAATTACTACAAGATTTGCTGTTAAATCGGGGTATAAGGAATCAAATCTGTATATTATCATAAACTAATTTAAATATTAGATCAGTAATGTAAATAAATATTTAACAAGCCTTTAGAGTGTGGTTATATAATTACTGGATAGATACAGGAAATCTATCAAAACTAGTTGATAGACACTAGACACAAGTGATAAAAAAAACTAGATTTTTTTTATAAGTTGTTTTAACCATAGTTTATCATCCATTTATTATTCTTCCGAGACGTTTGTAAAAAGAGTTTTTAATTCTATAAAGCAATACTTATCTACACTTCATTCTCTGTTTAAAATGCAGCAAAATTATCTTTTTGGAAAAAAAATTGCACCTCATTTATTATTGACCTGTAGCAGGTACATAGCTATTATAGATTAGATTAGATTTGTAAATATGTGTGTCACATAATTAATTTGTCTGTCGTTGGTTCATTTTTAATTATTTTTATCTATTGTGGTATAATAATTTTATTCTAGGTCCATCGTCTTTACACATATTATTTAAATAATGTAGGTACCTATACAAAATATTGTAAAACATTTTTAGAGTAACGGTGGAGTTTCTTGCCCATTCTTCTCCATAAAAAACTGCCTTTTGGAAAGGGCGACTAGAATAAACTCTTTTATTTTGTAAATTTTGACGTTCAAAAGTGCCATTCAATTTGAAATAAATGTACACGTAATATTAAACAATGATAACAAAGAGCAGCCAAGAGCTTTATTAAAAATATTAATTACCTTCTTTAGCCTACTCTAGCTTTATTAAAAATATTAATTTTCTACTCGCCCTTCAAATGCTTGCTTGGGCATTATCCGCTCAAAAACCCTCTGGGCTTCAAATTCCCTTTAGGCTCGGGTACCATAAACTTTTCTTTTCATTGGAAAATTTTAATAAATTTCTTATTTTAATAACTACTTAGTTTGGTACTTGAAAAACTAATCAGGTACGGTTAAAAATACGATTTTAGAGAAAGTAAAACTTGGATTATTCTTTGTTTACAATTTATTTATTGGTCCTTCGGTCAGTTTTCTGGTCCTTAAATAAAGAAGCCAATAACCACAGATAGCCTCGTCTGTTGATCCCGACATTCCTAACACAGTCTTTGTATCTGCTACACAAATCAAATTGAGATGACAGATATGACAGCAGTAAATGAGGATGTCAGTCAATCGAGGCGACTGCCGCGATGACATAGCAGAGACCGACCGCGACGTTGCATTTTCTCTAAATAAATATTTTATAAATAAATGGAAATAGCTGTAAATATTTTGCCATCCATACTAATATTTAAATGTGTCTGTCTGTCTGTCTGTTACCTTTCACGCCTAAACGGTTCAACGATTTTGGATGAAATTTGGGACTCGGGTAGACCATGACCTGGGTTAGATACACTTTTTAGGGTTCCGTACCGAAAGAGTAAAACGGGACCCTATTACTAAGACTCCGGTGTCCGTCCGTCTGTCACCAGGCTCTATCTCATGAACCGTGATAGTTAGACAGTTGAAATTTTCAGATGATGTATGTCTGTTGCCGCTATAACAACAAATACTAAAAAACAGAATAAAACAAATATTTAAGGGGGCCTTATACAACAAACGTGATTTTTTGGCCGTTTTTATAGATAATGTTGCGGAACCCTTCGTGCGGGAATCCGACTCGCACTTGGCCGGTTTTTTATCTTGGTAGAACGTTCCCATGGGATCATTTCCGCCCACCAAGTGAACGAAGCCGTGGGCATAAGCTTCTTGTAAAATAATTAAAAATGACGTATTTTAACAAAAGTTAAACGCGAGTCTATAAAAAAAGCTTAACCTCCACCTTTTAAAAGTCGGTTAATAAGTGGTTGACCCACTAAGTAAATAAAATCTATACAATCATTCGATCGTATCGGGTCATTGAATATTATAAGAAACTTTTTTTATACTTTATTGAAATAATCAGCTAAGATAATAGAAAATTAGTGACTTTTTAAGAACTCTGACGTTATAAGAAACTTTTTTTATACTTTATTGAAATAATCAGCTAAGATAATAGAAAATTAGTGGCCGACCAATGTTTCGTTTTCGTTTTCAGCCAATAAATCATGATTCGGCCATACTTTTGTTTTCGGCCATAAACCAGCCGTAGCTTCGGCCAAATTCGAAAATCAGATAGTTCGTGAATTATCGCGCGTCATTCGGTCTATTTCGTTAACCTCGGCAATATCAGGTGGTTCAATAACATAAGAAATACACGAAATTTTGTATCCTCTAATGGAATTATTGTGTTTTATTTCTTTTCAAGTCTATTTTTGCTCTTTCTCTCCCTAGGTGTAAAAAATAACAAACAAGATTTCAGTGTACAGCGCAAATATTAATATTTTTTAATGTCTAAATTATTTTCGTTTTCGGCCGAAAATAAGAGTAAAGCTGAAGCTTCTTTTACATTTTTATCTTTTATCCAAGAATTGACGTTTGAACGTTTTAGTTTGTATGGAAAAACTGTAAAAAAATCAATATTATTCCTCGGATAAAGATATCTGAAGTTGGAAAAACCACCCTTAATCGAATTGAATCGAATTTCATGTAAATTAACGTCCATATTTGCCGAGTGTTTGTTAGGTGAACCTCTAAGTTTGGTCATTGACAAACAAATCACGTAAATTCGTAGTAGATTTCCTGATTTTGCAGGATCAGAGCAAAGCAATCATTTATTGAGAGCAGTGGTATCGGCCGCGACTTTCGAGTTGTAGGTTATACATTCGAACCCAGACAAACGCTTTAATTTGTATAAATTATTTCATCACCACTGCTCTCAAAACGGTGAAGGAAAACATCGTGAGGAAACCGGCATGTCCTAGAATCAAAAACTCGAAGACATGTGACATCGACCAACAAGCACTGGGCCCGCGTGGTGGATTACGGCCCACTCCCTCTCACCGAGGGGAGGCCTGTGTCAGCTGTGGGAAAATTATAGGATGCCTTTGCTAATCATTTATTGCTTATATTTAATTAATACCTGCCTCGTTGGTCTAGTGGTCGCAAGCGCTACAGCTGAGCATGAGGTCCTGGGTTCGATTCTCGGGTCGGGCAAAGTGTTATTGGGTTTTTCTATCTGAAATTCTCAGTAGCAGCCTGGAGTCTGGATTTGTGCCCGGTTGATGGCAATAGGCTCGCCCCCCATTACATGGGCCTTAAAACATAACTGGCGAAATGTGGGTGTGCCTGCTACAGGGACACCTCTGCCCAACCCTTCGGGGAAACAAGGCGTGATGTTATGTATGTATGTATTTAATTAATTAATTTAATATTTATGCAACTATTTCCTCATTACGTTCTAACCAAAACACGGAACTTAAAGATACGATACCAATTTACTGTATATTTTATTTATTTATAAATTTTCAGTTCAAATGCACTGGTTTTCCCAACTTTGCTGCAAGCCAGTCATTGAGTGATTGTGATTTTATGAGTCAATTGCCAAGAATATTGGCGTATCGACCATGTTTGGAAATAGGTAATTAATCGGTCGGGTTCACATTAGTAACATACATAACATCGCCCTGTTTCCCCAAAGGGTTTGGCAGAGGTGTACCTGTAGTACTGTAAAGGACCCATGTAATAGGGGGCGAGCCTGTTACCATCAACTGTGTGAAAATCCTGATGGAAAAACCCAATAACACTTTGCTCGAACTAAGAATCGAACCCAGGACCGCAGTAGCGCTTGTGACCAAGACCAACAATTACTAAGAATATCGGTATATCGACCATGTTAGGAAATAGGTATTTAACCGGTCCACAGTCGTCACAAAGGTAAATAGCAGTAAAAACTGAAATACCAATGTTGACGTAAAATGACGTCAGAGTAAATTAAATGTTATGACGTCGATAATTCATTCGGTGAATTATGGCTTTATTGATTGCACGGTTTTTACAACTCGACAAAACATCGATTTCTTTATTACATGTTAGTTTAATATTAATATGTTATAGACAAAAACCTTTCGGAATAAATTCTCTAAATGATGGTGAAACTGCATCAAAATCCGTTGCGCAGTTTAGAAGAACAACGCTGTCACACAGACAGACCCGAAATAAAGAGAAAAGATTTGATTATTTATGTTTGTTACGCTTTCACGCTAAAACGGCTTAACAGATTTGGATGAAGTTTGGCACACAAATAGTTTATAACCTGGATTAACACATAAGATACTTTTTATCCCGATATTTTCACGGGATCGAGACTTATGCGGGTGAAACCGCGGGGCGCTGCTAGTATCGTAACCAAAACTGGAATGCAGTTTTGACGTTGGCTCTAACGATGGATTGACCAAAATAATAACAACCTGTTTTGTGAGGCTAGACTGCAGATTTAATTATAGTATCAGCTGTCAGGAATCCGACATTTATTTATTTATAAACTAAAAGCAATGTAAAAGGTACAAAGACGGAATTAATGTTTTTGGCATTGCAGTCAACAAATCGTGGCGGAGCTGAGTCAATGTTCAATATAGAACTCGAAGTCAAAGTCAAATAATTTATTTCAAATAAATCCTCGTAAAATAATGGTATGTTATAGTTAGGTATCGACATTATTTATGCACGTGCGGTGATGCCTGCAGATTAATTTTTATGATTTTTATAATTCGTTGTATAGTTGTCTTTTATTCTAAGCACTGTTTATTTTATTTTATTTTGTTACCTACCTATTTAATAAATCATTGAACCTGACTTGATTTCCGTACATCTTTTTTACGGGTGACCACTGAGTATCGGCGCTGTCCGGTGGGTGTGTCCCCCATGGCACAGCATTAAGGCTCTTTCAAACAGGCGCGACACGCGACGCGACACAAAGACACCGCTCGTCGCGCGACGAGCGGTGTCTTTGTGTCGCGTCGCGTATCGCGCCTGTTTGAAAGAGCCTTAACTGGGGGCGAGCCTATTGCCATCAATCGGGTACAAATCCAGACTCCGGGCTGCTGCAAAGACCCTTTATGCTGAGTGGAAGCCTTCTTGTCACAGTCATGTCGTACAGCTGCCGACTAATTTCTATTTATGCTCTGATTTATTATGCACTTTTTTTTTTGTGAAAAAGAAACCTATTTTTCTTTCTTTCTTTCATATAAGGCACTTTTGAAAAAAGAATAAACTACTTATACTAAATAACTAACATACTAATAAAATTAAAATGTAATAAACCAAACCTAACTAAAACTTTTAACAAATTAAAATATGGCGTCGAAAATAGAATTGATTCTAGTCGCCCCTTCCAAAGGTAGTTTCGTATGGAGAAGAATGGGCAAGAAACTCCACCGTTACTGTTTTAAAATCATTTACAATATTTTGTATACGTTGCAACCCTTTCCACTGACGCCATAGGTAACACTTTTTCCTTTCGCATTCAGTATATGCAGTTGCCATTTTTATTTGACTAATATTACTTAACATCACTAAATCATATTTTTTCCTTACAAAACATTAAAACAACATCACGCATATTTTACTCGGAAGAAAAGCGGTCAACCGAAGTATTCTGTAAAAAAAAAAATCTGTGAATAAAAACGATTCATTTATTTTATCATAATAAAAAAAAATATTTACAAAAATAAAAAGTAATCAAAAATTTAATAGAAAATTGGAATATTAATAATAAATTACAGTTCGTCGATTGCGTACAAGTTTTTATCTGACAGAAATGCTTTGACCTTAACCTTAAAAGAGCTAGTGCTTATCAAAATTTTCAAATCCGCTGGCAGTCTATTAAAATTTGTACAGCTTGGTAATGAAGGCTATGCTTGACAATGTTAAAAATAAGTACAAATTTATTGTTAAAGTCATTTTACGAGTGTTTTCCCTGCCTATTCTTTCTTCTCCAGACTCGTATTGATGGATATCTTTTTAGTAAGGTAAAGTGAGTTTAAATTGGGCTTTGGGTAGTTTCAATTTCAATACGTAGCGTCAGTTGTAATGACATGCTCACTTCAACTATGTTTTCACGGCGAGATTTTTGCAGAATAGACCGACTGAACGTGGACAGGTCTGGCTTTGTGTCCGGTTGAGGGCAATAGGCTCGCCCCCTGTTAATTTAATGAAATGTGATATTTCCCGTGATATCTTTTAACTGGCAAACTATGATGCAGTTGGCGATGGTGCACGGTGGTTTAGAACCTACCTCTAACCTGTTCACTCTTAGCTCTTGGACCATGTTCCGAAATCACTTCAATCTGCCTAGCCTTCCCAAGATTCCCAACTATGTTGAGGTCGGCTACCAGTGTCTAAACTAAATGCAGCTGAATACCAGTATTTCACATGAAGCGACTGCCTATTTGACGTCCCCAACCCAGTTACTGTGTAATACCGTAACGCGATACCACTTGGTAAGACTTTTGGGCTTCTGATTATCCATCAAAGATCTACGAATGACAGCCGAGACCAACGGCTTAGCGTGCTTTCCGAGGCACAGAGGGGTCGATTCTCGATCTCGTCTATAAAGTCCCGAAATCACTTATTGCCCAAAAACGGCTATATGGACACGTGTTGAACTGCTTAATGATCCTAAAATGCATGCTGACGTTGGTACAGCGAATGTGCATCTAAATTAATTTATAAGGACGCATACAATTGGTTAATAGCAGGGGAGCGTCCCCGGATAAGCTGGTACTCGTACAGACAGCGGATTGTAGCACTTAGGTAACTCTATATTGCTGCGTAAAAGCGAATATGTAGGACGGAATTTATAATTCTACCCGAAGGAAGACATCGTAATCGTTTTTTTCGGTTTTCATTTAGCCGGAGTCACACGAAATTTTAAAGGGACATTTGAGAGGGTGCATTCAGAAAGTTGGCAACGTCGCAAATAAGGTGTGTGGTGTGTGTATGTTTTAATTAATTCTCAATTCTCAATTCTTTATTGCATTCCATAATGTTGGTAAAACAGTTGGTAGACTTAAAATTATTGAAACAATTGTGGATCCTGTCGGGCACAGCATAGTAGGAGAGAGGAGGAAGAGCGCTTATGTCAAGAGCGTTTATATTATTTAAGAATGTCTTCTGGTAATTGTATTTTTAATTTATTACTACTTTTTCTTAAATATGTTGGCTTTATTTCTATAAGTTATAAATAATACCTGCTTGAGTAAGTAGGTCTTTGTTATATCTGCCGGGGGTGCGAAGAAAACCGAAAGGTAGATCGTGGCCCCCGGCAACAGGGCAACCGAAGGAACACGGGTGGGTTTTAGTCAGTAAGAGTCTGACACGCCGTCCCGCTCCGCCCAGAGCGGGAGAAGTTATTTGATAATTTTCCACCCAAAAAAAAAAGGTCTTTGTATAACTAACTTTAACTATATCGGTATAATATAATACCGATATAGTTAAAGTTAGTTATTCCTATTGTTCAGTATTTGTTTAAATTACATACATATTTGTTTATTATACTGAATTTATTTTCACAATTATTTATTTATAAATGACTAGAATTTATTATTAATTGAAAATAAGTTATTTCATTATATTTAATATATTTATTCTGAATTGAAATTTAGATATTTATTGTTTTAATTATGTATTTTATATGTATTATTAAATGTACATTTTTACTTAAGTATTTCTTATTTGTAAATTATAATTTATCGTCTAAATATTCTGAGATTAATTTTTCAATATTACTTCATGAAATTATGAAATTTCGCTGGTGAATAAGTATGTTGCTGGAACGAACAACATTAGTAAGTTAACGGATTATTATCGAAGGTGAATGCGATATTTTTTCGACAAGAATGGAATTGTATGCTCTTATGGCATATGTCTATGAACCCTATAGAAGGCGAAAGGAACCATTTTTCGGTGAAGATAAGAAATGGACAGTTTTTTTTTATAAAACAAAAATGTCACGTCTTCTAATGCTAATGCAAAAAGTATTAGGAATTGCAATGTGTCTTGATAAGGTTTAATAGGTTCGATACTGTTGTTGATAAGGCTCATATTCTGTAAAGAAACATAGTATTATTACACCATCGATCGATTATATTGATAACTCACTTCTGAAGGCCTACAAACATATCCTATGGCACTCGGCCATAAGCGTGAAGCTCTCTAGTAGTCAAAGAATTTTTGTAATCTGATTGTAGCGGCATCTACATTGCCACATGCGAACTACGCATCAAAGACGTCACACAAAATCCTGACGTCACACAAATCCTGGATCGCGCAATTAGAGTTTACCGCAAGAATACCATAAAAATATATATAACTTCCCCGACATCAATCGTTGGGCAGTTGCCCGCCAGACACAACACCCGTCTGGTCGGAGGATCCACCCTTTTTTATAGAGGATGAGTGAACTTTACACCCTGTTCCTCATACCTCTAAAGTTCTTTCAGAGATTGCCTGTCACAAACAAAAAAAATTTTCTTTCTATTATAAGTTTAGATTAACACCGTGACATTTTAGTCGTCTTAAAATGCCCCACTCAATATACCCGACATAAAATAGATACCTCTAGGAGCAATTAAAAAAAATGATACAATATATAAATTTTTTGCTCGCGGGCAGAGTGAGAACGAGGCGCAGTGGGGTACTGGCGGCTCCAAGGCGTCAATAGTTTAGGTTATTGCTTTTTACGGCGAAAATAATGGTAATAAAAAATGAAAATAAACATAATCGCTGCTTCATGATCTAATTTGAAGTATTTTTTTAATAGCAACAACTATTAACACACTAACAACTATTAACTATTTACTATTTTTCTATTAACAACATAAAAATAGTACTTAACATTAATTCTCAACTTTAATATGTATTTATTCCACATAATCGCTGCTTCATGATCTAATTTGAAGTATTTTTTTAATAGCAACAACTATTAACACACTAACAACTATTAACTATTTACTATTTTTCTATTAACAACATAAAAATAGTACTTAACATTAATTCTCAACTTTAATATGTATTTATTCCAAAATTAATGCTACAGTATTTTCGGAGGGTCATGCTAAGCAAGTTGAGGTAGTACGGCCCTTAAGTTGCTACTTAATACAAAACTGTTCGATCAATGACAAAATAAATACAGTCCTTTATGAACAAGTCGTGACACCCGTCTGCCGGGACATTGTCTGGCAACTCTCACAATGCATTGCCTTGAAGTTCGTACACAAACAGCTCGGAAGTGAGTGGTAATGCAAGGTTTTCGACAATTGCTAACTCATTTGGGTCAGTAATTACCGTTTTAACTTGACCTTTCACTCCAAACATACATTTAACGTAGACAGATCACTTTAAATTGGTTGGTAACAAGTAAAAAAAAAACATATTTTTTTAATCGTTTAGATTTAACAAGATAATTGTTAATTGATTGTTAATCACGGTTCCTTTTGTTTTGTTGTTTTTTTTTTTAAAGAAAACAAAAATATTGTTTTAATTATTCTTGTTGTGTGATGTACAAACGGCTACACATTAAGCTATACATTTCCAGTTTATGCTGATCTCGCATTGTATAGGATTTCTGTACAAAATTCGAGGTCAGCTTATACCAGATTTGTATAGCTTGATGTGTGGCCGTGTGTACCTAACTGTTGTAAGAAGGCCGTGTTCTTATAGGAAAACTATAAAAAAAAAAAGTAATTAATAATACGTGGTGCGTTTCGAGGAATACTTTTGGTGCGTTTCAAAGTTGGTGCGCTTCGAGGAATACCCCAAAAATAAAAATAGCGCCGGCGCTATTTCTTTAAACCTATAATGTATAATTACGAAATTCGTTAATTTATAATCTATCGGTATTATTTACGTTAGATTTAACGCATTATTTTTCGATAGTTCATTATCTATCCATAGGAATTCGACAAATTGTGAACTGGTATAAAACTTACTTGCGACGTAACGCTCCTTGCGCTGGTACTAAATAGCCTGCTTAGCTACGAGCATATCATTTGCTTTTTTACGTCATTCATGTTTACACGATCTTCCCTTTAAATGCTCCTTCAGACAGGCGCGACGCGACTCTGGTGGAACAATTTCTATGAAAAGTTCTCGGAAATTGCTCTATCTATGTTTTGTTAATCGCGTCGCGCCGTCGCGTCGCACTAGTCTGCACGAGGCTTTACTTTAACATCTCGAATTTGACAGGTTTAATTTTAGTTATGTGATGAGTTTAAAATCAAATAATTTCTTACTTTGCAAATATGAGTAATTATTACATTGATGTTTTACTAAGAAAGTCCTTTTAGTTGTCCATGTTCTACCGTCACATGGACATGGAAATCATGTTAATTTACACAAATTTAAAGACATTATAATTTTTATAACAATATCGCTCCCATGGCAATATCGGGATAATACATATACATCCTATGTGTGTAATCCAGGTTATAAACTATCTGTGTGCCAAATTTCATCTAAATCTGTCCAGTCGTTGGACCGTGAAGAAGAGACAAACATACACACACTTTTACAAACTTTCGCCTTTATAATATTAGTGTGATTAGAAAATTATAACAATACATAATACAAATTAATGTCAAATCGTTCGAATATCAGTAAATGTCAAATTAATACAAAAATGTCAAATGTCAACAAGTTAGTAGTAATCAAAAATAAAAATAAAAATATGTCATATGGATTATTAGCAAGTCAATCAGTCAGTGATTCATCATTAAGGAAGTCTTCAATTGTGTAATAACTTCTTCTATAAATATTTCGTTTCGTGCCCTTTTGAATTTGAAAACAGTCATATTTTTAATAACATTAGGTACTTTATTATAAATGTGGGGGCAAAACCAAAAAACTTTTTTGATTTTACATTTTAATTGACACAATTGATTTACGTATTGAGTCCGTATTGGATAAAAAATAAAGCCTATGCGGAAAAATCTCTTTGCTGACTGACTGATTCCAGTCAAAATTCTTAGTGTATTTCACCTATGACTTCTGACCTTCCAACCCAAGTTCAACATCGTAATATGTCGCCACGACGACATATTGTCTGGGAAACTACATAATATTTCAACCGGCGCCGGCGCCTACTGCCTTTTGTTTCCATGAGAAAATGTTAGCTATCGTAGAACTGTTTCTTTTTCACACACTTGAGCAGAATTTCGTAAGAGTTAAGCGCGTGTGTGTGGAAAATTGAGTAACAATTTCGTTTACCGTTAGTAGTATACAGTTTTGTTCATATTTGTATAAAAGGGATGTTACCTGGGTAAATAAAAATAAATTCTATTTAGTCCGTCAGTCACATAACAATATTTGACACGTATTTTTTGCTTTATCATAATGATATAGACAATATAATGTTATGTAATGTACAATATAATGGGATTGCCGACAGAAGTGAAAACTAAAAAAAATACTTTCAAAATCTTTAAAGTAAAATACTTGCATAGAACATTGATCCGTAACGTAATATAAATAAAGAGCACAATAGCGTTTACAAAAATGAGGTGTTCGTAACGGTGTCGCGAGTTCAATTGATTTTTCCCATCTCAAAAATGTCCAACGCGCCTAAAGAAGTTTTTACTTAAAAGAATTACTTAGATAAAACGCACTAAAGTTGGAAAGTGGGGTCGCTACGTCACAAGTAAGCAAGTAACTCTACATACAAGTGACTTAATGGCACATTTTAGAACTCAATGTATCGCCGTAATCTTTTGATTATATTAAAAAAGGAAAAATACGTGTCCAATATTTTTTAATAATCTACCTGACGGACGAAAAAAAAGACAATTTTTTGGTCATCTTTCTTTTATTTGCTATAAAACTGAGAATGCGACCGCGTTACAAAATATCTTTTGGCTTATTTCTAAAGTGCAGGCCACATTGGGAATGAAGTTAGCTTCATTTTGAGCGAAGCTAAACGAACTTAGGTACTACTGCTGGGGAATTCACCTCTTACTGCTTCTTAATCTGTCTCAATATTGTATAAGAAATCCTCGTTTGAAATATAACCAACAAAGGTCATTGATCTAAACGTACTATAAATCAACACATATGAAATATATGATAATTCGGCTTATTGATTGATTCGCGCGAATTTATATTTATTTCTAGAGTTGCCAATTCGCCCACAAATAAACTTAGTGCGAATCGCCTCAAGAAAAATAATATTCTAATTCCATTCCATTCCATTTTTTATTCTATTTTCTTATTTTCTTTTTGATATTCTTCTTATTTCTGCCATCCAATCTGTTCACCATCCTTGGTTGACTGGTAGAGAATGCCTAAGGCATTAAGTCCGCCTTTGTACCGTTTTGAGTGTGAAAAGTTTAAATAAATAAATAAATATTATTTAAAAGTGTCGATTCGCCCGTTCCGGGCAGAATAAATTCGTGCGAATCAACCAATAAGCCGATGATTCCTTAGTTTATTTTATGTTTTACATATAAATTATTATAATCGCACGGATATTCCTGTATCTCGTAAAATATTTAAAGAGTTGCATCACGATTTTATTCTAGATGTTAATTAAGCAATTATGTATGTATGTATTTTTGGCACATAACAAAGAAGAAATAAAGGTTTCTAACAGCTGCCCGTCAGTACATTGGCCTCTAAAATATTATGTCAATTCTTTGTGTAATCTTAACTATACAGTACTTGGACAGAATAACAACAATGTTATTAGTAAAACTCTCAGGCCTGGTCTAAATCATTGACGCTAGCTACCAACCTCACAAGGGCACTCTGTGTCAACGAATGGAAGGTAAGGTTCATCTCTTTGTTTGCTTAGATTTTAGGGTTCCGTACCTCAAAAGGAAAAAAACAGAACCCTTTCCTATAAGCGTCCCGTTTTTGATTTTTCGTGTGGTTGGTGTCTAACTTGGTGTCCGAGCTTTAAAGCCACCCATGGGCCTCTGACTTGGCTTCAAATGCCGTCGAGAAATATCTCTCAGGCATGCCGGTTTCCTCACGATGTTTTCCTTCACCGTTTTTTAAGTAAGTGATAATTATACAATACGCACATGAATCCGAAAAATCAGAGGTGCGTTCCTTGGACAATATAATTAAATCATATAATACCCTTGGTTTGTTTATTCACAAATGTTTTCTGATGTAATATTATAATTAAGTTACTTCCGTGTCACAGGAAATGTTCATAATCATGTATGATGTTAATTAAATATAACAAAAAAAAAGTTTATTACAAGTTATAAAAAAACTAAGGTGAGTCCTCACATGGAAGCAGTTTATCATCTCTTTTGACCGACTTCAAAAAAGGAGGAAGTTTTGGGTTGGATGAGCTTTTTTTGTTTTATTAGTCTCTGTTAGACAAAAAGGAAATAACATTCTTTGAATGCGGAAAATGTTGCAAAATACCTCTACATATTATTAATTATTACCTACTAGCTTGCGCCAGCGCCTTCGCCCGCGTGTTATTTTTATGGATTATAGCCTATGTTATTCAGTGATAGCATTCTACTGGTGAAATAATTTTTAAAATCGATCTAGTAGTTTTTGAGTTTATTCATTACAAACAAACATACAAAAAATCTAATCTTTTCTTTTTATAATATTAGTTTAAATAACAACTGTATAATAACTTTATTTACCTGCTGTTTGATTGACTACCTCGTTGGTCCAGTCGCAAGCGCTACTGCTAAGCGGTCCTGGGTTCGATTCCCGGGTCGGGCAAAGTGTTATTCGGTTTTTCATCTGAAATTTCTCAGTAACTGAGGAGGCTGGACTTGTGTGGTTGATGGCAATTCAAATTCAAACGAAAAAATCATTTATTTCAATCCATTTAAGATCATAATATGTTATAGGTCCATTTGAAATAAAATTTAAATTTAAATCACAATGAATATATTTAAAAATAATGTAAGCAAAATTTAAATTAAACTTATAAAATTAAATTTAAATGATAACATTACATTAAAATCATTAAATTAAATTAAAATGATTATTGATACGCCTTTGAGTCATTTGTTTGTTTGTTATTACATTAATAGGCTCGCCCCCTGTTACATGGGACTTAAACATAACTGGCGAGATGTGGGTGTACTATGGGTACACCTCTGCCTCTATCTCCCTTCGGAGGATTACAGGCGTGATGTTATGTTATGTTTTAACAGCTATATTTAACTTTATTTTGCCAACTGATTGATTGTTTAATTTCAGTGCAGCCTTGGTATTAACCTCGGCTCGTTTCTTGTCAAGCATTTCACTTTGAGTTATAAAGTATTTTAAAAGGAATCTAGAGGTAGGGTTGCCAACTTTTTGTACTGGAAATAAAGTATATTATGGTCAAAGTGGGAAAATAAACAGTATTTCGGAAAAATAAACAGTAGCTCGGGAAAAAATAAAATGAAAACCGTCTTCCAAAAAAACACTACAGAGTGAAAAATAGGTACTTAACTTTAATTCAGTGTCTTCAAAGTCAGTGTCTTTGGTTTTCTATAATTCACTTTTTGTCACCGATTTCCTTTTTATTTACATATAGCTTATATATCCGTGAAAACAGTTTATTCGTAAAACTTTTTTTTTAACAGTATTTTAGAGTGAAAAACAGTATAATACTGTTTTTAACAGTGTTGGCAACCCTATTTAGAGGTCTAAGTGCAAAGAAAAACTGGCCAAATGCGTGTCGGACCACGCACAGTGAAGGATTCTGTAGATGGGATGAATATTTATCACAAGGACAAACTTAACATTGTAGTTGAAAAACCTGTTCTCCTATACATGCCCAACTGAAAATGTAACATTGGGAAATTTACCATGTTATTTTAAGCCCATAGACTTCTTATAGGTTTTCCTGTAATCTATAAGCATAGAACTATTCTTTGTATTTTTTTCAAAATATTAGGTTTTGTAGTTTCGAAGTTAAGGCGGGAAATGGTCACTTTTCATCTATTTTCTTGAATATCTTTAAACGTGTTTATTTTAAAAACATTAAAAAAATTAGTTGAGATCCTCGCCTCGCAATAAACCCTTTCATTTGATATGACACACGGTACAGTTAGCAAAACATTTTTTATTATTTTTATTTGCCCCTCAACAGTGACCTCCATATTCAAAATTCATTTATTTACGTTACACGTCCGTGTTTGAGTCACAAAAATACATAATATGCGTACCTACCAATTTCAACTTAATCTGTCCACTCGATTCGGAGCAAATTGGCTGTGACATTCGGGCAGACAGACAGACATACAGTCACACGAGTGATCCTCTAAGGGTTCCGTTTTAAAAAAACTAAAATTTAAAATGAGTCTTCCGTGAGGGCTTCCGGCATCCCATATATGACTCGATTGAACCCTCTAGGAGTTCTCCCGGTACTGAACGTGTTAAAGACCTACATTCAATGCGCAAAAATATAATCCGACCCTCTTGTCTTAACAGGCGTGAAATATTTTTTCATACAATGGAATAATTACAGCAGGAATTGAAAAGAATCTTGACCCTGCTATCACTAACTCAATCGATTGGCTCTCCACATGCGTGAGTGCGCAAGCCGAATCGAATCGATTGCTGAGACGAATGCCGATCGATATGGATGTGGTTAACGATTACCTACTCATTGTTTGGTATTTACTTCTTCAGTGTGTTATCGTTTGTGACGTAATTTTTATCGAGGTAATCAAATAGTAAAATTATACAGCTTACTAAATTATACACTCACCTAATTTGAGATAGACCACACAGCTACACGAAAACGTTCTTACTAGATACATTTTGCTGAACGGCTAATAATATTTCTCAAACATGCTTGGAAATTTTAACATTATTTTGACAACCTTCTTGAAGATAAATTGAAATTGCGGTACTGGTCGAATACATGCGAGCGCCCGGCCGGCAAAGTTTGTATGAAAACTCATATCTGTCGTGTTATTTAAAAATGGAACGAACTTTATAATTCAATACAGGTAACCAAGCAGGTAATTATCAGAAATTGTATTAAAAATTTCGATTTGGCTTGCAAATAGAGCTGTTCGAAATTTAAGAAGAAACAAATGAACATAATTGGCGCGTGAAAAATTAACGTGATTCTGGAATTTATAATTAATTTACTCAATTTGAATTTCCGCGCATGATTTGAGAAAGTACTATATACAAGCCCTGGCAGCAAACAGGCATTGTTGGCTTCAAGTATGTGTGCCTCGACTTCTCCTCGGCCCACATTTTCACGATCGTCCGACTATGCCAAAGTTGCAGGCCGCGACCATAATATATTTTGAATTTACTTACTAAAGATTTCATTTCTTTCTGTCAAAGAAGAAATAATCACTTATTAAGTTTAAATTTTTTTATGTGGTTTAAAACCAGTTTAAAACCATCCTTGATGATCATTGACCGCTGACCTGTCTGAAAGGTTTTGTTTGCTCAATGATGCTTGAATGCTGTTTCTTACGAACTGATTATTTTGGCTCAAGGTTGAGTCATAGAATTACTTTTAAATGCAATTTGAAAGCAATTTTTTTTTAAGTATATTGTAGTATCAGACTAAGGCATTGCAGTTGGGGGACCGTTGTGTCGTTGTGTGGAACACTTTTTAATCTAAGAGGTCCCCCGACTGCTATGACAATTTTATTTATCTATTTAGTCAGCGAGTAAATGAGTGACCTTTCACTTTGTATATACAGATTAACTAATACAACTTATTTTTGATTACTTTTTAGTTCATGTTTTGGTAGGCAGTTGTGTTTTGAGAAAATCTAAAACACAACTGCCTACCAAAAAACGAACTAAAAAGTAATAAAAATAACTTTTTTATAAATTTATTTTTATTTTATACATTTTAGTGACAAGTTTTATTTTATTTAAAACATTTTATGCTAGGTGGCTTTAATTTTTAAGCACTAAAGGTGGTTTTATACCCTCACGGCGAGGCGAGGCGAGGCGTGGATGGCGTGGGGATGAAATGTTTGTGTTGCATGTACACCCTACCTATGTAAAATGTATACCAATAAATTATATAGTTTTGGAATGTGCTCATCAAGGCCAGCAATTGGATACCCATATGTTGTAATAAATGAAGTTTTTTTATTAAGGAGCCATACTGCCGCCATTTTTTTCTAAATTATAGCCTATGTCACTTGAGATGATGTAAGGATTCTAACGATAACCCATACATCGAAATCTGTTCAAGCATTTAAAAGCTATGGTGGAACAAAGAAACTGACATACGTACATAGGTACATAAATACATGAACCCTAAAAACATTACACTCCTTTTTAGTCAGTCGTGTGTCTTATCCGACGTATATTACGCAAATTTCTGGTATTGCAAGAATTGCAGGTATGTGGTCTTTACATATTTGTCGAGTATCAACACTCTAACATAGTTGACACATGATCGCTGATCAACTTCCTTTATTGGATATGGCATTTCCGTGTGGATTGTAACAAAAAAACTAAGATAAATGTTTATGAATGGACTTGGTTGATTGATTTGTGTAGAGTTCGTAATATTTTTATACAAGCTGGAGACGAGAATCGTCGATAAATTAAACTGCGTATATCTAATGCCGTTCCCAGTTTGCATACGAAAATTCAATCAAATATATCCAACTAGCTGTGCCCCGCGGTGTCACTCATATAAATCTCGATTCCGAGGAAGCATCGGGATAAAAAGTACTCTAT
Source organism: Omphaloscelis lunosa (assembly GCA_916610215.1). Taxonomy (NCBI): domain Eukaryota; kingdom Metazoa; phylum Arthropoda; class Insecta; order Lepidoptera; family Noctuidae; genus Omphaloscelis; species Omphaloscelis lunosa. The sequence continues at coordinate 3,623,072 of OU744266.1, read as the reverse complement.
GTCCTAACCTAGACCATGGTCTACCCATGTGCCAAATTTCAGCCAAATCCGTTCATCCGTTTTAGCGTAACAAACAAAGAAAAAAAAAACAGTGGCACTCCGGGAGTGCCGACAGAAGTGAAAACTTGAAAAAAAATCGGCACCGCGGTAATCAACGCGTTGATGTCTTTTTAACCGTCTTACGAATTTTCGATCAGGTCACGTGTCCTGACGCGAGGTTAACATTTTTTACCCATTACAAAAAAGTGCACAACGCCGCTAAAGAAGTTTTCACTTCAAAAAATCACTTTCACATTGATAATAGTTTTTTTTTTATTTTAGTTCACAATGGCAAAATCTACAATCGGCCTATCACTACTATTTAGTTTGTTTGAAAAAATCACTTTTTTAATTTCGATGCTAAGATTTCTAAAGCACTAGGAAGTGGTGAAGGACGGCGTTTTTGGGGTACTGTCTTATGTAATTTTGACGTTCAAAAAATGCTGATTCCCCGACTTGGCGTTTGAATAAATGACTTTTGATTATAATTTTATCCCCGGTAATTGAATTTGTTATGGAACAGAAAACAATACAAATCTTCTTTTTATGACGTACTTAAAGTAAACTATTTTAATGAAATCGCAAATTCCTTACGGTTCTTTGTAGTAAATTATCTGATAATAACAATGAAATGACGTACAAAATTAAATGTTAGAGTTAAAGGGAAACTTCTATAATGACCGTGCTAGATAAATCTAAGATTTAATAATTATTCTGTGGCATCACAGTGTTCTGTAGGAAAATAAATAATGCTTTAGTAGCTGTATTGTAAACTGTAAACTGTAGTCTTGGACACCTTCCAAGCCTCTAATTGGCTGCAGAGCAGCTACCATCTTCACTATAGCGACGACCCGGGCTTTATCGGGCCAAAGCACTCCATCAGGACTCCCTAAATGTAGATTTTAACCAGGAAAACGCACTATTATCGTTTAGTTCTACATAATTGATCTATTAGGGTTCCGTACCTCAATAGGAAAAACGGAACCCTTATAGGATCAGTCGTTTGTCTGTCTGTCTGTATGTCTGTCCGTCTGTCACAGTAAATTTGCTCCAAATCTAATGGACCAATTAAGTTGAAATTTGGTACACATATGTATTTCTGTGACCCAAACACGGACGTGTAACGGAAATAAATTTTAAATATGGGGGTCACTTTTGGGGGTCAAACAAGAAAATAATTAAGTATTGGAAGCTGTACCGTGTGACATATCAAATGAAAGGGCTTGTTGCGAGCACCAATATTTTTTGAAAAATTTTTTTTGATGAAAATTGACCACCACATGTGAAATAAAATAATTTGAAATAAATCCCATTTTTCCCTTCACCGCTCATCAGTAATATCCAACCTTGTCTTCTCTTAATTGAGAACAATAACAATGATCACAACAATAGTCTTTATAAATGCATTATAGTAATAAAACTTAACGACTGCCACAATCTAATGCACACAGCAACCTTCGAGGCATCGCTGGATAGTTAATATAATGTTTTTACGTAAAAATAAAAAGAGACGAGGTGCCTTGAGGCTGATTGTTGCAATTTAAAGGAAGTGTGCAAGGTGCAGTTGCCGTTTTAGTACGTTTTATGGGTTTTAGTAGTATGATAAAAATAAATATAAAACTACTTAAAAAAAAAACACTACAAAGTGAAAAAAATAGCTTTAATTTCGGAAGCCGGTGTCTTTGGATTTGATTTTAGTTTTTTGCCGCCGACTTCCGAAATTACTGTTTTTTTTTAGGCGTATACTGCACAGTGGGTGGAACAAAACTGCTGATAATGATGGTTTAAAGTCCTTTTGGAGATCTGGAATAAACGACTGGTCTACCTACCAAACTTTGCTGTTTACAGTAATTGGAAATTATCATAAAATCAAAATCCCACTACTGGGACACAGGCCTCGTCTCTTCGAGAGGGAGTGGGCTGTAATCCACCACGCGGGCCCAGTGCAGGTTGGTAAATGTCACATGTCTTCGAATTTTTGGTTCTAAGACATGCCGGTTTCCTCACGATGTTTTCCTTCACCGTTTTGAAAGGAGTGGTGGTGAAATTATGTATACAAAGTAAGTAAAGCACCTGTCTATGTTCGAACCCAAGACGTGTAAGCCATTACCACTGGGCCACAACTGCTCTCATTTTCAAACTATGATTTAGTTAAAATTGCGGTTTACGATTTAAGTAGAAAATGAGAGGTTGTTTATTCAAATTCAAATTCATTTATTTAGCTTACACAAAGTCCCTAAATATACAACCTAGCATGGTATGAAATTCTCACTAACAGAAGACTTAGAACATTAGATAGCGGGTCCCAAATTAGACACAGCCTTTATCTTGGTGACCCAAACACTACACAAAGTTAACAATTTAATACGTTCTGCTAGCGCATTATTATAATTCATAGTTCATATAAAATTTACAATAATTTAAGTACAGTTTAAAGTTTATATCGGAGGCAGGACTAGACTGCAAACGTAGCTGCAAACCAATTATTTCTTTAACTAGCATTTCCTTTCGGTTCGCTTGAGTATTTGCTTTGATTTAGGTGGCTCGTTGTAGTGTGATGAGTTCGTACTTAGGCCTTAATTGTCAATTGTAGACAATAGAGAACTTTAACTTACCTTTATAACACCATTATGCTATATTATTTCGCCAATTATGTTTAAGGCGACAATAAGCGATGTTTAATGATTTTATACTGAAAATCATGTCTAAATGAGTAGTGTTAATGTTTTGAAAAAAAAAATATGTTAAATTAAAGCATTTTTTTAATTACTTAGTCGGTGAATATTTTAGATTATGTTTATATTACATAGTGTAATTAATTTGTAAAGTTATGTCTAACGCGGATAAAAAAGTGAGAATCACGCAAAAACTATCAAGCGTATTTTTCTGAAACCTTCACCATTTTGAAGATAATTTAATTGTTTATCTTTTAATATACGTGCTTTATTAAAATATCTTTTAATATACGTGCTTTATTAAAATATCTTTTAATATACGTGCTTTATTAAAATATCTTTTAATAGACGTGCTTTATTAAAATATCTTTTGATTTTTTGTATAATAAATTAATAACCAACTGACAGGTGTCAGGAACGCATTCTATCGACGACCGGCGCGCTCGGACTGTAAAACAAACCTATTTTCCTAATAATATTTAAGAAAATTGCCGCCGCAATCCAGTGCATAAAGTTTCGAAATCTCAGTAATAACACAGAATTTATAGAGTCAAGTTATTTTGCAATAACCATTAACGTTGCTTTTATAAAGCTGTCTGTATCAATGTTTGTGATTTATCTTGAGCTTGATGGTTAAAATATAATTATGTTTAAACTTTACCTTAGGTAGCTCACAATGGGCCTATGGGCTATTCTTGGAGTTTCCCTACGTGATCGAATCAGAAATGAAGAGATTCGTAGAAGAACCATGGTAACCGACATAGCTCGAAGAATTGCCAAACTTAAGTGGCAGTGGGCAGGGCATATTGCTCGCAAAACACATGGCCGATGGGGCCGAAGGGTTCTGGAGTGACGACCGCGTACTGGAAGACGTAGCGTTGGAAGGACCCCCACAAGGGGGACCGTTGACCTGGTGAAGGCCGCAGGAATCCGCTGGATGCGGGAAGCGAAGAATCGGTCGAAGTGGTGGTGCTTGGGGGAGGCTAATGTCCAGTAGTGGACGTCTTTCGGTTGGAATGATATACCTTAGTAAATAACTACCTGAATTAATTAACTGTTATGCAGAGCGGCTCGGGGCTGAATGATAACAGCCGCACGGGTCGATCGCAGGTTAAGTTACGCTTGCCGCGGTCGGTTCGTGGATGGGTGACCATTCATTACATATCGAGACCCCTCCGTGCCTCGCAAAGGTCGTTAAGATGCTGATCCCAGCTGTCATTCTCAGATCTGTAACAGTCGTTAGGGGTAGTCAGAAATCCAAAAGTCTGACAATCAGTCTTACCAAGGGGTATCGTGTTACCCAGTAGCTGGCCTGTGGAGGTCAGATAGGCAGTCGCTCCATGTAAAATACTGGTATTCAGCTGCATCCGGTTAGACTGGAAGCTGATCCTAACATAGTTGGGTAAAGGCTAGGCAGATTGATTGAAGTTAAGGCGACACTAACCGACTTTTAATGATTTTATACTGAAGATGACGTCTAAACGAGTAGTGTTAATGATGTAGAAAATAATTGTCAAATTAGAGCATTTTCTTCATAATTTAATATAGGAATATTTTAGGTAATGTTTATATTACATAGTGAAATTAATTTGTAAAGTTATGTTTAACGTGGATAAAAAACTGAGAGTCACGCAAAATCGATCAAGCGTATTTTTCTGAATCCTTCACCATTTTAAAGATAATTTAATTATTGATCTTTTATTATACTTTTTATGTTAGCCTACACTGTCCCACTGCTGAGCAAAGGCCTCCCCCAAATCCTTCCATTTTAGTATACGTGTTTTATTAAAATACCTTTTTTATGTGTAATAAATTAATAATGCGTCTAATTTGAGTCAGCGCTCCTTGATGGGCGAGTCCTCCTACTGGCTTTTTTTTTTTTTTTGGGTGGGAAATCATCAAATAACTTCTTCCGCTCTGGGCGGAGCGGGAGAGCGTGTCAGACTCTTACTGACTAAAACCCACCCGTGTTCCTTCGGTTGCCCTGTTGCCGGGGGCCACGATCTCCCTTTCGGTTTTCTTCGCACCCCCGGCAGGATCCTCCTACTGGCTGGACGTACGACGCGTTGCGTGAGCTCAGCACAGAATACGCTAACCTCTCAAGTTCACTGTCATATGTCTGCGTCTTAAGTTGATTACCGCCGCGGTTGGAATGGTGACCAAATCCTTTGAAAACAGAACCTCTTTTTTTTGCTTAAGTATTATTTATTTATATTTTATTGTACACCAGAAAATACTTAGCAAAAAATAAATTTAACACAAACAAAAATACAATAGGCAGTATTAATTTGAGGTTTAATTTTTTGTAGGGCTAAGCTTAAGAACATGTTTTACGTTGACGTATTATATTTTTATCGTAATTAGGTACCTGCATAAGTTTTTATTTGCATCCTAACGACAAATCAAGAAGATATTGTACGACATACCTAAAAAAAACTAGGAAAACAGAAAACCTCGGGTTTTAATAAATAATATTATCACTACCTCTATAATATTACAAGGTTTTCCAATAAGAAGTGTTATTTTGATATTCAAAGAAAAATGCAATTTTTTAATATAAATAATCGGATGTTTATTTCATTATAAAGAGGAAGGTATGCTGTTAATAGTGGAAAATAACATCAGGCAAATGACCACCACGACCACGCTTACACGACCATATCCTTTTCATAAAAATTTCCATAACCAAATCGCAAAGTGGCTGCCCTATGTCCTCGATAGCCTCACGAATTCCATCTTTGAGGTCTTGAATCGACGCTGGGCTGTTGGCGTAGACCTTCTCTTTCACGTGGCCCCAAACGAAGAAGTCGCAAGGTGTTAAATCACAAGATCTCGGTGGCCAATCATGATCACCTCTTCGATAGATCCGGAAACTTTTCCCGTAAAAGATCAATGGTTTCGTTGCTTGTGTGGCACGTAGCGCCGTCTTGTTGATTCCCAGGTTGGGCAAAGTCTTATTGGGTTTTTCTATCTGAAATTTCTCAGTAGCAGCCTGGAGCCTGGATTTGTGCCCGGTTGATGGCAATAGGCTCGCCCCCTATTACATGGGCCTTAAAACATAACTGGCGAAATGTGGGTGAACCTGCTACAGGGACACCTCTGCCCAACCCTTCGGGGAAACAAGGCGTGATGTTATGTGATGTAATATTATTACATAACTGAATAATAACAAAATGAAGTAACTGGAACAAAAAATGGTACAAAATTAATTTTATTTATAAACAAAACTACAAAATACTAGTTTGCAATAAAAAAAATAAAAAATTAACATGACAGGCACATAACTACTTACTTAATATTTTTCTTGTAGACGTAGTTACCGTTATGGTTTGGTTAAGATCATGGTTAAAAAATTAACTAAGTATTTAAATATTCAAATATTTTCTCGGTTTGCATTTAAACGACTGGATTTTATCTCTTTTTACCCGACTGCGGCGAAGACAAAAAAAAGAAGGGTTATGTGTTTGACCAGTATGTATGTATGGTTTCTATGTAACCTCGTAACTACTAAACGGCTGAACTGATTTTGATGAATAATATGTCGTTAGATTCGTCTGTATTGCGCAAGTGTCAGAGGGGCAGTGCTTTTTGCACGTTTTTTGTGATATTCTACTTTTTTTTTTTTAAATCTACTAGATATGTTTATCCTCAATCAAATTTTTTACTGACTCGTGAAACTCTTCAGCTAGCTAGACGGTTTTTTTGTGGCTACTACTTAAAATTTTCTATATAATTTTCAACGTGTAATAAAAACCCTGTCCGATCCGTGATGGTTTTGTTAGGTATCATACTGAGAGTCTATTTATGTGGTAATTTTAAGGAAAAAAAAAATGGTCGTCTAGCGGGCGTCTACAAGTCATAATTTATGACCCCTGGCGACTTACGAATTGCTCACCGTCCGCAAGCCCGCGCCTGCGGTGACCGGGAATCGGCCTGCGACTCCCGACGCCCAGTGCATCTCCTGCGGCGGTTAGGGTCGTGAGGGCGCGAAATTTGCCTTTCTCTCACGCGTTCCGCCTCCTCCTTCGCGAGCATTACTGGTTCGCAAAAAGAGGTGATGGCCTCTACTTTATTACTAAGGATTACGGATATTAAGAACAGTTTTTCTGTACATACGTATCTCACCTACATAATATTATCTACTATGTTATTAAAGATATCGAAACAAAAGCTTCCTTAATCCAGTATAATATAAAATAATTAACCCGTTTACATACAGACGATCTGACATTTCCGTATAGCAAAATGCAGGGCCTGACTAAGAACGCCCTTGAACTGTCGATTACTATTATTTGTGGTTTTTTAGATTGATTATGGTCATTATTAAGGTAAGGTTAAAATTTTACGATTTGCCAATGTAGTCAGTGGTATTTGACTCTAATAATTAAAGAACGGAATCGCTGAGTTTAATTGGAAGATACCTAATACTGAGAACACAAAACTAAGTTAACTATAAAAAATGAGAATTAAAAAAAAACTATTTCTTAATCAAGCATTTGAAAGTTTTCCTTGGCAAATACATATAATGGTACCATAACAAATATTTATTTAAGCGTACACAAAAAATGAACCATTTCGTTGGTGATCAAAAAAATGTTCTTTGGAGTGCATTACTTAATTGATTTGTTTGCAATACATCTTTCATTTGCATTAATATTAACATAGTATATTTAATATTATAAGCAGCTAATGCACATGACACTATGATTGTTTTCTTCTCATCAAATTCTTATTACTTATAAGTAATCAAAAACTCAGTTTATAAATAACGATTAGCTGTTTTAAGATCGTGCCCAAATGCGGTCCTGTAACGACTTGTTTTTCTGACAAGTAAATAATACAATATATTTTAAGTTTACTTCAATCAAATACCAACGTCCAACATTTATTTAAACTAATGTTTGTCTCACGTCTGCACTTACTAAATACCTAGTCTGTGAATCTATACATTTTCTATACTTATACATCTATAAAAATATGTAAATAAAATTGAAGTGTACGTTTGTAATGTCAAAATAAGCTTTTGACTTAAGGTTTTTTTTTTTTTTTTTTATTTCTCTCTCCCGGCAAACCTCCGAAATGGCTGGACCTTTTCTGACGGGAATTTTACTGGCAAATAGCTGATGTTATAAGTAGTAACTTATGCTACTTTTATTTTATTTTAGATTAATAATAAGAGTCCACGCGGACGAAGCCGCGGATAGCAGCTAGTTTCTCACATAAGAATTTGATTTTACCATTCATCTTTTCCTCTTGTCATTTCGAGCTTTTTTTACGATAAAAGCTGAAATTATCATTATCAAAGACTGGCAGCACTCCAAGGTTTCACCCGTATAAGTCTCGATCCCGAAGAAATATCGGGATAAAAATTATCTTTTGTGTTAATCCAGGTAATAAACTATCTGTGTGCCAAATTTCATCCAAATCCGTTTAGTAGTTTTTGCGTGAAAGAGTAACAAATATGTAGTTGTAAATTGTAGTTGAAAGTTTGTGATGGACCATCACAAACTTTCGCGTTTATGATATTATTTTTAGGATCTATTATCTCGACAGTTGATCAAAGTCAAAGTCAAATAATTTATTTCAATTAGGCACATAAATGGCACTTTTGAACGTCAAAATTTACAAAAAATAGAATTGATTCTAGTCGCCCCTTCCAAAAGGTAGTTTTCGTATGAAGAAGAATGGGTAAGAAACTCCACAGTTACTCTTTTAAAATGTTTTACAATATTTTGTATACATTAATTATATAATTATATGTGAAGACGATGCACCTGGAATAAGATTACTACACCACAATAGTTAAAAATAATTAAAAATGAAGCAATGACAGAAAAAACAATAATGTCATGGATACATGGTGTTCACAAAAAAAAAATTGCGTAAAACATGGTATACAATTATTACAAAAATTACATCATTTTTTTTTAATTTTTAATGATACGTACATCGCCCTCAGACGAATGAAAACAATAAAGAAAAGTTCATGAGCTCGAGTTGTTAATACAAGAACTGCATTTTTTCGAAATATTAATTTGCTTTATCTGAGAAATAGGCCGTTTTTTTTATTGCAAAATTTTAAACCAAATACAGGCATTCCCTGCTGGGTCAAATCTTACTTAAAAATTAATGTTACGTACTTATTCTATGTTTTTGTTTCAGTCAAAATTAGTGTGCCTAATTATAAAATACATGTTAATAAAGTGTAGATGTTTATCTCAACTCACACGTAATTATTTTTCATCTTATGTAAATTAACATGATAATTACAATAAATCGATGTTTTATAAATGTTTCATTCAGTATGCAATCAATTTAGTGTTTTTATTATAACAAACTAATTGATTGACGGCATGCAAAGGATTGCATGATAGGATGTTTGATAATTATTAGTTTGCCAAGCCCTTGTAAGGTTTTAAACATAGGTATAATATTTTTATCTCACGAAGCGACGCGCGCTTTACTTGTGGTTACCAAGTGTACAAACACGCTGTGAATGTGTGTGTAATGGCAGGATCTCAGGTCGCATTGGTACCGTCCGAGACAGTCAGAAGTGTGTGTTATATGCTAACTATGAAAACTAGCTGCTTGCCGCGGCTTCGCCCGCGTAGTCCCTAATTATTTTTCTAAAATATACATAGCTTAAATTACTTTTTATAACATCTGCTATCTGTCAGTGAAAGTCCCGTCAAAATCGGTGCAGTCGTTTCGGAGATTATCCGGAACAAACAGACAGACAAAACATTTAAAAATGTTTTTTTCGTTGTTGTAAGTACCCAGAAAACTGGCGGTTCACATTACTTATATTGTGGGTGTGTGCAGTAAAGCATAAAATAATATGTACCTACCTACCTACTTCAAAAATATTAATACAATCGCCAATCAAAACAAAAAAAAAAACCGGCCAAGTGCGTGTCGGACTACGCGGGTGAAGGGTACCGTAGTTGAGATGAATTTATTTATCCCAAGAACAAACTTAACATTGTAGTTGAAAAACATGTTCTCATACATTCCAACTGCAAATGTAAATTTGTACGCACAATATTGAGAGATTTAACATGTTATTTTAAGACCATAGACTTCTTATAGGTTTTCCTGTATTCTATGAGTAAAGAGCTATACTATGTATTTTTCTCAAAATTTTAGGTCCAGTAGTTTCTTAGAGAAGGAATGGTAAATTTTCATCGAAAATCTTAAATATCTTTAAAAGCATTTATTTTAAAATTGTGTTTTTTTTTAAACCCTTTCAACAAGCCCTTTCATTTGATATGTCACACGGTACTTTATTATCTTATATATTTATATATTAACAAAACTTTTTTTTTTATATTTATATTCATAATTCATTTATTAACGTTACACATTCGTGTTTGGGTCACAGAAATACATATGTGTACCAAATTTCAACTTAATCGATCCATTAGTTTCGGAGCAAATTGGCTGTGACAGACGTTCAGACAGACAGGCAAACGAGTGACCCTATAAGGGTTCTGTTTTTTCCTTTTGAGGAACGGAACCCTAAAAAAACCGCTATATTGCAAGGTCATCGGAAACTACATCCTATGCATTCTCACAGAACACAGACTTCACGCACTCGACCTTCAAGTAAAAATGAAAACAAAAAATCCGCAAGAATTTTATACCGGTTTGACAGTAGTGTAGAGTTACCATGAGCCCGGAAAACAAAGGACAGTTCTGCAGCTAGTTAGTGTCGCATGTCGTGGCGGAAGTCGGAGATTTAAATTCCACGAAAAAGGTCGATACACGTATGTACTATTTGGCCCTATTAGGTACATGAGACGGTTTCTTTAAGGTACGGGAGGCGTGTAAACCTCGCCGTTGAGAAAACGTGTCTATCAACAAGCTTCTATAGCGATTCATACAACACTGACGTCCGTGCCTACACACGGCGAATAAACCGTAGTTTTTTGACGTCAATAAAAACGTGTGTGTACAAAAGGCATTAAATTTTTGAAGTGAAAACTTCTTTAAGCGTGTTAGGCATTTTTGAGAAGGGAAAAAACAATTGAACTCGCGACACCGTTACCGATACTTCATTTTTGTAAACGCGATTGTGCTCTTTATTTATATTTCATTACGGATCAATGTTCTATGCAAGTATTTTCTTGTCCAAGTTTTCACTCCTGTCGGCATTCCCGGAGTGCCACTGTTTTTTTTTTTTTTTTGTTTAATAAGATCGAGAACAAAAACGATTGACGATATTTGAAATGGTTGAAGAAGATATTATGTGATATTTGAATCTCGGTATTATCGTAACGTTTTCGCCCAGAAGTTTGTAATCGGAAGGCCCATAGTCCTGACATATCCAGTGAACTTCTTTCGATTGAAATACTGACGATGAATAACGTCATGCTAGAACATATAGTTTTATCTTTATATGTTTTATGACAGTTTATGTATCCATTACTTTTTCAAACTTAAGGAAAAACATTTTTTTGGAAATATGCCAAAAAAAAATTGGTGCAGCACTTAGTTATCCATCTCAGGCAATCTTTATATCCAGCTCCTTAATTGCGTTATACACTTTTAATCACAATCTGAATGATTCCAAAGGATATTGCTAATCCATTGCTTCATATATTCCAAAAATTTGTCTGCTCAACAACGTGAATAACGTAATGAATGTTGTTGAACTGTCAAAATGAAAGCCTACAATTACGAAGCTGGAATGGATTGCCGTAGAATCAATTAATTTAGATTTACCGATAAATAAGCAAATCGTGTTAAAAATGTCCTAGAAATTGAAAGTGTTAATTTGGAAACCCTCTAGGTTACAAGATCGGTGTACTGGAACTACCGGTTACATTTTATATCTAGATTTACAAGTAGGTACTAGTAATTTGTATGTTCGAAGTTTACCTATACAATATGTGGTGTGTATACGCTGTTAAGTGTCAACTGAGGTCGTTGCTTCATTCCGTAAGCGATCGCCGCGAGCTATAGGCAAGTAGTGTTTACGAGAATAAAGACTCCCGGCAGGTGCGACGTGACACCGGTAGAACGATTTCCGTGAAGTTTTTGTAGACATTATTCCAACAGAGTCGCGTCGCGCCTGTCTGTGGGACTCTTAAAGTAAAAAGAAGTAGGTATAATAGTAAGGAAATAAAGTAGGCTTGTTTGATTGATATTGCGGAAATTGCATATAAAATCTTAAAGTGATAAAGCAGTAACTAACTTTTTCAATATAAGCGATAACATTGTACTTAAGCACAACAGCTGAAAGCGGTAGTTAAGACCCGATATACCAGCAGCGACCTTGAGTAGTTAGCTTGCATGTTCTGTGTTGAGCTCACGCAATGCCTCGTACGTCCAGCCAGTAATAGGACTCGCCCATCAAGGAGCGCTGTCCCAAATAAGACGCATTATTAATTTATTATACATAAAACATAAGGTATTCTAATAAAACATGTATACTAAAAGATACATAATTAAATTATCTTTAAAATAGTGAAAGGTTTCAGAAAAATACACCTAATAGATTTTGTGGGATTTTCAGTTTTTTATCCACGTTTTACAAAATTAATTACACTATGTAATATAAACATAATCTTAAATATTCACACATTAAGGTATTCAAAAAATACTCTAATTTAACATATATTTTTTCCAAATCATTAACACTACTCGTTTAGCCGCGATCTGCAGTATAAAATCATTAAAAGTCGGTTATCGTCACCTTAACTTCAGATTCATTATCACTATCATCATTACCTATAGCAGTGCACTGGACTTCGTTACGAAAAATCAATTCAAATAAATACCTTTTATTTTTGGTTGGGAAATTATCAAATAACTTCTCCCGCTCTGGGCGGAGCGAGAGGGTGTGTCAGACTCTTACTGACAAAAACCCACCCGTGTTCCTTCAGTTGCCCTGTTGCCGGGGGCCACGATCTCCCTTTCGGTTTTCTTCGCAACCCCGGCAGGCATCGGCCCTAGCGGACCCCGTCAATTCTGCTGACATCTCTTTGAGGCGCGCGTGGAACACAACGCGCCGTCGACCCGAGCCTGGTCTTTATCGGACGGCGAGCTACCCATTGCTCACCGTCACCTGAAGCATTTTATACAGTTTTATCATCGTATAGAGGTAGAGCATAGGTACGACATAATCTATTACACATAATCTATTAGGAAGAAATCAAAAGGCAAAATATCAAAATCATTAGATCTACTTACACGTCAACTTTTCGATATTTATTTATTTATTTATTTATTTGGCACCCCAACGACTTACTCACTTAAACATACACATACAAAAATCACATACAGTTTTAGGTATTGTGAACTCGTCAATTATAGAAGTGCACAGCACTAGCAGAGAACTTAATGATTGTAGGGCGTTTTAGTTAACGTTAGTTGATTTAGTTACAAAGAATAAAAAATAATTATGTTCACAAATACTGTTGTAAAATCTATTTGGAAGATACTTTTTGTTAGGTTTTATGTCATTAATAATGTCGATAAAAAGATATTCGAAATTTAATATGCTTGTAACTTGACGTTTGAAAAGCAACCATCGTACAATGTTTTCTGAGTCTTTCTTTTCCTTTCTTATTTCCCTATTTCCACGAACGTGATTCTTCATATCTATTATCATACCTATTACAATCACAACACGTTATCAGCACGAAGCTTTGTATATTTTATCTACGATCGAATTTAAAAGGAGATTGGTGGTGAAAATATGTCGTCTGCAGTTTCTGGTATGTCACTAAATGGTATTCCGATACTTTGTAATAGAGAAGGATACACTGTGTGGAAATTTAAAATGAGAATGCTATTAATCCATGAAGGATTGTGGGAAACCATAAGCGGAGTAGTTGTCGAAGGCAATAAGACGGCCGACGATGTACGGAAGGATGAAAAGGCTCTTTCTAAAATATGCCTTACTGTGGATGGCGCTGCTATTTCGGTTGTTCGACCAGCTAAGACCGCAAAGCAAGCGTGGGATGCTCTTATGAAATCCTACGAGGATCGAAGTTTGGGTCGTAAACTGTCGTTGGAACGTAAGTTGTACAGGTACACCTTATCTGACTTTTCTAATTTAGAAGCTTACATAAATGCAATAACTACAACAGCACTAGACCTGGCCGATATTGGCAAAACTATAGAAGATAGTTCTTTAGCAGCTATTATATTGGGAGGTCTAACGTCTCGCTACGAGCCTATGATAATGGCGCTTGAGAATGGGAGCGTTGAAGTCACAACAGATTTGGTGAGGACTAAGTTGTTGAGTGAAATGACGAAGGAGACTAAAGATGATGTGGCTGCGTTGAATGCTAACAGGCAGGTTATTTGCTATCGTTGTAAGAAGCCAGGGCACAAGAGTCCTAATTGTCCTCTCAAAAAGAAGGAGAAAAAGGCAAAGGCGAGTTGCTCTATAGAAAATTGTTCTAAAGATAAGGGAATGAATGTTTCTAGTTCAGGGAATATGGATGCATGTGTCACGGAATTGGCTTTGGATGGTGTCAAGGAATTGGCTTTGTCTGCACCAAGTATTCAGATGTCTGAGAAGTGGATTATCGACTCTGGTGCGTCTACTCACATGACTCCACATGCTGAATGGTTTAATAGTTACCGACCCTGTGATGGGAAGATAACTGTAGCAAATGGTAAAAGTTTGCCGGCTGTGGGTTTAGGAGATGTTGCTATTGACACAAAAACCGATTTCAAGAAGATTAAAAATGTTGTACATGTTCCTGGCCTAGATTGTAATTTACTCTCAGTCAAAAAGGCAGTAGAGAAAGGTTTCTCGATTGTTTTTGATACGAATGGCTGTAATTTTTATTATTCTAATGATGTTTCTTTTATAAATGATCCTGTTTTACATGGTTCTATTTGTGGTGGATTGTACACTTTAGATTGTACAGTAAAACCGCAAGGTGTTTCAGCTTATAATGTTCACACTAATTTGTCCCAGTTTCAGCTTTGGCATAAGCGTCTAGGACATCTCTGCCGTATTGGTATGGATCTACTCAAAAAAGGTCTAGCTGTTGGTGTTGAGTATACTGAGGTTGACAAAGAACCATGCGTACCTTGTGTAGAAGGTAAGCAGGCCCGGAAGCCTTTCAAAGGGATAAAGTATAAGAAGGCTTCGTCACCATTAGAATTGGTCCATACGGACGTTTGTGGTCCCCTGACCACTGAATCTTTTAAAGGTAATAAATACTTTATTATTTTTGTAGATGATTATACACGTTTTATATCCCTTTATTGTATGTCATCTAAGACAGAAGTTCAGAAGTATTTTTGTGCTTTCCAAGCACTTGTTGAGAGACAGACTGGCGGTAAGATTCAAACCCTTCGGTCAGACAATGGTACTGAGTATGTCAACAAGGAGCTGACAGATTATTTGCAGGCTCAAGGGATTCGACATGAAACCTCTGTACCATACAGCCCTCAACAAAATGGGGTAAGTGAACGTTGCAATCGTAGTATTGTGGAGAAGGCCCGTTCCTTGCTAGCACATAGCTCTCTGTCGAAAGCTTTTTGGCAGGATGCTGTTGAGACTAGTGTTTATTTAAAGAATAGGTCACCTCATCGTGCACTTGATGGTAAGACGCCATATGAAATGTGGTGTGGTAGTAAACCCGACCTGTCTCATTTAAAGGTGTTTGGTTGCCGAGCTTTAGTTCACGTGCCTTCATGTCAGAGAACTAAGCTTGACATGAAAACTTCTGAACATATCTTTGTTGGATATTCAGACGATCCAAGGAGTTATTATTTCCGTAGCGCGGAAAACCCTCGGAGGTTGATTAAGTCACGGGATATTACGTTCTTTGAAAATAATTTTTCAGGATTGAAGGATAAATCTGTTCAGCCTGAAGTTGTTGTGAGCCCTAATGTCATTAATCTTTTTTCACAAACTTCTTCAGATACCACATCGCCACAGGAGATTTCTATCTCATCTGCTTCTATTTCTTCACCTACTTCAGAAAGTGTGGACATGGAGGTAGAGCAAATTGACGATTTTGTGGACGCGACTGATGAAGCTGGTGGGGTTGGCGACACAGAGTCTCTACATTCAGGTGAACAACGTGATCTGTCCTTGGTTCCTTCAGATGAACCCAACGATGTATGTCCTGAGAGAAGATATCCTAATAGAGTACGTAAACCTCCAGATTATTATTCATATGGCACTCACGGTGTTGATTTGTTGTGTGATGATCCGAAAAGTTATCGTGAAGCTATTAATAGCGATGATAAAGATAACTGGATTTCCGCAATGAAGGATGAGTACAATGCCTTATTGAAAAAGCAGACTTGGACATTAGTGGATAAACCAAATAAAAAGGTTATACCGTGTAAATGGGTATTCAAGGTAAAGAGGGACGCGAACGGTGCAATAGTTAAGCATAAGGCGCGACTAGTTGCGAAAGGTTTTAGTCAAGTTTGGGGGACTGACTATAACGAGACTTTTGCCCCTGTAGTTCGAAATTCATCTCTACGTACGCTTATAGCGTTGGCGGCAGAAATGGATTTAAAGATCCAACACATGGATGTTGATACCGCATTCCTCAATGGGGACTTAGAGGAGGAGGTGTACATGCAACAGCCTGAGGGATTTGCTGAGCGCGGGGCAGAAGGTAAAGTCTGTTTGCTCAGAAAATCAATTTATGGTTTGAAGCAGGCAGCTCGAGCCTGGAATATCAAATTGCATCAAGTTCTATCGAAAATTGGCTTTGCACGAACATCTGCGGAATCATGTGTTTACTTGAAAAAGTTTGGTAATGAAATCATAATACTTGCAGTCTATGTTGACGATCTAATTGTCTTTTACAAAGAAAAATGTTTGTTTGACGCTGTCAAAAATGACTTAGAAAAATTTTTCTCGCTAAAAGATTTAGGTGCATTATCATATTGTTTAGGCATAAATATTAACCGTGTTGACGATAAAATCATGGTCAGTCAGAAGACCTTTATTCAGGCAGTGTTGGAGCGGTTTAATATGAGAGATTGTAAGGAGATGTCTACACCTTTGGAGAATAACAAGTTGGAGAAAGGTAATCCATCATCTCTTGGTGAATATCCTTACCAAAACTTGATAGGATGTTTCATGTACCTAGCTGTGAATACGAGACCCGATATAGCTTATGCCACAAGCTATTTAAGTCAGTTTAATAACTGTTACGATAAGAGGCATTGGTTGGCCGCTAAAAGAGTGTTACAGTATTTGAAGGGTACTATGGATTACTGTATTACTTACAGGAAAGTCGGTAGACGTTTGTGTGGATTCACGGATGCTGACTGGGCGAACTGTGTACATGACCGTCGGTCGTACACTGGTTTCTACTTCACGCTAGCGGGCGGACCTATTAGCTGGGAGTGTAAGAAGCAGCCGACGGTAGCCTTATCGTCTACAGAAGCTGAGTATATGTCCTTAACCAGTTCTGCAAAGGAGGCTATTTTTCTCAGACGGTTAGTGTGTGACATTACTGGTTTTTCTGATAGGGTGTTGCTATACAACGACAGTCAAAGTGCACAGAAACTTGTGCTAAATCCAATCCACCACAATAGAACCAAACACATTGATACGAGATATCATTTTATTCGTGAAAAGGTTACTGAGGGTGTTATAAATATAAAGTTTATACCTACGGATAAAATGACAGCCGATGTTTTAACCAAGCCCTTAAGGCGCATAGCTCATCTTAGGTGCGTTGTTAATATGGGTTTATTGATAAACAAGTAGAATAATCTTCTATTTATTTATTTTTCGTCGGTTTATATTTTGTATTTGTGTTTAGTCTGGTAGTAATGTTTTATTATTTTCTATTGTGTTTAGCATTACTACTTTATCTTTTTATTTCCATTAAGGGCGGATGTTGTAAAATCTATTTGGAAGATACTTTTTGTTAGGTTTTATGTCATTAATAATGTCGATAAAAAGATATTCGAAATTTAATATGCTTGTAACTCGACGTTTGAATAGCAACCATCGTACAATGTTTTCTGAGTTTTTCTTTTCCTTTCTTATTTCCCTATTTCCACGAACGTGATTCTTCATATCTATTATCATACCTATTACAATCACAACAAATACGATGGAAATGACAATGGAAATTACAGAAATATTTAACTACATAACAAAAAAAAAGACTTAAAAAGATGGAAATGGAATTGGATATAATTTTATTAATAGGCGGCTTGTGTCGCACTGAGATCTTGAGACTCCGAGCTGGTTAAAAGTCTCGAACGGAATTGACGAAAAGGGTTAGAGAAGATGTCGATGCTATTGGTTCGTGTAGCGATCTTATTATAGTTTCCCATTAGACGATTCATGGGAGCGGTGCTACCAAGATTAGTACGACTTGCAGTTGTGGCAAAGGTAATGGTCTCGCGACTAGATCGAATAGCATTCTGTCGAGGTACAGCTAAACTTAATTCCTCCAAAAGATCGGGGACATTTAGTAAACCGTTGGCGATTTTATAGAGAAGGACTTGATCTGTCACGTCTCTTCGGTGTTCAAGAGTGCATATTTTAAAATGAATGAGCCTTTGACCGTAAGAAGAATCTCGTGGACAGCTAGAGCTTCTAAAACGAAGGTATCTGGTGAAGCTTCTTTGGATACGTTCAATCCTGTTTACGTGAACACGGTAAGTAGGGTTCCAAACTGGAGATGCATAGTCTAGTAGGCTTCTTACAAGAGTATTGAAGAGCACCTTTAGGGTAGAGATGGACTGGAAATCCCGACATATTCTTTTTACAAAGCCAGACATTTTTGCAGCTTTGACTGTGATGTTATTAATGTGGTTGACAAATGTGAGTTTAGAGTCGAGCTGGATTCCTAGGTCACAAATCGTGTCTACCTTTTGTAGTGTTACCCCATTTATTGAGTAAGAAGTAGGTAAAGGTTTTCGTTTTCTGGTAAATGTTATGTGATAGCACTTTTTTACATTGAGTGACATGCGGTATTTTAAACACCAGTCGTGAACTGCGTCGAGATCAACCTGGAGTAAATGAACATCAACGGATGAGTGTATCTCTTTATAGATCTTTAAATCATCAGCATAAGATATTTTGTAAACATTGTCGTTTTTGGTTAAGGACGACATCGTGCTCTTTCTTCACATCTTGGAATTTACATACCATAAATTATAAAATAACCCCAGCACTCCACTTTTAATAGGTTTAACCATTTTTCTACTTTATTTTGTGAAAACAACGTAGAGCGTAAGCGATCTGACATTTCAAGTACCCTGAAACTGACATAAAGAAAGAAAGAAAGAAAGAAAGCAAAGTATTTATTGGGACTCTCACAGGACATTACAAATTAAACTAAAACACACTCATTAAAACATTATAAAAAATAAAAATAAAAAAAATAAAAAAATAACAGAAAGTCCTGTACGAGGCCAAAAGGCTCCTATCTCAGCATATGTTGCGACATTTAAAAAAAATGTCGCAGCGCTGGTATTCTGATAGGGCCCGCAGTGATGTCACGGATAGATAGATACAGAAATAAATATTAAATAAAATATATGTGTGAAATAACTGACTGATGTAAAAGTTTACCGTATATAAAACTTTTTGGGGTTGTCCATTTATTCCATTGCAGACTTAGCGTGGCTAGACTCTAACTTGCCTTCAGTAGTAAAAAAAAGAAACAGTGGCACTCCGAGAGTGCCGACAAAAGTGAAAACTTTAAAAAATGGCACCACGGTAATCAACGCGTTGATGTCTTTTACTCCACGCACCGCGGCAATCAACGCGTTGATGTCTTTTTAATGGTCAAAAGGTGGTGTCATCACGGTGTCGAGAAATCAATGGTTTAGTCCCATCTCAAAAATGCTCAACGCGCCTAAAGAAGCTGAATATTGTTCTTTCTTTTCTTTTAAAACATGCAAAAACAAACCCAAGTCTGGCAAAGATGTTGAAACAACCCGAAGGTTGCGCCGCACACCGTTCGTAATGACAGGTTGCGCAACCAAGAGCGATACCCTGACGAACTGGCGCATATTTTCCTTTTATTACCAGCAGGACAATGGGTTCACAGAATCCTAATTGGATTTATGAATGGCGAAAAAGATGCTGCATCACCCTACACTTTACAATCAATAAACAGACGATCGATTCTGTAAAAATCTCACTGCGAAAACATTGGTGAAGTGAACTTGAAGTGACCTGTCATTCCACGTGATGCTACAGATTGACACTTGTTACAGAACGACAGCTCACTTCAACAAAGTTTTCAAGGTAAGATTTTTACTGTATTTCTATTTTCTTAATGTCCCTCGGGTATCGTCGGATTTCCGAATTCAAACGAACGCTAATTTCTATGTCCATCAATTATTAGATTTATCGTGTATAATAATTTGAATTCAGAACTAAGTACTTTATTGTTGTTTTGTTTAGATTTTCGTGTGAACTATATAGAGCTGTAAAACTATTTTCCTATCTGTCGTGCCTGCAACTTTAGCGGCTTTCCTCCCATTTTAAAAATAAATTACATTACGTTAAAAGAGTATTAACAACTCTATATACTTCAAAGTCGATTGAGAGCGTCCGGTCTGCACCAAGTGCAAAGGGCAACTGATAGAAAACCGACGACTGACGAAGCACGAGGTTTGCAGAGGAACATTAAGAACATAGTTTGTCTGTACTGTCAGTACCATACCAAAGAGATTTGAGTCAGCTTCGAATGCATTTCAATATCATTCTAGATTTATGTTATTCTTCACCCCATCATGATTTAAGTCTATCCTTCACGCAATAAGGGTTAATTCAATAAAAAACACACCATCAATCACAATCTGAAAAATTTTGAAGAATATTGTTAATCCATTGGTTCATATTTTCGAAAAACTTGTCTGCTCAACAACGTGAATAACGCAATGAATGTTGTTGAACTGTCGAAATGAAAGCTATTGCTACTATTAGTGTGTTAAGAAATTACCTCGCAGTTGCCTATGCCAAAAGCACAAGACCGTTTCAGACACTAATCTATATGTTCCTCACATGATCTGACCAAGATTATGTCTGGACTTTAAAAGAGACTGTGACCTCTGAATTTATTTGGGTGTTTCTTCTCGGAATAGTCAGCTCGGAAATACCGACCTCGTCTAGTTTTTTTACGTAAATAAATATCACATACTTACTTATCTACACTAATATAGTAAAAGGGAAAGATTTGTAACTTTGTAAACTACTAAACTACTAATACTAAACTACACTAATACTAAACAAACGAATGGTAACTAATGGTGATGGCTCTATACTAATGGTTAAATAAATAAATAAAAATAAATAAATAAATACTTAAAAACTGCTGGACCGATTTTAAAAATTCTTTCATCAGGATGATGCTATATTATCACTGAGTAACATAGGCTATAATTTATAAAGATATCACGCGAGCGGAGCCGCTGGCGGAAGCTAGTCTAACATAAATTACTGAAGTAAACATACCGTGCATTGCGAAAGTTAATGGCTCATAATGTTTCCTCGCAAAAGATAAGATATTTTAACCTCAAACGGATGAATACTAACATCCTCTTGTCTGCTAGTACCTAATAATAACAAGCTTCATCCACCATCCGTCTGTCTGTGGTGATAATTACAAAATCCAACAAAAAAATAACGAAATATTTTTAAAAGAGTAACCGTGTAGTTTATTGCCGGCTCTTCTCCATAGGAAACGACCGATTAGAATGTGCATCTAGCTTGATAAGTGCCCTTGTAGGTTTTTGTGAAATAAAATATTTTTAATTTGACTTTCATTATTGTAGGTATATATGATGTGCAATTGTCCAAGCCAGCAGTGGACTGCTGTAGGCTGATGGTGATAACAATTAAACGCAATGATGCTGGTTTTTGTATAATATAATGTAACAGTAGGGGAAGACCAAAGAAACGATGGATGGATTGTGTAAAAGATGATATGGATGGAAAAGGGGTGACTACCGAGATGACGACAATAGAGAAGTATGGAAGGAAAGTTCTTGTGCACCGACCACAAATAAATTAGGGTAAAGGCAGGAGAATGCTCGTGGCTAAGTAATAACAGCCGCACGGGTCCAGGTTAAGGATCCGCCTGCCAGGGTTGGTCCGATGTTGGGTGACCATCTATACATACCGATACTCCTCCGTGCCTCGGAAAGCACGTTAAGCCGTTAGTCCCGGCTGTCATTCGTGGATCTTTACCAGCCGTTACGGGTCGTCAGAAGCCCGAAAGTCTGACAACCAGTCTAACCAAGGGGCATCGTATTAACCAGTTACTGGGAGGTGGAGGTCAGACAGGCAGTCGCTCCATGTAAAATACTGGTATTTCGGCTGCATCCAGTTAGACTAGAAGCTGACTCCAAAATAGTTGGTAACAGGCTAGGCAGATTGAAGGGCAGGAGAATTTTGATGATAATTATTACTGCATTGCAAAAGACATGGGATTAAGCCAAGGATTAACACAATACACCAGGAAAATACATCTGATCGTATCAATGTGCAGCCTTGATTCAGAAACTTGATAGTGGCCTCTATAGCTCAACTAACGAGAGGACTTCGTGAGTTCCAACTTCACCCATTTATGGTCGAAAAACCACTCCTAGTACCTATATGCATATTTAAGTTAGCATAAAGGGTTAAATCAATAGTCGATAGTCTTATGCGTTGCTGATAAAAAAATAGGATTAATATATCATGCAGAAATCACCATATCTCTAGGATTATTCATTCGATTTTATTCATCACAACAGCTTTGTATTCCACTATTACTTTTTCTAATTTGCATTTGACAAAAACCTCTCATAGCCTTCCACATCCAGATTTATTGAATACTAGCTGACCTTAATTATTTTTCTAAAATAAAAGTAATACTCCTTAAAATATCAACTATCTGCCATTGAAAGGTCGGTCAAAATCGGTTCAGCCGTTTCGGAAATTAGCCGGAACAAACAGACAGAGTTGTTTTTTTAATTTTTTTTTTTTGTTTTAAGTGCCCTATATACTTTCATATCCAATTAGTAAAAGGTTTTTGTTTTGACATTACAAAGAGACACTTCAATTTTATTTATTTGTATGTAACATGTATTTATAGAAGATGTATAGATTTTCGCGACTGCCTCATTGGTCTAGTGGTCGCAAAGCGCTACTGTTGAGTATGAGGTCCTGGGTTCGATTCCCGGGTCGGGCAAGGTGTTATTGGGTTTTTCCATCTGGAATTTCTCAGTAGCAGCCCGGAGTCTGGATATATACCCGGTTGATGGCAATAGGCTCGCCCACTATTACATGGGACTTAAACATAACTGGCGAAATGTGGATGTACTATAGGTACACCTCTGCCTAACCCTTCGGGGAATACAGGCGTGATGTTATGTGAATAGATTTCTACTTTTTTACAAGAACACTATTATCATAATATTTCGCCTGTATTCCCCGATGGGATAGGCAGAGGTGAAGAATATGCCGATATTTTCATCCCCAATACCAAGCTTTTGACTACAATAAATAGTTGGGATAAATGAAAGAGACCGAACGACCTTAATCCTGCTAAAAATACATATGAGTCCGAACGTATGTTTAATAAAAAATCCAATTAAAAAGTACATAAACAAAGTCGTAGGTATTGTAAATGTAAATCATGGTCAACAAACGGTTAAGTAACTCGCGGTTACTGACCTACGACAGCTGCGCGAGCGCCGGCCGTGGAGTCGATTGTCTGTTGTTTTATTTTATGCTACATAGTTTTGACTGTGGCTTTGTTTGCGTTGATTTATAAAATGTCGTTTTCAATCATAATGAGTTTTGGAGTCTGTGATAGGTATTATGTTTTTTTGTCAAAATAATTAATATTGTTCCAAAATATGTATATGAATAACTTAAAGAAGAATAATTACTTTAAAAAAATGAAGCGATAACGGTACTTACCTTCATTTCAGTTAAGTTCTATTTTTTTTTATTTGATATAAAGTGTGGATACGTAATGACGAAAAACACAACTGCGACAAAAAAGTCATCTAAAAAGGTATGAACAAGACATCATAGACGGACAAATTAAAAATCTGGAGGTACACGTAACCTTTTAACACAACAATTTATGGATTTTTTTCATGACTTTATGTCCTCTAGAGAACGCCATATTTAATGCAACGGCACATAGCCGATACCTCATTCGTCAAATTATGATCAGTAGTTTAGAAGTTATGAGGGAACAGGTGAACATATGTGTTATATGACATTGATTTTACATTCAGTGATTACTTCCTCACACGACTTATTAATTTTTTTTTTTTTTGGAAAATTGTCTACTTTTATAATGTTTGTAAATATGTGAGCATCATGTATCTATCACATAATCATAAGTCTACACATATAATTATTTAACAAATTTTCGTACTTATACAAACTATTGTAAAACATTTTAAAAGGGTAACGGTGGAGTTTCTTGCCCATTCTTCTCCATACGACAACTACCTTTTGGAAGGGGCGACTAGAATCAGTTCTATTATTTTGTAAATTCAAAAGTGCCATACATGGACCTATTTGAAATAAATGATTTGACTTTGATTTTGACATATATATATACATACCGGTCAATATCATGACCCTCCTTTTTGCTTCGCCATAGCCGTGTAAAAAAGAATACTCATTTGAAATTGTTGATGTTTGCATGACTGCTAAAGAATAAACAATTCTAAGGGGTCCGCGAAACGATCAATTGCCATCAATTTGTATTGTGGTAATATGGATAACCGCTTCAACTGCATTCGGTAGACGATTGACGACGATCAATCACGCAAAAATTGACAATTGCAATTGATGGTTTCGGGTACTCTTCATTCCATTCTAATAGATTTGTCGGAAAAAGGCGCAGTACTCTTTCCGACAAAAACGACGCTATGCTACATAACTATTAGGTTCATTTTAGGTTTCTTTAATTATCCGCCACCGCCACACGCCCTCGCCACGTCTCTTCTGTATAAATATCGCCTAATATCTGCACAAATCACAATAAATAATCTTGACACAAAATAAAAAAATAAAAAATCATGGTCGTCTCCATGCACGTCGCAGTCCATTAGCCAGTCGCGTATTTTTGACAGTCCACTATTACCCAAGTAGGTCAGGTTCATTCACAATTGTTTTACTTTTTTCCAGGCTAAGGACTTTGCTATTATGCCTTTGCTGTGCGCCGTTATCAAATAATAATAACAGACCTATAATTATTTATTTTTTAACCTCGCGAATTTGTGTTACGTGTATATTAAAGTATTGAATTACTTATTTTATTTTTATTTAGCATTCGTTTTTGTCTGGCATAATATACTGTAGTGTTATTCTTAAAACATATAAATTGTTTTAATAGCTAATTCGTCGCGAAATTTAGCCGCTAAATCTTTGCAAGATAACACCACACCACATCGAATTTTGAAATTATGTTTGCAGAATAACTATTATAAAATTAGCCTATAATTTCCCACACTGGGACACATCTATGAGAGGGAGTTGGCCGTAATCCACCATGCGGGTCCAGTGCGGGTTGGTAGATGTCACTTGTAGTAAAATTTTTAGTTCTAGGACATTCCTCACGAGGTTTTCCTTCACCGTGCATGCATCCAGACACTATCAGTTATAATGACATTATTAATATTACTGTCATTCTATCCAATATTAGTTTAAAACTATGAAAATATTATGATCACATCAACATTTCAATCACCACACTGTCAGTAGTTATGACATTACTTGAATGTAATTTTATTATTACTAATAGTGTCTATAGGCATTATTATAAACAAAAAAAAAAAACAGCTTAAATATTAACAATTGAACACAAAAACAAATTAAATCTCTTTCAAATTTATGTGTGATCGCTTCATATTTTATCTAGTATTAGATTATTTATATTTTATTTACATTTAGACTTGTGTTTGTTTAAACGACTTGTTTTTCCGACATGTTCTATTTGCCCCAAAAAGTAACATTAGAATGGGAAATCCATTTTTAAAATTTATATAAATAAATCTGGTTCTTAAAACCCTTGAGTAACACCTTTCAATCACAATATTAATGATTTTGAAGGATATTGCTAATCCATCGAAAAATTTGTCTGCTCAACAACGTGAATAACGAATTTTGTTGAACTGTCAAAATGAAAGCCATTGCTACTGTATGTGTGTTACGCATTTACCCCTCGGACTTATCTATAGCATGACCACCGCCACGCGAAATCGAAACCTAACCTATCCAAGATCGAAATGATTAGGCAGTTATAATTGCCATTTTTAGGGTTCCGTACCCGAAGGTTGCCAAACGGAATCGTCCGTTCGTCTGTCTGTCAGCGGGCTATATCTCATGAACCGTAATAGGTATACAGCTGAATTTTTTACAGATTATTTATTTCTATTGCCGCTATAAAAACAAATAATAAAAATAAAATAAAGTTATAAATTAAGGAGGGTCCCCATACAAGAAACGTGTTTCTTTCAGCGTTTTTTGCTCGATCTTAATACGGTCACCGATTAGTATAGATTGTTCACTCCGCAAAATCATTTAAACAAAAGCGATTCTTCCTACCACACAATAAAGTGCAATTCAGGTTGCACACGGCTAATTACCTACAATTATATTTACCTAGAAGTTGCCTCTCTTTCTATCGCGTAACTATTATATCTTCTGACTACATTACGCCAACTGAATTCGACAAGTCGAGCCCGCCGCGTACCTACTTGAAAGAAAGAAAGAAAGATTTTTTTTAAATTTGGAACACGCACAGGAAATACAATATTGAAACTAAGAAAATTATAATAACAATAGCAATTTTAGAGAAGAATGTTAAAATTAAAAAAAAAAATGTGTAGACAAAAAAGGCCAAGAAGGCTCCTATCTCAGCATAATGCTACGATATTTGAAAAACAAATAGTTGCAGCTTCATACCTAAAATCCGGGTTAATCATCTGTATTCATCTGTGATACGGTACAGAACCCTACGTGTGCGAGTCCGACATGCACTTGGCCGGTTTTTTTTTGTACCTAATAAATAATTTCTCAGTTTGAATGAACTAAGTAAACGGTATCGTGTGAACAATACAATTATATAGTTGTTGCTATTATTGATAATTAACCATTTTGTAAACTATGTCGAACTTATAGTTGATTACTTAGATTCGTTTTTTTAATTAAAATTTTATAATAGCTAACAGACCAACATCTACCTGGCCTTGCACCTGTGTTTGCTTAGCTAATAAGCAACAATGTAAAAAATTAGGGAATAGTTAATTGATTCAGGCGTGACCTTGCGGAAATCCATTATAAAATGCAATTGATGTGGATATATTTAGTAACCTGTTCCGCTTAGCTATTTCTAAAGAGTCTTAAAAAGACCACTCTCCACTCGCTGCGTTAGTGCTTGGTGTGGCAACACGCCAAGCTCGAGTTCGCGATAAGTCAATCGTCATCCTGAGGGTGCCTCGTTGAGAGGTGAAACACGTGTCGATTTCTTTCAGGGTCTTTTTAAGACTCTTTAGAAATAGCATCAATTGCATTTTTTAAATTAGGGAATCTTATTCTGAAAACTAAATTAAAATCGGTTGAGTACTTTTTGAGATTAGCGCTTGCAAACAGTAAACTTTTCATAGTTTTTCCTAGCGTTTGTTCCTGTTCAGATACGTACATCAATAAATCTGCCTAGCCTTTTCCCAACTATGTTGGGGTCGGCTTCTAGTCTAACCG
Organism: Omphaloscelis lunosa; assembly: GCA_916610215.1. Classification (NCBI taxonomy): domain Eukaryota; kingdom Metazoa; phylum Arthropoda; class Insecta; order Lepidoptera; family Noctuidae; genus Omphaloscelis; species Omphaloscelis lunosa. The sequence goes on along the minus strand of OU744266.1, from coordinate 3,595,673 downwards.
GATGCAGCGACTGCCTATCTGACCTCCACAACCCAGTGACTGAGAGTAACACGATACATACAGTCATGAAAATTAATAGTTTATCAAATTGACACACTATATGCCAATTTGCCGTGACCTACAACTCTCAAAGAATGGCAGTTGTGATTTGAATAATACAATATAAGTTTGTGGAAGCATCTACGTCGCTACATGAAAACTACGTATCACAATGACGTCACGCAAAATCCTGCATAGAGCATGTAGCATTTACTACGCGACTAGCATATATACAACGTCCTGATACCAATCGTCGGGTAGTAGCCCACCCGTCTGATCAGAGGATCCTCCCTTTTTTAAGGAGAATGAGGATGTGAACTTTACACCCATATCTTCATAAGTTGGTTGTCAATTTTATAAGCCAACACTTAATTCCCTGATTTTACCTTTAGATGAGTAGTTTTCGTGTCAAGAGGTTATTAGTCTACAAAGTCGAAAAGATACCATCTATCAATTCAATTAAGTAATGTTTTCCTTTATCAGATTTATTAGAGTTTCTCAAACGGAGTCAAGACCGACAAATTGTGTTTATTGCAGCATTGTTTTAGACAATCAATCTTTGTTTATCGTAATTATACATTATTTTGTTGCTCTTTGACATGCTGTAAAGGACTCTTGTCTCGTTTACAAAGAGTTGTCTATAATTTTCACGTTATAATTATAAATTAATCATTGCAAACTATGTTAATTATGGTCATTTAGACAATATTCTAGTTCTTATTTTAGGGCTAAGTTATATTTTTAGAGGTCGATGCGTTTCAAGCTGACGGTACACACCAGTTTTTAAGCGTTTTGACGACGTAGTTTCTGGTATTATTATTTGGGTTGAGTTGACTCGGGCCGAGCTGTCACCGACCCAAAATCAATAGTTTTTTTTTTATTTTTATAAATGTATCTTTCAGCCAACTCAGCCTGTTTATTTCATTCCACAGCTGCAAGTCTCCTAAGTTGCATCGATATTTGCCATATGAACTAAACAAGTTTAAAGCACCTAATGTATTTCCACCAATATACATAAATGAAATGCAAAGACTGTTAATGTATATCCACAGAAATCTAGTAGGGTAGGGTACTAAGCGACCTATAGGAAAATCTGATCTTCATACTTCTATCATTTCAAAGACTCTACGAAAGCAAATTTTAATCACCAAAAAGAATCTCTCACAAATGCAGTCCACATTACAATGCAGAAGTTTTCTAGATCACTACATATCTACAAACAAATAGCTTGCATTAAAAAGAGGACTGTATGCCCATACTGTTCAGGTAGAATATGGTAAATTAACTTTTATTAAAGTATCTATCACTTCATATTGACGGTTGACGTCATTACGCCAACGCCGGCTGTCACTGAAAACCAGCGCTGAGGCTCTCTCTCGCATAGGGTCGCAGCATTATGCTGAGCGATGGCCGTTTTGCGTGAATGTGACGCATATTTTCACCCAAATTTTATTATTTTCGATTTTAAATTGTTTTGTTCTTTCTTTGCGTCATGTTTACTGAAAATAAACGCTATTTCTTACTTTCAATGTATTTCCCATATTCAAGCAAATAAATTAATTGATTTGATTTATAAATGCAGCCAAATAACTTATATTTATTGCATTGCATCCATGGCCTCCCGTAATTAAATACTTAATTTATAGATCAATTTGATCAATTTGATTTAATAACTCTGACGCAAGAAGCCAGCTTTGTAACATCATTGCTATAAGAGAATCAAGTTAATTCACTTATGTTTATTATTTCCTCATAGTTTCTAAGTGGTTTATGTGTCCAAGTAAACAATACATGTAATACAAAAGTTTATTTTATAATCATTGATGCGCCTGCGATGGTTCTACAAGCAACGACATTAGTACAAGCAACACATTTATATTTTGGTAATGAACTCATGAAGCCATTAACTACAAAATATGTCTATTTAATAGAATCAAATTGGGATGAGCCTAGAATCAGACACTGAGAGCACATTCGGATGATAAATATGATTAGGAAATAGTTTCCTTCCTTGGCGACAGGTTACCTATAATTATGGCTTACAGTAGATTGAGATAGACAACGCGCAAAAAACTAAAAGCTTTTTCAAATCACACGAAATAAAGCGGTAGGTTTTATAGCAGGCGTATGTTATTAAGGAAGCCCTAATTTTAGGAAGTTAAGTATCTACCGGGATTTTTCGAAGGCCTAGCGCAAGACTATTACAAAAGTATTTCATCACCACAGCTTTTAAAACGGTGAAGGAAAACATTGTGAGGAAACCGGCAGGTCTTAGAACCAAAAATTCGAAGACATGTGACATCTACCAACACGCGTGGTGGGTTACGGCCCACTGCCTCTCACAGAGAGGAGGCCTGTGTCCCAGCAGTGGGGACATCATAGGCTAATTATGCTTGTACTTATTAGCACAAGACCAGTACCTACGTGAGCACCATGTCCCCACTTTACATACCTTATTATTCTCACGTCTTCCCTTGGGGGAACCTCTGCCAAGCTTCAAGAAAATCGTTGAAAACATAATTGTTTTTAATAAGTAGCCACTTAAGTAGGGAATAACTAACGTTAATGATTGCTTCACGCATTGCCCGGTGACTATTAAAGTTTAATTAATGGCTAGATAAACACACGCCTAACTTAAGATTACTGTCTAATACAAAAAGCTAAGTAACCCAAGGCTTTAGTACTAACGCAAGACTCAGAACACACAAGTTAAATCTACAATTTATTAACTAATTAATTATACGGAGTTTGAGGCTAGCAAAAGTACTCTTATAAATTCAGTACTTTGGGTAATACACGATCAATCACAATCTTAATCGTTTTGAAACAGATTGCTAATCCATTGCTTCATAAGTTGGAAAAAAATATTGCTCAACAACTTAAATAACGCAATGAATGTTGTTGAACTGTCAAAATGAAACTGATTAGTTTTAATCGCTTACGAAAACGCGTTACGTAATGAGGGTACTGATTACTCTATTGAATGACTTTTTCATGAAATCGTGACATTTCAGGTCAATCCTTACTTAGAGAGTTATATCAATTCAATTCAAAATTCAAAATATTTTATTTCACACTAGCTGCGCCCCGCAGTTTCACCCGCATAAGTCTCGATCCCGTAAAAATATCGGGATAAAAAGTATCCTATGTCCTTCTCCGGGTCAAGGTCTATCCATATCCCAAATTTCATCCAAATCCGTTCAGCCGTTTTAGTGTGATGTCGTGACCAAGGGAAATAGGGATTCATTTTTATATATATAGATAAACCTACATGGGCATTTATGAAACATCAGAAGCTAAGCGTCGTTTCCTATGGAAAAGAGCCGAGAAGGAACTCCACGGTTACTGTTTTAAAAATTATTGGCTTTTACAATTCTTTCAAATAACAGTGTGACTAGGTATGGGAGGACAGTTCTTTCAATAAGTACAAAATAGAAAATAATCAAAAATTCCAAATTTTTTTTTGAGTCCGTCTTTCAGATATTAAAAAAGTATTGGACACGTATTTTTTTCTTTTTTGTCAGAATCAAAAGATTACGGCGATACATTGAGTTAAAATGTGTCATGATGTTCACGTCTTGCTAGATTTTACACTGCGTTGTGACGTAGCGAGCCCGCACTCCCCAACTTTAATTCGTGTTTTTTCTAAGTTATTTTTGATTAATATGATAAAGCAAAAAATACGTGTCTAATATTTTTTTATTATCTGAAAGACGGACTAAATAGAATTTCTTTTTTTTACCTAGGCAACTACTGTATTTTGAACAGATCTACAGTCTACTAAGCCTACAGCGTTCTCACATTCACAACAAAGAAAATAATCTATACAAAAGATAAATTAATTAATAAAAATAAATGAGTTTAATGATTATCGATGAATATCGATGATTTTAATAATTTTAATTCTGTAAATACATATTAGGTGCAGTCTCGAATAAAAATTTGATCAACATACTAGCCTGCAAATTGCAAAAAAACGTAAGAAAAATTGAATTTAGCAGGCTAACCTGGCGCCTTCGCAATTTTTCTTTTCTTTCTTTCTTTCTTTCTTTTCTTTCTCTAGGCTTTTCTTTCTGAGTTTTCAGTAGATTAAAACTGTTTCATCATCATGCCAAGAAACATTTTTTTCTGAAAGAAAAAAATGTTTCTTGGCATGATGATTATACTGCCAAAAGGGGCTCAGCTCAGCATATTGTCAGATGATAACACAAAGTGCACCACCTGACGCTGATGTTCAACTGCAACCCACGTGTGCCATACGCTAGAATAATAAACATGTGTGTCCGTTTTAATTAATTAGGTATCTGAATAAATTAACGAAATATAATAAAATATAAGATAATAGAAAAAAGCTCACAAAATCAAATAAACTGTTGTAACATCCATGAGTGTGCATGTTGTGCTGTGAATAAATACCCAATATCTCTGTAATAATAACTACTTAAAATAATAAATCTATCATCTAGAGATCCAAAATTCCTTAAAATATTACAAAGCTGATACCTAACTTATGAATAATACGAAGATTCTTATTTTAAGTCCTAAAACAAACATAGAATCCACATATTATTTCGGCAAACTTAACGAGAATGCATCAATCAGTTGATACCGTGCGTCCCCAAGAAATCCGTTAAAGGACCGGGCAGTTTCAGATCGATTTTTCTTTAGGACTTCAACTGCCTATGAGACAGCTCTTCTAAAAGTTTTATTAAACGAAAGAAAAATGTAATAAGAATCCCGAAAGTAGTACCTATAACTATGTTGTGGAGTTCAGATAGGCAGTCAATCCATGTAAAATACTGGTATTCAGCTGCATCCATCGACTGGAAGTCGACCCCAATATATCTAGCTGGAAAAAGACTACAGATGATGAAGGTATAGATGAAATTGACGGTTGTTTATTGTCATTAAGGCTATCGATCTTCATCATCATCATTTCAGCCGAAAGACGTCCACTGCTGGACATAGGCCTTCCCCAAGCACCGCCACTTCGACCCGTTCTGTGCTTCCCGCAAGCAGATTCCTGCGGTCTTCACAAGGTCATCGGTCAACCTTGTGGGAGGCCTTCCAACGCTACATCTTTGTCTTCGTCTTCTGTCGATTTTTGTTAGCAATAAACTTCATTCGTGTAATCTCGCCGTTAGAGTTTCCTTCAATGAAATCACAGCACATTCCTAGCCAACAATTGATGGTCAATTGGGCCTATTACTTAATAAATATACTCTTGTGTGCTACTCAGGACCAATTGAAGGTTTTGAATAAGAGCTATTTTTCTTAGGTTATTTGAGTAATAGAAGGTCTGCCATGATTTGTAGCTACTACGTCTTATTTATAGGTAGGAGACGTTTTAGACTTAAGGAACTTAAGATTCTTCTAGGCGTCGCGTCAGTCGAATAACCAACCAACTTTATGTACAAGTAAACGTCTGTAAATTAAGGTTAAAATTTTACCAAATATTTTGAGAAGAACCCCAAAAAGAGAGCATCAGGTCTGCGTTAATGCATTTATTACAGACTCCGTCATCATAAACATTAATTCCTAACCCCATGCACAACTACTAAAGTTACACACATCTTTGACCAGAGACCTGTAGTGCAGCAGATGATCGCTTAGCCAGAGCGACAAACGAACTGTGTCAGCTTCTCCCGTCGAGCTATCAAGTATCTCAATCCTAAACGTATGTTTCATTGTTCACAGATAACCAGCCATGGGTTCCCTGCCTCGGGTCTCCGTAGTTAACGGCACCCGCACCCTGGTACCGGCTGCCCCGCTGTCGAAGCATCTCGCTCATCTTGCTGCCAGTGACAACACTGCGCTAGTGTATGCAGGTGAGAAGACATACAATAGAAGCATGAGGAACAGGGTGTAAAGTTCACTCATCCTTCATAGAAAAGGGAAAACCCTCCGACCAGACAGGTGTTGTGTCTGGTGGAAAACTGTCCGACCATTGATGTCGGGACGTTGTATATATGCTAGTCGCGCGGTAAACTCTGCTTGGGCGATGCTGGATCTTGCGCGACGTCAGTTTGATGCGTAGTTCGTATGTGGTGATGTGGATGCAGCCACAGCACCATAGGCCATGCATGGTCTCTAGTGGTAACAGTTGGGCGTTGGCTCCCTGCTAATGCTCTCTGCCCTGTATGTTCCGAAGCATCTATGGCCGGGAGCACTAGTGTGAACCGGAAGTTAAAAACAAATGGTGCCTCTCCAGCCAGTACGCAGCAGTATTCATCATAGCTAGTCGATGCTCTTGCTATCCTCAGGTTTCTGTTACAGCATTTTGCCTCATGAATGTCTCCTAGGAACAAAATATTATAAACTGTCTTCAAACTACAATAATCCTTGTTTTTGTTGGTGTATAAACGCCGTATATTCCTGCTACAACTGCAAGATAGGTCTTATCGCCGCTATTGCGAACTTGCTCAATATTGGGGTCTGTCACAGCCAATTTGCTCAGAATCTAATGGACCGATTAAGTAGAATTTGTTACACATATGTATTTCTGTAACCCAAGCAGGGACGTGACACGTAAATAAAAGCTTTACTGGCGTGTGTCGCGTGAACCGCAAAAGATACATAAAATTTATGTTCTACAGTATTGTTCATCTTAAAATTGTTATCTTTCAGAATTTGATAAAAAATTCATTATTATTTCCGAAGCTATTTTGACCGGTATTATATTAATCCTTATCCAATAAAATATGTTATTTAAATTGCGCATTTTATTTAGATTATTTAAATATGCCTTGACATCATGTAATTTAAATGAATAGTTATAAGATATTGAAGATGAATTATGTAGTTACGCGTTATTTTGAATCTGTGATTCAAAATAACGCGTAACTACATAATTATGGTTGACGGCAACTCGGGCGCAGCGGTATTAGTCAATGACCTTTCCTCGGCTAGTAGGTATGTAATTCCGGTAGTACATTCCCGTGGGATATTTTTCGACATCCACGCGGGCGAAGCCGCGGGCAAAAGCTAGTTTAAAGATATTTAAGAAAATAGATGAAAATTAACCATTCCCCCCCATATCTCCGAAACTACAGAGCCTTAAATTTTGAAAATATTACGGAGAACGGTTCTTTACTTATAAATTACAGGACATCCTATAAGAAGTCTATGGTCTTAAAATAACATGGTAAATCTCTCTATATTGCGCGTACAAATTTACATTTGCAGTTAGAATGTATGGGAGAACATGTTTTTCAACTACAATGTTAAATTTTGGATAAGTTCTTCACAACTACGGAACCCTACATTGTGCGTGGTCCGACACGCACTTGGCCGGTTTCTTAACCTACAGTATATCATGATTAATGGGATTCATAATCTCTTGGGACTAAAATGCACGCTATGCAATCATGTAGTGTTAAAACACATAGTGAAAATAATTACTTTTTGTTGGCCCTAATGACATAGATTACTTCTCAGAAAGACCACACCGACTCAATCTTCTAAACTCGCTGAAACGTTTTGTTTTAATTACAATAATCGAAATTACGATGAAAATCTTAAACTAACAATTACAACACAAAAAAAAAAATAACTGAAAGAAGATGAAAACAATAAATATTCAAACATTTTCAGTAAAGAATTAGGTCGTAATGATTACACGATACCTACTGATATTAGTGTTCTCACATAAAATTAGCATAACCAACTGTGTAATGGTATGGTGTGGCTTGTAATTGACCCATTAGCCCCTTGTCAGTCGTCGTCAATGAATTTATTAGTGGATGCTGAATTATTAGTTAGGCACGCTACGACACAGAATAGTACAGAAAGCACCGAAGGCACACTCCGCATTTTAGGTATGAATCTACAAGTACGCGGCGGGCTCGTCTTGTCGGGCCAATTCAGTGAGCGTAGAGCGCGAGCGTAATCAGAAAATATAAGAGATACGCGATAGACAGAGAGGCAACTTCTAGGTGAATATTACTGTAAGCAATTCTTTATTTCTTTGGTTTCTTTCTAATTAGCGCTGTGCGATTTGAATTGCACTTTATTGTGTCGTAGCAAGAATCGCTTTTCATTTAAATGAATTTGCGGAATGAACCATCTGAACTCCTCATTGTCTGTACTAATGTGTGGTTACGATCTTTATAAACAAATGAATTACAATATATCGATCAGGATGTAAATGAAATGCAGAATAAAGTCTGAAAGTCATCATCATCTGCCCAGATATGCTCAGCTATATATATTTTTCCAACTATGTTGAGGTCGGCTTCCAGTCTTACCAGATGCAGCTGAATTCCAGTATTTTACATGGAGCGACTGACTATTTGTTCTCCATAACTCAGTTACTACGTATTAAGATGAACCAGTCTTACCAAGGGAGTAAGACTAGTTGTCAGACTTTTAGGCTTCTGTGAAAGATCTACAAATATCACGTGGGACCAACGGTTTAACTTACTTTCCGAGGCACGGAGGGGTCTCGATATGTACTGGATGGTCACCCATCCACGGAATGACCTCGGCAAACGTAACATAAACCTTCGATCAAACCGTGCGACTGTTACAACACAATTTTTTTTTTTTATTATTATTTAGCTAAGAGCAACCCTGAAAGTGCGTATAAGTTATTTAAACAAGAAAATTACCAAAAACTTAACAGTCATTATTCAGCTCCTAACCATAAAAACTTTATAGTAATCAAATGAATGATCATACGACAAAATTCCTCGTTTCATAAAGCTTACATTTTGACTGGGCAACGATATTGTACTCTTTAGAAATTAAATTGTATATATTGAATTAAACTAACTCAAAGATTTTTTCTCTTTTTTATGTTTCCCCAAACAGAAATATAGGAGCTCGTGGCTAAGTTATAACTGCACGAGTCAATCCATCAGGTTAAGCTATGCTTGTCGGGCTTGATCCGTGTATGGGTGACCATCTTTACATACCGAAGCTCCTCCGTACCTCGAAAAGCACGTTAAGTCGATGGGACCGGGTGTCAGCCATTACGGGTCGTCAGAAGCCCGAAAGTCTGACAATCAGTCTTTCCAAGGGATGTCGTATTACCCAGTTAATGGGCTGTGGAGATCAGATTAGCAGTCGCTCCATGTAAAATAGTGATATACAGCTGCATCCAGTTAGACTGGAAGCCGACCCCAACACAGTTGGGAAAAGGCTAGACAGATTGATTAAACAGAAAAATAGGGAAACATTGTCAGTATATAAATAATAATACCTGGCCTTGTAACAGTTACAGCAGATAGAAATAAAATAATAAAGAAAAACAAAAAATTACTTCTAGACAAGCATTGTATAATAAATAATAATATAGTAATTAAAAGGAAGATAATTGTAATAATACCGACGATGATTGCGATGGTCGTGAGTTCAAGGATTAGAAATAAAAATAAGTAAAATGCTTCGTTTTTACAAAATTATCGTTCATTAGTTCTTGGAGACTTATTAAGAATTAAAAGACACCCCACTTTTTAACGATAATGAGTTAAATTAGCTTTAAACGACACTTTTTATAAGATTTATAATACAATTAGACTTTCTGAATTGAAAACGAGAAAGATTGGCACGAAAGTGGGTGTACTTAATTTATGGAAATAGAATTGTGGTACCTATTAAGTAATTTTAGTGATTACATTTATTTAGGGCATCTAGCTGGAAACTGCTTCGTAGAACTATCTGAAAATGATGATGATGGTATATAAGAAAATAATTATATCGTTGCTTGACCAATAAAAAGTTTAAGAACTGGATACGAGTAATAGAATTCAGAACCTTGATCCACTTGGTACTATGATAAAACTTGCTCTCGGCTTTCTTAAATATCCAACTATTGTCTCAGGAGTCACTCGGAGATCAGCATTTAGCAACACATGAAATTATATGAAAGCTAATAGAGGTGTGTAGAAAAAGGAGACATGGACCAGCGACGGGTAGGAGTGTAAACCTCGCATAGTAATATAGAGGTGTGAGGAACAAGGTGTAAAGTTCACTCATCCTCCATAGAAAAGGGAGGATCCTCCGGAAGGGGTGTTGTGTCTGGTGGACAACTGCCCAACTATTGATGTTGGGACATTGTTCCTATATAAATATGTTAGTCGCGCGATAAACTGTGCTATGCTATGAAATCTATACGACTTAAAATTTGGTCGTGTAATGCAAATGGTGGCCGTTATGATTTTAATACCTGAATTTGTACTATATTATGCACAACGCATAATTTTTTTTTTTGTATTGTATTAAATTTCTTATTTTTCCATTACAGATGAGACGTGTAGTGTACGTGTGAGTTATGCTGAGCTGGAAGCTCGTACCAACTCCCTCGCAAGAGCCATCACATCGAGAGCAAGACCTTCGGGCGCTAACAGGGATGGAGACTACGTCATCGCTGTGTGCATGCAGCCGAGTCATAGGTGAGATATCGAACTTGGTGAATAGTAACTTCAGTTTCGAGTCTGGGAGCGGACCTGCCTGCGATGTATCTGGTATTGCAAATGTACATAGACGGTAGTGAAGATCAGGTGGGCTGCCTGATGGTTGGCAAGAAATAAACTCAAACTCAAAGAATTTATTTCAATCAAACCATTTATAGACACTTTTGAATAGTCAAAGAGTCGGTCAGTTAGTCAGAAAGTTGAAGCTAGCCCATTCCAAAACGTAGATCTTTATGGATAAGAACAGGTAAGAAACTCCAAGGACATTCTTTTAAATACAGACATTACAAAACCCTTGGTACATTATTCTTGTTGCTTTTATATGTGAGAACAATGTACAAAAAACAATTCAAAATATACGATTATAAATAAGCCCTGGCAGATATAAGATGACCAGTCTCAACTGACGGCGCCCGTTCACGAACATGACGTGTGGATCAGCACCATCCAGCTCAACCATTTTGTAGGGAACCGAATGATCCAACACGCTCGCCACCGCCAGACATTTTCAACTGCCATGCTCTTTCAAGTCAAAATAATACAATTTGGGGAAAGGAACTGGCACCATAGTCTTTAACAATAACAGTATTTGAGGCTAGAAATAATATAATTAACTATACACTTAAAAGGCGCTTTGGTCATAGCAGGTGCAAGTACATTCGGTGCTGTCACTTATATAGTAAATATGGAATTCGAAATTTGACTTCTCATTGAAGATTACTTCATCGTCTAGCAATTTCTAAAACATTTAGATGTTATTTTCCAGCACTATCACCACTTTGCTGGCAACATGGAAGGCAGGTGCTGCCTACGTGCCAATGGAGCCAAGCTTCCCCCAAGCCAGAATCTCGCACATCCTCAAGGATGCTGAACCATCTCTTATTATTTATGATGAAACCGGTAGGTTACTTCTTCATTACTTCAAGACTCATCAATATGTTTTTAATTCTAACCAATTTTGATTACAAATCCATCGGCAACCAGTACTTCTTTACTCCGTAACAAATATGGAAGATTTTTCTTGTAACAATATCTAACCTTGGATCTATCATCTGGTTTTCAGCAAATCCCGCTATGTTCTCCGGGAGCGGTGTACCAGCTGTATCCTACGAAGAGTTAGCACACGAAGCGGGTGGACTGTCAGCTGACGTCGTCCAGGACATAGAAGTACTGGCTGCAGCTAGGAGCGAGAGTATTGCTATTGTGCTGTATACTTCTGGAAGCACTGGCATTCCTAAAGGTATTTGTCTATTTGGATAATGTTATAATTTTAGTGAAGTTAAATATTTGTAAACGTTGAAGGATTAGTGTTAATGTTCACACGAAGAATGTATGATTGAAAGTTTATTAAAGTCGTTGATAATTTTTTTTTTATCAGAAACACTCCGCATACATGGTTCCGTTTTAACAAAAATCTGATATTAGAATTAGTAAAAATCTGATATCAAATATCCTCATCATTCTTTTTTCTAGGTGTTCGCTTGTCCTACGCAGCGATATGCAACCGCCTCTGGTGGCAATTCCACACCTTCCCCTACAGTGACACCGAAGTAAACTGCGTGTGGAAGACAGCTCTGACCTTCGTAGACTCAGTGAGCGAGATTTGGGGTCCACTGCTGCATGGCAGAACTCTGCTTATACTGTCCAGGGAAACTACGAGGGATCCCCAAAAGCTTGTCAACGTGTTGGCTGATAATCAGGTGAGTTAAATTAAATCAACGATTACATTAATTCATTTTTGGTTCTACGATGTCCAAACGATTTTTATCAAATTGTCGTTGTAAAAAATGCCAACACATTTCAAAATCAGTAATAAATTAGAATTATGTTAATTCTTTATATTTTCTTTAATTTGTGATTAAAATCCATTGTTTCTATTTCAGATCCAACGTCTAGTTCTAGTACCGACTCTTCTCCGTTCCATCCTCATGTACCTTTCCCTCAAGCCTTCTGAAAGACCCCTTCAGAACCTCAAACTCTGGGTTTGCTCCGGCGAGACCCTTAGCAAGAACTTAGCAGCACAGTTCTTCAAGAATTTTGGAGATCACAATGGTTATAAGCTTGCCAACTTCTATGGCAGTACTGAAGTTATGGGAGATGTGACCTATTATGTCTTGGAGAATACCAGCCAACTTGATATTCATCCTACTATTCCTATTGGTAAGTCTTCTTCTTTTTCGTGTGGTTAGTGAATAACCCGGTGTCAGAGTTTTTATGCCGCCCATAGGACTCTGACTTAGAGCTTGGGCAAGAAGATTGGTAAGTTATTTGTTCACAAATGATTTAAAAATTTGAGTCGATTCACAAGTTGGATTTTTTTATATTTCCCGTAACTCACTGTTTTTTTTTTAAACTATAAAGCAGTAATAGTGAGCGTCGGTAACCCCTACTGTGTCACTTTAACTGCTTTTATTATAACTGAAATCTGATAAAACAATAACAGATTCCAAGTTCTAATAAAGTAACTACACCCATCACGTCTGAGAAGTTTCGCTAGTTAATTTAATATGACCCAAGTATCGTAACCTAAGCGTCTGCTCGGCTCTGAGTCATCATCATTAATCTGCCAAGGCTTTTAATTTTTTTGTTTTTATTCTGGGCTGGAAAATCCTCAAGGATGTCCTCCACCCTGGGGTAGGCGAAGAGGTCTGTCAGATTCCTACTGACTAAGGGGATCATCAAATCTTGTGCGATCATCTACCTAGCCTTGTCCCAACTGTTTTGGGATCGGTTTCCAGTGTAACCGGACGCTGAATACTTGTATTTTACATGAAGCTAATGATGATGAGACGACGAGTCCTTATTAAATAATATCTAAATATTTAGATGACCTCATCATATTTCATTTTCTTTCCACAGGTGCTCCCCTAGACAATTGCGCTGTATACCTGTTGGATGAGGAGATGAACCCAGCTCGGGAGTCAGAGCCTGGTGAAGTGTGGGTGGCTGGGTGTAACTTGGCGGCTGGGTACGTGGGAGGACAAGGGGCTGATAAGTTCGTTGACAACCCTCATGCTGCACATCCAGGTATCTATTTCAAACTTAATGTATGCATTCACCATACTACTTAGTTGTAATCACCCAAATCTACTTTCATGTTGTTATGCTTACTGCATTCGTTTATTTATTTTCATCCAGTTTTCATATACACCGATACGTAGTCTTCTAGGAGACTGCTACTTTTGTCCATCCGACATAAGTGTGGCACACCTATCATTGCATAATTTTTCTTTCCAAGATTTCGGTCGCCTGTACCGCACTGGTGACTTCGGAGTGCTGCAAAAGGGAGTAATTATGTATGCAGGACGTACAGACTCTCAGATCAAGATAAGAGGACACCGGGTGGACCTGCAGGAGGTCGACCGCGCTGTAGCTGGAGTTGGTGGTGTTGATAAATGTAAATATTTGAAAAATACTATTTAAGCTACGATAATCGATTTTTAACGATCATATACTTTAGATCAGGTCTAAACGAGTAGTGTTAATGATTTGAAAAAAATATATGTTAAATTAGAGCATTTTCTTAATAAGTTAAGAATATTTTAGATTATGTTTATATTACATAGTGAAATTAATTTGTAAAGTTATGTCTAACGCAGATAAAAAACAGAGAATCACGCAAAATCTATCAAGCGTATTTTTCTGAAACCTTCACCATTTTAAAGATAATTTAATTATTGATCTTTTAGTATACGAGTTTTATTAAAATACCTTTTGTTTTATGTATAATAAATTAATAATGCGTCTAATTTGGGACAGCGCTCCTTGATGGGCGAGTCCTATTACTAACTGGACGTACGACGCGTTGTGTGAGCTCAGTACAGAACACGCAAGCTAACCACTCCTCAAGGTCACTGTCATATATCTGCGTACTAAAATGAAATCGATCAAACCACCTTAAATGCTTGACTTTTTGTAAACTCAGATTTAAAAATATATATACATTTTTTAATAATAATACAGGGTGTATCAGAACGGTGTGGTCAAATTTAAGGTTGTGGTACAAACCATTAAACTAAACAAATTTCTCCAAGTAACATCGGCCTCCGACATCGTAATAGAGAAAAAATTATCTGTTGTCCCATACAAAACTTCAATACCTATTCAACTGTTGGCGGATATTTTATGGCTACTTTCTTTTTAATTTACCAAATTTTTTTGATAACCCCTGTTTAAATAGACATAATTTTTTTCTAACTGAACAGACAGCTGTGCTGCTGGGGAGTTTGTTGCGCCACTTCTTATTCCCAGCTAAAGACACTAGGAAGTGGTGAAGGGTGGGCGTTTTGGGGGACTGTCTTATGTAATTTTGACGTTCGAAAAGTACTAATTCTCAGCCCAGTTTGAATAAATGACTTTTTAATTTGAATTTGAAATTTACAGGACCTTGTTCCTGCCTGTTCATAAAGATAATTACCTAAAGCTTACTAAAGAGGTTACTACTTATTTATGAAAAACTTTTCATTTAGTGTTTATATTCTTAAGGTGTGGTGCTATGTTACGGTCTGGAATGCGGCAACCCAGAGATCCTGTCGTTTGTCACCATCAATCCCGAAGCCAGGATAGCCGCACAACACATCGAGGCTGCCTTGAAGAATTCACTCACACATTACATGATTCCACAGGTAAGGTTCTACGAAATAATTGTGAAAATAAGCGTAGATTTGAAACAATAAAGGCAGAATAATAAATACTTTTCAATATTATGATTTGAAACAAAATTAAGAATTGCCAAACAATTTAATATGTGTTTCAATTTTTTCAGGTCATTGAGGTGGAGAGCATACCTCAGCTAGTCAACGGTAAAGTTGATCGACAAGCTTTACTGAAGATGTATGAAAACACTAACAATAACGGTAAGCATTAAGATGATAAGTACTTAAAAGAATTATTTATAGGAGCTATTAGAAAACATAAATATCAAAATGACGATCCATAACCAATAGATATACAAAAATAGGTATATCTATTCATAACGTTTACATAATTCATCCAGATACAAGAGAGAATTATTTTATATTCCAGATGACTCCGAAATCCCGCTAGATATCGACTACTCCTCCGTACCACCCTCGGATAAGCAAACTGCCACAGTTCTGTTCGAGACGGTCGGCGAAGTGCTCGGCCGCGCCGCGCGTGGCGCCATCTCTGTGAGGGCAGGCTTCTACGAGTTGGGAGGAAACTCACTCAACTCTATCTACACCATTACTAGGTTGCGGGATAAGGGTTATTTTATTGGTGAGTTTAATTTACTATGCTATAAGAAAGGAAAGAAAAAGAGAAAAAACTGTACAAATCGAAGCATTTTATGATAACAAGAGCAAACTAGATGACTTCAAAAAATATTCAAAAATTGAAACTTAAGAGTCCTATATTGGATTGAATCCTCGTTATCGTCTTCAAATTGGAAAACTTACAAATAAACATAACAGAACCATTTTTTTTTTCGTTTATGTTAAAATGGATGACTTAATAAAAATTAAGTTAAGGCCATCTACTTTTGCAACTACAGACAAAACGGTATTGTTTGCATCATTTGGAAGTGATTAAAAAATCATCTTAACACAACTTCAAACAACTAAGTATATAACTAAAAACCAACTAGCTAACTCTAATTCCTCTATAATCTTCCAGATATCAGTGATTTCCTCGGTGCAGCTAACTTAGGCGAGGTTCTATCCCACATGAGCACCAGTCCCAACCACGAGAGTGATGATAGTGAACTGTTTACTGCTGAGCCCTTAGCTGATGAACATAAACAGCAGGTTATTGAGTGAGTATAATGTATTATTCATTAAGCACAGTAAATTCGAAGTGTGAGTCAAAGAGGCAAAGGCAGGGAAGGAATTTAAAAGAAGATTTTGATCTTTATACATAGAGGGCGACAGTATACTTATTTACGCTTGCTCATACTAAATTCAAAACTATTTTTATTTACAAATTCTTAATTCAAGAGAAACTTAAAGCTTATTTCTTCGCCGTGCTTTTTGTGCAACGGATAACTTTTTGTTGAGAGACGCCTCATAATTGCGTTTTGTTGAAGATGAAAAATAATTTTTAACAATTTTCTGGTCGTTTTTTTTTTTGGTCTTGGTTACGAAAAACTTGTCCAAAATACTTTTTTATTTCCAGAATGATAGTGTCATCGTTCTACAAAAAGGCAGAGTTGGAGCAGTTCCTCAAACACGAGATCGACACGAATGACTACGCAATCCTCATCAGTGACACCTGGCAGGCGCTCCTCAACGCTAAACTAAGCGTTGTACTCAAGAATTGTAAGTATATCACTGTTATGCTCTTCACTCAACCCATGCGATACATCTTATTACGCATTGCACGCAAGCCAGGCACGATGATTGGAGGAGGCCTTTTTTTTTGGATGGGTAATTGGCAAATAACTTCTCCAACTCTGGGCAGAGCGGAAGGGCGTGTCAGACTTTTACTGACTAAAACCCACCAGTGCTCCTTCGGTTGCCCTGTTGGAAAGTAGATCTATACCTCCGTATACAGGGTGGCAGGGTCATTGACGCGAAAACTGTTACAATGGATTCAGTACATGATTCTGAATTCTGGGGTTACAATTTTTCGTCGGTTATTAAAACAAAAGTCAGCTGTTCCATACATTTTGACCGCGTAGGTATTGCACTTTTCTATGAAACAGCTGATTTAGAATCATGTACTGAATACATGGTAAAAGTTTTTGCATCGATGTCCTAGCCACCCTGTACAACCCAAGGGACTTGTCAATTTGCTTCTAATAATCCACATATTCGAAAAATCACAAATGCTTGCTGTAAAATTACACAAACACCCAAAATAAGGCGACAATGCTGCTTGCTGACAGAAAAAGGCATGGTGGTATTAATACCACGTATCCCTTTCCCAGGGAAATTACTTTTAAACCTGCCCTTTCCCGCACATGTTACATCTTCATTATGTTACCCACAGCATCAGGAGCCCCGGTAGCTGTAGCACTGAACTTCGACGCTCGCGACGAGCCAGAAGTGGCAGAGATAGGCGGTCTCTTGAAGATCATGCTGTTCTTGGAGTTCGTCGAGAGCTCTGTCAGGGATAGCATGTTGCCGCCAGGGAAGGGTAAGTTAACATATCCTTGAAACTGTACAATGTGTTCCTTTTGATGTTCCATAACTCTAAGGTTATATGCTATAAGTTTAAATAATACAAAAAGTTCTAGAATAAAATGACACGTCGTGGGACGCCTGGCAGATGTGAAACATAGAAATTATTATGTACAGGTAATATGCATAAAAGGATAGTTTACAGAAAATAAATATGGCGACTGTTGGCATGGCGACGCGTCGCCACGCGTCGTTACACCAGCACTCGGTCTGACCCGCCGCTATCTAAGATGTTTCACATTAAAGTCTTAGAAAAATACATCGTTTCGAAGATAACATAACGAATCTCGATGTGTGTATCTAAGTATCATTGATTAGTACGAGTGAATCATTTTCATTCGAACCGATCATTCATATTTAAAGCTAAGAAAATGCGACGTTGTCATATTTCTTTTATTTTTTTTTTATGCATGAAAATAGTGTTTTTTTTGTAAATATATAAATAATCATGACTTAGTCGAATTATTTTGTATGAAAAATGAAAAATAAAAATCGTATGTTAGTTGATTCTTTTACATGGTCTCAATAATATCATAGAGTTAAGGGATATCAAAAGGAACACCTTGTATAAGTGACAAATTGATGACGTAGTCATCAAATAGTCCATTATAACTACTCTAGCTGCTGGGAGGAAAGAAATCTATTCTTTGACAAAAAATACTTGACCATAATTACTGTCAATTAAATGTTACAAGTCTTAAAACGCTATGAATGAAAGAGTCTGAGTGTTGTGCGTGTGGAAGAGTCCTTACAGATAAGATATTCCGTTAAGCATGCAATAACCTTTGCAGAGTCATGTCTGAGGTCTTTCTGGGACCTTTTGAGAAAATAACAATGTCAATCAGAGAACCTTAATTAAAAATTAGATGCTGTTTGTCACTCACCAAAAACCCAGTATAAAATAGTGTCCTCATCATTACCTTCCATTTTTTCCAGGCACAATCCTGCATTCCTTCATGATGGCGACAGCAGAGAGCCTCACTCCTCGAGAGAACGTGGCCGCCATAAGGGCGCTGGAGAACGCTACCATGAACCTTGCCAAAGAAGGAGGCTTCCGTGGAGTATTCACTACCAACACCAGTCCGCTGACGCAGGTAAATAGAGGCTAGATGGTTATTCAATTATTGTGGGAGGAATTATTCATTCTTCCATGAAATGTCCGGGGGTTTAGTAAAAGTAAAGATTTTTTAGGAAGAGATTAGTACGGTCATCATCATCATCATCATCATCATTTTAGCCGTAAGACGTCCACTGCTGGACATAGACCTCCCCCAAGCAACACTATTTCGACCGGTTCTGTGCTTCCCGCATCCAGCGGATTCTTGCGGCCTTCACAAGGTCATCGGTCCACCTTGTGGGAGGCCTTCGAACGCTACGTCTTTCGGTACGCGGTCTCCACTCCAGAAGCTTTCGGCCCCATCGGCCATCTGTTCTGCGAGCAATGTGCCCTGCCCATTGCCACTTAAGTTTGGCAATTCTTCGGGCTATGTCGGTTACCTTGGTTCTCCTGCGGATCTCTTCATTTCTGATTCGATCATGTAGGCAAACTCCATGCATAGCCTCTCCACTGTCCTTTGAGTGACTTTAAGCCTTCTTATAAGACTCATTGTGCGCGACCGATTACTACAGTACTACGAACAAATTGCTACGTTACTGTTGGAAGAATAATTTTGGTTTGTGGTGAAAGATACGGGCAGAAATAAGAGACGTTTGAATTTTCTCTCTAAACTTGGCGATGCGTCGGCCATAACCATTTGGTGTTGTCACATGTGTCTTTTGGTGTTAGGTTGTATCTTTTTTTCATCAGCACGCGTAGAATGACTACAATAGAAACGGGTTTTGTCGACGGAAGAATAGACAAAAAATGACAGATTGTGATTGTGAATCTGTCATTTTGTCTATTCTTCCTCTCGTGCTGGTATACCGAAAACTCGTTGTCTAATCTGTTACAAGGATTGTTTTGGCTTGAGACCTAAGTGGGTACTGGAAAAAATCTCATGGATACTCTGCCCTAAACTTACAATATTCTTTTGTTTTTTCAGCAATTAGGTACAGATGTCCTAGGCTACCAGACCCTCTTGGACTACCAAATAAACCAGTACGTCGACCCCAATGGAGACAGGATCTTCGGGAATGCGCCCGATGATATGAGAGCCATAGTATGTTGGAAACCACTGGACTAACTCTGTGATATTTTACAAGATAATTGAGACATTAAAAGCTTCAGTATTAGGTGTATTTTAGATTGTTTTGTTATGTGAGTAGTGTTTTATGGATGAGCTTTAAGAAGTTAATTATGTTAATGGAAAGTTGAGCTTGTAACATCTGTTTAAGTTCCTCAAATGCCTATTAAAATTTTATTTTTTAATTGGCTTTTGAGGAACAGTACGTTTAGCATGACCACAATAGAACGGGTTTTATCAACGGAAGAATAGACAAAATGACAGATAAATAATCACAATCTGTCATTTTGTCTATTCTTCCGTCGACAAAACCCGTAGAAAACCCGTTTCTATGGTTGTCATGCTACGCGTTGTGTTATAAATATTGTGAATGTTTTATGTTAAAAGTTATGAAATAAGATATTTAGTGAGCCCAATAGACATTTAAAATAGCAATTTAGACTTTGTTCCAATAAGATAAGGCTCATTTTAGGAAACTTTAAATAGTTATTGTCATAGTGCTTGTTAATTTTAGCCTATTTTGTTTGCTTTCTGTTTGAACAGTGAAAGACTAGTTTTTTGCATCTTGCCAATTTTTGTCCTTTTAATTTGTCAAAAGAACAGTATTTTTAGACCTAATTTAAAACATTTGTTATAACTACGTTAATGTTAAATGTTAAGTAAGTAAGTGAGAAAAATCAGTGATAGAATAACTAAAAAATTGATAATACTAGGTATTACGTTAAATGATGCACACTAAATTAGTTAGATGTATTAAGTGTGTTTTTATTGTTATTATTTAACCTCGCAAAAATTCTGTGTTTAAAATATTTTTTAAGATTTTGTGTGGGTTCGATATCGACTCACTATTAAGTATTTTAAGGTCAAAAATCATTTTGTTTAAAATTTTACCAAAATAATTATAATTATATTTATAAGCCAGATGAGGATCGAATTTTCCCAGTGATTTTTTGTAACTCTCAAAAAGTTTAGGAAAATAAAATACCATTTTCTTCTACTAATACATTTATAATTGAAAGAAAAACACAACCATAACTACAATTGCATATTCCATGATACAGTTACAACAGTTTTTATAGAATAACATTTAGGTAATGATCAGGCCCGTTTTTAGAACGATGTTAAAGCATTGTAATTTATATTATTCTTCTTCGTGTCGATGGCACGGCAGGTTTAATTTATCTCTATTTAATACGCACATTAATGACGTGAGTAGATATTAGTATACAAACTGGTAGAATACATGCTTGAGCATAGTTTTTCAATACGAGCATAAAACATTAACACACATATACACACATATTTTTTTTTTGTAATGTCCTTTACTTTGTGCAGAATAGACATTTTTTCTTTATTTCCGTTTTGTTAATATCTACGGTCAGCAAGTTGGTTGATGTACTATGTGCACTCGTACACTAATACATATATATATTACTATATATTTAAACTACAATAGCTATAGGTACTCTATTAAAAATGTCCGTAGACAAAAGTGAGAATATCTTTTGAACCATTTCTTAAAGAAGAGTTTCAGAGTTTCAGCTCATCTTTCAAGGTTCATGTAAGGATATAATACCTTGTTTAATGCTCGTGATGGAAACGTTGTTTATTTCTATAATGTCCATCTTAAAATGGGTCTTATTCATCTTATGTTATACAGGGTTAATTAGCAACCAAATTACCTTAGATCACCCCTATGCCAATGTCAACAATTTTCGAGTAATTTGACATTTTATATTTTAAAATGTATGAAGTAAAAAAATAAAAGGTCAAATTACGCGAATATTGTTGACATTTGGATAGGAGTCAATCGGCGTCATTTGGTTGTAAATTACGCCTCCTACATTCTCTTAATGTATTGTCGACGTATAACCATTAACCCTGTTTATCAGGGTTATTGGTAACATTTTACATTTTTATTTCATACATTTTGAAATATAAAATCTTACTCGAAAATGGTTACGTATAACCATTAACCCTGTATATCAGGGTTATTGGGTACATTTTATATTTTTATTTCACACAATTAAAAACAATGTCAAATTACTCTAAAATGGTTGACATTGGCATAGGGGTCATCGGGGTAATTTGGTTGCAAATGACCTCTCCTACATCCCCTTAAAGGATTGCCAACGTATAACCAATAACCCTGTATATAATAAATAGAGTATAAGACCCTGGCACTACCTAGTAAAATAGAAAAAAAATCTAAAATGTGTGTTTTTGGGCGTATAAAACACCCCGGACCTAGCTGAAAGTGTGATTTTGAACCATCTTGAATTGGATAGGGTAGATCTGAACCGGTTGTGAAGAAAACCGAAAGGGAAATCGTGGCCCCCGGCAACAGGGCCACTGAAGGAACACGGGTGGGTTTTAGTCAGTAAGAGTCTGACACGCTCTCCCGCTTCACCCAGAGCGGGAGAAGATATTTGATAACCACCCCATCCAACTCAAGACGGTTCAAAATCAAGTAGCCCTGAGGCTACTTTAATTATTAATATAGCCCAGCAAAATGGCCAGTATACACAAACTTAGATTAATATCTATTACACAACACAGTAGGTATACTTATCTATCTGTGATTTTGATATGACTCGGCGATAAGTGTGTTACTTTCGATAGGATTTTACGTCTCAATAACTCTTGATCAATCGGCGGAAGAGACAGATTGATACCTAATAAGCTGTTAAAAGTTTTGATGTTGGGATATCAGTAAATATTACCTATACCTGATTAATCTTGGATTGCTATCTACATTTAACTCGAGTTAAAAATATGAAGATATATATCTAATTAATCCTTTATGGGAGACTGGTATCTGCACTATGAAAACCTTTCACACAGATTACCAGCCCCCCAGCCCCGCCACCTCCCCCTCATTAAAATCTGTTTTATAGGGACGACGTTATTAGTACATTAATAAATAACGACCACAAGATTATTATTTTTTTCTATAAAACAATTCAAAAGAATAAAAAATACATCGTTGTAAATGCTAGAAATAGGCCTTTGAAGTTGTTACTACAAAAATTTGGCAATTACAAAAAAAAACCTGTGTTTATTTATAAATTTTGAATTAATACTTCCAAGAATAATAATGTACCCTGTTCCCGACACTGGTAGGGTACGACAATTGTTTTTTTGTATTTTTTTTTGTTTTTGAGAAATGTTTTATTTTAAATATGTATAACAATAAATTTAAAAAAAGAATTATTTTCTCAAGTAAAAAGGGGTTTATAAAGATGTATATTATACTTAGGTGCAAATTCCATTTGCATTTATTCTTATATCAAAGGTTAAAAATTACAGAGTCAGGACTTATAGGTAATTTCTCAAAATATGAGCGTAAAATAAATAAAATGTAATTAAAAACGAATTGTTTTCGTTACATAAATAAAAAATAATAATATGAACTAGTTTAACTAGAACCGATACAAAATATGAAAGCTTTCTCTATTAAAAGATCTGATTTGTAAAAAAAATAGTGCAATGTTAAATTTTAAGCAAACCAGTGAATAAAATTTGTGTTAAAAAAACGGAAACATTGTAATTATAATAGTTAAGTATACTATAAAAAAAAATCCATTAATGTGTTCTATAAAAGTTAGAAAAAAACTAATTGTAATAATTATAATTATGAACATAATTTTTAAGCAAATAAATATAGTTTTTAGGTATATCTACATAAATTATAGATCTCTGTATTTTATAAGATAGTGATAAACTTTAAACTGTGTTTTAAAATTTGGATAAAATTAAGATAAAAATTATGTACTATTAAGGAATTTAAGTGTAATTTATTTGACAATAAATGTTTATCTGATAGATTATGTCTTTAGTTTTGCACTATGTTTGGTTAAATTCGAGATTTTTTTTTGACACTGAAGATTATATTTGTCCCTGTGATCGGTAAAGCTTTGGTTTCCTCAGAAAGCGGTGAAAGGTCTTTAAGTTTTGTGTTGAGCTACACGATTACTAACAAATGCTTGCAGTGACTGGACAGGTCCACTCAAATCTGTGTGGTTCTTTCCTGAAACAACCATTTTAGACACTTTTACATGGTCCTCACATGGCCTGATCAAGATTATGTCTGGATTTTAAAAGAGACTCTGACTCATGTGGTTGTTGCGCTCTTTCTTCTCAGAGGTAGTCAGTTAGGAAATGTTGACTCCTTCTCGCATATTTAAAAAAATCCTATACTATTTAAAGAGTAAACAATTTCTTTTCAACAGTCACACAATAACGTTTAACGTTTTTTGACACCTTAATGTCAAATACTGGTGAAAATTACAGATTTTCATGACGGCCGTTATAATATGACGGTCACTGCTCTTCTAGGAAACCGTAGCGTTATTGTGGCACAGATATCTAGATAAAGGAGATTTTCCAAGCTAGTCACAGCTATTATGGCGGTTAAGACTGACTATATATGGCCCAGTACCCTAATTGCGTAACTTATTTTCGTAAACGATTATGACAAATTTGTTTCATTTGTTTTATTTACGTTATTGAGCAGATTTTTTTTCCAACTTATGAAACAGTGGATTAGCAATCTGTTTCAAATCGAAACAAATTGTTATTGATCGTGCATTACGCAATTAGGGTACTGGTTTACAAAAAGCGGACATGTACCCCCGCCAGTTGACTTCCATTCCCGCCCGACTAAACACTGGCGCTATTCAGATTATTCCAAATATATACAGGGTGTAAAGTAACTGTTAATTACCATGAATGCAATACATAATTGAACCAACAAGCGTTGAAATTTTTCTTCGGTTACTAAAAATAAAACATGCAGTCATGGGGTTGCCATCAGAAGTAAAAACTTAAAACTAAGGAGTGAAAGTGGTTTTTTACTGAATTTTCAAATTAATTGTTGTATAAAAAACTAAAATTTCATAATTTGTAAATTAAAATAAATATGCTTTCACTGCTGGCCAAACGCAAAACGTCATACTTATACATATACTCTTAACATTAGCATATCGGTGAATCGAACTCATAAGATTTTGCCATTCCAAAAATCACTTAACGAGCCTAAAGAAGTTTTCACTTCAAAATAGCCGTTCCATACATTTTGACCGTGTAGGTATTGCACTTTTGTTTATTTTTTTTTATTTTTTTTTGTTCCTTCGCCCTGTCAAGTTAATGGTTTAATTGAAATAACTGGCAACCTCGTAAGAGATCATTGTACTTATCACTATGAACAAATTTTACTATGGGATCAAATCACGAAAAAAAAAACAGCTGCTCCGTACATTTTGTCCGGTTATGCGAACATAAATGTATAGAGTAGCAAATTTAATTTATACGCGAATTTTGCTTTAGTGCCGCAGTAAAAGTGGTTTATCATTATAAACCACTTTTCATCATTATGAGTACAATTACCCTTTACGTAGGTTTCAGTAATTTCCAGTACACCTTATAAAGCCTTTAAAAGATATTATGAAAAATAATATGTTATTCCTTTTAGAATATGTATCATCATTATAAGGATAAGTTACAGAAAACTACAGGAAAATTTTCACAAAGTTTGAACGAGAACAAAAATTGAGATCTTTATTTCTGGTCGGCAGCTGGGATTCGTATTTCAATTATCTGAAAATTAATAACAAATGATTATGAAATTTTTCTAAGTTGCATATGACCGTAGGATTCTAGATTAAATAAGACAAAGTAGGCAGTTTCAAAATACAAGGTGTAATAAAAACACCTTTCGCGAAGCCGTCATTTACGCATTCTGTACATCAAGTTATAATGTTGCTTTGTGCAAAAATAATTGCTGTTAAACGGGTTATGATTATTTTAGATGTGAAATACACTAAAAAAAAACGACATCCGAATTGATAACCTCTTACTTTTAGAAGTCGGTTAAAAATCACTTTTCATGGTATGTAGTGCAATGTAACGCTCGCAAAACATTGTGTTTATGGGTGCAAGCAACGGTACAGGAGCTGTGGCAGTATTTAAAATTAAATCATATCATTAATAAAAAAATCGTAAAAATCGTCAAAAAAGTTGGAACTTGCCACTTTCGATATCTCCGTAACTAAAAGGTTCCCAGGTGTGGTCCAGTATAAAAAAATAATATCATTATAACGGAAAGAACAAGTGGCTTTTGGCTACGTTAAGAGTCGAACACGGCGTGTTGCCATACCAAGCGCTGAACGCAGACTGACGCGCTTGGTGTGGCAACACGCCGTGTTCGAGTTCGCGACAAGTCAATCGTCATCCTGAGGATACCTCGTTGAGAGGAGAAACACGTGTCAATTTTTTTCGAGGTTTTTTATGGCTCTTTAGAAATAGCTAAGCGGAAAAGGTTACTAAATATATACACGTCTATTGTATTTTGTAATGGATTTCCACAAAGTCACGCCTGAATCAATTAACTACACGTTATAAGATTAACCAGGCAGAGGCGTGGGTATAGCACACCCATATGTAAGTCACCATAACATCAGAGTCATCCTGTAATGTTCCACTTGCTGGAACACAGGCCTCGTCTCCTCGAGAGGGAGTGGACTGTAAGCTACCACGCGGGCCCAGTGCGGGTTGGTAGATGTCCCACGCCTTTGAATTTTTGGGTCTAGTCACGATGTTATCCTTCACCGTTTTGAGAGCAGTGGCGATGAAAATATTTACACAAAGTAAAGCGCCTACCTGGGTTCGAACTCACGACCAACTTGTAAGTCGGGGCCGTTACCACTGGGCCACCACTGATCTCCTATTACTATTACTATTAAGGTAGTTATGTTAAAGTCCGTGGTCATAAATGGGTGAGCGTATTGCTGCTTAAGAAGTATAGACCCTTCTCCCTACTGAGCCATGTCTACAAGCTATTCTCAAGAGTCATCACAAAACTTCTCGCGCGCAGGTTTGACGACTGCCAGCCTCTCGAACAAGCCGGATTACATAGAGGTTTCAGCACAGCAGACCACATAATGTACGCTGCGGGAGTTTATACAGAAGACCGAAGAGTATAACCTGCCTCTCTACACATGAGCTGTACTGCAATCTCTTCAACGGTGCCAGATTTACTATCAGTACATCGAGGTGCTAAAGTGTCTGTATAAAAAACGCTACTATGTCAGTCCGACTCCAAGACTAGACCTCAAAACCTATTCTTCTGCAGCAAGGTGCGAGACAGGGAGACGTTATCTCTCCGAAACTGTTCATCGCTGCACTGGACGATGTCTTTAAGTTTCTGAACTGGAAAGGGCTAGGACATCAACATCAATGGCGAGTACATCACTCAACATCGGTTTGTCGACGATATAGTAGTCATGGCTGAGACTATGAAGGACCTCAATAACAATTCTCGCCGACCTCAATAAAGCTAATGAAAATTGGTTTTAGCACGCTGTGTATGAATCAGGATAATTAGATGTTTTTTCTTTACCGAATTATTAGAAACTAAGAAAAATACGAGCTAATATCAGGATTATTGCAAAACAAAATGGCTGCCAAAGAAAAAAAAAACTGACAACACATTCCTCGCACCGAAAGTTTTTGCCAAAAAGTAAATACTTGCTCTTTGTGCGCTATAAAAACGATCACATATATCATGGGTGTGCTCTACCCCGCTCTTGGATTAAGGGCATCATCATCTTCCTGTCCTTTTCCCATGTTACGTGGGGTCGGCGCACCATGTTTTCTTTTCCAGTCTCTCCTGTCAACTTGACCCGATCATTCGATCCTTTCTGTCTTTCATATCATTCCTCACACGATCTTTCCAATCCTTTGACCTTCCTCTTCCTCTATCAACATTTATATTCATCACTGTTTTAATTACATGCGTTTCATGTGGGAGAGGGAATAATACCATAAGCGTCTCGAGTCGTCGCCTTGTCAGGGCCAGCGCGCGTTTTTGTCGCCTTTGTCTTGGGCAGCCGTCGCGCGGCATTGTCACCGTTGCCTTGGCGAGCACGTCGTGCGTCGTTGTCCAAAGAAGCCGTTGCCCGCCGCCTTCAAAAAAATCAAAAGTATTTATTATACATAAAGCTAATGGGCACTTATTGAAAGGCAGAAACTCAAACTAATTATGACAGGCAGCCAGGCCTCACGGGTGGTATTCCAGGTCCAAAAGAGGCAGCTGTACCCAGCCCACTCCCCGGTTTTTCACGCCCAAAGTGGAAGCCATCTGCTTAGTCGCTAAGCATTGTGTAAGTCAAAAATGGCTCGGAGACTCCGAACTTTCTTAATTATATTGACTTTCAATCAATCAACAAAAACAAGAATGGAGAATAGATTTTTTTTTGTCCGTTTTGCATAATTAGAATAATTTATTTCTATAATAACCATAGCTATGACAAATGCACGACAAATCCTCAACTTAACATTTACACAACAACCTATATACATGGTAAATATAGACGGACAGATACTATTAAATAATAAGTTTAAAAAAACTTTGTGGAAAAACACTCTTAGGTAAAAATTGCCCTGTCACACAACGGAAAGGCACAAACTTTATACATAGCTAATTATCTAATAGGTAAATAAAGATAACATAGGATGACTCACCTCTGCAGTCGTCGCAAGAAAAGATTAAGGATACAACTCCCAACAACGATAGTCTCCATTAAATAAAAGAAAGCAGATAGATGAGGATGTTTTGAACAAATATCTGAGGACCCATCTTTGCACGAACCCTCGTTCATTTTAGTTTGTATAACTGAGCTGGCCGATCAGCAGCAAGGTCTATGAATCAATAGCGCAGGCTCCGGCGACAGCAGATATTATTTTGTGCAGGACATGCGCTGTGAATGCAACAGGCGATAGACCGAGAGCCGACTACGTCATAAATAAAGAAACAAGTAAATATTCAAATACTTTTAATTAAGATCAACCTATGTTTAAACAATTTATAAGTAATTGTTTAACCAAACTCCCCGGTTGCATCTGTTGACGGAATCTTCGCCCCACAAATATCTACCTTCGTAAAACATCTTAGAGCTGCAATCGCTGATCACTGGAAAAGGCCCATGAGCGTAGTGATGGGTTGGCTAAGATCCAGAATCATCATCTCAATAATCCATGCTACTAGCATGTGCATGCGCGACACAAGGCATAAATAAACCAATACCCAAGTTATTGGGCTTCGACGATGGAGCAGCCCTACCTAGACAAAACTGGTGTACATGTGGCCGATGAACTGAGAAGACGTCGCCTGCAATAAGTCGCGATAAATAAATGAGCTTGTGTTATGTTATATTCCGATGATGTATCACTGACTTTTTTATATATTATTATATTTTATTGTTTATTTTATTTAGTTTTTTTTTTTACTCTCCTATTGGGATTTTATTTTGTGTCCGTAAGTGTGTCCGTGGTATCACAGCGGGCCCTATCAGAATACCAGCGCTGCAGTATTTGTTTTTTTTCAAATATCGTAGCATTATGCTGAGATAGGAGCCTTTTTGACCTCGCACAGGTTTCTTTGTTTACATATTTTTATTTTTATTTAAATATTTTTCTGAAATTGTGTTTGTATAATTTTCTTAGTTTTAATGTTGTATTTCCTGTGCGTGTCCCAAATAAAAATATTTTCTTTCTATCTTTTTTTCTTGTAAATGTAAATTATGGGTCTCATTTGTAAGTAATTTCCTCCTACACAACCCGTTTAGTTTTCAAAGTCAATTATATTTATTAGTAACAGCTGAGAGTTTAAAAACCTGCACAGTTGCATTCAGTATCAAGAAACCTAGTAAATTTGTTTTCATATTTTGCCGGGAGGAACCCATGAACCCTGTCGAAAGTTAAAACCATGAGCTATTGCCCATGGATTACGTTCGCGACTGACCCGACGAACTAAGCGATTTAATTTGTACAGCACAATTTGGGATAGATACCTAGGTATTCCAAATTGTGCTGTACACATTATAGTAACTGTTACAGTGAGCAGGAAGATAATAAAACATAAAACTTGGCGCATGGAATCGCCATTCGAGCAGGTGGATACCTTCTTAATTAGGTCAGTATTTGATTTTGTTAATCGCAGAAAGATTTTTCCTTCATCTCTTCCATCAATCACTTCTAATGACTATTAATAACTATTACAGAATATAGCATTACGCCTTGTTTCCCCGAAGGGTTAGGCAAAGGTGTACCCATAGTAGGCACACCCACATTTCGCCGGTTACGTATAAGTTCCATGTAAACTCTTACTGACTAAAACCCACCCGTGGTCCTTCAGTTGCCTGTATGTTGCCAGGGGCCACGGTATCCCTTTCAAACTTTCCCGCGACCCCGACAGGCATCGGCCCTAGTGGATCCCGTCAGATGTGCTGACATCGCTTTTAGGTGCGCGTGGAACATAACGCGCCGTCGACCCGGGCCAGGTCCTTATCGGACGGCGAGGTACCCATTGCTCACTGTCTGCAAGCCCGCGCCTACGGTGGCCGGGAATCTCCCTGGGATTCCCGACACCCAGGACGTCTCATAGGGGCGGCAGCTAGGGGCGTGAGGGCGCGAAATTTGCCTCTCCGAACTGGTAATCGAACCCAGGAGCTCATGCTCAACAGTAGCGCTTGCGACCACTAGACCGACGAGGCAGTAATAACTATTAGTGATTGCGAAAAATTATACTTAACAGTTTTCTGATATTTGGGATCTATCCGGTATATGGTTAGGCTACATTCATTTTTATCCCAGTTCCCACTCAAATTATTAGTTCTTGTAGAAAGTCAACTTTGGTCTCAGGGAAGTAAATAGGTTTAATGGCTTTTAACGAGTCTATGTAAAATGAGTTTCCAGGCTTCTCTACAGACATTAAGAGCTTAGGTATTCTAAGGATTGACGTGCAAAACTCATGAATAAAACATTTATTTTACATTCTAGCTCCCTAACTACCTAGGTAATAAATCTAGGCATGCGCTGTAAGGATGCACTATTGGACCTCTCACCTACCTTTTTAATTGTTACTTCTCTCTCCCTCTAGCAGTTCCAGAATTTTCTACACGTGGCGGCAGGGGGACGGGGGATATTTTCTGGTATCGCCGAAAATAGATGGACACTGCATTGCAGTATATTGATTGATTCTGATATGAAGAAGTATTTGGCTACTAATTAGAATTATAGAATATTATTGCGCCTAGGGATGTGAAACGGTAAAATTACCCTGGTATAATACGGTATAAAATGTTATTTTCCGTAATTTACGGTATTTTACGGTAAAATATGGTAATTTTCGGTAAAAAACGTATTAGACGTACTCATACAGTCATACCCACTAAAACTTTACAAATACGGAAGTATGTTTGTGTGTATCATTTGTATGTCACTACTTCACTATTAACGGATAAATGGATTTGTATGAAATTTACTAGAAATATAAGCAGTATCGGAACTTAAAAAAAAAAAGAAAACTAGGCTCGTGCGACTCATGCGTACTAAAAATCCCTAAAACTTAATTCTCAAGTCAAGAATTCAAGAAATGAATCACATCATATCATGGATTATAATAATATCATCTATGTGCAGAGGCAGAGCAGAGGACAACACCAATTAAAATTAAAAACTTAATATGTCGCCGGTAATTTTACCGTAATTTAGATAAATGACCGTAAGAGAGAGATCGTCACGTCCGAATCAATTAATTATCTTTCATCAATTGTGCATAAGCTCCTCACAACGCTATTTCCACTGCCTTTTGGACCAAACTTAATTGGGTTCTTTCTGTTAAATTTACTAACTATAGTAATTAATTAGAATTACATAACATCACGCCCGTATTCTCCGAAAGGTTCAGCAGAGGTGTACCTATAGTACACATTTCGCCAATTATCTTTGAGTCCCATGTAATAGGGGGCGAGTCTATTGCCATCAACCGGGCACAAATCTAGACTCTGGGCTGCTACTGAGAAATTCCTGATGGAAAACCCCAATAACACTTTGCCTGACCCAGGAACCCAGGACCTCATGAAAACCAGTAGCCCTCGCGACCACTAAACTAACGAGGCAGTAATTAATTAGTAGGTACTTTTGGTTATTAAGAGAACTTCGTGACGGGTCGAACCATCAGGTTAAGCTACGATTGCCGCGGTTGGTCCATCTTTACATACCGAGATTCCTCCGTGCCTCGGGAAGCACGTTAAGCTGTTGGTCCCGGCTGTTACTCGTGGATCTTTGACAGTCATTACGGGTCGTCAGCAGCCCGAAAGTCTGACTACCAATCTTACCAAGGGGTATCGTATTACCCAGTTACTGGGTTGTGGAGGTCAGATAGGCAGTCGCTCCATGTAAAATACTGGTATTCAGCTGCATCCAGTTAGACTGGAAACCGACCCCATCATACTTGGGAAAAGGCTAGGCAGATTGATTAACTAAAAGTTAATTAAAAAGTTGTTAGGAGAATTAATCTTACTTTGAGACCTTGGTTCTAAAGGCTCAAATTAAATTAGCTAGCAAAACTCTGCAGACGTTATGGGATCGATATCTAAACACGATAAAATAACTAGTGTTTTTTTCTGGGGTTCAAAGACCAATGTTGTTACTGGAAGTTGAGTTGTTAAGAATATCTGTTTTCCTTTGTGATTTATCGTAGTGACTATACTAACCTGTTGTCGATGACCCCATGGAAAAATCATCATATTTATTTATTTTATGTTTTATCCCGTTTAGATTTATATTCATTACGTTTGCGAAGTTTCGCTAAGTAATTTAGTTTGACCCTGTATAATTATCTATGCCTACATATGTAGTTACATAGTGTAAAGAACTTGTAGGTACGTATGTACCTAGGATTTTGTAATATCTTGATTTAAAGAGTACTTGGAGATTCTTGCCCGTTCTTTTCCATGGAAATCTACGTTTTGGAATGGGCAACTAGCTTCAACTTTCTGACTAACTCTTTGACAATTCAAAATGGTTTAATTTAAATTAATTGGTCGAGTTTTAGTAAATTACGAAAAGGTATATACAACAAAAATTAAACAACATGTTTACTTTCACATTTATTATACCATAAATAGACACACAAACTACAGACAGTAATCTAAACACAGATAAACATTAATATCTAAATGAGTAATTATTGACTTATTCACATAATACTTGCTATGATTATGATGGACATTTATTTCTATGATCCCCGCGACGCATCCATTTATTCAATTTGTGGTTACATATAATTGAGACTAGATTATATTACAGAATGTGGCGTTTATAGTGAACAATCGATGAAATACAAAATAAAATAGATTTTTTGGTACATTTTTGATAAATTGATTGACCCTTGAGTTTGTTTCTAATCTGTGTACGACAAATGACGCGTACAAAAACAACTTTTAACGCTTTATGTTACCCTTAAAACGTAAAAAAGGAATCGATATGTTCTTAATTAAGAAGAATCATTAATTTCAATATTTTCAATCTTCTCGAGAATGTGTAGTTTTTGATAATTTAATGTTTTATTATACTAACAGTTTTTAAGTTAAAATAAGAACGTAG
Organism: Omphaloscelis lunosa; assembly: GCA_916610215.1. NCBI lineage: Eukaryota > Metazoa > Arthropoda > Insecta > Lepidoptera > Noctuidae > Omphaloscelis > Omphaloscelis lunosa. Next base: position 3,562,448 of record OU744266.1, on the reverse strand, counting down.
CATCCGTCTTACGAAACAAAATAAAATTATAAGAGTTTACAAAAAAAAAAGTTAATACCTAAAATAGATTTTTTGCCAAAAAAATAGATAAGATAACGTTTGTTAAATTAAAAATACAAAGATCTAAAAGTAAATTTTCTGTTCGCTGGCTATCCAGTTATTTACGCCACAGCCTGTATAAAATTATACAGTATATTTATATCTTATTATAAGTACGACTTATGACTAATTATACCTACAACTTATGGCAAATTATGCCTGCAACTTATGTCAAATTATGCCTACAACTTATGTCAAAACATACCTACGACTTATGTCAAATTATACCTACAATCCCAAATGAAAAGGGGGCTTTTAACAGACATACAGAAGCGCTAAGAAGAAGCATCTCAATCTGCAATTTATTTTTATTTATATTTAATTCAGAAAAAATATTGTTTAATGTCAGTTTTACTCAGCGCAAGACCCGAAATGTATAACGACTTAACAAAATACCGAAAAAGTATTAAATAAAAATAATAATTTGCGAAAATATTAGTTGTTTTGGTTCATTCGCAGTTCATCCTTAGTGCGTGATGAGCGTGATGTGTATATTCTCTAACAATAGTTCTTAAGAGCTGTCCTGATATGTAAGCCAAACATAAATTAAGTATTAATATTTTAATGCCCTAAATTATATAAATATTAAAACTAAATATATCAATTGTTATAATTTGTACTTATAATTTACGAATAATGCATATTATTTTATATTAAGTAACGTAAGTAACGTGCAAAGAAGAGTCGACACAAAAAAAAAGACCAAATTAAGATACTAGAAAGAAAGCTAAGCTAAAACTAAAGGCTTAGAACACCTGATAACTTTAGCTTAGGAAATGACAATTATCAGATGGATTTCCAATGTCAAACTCCTTTGATTCTATGTGAATTGGATATTTCAGATTTTAAAAAATCCTTACCTTTTTGAGTAGAGTATTAAGTAAAGTAATTGAATTATTTTTTTTAGATTATTATTAAATAAAACTTTTAGAATATTTTTGAAAAATAAAGAAAATACCATTTAAACCTACTATCTTAGTTAATTTTAAAATAAATACATGTTATTTAAGTAATTATCTTACTGTTAATTCCCTTAACTACCTTTTAAATGTTACATTATGCTTTAACTTACAACTAAGTTTTTCATAATTCATTAATCAGTAGACTTTGCCATACGTCCCCCATTTACAAAACAGTTTTTAGGAGGACCTGAGAATAATATACAAAAATAAACATAAAAATAAAGATTACTTCCTAGATTTTTAATTATACAGGGTGTAACAAGACCCTTCACGAAGCTGTCATACGCATTCTATACATCACACTGAGTAACTTTGTGCAAAAATATTTGCTGGAAACGACTTTTATTTAGGAGAGAAAATTCCCTGTGCAAAAGGTTGTGCTTATGAGTGCATGTAAACGGTACCTACAGGGATCGTGGGAGTATTTGAAGTTAAGTAATAATATTAAATTTTAAAATTTACTTTCGTAAAATAACAACTAAAAAGTTGGAACTGTGACCTACAGTATCTCCGTAACCAAAAGGTTCCTAGTGATGGTCCAATACATAAAAATATATAATAATAACGGGAAGAACAAGCGACTCTCGGCTTTAAGGGTATTCTTACACCCGTTTTATACCTACATATATTTTAATAATATCTTATTGTTAATTCCGATAATATCCCTTTAATAATTACTATCCCGTAACGATTTTAATTTTTTTTTTTTACTTTAACTTACAACTAGATTTTTCATACTTCATTAATGACTGGCTCATTAGCATACTGCCTCCATTATGATACAATTTTTGAGAGGACTTATAAATGTTTTAAATCAAAGTTCAAAAACATAATTTCACTACACTTATAATGACTGCTACATAGATTATGATAATTTTCTTAATGCAAGAATAATGCCCGGTTCCTATATGTAATTAATGATTTTCTGCACCGAAACTTGCTGGCTTTTAGTCTTTTTATAAAGATTTTGACGGTAGTAAGTATAATATGGCCAATACGGTGTACGTATTTCAAGCGCCCGTTTTAACTGTAAACTAATGGTAAATAAAGGAATCGGGCCCTTCTTCCGTTAGATACTGGGTAAAAGGGTTAATTTAACCTAAAATCTATTTAATTTTCACAAAATGCTGGGACTTATAGTCTTTAGAGCTTTAGACTATTATCGAGACTATTACTAAAATATTATTACATTTATTATTCGGCATGACAATAACGACTAGACACACGTTGTACATATATTTTTTATTATTAAATAATCCGTATTACACAGTGTATACATCAAATTTATAGTTAATTTAATTGATAAATTTTATTTTCTAACGAGTAAGATGTTGTCAAGTAAGATTTTTTTTTCTTATGCTAAGCAAAGAGCCTATGGAGAAAGAGCTATGTTTTTAAGTGCCTAATATTAATAATAATTTCAAAAGCAGCCTGATATTTGCAGCTTTAAACAATTGTGTAATATTTAAAACATAATAAAAGATATTGTTTAATAATTATAATTATAGGCCATGAGACATTATTTTTCCCTTTACCTAGAAGAATGTACGTATTTTTTATTTGAACTGCCTGGCTGAAATATTGTATTATTTATTAAAATTAATAAACTTTAATTCATTTTGTTACTATTATAATATTATTTCACAATTCACAATTCGTATTATAAGGCCTTATAATAAGAATTGTGAATTATTGATTAGTGAGTACTTATTAGTACTTACTACTGAGTATGTGAGTACTTTTAGCGCTAAACGAACTTAAAACATCGTTCTATTTCTGACAATCGTTAGAAGATGATAGAGACAGAATGATGATTTATGTAGATGTATTTAGCGTTAAACGTTTTTGTGACGCAAGTGGGCGTTAGTATAAGATCAAGAATTTTCTAAAAGAAAATATTAATTTTAATAATAAATATTAAAATTATTATTATTTCTCCAAATGTGGCCAGTAGTCACCGGCAGCGAGGAATAAATTTAAAAGTATCGTATGTAGGTAAGTAAAAGCGCACAATAAAAAAACTAAAAAAATCTATTTGTGTTTGGCATATTATGCTACATTGATGTATTTTTTATACGTACACTTATGTTTAATTAATTATTATACCTTATCATATCACCACTTACTTCGCGTCTTACTACTACTTACACGGCTCTAGTTTCATCACGATCTCTTCGCCTTTGTTGTATTCTACAATAATCACTACTTACGAATAATTATTGTGATCGGTACCTTATAATTACTTATGTATAATTAAGATACCTTATTATTACTTATGCATAATTAACATACCTTATTCCGACTTATAATTAACTATGATAGCGTATTGATTAATGCTGATATCATCATATGACTTATGTTATTTAATCGTTACTATTTACACACTACTATTTTATTTCTTTGGTTTTTTCCACGTCCATATCCGCTTTGATTTACATCGTCACGCGTGCTACTTATACATTACCTATTCCTATTCAATTAATAACTATCTTAAAAATGCCTTAAAGCGGCTACAATCGACTTATTGCCTACTGGGTAACCCAACAAAACTTTCACGGCACGGTTGGCGCAGTGGTTAAGCGATTGACTGCTATTCCGGGACTGGCTATTTGTGTATGTGAGTTTAAATGTTTGTAAACGCACCCAGAATACAGGAGAAATTCCTAGTGTGGGGCAGTTTAAAAAAAAAGAGATCTTCTTTTTGTTATTTGATAGCAATTAAGGGGTTAGCCCACCTGATAGTCAGAGGTCACCGCAGACCATAAAAATCTGAAATAATAGTCCTCCAGACCCTATTTCGGCCATGGCGGCCAATCTCAATGGAGACTAGCTTTCGGCGCCAGAGAAATTAAAGTGCACAAGGGCGTGCTTAAATTTTGATCAATTGCTAAGCAATTGATTAGCAAAATTCTCATTCATAAATGCTATTTAGCGCTAAGAAGTCGCAAAATAATTGATTAGTAGCTGTCAAAATTAAACACCACCGGTCCACTCTTAAGAGGATGCTAAGAGGCAAGATGGCGTATTTTATTTGAATCAGCTGATCGTATTCAGTAAGTTGACAGTTCGAAGCAAAATAAACCGGTAATTACTTATTATTTTTAAGATAAAGTTGTTAACGTAACTTTGTAGTGTACATAAATGGATGGTTTTTATAGAATTTACTGATTTAACTTACATAACTAAAACAATGAGTAATGATTACCGATTTTCTTTCTGTCAACTTACTGAATATGATTAAAGTCCAAGTTTAGAAGAAGACTGTGTTTTTGCAACCGAATATAATTTACCTAATCTTTTTTTACTTTTGTTTTACGGTGATTTTAATTGTAATTTTAATTACCTACCCCCTTTTTTAATGTAGATAATTTGTAACAAATTCAAACTCATTTATTTCAATTAAACCATTGACAGGCACTTTTGAATTGTCAAGGGGTCGGTCAGTCAGAAAGAAGGAAAGGAAGGTATTATAGGATTCTTAGGAAGTGGTGGAGGGAGGGGCGTTTTGGGCGACTGCCTCATGTAATTTTGACGGTCAAAAAGTGCTGATACTCGGCCTAATTTGAATAAATGACTTTTGATTTTGAGTTGTAAAGTTGATATTTATAACTTTCAATTGATTTTGAGACTAAGATCAGTCTGTGTTTCTTGTGAATATTTTACATTGGATTTTCTGAAATACTGATCTAAAATGCTAAACAGGAACGCCATATTTTCAACTACCTTGCCGTGCTTTTTGAATAAAAATAACTTTCCTTTTATTGAAGCCGGTAAAAATACGAATAAATCTGTATTCGTGCATTATTGTGAAGAAACTGCATAATATTCTAACTATTTCTAAGCCATCTTCGCCCGTGCTTACAACTTACTAAAAACTTGAATGGCGTATAGTTAATCATGTATGTTGCGCGTACCGCTTCAATGTACATTTAGGTCCGGATATTTCTTATTTTACTCTACTTTTCTTGAATTATTCTTGCACACATTCACTGTACTTCTCTTAAGTCCTAAAATATAAGGTACGAGCTACGTATTACCTAACTGCCTCGCTGACTCTGCTACTAACATAACAAAACCACTATTCTGGATATCTCAAAAAAAATTGGTCACGTGATGACTTTAAAATACGATGCCACCGGTCGGTAATTTTATAAACACATAATTATACACACAATAATGGTGAGCAGGTGGCAACGGCCGCGTGTAACGAGTTGTAGGTCGAAGGTTCGAACCCTAACAGTCGCTTTACTTTGTGTAAATTATTTCATCACCACTGCTCACAAAACGGTGAAGGAAAACATCGTAAAGAAACCGGTCTAGAACCAAAAATTCGAAGACACGTGACATCTACCAACCCGCACTGGGCTCGCGTGGTGGATAACGGCCCACTTCCTCTAACTGAGAGAAAGCCTGTGTCCCAGCAGTGGGAACGTTATAGGCTGGTTATGTATGTTATGTAATAAGGGTGAAAATCGCATCAAAAACCGTCACGAAAAGCGACTTTGATTTAGAAAAGATTTTAGGAAGAGAGATATAACGTCCAAAACCGTCAAGCCTCGTTGACTCTCATGAGACAACTCATACATGCGGGTAATTAGTGGTGGATTAATTAGCATTCGCATTCATTGTTAGCATGCGAATGCTCATTTAGCATTTAGCAATTGAAATGTAGTTGCGACATACTGTGAAGTGCGAAGTAAATTTATCGCTTCGTACTTTTTTTATACTATCATACGTCAGAGCTTGTTAATATGTTTGAGTTTGTTAATATGTTTGTATTCGCATATTAGCAAATAGTTTAGCAATCGCAATTAGCATGCTAATACAAAGGAATTCACATGCAAATGAAATTTATGCGAAATCGCATTAATTGACATTACTACGAGTTATACATCTATTTTAACGTTAAATAATGGCTAATATCGTCTGTGGGCTGTTTCGCTGTAAGGCGGATATTCTCGTCAATTAGAAAAATAGTAATAAAAAAATGACAGGTAAGACTGAAACATTCTGAAAAATGTCGAAAGTTGCGTAATCCGCTTGTCAGTGTCAAACCGCGGTACTTGAAGGTAGTAAATTTTACATTTTAATCGGGGCTTGAGCAATTTTACACTTCATTTACTTGACCACCACCAAGTTGGAAATCACCAGTTTGGAAATGGAAGAATGAGGTGGGAACCTGGTGCTCCGTTGAAAGAGAGGATCCACTAGCCAGACGGTGCAGTTACATACTTTGGCTGGCTCACTGCCTGTATTTCCAAATGTCGAGGTCGATTTCTTGGCAAACGAGATGTAGGATTGTGTGACGTCAGTGTTGGTAGATGATTACGTAGTTGTCACATAGCTACATAGATGTCGCTACAGTGTCTTATAAATTGAGTAATTTAGTTGAATTCTCATAATTTCCGATATCCATTCAAAATGGTGTTGATATTTTTGCAGCAGAGGGCCGGCATTGATATGATTGGATAATACCTTACAGACTAATAATTGATCTATATCGTGTGTTACTTATGATTACTTATTTATGATTGCTTACTTACACTACGCTACTTATTACCTACTTATACTTAAAGTCTTAACTACTTTATTATTACTAACTAAAACTATTATACACACACAGATGCGTAATAAATTTTTGGGGATTAATTAAATATTTCCTCATAGATACATACATGCCTAAATATTTTTTCTCGTTGGATTTTCTACTCTCGACGCTGCGACGAGCATGCTCTTTTGTTAGGCATCATATTGATTTTGCCTAGTGTTAGTCAAACAAAATGGGCGTTAGTTTTCAAAGAATAATTCTACGACAGTCACCCATAGAAAATAGAGGCGAATTTGTAAACAGTGGCAACATATTGTGTGTATATCTAATTATATAGTAACTAAAATTAAATATAAATTAACAGAACGTGTACTCACAGACTTTGACCTGTTTTGTTACCTAATTAAACCATTCCTTTTATTTTTCTTTTTCGCTTATTTCCTAGTTCTTAAAACGAATACTCGGCTTTATCACCTGTGTCTACTTAACTGCTATATTATTAAACTATTTGATTCCACACAGTTTGAACTTTCTTTTATTTTATATTTACATTTTGACTTATTTTAAATTAAAATAATTAATTATAATAATATACAGTATGCTTTATTAAACTGAGAAAGCACGAGGAAACCTTTATCAGTAAAAACATTTTTTATCTTCGAAAAAGTTAGTAGAAGACTAACTTTTGATTTTTGGAAGTGACTAACATCGGTGGGCGTTTGGGATGTCTTGGGTATTTTTGTTTAAAAAGTGCTAATTCACAGCGTAATTTTAATATGATAGATTTTGGTGTTTAATTTTGACGCAATTTAATTCTGCTACCTAATTTAAAATAATTTCTACTCTATTGATATTTATACGCCGTCAACGATAAAACAAAGTGATCTTAATATTTTTATTTACAACACCTGTTTTTACACCCACTTGTTTTACAAATAAATACTTTCGACTATGCATTTTTTTTCTCTAAATGAAGAATAAACAATTTATTTATTTTTTACAGTTATCATGAATAAAACAAAAATATCTGTATTACAACTTTTTTTTCATATTGGCACACTTGAAATAGAAAATGGTTAACTTAAAAAAGTACCAAACAATGAATAAAACCTTTTTTTTATTTTTCTTTAGGTTTAGGATTTACCCATAAGTTTATGTCTTTATTTACTTACTAACTAGCAGAGGAGCGACCGTTCTTTGTTCTTCACGACGAATCACCCTCAGCATTTGTATGTAGTACAGTCAATGTTGCCAGATTCAAAAAGAAATTACGTTAAAAGTTATTTTCAACCTTATCGCTAATGTTTTTTTTTTAAGGTTCTTAATTATTTATATGGTAATTAGAAGGCATTGAAAAATTACCAAATAATGAATAACTCCAAAGAAAAGTATTTATTACACTTTAGGTTTAGGACTTTCCCATACTGTCTCAGTTAAATAAACCATAATGTTTATATTTATAATTATAATAACTTACAAACTAGCATAGATTCATGGGTACTACCGACCGACAATGTTGCCAGATTCGTTCTGAAAAGGAAATAATAAGACAGTGTGAAAAACTCAAAACTTATTTTTAACCTTAACGCTAATGTTTTTTTAAAAAATTTTTTCGTTTTTTTTTTAGGTTATTAATTATTTCTATGCTAATTTACAAGGTATTTTTCTTACGAAATTACCAAATAATGAATGACAGTTTTATAGCTTTAGATTAAGGATTTTTCCACACTTTCTCCGTTAAATAAAACACAATGCTTATGTCCATAAACAGACAATGTTGCCAGATTCAATCAATACAGGAAATAATAAGTCTAAACAACTTATTTTTAACCTTATCGTTAACTATTATTTTAATGTATTTTTTTTTTGGTTTTTAAGTAATTATTTCTACGCTAAAGAAGGTATTTCGCGCGTCAATATGTACAATCCACGTCGCTACCCTTATAAAATATATAACCGCCTCATGTCTGTTTATTGTTAAATGTACAATTATTGTAATACCTACTTAAGTCTATTAGATACCTAATAATAGAACATAGAGATAATACTTAAGGAGTTAGCAATAGAAGGAGAAACCAGAAAGCCGTTTTTTTAAAATAAGTAGTTCAGAAGCTTTAAGTGATCGTAAACATTGTTCGGTTTCACTACCTATCACTGCAATGTTCTGAAGACTGTTTTGATAAGATATTGAAAAGGACTTCAAAATTGAATGATTAAGATTTTTTTTATATGCTTTTCAAGATCAAAGGTACTCTTTTTAACACTGAGTTTTCTAAAAAGCTCGTGTATTAATTCTACTGCTCTTGCCTATTCCTAAGGTCATCTTTTTTTTTAAGTGAAAACTTCTTTAGGCGCGTTGGGCATTTTTGAGATGGGACTAAACCATTGATTTCGCGACACTATGACGACACTAAACGAGATTGTGCTCTTTTTCTAATATTATGTTACGGATCAATTTTCTATGCAAGTATTTTTACTTTAAAGGTTTCGGAAGTTTTATTTTTTTTTGTAAACGCGATTGTGCTCTTTACTTAGATAAGGATACAGACCAATGTTCTATACAAGTATTTTTCTTCCACCAAAGCGATGTTGTTCAAGTTTACTTCTGTCGGCACTGCCGGAGTGCCACCAATTTTTTTTTAAAGACGTCTTCACTAGATACTAATATCCCACTTCGCTTTTCCAGAGCAACTTGAAAATATTTCTAAGAACTTTGAAAGAACCTAGGAAGGGCAACTGCTTATTACAAAAATAAATCATACTACCCCTTAGTATGATTTATTTTTGTAATGATAGAAATCGCGTCATGAAAAAGGTTGAAAAACACTGCTCTATGGAACTTCATTACTGTCATAAAATAGATGCTGTTCGATCTACAAAAACCGATCTATCTACTGGCAATGGGCCGGCCATATTAGCTGTAGAATCGATTTTACTCATAGGCGTTGGTATATAAGCAAGTTGGCAAATTGGTTTTGTTTTTCAAACGTGACTAGATTCTTGATTAAGTTAATATTAGAACAAGATGTAAAGCTGAGCCTGTTTATAAAAAATAAAACAGTCAACTCAAACGATGACCGTTGAGGTAAACGTGTTCTTAAGTGGAGACTGCAAATCGGCAAACGTCAGGAAGGACGCCCTCAGGCTAGGTGGAGCGGCGATCTTCGCAGGGTGCCTGGCAGCAGCTGGATGAGAGTTGCCGAGAATAGAGATGAATGGTGTGCGATTGGAGAGGCCTATGCAGTGGACAGCTGTAGGCTGATGGTGATGGATCTATCCAACGAAGTCAAAGGTCTCCAGTTTGAACACAAGGCACGCACCTCTGACTTTTCGGATTAATGTGCTTATTGTATAATTATCATTTGCTTCAAAAACGGTGAAGGAAAACACCGTGAGCAAAACGGCATGCCTGAGAGATATTTCCCGACGGCATGTGAAGCGAAGTCAGAGGCACAAGGGCGGCTCAAAAAAAAAACAAAAAAAAAACTGACACCAGGTTAATCACTAACCACACGAAAAGAAAGAAGAAGTAACTAAACCGTAAATATTTGCCGTTTTCTCTGCTCTTAAAACGGTAAAAAAAAAAGTTGTGACGAAAGCTCCTAGCCCGCGCGGTGTATATTATGGCCCACTCCCTCTCACACAGGCCTGTGTTCCAGCAGTTCCAGTGTTCATTATAGACTGATTTTATTTTTTTAAATATTTGCGGTTACTGACGCAATTCATGATTATTGTATATTTTAACTTAGTCTGTGGTTTTTTTTTAGCGATTGGACATTTTATACATATTTTTTCGGACATTTTTTTAATGTAATTTTGACGTTCGAAAAGTGCTGATTCTCGGCCTAGTTTCAATAAATGGCTTTAGAATTTTTATAAAAAAAAAGCTGTTGGTTTGGTGGTTAAAAAGGGTTTTTGTGTTTTTGCGAGTTTACATTGAGGTATTAATGGCAAAATGTGGGAATCGCGTAAAGCCCTGCCTATCCCTTTTGGGAATACAGGCGTGAAATTACGGGTATGCAATGATTAGTTTATAATTATCTTGTTTTTATTCAGCTTCATTTTTTTTTTTATCCATAGGATTGTTTGAACCAGAGACATCACAAAATTATGACAGTCAAGGAAACACATAGAAGAGCTCAGTTCTATTGCCAGTAACTATTTCTAGACTTAACTGTTATTTTATATTAAAGAATGTACAGCTAATAATGTACGTTACTTGCCCGATGTCATTTTTTATACCTTAGCCTATTTTCAACCCTATTTAAGCCTTAGACTTATCAACCCTAATTAAACTCTATACTTGAACCCTATTTAAACACTAGACTATTTAACCCTATTTAAACACTAGCCTATTTAACCCTATTTTTACTCTAGACTATGTAACACTAACGTATTTAACCATATTTAATCTCTATACTGTTAAAAAATAATTAAACCTTAGACTATTTAACCCTATTTAAACACTAGCCTATTTAACCCTATTTTTACTCTAGACTATGTAACACTAACGTATTTAACCATATTTAATCTCTATACTGTTACAAAAAATTAAACCTTGGACTATTTAACCCTATTTAAGCCTAACCCTATTAAAACTCTAGACTATTTAAACCTAATAATATTTTAATTTAATCGTTTTCATTCGTAACAGCTGTTGTTTTCTTTAATACTTATTATTTTTTCCTAAAGTGGGTATTTTCCTGCATTGTTGACATTAATGTACATTCTTATAACTTGGCCTTTAATTGCTCATAACGACTGTCATAGTCAAATCATATTTTTTGTGATTAAGTAGCAGTGTTCGTTTTTTTTTCTACTACTTAATTATTATTTTTAGCACAAAAACAAGATGTTAACTTCATTAGAAAGGGAGCTGGCCCTGAGACACAGTAACAATCTAGTTCAGGAGATAGCGTTTTTATGTACCAGTGTCAGCACCTGTGTTTGCAAATAAATGTTTTTTTTATTAACCTTTTGAACGCCATAGCAAAAACACATGAACCTGCCATCAACGCCAAGCCACAAATTCGGCACAAATACCTACCAATAAATAAACAGGTATTAAAGTAATGTTCAAATTGTTTATTACGCGTTTCTGTTTACCGCTTTTTATGTCACGTATTTGTGTCGTTGGCGTACAGGGACAGTTTTCGCTTGTCACGTATATGTGACCATGGCGGTGAGTATAAGACAATGACAATCAAATCATTTTTTTTTTGTGTCTAAGCAGCATTGTTTTCTTTTTTCTACTATTTTTTTTTTCACAACACACGGTTTTAATGTAATTAGAAAGGGAGCTGTCTCTTGAGAATGGGTTACAAGCTAACAATCTAGTTCAGGAGACAGAGCTTTTATAAAACCGTGTCACCTATGTTTGCAAATAAATGGGTTTTTATAAGAAGCAACTATCCTATTTAAGAATAATTATTATCCTCTAACTACCATATCCCGTAAATAACTACTTACCTATCTTATGCTTTACTATTACTAGTAACACAGATGAATACAGATGGTTCAATCCGCATTTTAGGAGAAGCTACAAGTACGCGGCGGGGTCGTCTTGTTGGGCCAATTCAGTGAGCGTAACGTATTCAGAAGATCTAAGAGTTACGCGATAGAAAGAGAGGCAACTTCTAGGTGAATACAACTGTAAGTAATTAGCGCTGTGCCACCTGTATTGCACTTTATTGTGTCGTAGCAAAAGTCGCTTTTATTTCAATAATTTTGCGGAGTTAACTATCTGTATTCATTCATCTCTATTTTTAAACAAAGTTTAATTTTAATTTCACAAAAGTGTTTGCTCGTTTTATTACTATATGTACAGTCATATAAGTTTTTTCCTTAACTCTGATGGCGGTGGCCGGCGATCACTCGTGTGGTTTTATTATAAAACTTAAACAAGTAACAGTGAAAATATTATACCTAATTTGTTTTTTCTATAATTTGAGTTTTTCATTACATTATTGTTTTTGATATTTAAATAAATTTAACGTCATTTTCTCTAGCAATTAAAAGCTAGTAGTGTAGTTACTTTTTTATGAATAAATACACTAGGTATACTCTATTCAATGAAGCAAAGACTAAAATGGAAACAAAGTAGGTCGTCGATTTTATTATCTGTGGAGGTTTAACCCGACCACATTTAAAATGTTTTTCAATATAAATTGTATAAGTTTATAGTTCTTACTTGACAGAATAATGTGTAGGTAGCTATTCAGAATGCTTATGATTTCAACTTTATAAAGTAAAACTTAAAATATTTAATAGTACGAGTAGATAGCGTGGTTAGGGTTTAGGGTTAGAGAAAAAAAAAAGAGTTTTTTGTCAATTCGATAAAAAAAGGTGTCAATTTTGTTACATTTAAATGTTTTTTTTTTTTACTGTTTGTATTTTCTGTGTGTATCCCGAATAAAATATTTATATTTATTTCTTTCCAAGTAGTTGATGTACGTACATATGTATTTAACCCTGTGTTAGATTTAAGAATCAATTTTTAAGTTTTTGATGAGAGCTATGAATTCGTAATGCCTTTTTCGTACTATTATTATTTATATTTTTCTCAATTCACACTACATTTTGAATTTGTTTTCTTTTTTTAAATCTTCTAGAAAAAGCCTACATAAAAGTTCTACCTATTTAGCTTTTTCATTTTTGCTTCACTGAATTCACTCACTTATAAATAATTTGATCTTATTATTTTAAAATTATTAATTTCAAATTTCATTGAAATCATTATTAATACGCTTAAATAGGCCCTTATTTCATATAATTTTTACCTGCCCCACTCAAATTATTTTTATATATACAGTACTTATTATTTTTACCTTAACTATTGTAACACATTCTCTGTCATCCATACCAACGCCTGTATTAAACAGTGTATGTCTTATAACTAATTATATAGAATAATAGCCCAACGGTGCTTTTTCATAAATTATTTACAGTTGTACATTTTTTTTTTGTCTATCTACTCTTCTTGTCCATGGTATGGGGTGTAGCGGTAGTAAATGCGACTGCTGAGGCAAGGGTCTTAGGGCTTCCGCCCAGAGCGGGAGAAGTTATTTGATAATTTCCCACCCAAAAAAAAAGGGTCTTAGGGCTCCACAATTTGTTACAAATAAGAAAATTAATATGCAAATAAATCATACTTAAATATTTTTGATGTGTAACATCTTTCCTCTCGCTTTTCTGCAATCTAAATTTAAAAAAAAAAACGAAATGTTTGAATCTGTGGGAGTGATTTCGTGAAAAGGGACGAAAGTGTGTCACAGGAAGACGGGGAAGCGCGCGCTATTTGATTTGACCAATGAGCGCGCGCGGTGCTAGAATTGGCCGTGAATGTTACTTATTTTCTTATTACCAAGGTGAGATTTCAGATGTTACACATCATAAGGGACTACTGTAAGGCTCGCCCGTTTTTTTTCTTAATTTTCGTGCTGATAAAGTTTTTCTAAAGATTTTATAAATTTTCGGTGTTTTCCAGTCTTCGGTCGAGATTTGTAATAAAACAAAAATTGTTTGTGAGTATCTGTCCTAGTCTCTGCCCTAAATACTATCACTTCTAAACCTACTTTTGATCTATGATCATAGTCCTAATTTTTACTTTACTTAATAATATCTTAAATATAAACGCGTAACACGTATTTCAACTTAACTAATATGAACCATAATCGCTTAATCACCACCAATATATGTACATTTTTTCCTTAACTTTATATTTTAATTAAACCCATAATTAAAATATTAATATCTACAACTAATTTCATTTCTGAATATCTGCTTATTCCATGTATTATATTTACAGTTCTTTAACTTATAACTAATAACGTTTATTCTTCACTAAAGTCTACCCCCGACTTCGTTCGCGTGGCAGTCGCAAAATAAAAAATACAGTGTAACTCTTTATAATGTGCACAAATCGAAATGAGCGAATCTATGCTTAATTTTATCAAAGGAAAAAAAATCTAAATATTTTTGTCTATTTTTTATGGATCAAAAAAAAAAAAACAAAACGGTATAACTTTTAAATTAAATGATCTACCCTTTTTTTTTTGGTGAATAGAAAATAAACATGATTTTTTAACAAATATCTGTTTTTTTTCGTCAATCTTTACTCGTAAAATTTGAGGTTATAAGATTATTTTAGCGAGAGATATTAATTAAAATAAAATAAACTCGAATTATTAATTCACCGGATTAAATTGACAGGTGTAAAGGTAACTTTCAAAAATATTTTTTTAAAAGTATTTATAAAATTATTAACTTAAAATTAGTCAAAGCAATACGCACCCATCCGTACCGAGTTGTTAATAAAATGGTCACTTTAATTTATTATTAATGATCATTATTCATCTATAGTTTTATTTTAATGCCCGCTTGCACAACAAATCACTAAATGCGTTTAGCGCTAAACGCATATAAAACATCGTTCTGTTTCTGTCAATCGTTCGTAGATGAAAGAGACAAAATGATTTTTAAAATTGGTTTAGCGTTGAACGCATATAGTTGTTTGTAGTGCAAGCAGAACTAAAGCCCGAAAGTCTGACAAACAGTCTTACCTTGGTAATACGATACCCCTTGGGGTATACGAACGGGGCACTACAAACGGGGGCGGGGATTATACTCTAAGGGGTATCGTATTATCCAGTTACTGGGGTGCGGAGATCAGATAGGCATCCGGTTACACTGGAAGCCAACTCCAACATAGTTGGAAAAAGGCTAGCCAGACTGATCGGTGCAGACATATTTTACAGATTTGACACTTAGTTCTGCAAGTGCAGAACAGATGATGATCGAAAACTGCAGCTTTAAATATTAACAAATGATTTAGAATATACATATTTTTTTAAATTGATTGGAGTGGCTCGTGTCGTAAGTACTAAAAACCGTACGGATCGATCCATCAGGTTAAACTACGCTTGCCGGGGTTGGTCGGTAGATGGGTGACCATTTCTACATACCGAGACTCGTCCATGCCTCGCGAAGCACGTTAAGCCGTTGGTCCCGGCTGTCATTCGTGGATCTTTGACAGTCGTTACGGGTCGTCAGAAGCTCGAAAGTCTGACAACCAGTCTTACCAAGGGGTATCGTATTACCTAGTTACTGGGTTGTGGAGGTCAGATAGGCAGTCGCTTCATGTAAAATACTGGTATTCAGCTGCATCCGGTTAGACTAGAAGCCGACCCCACCATAGTTGGGAAGAGGCTAGGGAGATTTATTTTGAATTGATTATTTTAAAAGAGTTATTGAGTTTGAGAATTACCCCATAACATGGGCCTTAACTGGTAAAATGTAAGTTTACCATAGATAGGTATACCTGCCTAATTATTTTTATAAGAGTATCCGAGGTTTTTCTTGCCAGCTCTTCTCCATAGGAAACGACCAATTCGATCCGTATGCCTAACTTCTGACGATTCATAAGTGCCCATGTATCTATCGATCGACTAGCTAGTCAGAGCGTCGATATTTGGCTATAGATCGATGCTCGATCGATGAACGAGAAACTCGACTCGACGCAAGATACATTGGTCTGGTATTTTACAGAGAGAGATAGCGATTAACATCGATCAATACCACCGACCGATGTAGATAAAATGGGTGAAATAACACCGTTTTTCCTAAAGATAATTTATTCACTGTTATTTCGTCTTATCTATTTATATTATAATGAATCCCTATTTCCCTTAGTCACGCCATAACTTGAGAACGGCTGCACCAAATTGGATAATTATATGTATGTAGATATGAAGGTAGGTAGGTAGGTAGGTAGGGTGGGTAGGTAGGTAGGGTAGGTAGGGTAGGTAGGGTAGGTAGGGTAGGTAAGGTAGGTAGGATAGGTAGGATAAGCAGGGTAGGTAGAGTAGGTAGGGTAGGTATGGTAGGTAGGATAGGTAGGGTAGGTAAGGTAGGTAGGATAAGCAGGGTAGGTAGAGTAGGTAGGGTAGGTATGGTAGGTAGGATAGGTAGGGTAGGTAAGGTAGGTAGGATAAGCAGGGTAGGTAGAGTAGGTAGGGTAGGTATGGTAGGTAGGATAGGTAGGGTAGGTAAGGTAGGTAGGATAAGCAGGGTAGGTAGAGTAGGTAGGGTAGGTGGGTAGGTAGGTAGGTAGGTAGGTAGGGTAGGTAGAGTAGGTAGGTAGGTAGGGTAGGTAGAGTAGGTAGGTAGGTAGGTAGAGTAGGTAGGGTAGGTAGGTAGGCGTAGGCAGGTAGGTATGTAGGTAGGTGTAGGTAGGATATAGGCAGGTAGGCATAGGTAGGTAGGTAGGTATGTAGGTAGGTTGGCGTAGGTGGGTATGTAAGCCGGGGCGGGCAGCTAGTACCTAATTATAAAGAGTACTTATCGGTTAAAACTAATCATTTTGCCTGTCACTAATGATTTCGATTTATGTTTTTTAATATTTACAGCTTAATGATAGATACTTTTTAATATTAATTTAATTTTACAGCTTACGGGCCAATTATTAAGAACCTCTACTAAGACTACTGATTTGAAAAACGAAATCGATGTGATGTGATGTGGTGCGACGCGATATGATGTAATGTGATGTGATGTGTTGTGTGGGTGTAGGTATAACTAGTTAATAATATCCTCTTATGTTAAAATTCAAATCTGACCGGTATATTCGCGTTTTGTTGCATACATAATATCTTTATGGTTCCTTTTTACGGTTAAAACTATGAATTATCAAATCATTATCAAACTACGCATTTTTTTTTTAAATATCTTTACAGTTGATGTTTGACAACCTCTTACTCAATAGATAAATAAAAACGTAATATTTCGATATTACTTGCTAAATGTTATGAGAGGAGATAAATAAACATTACTAAGCATGTGCTTTGGCTCAGATATGTTCCCGTCTTTGTCTAGCACTTGTAGTTTGACAGTTGTGCGGCAGTGACAGCGATACTGCTTAGCCTAGCATATGTGCGAAGTAACGTCTATTTATCTCGGCCTTAAGGCTACGATATCTTAGAAGAGCGGTGGCCGCACATTACGGCCGCAGTGACGACTGTCATAAAAATGATGGTATCGGCAAAGATTTAAATCGTTAGATTCGCCCTACCACGTGAAAAGATAGTCCAGTTTCTATTTTGTTTTGTCACCTCTGACACACAAAGACGCAGTGATTTGTCTTGATTGTCATGGAAACGCTATTTAATAATGCGTGAGCTCACTCTTCTCAGTGCCCCAGGCTGGAGGCTTTAAGTTAGTAGCTTAAGGCAGCCACAGGATAGCCCAGCTAAGTAGTCATGACCTCAGAGGTCAACAACGAGATGCCATAAAAAAAAAAACTTCAGTATGGAAACTTTTCGCATGATCAAGTACGATGAGGACAAATCTAGCGATTTAAATCTTTACGCAGCGGGGTTTGACTTTACGCTGTCAAAACCGCTTTAGGGGAACACACCAACATACTTTCTTATACAGCATTTCAGTGACGTCATTTGCAGGTAAATTGCGGATACTACGTGGCGGTCACCGCTCTTCTAGGAAACCGTAAAATCATTGAGGTTGAATGTAAACTAGAGCAGCTATTACAAACTAAAGATGTATCCCGCAGATGTCAAAAGTGACAACCGCGGGGTATGAGTATTGAAATAATAGACTGATGCTCGGTTCCTATAAAAAAAACGAATCGTTTTGCTTACATTAACGTACGTAACGTACGTTTTGCTTACAGTACGTAGCATTTTTTATTGCCAAACTGAGAATATAAATAGATTCGTAACCCAATTTTACCTGTGATAGCTATTTCCATATTCCCAGGGTCTATGCAAGCTATGAGCTCTTTGCTTCATTATTGGTAAAGATACAAGAGTCTTATTTTTTACCAAAAACGGTCCGTAAGTTATAGGAATCAGCCGTGAGACGTTTGCTGTCCCGGACAACAACATATTTCGCAAAAATTTTGTCTGCTCTAGTTTGCGCAGAACCTCGACGGCTTAAATGTAGGGATTTTCCACCCGAAGCTACAACTACTTTAGCTTGCTACGTAATCATCACCGAACGCGCCAGTCAACTAAGATTAATTAGTAAAAAAATAAAAATAAGTAATCCTCCTTTTTGTCAAAGTCAATACGGTAGGTTTATTAATTTAAAAATTATATAAATGACACGGATAAATGACACGGGTTAACAGCCCCGTTGTCTGTTATAAATAATACTTAATATAATAACTGAGTAAATAGAATAGGGTGCTAAACTGCGCAGTGTCAGCTTGTATTGACACGATCAAAGCAGACATTAAGTCCACTTGCACCACTAGCATTTAAGCCTCGTATCCACTAGGCAACATTTTGCGTGCAACATGTTTTTCAACATGTTGAAAGTTAGCGCGGAACTTTTGTATAGCAACATTGTCTGTCTACGCATGATCAGTGGTCGACAACATGTCGCCAGAGGAACTAGTGTTGATTTCAGCATCAAAAAGAAAAAAACCACGTTGGTGGGTTAGAAATTACTTACAAAATAAAGAAAATTTATTCAGTGATCTCCATATGGTTGATGGATTTGATGCTCAATTGCATGTTGCACGGAAACAAACAACAAGCCGCGCATCATATTGTGCGCCAGTTGGCAACGTTGCGCGCTGTTGAGCAACGTTGCCGCGTCAGGTGTTGCGCGTCAATTGTTGGCTAGTGGATACGAGTCTTTATGTTTAGCGCTTAAAATTTTTAAAACATCATACAGTCTCTGTCAACTTCAAAAGATCGACAGAAACAGATCGATGATTTAAATTAGTTTAGCGCTAAACGTGGTTTATGTTGCAAGCGGGCCTTCCAAGGCGTTCAACATGCGTCCGTGATGGCGTTCAAATATGCGTTCATTGAATTTCGCTGTGATCGCGGCGATCACAAGACGAGCTAGTGTGAACCAGTCAGTCCCTGTAATGAACAACTGAACGCCACCGTGCACGCAATCGCTAACGCATGTCTAGTATTATATTATCTGTGCGCATGTTGAACGCGTTGTTATGGCTGTACCATAAGACTACCGCACATGAAGAGCCCAAATTGAGTAGACAAAGTTGCCATTATTTGGTCTGATCGGATGACTAGCTTTAACGATTTGCTTATTAAATGTAACAGCCGCTTTGATCACCTATAGATCTTGATGCTTTCATATCCACAAACGGTACGAATTTATAAAAGCATGACTAGATTGCGGGCGATCGACGTCGTTCAGTTGATATTGATCGCCTTAAATTCTCAGGTCAAATAAAAAACCAAGACATAGCGCTGTGAACAATACTGTGAAGCATGCCAGAACTACACCTCCGCTCTGTGCATACACGCTCACTTTTACATTGAAAGTAAAATCAAACTACACCTCACTAAGTGCACACATGTTTACGAAACCGGCTTCAATTCACTTGGTTTTTTATTTGGTCTAAGCTCTTAACATAATCGATGGATCGATAAACATTTTCAAGCTGCACTGAATCGATCTGATTGATCAGCCGCAGTTTATATGCATCTTTAGAGATTATCTGAATCAGTACCCTAATTGCGTAATACAACACAATCTCAATCTGTTTCGATTTGAAACAGATTGCTAATCCATTGCTTCATAAGTTAGAAGAAAAAATCAGCTCAACAACGTAAATAACGCAATGAATATTGTAGAACTGTCAAAATGAAACAAATTAAGCATAATTGTTTACGAACATAAGTTACGCAATTAGGGTACTGATCATGTATGGTAGGTAACCTTTACTCCAAATCAATAGAAAGGTTAAAAAAAAATCGGTATCAAATCTAACAGAACCAGGTCTTAACAGGCGGTTCACCAACCGCCGTAACCTCATGTCAGATTGCGCCTGCAATGCCAAACTTGGCCAAATCAGGGACATCAATATCATCCAAATCCTTCATTGAAACGTAACCGGATCCATCCGCTTTTATCGGGACATAACCGGTCGAATCCGGTTTGATCGGGACATAGTCCTCAGTACCATCGTTTAAATCGATAATCGGTTCTTTTTTGTCGAATTCGCTACAGATTTTGGCCTCGTTCAACAATTTTAGAGACTCTTCGAGTAAATGCGTACGGTGTTCAGGAGTGTGTCCGCTGGTTGACGGGGTCTTGTCTGAGGACTTGCGGTGGTGGAGCGAGTTGGTTGCCGAGCCCATGTACGGGGGTGGTTGCGGACGGTTGTAGTTGCCGGCGAGGTTGCTCGATGATTTGGGGCTGTAGGGACGCGCTAGACTGTTGTTGGGGCTGGAAGAGAAATTATTGGTTGATATGTTGGCTTTGATGCTCAAAATACATAGAACGAAGACTTTATTACGCTATTTTAGTTAAGATTTGTTTAAAAGCTTTCCCTAATTGTCAATAGGCGTATTATAAAATATATAAAAAATATAATAAACCCACCTACTGCAATAACATTAGCAAAAACTAAAAAAATTTTTTTTCGAAAATTGAAAATAAAAAAGTTAAGCTATTTAAAATTCAAATTTTTAGTACAAAATTTACCCGAAATCCATAAAAAAATTAGCAGATTTTCAACATGTAATAAACCGGTAAAATTACCCATTGAAAAAAAAAATTTAGACTTTTTTTTTTTCCTGAAAGTTACCCCGTAAATAGACTCTCAGGACGATACCTAACAATACCCTCACGGATCAGACGGCTTTTTTACATACTTTTATCTGTAAATCAAGCATGTTCAATATTTATAATTTCTTGATGACGTTCGGAAATGCGATGATATCCGAGGGGATATCATCGCATTTCCGAATACAATAATAATTTGAATTCAGAACTGAGTACTTTATTTTTGTTTTGTTTTGATTTCAATGTGAACTTTAAAGAGCTGTAAAACTATTTTTCTATCTCTCGTGCCTGCGACTTTAGCAGCTTTCCTACCATTTTAAAAATAAATTACATTAAGTTAAAAGAGTATTAACAACTCTATATACTTCCAAGTCGATAGAGCGTCCAGTCTCCACCAAGTGCAAAGGGCAACTGATAGAAATCCGACAACTGACGACACACGATGTTTGCCGAGGGTCATTAAGAAAATAGAAATACAGCAATTACTGTATATCATTATGTACTTAGATGTTTAGTAGATGGTACCAATTTTTTTTTGAGTCCTCTTGCAGGTCAACTTAGGAGGTTGTTGACTGCTTAACCGGACTTTCCTGTACTGTACCTCAATAAATTAAGGCCTCCAAACTGGGCATAAAACTTAGAAACTAAGCGACTACACGCTAAGGGCACCCCCAATGGGGTACGGACCTCGGCTTAGGGCGTCGCTAGAGGAGGACAGTAAGGGACAGGCTGGATCGGATTAAGAAGACGGTACCAACCTGACTCCAAGGCTTTTGGTGCTGGTGTTATCGGCTACATGTGTCTGTTCAGTGTTGCCAGTGCCGTAACGACACATCTCCACCTTTGATTTGTGAGCCCTGGAATGTTTAGGATCACTTTATTGTCCCTCAAAATACATAAATGTATCAGATTATTGAATATTTAGCATTCAATTGTTAGTTTCCCTTTTAATCCTATGCGAAATCCGGAATAATAGAAATTTGAATGAATAGAATATTGTTACGAGCTGGGTATGGGATAAATTAATTATTACCGATCAGACAATTAAATAACTTTATTAAACACAAAACACTTAAAACTTAATCACAAATACACTACTGATCACTATTCACTTAGATATCGCACTTATAGTTCACTTCGATTCGCTTCGTTGTATCGCCTAAATCAGACTGACTACATCGTGTTTTTTTTTTTTTTTTTTTATAATGGACATCTCGCAGTTTGACCACTAAGGTCTTGACTGCTTAACCGGACTTTCCTGTGGGTGCCTTAAGCTGCTACACTCAAAGCCTCCAGCCAGGGGCAAAAAACTAAACTAAATTAAAACTAGGCGAACGCTCGCTAAGGGCACCCCCTGTGGGGTACGAACCTCGGCTTAGGGCGTCGCTGTGGGGAGGACAGCAAGAAGGGACAGGCTGGATCAAAATTGGTTTAAATCATGATTATTATACGGGCTAGTTTAAAGCTACGTGCTCAGCGGCAACAACTTGCTGGCACCTCGTTTTCGAGCAAGGGTCGGGAGACTACATCGTGTGTCGGCGCTCTGCTTTTATACCGCCAATATTCACGAACATTCTGGCTAAGTGTAGAACGGTTCCAGAAAAACATCAACAAATAAACATTACCAGGAAATACAAAAGTAGTAGGTATATAAAAAATAATAACCTACTTGTACCGAATAAAGAAATAGGTACTTTATGCCCTCGGCGTACGGTCGAAATTACAATGACGAGTCCTAATATTTTTTATAAGTAGTTACCTACTTAACTTCAAACTAATAATAATGGAATGCTTCTCGAAGTTTTTAGCGCAAACACACTGTAATCCGTGCTTTCTCGAAAGATCTCGTACGTACGACGTAACACTGCCCCCTCCTTAGACATGCTTGTCCCGAGCATCATTAGCCCCGTAGTATCGGGCCAATCGGTCTACATGAACAATCTTAGGCGCACCTCGTAGACCCTTCTGTATTCGGTAGGTGACATCGTTGATCCTAGTCACGACTCGGTATGGTCCATCCCAATTTGCTTGCAATTTCGGAGACTTCCCCTTGCTCCGCACTGGGTTATGTAACCACACCAGTGAACTCTCGTCGAAACCCCTACCCGCCTTGCGGTCATAACGGGTCTTCGTCTTCTCAGACATCTGTTGGCCGGATTGTCGGATATGCTCATAAACATCATTCAACTTGTTACGCAAATCATTTGCGTAATCTGTTACACTACGTGGAGCATCAGGGGGAGCTCCAGTGATTAAATCTGCAGGCAACCGCAATTCCCTTCCAAAGTTCGCGAAGGCTGGCGTCACAGTCGTACTTTCGTGGACTGCGCTGCGATAGGACAGCAGAAACGGCTGTATGTGCTTGTCCCAATCCCTCTGCCTCCTTTCCACGACTTTTGCCAGATATCTCTCCAACGTTTGGTTGAATCGTTCCACCATTCCATCAGATTGTGGGTGGTAAGAGGTGGTTCTGGTTTTGTAGGTACCCATCAATCGACAAGTTTCCTGAAATACTTGCGATTCAAAATTCCTTCCTTGATCGCTGTGTATTTCTAAGGGTACTCCAAAACGACAGAAGACTTCCTGAACTAATTTATCTGCGACAGTTGTAGCTTCTTGGTTAGGAATGGCGAAGACTTCTGGCCACTTTGTGAAGTAATCCATGACCACCAGTAAGTACTTGTTTCCGCTCTCACTTTCTGGAAATGGTCCCGCAACGTCTAGTGCTATCCGTTCCCAAGGGGCTCCAACGTTGTACACTTTTAATGCACCTCGGCTGCGTGTGTGGGGTCCTTTCACGGCCGCACAACTGGTACATTTGCGACACCAGTCCTCCACATCATCTCGACAGTGGATCCAGTAAAAGCGTTCTCGAATTTTTAGTAGAGTCCTTTTTACTCCCATATGTCCTCCTGAACATCCATCATGGTAGAGCCGTAGAACATCCGGTACCTTAGCTTTAGGGACAACCATTTGTAGATGACAGCTGTCCCCTCGAGCGTTTTCCCATTTACGGCACAAGACTCCCTCCTGGATCACCAAGCTGTTCCATTGCGCCCAATAACTCTTCGTGATGGAACTCATCGCAGCCACATCACTCCACTTAGGTTTAGGAGCACCAGCTTTGACCCACTCGAAGATCGGTTTGATGTCCAAGTCATTTTGCTGAGCCTGCTGTAGGGTTTCCTTCCATTCATCGCTGAGATCTGTTCTAAGCATCCTCACGGGCACTACTTCCTTAGTCTCTTGCCTGGCACAGTGCTTACCGTCTTCAGGACAAGGTCTTCTTGACAAGGCGTCTGCGTTACCGTGAGTTCTCCCAAGAAACCGACTTGCTAGGTGAGAATTGACGACCGTGTGAGAAGCTCCAGTATCCAACGTCAGTTTGCATGGTGTTCCGTTGACTTCGCCTTTGATGGTCAGGCTGTTCCCATCATGTGCTTGCGAGATCAAGATTCTCGGGGCTCTTTCAATACCAGCCAGCACCCGCCCCCCAGTCCTGGCATTTACTCGTTTTCCCTGCTGTGGCTGGGCAGTCACTTCAGCCACCCTTCCCTGCTGATCTTCTCTCGGGGTGCTGCGCTTAGGACAGTTTGACCGAAGATGACCCCTTACTCCGCAAGTGTAGCACCTAGGACTGTACCCTTGCGGCCGGTCGCGTACAGGTGATGCTACAACCTCTCTGACGCGGTGCGTTCGGTGGTCCTGCCTCACTGCCTCTACTTCTAAGGCATGGGCCAAGGCGTCTTTCAGCGTCTCATGATGCCCAAGTCTCACAGCGGCTCTAACTTCTAGGTCGCGTATTCCATCAACGAACGCTTGTACCAGATTCCCATCGATAAGTGCAGGGGCAGACTGGTATGCTTTCCGAACCAGCTTTTCAACTTCGAGGGCCCACTGCTGTAGGTTCTCGGCACTACGTTGAACACGATCCTTCAACTTAGCACGAAATACGTGCTCCAGGTGCGCGTCGCCGTATCTGGACTCTAACGCCTCCAGCAGCTGCTCGTAGGTTACATTCTTGCCGAGCGCCTCAAGAATGTTTAGGGCCTGGTCTCGGAGGCCCAAGGTGAGCGCGGTCATGGCCTGCGGTTTTGTCCATCCATTCGCCTTCATAACGGCCTCAAATTGAATTTTATAAGCCGACCACGAAGATGTGCCATCGAATGGAGGCACCTTAAAGCCCCGCGCTGAAGGTGCAGCAACTACTGAAGCTACAGTCACGTCTCCAGTCTTCAGTTCCCCCAAAGCCTTCTTCACCCCAGCGATCCGAACTTCGGCTTCTGAGAGGCGATTCTCGTGCTGCTGTACCTGATCCTTCATCAATCTTTTTTTTTGGTCTTTGCCAAAAGTTGCATGAAGATCCTTTATGAGAGCATCTGCTCGTCTTGGCGGCGGACCTGCTCCTCCTTGTCTCGCTGCAACTGCTCTTCCAACCGGCGAACCTGCTCCTCTTGGCAGCGGACTTGCTCCACTTTGTCTCGCTGCAACTGCTCCTCCAACCGGCGAGCCTGCTCCTCTTGGCGGCGGACTTGCTCCTCTTTATCTCGCTGCAACTGCTCTTCCAACCGGCGAGCCTGCTCCTCTTGACGGCGAGCCTGCTCCTCTTGACGGCGAGCCTGCTCCTCTTTGTCTCGCTGCAACTGCTCTTCCAACCGGCGAGCCTGCTCCTCTTGACGGCGAGACTGCTCATCTTGACGGCGAGACTGCTCCTGTAGCAGCGCCATTAAAGCTGACAAGTGTGGCGCCATTGATGCTGTAGAAACTGCGGATGGGCCAGCGACTGGCACTGACGTAGGCTGGACACCACCCGGTGTCTGTGTCGGAGAATGTCCAAACCGCCTTTGGTCCATGTCCTGCTGTCGCTGACTCCTGGTACGGATACCGTCCGTGTCGTCCTTTGGTAGAATTGACATAATTTATCCCTCACTTCTGACACCAAATTGTTACGAGCTGGGTATGGGATAAATTAATTATTACCGATCAGACAATTAAATAACTTTATTAAACACAAAACACTTAAAACTTAATCACAAATACACTACTGATCACTATTCACTTAGATATCGCACTTATAGTTCACTTCGATTCGCTTCGTTGTATCGCCTAAATCAGACTGACTACATCGTGTTTATTTTTTTATTTTTTTGAACGGGCATCTCGCTGTTTTGACCACTAAGGTCTTGGCTGCTTAACCGGACTTTCCTGTGGGTGCCTTAAGCTGCTACACTCAAAGCCTCCAGCCAGGGGCAAAAAACTAAACTAAATTAAAACTAGGCGAACGCTCGCTAAGGGCACCCCCTGTGGGGTACGAACCTCGGCTTAGGGCGTCGCTGAGGGGAGGACAGCAAGAAGGGACAGGCTGGATCAAAATTGGTTTAGATCATGATTATTATGCGGGGTAGTTTAAAGCTACGTGCTCAGCGGCAACAACTTGCTGGCACCTCGTTTTCGAGCAAGGGTCGGGAGACTACATCGTGTGTCGGCGCTCTGCTTTTATACCGCCAATATTCACGAACATTCTGGCTAAGTGTAGAACGGTTCCAGAAAAACATCAACAAATAAACATTACCAGGAAATACAAAAGTAGTAGGTATATAAAAAATAATAACCTACTTGTACCGAATAAAGAAATAGGTACTTTATGCCCTCGGCGTACGGTCGAAATTACAATGACGAGTCCTAATATTTTTTATAAGTAGTTACCTACTTAACTTCAAACTAATAATAATGGAATGCTTCTCGAAGTTTTTAGCGCAAACACACTGTAATCCGTGCTTTCTCGAAAGATCTCGTACGTACGACGTAACAATATTTATTTGCGTCATGTTAACAAAAATTAACGTATTTTCTTTCTTTATTTTTCTTTCAATTTAAGTAGTAAGCAGTTAGGCACACAGTCAGCGCATTATTAATTTTCTTTGGTGCAAAATTCTGAAATTAATTAATATTTGAGTACTTTAAGCCTATTTTGTAGTTAATATTTTCAATTTAAAGCATGTTAGTCACCACATAATAAAAATAATAATATGTATATCGAACCTATTAGGTTTTCTATAGTCGAAAAATATGTCGAAAATATGATCCAGAAAGTATTCTGATTCCGGGTCTCGTCTGAAATAATACCAAAACAAAAATAAAAAAAAGTAGGAATAAAAAATAAAAAAAGAGAACTGGATTGCCGTCGATCGATAACACCAACAGTTCCAAGATCGATCCAGTTTTATTTGGTGCATGGCAGCCGAATTATAGATTGATTGTGATTGTTTATTAGAGCAGTGATAGCCTAGTGGTGTGACCGTCACACTGCCAAGTCATAGGTCTCGAGTACGAACCCAAGGCACGCACCTCTGACTTTTCGGATTCATGTGCGTATTGTATCATTATCACTTGCTTCAAAAACTATAAAGGAAAACATTGTTAGGAAACCGGCATGCCTGAGAGATATTTCTCGATGGCATGTGAAGCCAAGTCAGAGGCCCATGGGTGGTTTTAAAACTCGGACACCAGGTTAGTCACTAACCACACGAAAAGAAGAAGAGCCGAATTATGTTCATAGACCAAATATGATTATTGTTTTGAAGCGAGCAATATTGACTGGTCGCCCGATTCCTGCCGCTAAATAGCGTTGCTATTTTCGAATTTAAAAGGTATAGGAATATGGGTGTCGAAAAAATACAGGCACATTTTGAAGACATTTTAATTTTGACTCTGGAAAGAAAATTCATCTGCGAAGCCTCTGGTATTGGTAGCATTACAGATGTTTATAGATAGCGGTGACCAGAACTTCAGCACGTTTAGCATGACCACAATAGAAACGGGTTTTGTCTACGGAAGAATAGACAAAATGACAGATTGTGATTGTTTATCTGTCATTTTGTCTATTCTTCCGTAGACAAAACCCATTTCTATAGCTGTTATGCTACGCGTAGTGGTGAGTCGTGGCTTATTTGCCATCCGTTATTATAAAAAAAATTGTTACCCCATGATTTCCAGTTCTTGGGATCCATGCCTACCGTGGACCACGGGTCGTTTGTACGGGGTTACATGAATAAAATATATGTAAAGGTGTACTTACACAGTAGCATGTAGCGCACAAACAGCGGCGGTGAGGGCGGTGACACAGAGTAGCATGAGAGTCAGAGGCACCAGGACTGCAGCAGTTAACAGTTTGCCGTAACTGCGAGATGGTAGGGATTCCTGGATGGACATAGCATACTTATGAATTATAGCAGGTAGGTTTCCATTTTTTTTTTTCGTATATTATTTCTTCCGTAGGTGTAATATTTACAATAGAAAGAAAATGCTGTAGATCTCAATGGACCACCCTGTATAAAATGAGGGATTTAGATTTTTTTTTTATCTAAAACTTTCAATTTCGTCGTCAAAAATTGGAAACGTTTATTTTCAAATAGATGTCAAATATTTCGCTGTTTTGATTAATTTGGCAATATTACTGTATGGAAATACGAAATGTGACTAACTAGCGCGCTATCGCGGAAAGCGATAAGGCCGCCCATTGTATATTTTGTAGTGTTTGATTTACTTTTTGTTATATATTTTTGTGGTGTACAATAAAGTATATATAAATAAATAAATAAACTAGCGACCTAGAATATTAATAATGAATTGAAATCATAACACAGAATTTGATGTTGTAACCGTTTTAGGTGTAAAAAAGGCATTTGGAAAGTTTCCAAATACTTAGGTACTGTCGGATATTAATGCATTTCATAATAAATATTTTGGTTTACTAGTTAGCCATATTTCCATACAGTAATATTGCCAAATTAATCAAAACAACGGAGCTATTTGCAACGTTGCCCACTTCCAGAATAAACTCTCGAAATAAAAAAAATAAAATTATATAAATTTATGCTTAATGAGCATATCCATTTCTCATAAATATAAACTTAATCAAAATGGTCACAAAATGCTGTTTAACGTTGCTAATCGATCTAAAATTGTTTTTTTTTTAATAACTTATGAAATCACACAAATAAAAGACATATTCATTTGTTTTTATTATTTTATTTAACGTCATCAGGAACTGTCTCACGTACCTTATTAGGAGCAGTCCAGGCATCCCTGGTATCCAATGCCTTGAAGGACTTGGCTGACTTGCTGGTATTAGGCACCTCTGTGAGGTACTCCAGGTGCTGAGTGGAACGCTCCTTGTAGATGGTATTGTACTGAAAATAGAGGTTAAGAATGTTACTTGGATTTTTATGGAGAGTCAATATTTACTTGAGGATATCATAAAGTAGTGAGAAATTATGAGATTTAGGGGATAGAAAAGTTTGGAGACACGTACTTAAATATGTTCCGGTCCAGATGTTACAGTAAATGCGTTAATTTCGTAATCGATCAGAAAATTCTGCTTAGTGTTATTGAGGTATGATGAACAGGGTGTAAAGTTCACTCATCCTCCTTAGAAAAGGGAGGAATCCTCCGACCAGACAGGTGTTGTGTCTGGTGGGCGACTGCCTGACGATTGATGTAGTGACGTATATATATGACATATATATGCCAGTCGTACGGTATACCCTGCTTGCACGATGCAGGATTTAGCGTGATGTAATGCAATGGTATTGTAAAGGCCTACCAGCTTAAAGCTACACCAGTCCAGCGTTAACCCAGTATCCCTGAAGAGTCTCTCCACAGCAGTTTGCTTGTACTGGCGTGGATAGCCCCACAACTACAGTACCTCTAAAATAGTATTGTAAAGACCTACCAGCTCAAAGCTACACCAGTCCAGCGTTAACCCAGCATCCCTGAAGAGTCTCTCCACAGCGGTTTGTTTGTACTGACGACGACAGCCCAACAACTACAGTACCTCTAAAATAGTATTGTCAAGACTTACCAGCTCAAAGCTACACCAGTCCAGCGTTAATCCAGCATCCCTGAAGAGTCTCTGCACAGTGGTTCGCTTGTACTCGCGAGGACAGCTCAACACGTATAGTACCAAAACAATAGTATTGTAAAGACCTACCAGCTCAAAGCTACACCAGTGCAGCGTTAACCCAGCATCCCTGAAGAGTCTCTCCACAGCAGTTTGTTTGTACTGGCGTGGATAGCCCCACAACTACAGTACCTCTAAAATAGTATTGTCAAGACTTATCAACTCAAAGCTACACCAGTCCAGCGTTAATCCAGCATCCCTGAAGAGTCTCTCCTCAGTGGTTAGCTTGTACTCGCGAGGACAGCTCAACACCTGTAGTACCTATACAATATAGTATTGTAAAGACCAGCCAGCTCAAAGCTACACCAGTCCAGCGTTAACCCAGCATCTTTGAAGAGTCTCTCCACAGCAGTTTGCTTGTACTGGCGTGGATAGCCCCACAACTACAGTACCTCTAAAATAGTATTGTAAAGACCTACCAGCTCAAAGCTACACCAGTCCAGCGTTAACCCAGCATCCCTGAAGAGTTTCTCGACAGTCGTTCGCTTGTACTCGCGAGGACAGCTCAACACGTATAGTACCAAAACAATAGTATTGTAAAGACCTACCAGCTCAAAGCTACACCAGTCCAGCGTTAACCCAGCATCCCTGAAGAGTCTCTCCACAGCAGTTTGTTTGTATTGGCGTGATAGCCTCATAACTACAGTACCTCTAAAATAGTATTGTCAAGACTTACCAGCTCAAAGCTACACCAGTCCAGCGTTAACCCAGCATCCCTGAAGAGTTTCTTCACAGCAGTTTGTTTGTATTGGCGTGATAGCCCCATAACTACAGTACCTCTAAAATAGTATTGTCAAGATTTACCAGCTCAAAGCTACACCAGTCCAGCGTTAACCCAGCATCCTTGAAGAGTCTCTCCACAGCAGTTTGCTTGTACTGGCGTGGATAGCCCCGCAACTACAGTACCTCTAAAATAGTATTGTAAAGACCTACCAGCTCAAAGCTACACCAGTCCAGCGTTAACCCAGCATCCCTGAAGAGTCTCTCGACAGTCGTTCGCTTGTACTCGCGAGGACAGCTCGGCAGACGAGACAGAGGGCGTACTTCTTCGCGCAGCCTCTTCAGCTCCAAAGAGAATGGCATGGAACTGCCGAGGCGGACTACCAATCTAGAATGGAAACGACTTAGTTACGGCGGTTTCAGCGGAGTGTTTGTTATAGCTGTTTTATATCACAAACACTGAAGATTTAATCTTATTTCGGAGATTAGGTTATCTACTAAGAGGAATCGATTGCTTTTCTAGGATAAAAGTAAGTATATACGTATAATTAATATCGATATCAACTATCACTGTACCGTGCTTCTACTAAACTTTCTATGAGCTTTTGTGAGATGCGGTAACAGACAAACAGATAAATTTAACAAAAGTATTATGCGTCTGCATCGACCTATATATACTTACATAAAGTTACTTTTGAGTTAAAAGGATACCTATAGATATGTAGATCATTTTTAAAAACATACCCTTCTCCATCACTCGGCTTCAAAGGTAGTCGCGCGCCCAGATCGATGGCAGACGCCAGGAAGGTCGCGTACAGATCGCCACTACTCTCTGTCCAGAGCTTAGTTCGCAAGATGTCTTTCAAACGAGTCATCCTGGAACAGATAATTTTCTTCTGTTTTTTTCTTGACACTCTTTAATTTTTGTTCGGTTTTTAACCGATTGAATTAAATATAAGACTATCTTAAAGAAAGAAAGTTGGTCGGATACTATAAAGAAACCTGGAAAAGCTGGAATTGAACTACGCGTTCAAATATTTTCCACACGTCAAGGCGGCCGCCATTTTGTACAGTCAAGTGGAGCAAGTGTCCGAAACTTAATAGAAAAATATAAAAAAATCTGTAATTATTTTAATGTTTTTCTGGCCAATTTGAAACCCATAGTAAAATTGTTAGCCAATCCTCACAAATTTAGTCAGATATCCAGTCCCTCCATGAAAAAAATACTGATAATGCATTTCAGCAGCAATATCTGTAGGTACTTCATCATCATCTGCCTAGCCTTTTTCCAACTTAATTGGGGTTGGCTTCCAGTCTAACTGGATGCAGCTGAATACCAGTATTATACATGGAGCGATGTCTGTACCATAATGTAGAACAAATAATAGCAAAAAAACTGAAAAATACTAATGCTACTTTACCAGGGATGTTGCGGATGCAGATGTTTAAAAACATCCGCGGATGTGGATTTTTGGTGACTGATGTGGATGAGATTTTAAATTTTTTTAAGGGATCCGTCACGGTGGCATGGCGAAATTCAAAATTTCGTGCGTTTTTTGCAAATTGCAGCGCTGTTTCGGTGTATGTTGATCATAATTTAATTCGTGGCAATTGTAATAAAATAATTACTAAATTATAATCATTTGAAAATCTACATAGCTTTCGAAATTTTATGTGTTGATGCATATAAGACTATTTCATGAAAATGTGACCATTTAGAGCTACTTTGATGATTTAAATGATTATTTTCCATTTTGTTGATTATGATTTTATTTATATTCACCCTTTTCGACCCACATCTGCATCCGCATGAGGTCCACATTGACTAATGTGGATGCGGATGCCAATACCCGCAACAACCCTGCTACTTACTTGTGCTCATCCAACAGATCTTCAACATTCAGATTATCGATCTTGAGCTCGACCTCATGGCGCGCCATCTTCTCCTTCTGTTGTATGTCCAACGTCAGTAGCACCCTCCGCGTCTCATAGTCTTGCCGGTTTAGCCCAATTACTTCGAGCTGCGAAACCAGGAAAGGTAGAACTCTAGCTTTATACACTTAACTATCCCGAAGACTCCGTGTCACTTCAAGCATTGTAAGAAAATCATCTTTCAATCATTCGTCAACTCTGCACACACTAGGGGCTCTGTTATCATTGTCATCAGATCTTAAAAACGTAGTAACATGGGCGCCGGGAGAGAGGTGCAAGGGGGTGCAATTGCACCTCCCTGGCTTCAAAATATAGGTGCAAAAACATTCAGAAGTAAAGAAATGACCGAAAACGTCTAACACAATAATAGTAAACTTAACCCATTCGAAGTCGACAAAGTACCGAACTCTTATTACCGAAAATCTAATCGTCCCTAGGCGGGTTGCTAACATTGTTGACTTTGCTTCGGTTTCTCTTGCATCCTACTCTATCTTAATTCTTAAGTTTATTTGTATAAATCGACACAGTTAGTCCTCTTTCTGTACGAATGGACAAAATTAAACCTATCCCATTCAAGGCAAGGTGCAAAAATTATCGAAAACGCTTCGCTTGCTCTTGAATCCTACATTCTTTTATTGCTTTGCTTTTCTGCATAAAGGCTCGTCGCGCGACGAGCGGTGTCTTTGTGTCGCGTCGCGTGTCGCGCCTGTTTGAAAGACCCTTAAGTCAACAAAGTCACTCCTTGTATGAATGGACAAACAATAACCTAACATATCCGAGGTGAACTCACTTGGTGTTGCTGAAGATACATCCCCCTGAAAAAAAAAACCTACCGGCGCCCATGCATAGTAAACTTATAAAGTTCTATTGTGTCATCAACTTTATACTGCTTACCAAAGAAATGTGTATAATTTTGAGAATTGGCAAATTTTAAAATATAACCATCAGCCGGATGGTCTCCACTGTTAGACAAACGTCTCCATCATAAATCTGTTACGGGCCGCTCAGGACCAGGTAGGACCTGTAACCTACACGAAGTAGTCTGTCCATCAGGTAATAAAACACTCCACTTTCCATTTCAGCACTTTTTTTCTTTGTTCTTTTATTGAAGAATGGGCCCTACTCTTGACCTCGATCTCGCCCAATGGAAAGCGACGGATGAGGTCTATGTTGGAACACGCGTGCCCAGAAGATGCCTATCCAGTCTTGCTTTGAAGGCAGACGAGTTATATGTGGGAGGGAACACAGACGCTGGCAGAGAGTTCTACACTTTTCCATCTTTCTGCCTCTAAAGGTTTTCTGTTCTGCGCATGTTATGCAAATATATAAAACGATGTCTTACTTTGAGGGGGCCTCGGCTGCCTCTTGTGGGCGTTCCGAAGATGAACCCTGAGTGGTGTCGGCCGCTATAGATATAGCGAAGCCACGAAGGAAGCTCCGGTTTGCCCAGCATGGACGCGTGGAAGCGGTACTGTTGGTCGAATTCTGTAGAAGAAGGCAAATATTCAGAGGCTGGTAAAGTAACTAAATGTTTCCATTGATGAGCCTGAATACCTCCTCTTTGTGACAGGGTCCGAAAGAAATTATAGTAAGTTAGGGAATTCATAGATGGAGAAGTCGCCATTATTGTTGAAAAAATAAGTGGAAAGTATTTAAATAGTGCTAGCAATAATGATCCAAAAGTACATATTTATCCACTACATAAAGACAAAGCTCAACTTAAAGTTAAAGCTTCATAAAAATCGTCATAAGTTCCGTTATTCGATTTCTATGTCAATGTATTCAATTCTGCAAGTAAAATAGAACAAAGAAATGCAGCGCAATAGGCTACCTACCTAAATCATTCGGTAACTAGTTTGGGCATGCGCCGTAAATGCGACGCCCACTGGTCATGGAGAGCTTTCAGCCGCCATTTTGTGTGCGAAAATTTCAATCTACGTCGAAGTTTCCAACCGGTATCAAATGACGAAGAAATCTCGGATATACGTCGATGGTTAAACAAATACCCGAAATCAAAAGAAGATTTAAAATAATCACGTTCATCATTAAAATAAATGTTACTTATTATGCTAAAAGTTCCCCACCCCTGCAGCTTCAACCCCGCAGCTTCACCCCTGCAGGTTCAGCCACACACACTCCCGAGCGCGACTATTTCCCGAAGTCTGAACCTAACAAATCAATACCAAAGACCGAGATAGACACGACGCATGCCCTTACTGCCTAGGACATGCGCTGTAACTGCAATGGTCATCGATCGCATGCAGCCGCCATTTTGTGGCTGTGGACGTCATTGTCCGCCCACATTGTCGCGCAAATTATAGACAAAGAACCCGTACCGTGTGTTTAAGCTTGTAATAAAACATGTTTATAAACATTGATTTTAATTAATAAATTGATGACCACGAAAGTTTATTTTTATTTTTATTAACACTGTATTTTGATATCATCACAAGATGGAAAGAAAAAAAAAGAATTACAATCTTAAAAATTGCTCAAGAATCTTCCAAAATATGGAGACGATCCTAAAACAACGATCGAAAAAACCAAAGCTTACGAAAAAGTGACAAATTATATCCATACCTGATCAGCTGGCCGACGATAAACATACACTGAACCACTCATATCAATATCTTATAAAGAATTAGAAAGAAGAGAATCGATGAAGACACAAAGATAAATCACAAATTGAGACGAGACCGGAAGCACAATTGATAGCGCAACAAGTAACACTGAGCACGTCCTCAATGCGACTCCCAGTTTCACTCAGGTAATCTAGGACATGCGCTCTGGTGCAATGGTTATTGATTTTACAGCATACCTATATTATTTTTATAGACAGTTTGGATGGGAGTACTCCCAAATCACAAGGGAATATATCCAACAAAGGCTTTTGACTGACTGAATTTTTCATTTCCTTTACAAAACTTTCAGGTAAAGACTTATATAGTTTTACTAATAGTCAGAGCTCTGAAAGTTGCCAAAACGCTTACCTTCATAATTTTTTTTACATAAATCTGTATTAAAATCTGCCTATTTAAACAATAAAAATGGCGTCCCACAAGGTAGTATTTTTTGCCCTCTGCTCTTACTTTGAATGAATTAATGAGTTTAAAAGTACCAAACTACCAAGCAAGGGTATCTACAAAAAAGGAGCTAATAATACCCTTATTTATTTAATGACTTTTACTTCAACATAATAACCGGCTATTTTGGATTTTTATCCCAAAACAGTTTTGTGTGTGAATGAAGTCATTTACGTAATGAGAAAAGAACGGAAATTAATGTTATTAAAGTTTTATTTTATGAATGTAAATAAACAATAACGAAAACAAGGCCGCAGATTCGTGATGACTAAATTAGAGGTCAGAATCTGTAGTGCTCAGTGAACTGTGACTTAAACTTCGCAGTTCATAGCTGTGTTCATAGAATGAACAATTTAATTTCACTGGGCACACTGAGCATCAAAATAAGGCGCGGAAAATGTAAGCAAAATTCCACTCGAAAAAACTAAGTGCGTGGCTTCATGTCCAGCACCCGTCACATGGCGCGGGGCAGTGTATACGGGATCTCAGCAAGGGCAGACACTTACAAAGTAAAAGTACAGCTTACGGTAAGTGCATGTGGACAACCTAAACAAGAAGAGCCTAAATGGAATCCACTAGCATAACGAGACACTTTTCTGAAACAACGTTAAATAAAATGACCTTTTTTTATAAAACACCTAAAAATTGCCCGTCATATTTATTTCCTGCTTATCTTGTAATCGTAAACGTCGTCGTCGTCGATTTTAAATAAATAATACCTAATAAGTATGCAGTTCCGCTATTTAACACTAAAAAATAAAAAGCTGTGACATGAAAAACGCCATTAAAACATCCGTTAAAAGGTCCGCCATTTTGAAAGCAAACTCCGCGTTCCTACAACGAATTTTGATAAAAATAACTGCTGGATAGTTTATGCAAGTTAGATTATTTAAATAAAAAACACATAATTGAGCAAATAACTCTCGTCACGTCACGTCATAAAATTGACTGCCTCGTTGGTCTACTGCTGCGCATGAGGCCCTGGGTTCGATTCCCAGGTTGTGTAAAGTATTAAGAAAATATAGTTTATTATCCAAATATAAGATATTTTTTCTCTAGATCAATTATTACTTTAGTTATAAACGAAATAGGAATTGAGACTAACGACATATAGTTCCGTGCTCGAACACGACCAAAGAGCGCACGCGATATTCAACATTATTACTGATGTGTTAGCGTTTAGCACATAGTGGAGTGGTGGGGTGCATGGGAGCGGAGTTTGCGTGGAAATTGTCTTTGAAGTGCCTGGTCTTAACCTGATTGATTGATCCGTGCAGCTGTTATTACTTAGCCATGAGCTCCTCCGATCTCCGATACACATCGGAGATCGGAGGAGCTCGTGGCTATACATATATATATCCGCGATAAACACCGTGAGTGAATGAATACCTATAGACAAAAGTGGATCTCTGTTTAAACAACATCCAAGAAAACAACTAATTAAAGAAACAACGATCAAAGACGTAATAAATAAAAATCTCCATCAAAGCATCCGCCATCTTGAACGCCGCTCTCGATTCGGCGTCATCAATCAACTAAGCTAAAAAAATAACACGTGCATCGCCATATCACCTCCCTCTCCACACAACACTGAAATAATTACATTTTGATAAAAGAAAATTATCTTCATTTCAATGTCACATCATTAAAATGTAAATATTGTTGCCGTCCATTTACTGCCGATCAATAGAGCTATAAATCACAATATGGATGCCCTAGGCACCCCCACCACTCAGGTAAACTAGGACATGCGCCGTATTGCAGTCGGCGTCTATTGATTTTCAGACTTCTACCATTTTAATGGACCTTTAATTGAAATGCTTAATTATTCACAATGGTGCCGATTCTCTGCCTCTAAACTAGACTAAAAATCACTTAAATTTATTTTCTTCCTATCAAATGACGATTTCCCATTCTGAAATAGACTAAAGTGACACAACTTAATTATATTTTTTGACAGCACGAAGATGGCACTGAGATATTAATTTAGTGAAAATGGTAATTTTGCTATTCTGAATTTGACGTTTTTCATCTAACATTTTAATTGTTCAACTAAATCTGACTATTTCTAATCGCGATTTAAAGATGTGGCATAAAATATGAACTAAAATTCACACCAACACCTTTACTTCAGGTGCAAAAACAGTACTGTATATTTTTTTTCTTTTGCTTATATCTCGAAAATGGTGCGTCCAATTGCAAAAATAATGAAAATTTCGACCCCTTTTATAAAACCGCTAAAATTCAACATGTAGGTAATAATTTTTCTTATTTTCCATACAAAAAGTGAAAAATTCCATATAAAACAGGTCGAGGCTGCCCCCCAGCGCGGCTCTAAAAAAATTTCACGGGGTAGGGCAAACAAGTACTGCCACGTGGACTCGCTATTGCCAAATACGATTTAGTTGAGTCAAAATTATATTTTAATTTAGAGAATTTTTGTTACAAATAGCTTTAAGATTCTCATAGCCATAAGTAAGGAATTTTAGCGATAGTTTAGTTCGATGTACAAGAGAATCAGCACCAATGTGAAAATTGAAAGTCGATGTACCTAACCAAAATTATGATAATCCTTCTGGATGTGACATCTACCAACCCGCACTAGGCCCGCGTGGTGGATTACGGCCCACTCCTTCTCACAGAGGAGGTCTGCGTTCCAGCAATGGGAACAATATAGGCTGGTTATGAAGGTCCTTCACTAAAAGTAATAGCCGCTCACTAACTATAGTAAGTACATAGCGGAAGCAATGTGTCGGAAAAAGGAGAACCGAATCCTAAGTCTGTGGGCATTGATTTGAATTGATTGAGACACCCACTTTATTTTTCAAAATTGGGTATTAACCGTTAAGACAATTGAAATGGTTCTTAATGAAAAAGCCCTAATAGGAGGCACACCTTTCTGTTAAATTATTATTTTACATTTTTTTGTTTCCTTTTTTTTACTTTCGTTACCTTTTTGTTATAATTATGTTGTGTTGAGTGTCTTTTTGTCTGAGTTAAATTAATGTATTTTCCTCTTTCTTAGGAAAAAAAATTGTGGAGCGAAACTGTTGAAATAAAACTATTCGTATTTCGATTCCAATATTCGAACGAATCGTAACTACTGTCTCCCTAATTGCTAAGGGCTAGAGTACGATATAAGAACCCTACACTCTATGATAATAGGTATTAAGTATATATCTCGAAAAACCTGAGTCTGATTTAAAAAACTAATATCCTCCGAAACTGATATGGCGTCCATTATCTGGATCTGAAAATCTAGATAAATAGTTTAATAATAAATACTTACCCGACTCAGCAGCCCGCCTCTCGATGACACTTACACCACTAAACCACTACATTTTTACTATTTTTCGACCAAAAAGGCAACAAGAAACCAATAAAATAAAAGTTTATTAAATGTCAATCAAAGGTGTGCAACGTCGAATATGAGTAATGGCGGAATGGTCGTTTTAGGTACGTTGCAATGGACAGGACACAGGACATGCGCGAAGTTGCAACGGAAACTAGTTGGCCCAACACAATATGGAAAATTCTCGAAGCAATTGTAAATGAAGTATTGGGCCAATATAGGGACTAATGTTGGAACAAGTTTATGTTGAGCCGCCAAAAGCTAGAATATTCTCATTATAAAATGTTTGTAGCCAATATTTGCACAAAGTTTTCACTAATACAGATAAACACCAACACGTCAACTGTTGCTTTCGAATCTCGACCTTTTGTTAAAGGTTTTAAAATCACTTTTTATCTGGTGGACGTTGGCAAATAATAATAACAGATAAACGACCCTCCTCTCGAAGTCTACATTGAAATTAGCCCTTTTCGGCAGCACTGGACCAACTTGTAATGATGAATAAAGATTTTTTAAACGAATTCTATAGCTGGCAAATTGACTATGTTCACGTAACTATTTTGTCGAGGCATCTAAATCACATCATTATTTCCTCATACCGCAAATTATTTGTCGATATAAAATAAAATAAATTATCGAAAGTAAAATAACTAACGACTCCTTC
This sequence comes from Omphaloscelis lunosa, assembly GCA_916610215.1. Classification (NCBI taxonomy): domain Eukaryota; kingdom Metazoa; phylum Arthropoda; class Insecta; order Lepidoptera; family Noctuidae; genus Omphaloscelis; species Omphaloscelis lunosa. The sequence goes on along the minus strand of OU744266.1, from coordinate 3,522,561 downwards.
CGGCAAATCTCAAATGGCGCCCAGCGTGGGACCATTCGATATAACTTTAATTTAAGAACTGTTTCACTACCTACATTACACAAATAAAAAAATATTAATGATTATTGATTATTACAGATAATCATCTATTTTTGGCGGCCGGGGAACCTCCCTGAGTCGAAATTTCCTGTCAATTACATACAACTGACTTTTATTCAACCTGGGAGGTTTCCTCTACTTACAAAAATAAAGATAGTGTAGGCAATTCTCTATTAATCAGTCTCCGAATGACGACAGCGATTGATACTAATTAGAATATAATTTTAATTCAGGGCTGGCTACTTATTAATGGTTATATTTTCGAAATCCTCACGTAAGTCTATAATAGGTAGTAGATAGGTATAGTTACCTAAATAATTGTTTCCAACTCTTGTTCTCAACACGATAAGTACGAATTACAAATACTTAGCATACGAAAAAATTATGGCTTTTAAATTATTTAAGTCTTTTGATTTTTTATTGATTTAGGCAGTATTTTTAATCTTTTATTAATAAAGAAACGTTTTTAATAATTAATTACAATCTAGCCTATAAGACTAATAAGCAACTTTAATCAATATTAAATTTTTTACGTGATAATTATTTAAGAACTTAGAACAGCGTTGATCTCATCTTGTCTGCTGAATTGCCTCAAATGGGCAGTTTGTAAAATATTTTTGGAGCCATTTTGATCAAACTTTTAGAGAACAGGGCGGTTTGATGGGTTTTACAGACTTAAATGCACCTTGGTGACGTTTACTGGATACTGTTTCAACTTCATAAATACATATTTATGCACGAAAGTGTTAATAATTTTAAACGAATGAAAAAAGATTTGCAACTGCCAGTGTTTTGGATCATGTATACTGCACGAAGACACTTTTTTGGGCTTTAAATGCCAATTCCCTATCCGTACAATTAATTATTTCTTAAGTTTTTATTGGTTAGCCATTGAATTATTAAGCCTAAACTACTATTAATTTCATTTTCATATCTTCCTTAGTTTTTTCCTACAAATATTGTAGTAAAGTCATCGGCAAATAGAGTCAGGAGGTGTTGTTCTATGGTTCTAGGAATATCGTTTATATAACATAGGAAAAATGGACCAATGACACTCCCCTGCGCCGTAATTCATAAGTCTTGGTTTCGATCTTTGGTTTGTTATGTTTTAGTTCTAGGACATATTTTTGGTATTTTAGTCATTTGTTTTCTGTTGACTAGGTACGACTAGGGATGTAAAATGGTAAAATTACCCTAGTTTAAAAAAAATGTTAGTTTACGTAATGGTAAAATATGGTAATTTTCGGTAAAAAACGTTTTAAGCGTATACGTACGGATTTTCAAATGGTTTTCACCAATGGACGGACTGATTCATGCGCAAGGTTTTAGTGTATATTTCATTAAGGTTTTGTGTAAATTGATGATTATTGTTGAAGATGTCGGAAAAAATCATGCCGACTGGGAGATTTACTGGCGTGCGCCGCGGAAATCGTAAAAGTTACATAAAATGTATGTTTCTACAGAATGGTTCATCTTAAAAAGTTGAACAATAAAGTCCGCGATGGCATATGTCTATCTTCTAAGGAAGACCCACAGTAACCATTATTATCTTTCAGAATTTGAAGAAAAAAAAATGTTATTTCCGAAGCTATTTTGACCGGTATTATATTAATCCTTATTCAATAAAATATGTTATTTGAATTGGGCATTTAATTTAGATAAAAATATGCCTTGACATCATATCATTTAAATGAATAGTTTAAACGATATCACAGATTAAAAATTACGCGTAACTACGTAATTATGGTTGACAGCAACGCGGGCCCAGCGGTATTAGTCAATGACCTTTCCTCGCATATTAGATATGTAATCCCGGTAGTACGTTCCCGTGGGATATTTTTCGACATCCACGTGGGCGAAGCCGCAGGCAAAAGCTAGTGGATTATAATAATATCATGTATGTGCAGAGGCAGAGCAGAGGCGGCACCAAATAAAATTAAATACTTCATAAGTCACCGGTAATTTTACCGTAATTTATATAAATTACCGTAAAATACCCGTATTTTATCAGCGTTTTCCGTAAAATTACGTGATTTTGCAACCCTAGGTACGACTGAATTAATTCTAGGACATTGCATGTTATACCAAGTTTTGTTAATTTTATGAGAAGGGTTTTGTGATCTATAAAATCGAACGCCTCCGTCATGTCCATGAATAATGTTGTAATTGTGATCATTTGTACATGTTTGAAATAATTTCATTTATGAATTCATAGATAGCCATATTAATATTTTTATTTTTTCTAAAACCGTACTGTTGTTTAGTTACAATATTTTTTTTCCTATAAATGAATCTATACCTATAATAATATTACAAAGAGAAAAGATTTGTATTTTTGTATGTAACGAATAAACTTAAAAACTAATGGACCGATTTGAAAAATTCTTTCTGCTTTCCATTAGCTACATTATCAGCAAGTAACATGGGCTATATTTTATCCCCGTACTCCCACCGGGACGGGAACTACGCGGGTGAAACTGCGTGACGTCCGCTAGTATTGAATAAACAACTTTTTCGATTTTTTTGGAAAGCACTGAGACGAGTGCAATAGGCCTATAATTTATCATATTTTATAGATCATCCTTTTTATAAAGAGGTTTTATAACAGTTATTTAAGGCTTTCCGGGAATTTACCTTTATCAAGAACTGATGATAAAACAGTAATTACGTTTTTGATTAAATTTGTAACAAAATCAAAAATAGTAGAAAAAGGGATATCAATTTTTAATTTGGGTGATCTATAAATACATCTATTAGTTGTAATATGATGATCAATTAGTTAGAGAATACAACATTCTAAAACATAGGCTTCAGTATTCTTTTAAATTTAATATTTTTTACTTGTGTTTATTGTTTACTAGAAGACATGAACCGTCTACGATTGTTTCTAACGTAATGGGTTGCATGTGTGTAATTCGGAATATGTAAATGTATATCATCGTCTTCTTTCATATTGTGTTCTATCACACAAAGCACATCCACCAATTTATAATTACAAACAAATTCGTGTAGTTTAGTCTCAATAGATCCGATTTATTTATTAAGCCATTAGTATTTTGACTTAATACATTTAAGATAGTTAATTGATTCAGGCTTGACCTTGTGGAAATCCATTATAAAATGATGATGTGGATATATTTAGTAACCTGTTCCGCTTAGCTATTTCTGAAGAGTCTTAAAAAGACCCTGAAAGAAATCATGATGATGTTGATTTCTTTCAGGGTCTTTTTTAATACATTTATTTGATTATAAAAAAAAATGTAATGTTATGTAAGACTCAACTTCATCAGACTTAACTTGCGCACAGAAATCGTAATGTCATGAGCCTACTACTTATTGAATCAAAACATGCTGACTTACCTTGATACGTCCAGTTGAACAGGTTAGGACTGATGGGTATCGCGAACATCTCTGTTTCCACAGCATGATGCAGATGCGCTACCGACGCTGCTGCAGCTGCTGCAGCTGCCAGCAGCAAAGTACATTGTATGTACATTTTGAAGGCTGAAAAGATATGGATGTTATTATTACGAAAGTCATCATCATTCTTGGCCTTATCCCCATTTATTTATGGTCGGCGGAACATATCTTTTTTTCTTCCATACTTATCTATTAGTCATCATCTCGGTAGTCACCCCCTTTCTAGCCTCTATCTTTCACTCAGTCCATCCATCGTTTCTTTGGTCTTCCTTTACTCTTATAGCCATTTACATTCATACACTTAATATCTGAACAAAGTGGAATAAAATGGATTTATTAAAAGGGTACATATCGAGAACTTTTACTAACGGGAAGTCAATTCAAGAGATGGCGCAAGACGAACTCAAACTCAAAGCATTTATTTCAAATAAACCAATTACAGGTACTTTTAAATTGTGAAGGGGTCGGTCAGTCAGAAAGATGAAGCTAGTTGCCAATTCCAAAGCGTAGTAGGTTCCTATGGAGAAGAACAAGCAAGAAATTCCACGGACACTCTTTTAAATCCAAATAATATTGGTTACATTATTCATGTTGAAATCATATTTATGAGAACAATGTAGAAAGACGTGCACGTTAAAAGCGTCCGTAATAAAAAGATAACAAAGACAATTAAAAAATTAAAATAAGTCGTGGCAGCTAAGAGATGACCAGTCCCTACTGACGGCGCCCGTTCACGAACATGACGCATGGATCAGCACCATTGAGCTCAACCATTTTGAAGGGAACTTAATGATCCAACACACATGCCACCATCAGTGAGACGGACGATGAAAGAAAGAAAGAAAGAAAGAAAAATAGGTTTATTTGTCACAGAGACACGTGCATACATCAAAGACAAGAGTAAATGAATACAACAAAAAGTACATAATAAATCACGAGTATAAATCAGAAATTAGTTGGCAGCTGCACGACATGACTGTGACAAGAAGGCTTCCACTCAGCATGATGCAGTGCTATGGGGAGCCCACAGTACAGCGCTGATTTTCAGTGGTCACCCGAAAAAAAAAAAGAAGAAGAAAAGACGTACGGAAATCAAGTCAGGTACAGTGATTTGTTTATTACATAGGCAGGTAGTAAGATAAAATAAAATAAACAGTGCTTAGAATGTAAGACAAATACACAACGAGATATAAGAATAAATATTATTAAAAATCATAAAAAATAATCCGCAGGCATTATTACATAGAAGAAGGCATTATAACATTATTACAAAACAAGGATAAACAAGTGTTTTGTCTCGCTCCCACCCTCACCTTCGCGTCGTCTGCGCGCGCGCTCACAATCTAAAAAGTACGATGGCGATGGTTCGTGAAAGCCAACAGTAACAGCAACGCCACTGCTGCTTTAGGATAAATCGCAGTGGTAACCACAGCTACCGGTGGTTGGGGATTCACAGTGAGCCACCTCTGGAGTACCAGTTATTTACTGAATGTGATAGCTTTTAGATGTAGGCTGAAGAAGCTCTTTGTTTTCAAACCATTAGCATAATCGGCCTATTATGTTCCAACTGCTGGGACACACTTTGAACTTTAACCTTAGTAAAGTTAGCTACATAATTGATTAAGTAAAACATACCTCAAAATTTTCGTATGTATGTATACTAGGAGAACAAATTCAATTAGTGAGTATATTTTCTTACTAGAATCATACTTCAACATTCAAAGGTAAGTACTACTCAAAACACACCCCCACACCCGCACCCCACTAATTAAAATATCCGAATCCATCACTAAAAACCCCGAAGCTCAAAATTACGAACGTACCAAAAATCTCTTGCCAAATGGCGCCGTCACATCAGTCACCAGGCTCACATAAACCTATACAGCTATACAATCGTTAAAGCAAACGTATCTGTGAACGGAAATCTGCAGGATGTGCTGATCACGACCATCAATATCAGGGTACCAGCATACCAAACGTTTGCAGGAGGTCTATTGAATTGAGATGAGAGAATATGAGAGGGAATGGGCTGTAAACGACCACGCGGACCCAGTGTGGGTTCTAGGACATGCCGGTTTCCTCAAAATGTATTCCTTCAGCGTTTTGAGAGCAGTGATGATGAAATAATTTACACAAATTAAAGCGCCTGTCACTCGTAAGTCGCGGCCGTTACCATTGAGCAACCACTGCTCTCAAACCATTATTCAGATGTAATCGGTGGTCCTTCCGCTACCATCAGTCAGTAATGAGGATATAACTAAGTTGAGTTTAGTTTTCAATGATTTTGTTGAGGTATGAGGAACAGGGTGTCAAGTTCACTCATCGTCTATAGAAAAGGGAGAAACCTCCGACCAGACAGGTGCTGTCTGGCGGGCAACTGCCCAACGATTGATGTCGGATAATCTTATATATGTCATTCGCGCGGTAAACTCTAATTGCGCGATGCAGGATTTGTGTGACGTCAGGATTTTTGTGTGACATCAGGTCTTTGATGCGTAGTTCACATGTGGTGATATAAATGCCGCCACAGGTACATTACATGGAGTGACTGCTCATCTGATTCCATAACTCAGTTACATGGTTACTGCCCTCTAGACATGTTCTATTATTCTGCTGGGGATTTTGTTGCATCACTTCTTCCCAGCTAAAGCACTAGGAAGGGGTGAAAGGGAGGCGTTTTGGGAGACTGTTTTGTGTAATTTTGACGTTTAAAAATGGCTTATTCGCAGCCTAGTTTGAATAGAGTTTTGATTTTAATTTAAAGAAACTCTTGATCTGAGATGAGAAAGATAAATACAAAGATATGAATAATATGTCTAGTAGATAGACAGTCAAAGCGTGAACTTGGTGAAAAAAATAGCGTCCAACCGTTGGCCACTAAATGCATGCACACTAGAAAAGCACAATGACGTGACGCGAGTGTAACGCCGCCCGCCCGCGCGCACTTTGGATGCGTTTTCGTACGAATTGAGTCCGCATACTAGATAAGTTTTTCTCTGTTAAATAGAACGAATCCTAACAAGTTCGGATTGTTGTCGGATACCTCGTCGGAACTATACGTACGTACCTATACGTACGACTAAGTCGCACCCAGTCTGCGCACTCCCTTTGTACTTGGAAGGTCGGGATCGTTTGTGCGTGTTCGTACGTGTACGCACGAGTGAAATTCGTACGAAAACGCAACCAAAGTGCGTGCGGCCCAAGACGTAGCTGTCACGCACCCAGCATAACAAAGTTGGCCTGTTTGTTTTAGTTCTTTTTCAACGCGACACTCTATCATAAAAGTAATAAAATTGTAAATGATGGGAATGTCCTAGTGGGGTTTAAAAATAAAATATATTTTTAACGTCGGTCTGGAAGGTCGCAACGGTTTATTCTTATTCTTAAGGTCAGATGATGTCAAAAAAATCTTAATTGTTATGTGCCTGCATGTCCGTCATTTAACTCATAAAGACAATCTTTGTTTTTCTGAGTTAATTGATTTAATATCAATTAAAATCTAGATACTAAATAGGTAGGTAGATTAGGTAGGTATTTAAAAAAAAAACCTGGCTATGTACGGTGGGCTGCATCAATTGGGTACCCCAGTTGTATTAAAATATTAATACAACTGGGGTACCCAATTGATGCAGCCCACTGTATCTACCTAACCATCTCAAGAAGAGAGAAAAAGCGAGATCCGAAAAATAAGAAGGTACTCCATCAAAGAAACGCATATCTGTACACTGTAAAGACTATTCTTGCTTGCAGCGTTCGGCTGCTATAGTAACGCTTACCTACGAAAAAAAAGGGTCGTGTGCACGGGATTTTGTTTTCAAATTGGTTAGATGTGCGTTACCCCGATGGTAACTACCTACTTAATAACCATTATTTGCCGAGCCTTTTCCCAACTATGTTGGGATCAGTCTAACCAGATGCAGCTGAATACCAGTATTTTACATGGAGCGACTGCCTATCTGACCTCCACAACCCTGGGTAACACGATACCCGCCTTGGTAAGACTGTCAAAGATCTACAAATGACAGCCGGGACCAACGGCTTAACATAAAGGTCACCCATGAACGGACCAACCGCGGCAAACGTAGCTTAACCTGATCGATTGACCCGTGCGACTGTTATTACTTAGCCACAAGCCCCTGCCCTACCTACATACCTAGGTACAATTTTTTTTTTATTTGTCCTCTTTTCTATTTTCAATTTTCGGGTCAATCAAAAACAATAAAAAGCACATCCATAATTTCTTTATGGTATATTTCACAGTTATAAAAACAAATAAGAAACAAAATACCATAATTTCTGACCCTACATGACCCGTCTTTATTGTTTGTTTACCAACAAGACCATTTCTAATTAACATTTTTCACAACCTCTTAGCTAAAGCGGCATGAAATCCCTAACATTACAGCACGAAACGTGAATTCAGCCAATCGATTCAGAGAAAACTCCACAATAAATCATACAAATTATTATGAATCCCACTTACCTACTCTTTACCAGCTCGCCATAGCACTGATTTAAGGAATAAATCCGACCTAAATTCACAGGAATAGAAATAATAATCGATTTCTATTTTAGCCGTTTACATTGAGTACCGGAACACAGTTCGCATGTGCGGCGAAAAGGAACGCCCCGAAAACATACAGAGATGAATTCTGGAACAACAAACTACGTCAACGGGCGCGCGGAAAAATGTAATTTGAAAAGCGCGCGTAAACGTGTAAGAAAATTCATTCATGAAGTTTTGTTTGTTGTCAAGCAAGCTTACTGATTCTTGTATGAAAATATTTCAGGAGATAAATAGGTATTAAAATGCAATTAAAAATATTCCAAAAGAATTTCTAAAACAAATGTACTCAAAACGTTTTTTTTTTTCGTTCCATTTTCAATTGTATCGATAAGTAAGAGCGCGAGTTATTAAAAAAATCCTCTTTTAACATAACAGAACAAGGATTTTGATATTGATACCTACCTTAACTTTTCGCTTTTAAGAATTTGTACCCATTTTATCGACAATCATGTGACTGAATCCGCAGACTTCAGTCAATCACGTAAGTCATGGCAGAATAAAAAGTAGAGTTAAAGATTTTGCCATTTGCCGAGTAAATTATGCGACAGCGCGACGCGACATGACAAATTATTATTATAAAACGTGGGAATGTCTGTACATTAAATTTAACGACTCACGCCGTGTGCGCCTCGTGCTACAAGTAAATAAAAATACATTTTCTTCATTTACGCCAACACTATTACGCATTTCTTGACCTCTCGGGTTTAAATACTATCCGTCTTCCCGTATTTATTTACACAAATACGGCCCTGAAAGTAGGCGTGACGTAAAACTAGCAGCTACGTCATTGGTGCAACAACCGAACAAATTCGAAAGGTCCCATAGTTCAAAAGTTACGTTCCGTTCAACGATCTTCACGCAAGCAAGTCTACCAGAATGTCAGATTAAAATTCTTTTATTCATTGTTTTAGACAAAAAATTAATTAGAATTGGTTTATTTGTATTTTTTATATTTTTTTATTAATGTTTTAATTACGGTATATTAAAACATTTATTGCTTTTGTACGAAAATTATAAACATCGTAAAATATTCGGGTTATATGCTGTGTAACGTGCAAATGTGAGCGTAAAAGATGTCATTCATTAATACAAATGTCAGAAAGGGCTGGGGCGACTCGGGCGATTTTACTACATTGTACAAAATCTTCCGTTTTTGACGGAGAAACGTATTATTTAAACATAATAATGTAATGAACAGTATTCTAAATTAAGGCGTGTTCGCGCCAAATTAAAATAAACGGCGGTAACACTTACGTTGTGTTGTAAATAACCTCGTTCGTGTTAGAGGAATAATTGTTTTTTTTACTAAAAACTCTTCAGGATCATGTTGAAGTTCAAAAAAATGGGTTCGGATAAAGTGCCACTGCTGCTCGTGACCGCCAACGTCGGATCTATTTTCGAGGATGTGAGTATTATGTATAAAATCGATGTTTTTTTACCTAACTGTTTTTCTTTCCATTGGTGACAAGGAATGTAATTATGTAGATAATTCAATTAAAATGTAGCGCGCGATTCTACGGTGAGATAACTGTTCTAATTTTAAAACAATAGACTGTATAACAATAGATACTGGCCAGATCAGTCTAGCCTGCAAAGAGGTTTTTCAGCCGCGTTTTTCTTTTTTAATTTACTTACCCACATAACTTTTATGCAAAGAGGTTTTAACACTTATCAACAAGTGTCGTAGATTAATAAATAACGTAATGTCTTTCTTTAGATTTTAATCATACCTTTACCTATCCATTTTAGTACTCAACTTCATAATAAAATATTGCCATAAGAGTGGCTCTTGGCTAAATTATAATAGCCGCGTGGGTCGATCGATGGTTAAGCTACGCTTGCCGCGGTCCGTTCGTGGATGACTGACCATCCATTACATTACGAGACCACTCTGTGCCTCAGAAAGCATATGAAGCTGTTGGTCTCAGAAGTATAGATATATGGCAATAGCCATAAATCTATAATATCATGAACCAACAATTACTATTCCAACAGCCCGTTGCAAGTATGTATAGTGTAATAAAGCGGGACACAATTTTTAACTCAAAGTCAAGTGACTCATTAACACATGACAATAGATAAACAATATAAACATACATTTTAGGTTGACGGAGAACATTTGTCATCATGTCATATTTTAATACAATCAGATTACTCGCAGTGTACATTATAAAACTGCATTGCTTTGAAGCAGATTTTGTTTTATTACGGTTCGTAACAAAGAATTGCAGGCCACCGCAAAGGGAAACGAAGAAGGAATTAGAAAAGAACTCTTCTAGTTAAAATTCTTTGTTTAAAAGTTAGCGTCAGTCAGTGTCTATTTAAGGCCATTTACTTTAGTAAAACATGAAACTAGGAAATACCTATATCTAAATAAACAGAGCAAAAATATTTAAAGTGGTTTTCCTCATAGTCATATTTTTATATAATTCATTATTAATTTATTGAAAACATGAAAGATAAAACATTCCTACCGGTTTTTTTTCCCCTTGCATTAATTTATGTATTGACTAACTCGTGCATAATAGTATCCATGAAAACTCATGGGTTTAATATGATTCAGTAAGTGAATCAAGTTTGTGGTCACCAACCAGAAAAGCTGAGGTTAGGTAGGACACAACTATTGGTCAATAATTATTAGTTGGTCATTTTTATTTTTGTCCAGGTATAAGGCATAAGCTGGATCGGTACACAGAAAGAAAATTATAAAAAAAAATAAAACTAACTATACAGTAACACTGATTTAAGTTTATTTATTTCTAGCATCCTGCAAGGTACTAGTTCAGTAAGAACTTCTTTCATTTTCGTGTGGTTAATGACTAACCTGTACCCTAATTGCGTAACTTATCTTCATATACAATTATGCCTAATTTGTTTCATTTTGACAGTTCAACAACTTTCATTCCGTTATTTACGTTGTGGAGCAGATTTTTTTTCCAACTTACTTGGCTTCACATGCCGTCGAGAAATATCTCTCAGGCATGCCGGGCGTTTCCTTACAATGTTTTCCTTCACCATTTTTGAAGCAAGTGACAATAATTATAAAATACGCAAATATGAATCTTAAGTCAAGAGGCCTTGGGTTCGAACTAGAGACCTATGACTTGGCAGTCTGGCGGTCACACCAATAGGCTATCACTGCTAGTAAGAACTGATCATACATTAATTATACAAAAAAAAAACTGCTTCTCAAAAACAGAAATCTTTCAACAATCATAAAATAAGTCAGCATAAAAATATACTGTATTTGTTAACGGTACTTATAGGTTATTTGTAATTTACATTCACACCATTTATATAGCCAATAGCTGTTTACGCAATTTACTTATTTGAATGGTATTTCAAACATAGCTTAGATTAAAAAATAAAAAAACAATCTATGAGAGCAAATTTTATTCAATTTATGAATGCCTTTTTAAATGTACTTAGGTGTCATAATAACACCTTAATCAATCTGCCTAACCTTTCCCCAACTATGTTGGGGTCGGCTTCCAGTCTAACCGGATGCAACTAAATACTAGTATTTTACATGGAGCGACTGCCTGTCTGACCTTCACAACCCAGTTACTGGGTAACACGATCGCCTTGTTAAATGGTAAGACTGGTTGTCACAGTTTTGGGGTTACTGACTACCCGTACCGACTGTCAAAGATCTACGAATGACAGCCGGTACCAACGTATTAACGTGCTTTCCGAGGCACTGAGGGGTCTCGATATTTAACGGATGGGTCTATCCACGAACCGACCGCGCCAAGCGTAGCTTAACCTTTGACCGACCCGTGGGGCTGTTATCATCTAGCCCACCTAACCATACTATTTAAGTGATTAGTTAGAAATCCTAACTATTAATCATAAATGCGAGAGTGAGTTAGTTATATTTAGGACTAGCTGCGCCCCGCGGTTTCACCCGCATAAGTCTCGATCCTGTAAAAATATCGGGATAAAAAGTATCCTATGTCCTTCTCCGGGTCAAGGTCTATCCATATCCCAAATTTCATCCAAATCCGTTCAACCGTTTTAGCGTGATGTCGTGACCAAGGGAAATAGGGATTCATTTTTATATATATAGATTTGGGATGGAATATAAAATTCCCTGTTTACCTGTGATTGTGAGGCCATTAACGCGCTTTTTCCTTTAGATTGACTTCAGTGTGGCAACATATTAATATTATTTATTACAATTTTAAAACTCAAGGATCGGAAGCAATTATAATAATAGCGTTGAAAATTATCCTTAAATGATGCCTATCAAATACAACCTTATACAAAAATAACACATTTCTATATTTTAATGGAATTTTTATCGTAAAGACGACCAAAGGAAAAATAAATTAATAATAATCGGTATGCAACCTGTTTGTTGGTTTTAGTATACAAACGCGAGCTGGCAGTTAATAAAAAGCTGAACTTTAACCTAATGTCTTTAAAAAAAAGTGGATTTTTCCACATTTGAATTTTAAATTCAGCTGTCTTTATTTACTGAAGCTAGCATACAAAAATCTAGAATGTTTTCCTTCCCGATGAATAATATTTATTAAGCATCCTGCCATCCTGGCCGAGAATAGATAAGCTTAAACTCATTTAACTTACGCCGCTCAAAGTAAACTCAAAATGCAAGAGTCATAAACTTTACTCATTGAAGTGACGTGAGTTACGCTAACTTACGCTCTTCTGACACCACCCTATAATCCGAATACCGATGTTATTACTTGTCGGATCAAAATTAATGCATCATCGCTCTAGATAAGATTCGTCAAGTGCTTTAGCAGGGACAAAATTAAGCGTCTCTATCTACATCTAAATATGTAGTAGGTAAAATTACAACACAACGTGTAAAATCACTGCGGATTTATCATGACTGATGCTTATAAATGATATGAACCTGTATTCGTACTTCTTTTTTGGGTAGCCACTGAAAATCAGCGCTGTGTTATAGGTCCCCCATGGCACAGCATCATGTTGAGTGGAAGCCTTCTTGTCACAGTCATGTCGTGCAGCTGCCGACTAATTCTGTTTTGTGCTCGTGATTTATAATATACTTTTTAGTTGTTGTCTGATTAATCTTATCTTTTTTAGTATGCACGTGTTTCTGTGACAAACCTATTTTTTTTTTCTTTCTTTTATGAGGCGCCATCCATACTCCAATACGTTAGCTTACCCTCTAACATATTGCTCCATAAGACTATCAGTAACACTAAGGCGTTGCTGACTATGCTTGAAGAGATTAGAGTGGGAAAATCGATTATTCGACCCCAATCGAATAATCGATTTTCCCACTTTTATCCAAAATACGCCTGATGCTATGCGGACTACTGGGCTGGCGCTGTCATTTTCTGCGGGTGATTTCGTGTGCCCCGTGTGGAGTGATTCTGCCCATGCAAAGTTAGTGGTACAGCTTTAAATGAAACATTATCACTGGAAAACCGACCGACAGTACAAAATTTATATCCACTAGCAGGAATAGCGTCACCAGAGGTTCGCAGAGCGGTGGCTAGCTCCAGCGAAAAACCCAAAATGGTCTCAGACACACGATACTCTATGCACGACAACATCCTTGTGCCACAAAGGCTGAAAAGCCAAAACAGTTTTTTAAAAGGGATCATTGGCGAACGATCAAGAGAAAGCCTGAAGCTGTGGCGAGACAGTGCTTTCTTACCCATTTGTCCCACCTGCTGAAGATCTCCCACCTGGACACGAGTTGACCTGGAAATCTTTCAATAAACTCCGGACCCAGGTTGGCCGAAGCAAGGTAAACCTGTTCAGGTGGAGATTCATAGACGACTCCGCCTTGGACTGCAAATGTGGTTCTGTTCCACAAACGATGGGACACTTAATATCGTGTCTTATGTGTCCTGTCGTCTGCACGTTGCAGGAACTGATGGAACCTAGTGATGGCGCCAAACACGTAGCCGAGTTCTGGACTGAGTCCTGTTAGATTGCCACCGACTAGCTGAGAAGAAGAATACCTCTAATATCAAACGAGACTAGGACGTTCCTAATCGTTTTTGTCAGTACAATTTGTGAATTATAGGATAGGTCTAAAGACTTAAAAATAAATTAAAAGCTTTCTCTCTCCTACTATTTGGCTGTGCCCGACAGGAACCATAATGACTTCATTATATTTAAGGTTACCACCTAAGTACACATTGTGGGAAGCAATAAATGATTGAGTATTAACCATCTCTTTCGTTAGTTTTTGGCCTCCAACAAAAAAAGATGTTTCTTGAGCCGTTAGTGTCACTCACACTAACGGCTCAAGAAACATCTTTTTTAACAACCAACAATCTTATTTGAACAACTCTATGGTTATGTGCCCTAGTAAACCCAAATGAGGAACTCCAAACTTTGAGCTTACAACCGTGTTTCAACTTCAACCCCACGTGTACGCGGCCCGTGGCAAGTCTCCAGGGGAATCAAATGAGGTTAAGGTCACCCTCAAACTTGGCCTATTTAATAATTATAGACATGCGACCGAAGTATGGCAGGGTTCTACATAGCCGTTTAATCAACCTTTCCCTAATCTGAAGGCTGAATCCATTTTCAACGCATTGCGATGCGGTGAACCAAAAAGGCTTGTCTTTTTTTTACCGACTACGTCAAAGTAAAAAGGAGGGTTATGATTTTGACCGGTATGTAGATTCATCTGTTTCCTCATAACTTCTAAACTATTCATTTGACAAACGAGGTATCGTCGGAAGCGTCTTGATCGTTTGCTGGTTATAGGAAATGTGACGTCCGGAATGAATATGGTGCCCTCTGGAGGACATAAAAAAAAAGAAAAAAAAGATACCATGTTGGGTATCATAAGTGAATAATTAGAAAATTTCAAAAATATGTTTATTATAAACCCAAAATACTAAGCATCATCAAATATGTAAGAGCAGATCCTATTATGCTACGCCAACTGCTCCCAGAATGCCTATATCCGAACATTTGTAAAATTTTCCCTGAATAACGACACTTTGGTGACACGATCCTTGTGTTGTGCCATAAAAATAAAAAATAAAACAGGTTGGGACTTACTAGATTTCTACTTCTCTGATAGACAACGCACAACCTAAACCACTAGGTCTAGAAGCTTGAAATTTTTCTAACACTAAGGAAGGAACGCAATATCTTCTCGTCCCACATACCGCAGTGTCCCAAGACGAAAGTCTTTGACCAGTGCGTGTTGCCAGTGATGACCTATGGCACTGAAACGTGGTCGCTCACAATGAGCCTTATCAGAAGGCTAAAAGTCACCCAAAAAGCAATGGAGAGGGCTATGCTTGGAGTTTCCCTACGTGATCGAAACAGAAGATCCGCAGGAGAACCAACGTAACCGACATAGCCCGAAGAATTGCCAAACTTAAGTGGCAATGGGCAGGGCACATTGCTCGTAGAACAGATGGCCGATGAGGCCAAAAGGTTCTGGAGTGGCGACCGCGTAACGGAAGACATAGCTTGGAAGGCCTCCAACAAGATGGACCGATGACCTTGTGAAGGCCGCAGGAATCCGCTTGAAGCGGGAAGCACAGAATTGGTCGAAGAGGTGGTGCTTGGGGGAGGCCTATGTCCAGCAGGGGACGTCTTTCGGCTGAAATGACGATGATGATGAAGGTAGGATTGTGATGAAGATGAAAACTTCAATGGAAGTGCGTCAGTCAATCCCACCGGGGGCACAGCTTGTTCACCAGAAGTTCGTGAGAAATATGAAATACAAATACTGCATCACCCGCCGCTATCGCAAACATGGTACAGCTTAACTGGAATTTCCAACGCAAAAAATCTATAATCGAGTAATATGTAATTTGAATTGTAATAAAAGCGTGTGGGCGTAGGATAGCAATATATTAAACAATGTATTTGATAAGATAAAGCTTAATTCAATTCAACTACTGCGGTGTACATCTAAATATAACTCATGGGGCCGGGATTCGATAGCGTACCTATTTATTTTGGCACGAAATATTATTATGAGTTGCAAAAAAATATGTTTTTCTTCTTGTTTATATTTAGTGTTGATACTCATCGGTTTTATTTGTAACTGGATAGTTTAGTAATAGTTAGGTAGACCCTCTCGGATGAGAGAAGTAATTTGTAGGCCAATTAATCGGGAGAGGAGGTTACCAAAATCATTTTGCCTAAGTATAAAATATTTTACAATATCGTAAAATTAAAAAAAAAATTGTTTACTACGATCATGTGATGACCAGTGATCGGTGTTGGTAGATTGATTTGGGGTCAATTAACTGGCACCTATATATTAGTATGGATATGCCTCCGGGATTACGGGATTAGGAAATAATTAAGATTTTTTAAAGAATTTCAAAGTTGTAATGTGTAAAATAAAGAATACATCAATATGAATAAGGAATGATTAGCCCTTTTTGCAGTTATTGCTTTGAATGCGAAAATATTAAGAAGTATAAAAACATATTTATATTTATTTATTCAAGAATAGTAACAATTACAAGCATCAGATAATACACTTACAAGAAATAACTACTAAATTAGTCATATTATGTAAGTTTCGAAGGAACGCACAACAGTAAGATTCACTTTATTACTTGATAAATAAGAAAAAAACAATTTTAAATGTTTATCCATTCTATAAATTTCTAATATAGTACTTTTAAAATCCTTACTTTTACAATATTTGATTCAATCCCGTAAGGACCAATGAAATCCCGGAAAAAAGGCTTATCCATGTTTGATTTCTATGACTATTAATGATGCGAGTACCTAAAATCAATCTACCTACTTCGATCACTGGTGATGACACATAATCACACACACTAATGTTATAAATGCAAAATTATGGCTTCCTGGTCGTTTAATACACTTTAACGGTAGAATCACCAAAGCGATTCATGTAATTGAGCAGAAAAGCTGATTTAAATTCAAGCGTGAAGACTGCTGTGGCACTTAAGCGTCAATTTAACATGCACTGGAAAGGGTCCGGAATTTCCCCCAAAAAAAATTAATGACCACTAATTCGGCGACTTTAACTGGACCCCAATCATTAGCATCAGCCTGATGCAGACTATTGATGGACATCGCTTTCTAATAGCATGCCTTTTAATTCAATATAAGGTTTACCTCATCCAGCTGCAAGCTATTCTGCGAGGATCTCACCATCCTAACTTACGTTTGTACGATCCGCGATCGTCACTCAAAAACACGTCTACCCTAACGGTCATCGGTTCTACAACCAATATGACCGGCCCATTGCTCCAAACCGACTCGAAATGGCTTATTCTGTGTACAATGTGGGCTTAGTTGGTTTAGGGACCCGAGCCTAGAGGTCTACTCCTTAAGCACTAATGCGTAGTTTCGGTCAAAGTTACGGGCCATTCCTTTTCCGTATCACCTACGGATATAAGATTAGCTTGGGCCAGACCTAGGAATTAATGACAACACGATTTGAAAGTTGGCCCTATTCCCGATGTGGTTCTGCCCGTCCGAAAAAGTTAATTAATCGGATGTAGGGTTCACTCCCAAGATTCGAACTACTTTCGGACGGCCCCGTATCTTCATTGACGGAGTTAGAGGGTAGGCCTTCTGTTCTAGAAATCACACCAAAACCAACGCAATAGTCAAAGACTAACTTCTGGGAATTCCAATCCATTTCACGTTAAGTCTTCGTGCGTTAAATACTCTAGTGTTACTTACTTTGCATATTCAGTAACTACTGTAGTCGCCTCATTGTTCTCTAGCAATATATTGTTAATCTATTCACTAGTCCCCGTCGTGGTAGTAGTTACGTCGGTTAAGTGATGTATTTAGGTTAGTATGTGTTTGTTTTAATGACGTAGATTTGTGGCGTTGTTTTTCTAGTTAGCTGGTTACGGTCCATGATTAAGTCATCATTTTTAGGGTTCCGTACCACAAAAAGAAAAAACGGAAGCCTTAAAGGATCACTCGTATGTATGTCTGTTGGTTTGTCACAGCCAATTTGCTCCGAATCTAAAGGACCGATTAAGTTGAATAGATATTTAAGAAAATAGATGAAAATGGATCATTACCCTTATCTCCGAAACTACTGAGCCGAAAATTTTGAAGAAAAAAAAATACAGAGAATGGTTCTTTACTCATATATTACAGGAAAACCTATAAGAAGTCTATGGTCTTAAAAATAACATGGTAAATCTGTCAATATTGTGCGTACAAACTTACATTTGCTGTTGGAATGTATGGGAGAACATGTTTTTCAACTACAATGTTAAGTTTGTTCATGGGATAAATTCATCCTAACTACGGAACCCTTCATTGTGCGTGGTCCGACACGAACTTGGCCGGTTTTTGGATCTCGAGTTGCAACAACAAACTTAACCTATTGTAGTTTTACTGAACATATCAGTTAGCTCTTTGTAGTTTGCTGGCTTGGGTCCTCAATTATGGTCCTTAATTACCTACTAGTTTTGGTCTTGGAAATTAGGAACACTATCGATCAACTCAGCCTATCACAGTCCACTATAGCTCGCTTTAAATTTGAGCCATATGCTGGTCTTCTTCTTTTCGTGTGGTTAAAGACTAACCTGGTGTCAGAGTTTTAAAGCCGCCCGTAGGCTTCTGACTTGGATTCACATGCCGTCGGGAATTATGGCTCAGGAATGCCGGTTTCCTCACGATGTGCTGGTTACCGTCTTCGATTTTGTCACCATTTTTGGGTCTCTCTCGGAATTCATCAATCAACTTAGCATATTGCTAGCATAATATTTGTTCGCTGTTGGATGTGGTATGTATAGGACCAGTCGCGGATTTGTAGTCTTGGCCGCCCTAGGCCCCAGGCCATGTAGTAAGTATCAGCCGCCCCTTTCTCAGTACCCATAATATAGACTACACAATGAATTTACTTTATTATCAACTTTTATCGAAATTTGTTCAGAAATTTAGTTAACTCTGGGCTTCATAGCGTAGCTTAGCTCAGATCTTGAAGAAAAGGGTTTATTCTGTAAATAGGATATCGGAATCACTTTTACACGTCATATAAAAAATATAAAAAAATAAGCTAGATGAGTTCAACGTTTCTTATCTGACTACTCTGAGAAGAAAGGCCGAAACAAACCTCTGAGTTTGTCGCAGTCTCTTTTAAAGTCCAGACATAATCTTGGTCAGACCATATCAGATACTAATCTACGTGGTCCTTCGATGTAGATTAGTATCTGAAATGGTCTTTTGAGGAAAGAACCACACAGATTTGATGAAACCTGTCCAGTCAGTGCAAGCATTTGGCAGTAACCGTGGAGCTCAACTCAGAGCTTCACTTAACGATGTTGAGTTTTTATTTACATACGCACAAAAAGCATCTTCATCTTCATCATGTATCTTAATATTATGAATACTAACACCGGCGACACACTATACCATGCACTACATTCCGTCATCATATTATAATTCAATAGTCTATTTCCATTACTCTGCGTAACACTGGCTGCAGCAACGTACGCCAACCCTACCGCCGCGAATTGGGGTTCAACTGGAATATGGTATTTCTCATTTCCGCACACTGCCGGAATTCCTCTTGTATATTTATTTTTATTCGTATTTGTATTTTCTATTCGGCGTATCCGTCAGGAGGTTGCGTTCATTTTGAGAACAGCTACACCACTTAGCCCTGGTGGAAATAGACACATACAAGTGTCGTAGCTTAGCCAGTTCGCTACCTCGCATAACTCGTGGAAAAGCAGCCTTAAGGTCGTAATTTCGTGTAGCTGCGAGGTTTCCCACGCTTCATTCGCCCATTTGCGGTCTACCAATGTGACGGAAAATCAATACATTTCAATTTAGATATAGGTTGGACATTGGATCTAATCGTTTATCAGATTTTTTTCATGAACGCGGATCCAATTTATGTTTTTTAGACCTTATCTCCTTGACCCTCCCGGAATCCGTGATTAAGTAATGGCGAAATCCTTTAGTACTTCGAAACCATTCTGTACTATTAAACGAGCAATATTTGTGTATATATTATATATCACGTTCTCGAAAACGGCTCTAACGATTGCGATGAAAATTGCAATATAGGGGTTTACAGGGGCGAAAAATCGTTATCGAAAATTCGTTATCTCTATTTTCACAGCCTCGGGAATGTGATACAACGATGGTATACCTGGACGATATGTTTATAAATTTTCACCCGAGCAGAGCTGGGTCGACCAGGTACTCAGTTATAACAGGACGTATAGTCTGTAAAGTCGTTACGGAAATAGCTAGAAAATCTGTGAAGCTTTCAAACCACAAGATTAATTGCTGTTGTGGATGGATGACAGGCTATTAGACTAGCAACCAATTCCAAGCATTTGTTTTGTGGTGTTGCTAATGTCAAACATGTCTATGTAATAAGTAATAAAGCTAGGACAAGTCTGAGTGGAAAAACGGAGCGAAATTTCGCACGTCTAATTTGCTGATCGAGGCAACGCCGCAATTTTCCAAATGAATATGCAATCCAATTTCGCCGCGTTTTTGCCTTCAGATATTTCCCTAGCCTCAGGCAGAGGTGTACCTATAGGTACAGTGTGAGTCTTTTTTATAATGTGAGGGAATCTATGCTTAATTTTATCGACGGAAAAATATTTAAAAAAATCGAAATATTTTATTTATTTATTATGTTTTTTTTTTTAAACAAAACTGTGTAACTTTTAAACTAAATGAACTATCGCGGTGAAACAAACTATAATGATTGGTAGTATTTGGGCTTATTCATAAAATGAAAATAGTGGAAAAAAACTACCCTCAATTGAAAATAAACATGTTTTCCTAGCACAAATCTGTTTTTCTTTTTTTTCATAATTTTTTATAATAATCGTAAAATTTCTCAATAAGACGGCAAATAGAACAAAAAAAAAAAACAGTGGCACTCCGGGAGTGCCGACAGAAGTGATGAAAACTTGAACAATTGTACTGTGCAGGAAATAATGTATCGCGCGTTGATGTCTTTTAATAGTCAAAAGCTGGTGTCGCAACAGTGTCGCGAAATCAATTGTTTAGTCCATCTCAAAAATACCCAACGCGCCTAAAGAAGTTTTCACTTAAAAAAATAAAAAAAAGTTTTTTTTTTTTAAATATTTTTTCCCCCTTTCCCATTCCCTCATTTCGATATCTGCACATTATAATGACTCACACTATATGTAATTATACTTCAACAGTGCGCTGCGCCGGTCGCCGATACAAGTTCCCATGTCATAGGGGGCGATCTTATCACGAATTAGAATCAGCTCAAAATATACGTACAAGTAATAATGATTAGCTACTTTGTATTCGCTATTTGTGCGACCAATTGTTGAGGGAAACATGTACAGAATTTCTAAATAAATTCATTCTTGAGCCGGAGACACTGTGAATATATAAATCCTTTATGAATAGGTCTGTAGGGCAAGTTGATGGACCCGAGACATGATTAATCATAGCCTGTTCATAACCCCTCGGTTTGACGTAGTTAAAGGGCAAATATGAGAGTTGCGATTTATATATATGATGACTGAGAATGTTGAAACGGGGTTGGTTCATGGATGGGTGACCATCTTTACATATAGATACTCCTCCGTGTCTCGGAAAGTACGTTAAACCGTTGGTCCCGGCCGTCATTCGTGGATCTTTGAGAGTCGTTACGGGTTGTCAGAAGCCCGAAAGTCTGACAACCAGTCTTAGCAAGGGGTATCGTATTACCTAGTTACTGAGTTGTGAAGGTCAGATAGGCAGTCGCTCCATGTAAAATACTGGTATTCAGCTGCATCCGGTTAGACTGGAAGCTGACCCAACATTGTTGGGAAAAGGCTATTCTAATTGATTGACTGAGAATGTTGAAAATTCTTGCATATGTGGAAGAAAAGAAGATACTTTTTTATATGTACGAGTTTATCTGGGAAACGAGAAGAATTATTTTTCGTCTCATTTCTTTTTTAAGGTTCCATACCCGAAGGGTGCCAAACGGAACCCTATTAATACGCCTCTGCTGTCCGTCCGTCCGTCCTGTCTGTCAGCGGGCTGTACATATCTCATGAACCGTAATAGTTTAACCGTCGAAATTTTCACAGATTTTGTACGTATTTCCATTGCCGCTATAACAACAAATAATCAAAATTAAATAAATTTGAAAATTAAAGGGGCCAACTACCCCACCCCATACGGGGCCAGCCAGTATGGGGTGGGGCTCCATACAAGAAACGTGTTTTTTTTTTCGGCGAAATATGCCTAATATTGTACGGGGGTACGAAACCTTTTGTGTGCAAGGCCGACTCGCAATTGTTAAAAAAATATACAGTTTTAATTCATTCGGAAACCAAAATTGCGTATAAAACGAAATAACTATCGAAATCGAATGTACCAAAACACCTTCTGTCCATATTGAATCTAGATCTGTAGAGCTATATCATTCGTTACGTTACAATTCTGGTGAAGGTACTATGAATATTCCATGTATCTACAAAAATATAAATACTTTTTCACGTCGCGTCGGCACGAAAATAGCTTGTGCCGTAGGTATTAAAAAGATTAGTCAGGCAGCAAGGTTGGCTCCGCAACTTCCAAGGGTGTCCAAGGGTGTGTCGGCCGTACCGTACTTAAGTGGGATGCGCTGATGAAGCCACGAAATTCAAATTTTCATAAGTTTTTTGCAAAGTCGGTTGTAAGTTTATCAAAATATGACTAGCGACTGTAACAAATACATATTAAAAAAAAAAAAAACATTTTATTCAACTAACAACTCTGGGGATGATGCCAGGGTAATAGGAGCCAGAAATTCTGTTTACTCCGTCAGTCAGATAATAATAAAAATATTAGAGACGTATTTTTTGCTTTGTCATATTAATAATGACTTGGATAAAACGCATTATAGTTAGGGAGTGGGAGTCGCTACGTCACAAGCAAGTATAAAATGTACATACTCGTGACGTCTTGGCACATTTTAACTCGGTGTTTCACCGTCAACTTTTGATAACGTAAAAAAAGAAAAAATATGTATCCATTATTTTTTAATAATCTACAAGAGGGATAAAAAATATTTTTTGGTTATCATCCCTATTGGCCTAAAATGTCATTATTTCATGAAAGTTATTTAATAGGGTAGTTTAAACTACAACTCAATGTATTGAGGATTTTAAGTAAGTAAGTAAGTAAGTATTTATTTGCATAAAACATGGTATACATGGTGTTACAATAATTTACAATAAAGATCTTACATGTTTTGCCAGAATTGTACTTAGCATGCATATGTTCACTTAATACTAACATGAGAATTTGTTATCCATAAATTCTTTAAGACTATAGAAATTTTTCAAGTTTTACCAGTCAAACAATTTTCCCTTAAATAATCTGGAGTTTAAGTTTTTTATGCTACTTGGTATGTTATTATATATACTAACACAATTATATAAGCAGCTTTTTATTATATTTAGCAAGCTTGGGAAGATCAAGCAGAACGAGTCTCTGTGGATCACGCCGGCTCCTTGGATTAATATCATTGGCTGATATATACAGGTCTTTATGTTTATTAACGAACATAATTATATGAAAGGTAAATAGATGTCATATATTTCGCTGTTTTGATTCATTTGGCAATATTATTGTATGGAAATATGAAATGTAGCTAACTAACGAACTAGAATATTAATAATGAATTGCAATTAATGTGAATTTATAATTATGATATGAATTTGATGTTGTAACCGTTTAAGGTGTAAAAAAGGCATTTGAAAAGTTTCCAAATGCTTTTTTTACATCTAAAACTAAATATTCGGTGTTACGATAATTATTATTGCATTTCATAATCAATATTTTAGTTCCCTAGTTAGCCACATTTCATATTTCCATACAGTTATATTGCTAAATTAATCAAAACAGGTAAATATTTAACAGCTATTTGCGTCGTTGCCAACTTTTAGGATAAACACTCTTAATTCTATAAATACCTACATTATCTACTAGTTATGGTCGTGAATCATATTTGAATCGACATACAATCGAATTCTGACCAGCAAACTGCAAAAACGTAAGAAAATGAATTTCGCTTGCTAACCTGGCGCTTTCACCTTAAGTGGCTCCTATTATAATCGTTCGTGGAGGCATTCAAGGGCATGCAGTAAGGGTAAAACACTCAACAATGCATTTTCTTTTGTGCCTGCCATACTGTACCGGGTTGTAATTACCCTACTGCAAAGCTAAGGCCTCTTGTGAAGGAACGAGCATTCATCGTCATGCTCGTTTAGTGTATGTTTGCAGTGCACTTTTAAAACATTATAAACCCAATTTTTTTTTTTTCAAGACCACTTTTGGGCTGTATTTTTGATGGCAGCGGGCAGCGGGGCGGCGGCGAGAGCGGCGCGATCTAATGCATAGTGTTATATAGAACTGTTCTCGATGGCAGCGGTGCGTGGAGCGAGGGCAGTTCCATCATTTGAACGCGCCGCCGCCCCGCTGCCGGGTGCCGCCAAGAATCCAGCCTTAGGGACTCGCCAAGTTTTAAAACCGTACCGTGCTCGTGAAGCAGGTCCCATCTCACATCTCCGATAGCTAAAAGGCTTAATGCAACTATTAAACCACTGATGCTATTAGCATTTTATTGAATACTAACTGCCTCTAATTCTTTTTCTAAAATAAAAGTAGCTTAAGTTACTTCTTATAACATCGGCTATCTGCCAGTGAAAGTCCCGTCAAAGTCGGTCCAGCCGTTTTGGAGATGAGCCGGAACAAAGAAACAGACAGACAGAAAATGTTAAAAATTGTTTTTTATTTTTATAAGTACCGTATATACTTTCTCTACTTTAAGTATGTATGTATGTATGTATGTATAGAATAGATAGATGTATTGACTACCACAGTTTTTACACGTAATAACTGCGGAAATCCAATATAAAAAAAAACACTCTGCGTCCAGCGCTCGGTGTGGCAACACGCTGTGTTCGGGTTAGCGACAAGTTAATCGTCATCCTGAGGATGCCTCGTTGAGAGGTGAAACACGTGTCGATTTCTGACAGGGTTTTTTTATGGCTCTATAAAAATACCTAAGCGGAACAGGTTACTGAATATATCCACGTCTATTTTATTTCTCCGTAATAATTCTTATAATTGCGTGAAAGGTAACAAATAGACGAGAGTTACTTTCGCGTTTATAATATTATAGTACCTGGGCGACTGAACTCTGCTCTGGTGAAAATAAAAAATGCTCATTTAATAGTGTAAGAAAGTTCATACTAATTCCATGCATAGTACTAAGTCCAGGTTCCCATGATAGTACATCTAATTTCATGCTGCCATGATAGTAGGTACTTACTAATTCCATGCTGCCAGGTGGCCATCTTGTTCTAAATTTGGGCGTCTGAGCTCTGCTCGGGTGAAAATACGGAGAAAACGAATTTTCCCAGATATTAGACCTAACTAGATCGATTTTTCGCCGCCGTAAACCAATATATTGCTACTTTTCTATAATTACACACATAAATATATACAAATAATGTTCATTTAATAGTATAAGATTATTAGTATCGAAGTATGGATTGATTACACACAGTGTATTTGAAGGAATAACTAATAAATAACAAGGGTAACCTACTGGGATGTCTTATCACGATCAGCAATTTCTCCCAGACAACCTTAGTACGTACAGAAATTGTTCGAATCTATAAATGAACAAGGGTAGTCCGCGTCGTAACAGTAAGCAGTCATGTCATTTAGGCTCGGACTCCACCAAAGCGGAGACAAGACGAGAGGAGAGGAGATGTGTTTTAAACAACCAATAGAATTTCGTTATTCACACATCTCGTCTCCACTCAGCTTCAGCGGAGACCACTGAGCGGAGATGTATCGTATTTATATGTATACGATCGAAGCGGAGATGTGAGCTGTTCCTTGCCGAGACCTGGACGACGGTACAAAGCGGAGTGAGCTGTGCCTTGCAAGCTGGCGACAGCGTGCAGCGGTGACGAGAAGAGATGTGAGCGGCACCGTAACAGATCCGCTCTAGCCAACACATATCTCCGGTCTAGCCAGGACACATCTCCGCTCTAGCCAGCAGACATCTCCGCTCTTGCCCAGCAGACATCTCCGCTCCAGTCTAGCCAGTACGCATCTCCGCACAGCTTCTGTAGATACACCCTAGCTGAAAAATATTTCTTCTCGTCTCCACTCAGACATCTTCGCACATCTCCTCGGTGATGTGCGGGCCTTATATCTCCTTACAGTCTCCCAAAATACTATTAACATAACATCATATAATCACACCTTGTTTCCTCGAAGGGTTATAGTACACCCACATTTCGCCAGTTATGTTTGAGTCCCATGCTACTGAGAAATTCCTGCTGCTACGACTAAAGTTGCGTAATGACGTCATTATTAACGCCTCTAGACGTGCGTAAGTTCAAAAGTCAACCGAGTTAAATGGTATTAATGTGTGCATAAGTGACAAAAAGATCATTATAATCACCGCCGGTTCGGGAGGTTGATTCTATAGAGAGGCGGCGAAAAACAAAGGATTTCAATGCCATTTTAGAGTGCCCATTTTAAATAGGTGTGGCTTGGAACTGGCTCAAAAGCTTGGGATCCTGTTTGGTTGGGTTCAAACATTAAAATTCATTGACCCCGCGTCTAAAACATGGACTTAAATAATGTGACGTACATGATCATAAATTTGACTTACCTATACTCAGATTTTTACTTTGATAGACTAAAATGATATTCGGTGTCGACATAAAAATAACGTAGTAAACTCAAAGCATTTATTTCAATTAAACCAGTTACAGGCACTTTTGAATTGTCAAGGGATCGGTCAGTCAGAAAGATGAAGCTAGTTGCCCATTCCAAAGCGTTGAAGGTAGGTTTCTATGGAGTAGAATGGGCGAGAAACTCCACGGACACTCTTTTAAATATTGTTTACATCATTCGTGTTGAATTATACATGTGACAACAATGTAGAAAGACGTGCAGGTTAAAAGCGTCCATAGTAAAAATATAAAACTTAGTCCAAAAATTAAAATAAGCCGTGGCAGCTAAGAGATCACCAGTCCCTACTGACGGCGCCCGTTCACGAACATGACGCATGGATCAGCACCATTGAGCTCAACCATTTTGAAGGGAACTTAACGACCCATCACACACGCCACCACTTGGGGGCGATCTCCGAAACTACTGAACCTAACATTTTGAAAAAAATACTGAGAATGGTTCTTTACCCATAGATTACAGGAAAACCTATAAGAAGTCTATGGTATTTTAAAATAATTTATTAATCTTCAACTACAATGTAAAGTTTGCTCTTGGTATAAATTCATCTCAACTACCGAACCCTTCATTGTGCGTAGTCCGACACGCACTCGGCCGGTTTTAGTTATTTGGTGTCATGGGTGTGATGAAATACTTATACGAAAACAAAACCATAAAAACGGGATATGGCGTTACGTGCGTATCTATCTAGCAACCGGTCAGTAGGGTTATCCACTATTTACGTCATATCCTGTGGAAACCATATCCTATTATAACGATTATCATGTTGTAATTCTTCATCAAAATAAAAAATATTCCGAACGCATTTTTTTTTAGTTTTAGCTGGTTTTCAACGTTTCATAGACAAATTTTATTACAAGCTTTTATTCTACTTGCCTTGTTAGTTAGTTAGTTAGCAGATCTTGCAAGCTGAATTGAAACCACTTCCTCTTATCCTACGGAGTTGAAGTTTTATTCTAGATTTCCTTATTCAATTCCAAAATGTTTAAATTCATACCAAATTAAAGTTTACTTAGCTCGCTAACCTCCGGTTTCTGAAAACCTTATCAGTCTCTGATTAGTACGATTACTGACAAATGCTTGCACTGACTGAACACGTTCCCTCAAATCTGTGTAAAAATCCTCAAAAGACCATTTCAGACACTAACCTACATGGTCTTCACATGATCTGACCAAGATTTACGTTTGGACTTTAAGAGACGGTGACCTTTAAGTTTCGGCCTTTCTTCTCAGAGTAGTCAGATGGGAAACGCCGACCTCATCAGCTTATTTTTTTAACTTTACTAAATGAATTTGCGAAATCGGTCGAGCCGTTCACGCGTGATGCCATGATCAAGGGAAATAGGGATTCATTTTTATATATGTCACGGTTAAAACCCGAAGTGCGGCTATAGCAGTTGGTTAAATTTAGTTGTAGCAAATGAAAATGGCTGAAAGGTAGGTTAGAACTGTGACCACATAACACACCGGGTCATGCCAGGGTCCATTTAGGCAAGTTTAACCAACTGCTACCGGCCGCACCTAGTTGTAGCCGGCTAAAACTAGGTAGCCCCACTTCAGGTTTTTGCCGTAACATATATATATATAGATATATATAGATTTTTATATGACGTGTAAAAGTGATTCCGATATCCTATTTACAGAATAAACAATTTCATTTCAGTACATCTGTTGTAGAATGTTGTGATTTACTTTTTAAAACAATATGAAACGGTCACGAACAAACATCAGCTACTTATATAAAATTGGAAAAGTTTTAAGAAGCCGGTGCAATTTTAAACACTGATCTCTTTGTAGCGAGAGAGCTTGCCCCGGAAAGTTCTAACACGTTACCCTACCTGACCCGTTTCTGCCAAGCAGTACTTAATACTTTAACCCGGGCAGTGTTTCAAGTTGCAGGGTGCCATTATCCCACGAGAACCGGGGTAAAAAGTATGCTATGTCCTAACCCAGGTCATGGTCTATCTGTGAACCAATTTCATCGAAATAAGTTCAGTATTTAAGGCGTGAAAAGATAACAGACAGACGGAGTTACTTACGCATTTATAATATTAATTATGGAAGTACGGATGAGATACTTTAACTTCGTCTGTATACTAAGAGGCCTCTCACGCTTAGCATTACAGCCATAGAAACGGGTTTTGACGACGGAAGATCTGTCATTTTGTCTATCATTCCGTCGTGCTGGTATTGCAGTGCAGATGTCCATAGGCAACGGGAATCATTACGATCAAATGTACCGCCTGATTATTTGCCAAGAAATGACATAAACAAAGACCAACAAAAAAATCTGATATCCTCTATCTTTTTCCCACAGCCCTCAGTAATGCTACCAATATGGACGTCAGAGTTCCTGCAAGCCGTCTCTCGAATGGACCCGAAGTTTATTGCTCTACACCTGCAAGAGGTCGGTGGCAAGGCGTACGAGAAGTCGATGCAGTACGTCAAAGACTTTGTGCAAAGGCTCTGTGACTGTCCGGAGTTAAGGCTCTTTGACAAGATCAGGATATTTCTGGACGAAGACTTCAGTTCGCCTGAGAAGTTTACTGTGAGTATTAACTACTTATTTAATGTTTTCATTGCCACCTGTATTTTCATGAAGTGTATTTGCGCGAAATACGCCCGCAGGTTAGCGGCACTACATAATGAGTTAATGACATTATTATAGCAATATAAAAAATTGTTTTTTACTTGGGTCACCTCAAAAATAATTTATTCATTGGGGTGAAAATCAGCCCTTTTTAACGTCAAAATTACATAAGACAGTTCTAAAACGCCCGCCCTTTTGCCTGCATTTCCTTTTTAACCCCCGACGCAAAAAGAGGGGTGTTATAAGTAAGACCGCTATGTGTGTGTCTATCTGTGGCACCGTAGCTCTTAAACGGGTAAACCGATTTTAATGCGGCTTTTTTATTATTTGAAAGCAGGTTTTCTAGCGATGGTTCTTAGACATGTTTTATTAAAATCGGTTTAGCCGTTTGACGATTATCAGCTCTTTTCTAGTTGATGAATAGATGTGAGTAAAAAACGCAATAATAATTTATAAAAATATATGTATAATTTAAATAAATTTTAATTTATAAATCCAATAATGGGGTAGTAGTAGTAAAATTTGTATGTATTCAATTAGTTATAAGCCTACCTACCCACACAAAACGAAAGAATTAATATTAACACAAAACTGTAAACAAATATCTATAAGCCCTCCTCTTAATTTTTATGTTGTTATGCCCGACAGGGCCCACAATGCTCCAAAACTAATGTATATCCTTATGTACCTACCACCTAAGTTCACATTGTGGAATGCAATAAACATATTGAGTATTGAGTATCTTCCACAGGTCTGATCGATTTGTGGTATTCTGTTACTTCAATGATATTAGAAAACATAGTAACCTTGTACTGATGCTGTAGCATCACCTGGAATTTGCATAATACCCAAGTCCCTTACCAATTTACAGCACAGGTATCGTGTATGGGGCTCATTGGAATGGTCTGAAAATAGGTTATAGAGAGATGGTGAACAGGGTCTGGTGATGGAGTAGGAACGAGAAACGAGGAAATGTTTTTAAATTGTAACTGTTAAAATCGTACTTGTTTAATAGTGCTTTAGTTGGGAAGAAGTGGTGCAACAAACTCCGCAGTAGCACAACTGTCTGTTAAGTTCGAACTTGATTCTATCCAAAGTAATTAACAGAAAGTAAAAATATTAGTACTAAATCTAAAGTTCTGTTAATAGCATACGCATTATCAGTCTATAGCCTCCTCTTTGTGAGAGGGAGTGGGCCGTGATCCACCACGTGGACCGACCGATTGCGTATTGGTGGATGTCACATGTCTTCAAATTTTTGTTTCTGGTTTTGAAGTTTTCACGATGTTTTCGATTGTTTCCTTCACCGTTTTGAGAGCAGTGGTGATGAAATAATTGACACAAAGTAAAGTGCCTGTCTGGGGTCAAACCTACGACCTACAACTTGTAAGTCGTGGTCGTTACCACTGGGCCACTACTTGTTTCTGTTCTACCAATGTTCCGTTGTTACCAATGTTCTGTTAAATAGCAGTACGTTTTTGGAATGTCACGAATGCATCCGGTCGCGATGTGTCAGTGTAATTCCGCCGTTAGTTCCAATTTCCAACTCCTTGGACAACTGTAGTATTGTAAAATTGAGTCAAACCTTCAATAGGATAAGATCACCCCATTACCAAAAAAAAAAGATTATGAACTATGATTGAGGAAACTGTTCTTAATAGCAGATGACAGCTGCATAATATGTTGTCTCCAGCCTCGTAAGGCCCACCGACCTAATTTTGTTCTTGTTAAGAATAAATTAGGCCCTTCATTTGGCTTTTAAGATGTGGGTAGCGAGCAATTTGTTCTTGTTAATAAATAAATTAGGCCCATGTCATTTGATTTTTAAGATGTGTGGGGTGAGAAAGCAAGCATTTTTGGACGAACGAGGCTAGGATAAAACTCTTAATTAAAATTAAAATATTTTATGTAGTACTGGTTTTTTTCCCACTGACGTGCGTAGACTGCACGTCAGTGTCAGAACTCGTCAGTAACCAAACCTGTATAATGCTCGGTTCCTATAAACAAAACGAATCGTTTTGCATACCAATTGTAGCATTTTTTATTGCCAAACTGGGCATATAAATAGATTCATAAGCTAATTTTACCTGTGATAGCGACTTCCATATGCGAAGGTCTACTATGTAAAGCTATGAGCTCTTTGCTTCATTATTGGTAAAGATACAAGAGTCTTATCATTAACATTAAGAGCAGTGATAGCCTAGTGGTGTGACCGTCGGACTGCCAAGTCATAGGTCTCGAGTTCAAACCCAAGGCACGCACCTCTCACTTTCCGAATTCATGTGTGTATTGTGTAATTGTTATCACAGGTTAATGGTACTGCTACCGAAATATACCGGTATGCATTACCAACCTTAACCAAAATTCCGCTACTGAAAAAAATTATGGTATCGAAATATTTCGGTAACCCTTATATAACGGTATGACGTCATACTGAAATTTAAAGGTACCTTAATTTTTGGGTAATTCAGTCCCTGCTTATTTGTTCCCAAGAAATTGCCAATCTAATTGACATTTTCCCCTAAGTCACCTTTTGATGTGTAACATCTTTCCTCTTGCTTTCCTGAAATCAAAATCAAAATTTAAAAAAAAATCTAAATAAGCAAACCTGTGGGAGTGATTTCGTGAAAAGGGACGGAAGTGTGTCACAGTAAGCCGGGAAAGCGCGCGCTATTTGATTTGACTAATGAGCGCGCGCGGTGCTAGAGTTAGTAACCGTCAGAAACGACGAAGCCCCGCCCCTTTAATATTGCTTTTCCTTAATAATGTTACTTATTACCAAGGTGTGATCTCAGATATAACACATCATATGCACTGTAAGACTCGCTCGTCTTTTGTTTTACCACAACGCGGAAGCTCTTGGCCTTTATCTCACCTGATGGTAACTGATGATCAGGCCGAAGGTAGAAGCGAGCTTCATTCGGAATCCTCAACCTCAAAGGAACTGGCTATCTTATCTCTACCTACCGAAACTGAACTATGCTGTTAATATTGTTGTTATGGCGACAGAATTAGAAAAGATTATGGTAGCTAGTCAGGCGGACTTAGAACAAGCCCTACCAAGAACCAAACCGAGCAGAAAATTTATCGACTTCCACGAACAGAGACATTGTAAAAACCAATTCTTTCTAAAAGAGTAACCGTGGGGTTTCGTGCCGGCTCTTTTCAAAACGACCAATTGGAACGTGCACCTAGCTTCTGAAGTATCATAACTGCCCATGTAGGTTTATGTGAAATATAATACTTAAAGTTGGTCGTTTGTCCACCGCACTGTGAATTCAAACTCAAAGCATTTATTTCAAATAAACCAATTACAGGCACTTTTGAATTGTCAAGGGCCTGTCAGTCAGGAAGGTGAAGCTAGTCGTCAGAACGAGACGTCAACGAGAACGAGATGATGACGCCGAAGTAGCGACAGTACATTTATTATGGCCGCGTAATCTCGTTTCTCGTTGACGTCCCATTCACGGTGCGGTGGACAAAAAGTAAGTCAACTTTATCGACTTCCACGGCTAGAGGTTCTTATGAAGGCAGCATATTTTGCATAGTCCTAATAATAATGTCTAAATGTCAGGCTAAATGTCAAGTTATTCTAGAAATACTAAATTTTTTATACTCCTTTTTTACAGTGTCTAGACTGGTCGAGAATTTCTTGTGCATAATTAAATCTATAGCTGTCTAATTAGACACCGTTAAGTGTCATGTTTATGTATTTGAGTAATAAAAAATGAAATTGAAATTCTAGGCCTGAGTTAGTCGTATCCATATTTAAATCCTTGTTTCCAATTTGATGTTATTTCGACACAAATATCTACTTTATTGCAAATAAAAATTCGAAGACATGTGACATCTACCGACTCGCACTGGGTCCGCGTGGTGGATTACGGCCCACTCTCTCATCGAGAGGACGGCTGCGTCCCAACAGTGGGAATATTATAGGCTGATTATGA
The DNA here is from genome assembly GCA_916610215.1 of Omphaloscelis lunosa. Lineage (NCBI taxonomy): Eukaryota > Metazoa > Arthropoda > Insecta > Lepidoptera > Noctuidae > Omphaloscelis > Omphaloscelis lunosa. The sequence goes on along the minus strand of OU744266.1, from coordinate 3,489,260 downwards.
TAAGTTTCAGAATTAAAATATTTGAAGTAGAAGCGCAAAATATCAAATTAAAATAATTAAATATGCTAAGGAAAGTCATTTAATACTTTACCAAAAACACATATTTGTTTTCTTCCTTGGATTCTTTCCTTGTTTCAGTATCTACTCTAAAATTGTGTAAAGTCTACTCAACCCTAGCTATGTACTTACATGTTACTTTTCCAGGCCCTCGGCAACATGTACTTCGCGCATTCCTCCCTCACAGACCTGAAGATCTGGGACTTCGAGCAGAAGGCGTATGTCGAGGCCACCGGCAAGGAGGTGCACGCAGGGAATATTGAGAAGGTCACCACCAAAGAGAAGGCCAAGTTCCCGCAACATTTCTTTCCGGAGGTAAGACGATTACTTTTTTGATTTATTCAGACTAATAAGAACATTGGTTTACAAAAACATTACACTCCTTTTTTGGTCAGTCGTGGAAAAAACATTTGAACGGTAATGAATTAATTACGTCACAAATAGTTACACCGGTTTATTAAGACCAGGCACTCTAAACACAATTTTCACGCAAGCGCCGCCCCCACGCACCCCGCCACTCCTCTCTGTGCTAAACGCTAACACATAAGCAATAAAGTTGAATATCGCGTGCGCTCTTTGGTCGTGTTCGAGCACGGAAACTAAATGGCGTAAGTCTCAATTCTCATTTCGTTAAAACTAAAGTAATAATTGATCTAGAGAAACAATATCAACTATATTCCCTTATTGTGTCAATAATTATTTTAGACATAAAAGCCGAGTAATCTTGTTTTTGTTTCAAATAATGTTTCAAAACACATGATTTTCGAATTAAAACTGAATCAAGTAAAAATGTTCCAATTACGTAACTGTCTTATATATGGAAAGAAAAAGATCCAATAAATCAAATACTAAAGTTCGATTTTGATTGTATGCATAACTTTTTCAGAATATCAATGCAAATTAACATACAATTTAGGGAGCCTCCTCTTAACAGTTTTCCTTTTTGCACTGTCATTTCAACACGATTTCGACTGCAAAGCAATTTGGTCGAAACAATTTCGACTATAAAAGCGTTTCGCTATTACCTTACATATCATTCATTACAGCTGTATTCCCCGTAAGGCGTACGCAGAGGTGTACTTTTTTTTTTGCACACCCACATTTTGCCAGTTATGTTTAAATTCCATGTAATCTCTATAAGTAGGTAGGAGCAATGGTCCTGTGGTAACGGCCGCGACTTACGAGTTTGAAGATTTTCTTGAATCATACTAATAACACTCTCGATCAAGTCACCAATCAAACAAGAAAAAATCGGTTCAGCCATTCGGTAGCTACGATGGCGCAGACAGACACCCAGATACACATGTTAAACTTATAAAACCCCTCTTTTTCCGTCGGGAGTTAAAAATAACCGATAACTGACGTTATAAAGCAGGATATTGTTCTCTTGTCACGAGAACACTTACAATAACCTATTTTTAAACCTAAATGAGTAGGTTAATAATACTGTATATTGTGTATTTTTCCTCTACTCAACTGCAACTAGGTATCAAAAATAATTTTGCCGTTTCCAAGATTAGCAACCACAGAAAAACAAACACAAATAGGTGCAGATTATATGACGTCATAAGTACTTCAAAATTGTTCTTCTTTTCATACTAAAGTTGTAAATAACATAGAGATAGGAATCGGCTTCGCCCGCGTGGATCCTAATTATTTTTCTAAAATAAAAGTAGCCTAATTTACTCCAATAACATCAGCTATCGACCAGTGAAAATCCCGTAAAAATCGGATCAGCCGTTTCGGAGATTAGCCGGAACAAACAGACAGACAAATGAAAAAAAAAGTGTTTTCGTTGTATGTACCGTATATACTTTCATATGCATTTAGTGAAAAGCTGTTATTTTGAAATTACAAACAGACACTTCAATTTAAAATATAGAGTATATAATATCATTAAAAACGCGAAAATTTTTGAGGATGAATGAATGGATAGTTTGTTACTCTTTCACTCAAAAATTACTGAACGGATTTGGATGAAATTTGGCACTCAGATAGTTTATAACCTGGATTAACACATAGGATACTTTTTATCCCGATATTCCCACAGGATCGAGACTTATGTGAGTAAAACCGCAGGACAGTGCTAGTATACTAATAACATTAGCTTGTAGTTTATAAGACTTTGTTAGGGATATTCTGCATTTGTTCGGATTCACATTTACACGTGGAGTTTTACCTGTAATAAGGTGTTAGACGGCTTATGTCGTGTTCGACATGTGACTCCAGATTTTTAATTTTGTGTGCTGTGATGTCGTATATTTATTGATTTCAGTGTAAGTGGTCGCGGAAAGGTTTCCTGCGCACGCGTTGGTGGATGCGAGGTACAGCTATCGAGTTCGTCAATATACATCTGTTCCATGACGCGTCTAACTTGCTGGCTATTGAACCATTTCCTTCTGTAAGTCTATTTTATTTATTTCGTTTTGATTCAGTTTTCCTAAAGGCTAACCACTGGATTACTTGAAAAATAGAAAAGAATTTCTGGTGGTGAATCAGGCCCTAAAACACAGATTAATACTGATGGTTCACTCCGCAAAATCATTTAAATAAAAAGCGACTCTTGCCAAGACACAATAAGGTGCAATTCAGGTCGCACAGCTAATTACCTACAGTTATATTCACCTAGAAGTTGCCTCTCCTTCGATAAAATAACACGTTGGCACATGCCCATGGGTCCCATTGTATATTTTTGTTGATATCTTCAATCTCTCTTGTACGACAGGTGTACTGCCGCTCCCGCCGGCGCGCGTTACGTCACACACTCCGTCACCTACACTCGGACGTGAACGCGGCGCCCTACTTCATCTTCGGAGACTTTAACTTTAGGGCTGATACCGCAGGGGTTGTTAAGGTGAGAACCTTAATCTCTTCTGCAGGTGGACTAGAGGAGCTTGTCAGAAGCCCGAAAGTCTGACAATCAGTCTTACCAAGGGGTATCGTATTACCTAGTTACTGGGTTGTGGAGGTCAGATAGGCAGTCACTCCATGTAAAAAAATACTGGTATTCAGCTGCATCCGGTTAGACTGGAAGCTGCAGATTTAGGTGGACTAGAGGGACCCCGACGGACAAAGTCCGTCACTGCTCTTCTGTCTTTCCTTTTAAATTAATTTTAGTTATTTGTTTCTATTTTCGTGTTCCATTTCGATTTCTGTAATGGTATAAGAAATAAGAGCATCTTTTCTAGGCTCCGACCAAAAGTTCGGTTTCGGTTTCGGTCAAGTTTCGGCAAAAAAACGAATTTCGGTTTAGTTTCGGTTTCGACCGCAAACCTGCCGAAACTACGACATAAACCAAAACTGCATTCGGGAGTACTCGCGCTGTGATCGGTAATGTTGGGCGCGTTAAATTCCATCCAAGCGAGTAAGCGACGAAGACATTTTGCCGCGTCCACGTGCCTAATCATATCGTGACTGACTTGAAAGAAAAGAAAGAAAGAAAAACATTTATTTGGACACAGTTTGTGAAACACAAAACACATAAACACACAAAGATAAATAAACTGACTTGTGTTTACCGTTCGTTTTTTTTTTTTTTTTTGTTGAAATAAAGACTGACTGATTATAATGTTTTCTTTATTTTCCCTTAAAACATGATCCTTGTAAGGAAGGTTCGGTTTCGGTTTCGGCCGAAACTGAGACTCTTGCCGAAATTCGGTTTCGGTCGTAAAAACCAGTTTCGGTCGGACACTACTTTTTTCCTTTATTGCATTCTTCCTGATGTTATTATCTTCAGCATTGCCTTATATATACAACGTGCTCCTTTTGATGTCCCATAACTCTAAGATTATGTGCTATAAGCAAAAATAATTCAAAAAATCCTATAACAAGTGTTCGAAAAATACATAGTTACGAAGATAACATAACACAAAGACTCTTGATGTGTACATATCTAAGTTTCATTGATAAGTACGTGTGAATCATTTTCATTCAAACTAATAATTCATATTTAAAGCTTTGAAAATGCGACACAGACCTTTTTTATTTTTTTATGGACAAAAGTAGTCTGAATTAAATGTTTTTATTTTTTGTATTTCACGTTTGTATTTTTCTTTTTATAATAATAAATTTATTTATTTTAGGTAAATAACACCCATTGCCAAACATAAATTTATAGAAATTTTACAAATAAATATTAAATAAAATAAAAATCAATTAAAATCAAATTAAATTACATAAAATTAATTCAAATTAAATAATGTCGTTTTTACAATATAATTTATGGTTTACATAAATAATCGTGACTTTGCCAAATTATTTTGTAAACAAAAAAAAATAGTTGAAAAATAATTAATATGCCAGTTGATTCTTCGACATACTCTCATTAATACCCTAGAGAGTTATGGGATATCAAAAATAACACTTTGTATAAATCTGCTTTTTCACTTAAAACTAGCACTAGTATGAAATTCCTATTCCTAAAATGCCAATATCCTTATTTCGAAGGAAAATAATACTTCTTAAAATGAACCTTCTCTTTTACAGAAGGTGACAGAAGAACTCACAGGCAGCAGGCTCCAAAACGGCGCCAACGTGGACGCGTCGCGCCTGCAGTACCGCGCGCCGCCCGACGGCCGGCTCGTGCTCACGGTCGGCAAGAAGGAGTTCTCGCACGTCGACCATCAGAAGATATTCAGAGAGCCCTGGGTGAGTGTGGACTGAGCAACGTTACTTCTCTAAACGCGTCCTGCTTGAAGACATTAAAAAAATCGGCGCTTAAGTCAGGGTCCAAGCTACCAGGGAACCAGCACCCTAATTGCGTAACACACGACCAATCACAATCTGACAAATTTTGAAGGATATTGCTAATCTATTGCTTCATAATTAAATTGAAAAAAATGGTCTGCTCAACAACGTAAATACCGCAATATGTTGTTGAACTCTCAAAATGAAACAGATTAGGATGCAGAGCTACAAAATAATCATTTATCTTTTTGATTTGATATAATTTTTGAAAGGAAGAGGAATTCCCAACAATAAGCGGCGTATTATATACACACACTATGCTAGTTGGTAGAAAGCATGCTATTGCCATTATCCATAAATTATACGTAAGAATTTATCAGTATCAGGAGTGTGGCTCCTAATACACCCCAATCCAAACTCAATTGCGGCTCGGGACATGAGCCGAGTCGCCGCGCAGTGACGAACTAAGATTGAGAGGAGGGGGGGAGTACTTCGAAACCAGGAAAGCACCTCCGAGCCGCCATTAAGTTTGAATCGAACTGTAATGAGAAATTCATGAAGAGACGAACAACCCATTAACACTACTTAAACTGGAAATCCAAGATGTTCAGCAATCGCTCTTATGATCTCGATACCAACGACGCAGTCCAAAATAAATACACACACAAACATTTAGGACTAAGTTTTGTATTTATTTTATTTCTTATTTTGATATTTCACTATACACTGCACCGGTCGACGTCATAACGTCAACGCCAGCTGTCGCTGAAAACCAGCGCTGTGGCTATCTCGCATGGGGTCACAGCATTATGCTGAGCGATGGCCATTTTGCGTGGATGTGACGCAGATTTTCCCCCAAATTGTTCTTTTCGTGTATTTATTATTTCTATGCGTAATGTTTACCGGAAATAAACGTATTTTCAAAAAAAAAAAAAATTGCATTCATATTAAAATATTTTATTTCACGTAAACCTACAAGGGCACTTATGAAACGTCAGAAGCTAGGTGCACGGTTCCAATTGGTCGTTTCCTATGGAGAAGAGCCGGCAAGATACTCCACGGTTACTCTTTTAAAAATAAAAGGGTTTTACAATGTTTTCAAATTACAGTGTTAATAGGTATGAGAGGACAGTGTCTTCAAGGACAGTCTCTTTTTCTTCATTTGGTTTTCGGCCCCGTGTGAATAACTTTCCCTGTATGTTGTCTCCAGCTACAACGCTATGATCGGGAGCTGGAAGCGTTACGGCCCCATCTGTACGAGTTCCCCGTCAAGTTCCCTCCCTCCTACCCGTTTGAAGAAGACGTTCAGCTACCCACACACTACATGAAGACTAGGTATGTGACAACTTCAACTTTCATTGCAAAATTATTATTAAAAATACCCTTTTAATTCTTGGACTTCAGATTTCTACTTAGTCTCGTGACCTATAAAATCAATTGCCGTACGTTAGTCTCGCAAAAACTCGAAAATAGCTCGACGAATTGTGATGAGGTAAGTTGATGTTGTGTGCGCGCCGGAGAAAGTTCCTAACAAAAAAATATAAAAATGGCATTCCAACGCATGCTGGGCATTAGCGAGTCCGTAATATAAACGACTGGTCCGTAGAGTAATCAATATTCAATTTAAAAAATAGTTTTTTTTTGTCTTATGTTCGTCTATCTATGAGCATGTCTGAGATTTATGTGATCGGATTTTGTCCCCGTAAATGCAATAAGCACTTTAAAGGGTGCGTTTCCATCGAAGCGGAGACGAGCGGAGACCTGCAGGAATCGACCAATCACAATGGTTGAAATCCTCATTACGCCTCTCGTCTCGCCTGTTATTGGACGATTCCTGCACGTCTCCGCTCATTTCCACTCGTCTCCGATTTAATGGAAATGCATTCTAAGCCGTTGGTCTTGGATGTCATTCGAAAATATTTGACAGTCAGAAGCCCATGACTGAAAACCAGTGTTACCAAGGGATATAGTGTTATCCAGTAACTGGGTTGAGGAGATCAGATAGGCAGCCGCTCCATATAAAATACTGGTATTCAGCTGCATCTTTGTATTTTGTGCAACTTTGAATTTTCAAATCAAAATCATTTATTTGCATAAATAAGATATAGAAGGTACTTATGATAATGTATCGAAGTAGTGTCCAACCGAAACTGGTTTTAAAGACCAAAACAGAATATCGGCAACAGTCTCAGTTTCGGCCGAAACCGAAACTGAAACTTCCTTCCAAGGATCATGTTTTGAGGGAAAAATAAAGAAAACGTTATTATAATCAGTCAGTCTTTTATTTTTTTTAAAATAAATCACTAAAATCACACGAACACTCACAACAAACAAAACGAATTGCACACACAATCCAGTCACGACAAATTAAGCACGTGGACGCGGTAAAATGTCTTCGTCGCAAGTCCAAGCGAGTAAGCTTGGATGGGATTTAACGCGCCAAACATGACCGATCGCAGCGCGAGAACTCCCGAATGCAGTTTCGGTTTCGGTCGTAGTTTCGGCAGGTTTGCCGCCGAAACCGAAACCGAACTTTCGGTCGGACACTAATATCGTTCTCTTAATATGCCTTTAATTTCGGCGTGCAAATTTAACATATTTAGAAATTTTACATTTTAGTATAATAAATAATGCTGTTCCTAGAGTGACTGAAATATCTTCGACTCTACCGAATACTTCGTTTCATTTCCAATGTCTTGGCTGTTTAAATCAGGGACCGAAACCGGTATGATCAATACGGGTATTTTTCGGTTACTACATTAATATTATTTTACAAGTATTCTTATAAAACCATTATTAATACCGGTTACCTCTATGCCATCGACATTAGTCAAAGGGCGCGCATCGCCTGTGTGTGTATAACCCGTATTAAAACGGTAACCTAAATGAGGTAACTTGTTTCTTCATCTTGGGTACTCAGATAGCGGTAACCTTAGTCGTAGAAGTAACAAAAATTCTTCGATACCTGTACTGTAATTTATAAAGGTTTTCGGTTAAATGACGCTTTTAATTTTGAGTTTGTCGTAACGTTTTAGATGTCCGTCGTGGTGCGACAGGATCTTACTGTCGCAGTCGGCGCGGCTGCTGGTCCAGCACCAGGACCCGGCGCGCCAGGCCGACAACAGACACATGCATGCGTCCAGGTTTGTGGGCCGTTCACTTACTAAACTATTTTCTCGACAAAGATAATAAATCAGCTGTCTCTGAAAATTAGGGCTCTGTCTCGCGTAGGGTCGCAGCATTATGCTGAGCGATGGCCGTTTTGCGTGAATGTGACGCATATTTTCCCCCAACTTGTTCTTTTCGTGTCTGTGTTCTTTCTTTGCGTCATTTTTACTTAGTTAATTGATTCAGGCGTGACCTTGCGGAAATCCATAATAAAATGATGATGTGGATATATTTAGCTAAGCGGAAAAGGTTACTAAATACATCCACATCATCATTTCATTTTTACTTATTTTCTTTATAAGCAATAAGGCCGCCCATTGTATCTTTTGTAGAGTTATAATTTAATAAAATTTATATAAATAAATAAATAATGGCTGGAGTTGAACCCTTAAAGAAGAGATTGTGATCGCAATAAATACTTCTGAGCTTATTTTAAAAGACTTTGGTAATCCATACTAAATCGGTTTGTATTGATAATTCGCTGATTTTGGTAAACGAGTCGTGCTGATTATCCAAGTGATAGCCCAGTGATAACGGTCGCGAGTTACGTATTGTAGGTCGTAGTTTCGAACCCAGACAGGCTCTTTATTTTGCGACCACTGCTCTCAAAACGGTGAAGGAAAACATCGCGAGGAAACCGGCATGTCTTAGAACCAAAAAATCGAAGACATGTAACATCCACCAACATGCACTGGGCCTGTGGCGTGGATTACGGCCCACTCCCTCTCACAGAGAGGAGGTCTGTGTCCCAACAGTGGGAACATTATACTAAATTAATGCCCTTTAATATAATGGTGACAGGAAGTCGGTGACAGATTCTACAGACAGCAGTGGTCGGGTGTCGTCGTCTGACAGTAGCCCGGCGCGGTCCGGCTCACCGGCGCGGCAGAACACACAGGTCTGTATACAAGGACTATGATTCAAAATTCAAAAGTCATTTATTCGAACTAGGCTGAGAATCAGCACTTTTCGAACGTAAAAATTACTTAAGACAGTCCCCCAAAACGCCCACCTTTCACCACTTCCTAGTGCTTTAGCTGGGAAGAAGTGGCGCAACAAACTCCCCAGCGGCACAGTCTGTACAGTTAGAAAAAAAAAATTCTATACAATATTACCTGTGCAAAATAATTTACATTACGCAACACAAAACATTCTATTAAATTATTGGCCATATGTCAGCTAGCACACGCCAATATACCAACCAAAAACATCGAGAACTATACTCAAGCAGAAATAAAAACTAAACATAAACTGAACTTAATACCTAAATAAAAGCCTCCAGAAATAAAGGCCCGCTTACATATAGCTGTAACTGGAAGTCATAATTGATAAACTAGGACCATCGAAGTCAAATAAATAAACATTTAATGATTAATAACAAAACTATATTCAGCAAGATGACCAGATTGGTCAGTCACGAGGCTGCGTAATAACAGCCGCACAAGTCGTTCGATCAGATTAAACTATGCTTGCCGTGGTAGTCCGTGGATGGGTGACCATCTTTACCTACCGAGACAGCCGTGCCTCGGTTTGCACGTTAAGCCGTTAGTACCTACTGTCATTCGTGGATCTTTGACAGTCGTTATGGGTCGTCAGAAGCCCGAAAATCTGACAACAAAGTCTTACCAAGAGGTATGACTCAGTAACTGCGTTGTAAAATGAAATGAAATTGTTTATTCTGTAGATAAAATATCGAAATCATTTTTACACGTCATAATAGTAAAAAAAGTGGTGGCACTCCGGGAGTGCCGACAGAAGTGAAAACTTGAACAAGATCGCCTTGGTAGAAGAAAATACTTGTATAGAACATTGGTCCGTAACCTTATCTAAATAAAGAGCACAATCGTGTTACAAAAAAAAACCGTAACCTTTAAAGTAAAAATACTTGCATAGAACATTGATTCGTAACCTAATATAAATAAAGAGCACAATCGCGTTATACTAAAATGAGGTGTCGTCACGGTGTCGCGAAATCAATGGTTTAGTCCCATCTCAAAAATGCCCAACGCGCGTAAAGAAGTTTTCACTTCAAAAATTGCTAGATGAGGGCGGCGTTTCCTATCTCGCAGAGGTCGCAGTCTCTTTTAAAGTCCAGACATAATCTTGGTCAGGCCATATGAGGACCATGTAGATTAGTGTCTGAAATGTTAAAATAATATAATAGTTTACAAACTAATCATGTTATTTTGTATAGGACAGTTAGGCAGCCGCTCCATGTCAACTACTAGTATTGAGCTGCATCCGGTTAGACTTGAAGCCGACCCCAAGATGTTGGAAAAACGCTGAATTCAGTAACAATCTTGTTATCATTTAATTCCAGGGTAGTCCAGGCAAGACTTTGGAGAAGAAAAGCAGCATGGCTGAACTAGACGCTCTGTCCTTACCAGTCGCCGGCATGAACTTTAGCAGGAAGAGTATTGCTGACCCCACCAGTGTGCAGCAGGCCATCAGCGCTAGGTAATTATAATGGAGACTATTTGGCGGCAACTACATCGCTACACGCGAACTACGCATCAAAGAGTTGACGTCACACAAAATCCTGACGTCACACAAATCCTACATCGCGCAATTAGAGTTTACCGCACGATCGACAAATAAAAGAGCTGACTTCAACCGCTCTATAGATGTACACATACATCTGTTGCTCAGATAATTGTACAAGAACATATTAACGTAACAGTGTTTTTTTTTTTCTCCAATCTCAATAGATTTTTTTGTAAATAGATAATTGCTTCATATTTTGCAATATCGCGCATCTCTTTCTTTTCTTTTTTGTGCAGTTCGACACAGTGACCGCGCTTTAGCTGTTGTCAGCCTTTTAATTAATGTTCTTCCCATACCTCTCCAGGATGTGCGACGCAGAAGGTTCTGCCCGTCGGCGGCTAGTCCGCAACCAGTCAGAAGGCGAGCCCGCGCCGAGAGAGCGACGAGAGCCCACGTCTAGGAGGAGGCCGGTGTACGGAGTGATCGGAGACACTACTTGCATGGGGGATCATAAGGTAGCACAACATAGCGACATACACACATAACATAACATCACGCCTGTAATCCCCGAAGGGTTAGGCATAGGTGTACCCATAGTACACCCACATTTCGCCAGTTATGTTTAAGTCCCATGTAATAGGGGGCGAGCCTATTGCCATCAACCGGGCACAAATTCAAACTCCGAGCTGTTTTTGAGAAATTCCAGATGGAAAACCCAATAACAATTTGCCCGATCCGGGATTAGAACCCAGGACCTCATACTCAGCAGTAGCGCTTGCGACCACTAGACCAACGAGGCAGTTAAATATTAGCGACATAATTAATCATTTTCATGAATCACTCACTACGTATTATAAAACAAAGTCTCCCCACCGCGTCTGACTGTCTGCACGCGTTAAACTCAAAAATTACCGAACAGATTTTCATACTGTTTTCACCAATGGACGGAGTGATTCATGAAGAAGGTTTAGGTATATAATTCATGATGATTTTGTGTAAATTCGCGATATTACGATGATTGTTGAAGATGTCGGAAAAAATCATGCCCACTGTACTAGAATAAACTGTATTACGGTGGTACAGTTTTCGTGTGTGATAAAGAAGAAAAGAAAAAATATAATTCGTTTATTCGCGGTAAACATGACGCAAAGAAAGATAAAAAAGACACGTAAATAATAAATTGGGGTAGTTAATTGATTCAGGCGTGAGCTTGCGGAAATCCATTATAAAATACAATTGATGTGGATATATTTAGTAACCTGTTCCGCTTAGCTGTTTCTATAGAGTCTTAAAAAACCCTGAAAGAAATCGACGCGTGTTTCACCTCTCAACGAGGCATCCTCAGGATGACGATTGACTTGTCGCGAACTCGAACATGGCGTGTTGCCACACTAAGCGCTGAGCGTAGTCTGCGCGTTGAGAGGTGAAACACGTGTCGATTTCTTTCAGGGGTTTTTGAGACTCTTTAGAAACAGCTAAGCAGAATAGGTTACTAAATGTATCCACTTTTATTGTATTTTTTAATAAATTGGGGGAAAATCTGCTGCGACCCTATGCGAGACAGAGTCACAGCGCTGGTTTTCAGTAACAGCCAGCGTCCGTCAGTGATCTTTTACCCTAGAAAGACATGTACATGTTGTTCATAATCTCTTTTTTTCATGGCTAAGAGATCAGTGATCACAGTATGTTATTAAAATCTCAACAGAGATTAAATACTGCCGCCTGACATACCTTTTATAGACTCTAATTACAACTTAATTGATTCCTTATTACTAATAGCTTAGAACACATTTTAAAAGAGTAACGGTGGAGTTTCTTGTCCATTCTTCTCCATAAGAAATTACCTTTTGGAAGCGGCGACTAGAATCACTTCTGTTTTTCTATAAATTTTGATGTTTGTTTAAGAATAAATCAAAATATAAATAATTTTATTTGCATTAGCAAAATTTATAATTTTAGCACTAGTTTTTATGTACTGGTAACATTATTTCTAGTAGAATCTTCTCTCTGTGACATGTACTTTTGCTCTTGTGTAAAATTAACGAAAATATTTGGAAATGCACATCATTGCTAAAAATCTACAAGCATTTTATTATACAACGTTTAAAAGTGCCTATTTGAAATAAATGATTTGAGTGTAATTGTGTTGTCCCGCAGCCGATCTACCTGCGCGTGCAGCTGCAGAGCGAGCGAGGTACCGTGGCGTGCTGCAGCCCGCTGCGCCCGTGCGCGCCGTGCGCGTGCGCCGCCCGCCTGCCCGCGCCCCTGGCCCTCCCCCTCCCGCCCCTCCCGCCGCCCCGCCGCCTGCCGCGCCTGCCCACAGACCCAGACATATACGCTAGCAAAAAAATCAAGTTACCAGACATTTCTATTAGCCATCCCGACAAAATCACCGATGAATTTAGAAGAACGCGTACGGGATCTCTTAATGAAAGCATGTTGAGGATACCTCACGTGGAGATTACTAGTGCAGATTACTGTAACTATAACGGGGTTTATGTCAATGACACTGATAACACTCTACTTTGTGTCAGAAGATGCCTCGATCCTTACACACCGGAGAGCATAGACTCTCATAGCCCGAATGTTGAAGCGTTATCAGGCTCCGAAGTATCCGTCGAAGTGACTGAAATATCGACTAATAAATCGATTAAATTGAATCGAGATAAGAGTGTTTCGCCTACACAGTTAAAAAGTCGTTTAGATAAATTGCTAAATGATAAAGATGAGAAGGTTAAAGTGATACCAGAGTTGCAGAGATTGAATAGTAGGGAGTCTTGTAAGTCGGAAGCTAGTAAAAAAGGGTTATGTTGTTTGGCGTTGAAATGTTACGGGTTCTGTAGGCGGCGCGCGCGCAAAGTGAAATGCGACTGTAGTGGCTTTACTAAATGTTGCACTTAAACTTGAATTCAGATTCGAAAATTTTATTTTAGAATAACAAAGTTAAGCTGAGATCTATAAAGCCTACTTTGAATTTACTCAAGCTAAGTACTGTGTTTCATACAAACATGAACCTTATTTATATAAGGTTTATGTTCAAATTCGTATGAAACGCTTGATCACATTCACTTGTAAGAATATGAACGTTATTTCTAGAAAAATAAAGTTGTTATTCGTGCAAAATTCTTACTGTACTTAACTTAGCATGCTTTAAAGATCTCAGCCGCAAAATCTACATTCCACTGCACCCGATTAAAGACCTTAGTCACTTGAAAATCAACTTATACTACACAACTCTAAAGTATATAATTGAGTGGCAATGGAATGTAAACGATCTAATATTCTGAATTCAAGTACAGCTTGTAGTAGTAGTCATGTGATTCGATTATTTTTGTCATTTAGTCGATTTTTTTAGACGATTATTATTTTCGATTTATTTTTTATTTGACTTTTGAAAAGATGACTAACTTAGAATTTGATTGATTTCGTAATCATAGATTTTGATATACAAATTTGAAGATAATAATCGTTTGACATTGCATTGTTTGTGCAGTTTTTATTTTCTTATTGTATGCACTGTTTTGACTTTTTTTGTAATAATTATTTATTAATTATTCTTAATTATTCAACCTTGAAAAAAAGGTTGTGTTTGACCAAAAATGGTAATAACTTACCATGGACGCGCATGGTAAAATAATTTAATATCGCATGCGTTTTTTTAACTATAACATATCAATTTTTAATTGAATCTTAATTTAAATGTTTATCAATTTATTTTGTAAAATATCTTAGGGATAAGCTATGTGCTTACTACTAGTCGATATTATTATGATCGTTATTTTTATCGCGGACTTAACCCCAAGTCACAACTCTAAAAATGTTCGATATTCGAATTCATAGAGTGATGTAGACTTTTTTATAAGGCAAAGCATATTTATTTGTATTCAGTGATTCCTAATACTTATTATTCCTAAATTCCATTATTAATAATAATTTATTTCTTATTTTTATTTTGATAGCGGGGTTTAGTACTCAATGCAATAAAATAGCCTAGAATTATATTATAATTTAATTTGATATAATTATAAATAAATTACTCAGGTAATTTAAACGAAAAAATTATACCAAATGGTTTATATAAAATCTAGTCTGTATGCTCAAGCGGTTAAAATACATAAATGAAAGTATGTATTTCTTCAAAAAACTATTTTGTTGGCTTATTCTAGAAGTCTCGGTCAAATTCGGAACAAACAAAATACCCGAAAAAAAATCTGCCGACAGAAACGAAAACTTAAAACTGTTATCAGCGCCATCTATATTTTATAGTAGAGCACTACGACGGGAGCATGTTGGTGACGCGAATCCGTAAGTTTACCCCTAGCAAAAATCGCTAAACGCGCCTAAAGATGGCACGGTTGGCGCAGTGGTTAAACGGTTGACTGCTGCGCTGCGTGTCGTCGATTCCCGCACGGATATTTGTATGACCTACAATTCGATGTTCCGGGTCTGGCTGTTTCAGTTAAAAAATTTATTAATTGATGAGTTTTTTCTTGTCTCGTCAACCGCCAATTGAAGAATAATCTTTTCCTATCCTAGGAAAGATATTGCCGGACGCTTAAAACGACACTGTGTTTCTCCAACAAACTTACAGCAGGGTATTTCCCCAGTAGGTTATTTTGACCTAGAATCTGTCAACAAAATTTTATCACCATTAACTTAAAAGTATTATAATAATTATTGGTTTATATTCTAACTTAACTTAATAATTAACAGTCACTATCACTATTAGTTACCATTATATTTCGGTTTAAAGTCACTATTTTATTTTATTTAAGACTGGTAACACTTATAACTTAATTATTTTTTTGTAGTGGTAAGACCTTACGGAATCTTAATTAATTATTATGATTAGCCTGTTGTGTCCCACTTCAGGGCAAGGGCCATATATAATTATTTAAAAAAATATTGACTTAATTAAAATATGATCTTTTCATAAATAGAAATAAACAGTCATTTACTTTAATTATTAAACGATTGAATTCATTCGGGTTCGGAATACCAAAAAAATGCTCTGTATTTGAGCAGGCATCATTGTGTGTCCATTCGCCGCTTTCTTAAGAAACCTAACGTTTAGGCTGCGTTTCCACCTGAGATGAGCGTAGCGACAGATATGTGTGAAACTAACCAATCACATCCCTTAACTGTCACAGTTTGACCCCGACCCATCACCATGGTAGGCAAGCCTCCGTTCGGAGAAGCGAGCCAAATACCTAGGTGTAGTCCTTGACCACCATCTCTCCTTTAAAGAGCACATACCTCAAGCCCGCGCGCGAGCCGCATGGGCTCTTGGAAGGCTTCACTCTATCCTAAATGCACGTAACAAATTGTCATAACGGTGCAAATTGCGTATTTACACAACGTGCATTCGCCCAATCATGACCTCTGCGGGTGCTGTTTTTGCACAAGCAAGACCCAGTCGCATCCATAAGATGTAGACGTTACAGAATCGTTGCCTTCGGAAGGCCTCGGGAGCCCCCTGGTTTCTTAGGAATGAGATCCTCCATCTCGACCTAAAAATCACCACCATCCACCAATTTCTCAAACGCTCTTCCCAGCGTTACTTTGATACTGCCGCCAAACATCGCAACCCTCTGGTTATTTAGGCCGTTAGTTACACTCCCTCTAGTATCAATCGAACTCGCCGCCCTAAGCGAATCCTTACCGACCCTGACGACCCCATTACCATCCTCCAGGAGAGCAGTAGGGAAACCAGCACAGTGTACAAAAACAGACGACTCCCGTCATTCCAACCTCGCCGCCAAGGTCCTTTGCGATCACGACCGGGTCCCCGAGTAATGAGCACGTAGCTTTAAATTCCCCGACTAATAATCATGATCAAAACTTTGATCTAGCCCGTCCCATCCTTGATGTCTTCCCTCCGGTTGACGCCCTAAGCCGAGGTTCGTAGCCCACAGGGGGTGCCCTTAGCGAGCGTTCACCTAGTTTTAATTAGCATAGTTGAATAACCCTTGGCTGGAGGTTTTAAGTAGCTTAAGGCACCCACAGGAAAGCCCGGTTAAGTAGTCATGATCTCAGAGGTCAACTACGAGATGGCCTACATAAAAAAAAAAATCATCTTGAGCTAAGCTACTGTTGTTATTGGTTGGTTTTACGGACATTCCTCGCTACACATTCTCGCTCATCTTTGGTGGAATCGCACCCTTACAGTCCGACCGTCGAAAGAATGCGTTCTTGACATCTGTGAGTTTCATTCTAACGAATATGTGTTTTGCGAATTTGATCCTTATTATTACTAGAAATTGTCCAACTGACAGGTGTCAGGAACGCATTCTCTCGACGGTTGGACTGTAATCGGAAAGACAACTGATTGGTTGGACGTCCTTTGATAGTAATCTCGGAAGGTCTTCCCACTGTTAACTCGAAGATTCATACGTAAGTTGCGTATTTATGTAAGCCACGCCCCGACGTGGTGTGAACACGTTCAATAAACGTTCTTTGCACTGATACATAGTTTTTTTTTTGTTTTTTTTTTGTTTTATAAACGTTATTTTTTAACAAAGTTTTTTGCATGGTGTTTTTTTTTAGCATCGATTTGTTCGGCACAACAAACAAAACAATTATATTTGAAACAAATACACAGCAAAAAGATAAACTTATCTGTAGGATGATTCAAAAATTTTAAATAAATACTAATCTTTTGAGAGGCGCTCGTGGCTAAGTAATACAATAAAACAGCCGCACGGGTTGATCCATCAGGTGAAAGCTACGTTTTCTGCGGTTGGTCCGTGAATGGGTGACCATCTTTACATGCCGACACTCTTCCGTGCCTCTGAAAGCACGGTTGGTCCCGGTTGTAATTCGTGGAATCTTTGACAGTCGTTACGGGTCGTCAGAAGCCCGAAAATCTGACAACCAATCTTAACAAGGGCTATCGTATTACCCAGTTACTGGGTTGTGGAGGTCAGATCGGCAGTCACTGCATATAAAATACTGGTATTCAGCTGCATCCTTTAGTTAGGTTAGACTGGAAGCCGATACCAACATAGCTATGCAGATTGAAATATTAAACTTTTAACAAGTTATTTTGTTTTTATAACATTCATAGTAGTGTTTATTTCTTACTAAAAGTCAATAGTTTTGCCAAGTTCAATTTTAAACCTCTTCTTGGGCTAGGAAGAGGTGGCAAGATGACCTAGACGTATACCGCAAGGGTTGGATGGAGGTGGCCCTGGTAAAGGATACATGGAAAGATTTGGGGAAGGCCTTTGATCAGCAGTGGTACAGTGTAGGATAACATAAAAAGAATTCAACCTATTTGATACAGTAACAAATTGTTGTCTAAAAAATCCGCTTATGTAAAATGTCGCCCTGTTGTTGTATTGTGTGATTTTTCATTCGGTTTGATGTTGTCGTTGTACGCTTTGCTTGTAAGTATTGATTTTGTTTTTTTTTCGCACTGTATATGTATGTTAGCTATTGTATTTTGTTGCCATTAGATATAGCAGTTATTTGAAAATAGATTTAGAAAATGTATGCCCTTAATTTGTTATTAAGTCCTTTTGATTCGATCCTAAATAAAACTTACCTTATGAAGACTAAGACATTTTTTTATTTTTTATTTAAAAAAAAAAACAAAAACGAATAGTTCTTTTTTAACTTTACAGGCAACTTTCGTCAGGAGTTTCATTCTGAATCATCTCCGAAGCACATCAAGCCGGAAGATCCCGAGACGGTCACAGAAACGGTTGCAGACTCGCCCAACTCACGGTACATACATTTTAATCTCGAAAGTCCTAGCAGTATCTTTAAAGAGACCGATATTTAAATACTGTCATTTAGAAATTACATATTTACTGGGTTTTAGTCATTGATGAACCTTCTGCTGTTAAAAGGACGTTTTTTTTTTTTTATAAAATGTACAGGGTATATCGAAAAGGTGTGGTCAAATTTAAGTCGTCCCAAACATTCGGATCGAGTAGGTATTACAGGACAGCGGGTAATTTTTTCTCGATTATGATGTTGGTCCATTCGAGAAAGTTGTTCAGGTCGATGGTCTGTACCGTGACCTTAAATTTGATCACACCTTTCTGATACTCCCTGTATAAACAGGAGTATCCTAGTATACGCCATAGTTCGTGGGAATAGGGGTGATAAAAAGCGAAAGCGAGATGACACGAGGCGAGTTTCTCTGGCCCGCTTGCACCAAAAATCATTAAATGCGTTTTAACGCTAAATTTATTTAAAACATAGTTCTGTTTCTGTCAAACGTTTGAAAACGACAGAGATAGCATGATGTCTTAAATATGTTTAGCGCTAAAAGTATTTAGTGATTTGTGGCACGAGCGGGCTTTAATTCCGAACTTAGTGTTCACCGTCCTACTCTCACTTTTGCAATAATATTTAATAGGACATGAAAATAATCTGTAGAACGTTTGATACCGCATTATCTTCTATTACTAAAATCCTAATAAAACTCTTTGCATATTCAATAGTAACTGTTATTGTTGAAAACAGATATAAAAATATATTGAAACTACTCCCTACATATTATAAAGTAAGTTCTCGCCAATTACTTAAAATAATATTATTTATGTATAATTCAAATTATGAAGTTTTTATTTAAAATATATCTATTATAATAATAAGTATGGTGTTTTTCAAACTATAAAGTTGAATTATATTTAAAAATGTGTTTAAATAAAAATAATTATTTATTCATTTTATATAATATTCACGAGTACCATAATTATTATACAAAGATTTTGATTTTGATGATTAAAAATTGAGCCTTAATAATCTCTCTTTGACAATCTAGTTATGACATTCCAAATATTAATTATGTTTACTTATTAGCAGTAATTATTTTTACAAGTATTATTATGTATTGTTACTTACAATAATAATTAGAATAAGTTTTACTTTTAGTGCAATCATATCAATTTATTAATATTTCAATACAATTTGAATACTCATCTAATCTTAGTTAATTATGTTTAATTATTGCTGTTTTCGCTCTTTCTTATTACTATGTTATATAATTAAATTATTGAATTTATTTCATGTCTAGGATATAGTCAGGGATTTACCACAGGGTACTTTATTTGCAATTTTCGATTTTTTGCAAGTATTTAAGTAAGTAGAAAAACATTATATAAGTATTCAGTCATTTGGGAGTTCTGTATGAAATTGTAACAAAAATATTCAGTAGCTGAATATTATTGGTACCTACAATAATGAAAAAACCATTTCAAAGAAATTTTCGATGGTCAGTTGTTCTAGATAAAAAAAAAAAAAAGTGGCACTCCGGGAGTGCCGACAGAAGTAAAAACTTGAAAAAAAATCGGCACCGCGGTAGTCAACGCGTTGATGTCTTTATAACCGTCTTACGAATTTTCGATCAGGTCACGTGTCCTGACGCGAGTTTAACATTTTTTACCCATTACAAAAAAAGTGCACAACGCCGCTAAAGAAGTTTTCACTTCAAAAACATATCTAATGGAAAATTATTGTACAAATTAACTGAAATTAACAGACTCCCAATATTTACATAAAAAAATATTTAAATATAACTAGAAATAGATCGTGTTCGGTGTCTATTTACTATAGTCGTTCAAATAATTATTATATACTTATTAAAAGTATAGTAGGAAAATAATAAGTACTTAATAATAAACCCTCCAGAAATAATAATACGATGCTCATCACTATTGTGATAATCAGATACGAATCATTCGCCCGCCATCAAATATAGATTATAATAAAACTTTCTTCATATAAGTACTATAAAAAAATATGGCCGTGCTGTACACACGGCTACGCATCAAGCTATACATGTCCAGGTTAAGCATATCTCGCATTATAAAGGATTTCCGTACATTGCGAGGTCAGCTTGTACTGGGAATGTATAGCTTGATGTGTAGCTGTGTGTACTAATGTCGAAGAAAAGCTTCCTAAAGTTAAACTCATACTTAAACAAAAAAGGAGTTTATTTATAAACGTTGCTTAAAGTTAAGTAATGATTAGCAACTGTTTAACCATACATTTTTGACGTTTGAACGTTATTTAACTTTAAGTAACATTTATAAATAAACCCATGTGAATATAACGTTAGAACATAAAATTAAAAGGTGTAATTATTGAAATAACTGAAAACCTTTTAAGGGACCACTGTACTCATTATTATGAATAACTTTTATTGTTGGATCAAATCCAAAATCGTGACAAAAAAAATCAAATAACCCATACATTTTATGTTGGTAGGGCTTGTAAGTCCGTCTGGCTAGCTATTATCCAAGTCTACTGTCCTAACAACAATGTTAACAGCATTTTTGTATTTCGGCAGTTAGAGGTAAGATAGCCAGTTCCTGTGTGGTTGGGGATTCTGGGTGAAGCTCGCTTCTACCTTCGGCCATTACTTACCATCTTGGCCTGCATCAGATGAGATGCAGGCCAAGGGTAAACCCGTTGCGAGGAAAAATAAAACAGTGGCACTCCGGGAGTGCCGACAAAAGTGAAAACAAAAATATAAATAAAGAGCACAAAACAATTGACCATGTTCCTATGTAGGTATCATAACATCACCTGCATCGGCACCGCGATAATCAACGCGTTGATGTCTTTTACTCCACAGATCGTCTGTTGGCGAGTAAAAATACTTGCATAGAACATTGTTCCGTAACGTAATATAAATAAAGAGCACAGTCACATTTACAAAAATGAGGTGTGGGTAACAGTGTCGTGAAATCAATGGTTTGATCGCATCTCAAAAATACCCAACGCTCTTAACGAAGTTTTCACTTCAAAAAATGTTCTCTTATCTCGATAAAATGACTCGAGAACTAAAATAATATCAGGATTGAACCCATAGTACACACGGCCACACATCAAGCTAGCTAGATTGTTCATAATGATGAGTACAATGACCCCTTAAGGGGCTTTCGGTTATTTCAGTTACACCTTGTATAAATTGTTCATTAGCGTGAGTAACTGGATACCTAGGAGGTACTTATCATTTCTAAATAACGTCTGGAGAAGTTATAACGATATTTTTGCATTCAAATATTGTTTTATCTTATATCTTGCACTAAAAACTGGACTGGATGAATAATTTACTTTAAATTTGAAATCAACATTGTCAATTGTGTCGCTCATAACGTATACGGTTTTTCTCAATAATTTCTAAGCTATGTTCACCATAAACAATATTTCAATCGGCTCAGTAGTTCCTGAGATAAACATTAAGGAGTTTATTTATAAACGTTGCTTTTTATAATCAGTTGAAGGACGTTTTAAATGTCAAAAAGGTATGGTTAAAAAGTCGCTAATAATCACTTATTTTTAAGCAACGTTTATAAATAAAGGGGCAAATCTTAATTGTAACAAGATCATATGTGTTTACACACTTGTAAATTAAATAAAAATCATTAAGTACTTAAATTATCACAAACACGTTTCTTCCTTATACAGCTTTGATTAAGTCTTCTAGGATAGTATTTCAATATTTATTGTTGTTGTGGTAGGGGTTGTAGCAATAATTTTATGGTTTCTTAAGTAAGAGTAGAGTGGAGGCAACTGTAAAAATGGCGCTCTCGTAGCTAGTTCCCGAAACTAGCTAATAGTACCAGGCGTGAGGTCGTTTTATTTAATTTTTTGCGAAAATGACGCTTTGTTGTGTTCTTAAATACTTCGAAATTGTAGTCCACCATTTCCCGAAAGACCGTAAAATTAAAAGATTGTTCCTTAGAGCTATTCGTAGAGTTTTATTTTAAATTACACAGAGTTCGAGGTTATGTCGGAAACATTTTGAAGAAAGTGATCACAAAGAAATATTTAAAGTTTATAAATTTTGAAACTTTCTATGTCAAGCAATTGATTTAAAATATTAAAATCACTAAAAACAACGAAATAGTGAAATATAACCAAACTCATGAATGAACTCAAACTTGCATGAATGAATGAAATGTCAACTTTATGTGAATTTTATTATCTATGTTGGGACCTAGCTATGATCACGCCATCTACAATTAGCTTTACCCGACCTTCCCCATTACGGGCTTTCGAGGAAACTAGCATGTCCTAGGCTACTTGGGCCACGTAGCCCACTCCCTCTCGCAACGAGGAAGCAGTGGAAACGCTACAGGCTGATTACACTCATGCTAGGGCTTGAATCTCTTTCAAACTCAAAAGTGAAGAGTTCTAGTTTCGTAAGCTAATAAAATTAACTTTGTGTCGCTGATCTCTGAGCCATTATCAAATCTAAGTTAAAAAATTGATCTCTATGTAAGCCGTCTAGGGTATAATCTCTGACAAACTTTGTAGTTTCTAGCTAGTGCCCTAGGCATCTTAGCGTTGTTGATATCTTAGTGTTAAGTATTACTATTATACGCGCGGCTTAATGTATACTTCGAACACTCTAAATATTTATCTAAAATTTAAATCCTTAAAATTCTTGCTACACATCACTACAACTAGATCTTAAATATTCGAGAGTTTTAAGTATTGATACTGGCATCCATGGAGACTCGCCCCACTCCGTACTTAAGTACAGCTTACAGTACAGTAATTGCGAAGTGGGACGCGTCTTCGTGGATGGGCACTATCTGTAATCTTTATGCCATATCATTGTCACTATCATGAGTTTTAACGGTACCTGCCTTAGCATTAATTATGTATATTTTATCATTTTAAAACGTCACTACATTATATAAAATTCTAATAATTAGATATAAGTATTTATATATTATTTTATTTATTTAAATATGAATTAAGCTTCTAGTCAGTTTAAGATTTGGATAAATTCTAGACAAAAAAAAGTATAGTAAGTATAGTGAAATTATATGTGTGTCGTGCGTACATAAGGAAAAATATAAAGAATAAAATAGTGTAACGATACTCTGAAGACACGATAGACAATTATTTTTAAAATGGTATCGTTATTAGCTAAGCAGTTAACAATAATCACTCAATCGAATCAATATTATTCATTACCGGCAACTAAATCTATACTACATATTTCCGGACTATATATTTATTAAAGAAATATTTAAAACAAAAGAGCCAATCAATTTGTCAGTCTAAAATCATTACTTTTTTTACGCTAGAGCTTTACACGGTGCCATTTTGTAAGTTGAAGCAAAAATAAAAGGTCCGGCACCGTCTAAATGTCATTTTTGTTACAAATGTAATTTTTGCTAAACTTTTATTGTTTAAATGGGGCTTTTAGCCTTTTAGAATCTGAGGGTTATTCTCGCTAAAATTTTATTTTACGCTAAACTAGCCAAATAAAAGAGTATTAAGCTGAAATAAGCATAGTAGAAGGTACTTGCCAAAATGTAGACGTTAGGTCGAAAGCCTCCCGTTTGTGGGCATAATAAAAGACAGTCGAGACAGCGCTTCTTGCCCTAGTTATGAATTAAAATACTTACATATGACCATATTATTTGACAATTGGATTCAATCATTGATATGATTTTTTTTCTCATGCCATTCTCAATAGGGATGATGACTAAAAATATTTTTGTTGTCCGTCTTGTAGATTATTAAAAAATATTGGATACGTATTTTTTCTTTTTTTACGTGATCGAGTTAAAATGACTCATGACGTCACGAGTATGTAGATTTTAAACTCACTTGTGACGTAGCGACCCCCACTCCCCAACTTTAATGAGTTTTTATCAAAGTCATTTTTTATTAATATGATAAAGCAAAAAATACGTGTCTAATATTTTTTTATTATCTGACTGGCGGACTTAATAGAATTTCTTTGACCCAGGTATCGTCCCTATTTCATATTTGTACCTAGACGTATGTTAATCTGTGAATAGTTAATAAAAGTATATACAAAATTTATAGATAAAATTTAAAAAAATCTAGTTGTCTAATTAACTAAAATAAAAAGTAAAGAACACCAAAGTTGAGAGATTTTAATATATCAATGTTGTATCAAATTAGCGAAACGTTAAATAGCGTTGTAGACCTCAAAATAAAAACTCAAATATAATATCATGTTCGTCCATATTTATGACTAAGTAACTTTCCTGTAGCCATGTGTTCAATGGCCTCAATATTATTGAGGAAAACTTGCCTTTCAATGATAAAATTCTTCGGGTATTTCAACGCGTGCGTCTTTTTGTGTCCTCTTATGATTATAAACTGTTACAACAAAATTACCTAGTATAATGTATAAATTAATATTTTGTGTTGTTGTAAATACAATTCTAATCCTTTTGTGGATATTTGAAGGTTTATTTTTGTATAAAGCAACTTGTAAAAGAAACAAAATTATACCTTGTTCGCCATTTAGTTTCCAAAAGTGCGAGTCATTCTGAAATCAACTTAATTTAAACAAGCATAAATTTTATATATGTTTACGAGATAACAACAATAAAATTGTAAACAAAGATTTCAAAAGCCTTTCTTCTTTTTAGAGATGTTGGATTAGCAAAACAGGAACTAGAATAACTAATTACTAATTATAAAAACTTACTAACTAAAAGTTTAACACATGCGGGGCACAAACTATGTAAAATCCGAATTGAAAATAATACCATTCAATATAAACGTTTGAGGTCTACAACAAAGAACAAAATTTCATGTAAAATGTATGCGTAGGAGCGTATTTTGCCAAAATACCGAATTGTTTTTTATAAATAATATTGTTTGTAAATTTATAGGAAATAGATCACATCTCTCTTGCGTTATTTCACTATGAAACTGTGCTGTATCGTGTGTACTTAGTTTAGTCAATTTTACTCGTTCTTATTAACTTACATTCCTTTTCGA
Organism: Omphaloscelis lunosa; assembly: GCA_916610215.1. Lineage (NCBI taxonomy): Eukaryota > Metazoa > Arthropoda > Insecta > Lepidoptera > Noctuidae > Omphaloscelis > Omphaloscelis lunosa. The sequence continues at coordinate 3,464,123 of OU744266.1, read as the reverse complement.
GTGAAATAGGTGATGGTATGTATAAAACTTTTAATAGAAAAGGTGCACTAAATCGCCGAGGTCTTTTGCGATCGCGACCGTGTCCCTGATTAAATAATACTCCTCCCCGACCCTTGCTCGAAAACGAGGTGCGAGCAAGTTGTTGCCGCTGAGCACGTAGCTTTAAACTACCCCGCTTAATAATCATGATATAAACCAATTTTGATCCAGCCTGTCCCTTCTTGCTGTCCTCCCCTCAGCGACGCCCTAAGCCGAGGTTCGTACCCCACAGGGGGTGCCCTTAGCGAGCGCTCGCCTAGTTTTAATTTAGTTTAGTATTTTGCCCCTGGCTGGAGGCTTTGAGTGTAGCAGCTTAAGGCACCCACAGGAAAGTCCGGTTAAGCAGCCAAGACCTTAGTGGTCAAAACTGCGAGATGCCCGTTCAATTTAAAAAAAAAAAAAAAAAAAGGTGCACTAAAAAAAGTAATACAAATATATTTTACATATACGTCTAATTAAAAAATCTTGATGGACATAAATCTTACCTACTTTTGATGTCTGCAAAAAAGTCCATGACTTAGAAAAATAAGAAGCTTTAACTGGAATATGACATATTGCCTTGAGATTATCTAAAAATTGTTGGTCTGAAGTATGATTGCAGGTGGGAATCTTTTGTGTTTATAAAATAGCCTTATTCTTTAGAAAAGATAGTCATATTAAGAACATAATTATACAATTTTTTCGCTTCACAGAATATCATTAATATTTTCATATGCAACGCCCTCTTATATTTTATTATTTATTTTGTGCCCGTAAATGTGTCCATGGTATCACAGTGGACCCTATCAGAATACCAGCGCTGCGGTATTTATTTTTTCAAATATCGTAGCATTATGCTGAGAAAAAACAATAGCAATTTCAGAATAGAATATAAAAATTTCAAAAATTGTGTAAAAGAAGGCCTGTACGAGGCCAAAAAGGCTCCTATTTTTGGCTTCGCACAGGCCTTTTTTTGTTTACACATATTTTGAAATTTTAATATTCTATTCTGAAATTGCTGTTGTTTTTTTTTTTAATTTTCTTAGTTTTAGTGTTGTATTTCCAAAAAAAATAACTTTCTTTCTTTCTTTCTTAAGTGTTACTTTTGTTTTTATTACAAACGAATATCACTAAGTCACTCGAAAACGAATATCGTTAACGTCTGTGTCTATCTATAATACTCTTTAGATGAGCAATTTTCAACTATTTTATTATTGTATATCTCTATAACTAGTCATTTTATGTGTATTGTGATCGGTGTGATTAAATGTTAAAAATATTTTTAGACTTTTTTATTTTCAACATTAAGGCCTATTTCTACGGGGCGCCGGTGTGGGCGCGTTCATTGAGGCTGCGGCCAGCCCGCCGGTTGAACGCGTCCCAGAGGGTCATGGCCATCCGGCTGGCCCGAGGATACCGCACGGTCTCCTGTGAGGCTGCGAGCCTCCTTGCCGGATTACCGCCATGGGATCTGGAGGCAAAGGTCCTCGCGCACATCTGGGAGTGGCGCGAGGAGGCGAAACGCCGGGGCTTAACTCCGCTGCCGCGAGAAATCACGGCACAGCGGACAGAGCTCCGGCGGGATCTCATGGCGTCATGGAGAGTGCGATTGTCGCAACCCAATGCTGGGCACGCCACAATTGCGGCGATAAGTCCCCTCTTTGAGGAGTGGCTAGAGAGGCGCCACGGCGTCCTCACCTTCCGCCTGACGCAGGTCCTCACCGGACATGGCTGTTTCGGGAGGTTCCTGTTCAGGATAAGGCGGGAGGAAACGCCCGGGTGTCACCATTGTGTGGATCGCCCGGAGGACACGGTGGAGCATACGGTGGAGGTCTGCCCGGCTTGGGCGGAGCATCGCCGTGTCCTCGTGGAGGCGATCGGCGGCGGTGATCTCTCGCGTCCGGCCCTGATTAGGGCCATGGTAGGGAGCGAGAGGAAATGGGAGGCCGTCACCTCCTTCTGCGAAGCAGTAATGCTCGCGAAGGAGGAGGCGGAACGCGTGAGGGAGAGGCAAATTTCGCGCCCTCACGCCCCTAACCGCCGCAGGAGGAGACGCCCTGGGCGTCGGGAATCGCAGGCCGATTTCCGGCCACCGTAGGCGCGGGCTTGCGGACGGTGAGCAATGGGTAGCTCGCCGTCCGATAAGGACCAGGCCCGGGTCGACGGCGGGTTGTGTTCCACGCGCGCCTCAAAGAGACGTCAGCAGGATTGACGGGGTCCGTTAGGGCCGATGCCTGCCGGGGGTGTGAAGAAAACCGAAAGGGAGATCGTGGCCCCCGGCAACAAGGCAACTGAAGGAATACGAGTGGGTTTTAGTCAGCAAGAATTTGACACGCCCTTCCGCTCCGCCCAGAGCGGGAGAAGTTATTTGATAATTTCCCAACCAAAAAAAAAAGGTAACAATTATTTACTGACTCTAGATCTCAAGCAAGAATATAATGATAATATAGTAAAATATTAATGTCCAGCTGTCTGCACATTACAGAATCAGATCAGGGTGGGCCCTGCTGAAAATTGCGCCCCCATCTCCCATTTTTTTTCCAACTCAAGCTGTTGCTTTTACAAACTCAAGATGTGAGTGAAACTTTGTTATTTTTTCGGATAATATTAAAATTTATAATTCCATATACATATAGAGTTGTTAAATCATTTTGTAAACACAGTTATACAAAATCGGCAAGTAGGTACTTTGATGTTTGTAGCAGCTCTATACAGGGTGGCAGGGACATCGACGCGAAAATTGAAACCATAGATTCAGTTCATGATTCTGAACCCCCCTGCGTATAGCGAAATAGGTAACTGACGAAAAATTTCAACGCAGGCCCCCTGCGTTGAAATTTTTTGTTCAGAACCATGTACTGAATCCATGGTTTCAGTTTTCGCGTCGATGTGCCTGCCACCCTGTATTAGATCTCATCATCGCATGGTCGATTTTCGAAGATAGACGATGAATTCCGAAGATTGAAATGATTCATAACCAGCAAAAACATTGCATAGGTACACGCATTCAGAATAGTGGCTCTGCTGGGACACGGGCCACCTCTCTTCGAGAGCGATAGGGCTGTAATCTACCACGTGGGCACAGTGCGGATTGGCAGATGTCACATGAATTTTTGATTATAGAACTAGTTTCCTCACGATGTTATGTTTTCCTTCACCGTTTTGAGAACAGTGGCTGTGAAATTATTTACACAAAGTAAAGCGCTTGGCTGGGTTCGAACCCACGACCTACAACTTGTAGGTCGGGACCGTTACCACTGGGCCCTACTACTCTCAAACGGTGAACGTGGACGGTGCGCAGTACGCATTCAGAATAATGTCTAGATTCGTGACACAATTTTAAATGCGTACTGCGTACATTATTCTAGACTCTAGACTAATCAAGTATCAAAACTCCCCGCGCTATTTAGATTGCCATCGACACGCTAAGAATAAGGATGCTAAATAATACAATACAGTGTGATGTATAGGTAAGTTTAATATAATTCCAATAAACACGAATAACAAGTATAAAATATTACTGAAGTATCAATAACATCTGAGATTCTCTTTTGAATTGACAACAATACATTTTATTTCGAGCAATACTTTACAAGCAGCCGAGTTTTTTCTACTTCATGCTATTTCCTTTATACCAGCGCAACAAGTCTTATAAGCCTCTATCGGCCTTTCCACCTCATATCTAGCCCATGGACTTACTACAAGTCCATGATCGAACCACAGTCATTTCCACAGATTAGTAGAGATGGTTCACTCAGCAAAATCATTTAAATAAAAACACTCTTGCTACGACACAATAAAGTGCAATTCAGGTCGCATAGCGGTTATTACTTAGATATATTCACGTAGAAGTTGCCACTCTCTATCCCGAACTTCTGACTATGTTACGCTCACTGAATTGGCCCGATAAGACGCGCCGCCGCGTACTTGTAGCTTCATATCTGAAATACGGAGTGCGACTTCTCTATTATTCTGTGTCATTTCACAGCTATATACCTCTGCGAGCAACTTTATAACAACGAGACTGAAGATCACTGTGATGTGAAAGGACTGTAGGTACTTAGGGTTGCCAACCCTAATATATACTATAGTATCCTGCTATATTCTAGAACTAAATAATATACTAAAACAAAAAATAAAATGCGAATCTTCCATTTTCATTTCAATACCAAACAGCGAGATGACCGCAATAGTATTAATCTCATAAAAGCTGAATTGTATTTTGTAACCCTAATTTAGAGTGTAATAAATATTAGTTAGTAGAGACATTTTATAAAAAATAAGTACTTAACCGATAATAAAGGCTCAAATTACTAAAAAAATATGCATTTAAAAAATTAAATATTTTTGAAATGCGAAATAAAATAAAATAAAAAAACAGTACCTACCTATGTATTACTACTTTTTTTTTGCTGTGTAAGTAGTACTATATTTTTCAGGCAATGGCTTCAAAAATACTATCTATGATATAAAGTTGGCAACTCTAAATATACCTATGATTACCTATAGTGTTTGTTATCTTTCACACAATCCCCCTATCGTTTCTTTGGTCTCTTACAAACATTCTTTACACATAACACGACATGTCCTTCATTCCTCGTACAGTACCTGCCTACAAATAATAATAATTAAGTAGACTAATAAAGTATTTAGTCAAACATTCATAAAACCAGTATCACTAAGTACGTAACGAATACACAAATAAGTACTTTAATATTACATCTATTAATTTATGTATGTAGTTAATAATTGTAAAATAACAATAGTTCACAACACTGGCTTCTGTAGTAGTCCGTCTAGGGAAGTGAGTTCAAATCTCACTAGCTAAATATATCATTGCAGTATATTCGAGTTATTTAAAGAAGTTAGCAGAAAGGTACATAGGTACATACGTACAGGTTTATAGATAGGAAAGTTATGTAGGTATTAACAGCGTGTTACAAAATCCTGACTAATAATATAAATGCAAAAGCGAGTTTGTTTGTTTGTTACGTTTTCACGCTAAAACGGCTGAACGGATTTGTTTAAAATTTGGTACATGGTTAGACGATGACCTGGAGCGTTTAGGGCTACTTTTCATCCCCGATCGCAGACGACGCACACTGGTCCCGAATGATAAAAAAGTGGACATTAAGAAATTTTTGACAGAAGGTCAACGGATTCGGCTGATTTTTTTTTTTGTAGACAGCTGATGCAATTACAAATCACTTTTATAAATTGAGTTTTTGCCAAATAAGCCGTATTTTCAGAGAAAAAAAATATTGAAATATTTTTTGTATGAAAGAAATCCTAATTTTGTCTTTATCTTCCAAGATTCAAACGTATTCAAAATAAAACTTAGCGCAGCTTGTAGAGGTGCTAATTGCTCACCACTTTGTCATAGACACTCTTCTGCGATTTTGTGCTCCTTTTGAGTTACAGGCACTTTAAATATTTTTTGTATGAAAAAATCCTAATTTTCTCTTTATCTTCCAAGATTCAAACGTATTCAAAATAAAACTTAGCGCAGCTTGTAGAAGAGCTAATTGCTCACCACTTTGTCATAGACACTCTTCTGCGATTTTGTGCTCCTTTTGAGTTACATGCACTTTAAATATTTTTTGTATGAAAAAATCCTAATTTTGTCTTTATCTTCCAAGATTCAAACGTATTCAAAATAAAACTTAAAGCAGCTTGTAGAGATGCTAATTGCTCACTACTTTGTCATAGACACTCTTCTGCGATTTTGTGCTCCTTTTGAGTTACAGGCACTTTAAATATTTTTTGTATAAAAAAATTCTAATTTTGTCTTTATCTTCCAAGATTCAAACGTATTCAAAATAAAACTTAGCGCAGCTTGTAGAGTAACTCTTACAAATATATGAAATTATCAGTATCAAATAAACAAACAAGGAAATCTCAAAACGTGTTCAGACATGTTTATGTACAGGTAAGTTATTGTGTGACTCGTATGTAAAAATTTTTTTTGTATAGAGTCATTGCTTAATTACCCTATAAGTGACGATTTCGGCTCTATTTGGTCATCTAGTCGAACGCGTCGAAAACGCTGAATGATGAATAGGTATATAAATTGCAATTAAAAATTCCCTTTGTAGTTTTGCGGTATTTATGTAGGAGCACATCTTAGTATGTTTTATTTTCTCGTGACTCATCCAAATTGCAAGAATATTTGGCTCATTATCTAACTACCCCATTAAGTAATGAGGTAGTTAGGTAATGAGCCATTATCTAACTACCCCATTAAGTAATGAGGTAGTTAGGTAATGAGCCATTATCTAACTACCCCATTAAGTAACGGGATAGTTGGGTAATGAGTCATATATCAATAGTATAAGGGCAAGCGGAACCCGTTTTTGTTCATTACGCGTCTTGTGCTCGTAAAAACAACACAATTTTTTATCAACTATCACCACATTGTAACTTTTATTTATTTGCCTGTAACATTTTTGTATCAAAATGACTACATTTGTGACTAATTTAGACATTTTTTCTTTTTTGAGTAATAGTGGGTGCCTTAAAAATAGTGACTTACTGTGTCAAACCATTATAAATCGTATTTCAAGTGAAATTCCAAACGAAGAGCTCAGTATTATCAAAAAGTTTTGCCAAAATTATACGTCAAACCTAGCTAGAAGATGGGACAATTCAGGTAGAAACGAAAGATTTGGTGTTAAAAACAAGGAGTGGTTGGAGTCTAAAATTTTGTGGCCAACTTTAACTTCTGTGAATTTTCCTATGTTGTTTGATCCAGAATATACCATAGAGGACATTTCAGTAGACGTAGAAGAGCATAATTTATCGTACGAAGAGGAAGCGGGTGCATCTACATCAGAAGCTACCACAAATACTCCCAGAACTAGAAATAAACGACCATTTGAAGATTTAACAAATAAGCAGAAGAAAAGACGTTCTTTGTCTCTTTTGGAGCATTCCGAAGAAGAGCTGTTCTATGCTCTTATTGCTAAACTTAATGAAAACGGGCGCACTGTTTGTTCTAAAGTTATTAAGTGCCTCTCAAATAAGCCAGAAAAGGTGCAAGAAGTAAGTGACTTTTTATATAAAGCTTCTGATAAATCGATTTCCGAGGAAGACACCTTAGCTCTTGCCACAGCATTGAGTTTATCAAAATGGCAATATCTAACTTTGAGGTCCATTTTAAGTACAAATGGCACAGCGGCTTTTCCATCTTACCAGAAGTTACTGTTGAAGAAGAAAGAATGCTATCCAGCAAAAGAAGATATTGTGATATCGGAGTCAGGAGCTAAAATTAAGTTACAGGCAGTTCTAGATTTAACTGCCGAGAAGATTTTGAAAGTGACTGGTTCAAATATTAATGGTGGTGTTTTGAAGCTAGTTAGTAAATGGGGCTGTGACGGAGCTTCTTCACAAAGTTGTTACAAACAAAAACCAACTGGTGACATATTTTCAGAATCTTCTGTATTTATGGTTAGTTTTGTGCCACTTCGCCTTATGAGTGACAACGATGTGATAGTATGGGAAAATCCGCGCCCTTCTTCAACAAACTATTGCAGACCAATTATGTTCGAATTCAAACAAGAAACAAAAGAATATATTCAGCAAGTAGAAGCAACATTACAAGAAGAAATTCAGAACCTTCTACCAACAAAGTTATTTGATGGCGAATTTGAAGTATTTCATGAATTGCATATGACGATGATCGACGGCAAAGTATGCACGGCACTTTCACAGACACAGTCTGCAGCCAATTGCAACATTTGCTTAACAAATCCGAAAGATATGAACAACTTGAACCTCGTTTTTAACAAACCAGAAAACCATGATATGTACAAATATGGTTTATCTTCACTTCACATGTGGTTGCGATGCATGGAATGTATTTTGCACATATCTTACAACTTAGATTTCAAAAAATGGGCGGCTCGGGGTGAGGACAAACTGCTCCGAAAATCAAGAAAAGAGTTAACGCAGCATGAGTTTTTTGTTGTAACTGGCTTAATGATTGATATCGTCAAACAAGGCTTTGGGACAACAAACGATGGCAATACAGCTCGACGGTTTTTCAATGATTACGAAAGGTCAGCTGAGATAACAGGAGTTAATGCTAATTTGATTAAGAGATTTGCTGTAATTTTGCAGGCAATATCTTCTGGGAGAAATGTAGATATTGAAAAATTTAGAATTTATTGCAGAGAAACAGCAGAACTTTATGTCAGCGAGTACTCGTGGTATTACATGCCTTCGAGTGTACATAAACTTTTAGTGCATGGTGCAGATATTTGCCAGCATTTTTCTTTTATTCCAATTGGTATGATGTCCGAAGAAGCCTCAGAAGCAAGAAACAAAGATTTTCGTTCAATCAGAGAAAAGCATACTAGAAAGATAGGCAGAATGCAAACAAATTAAGATATTTTACACCAGTTACTTATCAGCTCCGATCCGTACATTACGAACATAAGACCGAAGTTCACCAAAATTCAAAAGCAGCAGAGGTTTGAAGAAGCCGAAAATCTTCTAAAGGATGACGTTTCACCCAATGAACTCGATTTAGAAGATGCTGATGAGGAAGAAGTATACGTCGACATTGAGAATAATCCCCCACAAGATCCGCTAGCATAATTCACATTGTAACATACGCACGTTCATGTTAGTTTATTTAAGTTTGTAAGTTTGTAATCTAGTTTATTTAAGTTATTAAGTTTATAGGTACTGAGAAAAAATGCGCTTAAAATTAATTTATGTTCTAGTTTATTTAAATTTGTAAAATAATAGTTTACTTTAGTTATTAAGTTTACAGGTACTGAAAACAAATGCGCTTTGTTTTATTTTTTGTGTTTGTTTTATTTATTTATTTATTCATATTATGTTGACGACAGCCCTAGCAAAGTATTACATTTGTAAACAAAGACTACCCACTGTTGGGGTAGTCAAATAAAAAGTTGTATTTTACATTTCATATGACTTATTAGGAAAAAATATTTAAAGTGCATGTAACTCAAAAGGAGCACAAAATCGCAGTTGAGTGTCTATGACAAAGTAGTGAGAAATTAGCCCCTCTACAAGCTGCGCTAAGTTTTATTTTGAATACGTTTGAATCTTGGAAGATAAAGAGAAAATTAGGATTTTTTCATACAAAAAATATTTAAAGTGCCTGTAACTCAAAAGGAGCACAAAATCGCAGAAGAGTGTCTATGACAAAATAGTGAGCAATTAGCATTTCTACAAGCTGCTTTAAGTTTTATTTTGAATACGTTTGAATCTTGGAAGATAAAGACAAAATTAGGATTTCTTTCATACAAAAAATATTTGAATATTTTTTTTCTCTGAAAATACGGCTTTTTTGGCAAAAACTCAATGTACAAAAGTGATTTGTAATTGCATCAGCTGTCTACAAAAAAAAAATAAGCTGAATCGGTTGACCTTTTGTCAAAAATTTCTTAATGTCCCCTTTTTTATCATTTGGGACCAGTGTGCGACGTTGCGAGTCCACTTCAGTTAAGAGACCTGCACCAATAATTTAATAATCGTAAGTTAGCACCAAAATAACGTCTGCAAAAGTGCAAATATCTTGATGTACCTATTCAATCTAATCAAAATGGCAGGCTTTTTACATACATTTACTTATTAATAGTTCAGTCTGCAGACCCGGTTGCTATAGAAGGCGCCAAAAATGGCTAACAATAGGCACTCATAAGTCATGGAATATTAATAAAATTATAATACTTCGGTCGTTAACATTATATTCGACTTTATATAAAATTAGGCAGAAGACCAATCAGTACCCTAATTGCGTAACCCATTTTCGTAAAAGATTATGACTAATTTGTTTCATTTTGACAGTTCAACAACATTAAGGCACGAGCCTTTAATTGCGTTATTTACGTTGCTGAGCAGATTTTTTTTCCAACTTATGACGCATTGGATTAGCAATCTGTTTCAAATCGAAACAAATTGTGATTGATCGTGTATTACGCAACTAGGGTACAGGAACCTTATCCCAAATTATGTCTTAGTCATAATGTATCTACCTCGTTTCGGCGCAATATAATCTAAACTTATATAATACCAATAATAATATAATATCTAATATTTTAATATACCTAATGTAATATCATGTTTTTATATATTAAAGATTAAATCATTATTATTAAGTATCTAAACTAATATTATAAAGAGAAAAGATTCGATTATTTGTTTGTTTGTTTGTAATGAATAAACCCAAAAACTAAAGAACCGATTTAAAAAATTCTTTCACCAGTACAATGCTATATTATCACTGAGTAACATAGGCTATAATTTATAAAGTTATCACGCGGGTGAAGCCGCTGGCGGAAGCTAGTTTATTATAATTTTAATATATATTAATATTATAAACAGGTAAAATTTGTTTGTTTGTATGTAGGAGTAATCTCCGGAACTAACAGTCGGATTTGAAAAAATATTTTTTTATTGGGTAGCTCAATTCTAGGGGAAGGTTATAGGCTATGTAACATTATGCTACGACACGTAGGAAATGAACAAAAAAAAAAGTCTATAAAAACGCTAAGCGAAAACGAAGTAGTGGCGCGGGCGGGTGATGGGATGACAGTGATGCTACGCGGTGGGTCGGCGGCCGAAATTTCACGCGTACGAAGTCGCAGTCAGAAGCTAGTGCGACATAATTTTGTCGCGCTGCGCTCGTGGCCTGTTAAGCTATAAAGCGATTTCTGCCGGGCTCGCGGGCAAGTACGAAAGGGATGCCAACATGGCAACTGAAGGAACACGGGTGGGTTTTAGTCAGTAAGAGTCTGACACGCCCTCCCGCTTCGTGCGGGAGAAGTTATTTGACAATTCCCCACCCAAAAAAAAAGGGCTAAAGCGATTTCATCTCTATACAAGCCAGTTTTCTGATACTGATCCTACGTCATATATTTAATTAAGCACCTAATTAGGATGACTAGCTTTGAATATTTTTTATTAGACAAAATTAAAATATTTTCCTTAAGGGGGAAGCGCTAAGGTAGCCCGCGAAATTCAAATTTTCTTACGTTTTTTGCAATTTGCTGGTCAGTATTAAGTTGTACATCGATCAAAATACGATTCGCGGCCGTAACAAATATGTATTTACAGAATTATAATCATTAAAGTCATCAACACAACTCTCCAAGACCACGTAAGTCCAAAGAATGATGATTTCATGAAACAGTTATTCTTTGGACTTACGTGGTCTTAGAGAGTTGTGTTGATGACTTTAATGATTATAATTCTGTAAATACATATTTGTTACGGCCGCGAATCGTATATTAATCAACGTACAACTTAATACTGACCAGCAAATTGCAAAAAACCTAAAAAAAATTGAATTTCGCGGGCTACCCTGGCGCTTTCGCCTTAAATTGAACATGATAGGTAGTTCCGGTAAAATCATAGGCTAAAGATTGCAATATATAGGAATAGTTCGTCTAATTTAAAATTGTACCAAACATAATAGGTAGGTACTTATAACTGTAAAGCCTAAGCTGTAAACCTATGTGTCTAGTAAAAAATCATAAATTCATAAGTCAAACTTCAACAAGCGACTGTGAGATAAAATAACATAATTATTGTAAGTCAGGCTTGAAATAAAAAACTACCATACTACCAAACAGGGTAGAATCGTTGAAGCTAGTAACATAAGTAAAAAAATGCATTGTGTTGTGTAATAATGGTCAAACTTTACTATTCTATTAATATGAAGCTGACATTTGTTTTTGAAGTAAAAACTTCTTTAGGCGCGTTGGGCATTTTTGATGGAAAAAAACAACTCGCGACACCGTTACCGACACCTCATTTTGTAAACGCGATTGTGCTCTTTATTCATATTTCGTTACGGATCAACGTTCTATGCAAGTATTTTTACTTTAAAGGTTTTGGAAGTATTTTTTTAGTTCTCACTTCTGTCGGCACTCCCGGAGTGCAACGTTTTTTATTTTGAACTATTTAAAAAAATCTTTTAGCACAAAACAATTATAGCTACATTCTTGAGAGCCTATTTGACATCACGCTATGTCCTTAGGAGCCGAGGAAAAAGAAAGAAGGCACAAAGAACACTAAGCGAAAACGAAGTAATAGCGCGGGCGGGCGATGCGATGCAACTAGGGTTACCGTCTGTCCGGATTAGTCCGGACATTCCGGACTTCTAGACTTTTGTCCGGTCTTTATCCGGATAATTTGGCTTAGATGGAATACAAGTAATAAATTTTATTTAATTAATACCAAATAAGTTTTTAATATTTATTAACTTCTCATTCATCTAAAACCAAAATATAAATCTTCTTTAACAATCAACTTAACACGAGATCAAATAAAAATTGGATTATTGACTAAAATGTCCGGACTTTTATTGAAATGTCAGACTTTGTGTCAGGCCTTTTCAAATTTCTTAATGGTAACCCTAGATGCGACGCGGTTGGTCGGGAGAGCAATAAATTTCACGCGGACGAAGCTAATAATATTAATATGATAGTAGGATTAGTAGGTACAAAACCTACACCTTACAAACTAAGGAATATAAAAATTTTAAGATTACAAATACAAGATTTAAATAGCACCTAGCACCTTATTAATAACATGCTTACAACCAAAATGGAGCATAATATTTTTAGTAAGCCTTTATGAATACTACACTCTATCTGGTCAGGTATGGCGCCCAAACGTTAGGAGATGTACACACGGCTACACATCAAGCTATACATTTCCAGTATAAGCTGACCTCGCATTGTCCGGAAATCTTTACAATGTGAGATCGGCATAAACTGGAATCGTATAACTTGATGTGTAACCGTGTGTACCAGTTTACACGAAGATTAGATCTTCATTGTACAAGATGTATAAAAATATGGCACTGTACTGTACATGATGCACATTGATTAATATTAAAACAATATACAACCATACGATTTACCAATATCAAAATATACATACTATGATATAAAATATAAAATTATGTAATACCTAAAAAATATATAATCTTTTTGGAAGTAAGTACTAACAATATAAAAATATTCTAATCACATAATCCATATTGGGATTAAATAATATTTTCTCTAAATAACTTGGCATGCAGAGTACAACATAAGCAAAAAGGCTCAAGTTTTTACATACTTAAGTAGAAATGAAATAAAAATAACCTAATCACTACTACAACATTCAAAACAAGCACCGCAGCACTCAAGACAGCCCACAACATCATCCCCATCTATGTTGGCATTGTCAGACATTCCGCCTTCACAGCAACCAGTGCAACAGTCACCGCAACCAGTGCAACAGTCACCGCAATCATTGCAACAGTCACCGCAATCATTGCAACAGTTACCGCAATCACCGCATAAGTTATCGCAGCCAGTGCAGTCGCAGTAGTATGCACAGTCCCCAAAACTAAAACAGCACCACCTGCAGTCATCGGCAACTTCCTCAATTGTTCCTACAATATCGTCTTTTTTCTGCTGCTTTTTTTTCTCCTGTTCTTCATCAGTTGGATCATTCATCATCGGTTGAGTTGTTATTACCTCTGCTGCTGTGGGAATGTTTGCCATATTTTCCATATCTGTATTTGGTTCTGCAATGTTCATAGGACTTATTAAAGGCTGAGTTGTAATTGCATTGGCTTCTGCTGCAGAGTGAGACATCTTTGTTTTATTTGATATTGTAAATTCTTTTTCAGGTGAAATATAATTATTCAGTAAATGTTTAGATACTCGGTATATGGGTATCAAACATCTCTTCTTTTTTCTTAAATATTAAGTTTTAGCAAGCTGGTAGAGCAATAAATAGATCTTCTGGTAGATTCTGAGTAAGTAAAAATATTTCTAGACTTCAAAAATATTCCTAGACCTCAATAAAATTATAATTCAGAACTTTTAATTAAATATTAATCAACTCTCCGATTTTGTTCCTTTATATAATATTTTCTTCGTATGTCTTCTTTAGTTTTAAGTCTTAAGAAGTCATTAATTTGCACTTGAAACCACAAGTTATTTTTGTAAGGCAATTTGGCACTTGTTATCAAAACATTTATTTTTTGCACTATACTTGTTTCTATTCATCATATATTATTTCATCTATAATAGACAGTCAATGCCTACAGTAATCTTTAAATGTTAATTGACAACAGTAATTTCTATTTCTAAATATGATAAATACGTAAATATTTTTCTAACTATGTCCACACTATACTGAACACAACACGCACTCACTGCACACCATTGCACATTGCCACGACATTGCACTCAATGACTGAAGTGAAGTTTCGAACTTTCGAATGTCAAATTTTTGACAGTCACCACCTAACTTTGAAACGTCAAACTTTTAGAAGCACGTTTAGTTTTTACCACTAGACTTTCTAGTTTCAGACAAAATTGTTTTTTATATGAGCTATGATAGGCGGATTGTTTAGGTCTAAATATTAAGCTTAATATTTGTTTCCGTACGCCACAATGTCATGTCATGTGTAAAAAATAGAGCATCTATTCATAGGGAGTGTGATTAACAGTTAACTTAATCCAGTGATTATTCATAGTTAACTGGTTCTTTTGGAGATCACGCCCGCAACCTTAGATGTTTAGGTCAATCAACTCAGCCTATCGCAGTCCACTACTGGACATCCTCTCCCAAACTGCGCCACAACAGCCGGCTTTCCGCCTTCCACATCCAATCGCCTTTTAAGGTTAGTACAGCACTTTTTGCGGTTATTCGACAGTAGTCTAGCTAGTATGCTGATTAGTTGCAGCAAACACCGCAATCACACTGTGCACAGCATTCCATACACCCCGTGCAACAGTTAACACAAATTTCTGAATCAGTACAGCAACAGCAGCACCATTTATAATATTCATTACAACAGTCGAAAAAGCAGGCTGTACAAAGGTTACAGAATTGCATCAAACATAGGCTTAATCCAAAGTTACTCCCTGCGCCAGGATTTAGACCGGGTCCGTTGATATTATTATTCCGACTATATTTGTTTCGATCTGGCTGGTAAGATTTTTTTGGGATAGTTACAGCTTCTTTTGGTGATTTCGTAACTCTATTTGGGACCTCTGAGGCTACGTTTAGTTGTTTCGTAGCACTATTTGGGGCATTCTTAGTATCGTTTAATGAAATCGTGGCGTCATCTGATGAATTTAAGGGTCCAAGTAATTGATCGTCTTCAGTTGGGGGAGTTCGGTGTGGATTTTGTGAATTCACGTTTTGGGGAAACTTCAGAGAAACCGGAGCTACGTCCAGTGGATGCGTTTCATCTGGTGGAACTTTGGAGCTTCTTGCTGATGGTTGATTGGTTATAGCTTCATAATTCGTTGCAGGCAAAGTCATTTTCGTCTTGTGCCTAGCGATTGACGTAGTTTTAGATTTCTGGATATAACATTTTAACAGAAAATTTCACTGTTTCTTGATTGAGGTTTTGTTTATTCAATTGCTCCAGTACACAGATAGCCACAGCGTCACTACGATTGATTGCTCACATAAATCACGAATTACGTTTTGTTTTTTCCTTATTTTAGTTTGTAACTAACCAGTATTTGTTTACATTACACAATACACAATTATTTTATCTCACACACAGTTCGCTTACTTACTCAGACTTGATCAGACCAATAACTGAACCGTTAGCTATCTACTGACAATGAAATTATCTATAAATACCGCTGGGATTTCCAAGAGCAGCGAGTAGATGCGTTACCAATATTATAAAGTAACATTGTGGATCTTCTGACAGTATGATTTAAATAAATATGACTTAATATGATTATGTGATAACTTGATAACCTTCTGAGCCCGTGTCCTAATAAAAAGCGATTGTCGCGTGTTTTAACTGGAAGCGATTACTGCCGCGCTCTTTTAAGGTTCCGTACCTCAAAACGTGTGTCTGTCTGTCCGTCTGTCACAGACAATTTGCTCCGAATCTAATGGACCGAATAAGTTGAAATTTGTTAACTACACATATCAATTTTTGTGACCCAAAAAGGGACGTGTAACGAAAGTAAATGAATTTTGAATACGGGTCACTTTTCGAGGGAAAATTGAAAAATAGAAAAAATAAAAGATTTCCAACCTTTACCGTGTAACATATCAAATGAAAGGGCTTGTGAAGATCTTATATATTTATTTCTTTTAATTTTAAAATAAATTATTTTAATGATATCTAAGAAAATAGACGCAAATTGACCACTCTCCCCTTATCGCCGAAACTACTGAGCCAATTTTTTAAGAAGTATAGAAAATAGTTCTTATCTTATAGATTACAGGAAAACCTATAAGAAATCTATGGGCCTAAAATAACATGGTAAATCTCCCAATATAGTGTGTACAAACTTACATTTGCAGTTGGTATGTATTAGAGAACATGTTTTTCAACTACAATATTAAGTTTGTCCATGGAATAAATTCATCCCAACTGCGGACCTTTCATTGTGCGTGGTCCGATACGCTCTTGGCCAGTTTTTTATTTAATAAGCACAAGATTTACTCGTGCGTTCAATCAAGTCGCATATTACCTATATATTATGTACGACATAATTCATGAACGATCGCGTCGCTCGACCGTCGCTCATTAGGACACGACCAAACGTATTGGGCCCCAAAACAGGATAAATCCTGATTTATCCTGTTTTCTGTTATGCCCCAAGGTCAATACGGTTGTTTTTTTTTAAATACCTACCTAAGGTCCATATCACACTGATGATTTACTAGTGTGATATTGGCGAGGCGATTGTTTCGATCACGCCACAAGTGCGTATTCGCTGCATTTTCGAAACAAGAGCAATTTCCGTGAGTGTACCAGAGAGGGTGAAAACACAGATAACATGTCGCGTGATCGCGCCAAGCTTCCTTCATACCCGCGGATTGCCCGTTCACAAATCACCTCGCTGGAAAAGCTCTGGCAAAACGCCAGTATCATACGGCTCTTAGTAATGTTGATTGTGTTGCTCTTAGTAATGTTGGGTTTTGCCAAACGACACAAACGAGTTGAATCAAAGTGTAGGTAGGAGGATGAAAGGTTAGCTAAGGCCTACGAGTCAGTTTTGAAGTACGCCAGCCAACGCACTACGAAAAAGAGTGTGTGAAGTGATGATATAACCTTTACCCTGCAATAGGAGAATTAACTTTCAGTCCAGTTCATAGTCATATCTCATTATGTTTCCCTGGTAATCAAGCTACAAGTAGCGGAAAACAAATGTGTTGGCACAATACTGCTTAAGTAGTTATTAATTATATTAGTTAGTATCAAGTATCATTTTGGGACAAGAACAGGAAGATGTTCTAATGGCCCATTCCATTAGAGTAGTTTAATCATTAGAAATTCTATTGCAGGTACTTACCATTAAGTCTTTAATTAGCCTATTCTTTTTAATTCAGTAGAAAGGAAAATATTCTTACTTCGCTTGCACCCATCAGGATAATCTCAATCTCAATTACCCATTATTGTTGTAAAAATAATTTCATGAACTAGGTTAGAATGAGTCACAACTAATTGTTGATGAAGTACCTAATTATACGTTTCTAATAAGTACACAAAAATACAACATACAAAATGCACAACATTCAATGTAGTTTATTTTTAATATCAATTACTGACTTATTATCAGTGATCAGAGTAGGTTGATTGATTTTGCGTACTCGCATCATGAATAGTCATATCAATCATAACATGGATAAGCTTTTTTTCCGGGATTTCATTTTGGTACTTACGGGATTGAATCAAATATTGTAAAAGTAAGGATTTTTAAACTACTATAAAGTGAATCTTACTGTTTTGCGTCCATTCAAAACTAAAATAATATGACTAATTTAGTAGTTATTTCTTGTAAGTATATTATCTGCTGCTTATTCTTGAATAAATAAATAAAAATATATTTTTCTTAATATTTTTTCGCATTCAATGCAATAACAGCAAAAGGGTTAAACATTTCTTATTCATATTGATATATTCTTTAATCTATACATTACAACATTTGAAATTCCTTAAAAAAATCTTAACAAGTTCAAAATCCCGGAATCCCGGAGGCATATCCATATATACGTGCCAGTTCATTGGCCCAAATCAATCTACCTACTCCGATCACTGGTTATTATATTTATACATGTCTAATGTAAATTAATACAACATTTTAATTTTTATTGAACAGTCGACAAAATACATACCTAAATAAACACGCAGTGTCTGCGTACTATCTTCTAAACATAAGTTAAATTAGCTTTTCGTGTCTGTCTGTATGACTGCGTTGTTCCTCTAAACTATGCAACGGATTTTGATGCGGGTAGCACTTAGAGAGTTAAAAGATTAATGTTGCTCTCCAATGGACTTTAGTAAGACTGTAAGATTGATTTTTAGTTTTGTAAATAAGCGAAAATCTTATTTTCTATCTATCTTGATATTATTGTCTCGTGGACGAGTCGTAGTTATAGAATTACAGTAGAAAAGCATCTCACAAAAATAAATATTATCTGCGAATTACTAATCCCAGCCTCCGCCACCCGTATCACATCCCCCTCCAGTGTCACCTCCACCTGAATCACAACCACCCCCAAAATCGTACCCTCCGCCAGTGTCGTAGCTACTGGTGTCATGGGTGCCCGAGTCGTGATGGCTACTCGAGTGATGCGTGCCCAAGTCGTGATGGCTACTCGAGTGATGCGTGCCCGAGTCGTGATGGCTACTCGACTGATGCGTACCCGAGACGTGATGACTAGTTGAGTGATGCGTGCCCGAGTCATGATGGCTACTCGAGTGTTGAGTTCCCGAGCCATGATGGCTACTCGAGTGATGCGTGCCCGAGACGTGGTAACCAATCAGGTGATGCGTTACCGAGTCGTACCAGCTCGAATGATGTTTGCCCCAGTCGTGATGGCTACTCAAGTGATGTGTGCCCGAGTTGTAGCAACCAGTCGGGTGATGCGTTACTGAGTCGTGTAACCTACTCGAATGATGTGTGCCCCAGTCGAGATGGCTACTCGAGTGATGCGTGCCCGAGTCGTGGCAACCAGTCGGGTGATGCGTTACCGAGTCGTGATACCTACTCAAATGATGTGTGCCCCATTCGCGACGGCTACTCAAGTGATGCATGCCCAAGTCGTGGCAACCAGTCGGGTGATGCGTTACCGAGTCGTGCCCGCTCGAATGATGCTTTGCCGAGTCGTGGTGACCACTCAGTGGAAGCGTTGAAGAGTCATGACCACTCTCATTCTGAGCTGAAGAGTTGTTATCATCATTTGAATTCGACGTCAAGTCTTGAGCGGGCTTACTAAGATCATTGTCAACTTCTAAATTCATATCTTGTTCCCAAAGACCAGCTATGCCCCAATCATCCATGGTATCCGTGGTGTTGTCATCGAAACTGCCTCGGCCTCGGGAGTTTTTAGGATAAAATCTTTCGTGGAGGATACGTTCGTTCCTCTTCTTGGGTTTGTCTTTACAACAGTCTTTCAAGCCATTCCCACAGCAATCACAATAACTTTTGGTACAGTTTTTGAAACCCTGGCAACACATCGATAGAAGTGTCCGCACGAATAAACAGCATCCTGTTTTGTTTCTTGTGTGGATACAGCAATCGTTGTGCTGTTCACTGTCCATTCTGTGTATCCTAGGTGGGTTATCTTCATCATTGCCCTCTTGCGTTGCCGTCGTTTGATTCGGCGATGTAGCCGACGGCTGGGCAGATATCACATGCGACATTTTAGTGTTTGTTTGAATACAAGGTGGGGCTAAAGTAATCACCGTATTGGAAGACACTATAACATTTGCAAATGGCGGCAAATGTCAATTCTGTTTTGACATTTGTGAAGTAAGTAAACAGTTGCAGAATACACGTCAATAAGCCATGGAACGCTATACTCCTCGAGAACGCGGAATAATTGTTTCAGGACGCATATCCGCGTCGTCTAATCTCTTGCTTTGGCGATATGCACTGGCCGGCCAGGTCTGACAACTCCAGACTTTTTTTTGTGGGGTCACTTGAAGTCCCGGGTTTATGTAAACAAGCCTCAGACTCTTGAAGCCCTTAAAGAGTATATCCGACAGGAATGCGAGAACCTATCGACAGAAGTTCTGACACAAGTGATAGAAAATGCCAAAACGAGCCCGTATGGTCACCAATTCTGACGGTAGCCACTTGACCGATATAATTTTCTCGACGATGAAATAAATTCTAATTAATTAAACAAACATTATCCACTATTACCATCACCATTATCCAAAACAAATTCCTAAAAATAATACAGCTAAACAACATCGGGTGATTACTTTTGCCTCACTTGTTATCACATTGTAAACTCACAGTTTTTATAAAAAGTACTTTGATAAACTCTAACCTCAATGTTATTTACTTTTTTTACAACTAAATTGAACACGTTCATCAAAACGGCAGCCTTCAAAACTGGTAAATAATGTCACTTTTTTGTCCTTCAAAGCTTGAATAAAGTATTGAGAACACGTATTTCAATTAATTCGTATTTTTCGACACTGGGCAGTGGGCACTATAATACTGAACGGGATTAGCCACGCTATGGTCAATTAATACAAGTTATTGTGGCACTCACACAACTGTCTGTAGTGTGAATCGCTAACTTTGAAACCGTCTGACTGACCCGTCTGACCAATATATAATGTACTACTCTGTGCGTCTGACTCATGCCAGGGAGGAAACACGACAGTGTATAAACTACTATAGGTATAATACACTCGAGAGCAATGAATCCGGGTCACTTAAAGAATGTTAAAAATCTCGGAAACTAAAAATGATAGGTTAATGCAATAAATTGTATTTAATAGACAATGTAATACTCCTTAAATGAAAGTAAAAAAAATATGAGTCACCATACATTTTATTAACACAAAATTACATAAAGAAAAAAACTGCTGATCTCTCCTTAAAACAAAAATAGGAAACATGAAATTTTTGAACTTTATTACGATTTTCTTGAATTTTAATACTTCGTATTGCCTCCTCGTGCTTCCATTACTGCGTTTACGCGGTTTGGCATGCTGTACACCAAGTTCCTTATACGATTTTGGGGAATATTCTCCCATTCCTCTGTGAGAGCAATTTTGAGCTCACGAAGCGTGATTGGGGGAGGGTTTCGTTGTTTTACGCATCTGCCTAGCTCGTCCCAAGCATGCTCGATCGGGTTGATATCCGGGCTGCGCGCTGGCCACTCCATACTAGTAATGTTCATCTCTTGAAGGTAGTCATTCACAATCCTACCTGTATGAGGTCGGGCATTGTCATGCATAAATATAGCATCCTCACCTAAATTGACCATAAATGGACCAACGTGATCATTGAGGATTTCTTCCACATATCTTACGCTAGTTGAAGAGCCGTTTTCTATGATCACCAGCTCTGTGCGACTTTCAGAAGAAATTCCGGCCCACACAAGTACAGACCCACCACCGTAGGCTACTTTTTCTTCGATGCATGCTTGCTTGAATCTTTCCCCTGGTCTTCGATACACTCTGTGTCTTCCATCGTGCTTGTAGAGCATAAATTTTGATTCGTCGGAGAACATAACTTTTGACCAATCTTCAATACTCCAATTTACGTGGCTCTGGGCATATCTTAGTCTTGAAATACGATGCCCATGCTCCAGTTTAGGGCCGTTTGCAGGTCTAAGGGGTTTTAAGTTAGATTCAGCAAGCCGACGTCTTACTGTCCATGCACTTGGGTTACTTCCTCCGAGGCGTCGAAAC
This sequence comes from Omphaloscelis lunosa, assembly GCA_916610215.1. Lineage (NCBI taxonomy): Eukaryota > Metazoa > Arthropoda > Insecta > Lepidoptera > Noctuidae > Omphaloscelis > Omphaloscelis lunosa. Next base: position 3,442,423 of record OU744266.1, on the reverse strand, counting down.
TGATTTGTGAGTTCAGTTCCTGTGAGAAAGCGATTTCGAAGCATGGTGTTCACCAAGTATCGGTCTTCTCGTGCTGTGGTACACCTGGTTCTGCCCGTTCCTGGTCTGCGTAGGTTAGAACCAGTTTCTTCGTAACGTTGGAGAACTCTTTGTACTGTTGACAGCGACACACCGACAGTCCTGGCTGTATCGCGCTGACTCCGGCCGGTTTCCAGCATTGTAAGTATTCTGGTGCATTCTTCAGGCGTAAGCGACATAATTTCAGCTTGAATAATGAATATAGAGCACTATCAACATGGTTTATGTACCCACATAAATGACAGATTACAAACAAAAGCAAAACCAAATGCTGTAATTTCGTAGTTCCATCTTCGAAAGTGGCCCTTTTTCAAATTTGATTTTTTTATGATATAACTAAGAAGTTTTAATACCTTCATTTAAGGAGTATTACATTGTCTATTAAATATAATTTATTGCATTAACCTAGCATTTTTAGATTCCGAGATTTTTAGGATTCTTTAAGTGACCCGGATTCATTGCTCTCGAGTGTACTAGCGACTGTGTTCTAACGTGTTTTTCCACTTACGTTTTTGGTTTTTCCTCAGTTTTCTAATGAATTATCCCTAAAATTTCTCATGTAATATATAATAATTCCTTGGCTTAGGGAGCATGATAACCATTTCACATATTTAATAGCATGAAATACCTACAAAACATTAATTACCTAACTGACGAGATTACAAAATTCTTAGTCACGGTAATAGAATTTTATTGTTAAAATTTTTCCTTAAGTTATTCTACGACACTTGAAGTCACGGATCGGTCTCATTTCACACTTTTATTGTTAAAAGTTCTCTAATAAACTCAAATATTAATTTTGTTGTTTTATTTAATGTTTTTGAACGCTGAAGAGTGGAAAACTTTTCATTAATGTCACCGTTCTCCAGGGCTTGACAGAACGCGAACGTGATCCGTTTAATAATATTGCTACAATAGGCTCACCCCAAATTACATAGGACTTAAACATAACTGGCGAAATGATAGTGTACTATAGGTAGGACCTCTGTCTAACCCTTCGGGCATTACGTTTGTATCGTGTGACCTGTGACTTTTCTTTGTAAATAGGGTACTTTGCGTGTTGCGTGCGTACGCGTAAGTAAGTTAAAATAATCTATTCGTCTCTACCTAATAAGTAGGTACAATCGTAGGTATGCTTTACCATTGTAGACAACAATTTCCAGTAGGTTTTAATTGAAATTTTATTCGGGTTGAAAATATCTAACTGTCAAATCGAGAAATAGACCAGCGGGGTAAGCCCACGTTCACACGGACGTAATAATATCGCGGCGGGAATTTATCGCACACTAGATTTTCAACTCTCGGTGTCAAGCGTTGAGAATTCAACAGAGTCACAGATAATATACTAACAGAGTGCATCCCAGCGCGTCGAAAAACACACTGTTGAAGTTTCAACTCTCGGAAAATCCAGTGTGCGAAAAAATCCCGCCGCAATATTTTTACGTCCGTGCGAACGTGGAGTTATTGCGTAACACACAGTAACAATGGCTTTAATTTTGACCGTTCAGTAACAACAACTTATGAAGCAATGGATTAGCAATATCCTTCAAAATCATTCAGACTGTGATTGGATGAGTGAACTTTATATCCAGTTCCTCATAGGTACCTCTGTACATAGTATGTTACGCAATTAGAGCTTGTCGTTATACCTAAGACCCAAGTTGCAAGTGATATTCAAACATTGACGCAGAATTGCATCATTCATGTCCGGTGTGCTACGTGTCGGGCTTGCGGACGGCGAGCAATGGGTGACTCGCCGTCCGATAAGGACTAGGCCCGGGTCGACGGCGGCGGCGCGTTGTGTTCCACGCGCGCCTCAAAGAGATGTCAGCACAACTGACGGGTTCCGATAGGGCCGATGCCTGCCGGTTGCGGTTTTGTCCGAAGGGGCTACCGTGGCCCTTGGCAATAAAGGCAACTGAAGGAACACGGGTGGGTTTTAGTCAGTAAGACTTAGACACACTCTCCCGCTCCACCCAGAGAAGTTATTTGATAATTTCCAAAACAGAAAAAAAGAAACAAAAAAAGGGTTGAGTACGTGTAGAAACAGTATAGTTAAGGACCTTGGTGATAGGATGTATGCTACCGAGACGTACAAACGGTGTCCACATATATCCGCGTAAATATTTTAATATAGTTTTTTAATTTGATTTTTTTATATTTGTATGTTTTAGAAAGAAATTTTTTTATTATTTTATTATTATCAACTATATCGAGAGGGTATGAAAGCGCAGAATCTAATTCCAAAGTTCAAAAAAAAGTAATAGATGGCGTGAAATCACGTTAGTGATTTTTTTGAGTTAGCATTATTTATCTTTTAGATGGGCATGTATGTATGGGACTACAGGGTATGCAGAGCTTATTTGCATGTATGGAGTGTACGCCACTGGTTACATCACAATGCAGGTGGTATCACGTCGCTCTACAAGAAGATCGGACGTCCGAACCCAGATAGAACTGGGATAATGGGATGGAAGAAGAAGAAGTAGTTATACTTATTTGGTTTCGTACTGTTTTAAATAAGGAAATCATCAAAATTACGACGATTAACTTGCGCACTCGGTGCTCGGTGTGGCAACACGCCGTGTTCGAGTTCACGACAAGTTAATCGTCATCCTGAGGATGCCTCGTTGAGAGGTGAAACACGTGTCGATTTCTTCCAGGGTCTTTTCAAGACTCTTTAGAAATAGCTAAGCGGAAAAGGTTACTAAATATATCCACATCATCATTTTATTATAGATTTCCGCAAGGTCACGCCTGAATCAATTAACTATGAAAATATCGTCCAGATCAAAACAAAAATGTTTAAAAGAAACTGATATTAGCAGAATATTCGAATTTGGTGGTAAACAGTGCCTTAAAATATCTATAATGCTAAATAAATCGAGAGAAAGAACTCCATATAAACGTTACCGAGTAATATTTTAAGGCGACATTTTTTTTTTAAATGTTGCAGAATGTGCTGAGATAGGAGCCTTTTGGCCTCGTACAGGACTTTCTGTTATTTTTTAATTTTTTATTAATGTTTTAATGAGTGTGTTGTTTAGTTTAATTTGTGATTTCCTGTGTGAGTCTCAATAAATACTTTTCTTTCTAATATCTTTCACCAAACCTTATGCATCGACGGAAGAAATATTAAATTGTGTTAAATTGTTCGATGTTACTTCAGATGATCGAATAATTGTTTGGACATAACATTGGACAATGACTCAAACGTACTCAAAATAATGTCCGAACTATGTATATTTCTAAAGATAACTCAATGTCCAATATTTGTTTTAAAAGTTTTTAATAATGTCCATTTAAATTAATCTAAAATTAATGAAATGCTAATGATGATAAGTTACCAGTACAAAAATTGCAATTTTATTGACTTTGACGACAGCTTATTAAACGTCACATGAATCACAAAGAATTGTCCTTCCTGAAGGAACACAGTCTGGGTAAACACTTTGAATGCTGCGGCTTGGAATTACCTTCACATAATATTTTCACAACAGCTTTAGGTATATAGAACGCCAAGTTTGATTTTTCTTTATTTGTTATGAAACTCACTGCAGTACTTTTCTACATAAACCATAAATATAAAAAGAAAAAAGTTGTTCTAGTAGGCGATATAAATGTAAACACCTTAAAACTATATAACAAAACTAAGGATCTTCAGGATCTAGCTGCAAATTATAATTGAATTTTTCATATTACTGATCCAACGCGGCAGAACACCTGTATCGATCATATCTTTAGTAATATTCCACTTGCCAAAGGTGAGCTTTTGCATTGGGATATATCTGACCACAATACGGCACAAATATTAAGTGTCCCTGTCAAACATTCCTCAACACTACTATTTTTGGACTCTAGTTTGCAAAATATCCTTAAATTCAAAGAATGTTTGTCTACACTTTCCTTCTCAGAAGTTTATTTCTCAACTTAACATTAATTCGACTTATGAATCTTTTCGGGAATTATTTTTATTGTTTTATAAGTTATTTTTCCCTAAAGTTAGAATTAAAATGACAAACAAGTGTAAGAAAATCAACTGATAACTAAGGCCTAAGAATTAGTAGTAAACGTAAACGCTCTTTACGTTTTATATATTATAGGAACAAATCAGACCGCAACAAGATGGTATATAAAAATACAGTAAATTACCAAGATTTTGTATCACTATTATTAAAACATCAAATGACAACATAGGTACTAAGGTCTTCAAAAAATAAAAGTAAAGCGGCTTGGACACTTATAAAGCAAGAATCAGAATGTAAGAATAAATGATCATTAATTACCAATTTAAATATAGATAATACAATGATACATAACCGAAAAAAAATTGCTGACTCGTTTAATAAAACTACTGGATAGACTTAACAAATCAACAGAACGATAATGTAAGGGATACATGCACAACTAACACGTGCGATAGTCTGTTCCTTCGGCTATACGGTTACAATTAGTGAATAGTCCCGGGAAATCCCGGAACCGAAAGTACCGGGAAATCCCGGAAATTGGCGTAGGTATAGGAACCGGGATTTTGAAAACCTAATCCCGGTTCTTTCGGTACTTTCGGGAAAAGATACAAATGTCACCCGTCTCTCTGGTTTCAAATTATCGGTAATCATTAAAGGTCTTCTAGCAGTTATTATGATAGACTTGATTAACTACGCTAGGAATTAACCAAGACAAATAAAAATGCATCAAATTTTAGACGAAATAACCGTAACCATCGCATCAAGAACCACAGGATGTGCTATCTGGCACATGCTCACAGGTTCCGCAAACCACACCTGTTACATGTAGTACAAGGCCAAATCCAAGAAAGTCGGCCGACCTATTTACACATGAAATGAAAAACTAAAACAGGACTCGACCTACTTCGACAAGAAAATAATTTTTTAAATGGACACAGTTGAAGACTGATATAAGATTAAGTAGACTACTAGCAAGATTTACAAGAATCCTGAAACAGATTAGACCTCAGACGAAAACATTGAAAACAAAGAGCAGGCGCACCGGTGAAGCTGGACCTGAACTGGCCTGGCGGCGACGTCGTAAAAAGATGCCCATCCATAGATAAATATCACCCGTCTCTCCACTACCCAAATCCTTCTATATCCTGAGGGCACGTCTTCCCTACCATTACCGCGCTCCTGGTCTACTCCTTGATATGCAATAACCTGGTAGCCCCATGAAGCATGAGGCTCCAGAGGCTAGTGCAAATCTTGGGGTTTAATCGATTTATCGAATCTGCTTAAACCACGCTGGGGTTGGTGCATTAATTAATTCATTCATTCATCATAATGCTACGCTAAAACTCCACTGTTCCTTTTAATTTTTTTATAGATATTACATAAATTTTAAATAATAATTTGGATATGCAGAATGTAATAAGTCATGTTGGCTTAAAGAATTTAAGGGTTTATTGAAACTGTTTTTTAATAAATGTTCCTGTTATAAAGTAGGATTAAGTACAAAAATGTTTTAATGTTAAGAAAATGTTGCTGGTAGAATATGCTTATTTAGCAGTAAAATTTTACTAAATAAGACTACTTCTATGTCTATTAAACAAGAAATAAAACGTTTTATTTGATTTGAATTTTATTTTTTTTATTTTGTACTGTAATTTCGTCTTTCTCTTACTTTCTCCATTTTAACACTTTCAACTCTACTATCTTAAAAAAGTATCGAAAGTACCGGGAATCCCGGTTCTTTAGCCAGAAGGTCCCGAAAATCCCGGTTCTTTAAAACAGTACCGGTTCTGCATTCCCTAGTTACAATGGCATAAAAAAATTTACACTTTCCCTAAACAACACAGGAGCGGTCGGATATGATGAGATTTCGACTAAAGTTTTGAAGGCTTGCGCACTGGAAATAACTCCTGTGTTGACACACTTTATAAATTTATCTTTCTCAGAAGGCTGCTTCCCAAAGTTGTTAAAGTTTGTGATTGTTAAGCCTCTTCATAAAAAAGGCGATAGCTCGAAAGTAGATAATTACAGACCTATTAGTCTCATACCAATAATATCTAAAGTTTTTGAAAAAGCTATGCAACACCGTCTTTTAGAAGTTCTTGGGAAACATCAGATTCTTAAGAAAGAACAATAAGGATTTCAAAAAAGGAAATCGACCACTCTTGCATGCTTCAATCTTGTAAAAAATATAATTGATGAAGTAGACAATAGGTAAGCGGGTATCTATTATCTTCTTCGATATGTTGAAAGCTTTTGACTTTGTGTCTCATAGATTGTTACTTTCGAAGTTAGAACGATATGGTATTCGACGTCCAGCCCTTAGTTGGATTGAAACCTACCAACTGGGTAGAAAACAATGTGTTGAAATTCCAAGTATGACTGAGAATAAAGAACTGGAGGGAATTAGGTCTCTTTCAAGATTCAACAACTCGGGTGTACCACAAGGGAGCGTTTTGGGAACTCCTTTGTTCTTATTATATATTAACGATCTTCCTGAATACACACCTAGTTATATGCACATAATTTGCGGATGACATTTCGATTATTTTGATATCACCAATTAATGCTGACATAAATAATTATAGAATTGACATTAATAATACAATTGAATCAACAATTTCTTGGTTAAGATTGAATAATTTGCACGTAAATATAAAACAAAAATTGTTCAATTCAGGACATATGGTCGTAAGTGAGAGAAACTTAACATTAATTATAATGGACAACATTAGACGCAGAGGAAACTACTTTTCTGGGAATTGCATTGGACGGCTACTTCTCCTGGAAACCACACGTAGAAAAAGTATGCAACAAATTAAACAAATTCGTTTATGTTCTCTACACACTGCAAATGACCTTGTCGCAGGGTACGATGTTGAGTGCGTATCACGGCTGCGTTGCATCGTCTCTACAATACGGCCTTATACTATGGGGTAACTCAACAGACGCAGATAAAGCCTTTAGGGTAGAAAATAAATGCATTCGAGCCATTTGTGGCATTCCACCATGGGAATCTTGTAAACCATTGTTTCTAAAATTAAAACTCCTATCATTACCCAGTATGTATATTTTAGAATGTGCAAAATTTGTCCGACGGCACTTTGATCTGTTTGAAAATGCTCAAGGCCTTTGAAAAGTAAGAGATCCAGATAGAATAGTTCTGCCCAGGGCTCCAAGGACTTCTCTGTGTAAAAAGAACTGTTATCATATGTGTGGACTTATTTATAACAAAATACCAAAGAACTTTAAAGAGTTACCTAGTAATTTATTTTTTATAAAATTAAAATTATGGCTACTGGAAAAACGATTTTATTCTATAAATGAATTTATAAATAATGTTAATAATCCATTTTAAATTAATGTAACGATAATATTAATAATGAATGTATTGTAACATAAATTAATAATAGAAACATTTAAAGCATGCCATTGGACATAAATATAATACTCTAGCATTAAATACATTGTAATGTTTTGCATGTCAAACGTCTGACTTTGTTTTAGGAACTTATTACTGACTATAAGACCAACACTGTACCAATACTTATTGCAAATAAATTATTATGATTATGAGTAAGTAAATGCAACAACACTGTACCAATACTTATTGCAAATAAATTATTATGATTATGAGTAAGTAAATGCTACTACTTATGCTTTTAGCACGGGAATCGAACCCTGCGCTCGCGCTCTAATGATCTGAAAATTTGTGGGTAGCCAATTAACATTGTAGGAAGCTTAGTTGGTTTCACAGAGTACATTATATAGTTGGTTTGATTTAAAAGAGAGCACGCCATTTTTAAATTTTGTCGTCCCCACAAGGTTACCACAATAATGACATAACTCTAGATGCATTCATTAATACCTCAAATTGCTTAGCATGATCTTCCGTTAAGTCGAAAATACTGCAGCATTAATTCTGAAATAAATACTTGTGATTTTCTTTTTCTTTCTTTTCGTGTTCCTGCATGTTACTAATTTCGTGTTTAAGAAAGATTTAATACTAAAACCGTATGGGCCTTGACGCCTATTTTTTTTTTGGGTGTGTATTTATCTAATAACTTCTCCCGCTCTGGGTGAAGCGGGAGAGCGTGTCAGACTCTTACTGACTAAAACCCTACCGTGTTCCTTCAGTTGTCATGTTGCCAGGGGCCACGATCTCCCTTTCGGACTTCTTCGCACCCACGGCAGAGGGGCCTTGATGCCTGACAATAAAATATTTTTATATTATATTTATTAACCATACAATTTTCTCAATTTTTTTTTCCGGTTGCCTCCAAACCGAACAATTAACCACTGGTATTAAAGAAATACTTCAAATTAGATCATGAAACTTTACATAACAACTGAACTAAGTATAAACGAGATACTATTCTTTTTTTTTAATACCATTATTTTCACCGTAATAAGAAATTACCTAACCTATCGGCGCCTTGGAGCCACCAGCACCCCACTCAGTCTCGCTCTCACTCAGTCCACGCGACCACCATCAACGGCGCGAGCGAGATAAAAAAAGTGAATTTGACCTAAGGGCTACATTATGGGCTCTTAAATTCTGATAACAAATATCTGAAAGGTCGAACAACTCTGTTTATTTTCACAATTTTAGGGCCACGTTAAAGATTGGCACTTATTCAAAACCGATAATTCTCAGAAACACTTTGGAGTTTCCGTAAAATTTAGAAGCAGACGATAGTAAGCATATTATAATTGAGGATGCACTTCACCGTGATGGAAACCATGCCAATAATCGGCATAAAGTGGCGAAGAGCCAGTAACACTGGGAAATGCAAGTGCATTTATTTACGTTACTGAACTTACACGAGCATCCAAATTATTGTTCTAAATGCGATAGTTTACCCGACTGTCTGTTTCGTGCGTTTTCACACGTTATTTTCGGAACGGATTTTAGTGAAATAATAGCTGAACAGTTGGTTCTAATCGGTACAAATTAATTGGTAATTTGTGAACCAAGGGCGTCGCCAGCCGATGGTCCAGGGGGGGCTAGTTGATATAGAGGATGGGAAAAGTATGTTTTGCAGGTACAGTCAAAAGTCAAGAGCAAATTAAGCTTTACACTTATAGTGCGAGTCTTAGGTGCGCACAATCGGGTCAAAATCGATGCGGACATTTGATTTTTGACAAAACAGTTTCAACTCTGTAGTCCCGACAGGAACTGGGAAGAATAATAATTTCCATTTTCTATGTGTGGATTGGAAGCGGATCTTTCGGGTCGTTTTCCCAAAACTATTCAGAACTCTAGAGCTGAAACCTAATAGGTATCATGACTGGGCCTACCACCAACACAGATACGAATATTACGTCCCCGGACTCCGGATTAGACCCCGTTTAGGAGTTAATGAACTTTAAAAACCCACATAAATGCCTTATATTTGACAAAAAATGTTGAACGTCTAGGGAGAACCCCTTGGCAACGCCCTTGTTAGGAACGGCCCATGCTGTGGACTCAGACCAAATAAAAAAACAAGACATAGCGCTGTCAACAGTGACGTGAGCCCGTTTTCGAAAACATGTGTAAACTTAGTGGGTTTGATTGTAAATCTGTGCATCTGAGCGTGACATGCACAGAGCGGAGGTGTAGTTCTGGCATGCTTCGTGCCATGAATTGTTCGCAACATAATTTATTGGTTTTTTATTTGGTCTGAGCATAGATAAGAAAGAATGAGTCTGTGGAATAAATATTTGAGATTACATAAAATCACGCCTGTTCTCCCCGGCAGGTGTACCTATAGTACTTACATCCCATCCGTCGTCATGTCGCCAGTTATGTTTCAAGTCCCATGTAATAGGGGGCGCGCCTATTGCCATCAACCGGGCACAAGTCCAGACTCCGCGCTGCTACTGAGCAAATCCTGATGAAAGCGTTTCCGACCACTAGATAACGACGGAAATATTCATTTCTAATGGTGTGCGTTACCCCAGCAAAATTCTCGAAAATTGTCATTTAAATCTTATAAGTAGATAATTATTTGCCCAGCTTCTGTAATTGTTGCGCACATTTTAAATTTGTTGCACTTATAGTTTTTTTGTTATTTCACAAAAATATTTCCTGCTAGGGTAACGTTACCGCAGCCAATATTGAAATAAATATTAGCTATTCAGGGTAAAATTTTAACCTCTGCGCAAACTTAAACACGTGATTTTACTTATCATTTGCACAACTTTTACAATAGGACCAAACCAGAAATAAAATCAGCTGTTCCCTACATTTATGTTCGCATGCATAACTTGTCAAAATGTAGGGAACAGCTGATTTTTTTCGCGATTTCAGGTTTGATCCCATAGTAAATGTTGTTCATAATGATGAGTAAAGTCACGTGTTTAAGTTTGCGCACTGGTAAAAAAAAAATCTTAAATTATAATTAGTTGTACTTATTTGTTTTTTTTTCCGCTGCGAAGTTATTCGAGATACCTACTAGTGGAGTAACGTTTGTGGTTTTGCTGGATCTCTGAAACGGTTAAGTGGATTCTTATCATCTTTAGTACTGAGTGTACATCTGTAGTTCTTAGGAATTAGTTTTAATTATTTGTGCAATAAAAATATGATAATCTATAAGATTTAAATAATAATAGTCATTTAAATCTTAAAGATAATTATCTATTAAATTTTAATGGCTATTTTCGACATTATTTTGCAAGGGTACACTTTCTAATGACTAAACGAAGTTTGAAAGTGGCGCCAGCTAGCGCTTACTTCGCTTGCACCGATCAGACTAATCTCAATTACCCATTATTGTTATTAAAAATAATTGCATGGCAACACTGAAGTAGGTTAGAATAAGACGACTATTGTTGTTATAATAATTATACGTTTTTAATAAGTACACAAAAATACAACATACAAAATGCACAACATTCAATGTAACTTATTTAAATATTAATTACTGACTTATTATTACATTTAAGTATACATGGCAGGCCAAGCCTATTACGTTTTTTACCTAGATAGTCAATGTAAATTGTTACAAATTTTTTATTTTTATTTACAGTCGACAAAAATAAAGTAAACAGGCAACATATTATAAATTAAAGTAGCTTTTGTGTCTGTCTGTGTGACTGCGTTGTTCCTCTAAACTACGCAACGGATTTTGATGCGGTTAGCACCATCATTTAGAGAATTTATTCCGGAAGGTTTATATTATTAAACTTACATATCATAACGAAATCTCGACGTTTTATCAAGTCGTAAAAACAGTTCGAAGGAAGGGTGGATAGCTAGTACTATATAAACAATTGCTTTAAATTATTCCCTTATAATGTTTGTGCTAAGTAGTCAAACCTTTGATATATCTAGTTTATCGTACAAGTGTTTCTTTTGTAAAGTTTTTAGGCACATAAAAATAATGAATTGTCTCCGTGCCAAGTTCAGTGATGTGGTATATCACAAGACTCTTTTGTTGTCTGTTGCTGTACAAACTGACCTAATTTTATTAATCAATAAGTCATTTAGTCTGTCTGGCATATTTTAGCAGATGACGAAATAGGAGCATTTAATGTATTCGGCAGTAGTGCGTGCCAAGACTATAAACTAGGCTGTCTTTTGCTTACCTATGTTAACATTTTTTTACATAAAATCTTCCAAACATTAGTATAAAAATATTTTGCAACAAAACTGTAGCACCTAATAGAACATATAGGCACATGTGTGTGTATAATACTTTAATTATATAAAATACATTTTCATCTTAGTACTAATCACCCAGCCTTGTGCGTTGCTTATTTACCTTTTTTATAGGAACAGATAATGCTTACCAGCATTATCTGTTCCAATAACGAGACGCGTAGGACGCGTTCCAAAATTATTCGGGGAGATTCTGTTTAACTGCTGATAATGTGCTTTTAACATGTTTCAGGTATTCATAATAAGGTGCTTTAGCCATTTTGATAAGTATTGACATACCTAGTACAGAATATTTATCTGACGATTTAACGCAAAAAATAGTTGTATAAGTATCAAAGCAGGCGCCCCAGGTGGCAAACTATTTTCATAATATAAAAATGTAATTTTACGACAGCAACACACTGATTTTACGCGATACACATTTAAGTTAATCAAGCAAACAGCATAAGTAATTACTTAATTAAGTACAATAAACCTAGTGCCTCATCCACAAAAACCAAATAAGAGTAGCTAGAGAATTAGAAGATTTTAATCTTGCCCACCAATTGACTTTAGTAAAACTGTAAGATTGATTTTTAGTTTTGTAGATAAGCGAAAAACAATCTTGATATTTTTGTCTCGTGGACAAGTTGCTGAAGGCCTTTTAGAAGCAGACACATTTTCGTCAATGTTTTCTGCTTAGGTATAAATATTGTTTCATAAGTACATTTATTATCGAATTACAGTAAAAGCATCTCACAAAAATAAATATTATCTAAAACTTAGTCATCGCAACCTCCGCCACCTGAATCACATCCCCCTCCAGTGTCACCTCCACCTGAATCACAACCACCCCCAGAATCACAACCACCCCCAGAATCGAACCCTCCGCCAGTGTCGTGGCTACTGGTGTCATGGGTGCCCGAGTCGTGATGGCTACTCGAGTGATGCGTGCCCGAGTCGTGATGACTACTCGAGTGTTGGGTACCCGAGTCATGATGGCTACTCGAGTGATGCGTGCCCGAGTCGTGGCAACCAGTCGGATGATGCGTTACCGAGTCGTGCCCGCTCGAATGATGCTTTGCTGAATCGTGGTGACCACTCATAGGAAGCGTTGCCGAGTCGTGACCACTCTTATGCTGAGTTGAGGAGGTGTTATCATCATTCGAATTCGACAACAAGTCTTGTGCGGGCTCGCTAAGATGATTGCCAACTCCTACATGCGTATGTTGTGCCGAAAGACTAGTTATGCCCCAATCATCGTTATCCGTAGTGTTGTCATAGTAAGTGCCTCCAGAGTTCTTATATCTTTTGTCGTAGACCCTTTGGTTCCTATCCCTGGGTTTGTCTTCACAGCAGTCGTTTAAGCAATTCGCACACCAATCACAACAACTTTCGGAACAGTTTTGGATACCATGGCAACACATTGATAGAAGGGTGCACACGAATAAACAACATCCTTTTTTGTTTCTTGTGTGGATACAGCAATCGTTGTGTTGTTCACTGTCTATTCTGTGTATCCTAGGTGGGTTATCTGCACCATTGCCCTCTTGCATTGCCGTCGGTTGATACGGCGATGTAGCCGACGGCTGGGCAGATATTACATGCGACATTCTACTGTTTGTTTGGAACTGTAATTAATTTATTCTACGTCTGTAGCTGTATCTACGTCTGGCCACTCCCGATCCGAAACATGACGTAATCGCTCGAAATATCCTGTCCTGTATCGTAAATAGTAGGTTTATTAATATTATACCGATATATCACATTATACACTCACAGTTTTTATTAAAGTCCTTTGATAAACTCCAACCTCTATGTTGTTTATTTTTTACATCACTGAATAAACACGTTCATCAAAACAGCAGCCTTAAAAAACTGGTAAACAATGTCACTTTGTTTGGCCTTCAAAGCTTGAATAAAGTATTGAGAACACGTATTTCAATTAATTCGATATTCTTAACGTATTGTTCGACACTGAGGCACATGAATACTGGACGGGAATAGCAACGCTCCGTTCAACTGATACAAGTTATCGTGGCATTCACACATTAAACCAACGACTGTCTGTAGTAATAATTGCTAACTGTGAAACCGTGTGACTCATGCCACGGAGTAAACACGACTGTGTTCTATTCTACCAAATGTGTTGGAGAATCGACTCGTTTTGTAGTAGGTATACTAAGCCGACGTTCGCACGGACGTAATAAAATTGCGGTGATTATTTTTCGTGCACTTGATTTTTAACACTGCTTAACACCGAGAGTTGAAAATCCAGTGCGCGATAAAATCCCGCCGCGATTTTATTAAGTCCATGCGAACGTCGGTTTACTTAGCACATGTATTTATTGCAGGTGAGGAATGAGGTACATACCTGTCTGCTTTCCTACTTGTCTCCAATTACAGTGTGTTTAAATTTAAAATTTAGGAGTGCAAGAACATAGCCTGCAAAATCGTGTGCTTATAATAGTCATAAATTCATAATGTAAAATATTTTTTGCCATAATCGTATTACCTAATTTATCTAACTTGGCTAAGGAAGTCAATAAAAAAAAATAACCCTGCAAATATTAAAATTAATACGTATGTCATAATAAATTACTAATCAATATTTAGTGGCGTGACGACATAGGTATCTGTGGAATGCAGTTTGCGTCAGCTACTTTGGACTTCAATTAGAACAACCGTTTCGTAGAAAAATGTGGTAATTAAAAAACAATGCTTGCAACACCGAAATCGTAACGTCAAAATCAAGGTCATTGCTCTTATCGCCAAATTATAGGCGCCACGAAATCCAACTTGATGGTATGGAAATCTATAAAATTAGGTAGGTAAATAGTATTTTTACGTTCACACTCGAGTTAATAATTATCTTGCAACAAAACTAAAGGAAACTACGTTTTATGCTTTAGATGCTTTGTTCACATGTACCTACTCATTAGATATGTCTAATGCCCATTATTGAAAGGGACATTAAAATGATTATTTCTTTTAAAAATATTGTTATTGTCACAAAAAGAAAAAAAAAACATTTAACCACACATTAGGATATGGGTAGTTTTCAAAATGAATGTACATTTTTTTGTGTTATCGTAAAAGTAACACAATTGAAGAATAAAGGCAGAGTCACAACGAAGTCGACGAATCTAATCAATTTTTTTCTTGCACTTTCTTCCATTTTTGTGGATGTTTTGATTTTAAAAGCCCACAGTAACGTTTTTGTCGTTCAGTGGGCGTTAACGGCATCTTTCCTAAAACGGAGATGGAATTACGATTCACATTTAAGTGAATATACTGTAACAAAACTTAAGTGGCACATGACACAAAATAGTAACACAATGGTCACAAAATTTAACAAAATTAACATTTCTCTAGCCTTAATTTTTCTTTTTTGTCATTTCATCCTCAATTTACTCGTGAAACATGCATATGACTATATTATAGCATTAACTACACTGATATGCTGCACTGCAATGTTACTGAATTCACGTATTTTGGCACTTTTAACACAATTTCTTAAAGTCCCTTTTACGACGCGCACTAATCGAAACCCACAGTTACTAAATAAAATGGCGTAGCCAAAAAAACTAGCACCCTCTCGTTGTAACTATTTTGACGCATAGATTTCCCATACTAAATTTGGGATTTACTTGTTTGGCGCAGGATCGCGCCCAGGGTTGATCAGTAAAACTCGGGTCCAGTTGGTGTATGAGAAGTAATCAGATTAGACGTCAGAACTTCACGTTGATGGGGCGAACACAGTTTGTACAAGATACATGATCATTATTAACTAGTTTCACACTTAGTTGGATTTGATGTACATTTCCAGAGCAGTAACAGTGTTATGGGACGGGATCGAATTGACCGGTCGCGACAAGTCTCTCGAGAGCAGAATAATGTGTGTCATAGACACACATAGACTCTAGTGTTGTCAAGTTATAAAATAGTGGCAACCATAGATGATTGGTAACAAAGAAATTGGGCGTAAAACTTCCATCCGGCTCCTCAGCTCCGTGATGAAGTCTGCGGCATCGTGTGGGCTCCTGGGTTCATCTGCTGGCACGATTAGTTCTCCAGGAAGTCGGAGAGGTTCTCCGTAAACTAGCTCAGCAGATGAGGTGTTTAAGTCCTCCTTGAGCGCGGTCCTCATGCCGAGAAGTACTAATGGGAGTGCTTTGCTCCATGTTTGGGGATGGCACATCAAAGAAGCTTTTAGTTGGCGGTGCATGCGTTCTACCATGCCATTTGCGCACGGGTGGTAACTGGTTGTGCGGATCCGATTTGTTGCGCACACGTTCATGAGGCGCCGGAACAAGGTGGATTCAAACTGACGGCCTTGATCGGTCGTCACGGTGCTCGGTACCCCAAAACGGGATATCCACCCAGTTACCAACGTGTCTGCCACTTCTTCCGCCGTGATCGATGTCATGGGCCACGCTTCGGGCCAACGCGTGAATCTGTCAACCGCGGTAAGACAATATGTGTAATTGTTTGAATGCGGCAGTGGACCTATTATATCAATATGTATATGACAGAATCTACTTGAAGGATTACGGAAATGTATTAGGGGCGCAGAGGTGTGCCTAGTGACCTTATTGCGCTGGCACTGAATGCATGATTTTGCCCATTTTCGGCAGTCTACATTCATCTGCGGCCATACGTATCGCTCAGCTACCAAACGTAAGGATGCCCTCACGCCTGGATGACTGAGACCATGAAGTCTATCGAAAGCTGCTCGACGAAAAGGTTCGGTGAGGTATGGACGAGGTCTACCTGTTGATGTGTCACATAGTATGAATGTGTTGGTTCCAGGGATAACGACTTTTTCTAACTTCATGGAAGAAGATGAAAACATCTCCTTGAGTTCCTTGTCTTTTTCTTGAGACTCTGCAAGGGCTTTGTAGTCCTCCTCCAGGGATATGGATTCAACCCGAGACATAGCGTCTGCTACTACGTTGTCAGCGCCCTTTATGTACTGTATATCGGTAGTGAATTGACTGATAAAAGTTAACTGATTGAGCTGTGTTGGTGGTAGCTTGTCGCGTCGCTGTATGAAGGCGTAAACTAGGGGCTTGTGATCCGTAAATATTGTTGCATTTTGCACTTCTAGTATGTGCCGAAAGTGTTGAACGCTCTCGTACACAGCTAGAAGTTCCCTGTAATAAGCAGGCCATTGAGTCTGTTTTGCGGTTAGCTTTTTGCTGAAGTATGCGAGGGGTTGCCAGTCGTCGTCGGTTTTCTGTTGTAAGCATGCGCCTATGTGCATGCTGGACGCATCGGTAAAAAGACCTAACGGAACGTCACATTTTGGGTGTGACAAAGTGGTAACATCAGTCAGACTCTTCTTGCAGTTTTCAAAACATTGTTCGAGCTCGGGCGTCCATGGAAATGGTTTTGCGCCTTTGCTATTAGTTGCAGCCACTGCGTCAATCAAGGGAGCCTGATACTTGGCGGCGTTAGGCAAAAATCTGCGGTAATAGTTTACCATGCCAAGGAATCTGCGCACGCCTTGTACTGTCTTGGGGAGGGGAAAATCCATCAATGCCTGGATACGGTCTTTGGGAGGGTATGTGCCTGTAGCGTTAATGCGGTAACCCAAAAAGGTAACTTCCGCTGCGCCAAGAACGCACTTTGCTGGGTTAATGACCACTCCATACTCGTGCAGTCGGCGGAACAGGAGTCTGAGGTGTTCAGCATGTTTCTCGGGTCGCGTGAGTAAACGAGGATGTCATCCACGTAAGCGAAACAGAAACTAAATCCCCGCACCACTTCGTCAATAAACCTCTGAAAAGTCTGCCCAGCATTTCGCAGGCCAAACGTCATGTAGGGGAATTCGAACAGTCCAAAAGGTGTGATTATGGCTGTTTTACAAATATCGTCAGGGTTTACAGGAATTTGTTGATAGGCTTTGACTAAATCTAAAGTACTAAATACTGAGCATCCGGAAAGGTTCTGACAGAAATCCCCTACATGACGGACAGGATAACGGTCCGGAATGGTGCGGGCATTGAGTGCTCGGAAGTCCCCACATGGGCGGTAAGTGTCGTCCTTTTTAGGCGCGAGATGCAGTGGAGAGGACCATGCGCTGCTAGAAGGTCTAGCAGTACCTACTCGAACCATCTCTTCAAATGCCTTTTGAGCTGCTCGGAGTTTTTGTAGAGCGAGGCGACGTGGTCGCGCTGTCACCGGCGGACCATCAGTGGTATTAATGAAATGCACCGTGGTGTGCTTCGGTTCTGTAGGAGCGCCAGGAGGCCGCGAAATACTGGGGAACTCGGCTAAAATATGTGCATATGGAGAGTCTGGTGAATGGATGACCTTAATGCTGGGTTGGTCAATTGTCGAGAATTCAGCCTCAGTAGACAACCCTGTTTTATCATCTCTTAATTTTCCAAGAGCACAGTCCGGTAATAGATGGTAATGAGCCAGAAAGTCAGAGCCAATTATTGGAGTTCCAACCTCTGCGACTATGAATTTCCACACAAAGTCACGTCTTAGTCCCAAATTTAATTTGAGCTCCACAACACCGAAGGTATTTATTCTGGAGCCGTTAGCTGCTAAAACTTCATAAGGAAGTGGCTGCTTGTTACCCCGAATGTCAGAGAACCGTCTAGGAAGGCATGAAAGATCCGATCCGGTGTCGATTAAAAATCGTCGGCCCGAATACCGATCTGTTACGAATAGACGGCGACTTGCCAGGGAGCAGTCAGTGGTCGCCATTACTGACTGCTGTTGGAGTTTCCCTGGGGGGCAGAGGTAGACCAAGTGCATGGTTGTGCACATTTGGTTGCTCTGGATGCAAAGCGGTCGTGGTACCAGCATAGTTGGCTGTTGTGTGGACGCGAGAGAGACCGTGATCGACTGCGACTACGGTTATTGGGCCCTCTGCGATCATGGTTCATAGTTAGGCGCGTTACTAGTTGAGTAAGGTCTGTGACCTGTTGTTGAAGCAACCTCAATTGTTCTTTTGTGTCATCATTAGAGGATGCAGCCCTACTAGCTGCATGAACCTGCAATGGTGGGGAGCTGATTTCTTGCAGCTTATCAGCCAACTCACCCAGATCTTCAAGGGATGACAGGCTTTGTGCCACCAAAATTCCTTGAACGTGTTGCGGTAGCCTATTCATCCAGATTGTCTTCAGGAGCTGCTCTGTAAGGGATGTGCCAGCAAGAGCTCTGAGGTGCCGCAGGAATGATGAGGGCTTCCTATCCCCCATCTCCTCTTTTTCGAGAAGCTGTTTAATTTTCTCATCATATGACACTGAGAAACGAGATATAAGGGCTTTCTTCAGTGTAGAGTATGGTTGTTCTTTGGGTGTATTCGTTATAATGTCCTCGACTTCTGTTGCAGAATTGGTGTCGAGTTGACTGATTGCATAATAGAATTTGGTTGTCTCCTGCGTTATGCTATTTATATAGAACTGTGCCTCTAATGTGGCAAACCAAAGGCCAGGCCTGTCTGGCCAGAAAGGGGGGACACGGATAGATACTCGATTTACTAGGATGTTTTGGGATGGATTAGCTGACTGTCCACCACCAGTTCCGGCCTCAGGGTCAAGGAAAATGTCTTTTCCTTCGGCATCCATGTTGTTAATAATTGAAAATATTAGCAATAACAAACAGGGCAAACTGTTACAGTATTAATTAATTAAATGTAGCACCACAAACCATTTAGTGAAAATTATCGGTCAACAGGCAGTAATTATACACACAAATTAAAAGGTACACACATGCAACACCAGGTAAAAATATAAAGTATATAAAGATGTTAAGGTAAAAATAAAATTTCTGGCAACCCTGTACAAAAAATTGAAGACTTGTAGCAGTATGACACTAGTAGTTTTTACATACACCACTTATGCAGAATTGCATAAAATTTATGTGAGAACAGACAACAAAAAGGTTTTAAATTAAATATTAATTTTAAGTTCAAGCGTTAAAGGTTTTTACAAGTTTACGTCAAATTGTTCAATAGAAAAATCGTTGCAGCACTGTTAAACATGCAGCGTAAACTATAGTAAAGTCCACAGTACAATCCAGTCCATGCAAAAAGTTCAAACTTACAGGTTTTGATGTCTTACTGTCTCACCGTGCTTCAATAACGCTTATGTAGATGCGCTATCTCTCTGGAACGCGGCAGGTTGACGTTTGTAGCAATGACGTCTCTGGAACGCGGCAGGTTAACGTTTGTGCATTGAGATACACTATTTGCGCTGTAGCATGGTGCGGGTGACAGTTTCAGTAACATTTCGTTTCACTCTTGAAAGTTGCCGCGATTTACAATTTATGACTTAATATTTCAGTTGTACCACATTCGTAATATATTAAATAATTAATAACTGTAGTAAATTAAATTAAACCCAACCAGAATGTTCTAATCAAGAAATAAAATCAAATTGAATGAAAAATTAAGCAAAGTGTTATGCGTATAACGTAACGCCATAGACGTATTTAGTGATGGGATGTACTGCTACGATGGATAGTCGATATTTTTTATAATAAAAAACGTATATTGTGCGTAGGTCAATTTTTATTTTTAAAAGGTCTAATTATACAACAGAACATTTATAGGGTAAGGTTGCTTAAAAGGTTGCTAAAAAAAAATACATGTTATTCGTCTAAACTCATATCAGAGTCAGGAACATCTGAATTGTCACTCAATTCATCATCTGAATCTGTGACGGATATTATTAACGATGACTCAATTATGTTGTCAATATGTATGTCACGATCCCAATCAGACATAATGTCCCTTTTTGTTTTATTCACGACCTTCGACCAGTCTTCAGGTTGAACATTGTTGATGGCCTCTTGTAATAGGGCCAACATCTTATTTGCCGTAAATGGCGGCGAAGTATTATTTCTTGCGGCGTAACCTAAAAATAAACGAACTTATAAAAAAAAGTATTCAAATAATCATCAATCAGCCTAATCTAGTATCTGGTAATGTTTTTAAACTAGGTACATGCTACGATCGGAAAGCTGATTTTTTTATAAAGCTTCAAAATGGGAATTGAAATTAAAAGCATACCTTTTATTTGGGCCCAAATCAGCTCAATAGCGTTATACTGGCAATGGTAGGGTGGTAGTCGAAGGACCTGGTGGCCTTTTTCTTTTGCCATCTCGTCCAGAGCATAGGTAGGAGTTGGTGGCTTATGGCGTCGGACTAAGGCAATAAGCTCCGTCTTTAACATTTTTATATCTGCTGTAACTCCGTTTTCACTCAGCCACTTCACCAACTCGCTTTTGCGGTTGGATTGGTTTGGGGGTTTATTAACTTGCACCGAATGGTAGGGTGCGTTGTCCATTATTATGGTCATAGGCTCTTTTAAATTGTTTAATAGACCTATGAACCAATCTTTAAATTTTTCGTAATTCATCTCCTCATGATACTCCGTAGTTTTTTTTGACTTAAAAGCCAGCAAACAATCAGGGACGAATCCACTTGCTGTACCTGCGTGACAAATAATAAGGCGTTCGCCTTTGCCTTCCGGCACTTTGGTACACGATTGTGCCGTATCGTCGGTCCAACTTTTACCCACTGTGTGGTTGGCGTTTAGCCACGTTTCATCCAAAAAGACAACTTTGCTCCAATCACTTATGTTTTTGGCCTTCCTTAAAAATCTACATCTTGCTAGGGCAATGTCAGTCCTATCCATAATAATCTTTCTTTTGTTAACTTTTTTGTAAACAAAGCCAATATCTTTTATAACTTGCCGTAGCGAAGTAATACCTCCTTTGAACAAGTCAGCTTCTTTTAATGATTTTAGAAGCTTGAGCAATGTGGGTAGCTCCATTCTTCTATAATAATCATAAATATGATTTCTAATAGCAACCTTAGCAAAATCATCCAAATCTGTGATTGGCTTCACCTTGGTCCGCTTTTTGTTGGGTGTCGATAATTTATTTTCAAACATCCCATCTTGGCCAATTTTCTCACGTGTTATACGCGAAACAGTATTGCGGCCAATATCAAGAGCTTCGGCTACTCGTTCTACAATATGATTCAATGGTAACAACGGTCCATTATTTTGTTGTTCTCTTTCAAAGTAGTCTCGGAGGCGAACAACAAGCTCCCTGGCCTGACTACCCAAAACAGTTTTTTTTGTATGCTTAGGCATGGTAATAACAACAAACTCAACAAACTTATAACAAATAACAATTTAACAAAAATGAAAACAAACAATGAAATCGTAATACGTGTCACATTAAGTCACAATATAACGCGCTTGCACTCGTACTCGCACTCACAGCATCGCACGGGTAAACAACATGGCCGCCGCGCCGATGCACCATAGAGCAAAAATGTTGTCACGAAAAAAAAAACATAAACCCGATTTTGATTATTTTATATAAGTACAAAGATAATTATGTAGCCATAAAACATTTATATTGACAAGTTTATACACGTAGCACACACGTAGTTACACTGCACAACTGAATAATACACTAATTTTCATAACAATATTAAAGAGAACTAGATTCACGCTGCGAGTATCGTTAGCGATAAAAATGAATTGCATAACCTCACATCCCTACGTGGTACTGACAAATGTCAACGTCATACGGGCAACTGTCACCCGCACCATGCTACAGCGCAAATAGTGTACGTACTAGTATCGATACTCGAAATAGTAACACCATGTTCCCTGAATGACACAACCCTAGCATTGGCAGCCATTTTATGCGACATTTTGAGTTGTAGGTATGCACCTTTTTTTTGTAGGTATTTCCAGTCCATACTTATTAAATGTCTATGCGTTTGTGGCACTGACGTAACTTGTCAATGTCAGACTTGGCGCGCTAAACTTCTAGTTTCTCCGAAAAGCCGCACGTGAAAAAGTGGCGTTAGTATCGCGAAGAATTTATGATTATGGATGATGATTGTTGAAAGTTTGAATTTTATGTGACTTTACAGATAAATGCACTGGTAAACACTGCACACTTTCACACTGTCGTTGCACTTTAACACTGACCGAAACTCCGTGTTTGTCGGCAAACTCGCGGTGATGGCGGCGAGTTGGTAGGTACTTATCGTTGCTTCAACGAAATGAGTGCGAGCTCGATGCGCTGCACTAACTGGATCCAGGTTTCCGACGTTTTGAACTGATGATCTTCGAACGTCGGGCGTCGTCGGGGTCACCAATTTGGCGCAGGATCGCGCCCAGGGTTGATCAGTAAAACTCGGGTCCAGTTGGTGTATGAGATGTAATCAGATTAGACGTCAGAACTTCACGTTGATGGGGCGAACACAGTTTGTACAAGATACATGATCATTATTAACTAGTTTCACACTTAGTTGGATTTGATGTATATTTCCAGAGCAGTAACAGTGTTATGGGACGGGATCGAATTGACCGGTCGCGACAAGTCTCTCGAGAGCAGAATAATGTGTGTCATAGACACACATAGACTCTAGTGTTGTCAAGTTATAAAATAGTGGCAACCATAGATGATTGGTAACAAAGAAATTGGTTCGCCACACTTGTATTATTATAAAATATCAACGTTACAAAAAGGAATCAAACAATGGAATAGAATATGAGACACGTGTTTATGAGCAAATAAATAAATGGTTTATTAAAATTACATGGTTTTATAGTATATTTCTAATAACGTACCCCTTCACCTGACAAAACATTATTGAATCTGATTACATAGTGCGTGCATTAATTATTATTTGCTACATTTTTTAAATACGCACGACTGTGGACGTAGCAATTTCGTATGGGAAACAAATTATGACGAGAATTAAATTTAGTTTTTAAAGCTAAGCTATTTGCAATTTTATTACTAATTAGTCGTGTTGATTTATATATGTTTACATTTCGAACTGTAGGTATTTTATTTTATTTAACCAACAAGTTGGTGGACACATAATTACAACAAAATGTACAT
Organism: Omphaloscelis lunosa; assembly: GCA_916610215.1. Classification (NCBI taxonomy): domain Eukaryota; kingdom Metazoa; phylum Arthropoda; class Insecta; order Lepidoptera; family Noctuidae; genus Omphaloscelis; species Omphaloscelis lunosa. The sequence continues at coordinate 3,418,858 of OU744266.1, read as the reverse complement.
TTTGAAAACGAACCATATAGGACACTGGTTTAAGACACGTGATATGTACATAATAGGTAAACTATAATACATCATCATTCATCTTATTTTTTACACTTAGTATTATTACTGGACCTAAGTTCATACTAAATAATAATACTGACTTCTAGTCATCTCCGCCATCACAATCCCCACAGTCCCCCCCTCCATCGAAACCACCCCCACAGTGAGAATCACCAGTATGATGACTGTCACCAGCATGATGAGTATCACCGTCACCAGCGTGGTAATGGACCGAATGCCCCATCATGCCCCAGTCATGGTTGTTGTCAGCGACATAGTCATCACCACGACCTCCTGAGTTAGGCACCGAGGGTTTGTCTTCACCATCACAATTGCAGAGAAGCACGTCACAACAAAAGGATCCGCATGATTCTTCTTGTACTTGTGTTGTATTCATGGGTGTGTCAGCTCCGTCGCCATCTTCCTTTTTTTTCGGCTGGATTGATATCACTTGCGACATTTTAGTGTTAATTTTTTCCTTAAGTTATTCACTTGAAGATCTCATTCCACACTTTTATCGTTAAAAATTCTCTAATAAACTCCAATAATGATTTTGTTGTTTTATTTCATGATTTTGGAAACTGATAGTTGAAAACTTTTTATTAATGTCACCGTTCTCTAGCGCTTGACAGAACACGAACGTGAACAGTTGATGAACCGTTTAATAATATTGCTACCGCAGGTCTTTTATTTATATATCAAGTTATAGTGCCTAACATACAGATACCCATTGAACCGAAGAATGTCTGTAGTTATTATTTTCATTATCCTTATTATTCATTTAAGCTAGTTAGGCAGGCAGAACTATAACAAATACGCTGTCAAACTCACGTTAGTTGCTATACAATTCACTTAATACGAGATTAGAGAACAACACATTAGTAATGGGCATTTTCTGCTTTTCCAAAAACGGGGGTTAGACAAATCTTGAAAAAAGTGCGTTTTCGACCACGCACAATGAAGGGTTCCGTAGTTGGGATGAATTTATCCCAAGAACAAACTTAACATTGTAGTTGAAAAACATGTTCTCCATACATTCCAATTGCAAATGTCAGTTTGTACGCACAATATTGAGAGATTTACCATGTTATTTTAAGACCATAGACTTCTTATAGGTTTTCCTGTAAGTAATCTATTTGTAAAGAACCATTCTCTGATTTTTTTTTATATTTTTGTCTCAGTAGTTTCCGAGATAAAGGGAAGGGAATGGTCAATTTGAAAAAAAAAAATCTTATTTGCGTTACACGTCCGTGTTTAGGTCACAGAAACACATATGTGTACCAAATTTCAACTTAATCGGTCCATTCGATTCGGAGCAAATTGGCTGTGACATACGAACACACAGACACGAGGGATCCTATAGGGATTCGGTTTTTTCCTTTTGTGGTACGGAACCCCAAAAACTGTACATTGTATGAAATTGCATTCAAGTAGGTAGCAAATGTGGTGGCCTTCATGCTGTAGTGGGAGAAACACCTATCGTTACGCTGAAATCCCATTATTTGATTCGAATCACACACAACTATAATAAGGAATTACCTCTTCGAATGAAATCACAATGCCTCAGTCTTGCACCGTAAAAATCCCAGTTTTATTAATAGCTTAATTACCTTATTCCTCAATAACTTGGTTGTTATTGTTACCTACTATGACGTCATATTATTTTCCCGTTCAGCCATTCGAAACCACAAATTGTTTGTGAATCTATTTCGATCGCGCATTCTTGTGGCAACAAAACAATATCAAGCTGTACATTTCATATGCTGGTTCAGGATTGTATAGACTTTCCGTACATTTAGAGGTCAGCTTATACTGGACATGTATTGCTTGATAATGTAGTCATGTGTATACTATGCTCGTTAATTTTATTTTTTGTACAAAATGTGTTTTGTTTTCCTGTGTACTATTTTCCTGTTTAAACTAGGCAATAATTAATTACCTGCATATTACAATGTGGTTTATTAAATGAAATTTTAACGGTTTATGACGAAGGTAAGTATTTGCTTCGCTGGTCACTTGGTTGCAAGCGCTACTGCTGAGCATAAGTACTGGGTTCGATCCCCAGATCGGACAACGCGTTATTGGGTTTTTAGGGTTCCGTAGTCAACAAGGAACCCTTATAGTTTCGCCATGTTCGGCTGTCTGTCTGCCTGTCCGCAGCTTAGCTCAGACACTCCTAGTACTAGAAATCTGCAATTTGGCATGGGTGTGCATATGTATTAATGACGCCGATAAAGTGGTAAAATAAAATAAGAAAAAAAGATGTACCTCCACTACACGTACAGTGATGTCTTTTTTTCTCTTTTAACCCATGGTGTGTAGTCGTTACATATTGTAAGTATGTAAAAACAATGAATTCTAGGATCCGTTTGCGAAATATTAAGCTTTAAAGTGCAAATTTTTGTTAGAGTCAAGTCCCCGCCAGTTAAATGGTTGGTTTTGGATATGTGAAAAAATTCACGGCAGTAATATAAAAACGAATTTAAAAGGAAAACTATCACAGCTAAGTAGGCTCTACAAGTTAACGAGTAATAATCGACCAACTTACAGCCCGGAGTCTGGATTTGTGCCCGGTTGATGGCAATAGGGTCGCCGGTCCCCCCCTATTACATGGGAGATAACCATAACTGGCAAAATGTACACCTCTGCCCAACCCAAGCAGCAAGCAAGGCGTGATGTTATGTAAGTATTTGCATTGTTTACTGAAATAGCTGCGTACATACGAATTAGGCATTTAAGTATAGGTACCTGCATTTTGCAGGTGCAACTTTTAACTTAATTTTATTTTGGGAACCCTAAAAATATGTAGTGTTCAATATTGTACGGGGGTACGAAACCCTTCGTGTGCAAGTCCGATTCGCACTTGGCCGGTTTTTTAGTTCAGATTAATGAAAATAGGTACTAAACGAAGAATATTTTTCATCTTAAATTTTAAAAATCGCAACTATAAATTTGTATTTCATAATGATACTGTGAATTAAAAGAAATTTTTTGAAATTGCAGAAAATCGGTCATATTTAAATAAAATAACTTATGAATCGGCGCTTTTTTGTTGTTTTTATGCTTTAGGTGCGTTCTTCACATCAACCCTCATAACCATTACCCAGGTAGGGTTCATTATAGTTACTCATAAATTATTTTTATTTTTTTGGTTGGGCATCTCGTAGTTGACCTCTGAGATCATGACTACTTAACCGGGCTTTCCTGTGGGTGCCTTAATCTACTACACTTAAAACCTCCAGTCAGGGGTTATTCAATTACCTATGCTAATTAAAACTAGGTGAACGCTCGCTAATGGCACCCCCTGTGGGGTACGAACCTCGGCTTAGGGCGTCAATCGGAGGGAGGACATCAAGGATGGGACGGGCTGGTACTCATTCATTATTAATCATTAAAGGGACTCATTCTACTCATTTTTATTTTCATTTAAAAATATGAGGTAAGTAGATATATTTTTGCAATCAAACACACAGTAAGTATGCAGTTAGATTGGCACTGACTTCTAGTCAAATCCACCAACACCTCCACCACAGTCCCCCCCTCCGCTAAAACCACCCCCACTGTCTCCCCCTCCGCTAAAACCACCCCCACTGTCGCCCCCTCCGCTAAAACCAACCCCACTGTCCCTCCCTCCGCTAAAACCAACCCCACTGTCCCCCCCTCCGCTAAAACCACCCCCACTATCCACCCATCCGCTATAACCACCCCCAAAGTTCCCCGGTCCGATTAAAACAACCCCAATGGCCGCCCCTCTGCTAAAACCAACCCCACAGTACCCCCCTCCGCTAAAACCACCCCCACTGTTCCCCCCTCCGCTAAAACCAACCCCACTGTCCCCCCCTCCGCCAAAACCACTGTGCGAGGGAACATGACCAGAATAATGATGATGACTCTCATTAGCATGATGAGTATGACAGCCACCATCGTGATAATGGGCCGAACAGCTGCTCTTGCTCGAAGCATCGTCGTTGTCAACCCCACCACCTCCTGCGTCATTTCCATTTCCGAAATAGCCATCACCTTCTGAATTTGGCCTTTGGAGTTTATCTTTACAATTGCAGTAACAAAAATCACAACAAAAGGATCCGCATGTTTCTTCTCTTACTTGTTTTGAATTCATGGGTGGGATATCGGCCCCGTCGCCATCTTGTTTTGCTCTCGGCTGGGTTGATATCACTTGCGACACGTTAGTGAATAAGTTTTTCCTTAAATTATTCCACGAATCTTCATATCGGCTCGGTTTCATTTCACACTTCGATCAAATTTTCTTATTTAACATGTCCTCCAACTAAACTCGAGCGTTATTTTCGTTATTTTATTTAATGATTTTGGAAAAGAAAACAATAGATACCTAATGTCACTGTATCCTTCAAGGCTTGTAAGAACACGAATAAACACGTTTGTTAATATTTCTAATGTATTATATTATTCGAAGCTGCGAAACAGGTTATAAAAGCCTCGCCAGGGTCATTTAATACCTCACAGTCACACACACATTTAACAGAAGTCTGTCTGTAGTTATCATTTTCATATATGCAGTTTGGTAGGGTCCCTAACACGCTGTCAAACTTAAAACACTTCAGAAAAAAAAAACAGGCTTTTAAGCAAATAACGTTTTTCATTACTACCTTCAGTTAATATGTTTATTCTCAGTGGCCTGAATCCTCAGCATCTTGTGAATTACTAACGCCCGAACCCAATAAGCTGTTTTCAGTAAAATACAGATTGCTATTGATTGTAGACAGTATAATAGGGTGATGCCTGGGTCAAAAAAAAAATCTATTTAGTCCGTTAGTTAGATAATAAAAAAAAAAAATTACTCGTATTTTTTGCTTTATCATATTATTAAGAAATAACTTGGATAAAACGCATTAAAGTTGAGGAGTGGGGGTCGCTACGTCACAAGTAAGTATAAAATCTGCATACTCATGACGTCATGGCACCCCCCCCGACCCTTGCTCGAAAACGAGGTGCCAGCAGTTGTTGCAACTGAGCACGTAGCTTTAAATACCCCGCATAATAATCAAGATGAGAATCTAAGTTTGATCCAGCCAGTCCATTCTTGCTGTCGTCCCCTCAGCCCTAAGCCGAGATTCGTACCTTAGCGAGCGTTCGCCTAGTTTTAATTAGAATAAGTTTTGCCCCTGGCTGGAGGCTTTAAGTTTAAAAAGCTTAGGGCAGCCACAGGAAAGTCCGGTTAAGCAGCCATGACCTCATAGGTCAGTTGCCATTAAAAAAAAAAATGTTAAAATATTTTTTTATAATCATCCCTATTCTATCTGTCGTTGAATGTCGTTCCACAATTCCGTAAGGTCCTTATTCTCTGATAGATTATTTGGACGAGAAAACCATAGACAGATAGGTTTTCTATCTCCAGTATGCCAAAACTGGTGATAGGTTATTGGGTTCAGCCGTAAGCAGAGTTGTTTCTGTCAATTTCGTTATAAAATTTCGATTAGGTACATAAATGAAAAATGATGTGAAACTTCAAGCAGTAGCAATCTCATAAAACTATAGTATAATTTAAAATTTTACTTACTGCATATGGCTGATAGTTTTTAGGGTTCCGTACCTCAAAAGGAAAAAACGGAACCCTTATAGGGTCACTCGTGTGTCTGTCTGTCACAGCCAATTTGCTCCGAATCTAATGAACCGATTAAAGTAAAAAGTAGTAAGAAACCTAAGTTGAAAGTTGGTAAACATATGTATTTCTGTGACCCAAACACGAACGTGTAACGTTAATAAATGAATTTTGAATTTTTTTGGGGGGCAAACAAGAAAATTAAAATAAAAAGTTTTGCTAACAGTACCGTGTGACATATCAAATGAAAGGACTTGTTGGGAGGATCTTAAACTTACTTTTTTTTTAAATTTCAAAATAAACACTTAAAAATATTTAAGAAATTCGATGAAAATTGACCATTCCCCCCCCTTTTTCTCCGAAACTACTGGACCTAAAATTTAGAAAAAAATACATAGGCTCTTTACTCATAAATTATAGGAAAACCTATAAAAAAAAACATGGTAGATCTTTCAATAGTGTGCGTACAAACTTACGTTTGCAGTTGGAATGTATGGGAGAACATGTATTTCAACTACTATGTTAAGTTTGTATTTGGGATAAATAATTTATCCCAAAGGGTTCCGTAGTTGGAAATTGGGATGAATTATTCATCCCAATTTCCAACTACGGAACCCTTCATTGTGCGTAGTCCGACACGCACTTGGCCGGTTTTTGAAGTGAAAACTTCTTTAGGCGCGTCGGGCATTTTTAAAATGGGAAAAAACAATTGAACTCTCGACACTGTTAAACCGTAACCGACACCTCATTAAAAGTATTTCCTGCACAATAAAATTGTTCAAGTTTTCACTTCTGTCGGCACTCCCGGAGAGCCATTGTTTTTTTTAATTCTTTACACAAGTTGTACAAGAATTTATGCAACATAAAGAAAAAATATTATTTCAAAGTTCCTGTTTTGTAGTGTGTATGTTTATTTTAATTTAAAACTATTAGAACATAGGTATTTGTATAATCTTTATATTTTACTAAAAATAAGTACACACGGCTACCCATCAAGCTATACATGTCCAGTATAAGCTGACCTCGTATTGTACGGAAATCCTATACAATGCGAGATCAGCATAAACTGGAAATGTATAGCTTGATGTGTAGCCGTGTGTACTTAGTAGGTATATCTGTAAAATTAATTAGAATGCCCTAAACAGGCAAAATATGGACTGTAATTTAAACCACGAACTTTTATTACTAGTAACACCTATATTTTCTGCATTCTTAAAATTAAATAAAAACCACATACATTGATTTTACAAATATTTTATTTTATAAATTAAAAATATTAATAACCTAATTAGACATCGACCATGTAGCAATTATGTACAATGGGCATTTATACATGGCCAAGACTTATAGATCTAATAAAAAATGGACAATTCTATACTATGACTTATATTGTAAAATATAAAAATGACTACCCGAATGAACTCAGAAGCACTGAAAGGGTTGCTGCAGATGTCACAATATTACACTTTTTAATCGGTTTTTGGGTAGCTCATAAAACTCGCTAAGGCAGATTAATACACGACTTTAGAGACAAAGACTTCGGTATGTGCGCGGCGAGACGGGGGGCAGTGCAGGCCGTTCATTCGTCAACGCTGCCCCCCGCCTCACCGCGCTTTCTTAAGGGTACACTAGTCGGTTATTCTTCCATACAAACGTAGTATGGTGATTACTCGTCTGTTTGACGGTGTATGTTCAAAACTAAAAATTATATCAATTTGTCTTGTCATTATCTAGCCCGGTATGGAAGCAGAAATGGAAAAAAAAAATTGGTTTTGAAGTTATGAGTGTCGAAAGTTCCATTTATCAACACTCATTTTAACTCATCTTTGGGTGTAAGTAAATACCTTATGTAGTATAATAATAGCAAAATAGAAACCGTAAAGGGATAGATAATTTATTTAAAAGTTCAAATAATTTTATTTTGAGTAGATACATCCAGCAGTTTTTCCATAATATCTATACGCACAAAGGTCTGTTCATGAAATTTTACGCGCTCGTTTTCGTTATAAATCATCGTCTATTTCACTAAATATCATGCGTATTAGCTACCCCATCAACGAGTTCGAGCCGTCGACTAGTGCAACCTTAAGACGCGGTACAGCGGTTTCGGTCAAACTATAGCATGTGCTTTGGCTTGGACATTTTCCAGTCTCTATCTCGCACTTGGAGTTTGTACAAAGTACCTATCTTTTATAAATTTTGCTTTTAGTACGCTTTATAGATATCAGCGTGAGACCTGCGAGAATAAGAAAAAATTCTCGTTTCTCTTGTGGCTCAAACTACTCTGACCAAACATCTACAGTGCGTTCATTATAACTTGTCCTGTGACGCGATTGGTCACACTGTTCTGTCAGTCGCCATTTTGAACTTTATTAGAATTGAAACTAAGCTTGACAAGCAATGGTGCCAACATGACGGCAAGGGACAAGTTATAGTGAACGGTCCGTATGTATACCTAGAGTACTTTTCTAACTCATAAGATGATTGCTTATAGTCTGCGTTAGCTTTCGTAGAGTTGCCTTACGAAAACGTTGTTCACATTTAACATTTTTGTGTTACATTAAACGCGTTACTTGTCAATCGATGAATACGTTAAATTTTTGATAAAGAAAAAATTGGGACATCTACACCCACCCAGTTGAAAGTATTAAAATAAATAGCCCACAGTATTATTATTATCATCTATACGTCTAGAATGTATTTCGGATGTATACGATAAATTACAGATATTTAATTATTATTATTAAAATTTACTGTTTAACCCTTCGTATGGGCGAACTTGGATCCCTGCGAGACACAATTTCTTTTAAATTTGTTTCTGTAATAAGGCATAGGAAGGGTTAAAATGGATGCTATATTATTATGTTTGATTGAGGATGGGACATCCTATTAGGCCGATATCTATAAACGTTAATTAACTTTTGGTTCCCGTCTCTATCTTGCACGTGTAGTTTGACAGTGACAGGAATAACGTTTAGATAAAATTTATGATAAATAACGTTTATAGATCTCGGCCTTAGTGCCTTTTCACACGTTTTGGCTGCCATGTTCACATTTTACCCGGTTTTTCCATACACTTCGTCGCCGTCACCCGGTTAACTGGCGGCCGAAGCTTGTGAAAAGACACTTATACCACTTATATCATCGCAATATTCGGCATTACCATATCATACAATACAGATAGACAGCTTCAGTCATTTTAAAAAGGAATATATTCTACACACCGTGTTCTTACAGTAAAATGACATAAGACTCATTTACAGGAGGCAAATTTCTCGCTTGCCGAGAGGCAAGAATGTCCAAACAAGACGATTGTTTGTAGGACGATTCCAATTTTGAAAGGCGAAGCGATTCTAAACAGGCACAAAAAAAGACAGGTACACACGGCTACACATCAAGCTATACATTCCCGTATAAGCTGACCTCTCATTGTAGGGAAATCCTATACGATGCGAGATCAGCTTATACTGGAAATGTATAGCTTGATGTGTAGCCGTGTGTACTTACAGTAAGCTAGCTTACATACAACGATCGGAGATTAGCTACGTACGTTGTACGTAGACCCGTGTATGTGTGCGTGCCTTTCCGCTCGAATGGAGCCATTCTTGAAAATATATACGCTGAAGTATTGAGTTAACATTTTTTATCTTTTTTCAATGAATTCAAGGAGATAAACTCTCTTCGCGAAAATGAGCCTTAATAATCCTGTTTCTTACGAGTCTTTGAGGTAAAAAAATGTAAGTTTATATAACCGAAACAGAAGAGCTTCACAATGGATCAGTTAATTAATTATGTTCGAAAGAAAGAAATTACTTATTTTAAATTAAGGCTATGAAGGTCTTAGGTTATTAGGCCCAGTTAATTTAATTGGTAAATTATGCAAATGAGAATTTGTTGAAATACAGACAATGTTTGTAACTGCAGTGCGTGCATTTCGGTTACTCTAGAAAGATCACTGATATGTTAACAGCATATGGACGCCAACATTATTACAATATGGCCGATGTATCATGGCCGGCCTGAACATAGGCTCTCCGAATTTTCGCGCATCTTCTTTCACTCACACTCGCTTCAAGTCACCATTTGGTTCTTAAAAAATGTTATTGCGCAGCGTTCTGCGCGAAGTTCGGACCGGCCATGATTCGTCAGCCATATTGTAATTGCGTTTTCACTTCATTTCAGTCGAAAAACGTCCAGTGCCAGACGTACTATCTTGTATTGGTTCGGCAAAATAACAACACATTAGAATCGTCAGGACATTTACTAATGGTAAGTATATGGAAACCGAAAAAAAACTTGAAGAAAAATAATTTGTTACATACCTCTTAAAAGGACTGAGCATAATAAGATAAGACCACGTTTTAATACAACGCATTAAATGCAATGTTTCGTTACCTGTATCGTCTGCATTGTCATGACATACAGCCTTATTCAATGGCTCCTGAATCTAAAACGGACTATAGTGACAAGTGTCACAGTTTCAGTGAATATTTTGAATGAGAGATGTGACAAAATTCGCGATTTTTCTTGTCGTGAGTCCACATGTATAGTCGACCAGTCGACCTTGCTTTATTACGCTAAGGTTGAAAATCACTTGCAGACAGGGCTTGAAATACCGGTATTTTTGGGAACCGTTACCATTGGTATTTCTAATCAGTATCGATAGTGAACCGGTGCCAAACAAATATTTCCATAAGTTAGAGTAAGAAAACAGATATAAGAAGTAAAAAAGATAGATATTAGGCACTAGAAAAATAACTTCAAAGGTACAAATACGAGATCTGTGGCACGCGGCGGTTACCTGAATTTGATACAAGTACTTGTTAGGTGGAGTACCGGTATCCGTCTGGAAGCGGTACCCAGGTACCGAAATGGCAAGAACCGCTAAGTACCGGTACAGAACCTGTACTTTTGGTACCGGTTCTAAGCTCTGCTTGCACGTCCGTATTTAATTACGGACGCTTTTAACGTGCACGTCTTTCAATATTGTTCTCACATGTATAATTTCAACATGAATGGTGGAACCGATATTTTTATTTAAAAGGAGTTTCTTGCCCGTTCTTCTACATAGGAACCTACTACGCTTTGGAATGGGCAACTAGCTTCATCTTCCTGACTGACCGACCCCTTGACAATTCAAAAGTGCCTGTAATTGGTTTATTTGAAATAAATGCTTTGAGTTTGAGTTTTTGAGTCCATCATAAAAGTACAAGATAGATTTATTTGTCAATGTGACAGTCAGAAACTTTCAACCTTAGTAAAATTTCCAATTTAATAGGAATTGTTGGTAAAAGTTAATAAAAAAGCAAGATTGACTATACCTATATATTTTTTTTAAATACAGGAGCCATATCATTATCATAAAGGCTAACAATTTGATTCGTGTGCAGAGCGTTTGGGGAGTATCTAAATGTTGCCAAGCATAAAATTAATTAAATTAAAAATATCCAAATTGAGAATTAACACAACTGATTGCAAAAAAATATATATATTACGAGTCCACTAGCGCCATTGTTGGAACTAACTTTATTTATTAGTCCTTTATTTAAGTTTTATTTTGTTCTAGATAATATCATATATTTTTATATAGCAACACAAAGATCATTAATCGAAACCAATCTCGATACAATATTGATCAACGGAATCACAAACTAAAATGCAAATCGCCTTAAATTCATACGAATAATTAAAATGATTGTTTTTAAAACATTTTCTCCTTAACATTTTAAATGTTTGACTTAGGTTTCGAATATTTGTTTGTAAGTCTAAGGCCGCGTCCTATTTAAAGGCGATCGTCGTGCGAATACGCCATCGTCGCGTGAATACGCGATCGTCGTTATTCGGAAAACCGGAAAGCGCCCTCTGTCGGCGCGATTACGCGTTCACCGAACAAAAAGTTCAAACGATCGCGTATTCGCGCGACAATCCCTTTTAGATAGGACGCGGGGTAAAGCTTGTATAGCGGGACTGCAGTCTTATAAGCGATTAAGGCGATTCGCAGACCGCAGTTCGGTCTGTGTAGTTTACCGTCATTCTTTGGGAGTGGAAGGCGCGCTGTCCTCTGCTTTCCTCTTGCTTCCCGCCTGCTGAGTCCTATTCTTATCAGGCTTGTATTTTTCCCACTTTTTATGGTTTAGGAGGTCAAAATCTTCGCAGTACTGTGCGATGTCCCTAAGGTAGGTGGAAAGGTGCAGGAGCTCTCGATCCCTGTCTCTGTTCAGATGTGCCTGTCTGAACGGTCTGATCTTGAGCCCGCTCTTAGGGTTCATAATGAAGTTTCTTCTAATATCGTCGAACATTATCGTATTTTTTGAGCTGTATTGAGGGTACTTTCCCCATATTACGCCTAGAGGTTTTACCTGGAAAATAAATTAAAGGGTTAGAAAATGAATTCAAGTCTCCTCGTTTGCATACTTCGTAGATAGATCCTTATTCTTTTAATGAATGTATTTACAGATTACGTCATTTTACTACTAAAGTTTGCACGAAAATAACGTTTCTACTTAGCTTACTAAGTCTACTTCAAATTAATATCTTGTGAAGCAACATTACTTTTGAAACCTTAGGAGATTTGGTAACATTGGTTTTTCAAAACCATGTAATTATTACGAACATAATTGTATTTCTAGCTATTTTATCTTCATCTTTATATTTTCTATTTTGTATGTAATCTATTTATTGTTTCAAGTAAGAAGAAATAATTATTTTTGAACTGAATTTTGAATCTAACCTTGAAAGTTAAAATTAATTATTATCAATTACTATAGTAGTGATAGCCTATTGGTGTGACCGTCGAACTGCCAAGTCATAGGTCTCGAGTTCGAACCCAAGACACGCACCTCTGACTTTTCAGATTCATGTGCGTATTGTATAATTATCACTTGCTTCAAAAACGGTGAAGGAAAACATCGTGAGGAAACCTGAGAGATATATTTTTCTCAACGGCATTTCGGTGGCCAAGTCAGGCGGCTTTAAAACTCTGACACCAGGTTAGTCACTAACCACATGAAAAGAAGAAAATCAATTACTCACATCTATCGTTCCATATTTGGCCGTGTGCACAGTGATCATGGCGAGATAGTCCAGGTAGAACATGATCTTGTACTCCTGATGGGTGGACACGCCAAGCAGACGCATCTTCTCTTCGATCCATTTCATGCCGGTAGCCGACCAGATCACTATGTCGTAGTCTTCATATGCCGATGTTAGGAACTCGTGGAGGAATGGCCGCATTAGCTCGTAGCCTGGAATTAGGGAAAGATAAAATAAGGTTTTTATGATATTGGTTAAATTAAAGATGAAATTATGTTAATTTCTGTAAGTAGATCTTTAAGACACTTTTAAGGTGAAAGTCCACTGGTCCGCACCGACCGCAACGCTCGCACGGCACGCAACGGATTTTGGTTTGCTTTGTATGAATTCATTTAGCAATGCGTCCACTCATTATAACAGCACAGCCCTCCGACAGCAAATAACTTGACATTCAAGTTATGATTTTAAATCAACTGCATTAAAGTAGATTTTGCAATGACAATACAGAATAGATGCCTTTTGGCATTAAAAGCATTGATTTCGTTGTTTAAGGTGTTTTTTTTTTTTGCTGTAATACCAATAAACGCATTTTTCTTTCTTTTCTTTTCCATAGGACAGCACGCAGGCAGCGCGCTGCCCACGAGCCGTCACGTTGCGCCAACAGCGCGCTTCAAGCTAGCAGCTCGCTTCCCGGCGAAGAAACGCCTGCAAGCGGTGCTGGGGACTCCTCGCCGGCCGCGCGCGCTCCTATGTCTAATGTTTTAACTTTCTTTTAACATGTTATGCACTCAATATCTCGTTTTTCGTTTTTTTTTTTTGCAAATCGTTCTCTTCTTTTTCGAATGCAATAGCTACATATAATTGGCAGTTCGCGTAAAGTAAACTGAGACATAACGTAGAAACGCGTGCTTCTCAAGCGAGAACACTCACTAAAGTTCGCAAACCGGTCTGTAAGCTGAAAACTATAACTAGACAACAACAACTTTTAAGATGTACAATCCTGTAGAACATTAATTTTATGTATATCTTAAAGTTTACGCGGCGTACGCCAGCAAAGCTCCCTGTCGGCATGATTTTTTCCGACAAAACCTAAGTTAATTATACACCTAAACCTTCCTCATGAATCACTCCGTCCATTGGTGAAAATCGTTTCAAAATTCGTTCTTTAGTTTTCGAGTTATTCGCGTTCAAACAGACAGACGCGGGGGAAGACTTTGTTTTATAATATGTATTGTGTATAATTTTGTTGGAGATGTTAAATAAATAAATAAAGAAATGTTACCTGTTTCCGCCACAGAGCGATGGTCGAACAGCGTATAATCAATATCTAGGACGAGCAGCTTCTTGCCGGGACGCGGCTCGTTCAGAATGTTGATCTTGTAGTCTCGCACGCGCTTGTTTATTTTAGCTAGGTATATCTGGAATGAGAACATGATTAATGTGGTATTTATTTACTTTTTCACATATATTTTTTTGACTAGTTTCTGCCCGCGAATTCGTCTGCTTGAAATTTCTTGTTCCCCCGACCCACTGCGTCGCATCGTATCGCCCGCCCGCTTCGTTCGTTCGTGCGTTTTCGCTTTGCGTTCTTTCTCAATTTTTTAAATAGCCTTCCTCAAGAATAGGGCATCCAGAGATTAGCGTTTTCGAACAAACAGACAAACTTTTCAGCTTTATTATTAGTATAAAATACTTATAGATTATGAAGATGACTCATACGCAGGATTCTAGTCTATTTGATACCCAAGTTTTACGTGCCTCGCCACACCAAAGGGATTGTCTCTGGAAAACATCTAGACATACACATAAATAAAATTGAAGTGTCTGTTTGTAATATTAAAATAACATCTATTTTACTAAATGCATATGAAAGTATATACGGTACTTATTTAAAAAAAAAACAATGTTTAAAATTCTGGTCTGTCTGTTTGTTCCGGCTAATATCCGAAACGGCGGGACTGATTTTGACGGGACTTTTCAGCTTATGTTATAAGGAGAAACTTAGGCTAGTTTTATTTTAGAAACAGAATAAATCAACTTTCGCACGGCAACGGACGTAATAAAATCGCGGCGGGATTTTATAGCGCACTGGATTTTCAACTCTCGGTGTTAAGCGGAGCATTGAGAATCCAACGTGCTGGGACGCACTCTCGTCCCAGCGCGTTAAAAAAACTCTCGGCGCTAAGCAGTGCGTTGACAATCAAGAGCACGAAAAAAAAATCGTCGCGATTTTATTACGTCCGTGCGAACGTGGGCTTAGAGTCCACGGGAGAAGTACACAGTTTTTTTATTAGTATCATCAAATAGGGTCCACTAGTGGTGCAGACCACTTCAACATGCAAGATTGTATTCTTAGAACGTTTAAATGATTTTTTCTGTCCTCCATAGTAGTTTTGAGCTGTCACTACAAGGGCTTGGTTAAGAACAAACCAACTCACACATGGGTTTCGTAAAAGGCGAGGAATACAATCCTGCTGCATCTAGTTAAGAATGTAATCACCAATGCCCCACATTCTTATTTGTATGTTACGGAGTACATAAAGAGTATTGTATTGGTATCCATCTCTATTTCAAGTGTTGGTCATAGAACTTATCGTTTTTAGAGTTCCGTACCCGAAAGGTGACAAACAGAAGTCTATTACTAAGCCTCGGCTGTCCGTCTGTCTGTCAGCGGGCTGTAACTCATGAACCGTAATAGGTACCTATTACGGTTCATTTGATACAGCAGACTTGATTTTTTTAAAGATTGTGTATTTGTATTGCCGCTATAACAACAAATAATAAAAATAAACGAAAATAAAAAATGAAAGGGGTTTACATCCAACTTAAGTGTTTTTTGCAAAATATTGTACAGTGGTATGGAACCAGGGTTGGCATGAAACAAACAAGTTGTTTTAAAACACGTATTTTAAACAGTTTGAAATATAACAATGTTTTTTTATTACAGTTTAAAATCACAGTATAAAACAAGTTTAAAATAATGTTTTAAACATTAAGAAATAAAAAGATGATTTTAAATCGCGAATGAATGGAAATAAATGAAAAGTTATAAATGTTTAGGACTTGAAATAGCTCGAAAAGATATTAAAAAGGTTAGATAGTTTTAAACACTTCGTCGCCGAAGAAGAACTTAGTTTATTAGTTAGTACTAACTAACTATAACTAGTATTACGTTGTGATTATTATGTTATTCTGATCATTTTTTGCAAATGTTTCCTCAGCTAAATTTTAAAATTATGTAGGAATGAATTATATTAGGCCTGATCGACTTTTTTTGATAATAAATTTGATAAATCGCTCAGCGAAAAAAAAAAAAAACTCTTGTTTAAAACATTTTGAACTGTTTGTTTTATAAAATTAAAAAAAAAAAAACTGTTTTGTTACCAACCCTGTATGGAACCCTTCGTGTGCGAGTCCGACTCGCCCTTGGCCGGTTTTAATTCTACATACCTCCTGATTCTCCACATCAACCTCCTCCTCCTCAATATCCAGGTCATTGACCACTTCATCTCCCACGTCCGGCTTGGTCTGCGCACCGGCTATGGCTTCCTCTAGAGACCCCATCATCATGATCTTGAGGTTCGGCTTCAACTGCAGGTCTGATAGAGTGCAGTTGTCTGTTGCAACTTTACCTGGAAAGTAAAATAATGATTAGGATTTTGTTGTAAGATATAAAATCTTATATTTATATTTACAGGTAGTTTTGAGGAAACCGGCTAGTCATAATATAAAAAAAAAAATTGGTATCTCAAGAAAATTTTCAAACTCAAATTCATAGCATTTATTTCAATTAAATCATTTACAGGCACTTTAAGGAATCGGTCAGTCAGAAATATGAAGCTAGTTGCCCATTCCAAAGCGTAGTAGGAAGGTACCTATGGAGAAGAACGGGCAAGAAACTCCACAGACACTTTTTTAAATAAAAAATTGTTACAAAATTTTGGTTACATCATTCATGTTGAAATAATACATGTGAGAACAATGTAGAAAGACGTGCACGTAAGAAGCACCTAATAAAAAGACAAAACAAAGAACAATTCAAAAATTAAAATAAATTTAAAATAAGCCATGGCAACTAAGAGATGACCAGTTCCCAACCGACGGCGCCCGTTCACGAACATGACGCATGGATTAGCACCATTCAGCACAACCATCAAAATTTGACATCCACATAATTATAGGTTGATAATGCTTACAGATGGTACTTGAATAGTTCACATTCCCATAGTCCTACAGTATCGTATGGTATGACATAATCTACAAAAAGAAAGGGGAATTTAAATCCAACTGATGGGACGGGACATTATTTCACAGGTTGATCAATCAATCATTGGGAGGTAAGTATCATTTGAGTATGTGCTGCAATTTTCACCAAAGAGACAAACATTTTAATAGCAATAGCATAATGAGTCTATTATGTTCTCACTGTTGGGACACAGGCCTCCTTTGTGAGAGGGAGTGGGCCATAATCTACCTACCATGCAGACCCAGTGTGTGTTGGTAGATGTGACATGTCTTCGAATTTTTGCCGGTTTCCTCACGATGTTTTCCTTCAGCGCAGTATAAGAGCAGTGGTGACAAAAAAAAATCACACAAAGTAAAGCGCCTGTATATGTACGAACCTACGACCAACAAGTCGTAAGCCGCAGCAGTTACCACTACGCCACCACTGCTCAATTCTTCTTATCGTGTAGTTAGTGACTAACCAGATAATTATTGAACTAATGTACCTATACAAACTATTGTATAACATTTTAAAAGAGTAACGGAGTTTCTTGCCCATTCTTCTCCGTACGAAAACTAAATTTTTGGAAGGGGCGAATCAATATTTTGTAAATTTTGACGTTCAAAACTGCCATACATGGGCCTATTTGAAATAAATGCTTTGACTTTGGTGTCAGAGTTTTAAAGCCGCACACGGGCCGCTGACTGGGCTTCACATGCCGTCGAGAAATATCTCTCAGGCATCGTTTCCTCACAATGTTTTCCTTCAACATTTTTGAAGCAAGTGATACTTTTTAGAGTAATATTTTTATGACCAGTTAAGTTACTCAATAACTAAATCTTTAATGCATGAGCAGCCATGCAGCTTTCTAAACAAGTTACTTTCTACTCTCATCATCAAATGCTTTAATCAAATGAAAGAATACCTAGTGCTTTGAAACCATGGGTACACACAGCTACACATCAAGCTATACATTTCCAGTATAAGCTGATCTCGCATTGTACGGAAATCAGAAACAATGCGAGGTCAGCTTATACTGGAAATGTATAGCTTGATGTGTAGCCGTGTATACATGTGTCTGAACTGAATATAGCCAAATTATTTAAATACATCATTTAATTAATTTAGCTATATTCTGATTAATATTAATTTTATTAACTGGATGATGCAATATCTACTTGACCTTACATTAGATTATTATTATTAATAATTATTTATTTCAGGACATTATTCCCTTATTAGATTATGTTTTGGTTTTTACAACAGGAAATTTAATATTTAGTAGTTATATAAAAACTAAACCAGAAAATAACCCACCATAATTCAAGCCTTGCCTTTTCCCAACTATGTTGGGGTCAGCGTCCAGTCTAACTGGATGCAGCTAAATTCCAGTATTTTACATGGAGCGACTTGACATATTTTTTTAATTATTTGACATTATATACCTACAATTTTCAATCATTTTTTTTTATCAAATCAGATTTTTTATGTACAGCGTGTAGTGGCAATCATGTCATTTGGTTTAAATAGGTCCTTATTTTTATTATTTTGTTAATCTTTTATATAGATTATTTTCTTTTAGATTTTTTTAATGTGAGAACATTGTAGGCTGTAGACTTGTGAACCATTTTACTAAGTACCTGGTACTTGTTGATAGGGCTACACTGTCCTCTCATACCTATTAACACTAATTTGAAAACATTGTAAAACCATTTATTTTTAAAAGAGTAACCGTGGAGTTTTTTGCCGGTTCTTCTCCATAGGAAATGACCAATTGGAACCGTGTGCCTAGCTTCTAACTTGGCTTGTTTCATAAATGCCCTTGTAGGTTTATGTGAAATAATATATTTAGATTTTTTTTTCTGTCTATCTGCCCTCCACAACCCAGTTACTGGGTAATACAATACCAGACAAACCGAAATAGGGCAAAATGTTTTAGTTTCATACTAGACTTAATTTCTAACCATAAGCCCATGTGAGTCTGTGTGATGACTGCAAAACGGCCAAGCCATACATTTTGACCAAGATGTAAGGTTTGTAGGAGCTACTGGCTTAGTAATAACAGCCGCACAGGTTAGCTATGCTTGCCGGGGTTGGTCCGTGGATGGATGACGATCTTTACATACCGAGACTCCTCTGTGCCCCGGAAAGCATGTTAAGCTTGTGGTCTTGGCAGTAATTCATGAATCTTTGACAGTCAATATGAGTTGTCAAAGCCTGAAAGTCTGACAACCAGTCTTACCAAGGGGTATCATATTACCCAGCTACTCAGTGGTGGAGGTTAGATAGGCAGCCGCTCCATGTAAAATACTGGAATTCAGCTGCATCAGATTACACTGGAAGCTGACCCCAACATAGTTGGGAAGAGGCTAGGCAGATGTAAGGTATGTAGAGTTATGTCTTGGGTTTACATTTGATAACTTTTTAACAGTGCAGTGTTATGTGAGTCTTGGCAACATAATTAACAGGAAACATATTGGCGGGGTTTAATTAATGCTAACTTCAAATCAACTACATTATTGTATACGTTTCATTTTCATAAAGAGTACTTTGAAATTGACACCAAAATTGATTACTGTATAGTAATTTTCAAGTTTCTGTCAAAGATATTCAAACAGCCTTTTATTTTCCATTGCTTTTTCTGTTTAAGACAGCCTTTGTATACAGAAAAAAGCATGAGCATTTTTTAGAACATTATAGTAAACCAGAATAAGTTCCTCAGCATCCTGGAGTAACTGTAAATTGTAGCGATATTTTACATAAAATTAGAAACAAAGAAAAACCTCTATAGAATGAACATGTGAGCATTCACTGGCTTTGCTCAAAATTTATATTATCTAAACGTCATCTGAGTTTATTACCACGTTCTAGATTTAAAATAGTCGGCAAAATGTAGGCCATTGTATGCATTTCTGAGAAACATAATGAATTACACGTCTATACCGGTAAGATATTACATAAAGAACTGCTGGCGAAAATTGGTGCGTTTTACAACGAGTTTACGAATGCAAATTGTAGATGATAACGCAGATTATCAGTGTTGAAGCACTGTCGAGTGCATAAAATGTATTATTATGACAAGAAACACGTTATAATTACCCTGAAATTTTACATTGAGGAGCTTTTGCCTTTCCGGTCGAACACCCGTGGCATTTTCGATGGCGACTTTTAGCATCGCCACCGAGTCCGAGGGCGAGAACTCCGGTATCTCGTATTCTTTCCCATTCCATTTAACACTTAGTTTTATAGGATTATCGTTTATATCGCACATTTTTAACTAATATTTCGTAAAACTACGATTGACGTGACATATAAACAAAACAAATTTGACACGGCACTAGTGGTGGCCGATTCTGACTTATTTGTGAAAGGTGACTGAGCTAGTGATGAGGTCAAGTTACTATTTGGAATTATTTAGTACGAACATTCGAATATTCCATCGAAACAATTTATGGATAAAGTATATTTTTCTTAAATATTTCCAAGTATAATTTTTGTTGCTTTACTAAAGCACGTTTGACGTTTTTAAATCCCTGTTTAATAGGCGAGCTCTTGCTATTTTCGAATTGGTGCCGTAAAATAAGCGTAAAACAGAAGAGTCGAGCCTATTACGATATTACGCAAATAAAATGAGCAGTTCGCCGGATACGGGAAACACAGAACTGGTCGAAGTGGTGGTACTTGGGGGAGGGAGGCTTTTGTCCAGCACGTCTTTCGGCTGAAATGATAATGATGATGGTCATGAAAATGGGCAGTCACATACTACAACATGTAAAAAAAAAACCCTGGCCGATCCGGGATACAGCAATAACATTACCAAAAAGTTGTTTTTTAAATTATTATTGAAAATAAAAAGTTATTGCAATAATTCACATTTTTAATAGCGAAATTACCTCAAATCATAAAAAAATTGAAAATTTTCAACAGGGGACATAAGTTATGACACCCACTAAACGACGGCCGCCCGCGCCCCATGTAATATCCCAGTAAAATTCCCCATTGAAAAAAACGTGGCGAATTTTTTTTTTTCTGAAAATGATCACATAAATAGACTTTCAGTACGATACCTAATAACACCCTCACGGATCGGAAAGGGTATTTTTTACATGTTGGTTGTATCCTATACTATTAAACGAGCAATATTTATATATATTTGTTTGTATATAGATTTTTACTCGTGTTCTCGAAATCGGCTCTAACGATTTTGATTCACCGTCCAACCTTATCGTTCCCCGTAAACGGTGATAAATCTATCTAGCTAGGTCTTAAATCTGGGAAAATTAGTTTCCTCCGTATTTTCACGCAAGCAGAGCTCCGTCACCCAAAGTTAAGAACTCTCATTTATATGTTCTATGTTCTATGTTATGGGGTTTGGTTTCCGCACTTAGTCCGTCAGGTGGACCATTGTACGTGGGCCATGGCGGCCGCTTGGGGGGTTATTCCAACCAGCCCACCTCTCTCCAGAAGTTAATCAAAACTCCTGGTCTGTTCAGAACATCTGTGAAAGATCTGGGTGACCCGAGGGTTTCTGTTCTAATCTGGGTGACGCCTGTGCACTCTCATTTATATATATATTAGTCTTTGGTTAAGAACAAGATAATTAATGTCATTAGTGACATTACAATAATGATCATGGCAGCAGTGAATTAATAAGTACCTACTATCATGGCAGTATGGTATTAGTAAGTACTATCCAGTACTATCCTATACTATTAAATGAGTATTCTTGATTTCAGAGCAGAGCTCGGTCGCCCAGATACTATGCGCTAATGACAATAACAATATAACACAAGTACCTACTGCGATCCCGTTTTAAGCGGTGTGCAGGCGACCGCAACGGATGATGATCACATATAACATGACGCATGTATTCCCCGCTGGTTAGACAGAGGTGTATCTTTAGTATACCCACATTTCGCCAGTCTTTTTAAGCATTAAGCCAAGTATATGTATTTAAGTCCCATGGTAGTAATGGGAGGCGAATCTATTGCCATCAACTGGGCACCCAGCTATTCAGACTCAAAATTTAAAAGAGTCTTCATATATCCACATGTTATTTCCCTGTGCTATCGTGAATGCCGTGACGTGGACGCGGACGTCCACGACAGTAATTATCGTCACGTTAGAAATTAGAAAAGCGCACAATATGTTACATTCTGATCTGGGAATCGAACCCAGAACTTTTTACTCATTAGTAGCGCGTGCGCGAGCACAAGACCAACGAGGCATATCACATCAGTAAAATAAAAAAATAAAAAAACAGTGGCATTCCGGGAGTGCCGACAGAAGTGAAAATTGGAAGAATATTATCGTGCAGGAAATACTTTTAATGAGGTGTCGGTTACGCTAACGGTAACAGTGTCGCGAGTTGAATTGTTTTTGCCATCTCAAAAATTCCCAATGCGCCTAAAGAAGTGATCAAAAAAATAAATAAATAAATGATCCATATATTTAAAAAAACAGGACATTTCATAGCGAATGTTTTTAACCCAGATTCAGAAGATTATGAGCAGTGATGATATGATTGGCCAGATAATAAAACAACACAAAAAGGAAAAATATTTATGAATAAAAATGGTAACATAAGTTAATTCATCATTAATTTTACCGCCTTTCTGAACTATCTGCCCTGGACACTTCAACAATAAACTTTTCAGGTTCGAAATCCGGGTCCAGAATCTTGGACCTGATGATTTCTTTATAAATAAATGCAGACTTTCTCGGAGTTCGCGTCTTTTCTGGACTTGAGTAATCCACTTCGTACAGGCCAAACTTTTCTCTGTAACAGAAAACGGCATTAATTCGAGTTTACATTAATTAGTGTCCTATGTAGTAGTCCTATGACTTACTCAGGTTAGATGACAAAATAGTTAGCAACTTTCATAATATGTAACTACTTAAACGAGGATCATTTGGCGCGTGGTCAAAATCAGAACTAACGCCACTTTTTTTTTTACAACACTATTTCACAAAACAATAACAAGTGTTTAACCAACAGCGCCCCTTGTTATCCAATCAATGTCATTCAAGCACCATTCGATACAGCAATTCACCTCACTTCATGACAAGTTTCGGTGCTTGGATTGAGTTCTAAACTAGTTTGTCAATCAGGGACTTGAAAACTAAATTAATTTCGTTACGTTCATTTGTATAACGTTATTCTTAAGAACTTTTCCCGCTGATCACCGCTCCGTCGCCGCCCACCACCAACACTACCACCGGCCACCCCCGTTACGGTGGCCGGGGCTGGTGGTAAGCCACCGCCGTATTCAAACGAGATGCGCATTTTTTTCAGACAGTGTTGCGAATAAATAGTTGACCTCAGAGGTCATGACTATTTAACCGGTCAATCCTGTGGTTGCCTGCTACACTCAAAGCCTCCGGCCAGGGGATAAATAGTTGTGATTACTTACCTACTTTTATATTTATGTGATAGTGTCATCTTCACATTTTTTTTGGCAATTTTGCGTATCGAAATGAATAATGTTATTATTTTGTTATATCTATATATTAATAACGATACATTAGGTACATTACATATTGATTACATATTGTTATTAAACAGTTTCAGATTTCGTTCCGTTTGTTAGTATCGTTATAGCCAAGGAATTAATTCTCAAAAAATAAAAATTACTTACAAATATCCATTTCGCCACTCGAAAGTATCAATAAGTGACCACATGCTATATCCTCGGATATCGCAGCCTTCGTACACAGCATCCAGTAACGCATTCAGATACGTCCTCATGTAGTTAATCCGGTCTTCATCAAGTAGCCCTCCACCGTTAGACCAACCATTTTCTGTGATGTACACTGGCGGGTTGTCATATTGTGATTTTATTTCCATTAAGAGTTTGAAGAATCCCCAAGGAACCTCCTGCAAAGTCAAAGTCTACTTTAAATGCTGGGCAAAAGATAGCATTGTCGAATTATATTAATTATTATCAGGGAAACTAATCCTGCAACCATGGTTCCCACCTCTCCCGGAATTCCGGGAGTCCCCCGGAATTCAGATAAGAAAATTTAAATCTCCCGGCTCCCGGAAGTAATTTCAAATAAACAAAATTCTCCCGGAATTTATAATTCACGCGCGTTGACAACAGGTATTTTTTATATCTTATTTATATCTTATTGTATGCTGTACCGGTCGACGTCGTAACGTCAACGCCGGCTGTCGTTAAAAGCCAGCGCTGGGGCTCCGTCTCGCATAGGCTCGCAGCATTATACTGAGCGATAGCCGTTTTGCGTGGATGTCGCATATTTCTCCCCAACTTATTCTTTTTTGTTTTGTGTTCTTTTATTGTGTCATGTTTACCGCAAATAAACGTATTTACTTTCTTTTTTTTTAGACAGTGGCGAAAACCGTACGACCGCGCACGGTAGCATGCTATTAGCCAATGCAGCCGCGAACCTCGACTCTCGAAACTATGTTTTGTCCATACCTGTATCAACCGCCGCCCACAAGCGTATTTTTACTAGTATAGTATTCGATATTATGGACAAAAGAAAAAATCCGCTGAAATGACGAACATGTCAAAGCAGAAATTCAAACATATTCAATTTTAAAATGGATTGCAAAGAGTTTTTTAAAGTAAGTTCAAGACCAGATATTTTGAAGTCTGTACAAAATATAAATTCAAAATAAAAAGTAAAAAAATACTTTTTTTTTTCTCCCGGATTCTGACTAACAAGAGGTGGCAACCCTACCTGCAACCATGCAATTTGTAGATAATTGAACTTCGATAGTGTTTCAATTTTGGATGACGCGAAGTTGAAGATGCCTATGTCCTGGAGTTCACTGCTAAGTGCTAAAGACTGATGATGCGTGACTGTGTTTCCGTGATGTAAATAGTTTTTATACTGACGAAAGTTTTAGGAAGAACCTCACCGGTAGAGGCTCCCGGGATCACAAAAGTTCAAGTGTTTTTGTTTTTGATCTGTAACAACTGATCTTTCCTCTCGCTTCAATGCAAATCTTTCTTCTGATTTTCCTGCAATATGTGGGAGTGATTTCGTAAATAGGGACAGAAGTGTGTAAAGGTAGCCGAGGAAGCGCGCGCTATTTGATTTGACCAAGGAGCGCGCGCGGTGCTAGAGTTGGCCGTTGAATGGTAGTAAATGGGGTGGCCATTTACCGAGAGGTTGGTACTATCAGCCAAAATGTCAGATCTAATGTCTGGACACATCTAATGCGACTACTGTAAGCTGTAAGGCTCGCTCGTTTTTATTTTTTGGAATAGCATCGCGCAATTCAACCTAGGAGGTTGTTGGCTGCTTGACCAGACTTTTCTATGGGTGCCTCACTAAATTAAGGTCTCCAGTCAGAGTTTAAAGATTTTCGAAGCCTTATTATTTATAGCCAAACAGTTATTGCACGGACTGGCGAATGAGAAAGGTTGAGAGTTTGATCTCGAACCGTTAAACTATTGACGTGAACTGTTCCTATCACAAGCATAATGTATTATTTAGCTTAGCGACTTAGCAAGCTACACAGCTAAGTACTAGTTTAAAATTAAACCTTTTAAAAACCGTATGAGAAAATACCTGCAACCAGCTAGTTTGTGACTGGGGCCATGAGGGGTCCTTGACCAGTACAGCGCCCATATCATCCATGTACGAAGGTACAATATACATGCCGTCTAGAGAGGCGTCCCTATACGCCATTTTTGTAGTATACGCATTGACGCCCAGGAAATCTGCTGATCCTTTCAGCAATGCTACTTCTTTTGGTGATAGATCTGGTAGTCGGGTTCTTGGATACGCCTGTTCTGCACTCTTGAGTGCTACGTTCTTGCGCACTGCTGAAGGGAAGTTACCCACTTTTGAGAATATTGGATGGGCGTATAGGCCCCACTAGAAGAAGAAAAATTTAATTACTTAGGTAACTTACGGCCGAACCCAATAACATATCTATGACCAGTTTTGGCATACTGGAGATAAAAAAACCTATGGTTAACTATGGTTTTAACGTCCCAATAATCTGTCAGAGAATTAGGACCTTATAGAATTGTAGCGATCTGTCTTTTACTGATAATAGGTTATTGGTTTCGGCCGTTAGACAACAATGATCCATATGTTAGTTGGTTAGGTAAAAAAAACTTAAAAGTTATGTTAGTGTGTTACAATTTATAATTACTAAAACTAAGACAATGTAAATATAGTATAAAATAACAAAATTTTTAGTAAAAAAATTTGGTTGCCCGGATCTTTATGAATTTATAAGCAGACTAGCAGTGCCCCGTGGTTTCACCCGTATAAACCTCGATCCCATGGGAATATCGGGATAAAAAGTATCCTATGTGTTAATCCAGGTAATAAACTATCTGTGTGACAAATTTCATCCACATCTCTTCAATAATTTTTGAGTGAAAGAGTAACAAATATCCATCCATCCACCCACACAGACTTTCGCGTTGATATATGTATATATATGTATAAATATCTGGGCGACCGAGTTCTGCTCTGGTGAAAATAGAGAATGCTCATTTAATAGTATAAGATAGTACCTACTAATTCCATACTGCCGTGATAGTAGGTACTTACTAATTCCATGCTGCCATGATCATTATTGTAATGTCACTAATGTCATTAATTATTTTGTTCTTAACTTTGGGCGACCGAGCTCTGCTCGGGTGAAAATACGGAGATACCTAATTTTCCCAGATATGAGTCCTAGCTAGATCGATTTTTCGCCCCCGCTAACCCCTATGTTGCAACTTTCATCGAAATCGTTAGAGCTGATTTCGAGAACGTGAGTAGGTACAAATATATATATAGAATCAAATATATATACATACAAATAATTGCTCGTTTAATAGTATAGGATAATATATAATATAATTGAATAGGTATATAATTTAATAGGTTTGGTATATATAATTTAATAGGTATTGTAAGGGACCAGTAACAACTTCACATATGGACTATTTTAGAAGCTATCTTCTAAAGGTTTTTGAAGTGAAAACTTCTTTAGCGCGTTGTTGAGATGGGACTAAACCATTGATTTAGCGACACTGTAACGCAATTTACCGACACCGTCGAGTAAAAGACACCAACGCCTTGATTACCGCGGTGCGTGGGGTAAAAGACATCAACGCATTGATTACCGCGGTGCTGATTTTTTTTCAAGTTTTCACTTCTGTCGGCAATACCGGATTCTATCCTTAGCAGTACCTAGGTAGATGAAATTTAGAATTTACATAATTAAATCCTACAAATTTCTTTTTATACTTACTTCAAACTGTCTGGCATCAATACCAGCTTGATAATCGTCAACAGTATCAGACGCGGCCTCATACCACACGAAACCAATGGAAATTCCAATTGAGCCTTTCTGCAGCTTCCTATAATTTGTATCGTACGTATGATACGTTTCAGCATGGGCCATCAGAACGTTCCGAGCGCACATATACTCAGCAATGCCCGAAATATTCAGAAATGGAGCTTGCGTATCAGACCCATACCCATTTACACAAATCTCTTTAGGCTCATTGATCGTGATCCAATATTTCACTTTCTCACCGAACTTTTCGAATAAAAATTTCGAGTAATCCGTAAACCACCCAACTGCTGCAGGGTTGGCCCAGCCTCCTAGTTTTTGTAAATTGGCCGGCAGATCCCAATGGTACATTGTTACCATAGGCATGATATTCTTGGCTAGGAGTTTATCTAAAAGGTTGTTGTAATAATCGACTCCAATTTGGTTCACTTTATCGGAAAATCCATTCGGCAGGACCCTGGGCCAGGATATGGAGAACCTGTAGAAGTCTAAGCCAAGATCTGCGGCTACTGCCACATCTTGATTGTATTTGTAGTAGGACTCTGCAGCCACGTCTGCTGTGCTGTCATCCTTGATAGGTGAAGGTTCTTTGTGGCTTGCTACGTCCCATATCGAAGGGCTTTTACCTGTGATGAATTCAAATAAAATTGCACAACATTTGGTACAGTTAATAATATTAATCGACAGCAATCACAGCGATACCCTAATGGTGTGACCGTCGGACTGCCAAGTCATAGTTCTCGAGTTCTAACCGAAGGCACACACCACAGACTTTTCCGATACATGTGTATTGTACATGCTTAATTATCATTATCTTCAAAAACTGTGAAGGAAAACATCGTGAGGAAACCGGCATGCCTGAGAGATATTTCTCGACGGCATGTGAAGGCGACAGTTAGTCATTAACCACACAAAAATAGAAAAGACAGTAATAATTGACCATTAGAGATTATTATGAATTGTGTTGACATCAATCGGGATTGAGGTCTTCCTATTTGCGATAGCTTGGTTTCGGAGTAATTCATTTGAAAATAGAATGTTACAAATATTTATAAAACTATCATCCTAACTTTGGGTGTTGAAACCTAATATTGATTTAATCTTACCATCTACATTCCACGCTCCTTCGATTTGGAAAGCAGATGTAGAAGCCCCGAAAAGGAAGTCAGCAGGAAACGGGCGGGGCTTACTCTTGCTAAACACGTTATCGCATATGAGGAGGAAAACGCTGTGGATGGAAATTTTACAAATATTTTAATTAAGATCAACGGTAAATAAGTGATCATCTTCCAAGTAACAATTAAGTTAGGGAGTCAGGGGCATTGACTTATACAGGGTGAAATTTAATTCATGGCCATCCTCAAAAAGTTTCACTATGGGACCAAACCTAAATTGCGAAACCAATACCCTCATACAATACACCCTTAAGAGGATGCCCATGAAATCAATTTCACCATTATTACTTGCGTACAGAAGGTATTCATTCAGGGTTAGAATCACAAGTAGCACGGCGGCGGTTTCGGCCATTTGTTATCCTGTTTGTGTCACATATAGTGGTGGAAATGCTGTGCGGTTGACATGATGGAATGAGGGACATCGACACTGATGATATAGAATACTTTGGTAAATACAATAAGTGATCTCGAGGACGACGGCAAGTCTTTGTGGACATATCCTGCTGCTGTGAGCAACACCAAGATGTGGAAGGACAGAATTTATACTCCCATAGAAGCTGGTTGCTCGAAAACGCTAGGATTGCGTTTTAAAGAGGAGATTACGGAAGCTAGAAAAACCTCTTGTTTTTCCAATCAACTCAGCTTATCATAGTCGAATGCTGGAAATTCGATTCTCATTTGACCCGCACGACCTTTTGTAATTGAAGAAGAGCACATTATTAATTAAATGAGTAATTAACATTACCAGAGCACTGCCGCGCAGGAGTTCATGGTTCCGAGGCACTCTGCTCACTACGCGCGGTGTCTCCTTCCTACGTTGAACGGAGTGCTGGGAGTTATTCTGCAATCGATGCTTGAATAATACTCTTTTATTTGATGACTTGTGTTTCTGTTGTTGTCATGTAGCTATTACAAACTTAAGATGTGTCCCGCGGACGTCAAATGTGATAACCGCGGTGTATGATATCTCACGTTTGCTATCCCGTACAACAAATTGTTGAGCAAAAATGTTGTTCGCGGTGTCTCCTTGTTTACATTGAATGGGCCAAAACGACTTTCTAGGCACATATGAATATGACCATAAAGTTTCTGCATCCTAAATACCAGTAACCGCAGTGCTAAGTCATTAATTGCTATATTTTTTTCAGAATCAACCTTCCAATAAAATGTTTTGACTTACATTGTATTAGTGAAAAAACAATGCAGTCGTGCTTCCGAATTGTACTGAAGTACAATCACATCGAAAGCATTATGCCTTATTTTTATGATGTCAGGCGCAGGTCAATCAAGGTGGATCAATGGAACCATATTGAACAATGGAACTTTGTTATTAGGTACTGCGAGGGCCGTCAGGTAGATGGATTACGTCCATCTTCTATGGTATTAGCTTATTATGCAGGGAACTGCTTCCTTACACTCCTCGTAAACAGCCGCAAGCGTACGACGCTGTTGAGAGAAGTGTCACAAGAGCGATCAACTCCTTATGGTCCTATGACGGTCCATAAGCATACGCGCGGTCGAAGCCTTTTGTTGCGTTAAACGGTTCTTTACTCTCTTATTCAAATCTTTCTCGACAAGTGAATTCTTCCATGTTACGTAAATATGTAATATGGAAGGATTCCATGGAGGATTTGGAGGAATTTCTAAATGGAAAGTCAGTCGAAGCCGGCGGTCTGTTCAATAGCGTAGTTTCCTAAGGAGAATTAAGGAAACCCCGGGGTTGCTTTTTAAATAGAGTTTTACAATTACCATTGTTTATTGTACTCTTTCCGATCGATCCGATAGATTTTGTATGGATTTTTATTTCACATAGATCTGTACCCTGATTGTGTAACTTATTTTCGTAAACGATTATGACTTTGTTTCATTATGACAGTTCAACAACATTCATTGCGTTGTTAACGTTGTTGAGCAGATTTTTTTTTCCAACTCATGAAGCAATAGATTAGCAATCTGTTTCAAATCGAAACAAATTGTGATTCATCGTGCATTACGCAATTAGGGTCACTTTCAAAAACACTTTTGGTATCGCCATTACTGAACATTCGTCCAGTTTATCAATAGCACCACTGTCTTCCCATTACATTATTAGGTACATTTACATACTTATCAATGATATTTCCACAAACGATGTATTATTAAACATTAAACAAGTGGGGGGTTATATACTTCCTGTCAGGGATGACGATCTAAACGTACCTACCGCTACCGATTCACTGTAATTTTTAGAACATAAAATTTGTTGGCCAGCGCAAGTTTAATTTCAAGTCTACAAAGAAAGAAAAGTGAAAAGTCTATCGATACCTGCTTTAAATGGAGTAAAACATGAAGATAAAATAAAAACGCTTTATTTTGCATAAAAAAATACACACAATCATAATTACGCAGACAATTTAACAAGACACAACTTCAAAGACAAGGCATCGATAAATGTTAAATAAAAAACGCTGTAACATCAACATTAAAAAATATTTTTTAAACAAAGTTCTTCGTTCCTTTGTGCCGCCATCCTGTTTTCAAGCTAGAATTAATTTTACGGTCTATACGCTCTAATTTGGCTATATTTATACTCGTTTTCTGGGAGAGTTGTTTTTTGCATGGTGTCTGAAAACAGAGTAATATTTTCGTTGTAGTTGGCTTCCTTTCACGTCTAGTTTTCACGAGCCTAGAACTTGTCATTAGTAGCTGGTGTATTGTGCAGGTAAATTCATCATCGTCGTCATTGGCAGCCTTCTTCTACCCACTGCTGAGTATAGAGTTCCTCAAACTCAAAGCATTTATTTCAAATAAACCAATTACAGGCACTTTTGAATTGTCAAGGGGTCGGTCAGTCAGAAAGATGAAGCTAGTTGCCCATTCCAAAGCGTAGTAGGTTCCTATGGAGAAGAACGGGCAAGAAACTCTACAGACACTCTTTTTAAAATTAAAATACTGTTACAAAATATTGGTTACATCATTCATGTTGAAATTATACATGTGAGAACATGTAGAAAAACATGCATGTTAAAAGCGTCCGTAAAAAAAAAGATTAAAATAAGCCGTGGCAGCTAAGAGATGACCAGTCCCTACTGTCGGCGCCTGTTCACGAACAGACCCATGGATCAGCACCATTTAGCTCAACCATTTTGAAGGGAACTTAATGATCCAACACACACGCCACCACCAGCAAGAAATTTGAGTGAGCATGACATACTCTCAGCCGCTAGGGAACATTCAAGTCAATGAAAGACGTACCCAGTAAATGGTAGTTTTATACAAGGTAATGGTCACAGTGCTCACACATGTGCTATGCAATTATTCCTTCCTTTTGTGCCATGCTTCTCTGGTCTGTGAGATTCTCATCTAGGTTTTCCCCGCGATCTTCTGTAGGTCATCTACCCACCTAGCTATTGCTCTGCCAACGTAGGTTCCTTACTTAATAAAAATCTGGTAACACAAACCTGTTATTTGATTGTCGATCATATCGATGATAAGTTTTCCGCCGAGGAGAATCTGATGTCCTCGTAGATTCAGTTTTACGTTTCCTTGGTGACAGCTGAAATATTCAAGTGGTGTTGAAGGGTTAGGTCGTTCAGAGAAGAACCTATCAAAATAGATAAAGAAAAAATACATATAATAATTATGGCCCAGACAAAGCCAAAGGTAGCAGACCACATAGAATATGGAGAAGGTAAACACAAACCCAACAAACCAGGTTACCTTTGAACTGAAATCGTTAGTAATAATTGTTCGCGGATGCCTTTAATCTGGAGTAAGGGGAATGAGAAGTCATTCAATCGTTACCTGTCTTATTGGTGAGTAGCATTCGTCCAGTCTCTTCGTTTTACGATGGTGATCTGCAAAGATGTATTGCAAGTTTACTGAGTTCGATATTAGAGGTAGAGTTTATAGGATATAAGAGGTAATTAATTGTAGGACAGGACAGTAAAGAGAGAGCACACATGGTTCAAGATCGCATTACAATTAACTTTCCACCTAATATTGAGTTGCTATAAGGGGGCATGGTCTGTCTGTCATGGTGGCAGCCATCTATACTTACTTCTCCGACTTCCAACAGGGGACCTTGTCTTCTCCTTCTCGTGATACCTCGGTATCTGAGTGACGTAATTGTACACCGCTTGTGGACGGGGGCGGTAGTTGTAGGCGAATAGCTCGTTGTAATACTTCTGAGACTGCAATGGTAATACATCTATGTAGTCACTAGTCACTCTCTTCGGGGAACGACCAGGGCAGTATGGTTTTAGACGTTATTGAATTGCAAAAAAATTATATTGATGACGCTGTAGCGATTAACAACATCAGTTACAGATACTTGAATTGTCAAGGGGGTCGGTCAGTCGGAAAGATGAAGCTAGTTGCCCATTATAAATCCTAGGGTTTCCATGGAGAAAAATGGGTAAGAAACTCCACGAATACTTTTCTCCATTTGTCATCATCCTGCCCAATTTATTCCATGTCAGCAAAGTCTCGGAGAATGTTTTATTACAACATGTCAATTCAGTGTTCACTTCTTTCACAGCCATATTATTATTATCTTTCACACCAGATGGTGTGAAAGATAATAATAATATGGCTGTTAATCTTAACTTCTATACAAGATCGAATATGATTAAATGGCTTCACTTCACAGAGTCCCTTACCGACCCTGACGACCCCATTACCCTCCTTCAGGAAAGCAGTAGGGAAACCAGCACAGTGTACAAAAACAGACGCCTCCCGTCATTCCGACCTCGCCGCCGAGGTCCTTTGCGATCGCGACCGCGTCCCCGAGTAAATGATACTCCCCCCCGACCCTTGCTCGATAACGAGGTGCCAGCAGTTGTTGCAGCTGAGCACGTAGCTTTAAATTCTCCGACTAATAATCATGATCAAAACTTTGATCCAGCCCGTCCCATCCTTGATGTCCTCCCTCCGGTTGACGCCCTAAGCCGAGGTTCGTATCCCACAGGGGGTGCCGTTATCGAGCGTTCACTTAGTTTTAATTAGCATAGTTGAATAAAGTAGCTTAAGGCACCCACAGGAAAGCCCGGTTAAGTAATCAGGATCTCAGAGGTCAACTACGAGATGCCCTCTCAAAAAAAAAAAACTTCACAGCGTTGACGTCAATATGTCTGTGAAGTTTTACGAGTCAATTTGATCAATCTAATTTTTCATATAGAGGCCAACGAAGGAAAACAATCCTTTACAGAGAAATTGAAATAGGCTTACCTCTAAAAGATACCGAGATGGCGACATAACATCCTTATTAACGCCGGGGAAGAGGGCTGTAAAACCAGATTATTTAATTAAATTGTTATGCGTGTTTAGAAATTAAAATCTAAACCAGTACCCTAATTGCGTAACTTATTTTCGTAAA
The DNA here is from genome assembly GCA_916610215.1 of Omphaloscelis lunosa. NCBI lineage: Eukaryota > Metazoa > Arthropoda > Insecta > Lepidoptera > Noctuidae > Omphaloscelis > Omphaloscelis lunosa. Next base: position 3,385,168 of record OU744266.1, on the reverse strand, counting down.
CGATTATGACTAATTCGTTTCATTTTGACAGCTCAACAACATTCATTGCGTTATTTACGTTTTTGAGCAGATTTTTTTTCCAACTTTTGAAGCAATGGATTAGCAATCTATTTCTAATCGAAACAAATTGTGATAGTATTGTATTACGCAATTAGGGTATGGGTTACTATCTATTAGTAAGGTCAATTAATGCGATTTCGCATTTTAATAGCATGTGAATTCTTGAGTATTAGCGTGCTAATTGCTAGTGCTATGCTATTTGCTAATGTTACAATAATTGATAATAATGAAGTATGTGAATTTTGTTAATATGCGAATTAAAAAGCGCGTTTGCCTTATGACGACTCCTAGCGTGCGTTTAGTTTACTCGCCGATAACGTTTTATTTGTGCTAGTACACTTGCATATTTAATGTGATTAAGATTAATCACATAATTAAATACATTAAAGTAAATTATATAAAGTACGAAGCGATAAATTCACTTCGAACTTCACAGAATTTCGCAACTACATTTCATTAGCTAAATGCTAAATAGCATTCGCATGCTAACAATGAATGCGAATGCTAAATAATCCATCACTACTATCTATCAATAATGTAGATAGGTACTCTAGGTACAGTACCCGGGCGTAAAGTTGCTGGGGAGTTCGTTGCTCCCAGCCTTTTCTTCCCAGCTAAAGCACTACGTAGTGGTGAAGAGCAGGTGTTTTGACGGACTATTTTATGAAATTTTGACGTTCAAAAAGTGCCGATTTATAATCGATTTTCGTTTTATCATAAAACAAAACCGGCCAAGTGCGTTTCGGACCACGCACAATGAAGGGTTCCGTATGAATTTAACCCAAAAACAAACATAACATCCTAGTTGAAAAACGTGTTCTCCTATATATCGTTATATGTCACGGTCAATTCTCCAACTGCAAATGTAAGTTTGTAATCGCAAAAAAAACTGTGATAAAACTACAAATTAACGATTTTCAGACCTTTACTTGTGCAAAAGGACCTTGTTTCTTGCCAAATTGCATGATTCTAGGTCAACGGGAAGTATCTTACGTGGCGACATCTACATCACCGCATGAGAACTACGCATCAAAGACCTGACGTCACACAAATCCTGCATCGCGCAATTAGAGTTTACCGCGCGAACACCATTATAACTTCCCCGACAGCAATCGTTGTTCAGTTGCCCACCAGACACAACACCCGTCTGGTCGGAGGGTCCTCCATTTTCTATTGTGAATGCATGAACTTTACACCCTGATCCTCATACCTCTAAATTGGTGACGCCGAACATGAACGTCAGCGTAGCCTTCGTACAACTACTTCAGCGTGACGTCATTATCACTTCCGCAAGCTTTCGTGAGGCGAGTCACACAGCCAGCCAGCACCCACGGCTTCAACGGGTATCCTGACCGCGCATGCAACGAACGCGCATTCCTGGTCATCACCCTCAGCCTCATCAGCAACCTTAGCACAGCACCTGCATTTTCGGCCGGTCTCGCAAGCAGAGCCCATTCTACCCTCTCCTTGTCGACGCCAGCAGTCAGGCACAACCCACCAACCAGAACCCCTTTTTTCTTTTTTTTTGGGCGGGAAATTATCAAATAACTTCTCCCGCTCTGTGCGGAGCGGGAGGGCGTGTCAGACTCTTACTGACTAAAACCCACCCGTGTTCTTTCAGTTGCCCTGTTGCCGGGGGCCACGATCTCCCTTTCTGTTTTCTTCGCACCCCCGGCAAGCGTCGGCCCTAACGGAGCCCGTCAATTCTGCTGAAATCTCTTTGAGACGCCTCAACGAGGACACGGCGATGCTCCGCCCAAGCCGGGCAGATCTCCACCATATGCTCCACCGTGTCCTCCGGGCAATCCATACAATGGTGACACCCGGGCGTTTCCTCCCGCCTTATCCTGTACAGGAACCTCCCGAAACAGCCGTTTCCGGTGAGGACCTGCATCAGGCGGAAGGTGAGGACGCCGTGGCGCCTCTCTAGTCACTCCTCAAAGAGGGGTCTTATCGCCGCAATTGTGGCGTGCCCAACCAGACCCCCTGGGGAAATGAGCACAATTATTGCAAACAGTTCCGACTCTACGCGAATTATACGGCACCCGGTTCCGACTCACTGGAACGTCAACTGGCACTGTGAAGCATTGCAAGATGCAAGACTCAGTCTAGATCTCCAGCCTCCGGAAGAGAGTGATGTGGCGGCATCCACATCGCCACATGTGAACTACGCATTAAAGACCTGACGTCACACAAATCCTGCATCGCACAATTAGAGTTTACTTCCCCATAATATAAATTCCCCGATATCAATCGTTGGGCTGTTGCTAGACACGACACCCGTCTGGTCGGAGGATCCTCCCTGTTCTATGGTGGATGAGTGAACTTTACACCCTGTTCCTCATATCTCTAAACCTATAAGTTTGATTTATTTGCGAGTATCAAAATATGTTACATAAATGGCCGTATTTTTGTATTTTTTTAATGCGTTGACTTAGAAGTTTTTTTTTCTTAGAGATCCAAGGGACAGTAGACCCACGTATTTGATATTAAGACTTTTTTTTAAATTACTTCCACGCGTTCCTGAAAAAAAGGGTCTTGACAGCCTGACGGACGGGCAACGAAGTGATCCTTTAAGGGTTCCGTTATTTTTTCTTTTTAAGGTCCGGAACCCAAAAAACTAATTCAACTTAATGATTAAAGGGGGTCCCCATATAAGAAGCGTGTTTTTTGCGGCGTTTTGTGCTCAAACTTACATAATAAGTATGGAAACCTTGGTGTGCGAGTCCGACTCACATTTAGTCGATTTTTATTTTTATTAGCACCTTGTATTTATTTTTCACATTCATGTAGGTAATTAGTTATTATTTAATTGTGCATTTGTATGTTGTGCTATGTCTTTTGTGCGAAACAAATTAACGATTTATCTAACTATCGATCTATAAAGCCGAAATTTCTAAAATTCAATGTTCCGTAACGGCCACGTACCGAAAATACGTACGTGGGGTACTAACCAAACTCAACATTATCCTGACATTAACAGCTCACCTTCCTAATTCCTTAAATAGGTAACACACGTTTATCAAATTGACACAGTCGTATACATTTACATTTAGCGAGGTGACTAAACTGGGTAAACACCTTAGTCATCTAGATTACTTGCGTGCTAAAATAGACTTATGTAGAATAATGGCAAAATCTTCCGTTAAGGTACCACTAGTCGACGGCTCGACCTCGTTGGTGGCGTAGCTAATATGCATGTTATTTAGTAAAGTCATTTTGTATTTATTTATCTAGTTTTTATTTATTTAGTGAACTAGATGATGATATATGAAAACGAGCGCGTAAAATTTCATGAACCGACCTGTATACATAGATATTAAGAAAAATATCTTGGATGTAGGTATCTACTCAAAATAAAATTATTTTAATTTTTCAATAAATATTTATCCCTGTACGGTTTCTATTTTGCCATTTTCATACAGCATACGTAAGTTATTTATTTAAGCCCAATGATGAATTAAAAATTACTGTTGAAATATGGAACTTCCAAACCAATACTTTTTTCCAATTATGCTTCAATACTGGGCTAGATAATGACAAGGCAAATTGATATAATTTTTAGTTTTGAACGTACATGGTCAAACAGACGAGTAATTACCGTACTACGTTTGTATGGAAGAATGACTGACTAGTGTATGTACCCTTAAGACCGTGCATTCTGAAAGTGCAACCTCGCAATTAGCTGTCAAATATTTCGCTGTTTTGATTAATTTGGCAATATTACTGTCTTGGAATATTGCTAATTAATGACCTAAAATATTGGTTATGAAATGCAATAATTATTATCGTAACACCGAATATTTCGCTTTAGATGTAAAAAAAGTATTTGGAAGCTTTCCAAATGCCGTTTTTACACCTAAAACGGTTAGAACATCAAATATACAGTGGTGACACCACCCGGGCGTTTCCTCCCGTCTTATCCTGAACAGGAACCTCCCAAAGCAACCGTATAATGGATGACCCCTTACATACAGTTAAAGAAAAGGATCGAATTTTTAGCGTCGTCTCGGCCATTGATATCGGTTTGAAAGACTCTTTCTAAAATTTGTTTCATATTTACACCTGAGTAATGTACCTTCGAGTTTGTGCTCAGAGCATTAATTTCTACAACCTCATGCACTACTTCTAAATACTCACCAGTCGGTATAATCTGCGTTCTGCTTCTAAAAGTAACATTCCTACCATCAGCCATCACCCCGGTGTTCCTCCTTCTCTTCCTAACATCTCTCAAATCTCTCCATTCCTTCAACTCCCTCAACTCCTTCTGCTTCTCTATAAAATTGAAGGCTCTCTTCTTTTCTAGAAGAATTGGATCGTTCGCTTTTCTTTCGACGAGAGGACTCCACCAATCGTTGGTGATTGTACCAGTGTTACAAACTTTTGTCTTGTCAGTTAATGTTGATTGGTTTTGCTTTGTTACGATTTTGATTCGGTGCTTTCTTGGTTGAGGGGGATCATTGTAGTTGCACGTCGTCGCAAGGCTGCAAATGGTCGTGTCTGTTTTGCTTTCATCGCTCCTTAGAGATACTGAGCTGTTAGATGTATCCGTTATTGTGTAGTCTGTTAGCTCGTCTTTCAATGCTTTTGCTACGTTTACGCCACCTGAAATAATTTCTCATTCAAATTTGTCAATCGTCTATACTCCATAGGTTTAGATAGTTATATAAAGGTAAACAAATTGTAAAATGGGTTTCTAAAGATGACACTTTCTTGTTAAAAAATACGATAAAACCAAATTAAATTTATTTTAGATTTTTACAATAGTTTCCTCTTTTATTAATCTATGTTAAACTTTATGATTTATTCTTATACTACTCTTTGTAGATGTAACTACTTGAGCACAATTTTTTAGTTAAGTTTTATAATAATAATTTTTTTTTTTGGAATCTGTCTATTGTAAAGAACCCAAACTCTAAACGTCAACGAATTATAACGTTGCTAAATTGAAGAGTACAACTGTGACGTAGCCTTACAACTGAAGTGACAGGTATTACGTTTAGTCGGTTACTTGACAGCTGTCTCACTGCCTAAACCTTTTTTTTTTTTTTTTGGGTGGGAAATCATCAAATAACTGCTCCCGCTCTGGGCGGAGCGGGAGGGCGTGTCAGACTCTTACTGACTAAAACGCACCCGTGTTCCATCGGTTGCCCTGTTGCCGGGGGCCACGATCTCCCTTTCACTGCCTAAACCTAAGGAGTTGATATGTACTAAGGCGTTTTTTAAATAGCTGAACATGAGCGTCCTTCAAACAACTATCAATTGGGATTTCAACACGTTTGATAAAATGATAATATATCAACTGTAATTAATAATCTAATTAATGTCCCACTGCAGGGCTAAGCTCTCTTCTCATACAGAGAAGGCATGACCATTGATCACCACGCCTGCTCCAGGCGGATTGGCGATTCAGGCTAATAACAGAGAATTACTCCTATCTATCTAATATCTTTAAACGAGCAATTCTTGTATACAGGGTAGCAGATACATCAACGCGAAAACTGTTAACATGAATTCAGTACATGATTCTGAACCCGGGGGCGTTCAGAACTGCTTCCGACAAAAATAACGTTAGAAAGAATTTAAAATCAGATTCCACTTACGTTTAAACAATAAGCTGCTTTCGAGAGACAGTTTATGATTCACCGCTGATTCATCGGGTTTGACATCTAAGTTAAAAATAAATATTAGTACCTACTAAGTTTCTGCAAAGTACCTACTGAATTATCTAATTCTTAATTACCTATGTTATGTTTCAAGGTAGAATAAGATGAGTACCTATATAGGAAAAAGTCTTAAAGCAGAATGGTGGCTGAAAACTTGTGTAGAAATCAGTTGTCATGGTGTGGGCATGTGATGTGGAGGAATGAGGAAAATGTGAGGATTTGAGGAAAGTTTCGATTAACAATGTGAACGGTAATAAGAGTAGGAGAAGATCGAAGAACCGATTGATGGAATGTGTGAAGGATGATATGCCTGGAAAGGAAGTGACTACCGAGATGACGACAAGCAAATTTGATGTTACGCCGACCACAAATAAATTGGGATAAGGACTGGAAACTGATGATGATCCTTCAAACTACCAACTTTGTCTTTAAATCAACCATTATAACATAGGTTAGCCTCAGTCTATATCTAGTCCAGGACATGGTCTTCTCATTATGTTGTGCCTCTACACCTGACCTGCTATCTAATTCAATCAGTCAATCTGCCTAGCCTTTTCCCAACTATGTTGAAGTCGGCTTCCAGCTGGATACAGCTGAATACCAGTATTTTACATGGAGCCACTGCCTATCTGACCTCCACACTCAGTAACTGGGTAATACGATGCCCTTTGGTAAGACTGGTTGTCTGCCTTTCGGGCTTCTGACGACCCGTAATGACTGTCAAAAGATCCACGAATGACAGCCGGGACCAACGGCTTAACGCACGGAGTCTCGGTATGTATAGATGGCCACCCATCCATGGACCAACCCCGGCAAGCGTAGCTTAACCCGATGGATCGATCCGTGCGGCTGTTATTATTTAGCCACGAGCTCCTGCCTCCTAACCTGCTATCTAATTACGTAACACATTTTCGTTAATGATTAAAAGACTGTTTCATTTTGACAGTTCAACAACATTCATTGCGTTATTTACGTTGTTGAGTAGTTTTTTTTTGAACTTATGAAGCAATGGATTGGCAATTTGTTTTAAATTGATTCAGATTGTGATTGATCGTGTATTACGCAATTAGAGTGTGACCCCCTTGCACGCCTATGTAAATATACCTTAGTCTTCTACATATATCTTAGCTTGCTGGGGGGTTTATTCCCAGTTAAATTAGGAAGTAGTGATGGGGGACGTTTTTGGGTGCTGTATTTGTTTTGTCGTTTAAAAGGTGCTGATTTGAATAGGTAGATATTTTTTATTTTATATGGATTTCGCCCGCGTGGATGTCGGAAATTATCCCACGGGAACGTAAATTATACAAGTTATTAACTATCTGTACGCCAAATTTCATCCATATCCGTTCAACCGTGTTTGAATGATTGAGTAACAAACATCCAAAACACAAACTTTCATATTTTTAATATTTTATATATGTATATTATATATAGTAGGGTTATCCAAAATAAAGTTTCTATTGTAGCAAGTGCGTATTAGTAGATACTTCAAAGGAATTGTAACCTTTTAGTTTCTTGTAATGCTTCCGAGTAGTACAGTGTGTGCTTTTGTGGGCCACCTCTGAAAACAAAAAGCTGTTTATAACATCACCATGATTTGTGCCTTTTCTTGTAGAAATGTTATACAAATTCGCTTGTAGTTCTTTTTTGTTAAATAAATTTATGATCAAGTTGTGTTGTTTAACCTCGGGCTAATTGTTCAGGTAGACAAAATGCTCACTCTCTGGCGAACAATCTTAGAGAAGACTAAGGATTGCGTTTCCACCAGAGATGTGCAAGGATGCGTAACGAAGCTGTGAAACGATGTGAGTGTTTCCACCAGAGATGTGCTAGGCCGTTGAGCGGTGTAAGGATGCGTTGCGTGGCTGTGAAACGGTGCGCAGATGAGCGCTGTGAGGATGTGTAGCGGGCTCTTTTCAGATACGATTTCTCACTCGCGTCCATCCCTAATACACATCCCTCGCACACATCCCTCGCACACATCCCGCACACACATCTATCGCACACACATCTATCGCACACATCCCTCGCACCCATCCCTCGCTTCTTTTGTACGTACAAAAATCTCGCACCAGTAAGCCGTTTCCACAGGAGCTGCGCTGAGCGAGGCTAGGTAAATGAAGCGATCCTCGCACATCTCTGATGGAAACGCAGCCTTAAGCTGTGCCAAGATACCTATTGCTTCCTCTCCCATTCCATTCGTCCCACCTGCTTAAAATGTCCCACCTGTACATGAGCTGCCTTGGCTAACCTGGAAGACACTAAAAAAACTCCAGACCAAGGTTGGTCGAAGCAAAAAAATCTGCTCAGATGGACATTCATAGATGAATATTATCAAATAACTTCTCCAGTTCTGGGCGGAGCGGGAGGGCGTCAGACTCTTACTGACTAAAACCACCCGTGTTCCTTCAGTTGCCATGTTACCGGGGGCGTCGATGACTCCGCCTTGGTGTGCAAATGTCGTGCAGTTCCACAAACGTTGGGACAATTTGCTATCGTGTTTTTCGTGCCTTTTGTCCAATAAAGACACTGATGGATGCTTTCACACAACTGATGGCACCAAGCTCGTAGTTAAATTCTGGGCCGGTTGAATTTCGAATGCCATCAAAATGCTAAGAAGTTGGTCCAACGAACGGTTCGATGTTTTGTAACAAGTGTGCAGGTAGTAGGTACTCACCTGTACCTGTATGTTGAGTTTCCTTATTAACGACGGGGCTCACAGGAGTCATCTCATTCACCACCATTGAGTTCATCAGCCTGTTCCTCGCGTTCGAGATTTTTAAACCGGAGTTTTGCGTAGCGCAAGTGCAGGTTTGGTATGGAATGATTTGTACTGCCTGGTCTGTGAAATTAAATATGGTTTTAGAGTGGTTTTAAGGGTGCAACCAGACCGCGATCGATCGACGTCGATCGCCGCCTCCAAATATGTCACGTTAAGGAGAAGCGCTAAGGAAGCCCGCGAAATTCAAATTTTCTTACGTATTTTGTAATTGCAGGTCAGTGTCAGGTTTTATCTTGATTAAAATATAATTTGCGACCGTAACAAATACGGCTTTATAGAATTAGAATCATTAGAATCAGCAATACAACTCCTTATAAGAATAATCCTAAAATGTCATGATTTCAGGAAATAGTCTTTCAATAGGATTTTAAAAACTTTATGATTATAATTCTATAAATAAATATTTAATACGGCCGCGAATTATATTTAGATAAACATACAACCTGATACTGACCTCAAATTGCAAAAAAAAAACGTCAAAAAATTTGAATCTCGCGGGCTCCCCTAATGCTTTGCCTGCGTGCATTCTGAAAGTGGGCAAAGTCGCAAATAGATCAGTCAAATATTTCGTTGTTTCGATTAAGTTGGCAATATTACTTTATAGAAATATGGAATATGACTAACTAGTCAACTAAAATATTGATAGTAAAATGCTATACATACTTAATTAATATAGTAACACCAAATATTAAGTTTTCGATGTAAAAAGTATTTGGAATCTTTCCAAATGCCCTTTTTACAATTGAGGGCGCGTTCCCAATATGTCGCGACGATTAATTTATCATTGGAAAAGTTAGTTAAGTTAATCGTGTGGTCTTATATGTGAACATTGTGGACACCTGCATTTAAATATACAAGCCGCGACGCTTTAAACGACACGATAATCTGTCGTCACGACATAGTTTTCTTCTTTTCGTGTGGTTAGTGAAGTAGCCCATGGGCACAAAATTTTGTGAACGGGCCATAAAACAATTACAACATCAATTTCGATGTTATAATTATTGCAATTCATTATTAATATTTTAGGTCACTAGTTAGCGATATTTCATATTTCCATACAGTAATATTGTCAAATTAATCAAAACAGGCAAAATATTTGACAGCTATTTGCGACGTTGCCAACTTTTAGAACAAACGCTCCAGTACCCTAAATGCGTAATACACGATCAACCACAATCTGTTTCGATTTGAAACAGATTGATAATCCATTGCTTCATATGTTGGAAAAAAAATCTGCTCAACAACGTAAATAACGCAATGAATGTTGTTGAACTGTCAAAATGAAACAAATTAGGCATAATCATTTACAAAAATAAGTTACGCAATTAGGGTACTGATTGGGGCGGTCTGCGCCCAACGTAAAGCATTTCATCCTTTATCACTTTCTACATTTTCTTTGAACCAATGCACGCTACTGGCGGCCGGCCGCTCCGCACTTTTTATGAAAATGCGCTGTGGCTAGTTACGGCTGTAATGTGCGCTTAGCTGAATATGGCACAACGTCGTCAATCGACTGCAGTTCAAGGCAAGGCTGCCTGTCCACTGGAGCGGAGCAAGGCAGCGGAGCGGAGAAATGTGCCAATATTAACCAGTAGGATCGGAGCTCTGAAATGGAGGTTAAGATTCTATTGGTTAATATTGGCAAATATCTCCGCTCCGCTTCCTTAATGACACTTGTCAAGTTTTTTGTGTGTTTGTAGGTATTGTTTTGTTTACTTGGGCCTTCGTTACAGTAATAAGTTTCCATCAAATTATTTTGTTTAAGAATAACCATGTCTACAATAAACGGTGATAATACCTGATGCTACAACCAGGGTAAAAAAAGAGTTGTTCTCAACTAAATAATTTAATGAAGTAGCAGGAATAGTAAAATAATTAATAAGCAAGAATAGCATGGGCTCACCGCACAAGCACGTAAAAGATCCAACACCTTTAACAGTTTTCTTTACATTTTCTTCATGTGTTTTTGGGTCAGTAGCTTCCAGGTTCTCGTATTGTGTTTCGCGATGACAGAAGCTGGCAGAGTCGACCATTTGACAGGGGCTAAAATGTACCATCTATCTATAACTATGAACTAATAATAAACCTGAAGAGGTTGCTTTTTTTTTGTACGCGCTAATCTCTGGAACTAGCAGCGCAATTTTTGAGGAAGGTTATAATAGGCATAGGTATTAACATCACGCTACAACCTTTAGGAGAAGGGTTAAAAGAAAAAAAAAGAAAAAAGAAAAAGAACGCTAACTGAAGTAATAGCGCGTGCGGGCGACGCGATGCGACGAGGTGGGTCGGGGAACGAGAAATTTTACGTGAACGAAGTCGCGAGCAGATGCTAGTGTGTTATATTCTAAGAGCATAATTATTACCGACATTTCTCAGAATCGTAATGGGATGCAGTGCGCACTGCATGAACTGTATCGGAACCGAATCAGAGAAATGTCGGTCGATAGCAGACGTCTTCATACTATTTCGTATGGAGGGTGTTCCACTAGAACAGGGGTTCCCAACCTTTTCACAAACATTCTTTTAAAATCCCCCAACTTTCTTTTAAAATCACTACGTAAGTAACTCAGGGGGAGTTACTTTGTCGACTTTTGCAGAAAAGCATAATCTAAGAATGAAAAGCGAGCGAAAGTGAGGTCAAAAGTGTTTACACCCCCTTGGATAGATTAGATTTTCTTTTGATAATTCAAACATAAGTCGATTTTTGCAGAAAAACTTAAGAAAGTAACATGTAAAAGCGAGCAAACCGAGCTCGAAAAATGTGGCCCATTCATACGCAAATAGAAAAACTTATTTTGTTGAATTATGCAGAAAAGCTGAACTTCATTTTACAGCACCTATGTAAGTATTATGAAAAGTCTTAACCTTTTCTAGTACCAAGAACCTATACTATATATACTATACCTATCTATTGTCAAAGTTTATGTTTTTTGTGAATAAAAATTTATTATTATTATTTTGGTGTAACTTTTGAACCCTCAACATGCTCAGTATAATTGTTAAGTTAAAAGTAATAAAGAGGAAACGACTACAAAGATAGTGTTCGCCCGGGAGGGCGCGCGTTATACGTGCGTTCGACGTGGACCCGCGTAATTCGTTAATGTTATATAGAAATTAATACAATTTTATTGAGCGCCCAAAAGCACGCCTCGGGCTCGGGCGCCTGTTATGTTATAACTAGGGCCTTTCTTATTCATAGCTAGGGCCTATGGAAGGATTTCTGAAAATTCGACTATAAGGGGTTAAATAGGGGATGAAAGTTTGTACGAAAGTTCCTCTTTTTACCGACTGGAAATTCCAGGTACAGTGCGTGCCACTAAGGATGAGATTTGACACACCACGTGGTTTGACTTGCGTAGTAGACTATTTATGGGTCTCTTTAGCGGTATGAAGTCCGCGCCGGGGCGTCATCGGGGCGGCGGAAGGAGCGGCGGGAGGTGCGGTCAAGTCTCATCTTTCGTGGCGCGTATTGTACACGGCTTGTTCCGACAGAATTTCGAACGTTTCGAATTTGAATCGCCTATGGAACTCTGATTGAAATCGGACGCAGTGAGCAAAATATACTTTCTACCTTTGATTATTTTATGTCTAGATAGAGGACACTAAAGCGGACTAGACACTATTAGTAATAATGATATTAATATTACTGTCATTCCTTTCAGTAATGACGTACAATTATTAAAATGTATAAATCACATCATTCCAACCACCATACTGTCATGGGGTCCAGACACTATCAGTAATAATGACATTACTACTGACAGTGTGGTGGTTGGAATGATCCAATATCCTTCAGTAGTTATGAAATTACTTGAATGTAATGTCATTAGTGTCTAGTCCGCTTAAAGTTAGTTTTTTAATTCCAGAGAATAATTTGACAAAAGTGATCGACCATTTTCACACTGCGATGATAACGACACCGACATATCGTAAACTCGGACGGCAACGATATCGGCCGACAATATCGGGACGATATCAATATTTGACAAGATGTAACCAACAGCTTATTGTCATGCACGTACACAGCAGCCTCGAATAGTTGCGTTGCGCCAGCAAAAGATTACATCGACGCGCGATTCCAAAAGTGTAATAATGTATTAGAGGTAATAATGGCAGCAGTGAACAAGTGCACAGTGTGCAGTGTCGTCCGCCGATATCGGCACGACAATCAATGTCGGCGACGATACCGTTGGCAACACCGACACAGTGTGAAAGCGTTTAGTATAAATTGTGTGAAACTACCAGTCCGACGATATCGTGTCGTTATCGTTATCATCCAATGTGAAAACAGCCATTGTTGTTTGTTTTTTCAATTTTGAGTTTGTCTTTTCCACCTGTCAAATTAGTCGACTCTCTAGACATTGTGCCCGTCAAGATAGAGGGACCAAGTCTTGGATTTTAAATCTGCCTACATAAAAGTTTAATACAGTAAATCTACTATTTGCTACCTATGCAATTATATTTTAGCTATTTTAATGTATACGTAGTTATTTAACAAAATCCTTGGTCCTTCCACTTTGACGTCAAGATGCGAGGGACCAAACATATAACCCTGATCGGCGGAGTATTCTACCTACATAATATTACAATAAATTAATTCTACTTTAAAAATATGAAATTTGATTGTCACTAAAATGAATCGTTTGAGAATTAATATCGACCATAAATAAACGTTGGTCCCTCCGTAATGACGATTCAACAGTTTGGTCAGACATGTTAATGGCTAATTTTCAAAGTATTCATATTTAGTACCTATTTTCTACCTTTAGATTATGCAAATGTCTTACGTTAAAGATTAACTTTAAAAAAAAAACTTGTTTTTATACTTATTTGCAAACAAGGTGTAATTGAAATAACTGTAACCCAAAAGGATAATTTAACTCATTATTATAAACAACTTTTGCAATAGAACCAACTAAACAGTCGCCAAAAAAAAAATCTTGTGTTCCAAACATTTTGTCCGTGACATTTAAAAATAAATGTATGGAATCGCACATTTTTTCGTGATTTACGAAGTGAAGTATTAATGTTTGAAATTCTGTAACACGCGTACGAGCGCGTGCGAGCGTGCGTTCGAGTACGCTGTACTGGTACACCGTCTAAATATTTGTTTGCTACACCGGTCGACATCATTACGTCGGTGCCGGTTGTCGCTGAAAACCAGCGCTGGGGCTGTCTTGCACTGAACATATAAAAGAGGTTAGAAGGGCCTTGTGGGCGGGGCACGCGCGCCGCGGTTATGAGCAAATGCTCAATATCAACCGAAATTTACTTTACCGGCCAGCAATCGCGCTCTTGTTTTGACAGCGAACGTGAGCTCCGCAAAAAATATTAAATTATGCCGTTTTGCGCTATTATAACGTGTCGGAAAAGAAGTCAGGTGTGTAGTGTAGCACGAGAAGGGATTTCTTTCCACCGGTAAGTCCAAAAACATTAAAATACTTGTGATATTTGTAATTTTAACATTAGCATTATGAAGTTTGTAGACAAACACGATATAATCGTAAGCAGACGAATAGTAATACATTGCTTGCAATAGATGGGTACCATATTGCACTACGTGAGCGATCGCGCAATGTATTACGTTCACTGCGAGAGTCCCGAGTACCGAACCAAAGGTTCAATTCCACGAAATCTAGGCATATCGATAGTGCTGTGCCCATTTGTAAACAATGTCGATAATTACTATGATACAATTGATTATTATCGATAGTACACTTTATAACTAAAATAATATTATTTATTACGACCAAAATTACGAGGTTTTTGTATTTTTTTTTTGTATTTAAGTTTTATGTAATTTTTCAATTGAAACTGACATATTATGATTTAATATGTTTTAGGTTTCCAACAGATCCAGGTATAAGAAAACTGTGGATTGAGACAACTGGTAGAATTGATTGGATCCCTACTAAATGTAGCACAATTTGTTCGCAACATTTCGATGATGATAATTATACAGGGTGTCCAGTAAATAGCACGACATACTGCAGGGGGTGATAGCTTGGGTCACTACCTATCAATACAACACAATATATGTTCAGCAAAATCTTACGGATTTTTTTTTCACCACTGTAGGTTAAACTTAAGTGATAAGAAAATAGTTCTGTGCAAATTTAAACAAAAAATAGTATTTCTTGAAAACATTCTTGTCTTTGATAGAAAAAAGACTTATCAATGAGTAAAATAACTATTCACGAATGATTTGATGTAAAAAAAAGTACTAGAAAAGGATTTTTTCATTACGAGATGCTTAAAAATCTGTTTCAAGGTAGAGATTTTTCGGTATTTCGGAAAATTTTGTAAAACTGTAAATCCGTAAGATTTTGCTGAACATATACTGTGTTATATTGATAGGTAGTGACCCTAGCTATCACCCCCTGCAGTATGTCGTGCTATTTACTGGACACCCTGTATAACAACAAAGTCAAGGAAAAGAAACTTAAAATCAGGAGCTTATCCGCAAAAATATATCGTTATGTGTTGTGCAGTAAGTAAACTGATTTTATGTTTTAGAAAATTTTATTTTAGTCTCGTCAGTTAATCAGTTTTTTGTCTAAAAATGGCGACATCAAAATCATCTTTTATATTAATTTTTATAAAACTTCTGGTTGAAAACGAAGGAAATTGAAAATTATGCCTTTTTCTTTACGTTTTTTTTATACTTCTTTGATTGCTTTTTTTTTTAACGTGGTAAAATCATCAAATGAGTCCTCCCACCCAGGGCAGAGCGGGAAGGACTGTCAGACTCGTACTGAATAAAATCCACAGTGTCCTTCAATAGCCATTTACGTACCGGGGTCACGGTAAATCATAAGTATATTAGTGTTAGATTGCATTTCATTTTGAAAAACTCCAATTTAAAAGAGAGCATTTCAGGGACAATATTTTTTTTCTTTTTGAACGTGATAAGCACCGGAAATGTAAGGTTGAGAGGCAACCCACTTTCTCTAATAAACAAATAAAAAACATGGAATATATATTTACCATGTTTATTATTTGTTTATTAGAGAAAGTCATCAGTCCATTGGGAGGACTCATTTGATGATTATACCACGATAAAAAAAGTCATCAGTCCATGTTAATAATTAAATTGGTTTTAAAATTCAGTTTTGTATTTTTTATTTGTTTCACTTTTATTTATTTGTTTCTATATTCGCATGAATACATGTTTACAACATGCATTACAGAAGTCCACATAGTCCACAATACTTGTAAAGAAAGAAGCAAGATTACATTAATTTTATCGATATCAATAATCGATAGTTTAGTCGTCCTACCATACATGAGCTTTTACGCGTGTATGAGTGTACGTCAAACGCAGAGTTTGCGTTAGTGTGAAAACCAATAGTAAACTCACGATCAAAGTGCGTGTTGTTTATTTGTGTGCGTAATCCGCGTAGGCATTGGTCTCTTGCTTGTAGTGAAGTTAAAGAGTGGGAGATAAACGGCGACACGCGTTCTGATGCAAATCCGAAACTATTTCCTTTCTAACCTCTTTTATATGTTCTGTGCTGTCTTGCATAGGGTCGTAGCATAATGCTGAGCGATAGCCGATTTGCGTGGATGTGACGCATCCTTCCCCCAACTTTTTCTCATTTTTGTATTTTAAACTTTTTTTTTGTGTCATGTTTACCGCAAATAAACGTTTTATCTTTCTTTTCTTTCATTTGCTACCTTCAGAGTATGCGAAAACTGTATACAAAAATAGAACTTTAATGAAACAAATATTATTATGTATTAAAATAAAACGTAATACCTATTTTGGAAAAAATAAATAATCTGATTAAATTTAAGTTTATTCATCGTAATTAATTTATTTATACAGTTTAAATATTCACAAACTTTTTAGGTATATAAAGAAATGTAGGCCTCTTACTAAAAATTTTAAAACAAATATCTGCATCTGCATATCTGACAAAGCGTGTTGAAAAATAATACATATCACTAACTAAACTACCTATTTTAAACAAAATGTAAATGTAATAAGTTCAACTGCTTCGTTGGTTTGATGGTCGCAAGCGCTGATGAGCACGATTCCCATGTCGGAAAAGTGTTTTCCTATCAGGAATTTTTCAGTAGCAGCTCCAAGTTTGGATTCGTCTGGATGGCAATAAGTTCGCCCCCTATTACATGGGGCTTAAATATAGCCGTAGCGTGATGTTAAATAATGCCTATAACTTTCCTCAACAATTGGGCTATCAAATGCAAAGAGTTTTTCAAATCCGACTGGTAGGAAGACAGGTGGCCAGCAAACAAACAAACAAAAAGCAAACAAACTCTTCACCTTTATTATATTATAAGTATAGATACGTATCTGCAGATTCTGCATCCCGTCACGGGGGTTGGAGGGTGAGAGTTACAGATTTGTGCCCGTCAAGATAGAAGGACCAAGTCTTGGATTTCAAATTAGCCTATATTATAACAGTTTAATACCGTAAATATACTATTTGCTACCTATGCAATAATATTTTAGCTACTTTAATGTATACGTAGTTATTTGGCAAAATCCTTGGGCCCTCCATTTTCACGTCAAGATGGAGGGACCAGATGGATACGCTGGTCGGAGGAGTGTTCTACCTATAATGACCTATATAATATTTTAAAAAACCCTGTTCACTCCGAAAGGGGCTCATAGGTGCTGCAATACTGCCGGGGTGCGAAAAAGTCTAAAAGGGAGATCGTGGCCCCCGGCAACATGGCAACTGAAGAAACTCGGGTGTGTTTTAGTCAGTAAGAGTCTGACACGCACTCCCGCTCCGCCCAGAGCGGGAGAAGTTATTTGATAACTTACCACACAAAAAAAAAACAGTCTCTAGTGATGATGAGTGAAAGTGATAAACAATCTAATTATTATTGAAAATAAATAAGTATTTAAAAATATAATTTTTAGTACAAAAATTACCCCATATTCATAAAAAAAATAAGTAAATTTTCAACAGGGGTCATAAATTATGACTTGTAGACACCCGCTAAACAACGGCCGCCCGCGCCCCATGTAATAACATGTAAACAAAATGAAAAAAAACCCTGTCCGATCCGTAAGGGTGTTGTTAGGTATCGTACTGAGAGTCTATTTATGTGGTAATTTTAAGGACAACCGAAAAAAAAAATCGTGGATTTTTTTCAATTGTGGCGCGGGCAGCCGTCATTTAGCGGGTGTCATTAGCTACGAGTTAAGCTTGTTTTGAATAAAAAAATTGACTTTTATACAAACAACTTAGTACCTATTATAAGTCATAACTTATGACCCCTGTTGAAAATTTGCTCATTTTTAATGAATTTCGGGTAATTTTGGTTACTTTACTAAAATTGTGATTTTTAAATAGCAATAACTTTTTTATTATTTATTACTTAGATTACTTACTTAGATTTTTTATTAATTTTTGGTAATGATATAGCAGTATCTATGGGCCCCTTTCGGATCGGACAGGTTTTTTTTACATATTGTATAATTATCATCTTTCCAACTCTCGCAAGGAAATTATCGCATCTCGACGGTCGAGGCTCTTTCCCTTTGTAACGGTGCTCTAAAGAAATTATAACTTACCGTGATGCCATCTCAGGTTTTACCAGAATCTGAATTCCTCTGTCCACTAGAACTAATAAAATAATTACTTATCACAATCAAATTCCTGCAAATAGGATTCCTTGACAGAGATTAAAATATTATCTTTCCTAAATCACGAATGCTAAATAATCCCAATTGCATGTTCATCGGTTCTCCTAATAACTCAGTTAACAGCTAACTCAGGGTTAATCAAATAATTCATCTTGCGCCACCAATCGACTGCAGTTCGGTTAGCCAAGATGACACTTGTCTAGTTTTTGGTGTATTTTGGGGCTTATATATAGGAAACAAGTTCGATCTAATTTGTTTAAGAATAAATATGACTACAATAAACGGTGATAATACCCTGATGCTGCAACCACGGTAAAAGAAGTAAACAAATATAGCTTCTCAACTAAATAGTTAGTTTATATTTAGAAGCAAGAATAGCATGGGCTCACCGCAATTGCACGCGAAAGATCCAGAAGCTTTAGTAGCTTTATATCCTTTATGTGTTTTTGGGTCAGATGTTTTTGTAGCATTTATTTTTGAGTCAGTAGCATCCCGCTTCTCATATCTTGCTTCGTCAAGACACCATTTGTTACAGTTCTTTATGGGCTCAACGCACGGACACATGAATGATCCGATAACTTTAACAGCTTCTTTTTTTTTTATTTGCTTTAGGGTCAGTAGCATCCTGCTTCTCATATTGTACTTCGCGATCACATTTGTTGCCATAGTCGCAGTCGATCACTTGACAGGCGCTAAAATGTACCATCTATTTGTATACTAATAATAAAGCTGAAGAGATTTTTTCTTGTTTGTTTGAACGTGCTAATCTCTGTAACTACCAGTCGGATTTGATCAAATCTTTGCATTTGATAGCCCAATTTTTAAGGAAGGCTATATACTAGCTGGCATCACGTCACGAACGCTAAGCGGAAACGAAGTAAACGTAGCGTGGGCGGGCGATGCACTGAGAGGAGGTGGGTCGGGGGAACAAGAAACACGTGGACGAAGTCGCAGACAGATAAATATTCTTAGAGCATAAATAATACCGACGATTTTCCAGTTCATGCAGTGCGCATTGCATGAACTGTATCCGAATCGAATCAGAGAAATGTCGGTCCATAGCAGACGTCTTCATACTATTTGGTATGGTGGGTATTTAAGTAGAACTAGATAATGTACTTAATAAAAATCTTAAATTTATTTACTGACAGACAACGCACAGCCTATACCACTGGGTCTAGAAACATGATATTTTGCACAAGAGACCCTTATTTAACGAAAGTTAACACTAAGGCCCTAATTATAGCAGGCGCCCGAGGCGCTCTCTCTCTCGTTCTCGGCGCGTTGGACGCGCGTCGAACGTAACAAGATGTGCACATTTTGGCGAAACTTTTAAACCTTCTACACTCTCAGTATAACCGTGTTTCTTTTAAGTTTATTACTGATGCATAGAAAACGACTACGAAGATATAGTAGTCGCCCGGGATCGCGCGACATACGCGCGTTCGACGCGCATATTACGCGGATCCGTAATTCGTTACATAGAAATTAATAAAATTGCATTGGGCACGCAAAAGCACACACGGAACTCGCCTCGCCTCTGAAACTCCGATTGCAATCGGATGCAGTGACCAAAATATTCTTTCAACCTTT
Source organism: Omphaloscelis lunosa (assembly GCA_916610215.1). Classification (NCBI taxonomy): domain Eukaryota; kingdom Metazoa; phylum Arthropoda; class Insecta; order Lepidoptera; family Noctuidae; genus Omphaloscelis; species Omphaloscelis lunosa. Next base: position 3,365,445 of record OU744266.1, on the reverse strand, counting down.
GATTAGGTATTTATATTTCTAGATAGTGTCGCGTTGCAAAAGAACTAAAACAACCAACTTTGTTATGCTGGTATGCGTGAAGCTACGTCTTAACTCGCGCCACGTCATTGTGCTGTCATTGTGCTTTTCTAGTGTGCATGCATTTGGCGGCTAATCGTTGGACGCTATTTTTTCGACAAGTTAACAGCTTTAACTGACTGTCAATCTAGACATTTATATCTTTGCTTTCAACCTTTTGATTGTCACAGTCAAAAATTATGACAAGCCGAATTGTGTCACGCACTTCCAATTCTTTTTCTTTTAGAATGTGTTGGGTACGACTTGTCTTGTCATGTAAATGTGTTTTATTGGTACGTATATAACTAGCTTTTGTCCACGGCTTCGTCCGCATGGATGTCGGAAAATATCCCACGGTGACGTATTGCCGGGATTAAAAGAACCGTATGTGTTAATCCAGGTTATAAACTATGTGTGTACCAAATTTCATTCTAATCCGTTTAGCCGTTTTTGTGCTAATAACAAACGACAAACGGACAAAAATTCTGAAAACTATATTTTCGGTATCAGAGTCGTGGCCACCCTTGTAACAATTACTTATTTCAAGAATATTCAATTTTCAGTTTTGACTTCGTTACTATTTTATTTTATGTATATGTCGCAGTATTGGTTCTCCTTTTCATCCTTCTACGCAGGGACTGAATTACCCAAAAATTAAGGTACCTTTATATTTCAGTATGACGTCATACAGTTAAATAAGGGTTACCGAAATATTTCGGTAACGTTCTTTTTTTCAGTAGCGAAATTTAGAGGTTGGAAATGCATACCGGTATATTTCGGTAGAAGTACTATATAAACTTTATAAATGTTTCGGTAGCAGTACCTTAACCTTTATAAATAGGGGTTTTTATTGACGCACCGCCACCACACTGTCGTTCACTTGCTGTTTGTAACTCAGTATTGGTTTTTATTTCCGATCGGCAGGACACGACTGTGTAAGCTCCAGCGCCGCGCCGTTTCTCATGTTTTTCGGTACCGAAATCATATAAAGGTTAAATAACGGTTTAGCCCAACCTTTATTAATAAAGGTATCTGTATAGTTCAACCTTTATTTTAAACCGATACCGGTATATAATTGAGGTATCTTAACCTTTAACCGTAACCGCTTTCAGTCCCTGCTTCTCTACGTATATCCTGTTTGCGAGTCTAGCAAGAACATTCTCGCATCAGCGGTCGAGGCTCTTTCCCCTTGTAACGAGGCTCTATAGAAATTATTTAACTTACCGTGATTCCATCTCAGGCTTAACCATAATCTGAATTCCTTGGTGCGCTAAAAATAATAAAATAATTACTTGTCACCTCAGACCAAAAAAAAAACCAAGACATGGCGTTGCGAACAATACAGTGAAGCATGCCAAAACTACACCTCCGCTCTGTGCATACACGCTCACACGCACACATTTATAACCATTTACAATCAAACTACACCTCACTAAGTGCACACATGTTTACGAAACCGACTTCACGTCACTGTTGACAGCGCTATGTCTTTGTTTTTTATTTGGTCTGAGCTTGTCACATAATAAAATAGGATTTCTAGACATAGATGAAAAGATTATCTTTCCTAACTCAAGAATGCTAATTACTACCTACTTTTAGGCTAAATTCACTTGTAACACGCGTCAATGCACTATCAGGGAGTTCAGATGACGAGCGCTAACGCGCGTTGCAGGAGTACAAAAATGCAAAAAAAACGTGCAATCGCGGTCAAAGCGCGCGCTCAACTGAACAGCAAACGGACGTTACGAAAAGAGTTCGTCAACGAGCGATCGCCTGCGTCTAGAGACTTTTTCTCTGAGCGTTGCGTTAACGCTCGCCGAAGCGCGTTAACGCGCGCATGTGACAGGTTGTTAGGTAAATATCAGGATGTCTAGACGCGCGATTTGAAAACGCGCGAACATAACCTTAAGGCTGTCTGTCCACTGGAGCGGAGCGAGCCAGCGGAGCGAAGAAATGTGCCAATATTAATCAATAGGAAGCTCTGAAGTGAAGTTTAGTCATTGGTTAATATTGGCACATTTGTCCGCTCCGCTGTCTCGCTCCGCTCCAGTGGACAGGCAGCCTTAATCGTATGGTACAGACTATCATACTGAACAATTTTCTCTATGAGACCAACATCATAATCGCGAGAAAATTATCAACAGTCCCATACAAAACTTTAATACCCACTCGATCAAAATGTATGTGACAGTTGATAATATTCTCGCCCCATGGAGACACTTGGTCAGTTTCATGGTACAACCTAAATGTAAATAAGACCACACATATCAGCACGCCTAGCATGACCATAATAGAAAGAAAGAAAGAAAGGAAATACATTACACAAAAAAATTAAAAATCAAAATCAAATAAAAAGTGTATAGTATCGCACTATACACTTTTTATTTGATTTTGATTTTTAATTTTTTATCTGCTGTTAATTATATTGTGTGCTTTTTGGTCTGTGCTACATAAATGTATTTCCTTTCTTTCTTTCTTTCTATTATGGTCATGCTAGGCTTGCTGATATGTGTGGTCTTATTTACGCATCTAGTAAGAAACAGGTTTTGTCGAAGGAAGAATAGACAAAATGACATAAACAATCATAATCTGTCATTTTTTCTATTCTACCGTCGACAAAACCCGTAGAAAACCCGTTTCTATGGTTGTCATACTACGCGTGCTGATACACCCTGTTTATAGGATGCTTATTTATCTCGGCTTAGTTGTGTAAATTGTTTTGTTTTGTTTTCTTTTTAAACCACTACGTTGAAGCTCTTAGCCTGCATCTCACCTGTTTGACCCATTTCTCTTTGTTTCCTCCGTAGTTTTTCTTTTCGTTGACATTCCTCAAGCTTGGCCTTTTCCTGTGCACACATGGCATCTTTTATTGCTTCGGTTACCTCTGTTTCAACTGTAAGTTGCGTGTCTCTATCTTTTTGTGTTTGCGTTTGACATCCGACTGGTGTATTTGTGCAACATTTGTTAGCTTCCATTGGACGGTTCGTATTAGTTTTTCTGAATTTTTTACCGATTTTTTTCTTCTTACTCGATTCTTTGTGTCTCTGTTTTGCATCGCGTTTATTTGGACAAGTATCCACGGTGCAAGAAGGTCCAAATAGGGAGGAACAGAAGTTTTTCAACATACTAAGAGGATTTTTCGTTCTATAAATATAAATAAATATAAAATAATTATAGGCTTCTAGCTACCCGGCCCTGCTTCGACGTGAGCAAAACAACAAGATTGCTTTATTGTAGTTACAAATAAACTTAACGGAATAAATTTCCTAAATTATGGTGAAATCCAGATTAACATCCGTTGAGGAGTCTAGAAGTCACACAAAAAGATTCGAAAAGCGACTATAATTTATAAAATGTAAAGAAATAGATATAGAAGTACTTAAATAATTATTATGACTGAATGACGATATTATGTTACTATTATATTTACCCTGGTATATCCGAGAAAGATCTGAAATGGGAAAGAATGTTGGTTCAAAATCGCTCGTTAGAATAGACAAAAAGAAAGTATTTAAAAAACAACGCCCGACTGGTAATTTTGGTATTGCAGGCCGAGAAACCAATAATTTGAAAAATATTGTTTAGCTTTTTTTCTCCCCCTGTTGTAAAACATCACACGCCTAAAACATTACATTCTCTTGTGCCTAAACGGACCCTGGCACTCGCCGGCCACTACCGCGGCACCGCTGCACCGGTCGCTTCGCTCGGTCGGCTCGTGCGTTGTGTGTGGTCATTTGCTACTTCATTTTTAGCCAAGGAGTTACAGCTACACTTAAGTTTAGCCGGCTAAAGATGAAAGAAATTAACATTAGCCTCTCCTCAAAAATAAACTCAAATTAAGCAGACTAATAATGAATAATGTTAAGTATAATTCCACACCTGTGTTTGGCCGTAACATATGTATTTGGAATTGACTCATTACTAGCTTTGATTTGATAGCAAAATTGATGTAAATTATTATTTTTTAAACCGTCCCCTCCCTTTTTTGTATTTGCAGGTGCAATATATAAATATTATATAGCATTTATGTTACTTCCACAATTAAGACGAATTTAGCGACACCTCATATCTTAAAATCCATCAAGCCGTTTAGGCTACAGAGCGTGCCAAAGAAATAGACATACATACATTCTCTTGAAAAACATTACCCTCCTTCTCGACACACACAAATATTATAAATTTTCCTCACTTTTTCACATGTTCCCATTTTCTTTGTAGATCTTCATAGATATCACACTTGCAGCGTCTAGTGATTTTTTCTTTTTTTTCCGAACTGCGGGAAACAACTGAGGGACAAGAAAATATTTGTTATCTATTAAAAATACATTTTATCCATTTTTTTTTTACAAAAGTCACTTGTTCAAATTAGGCTGAGAATCAGCACTTTTTGAACGTCAAAATCACATTGTCCCGAAAACACCCGCCCTTTGCCACGTCCGGTCCACGTCCTACGGTCCGGTCAACTCGAACATATTTTATGTAATGTATGATGTATGTAGTATTATATTATCTGTGGTTGTGTTATGTATTTGATCGGACTGTACATAGGAAGGTAGGACGCAGAACGCATCCAGTGTTACAAGTCCCTTAGTGTTACTCCCACTGCTGGGCAAAGTCTTCTAAGGGGAAGGCTTTCCACTATTCGAAGTGTGTTGCCTCTCCGAACAATCTCCCATTTAAAACGACCCTCAGTCATCATGCCAGCGCAGCGTCTCTCCTAAACGACTAGAATTCATCGCCTTTACACGTATTTTTTTAACCGACATCTTAAAAAAAAGGAGATTGTCAATAATTCGTCGTTTAAATTTATAGTTTAATTATTTTTACCTATTGTGGTTAGTAATTTTATTTTAGGTGTATCTAGGTCTTCACTTAAAATTATACAATTAATTAATACAAAATAGTGTAAAACATTTTAAAAGAGTAACAGTGGAGTTTTTTGCCTATTCTTCTCCATACGAAAACTACCTTTTGGAAGGGGCGACTAGAATCATTTTTTTTTTTTTTTTGTAAAATTTGAAATAAATTATTTGACTGTGACTTCGTCCGTATTTTTTTTTTCTATGTGGATGATGTGACTCTTATTTACATAGCAGGTTGTGAAATTCAAATTTGTGTGTGATAGCTACCACAACTAAAAAGCGAAAAATAAATACTTTCATACAAAAAAAAAAAACGTATTTAAAAAAACACCGCAAAGTGAAAAAATCTTTGATTTCAGAAATCGGTAGCAAAATGATGGCTAACGTATCGAATATAATTCTATTCGACGTCGTCGTATGTCGACGATAATTAGTTAGTCTGGGTGATCTTTCGAAATAGTTTGCAACTTTTGCTTAACATGCGAACTAAACTAAATGTTAGCTTCTCATTACCAAATATACCTCAAGTGGGTCTAAATCTAAAACTTGATGGCAAGAAACTAGATGCAATTACGGAAACTATATTTTTAGGAATTCGATACTTTAGATTCAAAATTGCAATAGGGCCCCACATTACAACTCTTTCAGGTAGATTAAGTTTAGCTGCAAATGCAGTAAGAAAAATAAGGCAGTTTAGCCACAGTTAGGTTAGTATACTTTTCCTATTTCCACACTAAGTATTATATTATGTCTAATGGTGTTCTGCTGTGGTGATCGTTAGCTGACGTAGATTCAATTTTTATGTTATAAAAGAGGGCAATCCGCGCGATCTATAAAATGGGTCCTCGCGACTACTCGCGAGTCCCTTAGAAACAAATTCAAAGAAATATACTATAATATACTGACTCTGCCTTCTCTTTATACTCGTATCTTAGAAAGTATTTTGTATGTTCGAAAAACTTAGGAGTTTTCAAAATAAGAAGCGATTTCCAGACCGACGAAGTAGATATAAAAATTGTGATACCCAAATGTAGATTAACTAATCAAGCAATTCATTTCTTTACAGTATCCACTTTTATAATAAGTTACCAAAGTTGGTTACAGAACTTAGCGAAGGAATGTTCAAAATCCACATCAACAAAGCAGACTACGTTGAAAACAAGGAAGTTTGGCAATAATTCCTTCTGCACATCCGGCTTCCTTCGGGAGCAGTTAATAGACTCTTACATAATTATGCCGTTAATGAGTTATGTGTCTATTAACTGCTCCCAAATAAATAATTGTTTATCTTTTACATTCTTCCTTGACATAATAATCTTATTATTAAAATTTGACATTGTATACCAACAATTTAATTTCTACTCTTTATTAGTGGCTTTTGTTGACACGATAATTATTCAGTTTTGTTACAGTTGTAGGTAATAGCAATCATGTCAATAGGTTTTTATTATTTTATTTATCTTTTACATAGATTCTTTCTATTTTGTGAATGCGAGAAAGTTGTAGGCTTAGTGGACTGTAGATTTGTTGATCATTTTCTATTTTGAAAAGTACCTGTACCCTAATTGCGTAAGTTATTTTCGAAAATGATTATGACAAATTTGTTTCATTTTGACAGGTCAACAATATTCATTGCGTTATTTATGTTGTTGAGCAGATTTTTTTCCAATTTATGAAGCAATGGATCAAATCGAAACAAATTGTGATTGATCGTGTATTACGCAATTAGGGTACTGGTATTTGTTGAAAGGCCTACATTGTCCTCCCATATCTATTGACACTGTTATTTGAAAATATTGTAAAAGCCAATTATTTTTAAAAGAGTAACCGTTTCTTAGCCCGAAAGTCTGACAACCAGTCTTACCCAGGGGTATCGTATTACCTAGTTACTGGGTTGTGGAGGTCAGATAGGCAGTCGCTCCATATAAAATACTGGTATTCAGCTGCATCTGGGTAGACTGGAAGCCAATCCCAACAAAGTTGGAAAAAGCCTAGGCAGATTGATAAAAAAAAAATGTAAAATGTTTTTATTTCTCGCTTTTTAGTGGGTGGTTTGAAATTTATCTAAGTTACAATAGCCTAATCTCAACTGCTCATCACCTTTTACAAAATATTGCTTTTCCCGATGCAGGGACGTTAATCGTTGAGGAGTTCTTCTGGTACTTCACCATAGGTAGCTCCACTTCCATATGCATTGTGACAAACATAAATTGCATTGAAATAATTATTATTGAGTAGGTAATTCCGGTGGCTATTTGTGGTCTTCATCATTAGTTCCACTTCACCAAATGGGGCTTTCCAAGAGCAACTGCACAAATTACTATAAAAAATAACCAAATTGCTATAGGTGTGCCTATAATATTTGAAGGGTTCCCTCGATTTCTCCAGGATACCATTATCAGATCCGGGTTTCCATATCAAAGTACTAGGTACTCTTGGGATATCTCCTTTCCAACAAAAAATAATCATTAAAATCGGTTAATAAACGACGAAGTTATCCGCGAACAGACATTAAAAAAAATATACGGTCGAATTGAGAAACCTCCTTTTTTTAAGTCGGTTAAAAAACCAAAGACACCCACTTTCGAAACGAAATTTTAAAATAATTTTCACCTCGCAGTGATTTTTTTAAATTCCTTTCTTTTTGTCTATTTTGTATCCAATAATTTTTAAATCTAAACAAATAAATAAAAAAATAAAATACTTTGCAGTTTAAAGCCGCCGCCGTGTCACCACCGTGTGAAATCTGTGAACATTGCGTATTGCCTAAAAGAAATACCTAATGCGCCGACTCAAAAATAAATTAATGAAGATTTAAAAATACTCACTGATTTCCTTTACTAGAAAAGACGAGATATCGCTGTCGGAGATTTTCTTCAGGTGTGAATTTATCTCCTCGGAAGGTACCTTGAATAACAAGATAATGTTTTATAAAGTTAAGTACCTACTAGCTTGCGCTCCGCGGTTTCACCCGCATAAGTCTCGATCAGGGATGTTAAGGAGCTCCGTAACCGTAACCGAAACTACCGGATATTCGAAATAAAAATCTATCCGTAACCGTAACCGAATCTGATATAAAGGTTTCGGATAATTTCGGATAGGGGCGGAGTCTAAATTAGACACGTTATGACAGGTTTTTCTGCCCGGCCGAGCCGGCACACTAGCCGCACGCGTCACTTGCATGTTTTTTTATATCTTATTTCTGTTATACTTTTACAATTTCGTAAAAATCTAATATCCGTAACCGAAAACTATCCGAAACTAACGGATAATCAGAAATCATTTCAAATCCGTAACCGTATCTGAAACCGGTATAATATTATTTCTATATCCGTATCCCTATCCAGATCCGAAATTTCATATCCATAACATCCCTAGTCTCGATCCCGTGGGAATATCGATCTCAGGTCTACCCAAGTGCAAAATGTCAACAAGCAAACAAACAAACTCACTTTCGCATTTTTAATATATGTATTATTATATGGTTATGATATTTGGTAGTCTATTGTATGGAAAAACGGGATCTCATGTTCAGTAAAGTATTGAAGTATGCTGTTATAACATAAAATATTTATAAAAAATAAAAGTTATACATACTAAAACCCACCTACGACAAAATCGCCGACTAAAAAGGTATAAACAAGATATCACAGACAGACAACTAAAAAATCCGGAATCACACGTTATGTTAGGGCTAAATTGAACGGAATACGTGTGACTTGGGGCTGAAATTCCTTAATTTCTCATAGTATTTTGAGCCTTGTCTGACTCACACGTCTCACGTAATAGTAAAACACACCAGTAACGGATCCAGAGGGGTTCAAGCCCCCCCCCCCCCCCAGAAACATCTGAGTTCTTCCGTGAAAAATCTATTCTATATCTTTTTAGCAATTATTACACCACCAATGGTATCGTCAAAATATTATATTTTCAAGAGTATGTTTTCCATTGACTAATTTGCGAAAAGTAATTCGAGAAGGCTTTTTATGCATTACCTAAGCAAAATGAAATGGTGTGTGCTTTTTAGTGTTTACTTTGCTAAAATCTACTCTCAGCGGTGTCAAGCCGCCGGGGGTGCGAAGAAAACCGAAAGGGAAATCGTGGCCCCCGGCAACAGGGCAACCGAAGGAACGCGGGTGGGTTTTAGTCAGTAACAGTCTGACACGCCCACGCTCCGCCCAGAGTGGGAGAAGTTATTTGACCATTTCCCATCCAAAAAAAAGCGGTGTCAAGCCCTCTCAAACGACAATCCTGGATCAAAAATACCCAAATCGCTATAGATCTGCCTATAATATTTGAAGAGTTCCCTCGATTTCTCCAAGATCCCATCATTAAATCGTGACCAAATGACAATGAGACCAACTTGAAAGTATACTTCAACAAAAAAAGAAATTTTCAAATCGGTCCAGCCGTCTTCGAGTAATCGGGGAAAAAAAATTAAAAAAAAAATCTGACGCACAAAGTCGTGAACATTAATATCAATTATGTTCTTACCTGCATCATGCTGCCGTATTTAGCATTTTTAAAAAGCATGTCAGTGTCTAAAGTGCTGAAAACAAAAATTATCAATAATATTTCCACTTCGTTACCTACTTATTTTATTACGTGCAATTAGTACGGAGTCTGGATTTGTGTCCGGTTAAAGGCAAACAAACGCGACGCGATATTGGTGGAACAATTTTTATGAAAACTTCAAGAAAATTGTTCTACCGGTGTTGCGTCGCGCCTGCGTGAGCCTTAATGGCGATAGGCTCGCCTCCTATTACATGGAAATTAAACTTAACTGGCGAAATGTGGGTATACTTCAGGTACACTTCTGGCTCATCCTTCGGGGAATGCGGGCGTGATGTTATGTTATGTGCTATTAATAAGACTTACTCGGAATGTTGGATCAATCCTTGATTAAATGTCCTATAGACACTCGCCCGTTTAGAAATGCAAATCGAACTTTCTGTAAAAGGAACAACTCGGTCTGATTTTCTCAATCGTAATTTTTATTCACTGTAAAAAAGGTTTTTATTGTTATTTTATTTAAAATTTGGTGTAGGCAAATAATTTTGGTGTCGGCTATCAATTTTGGCGTCTTACCAATTCTGGTCTCAACAATTTATTACAAGCTTTCAGGATACATTTCAAATACCTAGGTATTTCTTTGCATATCAACATCTCACATTATTAAAAAATTCAGAAACAAACATTTCCACCAAAATTAGGTGTTGAAATTCACTCAACTGAACATGGCTATCATGCTATGATAACGGGAGGGCAAAAATAGGCAGTCATGGTACAGCGCCATCTAGATTCAGTACAGCACTACGGCGCGAGCATGTCAGTGACGCGAATTCATAGGTAAGTTTATCGCCTACCAAAAATAGCTCAACGCGCCTAAAGAAGTTTTCAGCTAAAAAAAAAAACTGCGTAACAACACTTTCTCGCACAAACAGAAGGATTCCGAAAGAAATTCCTAATTCATTGCTTCATTTTGTTTGAAAAAATCGTTTGCTGGACTAGGTAGGTACGTTAATAAGGCAATGTATTGTAGTTCTATTTTCTTAATTTCCTTCGGAAAACTTCGTGTTTCGTCAGTGGTTGTCGGATTTCTATCAGTTGCCCTTTGCACTTGGTGCAGACCGGACGCTCTCAATCGATTTGGAAGTATACAGAGTTGTTAATACTCTTTTAACTTAATGTAATTTATTAAAAGAATGAGAGGAAAGCTGCTAAAGTCGCAGGCACGACAGATAGGAAATTATTTTTTCAGCTCTATATAGTTCACACGAAAATCAAAACAAAACAATAAAGTACTTAGTTCTGAATTCAAATTATTATACACGATAAATCTAATAATTGATGGACATGGAAATTAGCATTCGTTTGTATTCGGAAATCCAATGATACCCGAGGGACATTAAGAAAATAGAAATACTGTATGTTGTTGAAATGTCAAAATGAAGGTTTGGGTTAGTGTGTCACCCCGCAGGAGACCAGGGTATGTAAGAAGAGGCATGGAAGAACAGGTTGGAAAGTTCCTCCATCCATTATTTGAAGATTTTGCGGTAAACTTTGCTTGCGCGATCTAAGATTTGTGTGACATCACATGTATATAGAAATTAAACGAACTTCATGTAATATTCTGACTATAATTAAATCTTGTAGTCCACTCTTACCACGATTGAAAGGACTGTCTCCTCGCACAGCAGTCATACTGCTTATCATCCTGTGCACCAAGCCTGAAGATGGTGACTCTGGCACCGTGTTGACTTTATTACGAAATCTCTCCAGAGCTTTCTTGGCGTAGATTTTTTCTGAAAACATTTATAAAGGTTCAGGTTCCGAAACCTGTTGCACGCAGCAATGCTGTCGCGACATTACTGCCGTGCTCGACATCTATTATATACTATATGTATAATATATCGTCGCTTCTCCGGAATAGTGTTGTAATAAAAAATAATTAAATTATACAGCAAAGCCTAAGTATAAGACATTTTGATTGTTTCATCAATTATTTTTTTTAATGTTTATTGAATTTATTTTTCATTTTCTTTATATAATTTTAATTTTGTTTTTTGTATGTTTAGTAATTTGTTATGTATTTTTGTTATTTAAAGCCGTTTTTACTCTTTAGTGCATGTGGTGTTAGCCTTTAATTAATTGTTGCACTTGTAAATGTTACCCTAGCAATTAAGTTAGAAATGTATACGTGTAAACAATTGTTGGTTAACCTAAATAAATAAATAAAGCCTTTCGAAAATTACTCTGAACAGATTGTGTATAATCTACTTAGCAAAATGGAATTAGTAGATAATATTAATTTTATAATTTATATCGCACCTTTCAATTTCTATAATTATTTTTTTGTCTAAATAATATTCATTTAAAAAATTAAAATACTTAGATTAAAAACTGGAACCCTTTCGAATTGTGACACTGTTCATAAAAATAATCAAATTTCAAATTTTATTCAGGGTTTAATTTCAATTCCTTAGAAAAGAAACAATAATGTTTTCAAAATAGATTGATTAAATCCTCAATAATCAAATAAAAATCAACAACATAACTCTCAAAGTGAGTCTAGACTTATGTTTTATTAAAAAGTCTAGACAAATAATTATTAAATTCAATTCGTTGTAATCCAAAATGTGACACTGTTCACCAAAACAAACTGTAGTACTTAAAATAATGTACTTCGAGTTAAGTAGTACGGTATTCACGAGAAAATGTGACGTTTTACTTGAATCGCATATGTACAACTGACAATAGCTTGTTATCCGTGACAAAATGGAGTGCAATTTCGACCAATGGAATAACGGCACAATCGTAATTTTTGGAACTAGGTGTTAAGGCGGGCCGAGCCCGAGCGCAGTAGGCATACAACGCTTACCCCAGCCCCCGAAACGAGTAGCGATACGTAACAAATTACGATGCGCGGGAAACGCGAGCGCCAAGCGCACCGCTCATGAGTTCACGACCTCGCGTAGGTAGTAAGTTGGGTCACATAACAGAGCAATGCAGTAGATCAACTTGAATTGATTAATATAAGTTTATTTTATTTTATTTTTCTATTATGTATTTTTGAAGGTTATAGATAGATTAGGTAGGTATTGATTAACTTGAACCTAATGAATAATAATTAAAAATAACTATAATAATAATAATAATTTCATTCAAAACGTCTAACGGGCCTCTGCGAGTTGGCTTCGGCCCCTCGTACGCCTTCCAAAGGTCCGGGACCCTAAGGTCCCGAGAAATGTCATAGACCCTATAGTAATAATAATAAATATATTACAATAATAATATATTTATTTACTCAAAAACGATTAAAAACAGTCTGATAAATGTAATTTACAATTTCTAAATACTTTTCCTCTTGCCAATAAACACTGAATAAAGTTATGCCTTGGATAACGTGTGTATAGCCAAACTAGCTAAATATATGTAGTTTTTATTTATTTATTTGTCATAATTTGATACAGTGTTTTTAGTAAGTAGTGTACTGCACATAAACGAGCTTGTGCCTAAACGTTACCGAAAATAATAAATAATATTTTTGTAGGAAATGGTTATACTGTACATTTCTACACTATGGCACGAGTGTAAAAAAGTGTAAATATTATTATTTGTTGTGTTGTGGTGGCTGTGGGATACATAGCTTACTTCTAAATGAACGCCTAAATATTATTGCACTGTTGAATTTTCAACTCTCACGTAGGAAATACGCGCTTTTATTTAGGCATTTACCTATTTAGATGTACGATAAGTGAAACCGGACATATCAGCAGTAAATAACAAATATTATAAGACTAGGCAAAGGCTCTTATTATACATATTGAGATTTTATTAGGACTTTGTAACCTTGTTGAAATATTACGCAGGCGCTCGGTACCTTTTTATTACCTATCAAATTCGTTTATTTATGCAGTTTGTCCTGCGAGTCGAGTAAACACGTACAGTAGGCCGCACGTCATGTCAGTGGAAACAAAACCAGTGTAAACTGGTCTCTTATTCTAATGAAACTCCGTACGTTGGGCCAGCTCAAGATTATAGTGTTATTTATCACTTACCACAGACGCGCGACGTGTGGTCGACTGTACAGTACCTACCTACGCTAATAAACATTATAAAAACCACCCGGACCAACTCAGCGCGGGATGAACTAACTACCTATTTGACATTTGAAAATAGTAAACCATTACAACATTAGTGCGCGTGGCGGCTTTATGCACTGCGATATAGGTTTCAAATTCACCTATTTACACACCTTGATGCGGATGGTAAATCTATTCAGCGAGTAAAATATACCATTATAAATTTTGCGCGCGTGGCGTCTTTTTTCACATTGTCATAGGGTTGAAATTCAACTGATTTACACACATATTTGCGTTTTGTAAATCTATTCGTTAGTAAAGTAAAATATAATACCTTTATATAATGTAGTGTATAATAATATTTTCAATTACCTTTTTTGTTTATTCAGCCTTCGTAGACCCAGCGATGACAACTATTTTTTTTTTTAGTTTTGCCCATTTTGTTTAAAAAATATAACTAAAAGTATCTAATAAAAACTAACTATTTACAACTATTAACTATAATAATTACCTATCCTAATACCTAACCCAATTCCTTATCCAGATATCCTAATCCTAGTTACCTATTATAATTTACAATATGTTTTTTGGCTCAGCCGGTAATAAAACTTAGCGGGGGTGGCGGTCTTGCAAAAATTGGCATACGTCCGACCTCCAACACGTTCCGCTCGGGACTAAATGGCACGGGGCGAGCGCATGAAAAGATGAAAACGCTTGATTTTGGAATTAGTGGTATTGGTATTCTCATATTTCACATTATTTTGGCCAGTTTATATCACTTTTTTTACGACCTTTATTATGGTATAAGTTTTATTATTCAAAGCCTAATATAACGCAAATAAAAAAAATATTTGAACATAATTTAGACATGTTTTTGCGATTTAATTGGATGCAGTAAAGTGCAAGTAATCGTGTATCGCATGGCTGAAATATCTAGATCAAAGTGTGAAATATGTAATATGTTTTTTTCAAAATTTTAATCCGTGTTATCTACGAATAAAAGACAATAGAAAACGTCGTTTATACGGGTAACCCCGCCTTAATGCGCTATTCACGAGAAAGTTTACAAAATTACGTGCCGCTTTTAAGTAAAAATCTAAATATAAAGCTTTTTTTGTTAGAAGACTATTCCTGAGAAGCGACGATGTGTAGGGGGTAATCTCCGGAACTACCAGTCGGATTTGAAAAATTCTTTTGGCATTGGTTAGCCCAATTCTTGGAGAGGTTATAAGCTCGCGGATTAAGTCGCGGGCAGAAGCTAGTGTCATATAAACCTATAGAAAATGTATGGGGACCAGTACTGACGCGGCAGAACTGCTGCGGCAGCACTGCCGCGTGCAGCGGGGTTCGGAATCATACCTTTACACTTTTATCAGGGTATGATTAGGCATTTCAGATTTTTTGAAGTGAAAACTTCTTTAGGCGCGTTGGGTATTTTTGAGATGGGAAAAAACAATTGAACTCGCAACACCGTTACCGACACCTCAATTTTGTAAACGCGATTGTGCTCTTTATTTATATTTTGTTACGGATCAATGTTCTATGCAAGTATGTTTATTTTAAAGGTTTTGGAAGTATTTTTTTTTAGTTTTCACTTATGTCAGCACTCCCGGAGTGGCACGTTTTTTTGCTTCCATAGGTAGGTTTTCTTTTTTTTTCTAGGCATTGCTGTCAAACTAACGGGCCTGGCCTCCCTCAAGTCAATCCCTGGTAATCTAATCCTGTGCCATCACGAACTAGCCCTGATGGTACGCGTCTAAAGTCATCTCGGCACTCTCTCTTTCTTGTATTTTGTAGGGATGTTATGGTTATGAAATTTCGGATCTGGATAGGGATACGGATATAGAAATAATATTATACCGGTTTTGGATACGGTTACGGATATGAAATTATTTCTGATTATCCATTAGTTTCGGATAGTTTCGGTTACGGTTATTACATTTTACGAAATTGTATAAGTAAAACAGAAATAAAAAACATGCAAGTGACGCGCGCCGCTAGTGTGTCGGCTCGGCCGGGCAGAAAAACTTGTCGTAACGTGTCTGATTTAGACACCGCCCCTATCCGAAATTATCCGAAACCTTTATATCAGATTCGGTTACGGATAGATTTTTATTTCGGATATCCGGTAGTTTTGGTTACGGTTACGGAGCTCCTTAACATCCCTGATATTTTCTAATTAGGTATTTTAATAAAAATACTTTCGGTTCGATTCCCAGGTTGGACAGTGTGATTGGGTTTTTCCTACAGAAATTCCTCAGTAGCAGCTCGGAGTCTGGTTTTGTGCCCGGCTGATGGCAATAGGCGCTATTACATGGGACTTGGAAATGTGGGAGAATATATTGGTACACCTCTGCCTAACCCTTTGGGGATTGATATTATGTTATGTTATCTTTTTCATTTTGAGTAGTTATTGGTCCTACATACTTACGTTTAGATAACTTCACAAATAGTCTAGTAGACGACTGTTTTTTTGCACACATACATTTTTTGTTTTTGCCGTTGTAAAATTCATTTTCCGGAGCTTCGTGCCATTGGAACGGCAAATTCTTTAGCTGCACCATCTGGAAAGGGGTTTTCGATGTCAATTTAGGAAATTGGGATTTATACTTTATTAAGTATGTATTTTAAAAATCATACAGTTGGCATGTTACTTGGTTTCTAGTCATCTGTACTATATAATAGATATATATATTTAATATATTAATATTATATTATATATATTATTATTAATAATATTTAAAATATTAATATATATTATTATAAAGAGGTAAAATTAGTTTGTAAGTTTGTATGTAGGGTATACCCAGTCGTATTTGAAAAATATGTTTTGCATTGGATAGCACAATTCTCGAAGGTCGCGGACGAAATCGCAGGCAGAAGCTAGCAATATAATAATGAGGCAAAATTTGTGAGTTTGTATGTATGGGATAATCTTCGAAACTACTGATTCGATTCGGAAAATTCTTTTTTTTTTTGAAATTTCGCTCGTACTAAATCGCGGGCATAAAGTAGTACCTACATTATGTATTGAAGACTTATGCATTTGCCCATCGTTCTTTTGAACCCGTAGTTATTAACATACCAACAAGCAACAATCAATGACATATACTGAAACAATATTATTATAACCACTGTCAGTAATAATGCAGAGATTTAAATAATTCATATACGTTGGATGTTGAAGTGAAAACTTCTTTAGGCGCGTTGGGCATTTTTAAGATGGGACTAAATCAATGATGTCGCGACACCATGATGACACCTCAAAATCACAGTCTGCGCTCGGTGCTTGGTGTGGCAACACGCCGTGTTCGAGTTCACGACAAGTTAATCGTCATCCTGAGGATGCCTCGTTGAGAGGTGAAACACGTGTCGATTTCTTCCAGGGTCTTTTCAAGACTCTTTAGAGATAGCTAAGCGGAAAAGGTTACTAAATATATCCACATCATCATTTTATTTTATGACACCTCAATTTTGTAAATGCGATTGTGCTCTTTATTTATATTTCGTTACGGATCAATGTTCTATGCAAGTATTTTTACTTTAAAGGTTTCGGGAGTTTTTTTTTTTGTAAGCGCGATTGTGCTCTTTATTTAGATAAGGTTTCGGACCAATGTTTTATACAGGAATTTTTCTTTCACCAAGGCAATCTTGTTCAAGTTTTCGCTCTGTCGGCACTCCCGGAATGCTACCACTTTTTTATCTGTAGATATACTTCTTTCAAAGTCAAATTCAAATAATTTATTTCAAATAGACATATTAGTATAAGGCATTTTTGACGTCAAAATTTAGAAAATAATAGAATTGATTCTAGTCGTCTCTTCCAAAAGGTAGTTTTTATGAAGAAGAATAGGCAAGAAACTCCACTTTTTGTTCGAAATTGTTATCGTTATTAATAAATAAGAACAAAGAGTACGAGAGCACAGAAAGCTTTCAAGTTTCCGTCGATACTTACTGTATAACAGTATCCACGGAGTATACTGTATTTAGACATGATTTACTTACCCCTACTATTTTAGTATCACCAGGCGGCCTATGCGTATGTAAAAAAGAATCGTTTCCTTCGTCCATGTTTTTTTCTTTTCTATAATCTCTTTTAGTCCATTCCAGTTCAGCTAAAAACGCAGATAACCTAAGGTTTCTCGTATGCTTAATATCTTTCTTAGCAAAACAATCTTCGATATTGGTTTCATTCAAATCATCGCCAATTTTTCGTTTTTTCCTACGTTTATGGTTCTTTTTCTCTTTAGGAATTGGAATACCCGATCTATTTTGTGCATTGCTAGGCATTATACTACATTTGAAATTGTTCCACTGGTTAGAGAAGAATTGATGAAATTTTGCAATTTTGTGGCGAGAATTCTTTGTTTTAATCTTATTGTCATCCTTCTGTTTCCTAAGTTTCTTTGGTTTATTGCCTTTTGTACATTTATTTTTATTTTTCTGTTCTCCGAAGTTGGCGTTATTTGGAGCCTTAGTAATTTTCTTTCTATTCTCAATAGGAGAATTATTTGGTGCATTATCTTTATTATAATTTGACATATTTTTGATCTCATTAATTTTGAGGAAATGCCTGATTGCTTTCATAATACCTTTGAGTTCTTCATATCCTTTTATTTTATCTTGCGTTCTACTGTCTTTCTTACTTCTTATAATGTACTTCAAATTCCTTTGACGTATTGTCAAATAGTTCAAGTGAAACGTTTTTGTTGAGGGCATTGAATTTTTGCTACTTTCTGTGTTGTTGTGTCTCTTTTTCCGGCGTATTGGTAGTTTTTTATATTGATTCAGTTCTTGCTTGGCTTTCTTTTGTTTGGTACGCGATTGTTTAAATCTTCGCCTTGTAAAACTGTTCACCAGCATATTTAATAAAACACCACGATTTCTATCAGTATTAACTCCAATAGACTTTCTTCTATTGATAACTTCGTCAAACTCTTCGTATTCTTCAATGTCATGACAATTTGAATAATAGTTATGATTTCCTTCTTTACAAAAATCCCTGAACATATTTTCACGAGTAAGTTTTGCGACCCAATCAACTGTGTGTTTCTTAACCCGGCAACGTTTTTTCATATTCCTTTTCATGTTTCGAACTCGTTTTTGAAAGAAAGTAGTGAAAAAGCATCGTTTGTTTTTATAAGTACCGGTATGGAGCAAAGCTATTGTATCAAGTGGTTCCCTAGGACCGGTGGCTTTAGTAAAAAAACTCCATCTTCGATTTTCATCTTTACTCCCTGTTGATTTTATTGTACGATCGCTTTCAGTGGTTGAATGTAATATTATCTGTAAATTGAACTAAAGTTTTAATCATATCTTTTTTGTTACTTTTATAATTAAAGTTTAGTTCACTTACGTTTTCATTCATTCTTCCTTCACTTAATCCAGCATCACCATCACTGTCGCTATCATCAGAAGAACCTCTAAAAAAAAAGAAAGATTCACAAGAATTTCTTCGCAATTCGTTTTGCCTAACAATATTCTATACCCATAACATAACAATATTCTATTTTATGTATGGTAACCCATGAATTCAGTACCTACATGATTCTAGACCCAGAAGAGTTGACTTTTTTCCGTTTAAAAAAAATGAGCGAGCCTTACAGTAGTTGCATATGATTTGTAAACATGTGACATCTTAGCTGACTCTACCAACCTCTCGGAAAGTGTATTGGTACCATCTGACGGCCAACTCTAGCACCACGCGCGCTCATTGGTTAAACCAAATAGCGTACGCTTCCCCGGCTTCCTGTTACACACTTCCTTGTTCACGAAATCACTCCCAGAGATTGCAGGAAAGCGAGAGAAAAGATAAAATAACTGTTTTTTTTTTGTTACCTATTAGTATTTTTTACCCTGGGGAGTCTGGGTAACAGTTTATGAACTTACTTTTCCAAGCTGACATCACTTAGGTCACCATAGTCGGCTGGTGACAAGCATATGGTGCACAGCTCACCAATGTCTGTGTAACAGCTGATGCAGAATACACCTGGACAGCCAGGGGTTTGACACCTACAAAGAAGATTTTTGGATAGCTTAACTGGTTGGTGGTTGAATGTTTGCATTTAGTAGATAATACAAATAATAATTTTGGTTCTACACTCGGTAATATACACTATGTCCCGGAATTAACGCACACCACCAAACACCCCAATTAGAATACATATTATGTTATAATCGTAATACATACACTGAATTTTTATTATTATGTATAAAACATTGTTTATTTATGAAATTAGTTATATTGATTGTAAGAGAAAATTGTGGTCACATTACAAATCTACGCATCCACACAGTCACACACGTATAAAGCTCAACACACACACAAAGCGGGTGCGTGTCGGGCGCGGGTCGGGACGGGAGTAAAGCGGGCTTGTATATATTTTAATTCATCGTTTCGTGGGGCCGCCTGAGAAGAACGCAGCTGTCCGTGCCTACAGCATGTTTCCCTACGCCGCCAACAAAGCCCACACGCGCTACTTACAGAGAACTGTAAGGACACGTATGGCGGAGCTGCGTGAAACGGGCTGGGACAAGTTACTGAGCGACCTTGAGCCTGCCCACCTAGCCTTCTGGGAACTCCATAGGAAACTCAGATCCCCCCATTCAGGCCATATGCCCCCTTTAGTCCGCCCGGACAAAACATTAGCCTTCGATGACATCGACAAAGCCGAGTGCCTAGCCGACAGTCTTGAAGCTCAATGTTCTCCCAGTACCCTACCAGTAGACAAAGCTCACCTCGATGAGGTCGACGCCGAAGTCGAACGTAGAGCCTCTATCCCTCCCATTGAAGACCCTGATTTTCCCCTGCCCCCCATCGAACCAGATGAGGTACATGAGATTATCAAAGGTCTGAAAAATCGTAAAGCCCCCGGCTCAGACGGACTCACAAATAGGGTGGTCCAACTCTTCCCAGCTCATTTAATTATGCTTTTGACCACCATCTTCAATGGTGCGCTAAGCAATAACATTTTTCCCCAGACGTGGAAAGAGGCCACTGTCATAGGTATCCCTAAACCAGGAAAACCCAAAAACGAGCCATCTAGTTATAGGCCCATCAGTCTGCTCAAGGTTCTCGGCAAGATTTATGAGAGGCTTATTTATAAGCGCCTCAGAGATTATGCAGAGACCAAGGGCCTCATCCCCAACGAACAGTTCGGCTTTCGAACTCAGCACTCTAGCGTGCATCAGGTCCATCGTATCGTCGAGCTGGTCAGCGGTGCTCTCACCCAAGGCCGGCAGACGAGCGTAGTTTTCTTCGACATAGCGAAGGCGTTCGACAAAGTCTGGCACAACGGCTTAATTTATAAGCTCTACAAACTCGGAGTGCCGGATCTTCTCGTGCTCATCTAACGAGACTATTTGTCAAACCGCACCTTTTGCTTCCGCATCGAAGGAGCCCTTTCCTCCCCCCGCCCCATAAGGGCAGGAGTCCCTCAGGGCTCAGTATTAGCCCCCCTCGTTTTCACGCTATTCACCAGCGACATCCCCAGACACAGATCGACGCAGTTGGCTCTGTTCGCAGACGATACAGCGATCATCTGCAAGGACAATTCAGCTACTATGCTGCTAAACCTCCAAAGGGCTGTCAACAACCTTGGCGCCTGTTTTAGAAAATGGCGAATAGAAGTAAATCCCGACAAAAGTCAAGCGGTTAGCTTTTCAAAACCGAGAACTAGAACCCCCCTTTCCCCCGACCTATCACCATGTTCGGCAAACCAATCCCTTGGGCTAGGCGCGCCAAATACCTAGGTGTTATCCTAGATCATCATCTCTCCTTTTCTGAGCACATAAAGACGGTTCGTTCGCGAGCCACTTTCGCTCTAGCTAGACTCCATTTCGTATTAAATGCACGCAGCAAATTGTCACTTAAGTGCAAACTGCGCATCTACACATCGTGTATCCGACCCATTATGACCTATGCGGGTACAGTATTCGCCCACGCCAAGTCCCATTCCATCCATAGGTTGCAAGCCTTGCAGAACCGTTTCCTCCGTAAAGCCACGGGAGCTCCCTTCTATGTCAGAAACGAGATCCTCCATCTCGACTGTAAAATCCCTACGATTCACCAGTTCCTTAAACGCATGTCCAAGCGTTACTTTGACTCCGCTCCCAGACATCGTAACCCCTTGGTTGTCGAAGCAGCCAATTATGTCCCTTCCAGAATTAGTCAGATCCGCCGTCCGAGGCATGTCCTTTCCGACCCTGATGATCCCATTACACTCCTCCAAGAGCAGAATAGGGCCACCAGCACGCGAGCATGACGCTTTCTATGTCTACGAAGAATAGACATAGATCTTTCTATACAAATTGACATTTCGTCTCTTCATTTTTGACATCGCACCGTAGAAATCATTCTACAATCTGTCATTTTGTCTTCCGCTTCTAACGATCTTTGTCTAGGTCCTTTTACATGTAGACTATTTCAGAAGAAAGTTTTCTATCCAAACTGTCAAAATCACTAAGTAGTGAAGACAAAATTTGATTTTGTAATCGCCATGCTAAAGACGGTAGAAAACTTTTTACTCGACGGCCACAAAGTATATACGGTTATCTACAAAATCATGAAACACTTGCGTTTTGAACGCAAAACTGTGATAAGTAATAATTATCATAATTAAAATTCACACCAACACCTCGAATTCATGTACAAAAATAGTACTGTATCTTTTTTTTCTTTTGCTTATATCTCGAAAATGGTGTGTCTAATCGCAAAAATAATGAAAATTTCGACCCCCCTTTATAAAACCCACAAACTCCTAAGACTGAACATGTAGGTAATAATTTTTCTTATTTTCCATACAAAAAGTGAAAAATTCCATATAAAATACGTCGAGCCTTCACGTCTCCGGCTCTAAAAAAAAATCACGGGGTAGGACAAACGAGTACCACGTGGACTCGCGATTGTCAAATACGATTTAAGTTGTGTCAAAATTATATTTAAATTTAGGGATTTTTTGTTGCAGAATAGTTTTAAGATTTTCATAGCCAAAAATAAAGGGGTTTTAGTGATAGTTTAGATAGTTTAGTTCGGTGTACAAGAGAATCGGCACCATTACCAAGGAAATGGTTAAATCCAATATTACTGTAATATGATTTCTTCCAAAATACGATACTTCGACACTCTTAATGTCAATAAAAATTGAGAATCAAACAAAGAAAAAAAAAATCCTATGACAAAACAAACAATTCTGAGTCGAATTATGAAAAGAGTGAATTGCGTAAAAAGTGCAGTTGTGTCTTTCTACTTTACTGCAGTTCTGTCTACACGGAACGTCATTTTTGTCTATTCTTCTGTCGACACAACTCGTTTCCACGGTGGTCATGCTACGCGTGCTGCACAATACACAAACAAAGACGCCTCCCGTCATTCCAACCTCGCCGCCGTCCTTTGCGACCGTGACCCTGAGTAAATGATACTCCTCCCCGACCCTTGCTCGAAAACGAGGTGCCAGCAAGTTGTTGCCGCTGAGCACGTAGCTTTAAACTACCCCGCATAATAATCATTATTTAAACAAGTTTTGATCCAGCCTGTCCCTTCTTGCTGTCCTCCCCTCAGCGACGCCCTAAGCCGAGGTCCGTACCCCACAGGGGGTGCCCTTAGCGAGCGTTCGCCTAGTTTTAATTTAGTTTAGTTTTTTGCCCCTGGCTGGAGGCTTTGAGTGTAGCAGCTTATGGCACCCACAGGAAAGTCCGGTTAAGCAGCCAAGACCTTAGTGGTCAAAACTGCGAGTTGCCATGTTAAAAAAAAAAAAATCGTGGGGCCGCGCACGCTTTTAGTGTGCTGACATCCATATAATACAAGGAGTTACAATATATACAAGCCCATCGTACTTCCGTCCCGACCCGCGCCCGACACGCACCCACTTTGTGTGTGTGTTGAGCTTAACGGTCTAGTAGGCACTTCGTCCATTTTTATTTGCGTCAACTGTACAGAGGAAGTGTGAATGCAATTTACGTAGTTTTAATTATTTTTGGGATAAAACATTACGTATACTTATTAAAAAATATCCAGCTGTAACTGACAAACGGACAGAAAGACTGAGTTGCACCACAGATAATATACTAGTGTTGCACCATAAGGGTTCCTTTTTACAGTTTTGGTACGTACTCTAAAAATGACAAATCGATTGAGTAAACGATTCTGAACAAACTATACTTACATTAATTTAGTTACACGTTGTGTATAAAAGGATGATGATAGTGGTTCATTGTTATGTGTTTATGAGAGAGCCAATAGCTCAATATTAATGAGAAACGTATGGGCTGATTTTTATAAATGACCAAATTATACTCTGATTGATTAAATTAATCTGCCTAGCCTTTTCCCAACTATGTCGAGGTCGGCTTCCAGTCTAACTGGATGCAGCTGAATACTAATATTTTACATGGAGCGACTGCCTATCTGACCTCCACAACCCAGTTATTAATGGGTAATACGATACTCCTTGGTAAGGCTGGTTGTCAGACTTTCGGCTTTTGATGACGTTATGACTGTCAGAGATCCTGCTAAAGAGACTGACAGTCGGGACCAACGGCTTAATGTGCTTTGTGAGTCTCGGTATGTAAGATGGTTAACCATCCACGGACCATCCCCGACAAGCGTAGCTTAACCTGATGGATCGACCCGTGCGGCGCTACTCACCTTGAACTCTTACTCAGATTGATTAAATATTATTTAAAATTACCATGCAAATCTAATAACACCTAAAAATTATATCTCTAGATCTAGACTATTTTTCAAATCTTGACAGGTCTAATGATCTACGGTATAACTATTTTCTTAATGTCCCTCGGCAAACTTCGTTTTCTGTCAGTCGTCGGATTTCTATCAGTTGACCTTTGTACTTGATGCAGATCAGACGCTTTCAATAGACTTGGAAGTGTATAGAGTTGTTATTACTCTTTTAACTTAATGTAATTTATTATAAAAATGGGAAGAAAGCTGCTAAAGTCGCAGGCACGAAAATAGTTTTACAGCTCTATAAAGTTCACACGGAAATCAAAACAAAACAACAATAAAGTACTTAGTTTTGAATTCAAATTAGCATACACGATAAATCTAATCATTGATGGACATGGAAATTAGCATTCGTTTGTATTCGGAAATGCGATGAGCTAGAGGGATATTAAGAAAATAGTCGGAATTTACAAGGGTAACGGAAACTAAATAAAATAAACAAATAAAGTACAAAGGTTAACGATAAAATCAAGGCTAACTTCGTCAGTCGAGAGACAGGATCGCTTGAAGAAGTAATTCTGCACATTAAACAATGTTGTTGCGATGGACCCAATCCAATCAGGGACCTGAGGCACTGAAAACTAAAACATATTTTTAAATAAATAAAATAAAAATAATCCTTCTCTTATATAACCTATTGAAAATGAATTTGTTTAAATATCGGTTTTTGTTTCGCTGTTTTATAAAAAGATTGTCCTTCGACAAAAGCTCTAAAATTTCAATATCTCTCCGTCTCTGGCCTTTTGAATCTATTTTAAATTGTAACAATTGCAACATTTTAAGACGAATTTAACCGTTGTGAACAGCTGTTATACTTACGGAACATGATCAGTGATCCATTGACGAAGTGTAAGCGAAGCTTCTGATGAATATTTGTACTCTCGATGTAGTTTTCGTCTAGCGAATTTCATAAAACTACCTAGAAATCCGTCAACCGTTTTAATTTTTTATCAATAAATATAGACGATGATAAAAGACGATGGATGATATAAAGCGACAAAAGCTATAAATACTCAATAAGCACTCTATATATATATTTCATTCCACAACGTGTACTAAGGTGGTAGGTTTACAAAGATATGATGCTTATTGTAAACCCTGTTGGGCACGGCAAAGTAGGAGAGAGGAAAAGAGGGAAAAGCTTAATTTGACAACTTAGTTTTTATACTATAAAATACATTATTAAGTACTTATTTTTACAAAATGCTTATAACAGTGCAGACAACATTTTATGATTAAACTACCTCTGGTCCTCAATATATGGTTATATAGCCATGTTGCTCTTGCTTTAGCTCGTTCAGGTCTGTAATGTCCCATGATCAGATGACGTAGACGAAGACCATAAGGCTCGAAGAGAGCGAAGAACCATAGAAGGAAAATGAGAACACCAATCTGGGTATAACGTCTCAAATCAGGCGGATAAGGATCTGGTAAGCAGGATATGGGTGAAGATGCTGGAAAGGACAACGGTATATCCAAGATCCCAACAATAGCACTGAATAGTCTTGCCACAAAACCACTGCCAGATACATGGGCTCCTGAGTGAGGTATTCCTGCTGAAAAGAGCATTTTTTATTCCATCATCTAAATTAATATTATCTAAACTAATATTGTAAAGAGAAAAGATGTATGTTTGTTACGCTTTCACGCTAAAATTTTATATGGCCCGATATTCTTACGGGATCAAAACGTATGCGGGTGAAACCGCGGGGCGCAGCTAGTGTTCTATAAGCTCAGATAATAGTAGTAAATATAAAATTTGAAACTCACGCATCATATCCGATTGAAACCGCCCATGGTACCGTATGGTCATTAAAACCCAATACAAACTATAGTCAGCTACCATATGTATCAACAACTTAAAGGTAGTTATAGCCATGAAAACTGCTGAACGATTCAGGTACACCTTCTCGGAAGCCACCAGACGAAAGGATGATGTCTGTGGGAAGAACAACTGTTAAGATATCATCTATGTAAAATATTGACATATGTTTATGTAATAACCCAAAATAATATTAACCATATCCTTTTTAAGTGTTCATCCTTTTAGAGTTAATTAAGATTAAAATAGTGTGTTAAGATTAAAGTAGCTACATGTAATTTTGATGAGATCAATACGTAATAGGCAGTGCATGTGAAACTGCTAATAAGTTCGACGCATGTCTGAATATAGGGATAGAATTCTTTCAGCTTTCCGTATAATCCTTTTGTTTTAAAGAATTTCTTTATTCTGTTTTAAAAATTGACTAATTAAATTAATGTATTTTTTATCACTTTTATATCGACTTTTAAACAAACAATCTTACTGTGATATATTTAGCACGCTCTCTTCTATTCAAAGGCAGGACCGTCTCTCTACCTTGCTGTTGTCTCTTTAGATCCAACGCCTGTAGTTCTTTCGTTACGTAACGATTGTCAAATCGGGAGCGAGTTTCATACATATGTTGGTAGTATTTTGCTCTGCAATAATTAGGAAGGATTGGTAAAGTATTTACATTCGTAATCTTAATAAAGTATTTTGCAAAGATGGCGCTTGGAAGTGTTGCAATAAGTCCAAAAGAATCACAAAAGCTCGGCATAACAAAGACTAGACCTGCGCATCCCGCATCCAGTGAAAGAAAGGTATAGCTTGGTCAGACTAGGCCAGTGACAATGCCGGCAGCAATTTGACTAGCGGAGCAACTAGACAATAAGGTGGAATTTAAAAAAAAACCGGCTAAATGCGTGTCAGACTCGCACACGAAGGGTTAGGCTATACCATATTAAAATCGAGCAAAAAAACACAGAAAAAAACACGTTTCTTGTATCGTATCGTATCGTGTATTGCGAACCCCCTTTATATTTTTTTATTATTTGTTGTAGAAATACACAATCTGTGAAAATTTCAACTGTCTACCTCACGGATATCTATGGTCTACCTATTACGGTTTAGGAGATACAGCCCGCCGAAAGACAGACAGACGTACAAACAGTGGAGGCTTAGTAGATAATAGGGTACCGTTTGGCACCCTTCAGTTAAGGGACCCTAAAATACAAATTTATTTGCCAAATCAATAAAACAGTCTTACACATTTCAAGTCAAGTTACCAATAACCAGTGAACCCTAGGTACTTATTTAGTTCGGTGTATATCGGTACTTATTAGAGTGAGGCCTCATTAGTGCGTTGCCTTGCCTTGCGTCGTCGCAGCGTCAATGCTGCGTCGTTTTACATAATAATATATATTTTTTTAGTGACATGTCACATCATGCGTTGCGTCGTCGTACGCGACGTTTCAACGGATCGACGATCGAGAGACGAAGTGGGGGAGGGTGATGCGCTGCGCTGTTGGAGCTGGGGTGCGACGATAGACAGAGTTCCATTGCTAGAAAGGCAAACTAGACTTTGCGACGTCTCGTGCGTAATCATCTTGCGTTGCGACGTCGTGCGTCGTCATCTTGCATAGGGACGTCGTGCGTATCAAAACGTAGGTGTGGCATACAGTGCGTTGATCCGTTGCGACGACGCAACACAACGCACTAATCAGGCGTGAGGCCTCGTGGTAGTTAGTACGGACCAGATTCTCTCTGTTCCCCGTACAAGTATCAACTGAATGACGGTGGAACATCAGTTTTCCTCGTTATCTGCAAAGAGCAGACTTGTGCCAGATTAAT
Source organism: Omphaloscelis lunosa (assembly GCA_916610215.1). Lineage (NCBI taxonomy): Eukaryota > Metazoa > Arthropoda > Insecta > Lepidoptera > Noctuidae > Omphaloscelis > Omphaloscelis lunosa. Next base: position 3,337,548 of record OU744266.1, on the reverse strand, counting down.
AATTAATTTACCTGAATATAATAAGCAGTAGGAACAAGCTAGTGACACAGGAGCTCCAAGAAAGCCAGGTCAGCAACGGATCAGCTCTGTTCCTGATCTCAGTAACTATGCCTGCAGCGACCTGACTGGCGGAGCGACTGGTATTGCTACTGTAGGAGTACGAGTGGTGAATGTGGACTTCCACGTGAAACATCGCTCTAAGGTGCTCGGTAAAGTTTCTTAATTCTGAAAGTGAATAAGAAATTCCAGCACGCGTAGCATGGACAGATTGTGATTGTTTATCTGTCATTTTGTCTATTCTTCTGTCGAAACCCGTTTCTATTGTGATCATGCTTAGCGTGCTCGATACCAGATACAAGGCGTATTACAGATAGAAGGAAAACTTCGGACGTGGATTGCGTTCCTACATAATTATGATGCATCGGCAAAATACAAACGACAATATAAATTCAACATTTTATATGTTCGTAATTGTTTTGACTTTAATGTTTCTGTCTCATCTCAAGTGATGTGACATTGAGAGTGAGACTGACATGAAGGTCTGTATTAAATAAAGTAATGTGAACTCTAAATTGTTCAACTCTAAACTGTTTGTTATTAAATCATCAGACACATAATGGCGTACCACTAATGTATTCACGGCTGAATTGAACCCTGTACATTTCTGATTGTGGTTAAGTGGAAATTCCTAGCCAAATTACGGCTAGAACGCCTGGAATGCGATCAATTTGAGACGAGTCACGGGTACATACTAGCTAGATGCAACTTTCAAGTTGTAGCTACATAATAACCGTTCTTAATGAACCATTATCCGCAGATATCTGAATAATGAAATAGGGCTGTTGACGAAAAAAAATTGTTCGTCAGATAGTTTATTAAAAAATATTGGATTCGTATTTTTTCTTTTTTTACGTAATCAAAAGATTACGGCAATACAATGAGATAAAATGTAGCATGACGTCACTCTTCGGTACTTTACCCCAACTTTAATAAGTTTTATCTAAATATATTTTTATTAATATGATACAATAAATAAAAAATATAGGTATGACTACAATTTTAAAACAAATCCAAAAAAAAATCTTACTCTTCTTAACGCTGGCCAAAATGGCTTCATCCATAAAATCGGTGTCATAGCAAAACGCTGTAAAAGGCTTCACTGAATAGCAAGCAGCTTGGGCGACATAGGCCACGTTACAGATTACTGAGCCCTTAGGCCCCAAGGTCTTCTGGCAATGAAAGAACCCATCTTGTATTGCATTGCAACAGCGGTCGTAGGGAGTTCCAAGGTTGGCATTGCATATGTCTGCTACGGATTGCAGCCAGGAGAAGGAGGACTGGATGGTGTTGACTAAAAAGTGGGAGGGATTATAACATCATTCAACATGACTGTAAAATACTGAAATAATCAAATTAAATCGGTGAGCCTAAAGACGTTACTTTAATCTGAATAGTTCGAGAATCGTCTTTTTGCATCACGCAGAAGCTATACTCCAGGAGTAAAAAATATATTGTCTCAAGTTCTGTGTCAAAAACTAAAATGAAAAAAAAAAAAAACAATTGGGCAATTTATTTATTGTGTATGGAAGGATCACGTACTACTTACAGTCCTCTGAATAATATATTCATGCAAAATGATAGCCGCCTAGCATGAGAATGTACACATGACACATTCGATCGAATAATTATTTACTGAGAATTGTGAAAAGCTGTGTGCTGATGAGGCAACAATATTGTCGCAAATCAAACAGTTTTACTTGAAAAGGGAACCATAACACGAAAACAGATCTGTGTGTTACCGAGATTATGACGCGCAACAATTTAGTCGCACAATCGTGAGGTTTGCACAATAGGACACACACAATGATCAATTTTTGTTTGGTAACGTCAAAAATCTGTCTAGCTTTCAACCTCATCTGGCCTTATCACACTGTAACAACTCAGACAAAAGGGTAGGCTCATCGAGACGTACAAAATACTAACAGAACACTACGAAGTGCCCAACATTCAAGACCTTTACACTCTGAATGCTAACAAATATTTGCGTAGGCATTCTCTAAAGTTATGGGAAAATTCATCAAAGAAAAAGCCTTGGAAGCAGTTCTTATCTAACCGAGTTGTAACAGCATGGAATAGGGTCCCAGAGAATGTTGTGACACACAGCACGCATCAGCTAATTAGCTACTAGTGTGTCTAACCAAATAATAATCATATTAATCGTGCAACGCCACACTGGTTTTGCGACCTTGCAAAATATGTCGACCGTTGCATGTTGCTAGTCTGCAATTGTTGCTACGCAGTGCGTTCAAGCTGTCATATTCGTCATCATCACAAACTTTTACATCGTTGCAAAACATATTCTGCATCACATATTGATTTTCAATTGTTTCCTACTCAAAACCCAGCTTTATAAACTCACCGATACTGAGCACCAATCGATCGAGCCTTATCACAGTCTCCTTCACCTTCGCAGTGATAACCTTTAGCTGGTCTACCATCCGCTTTAGAGAGTCCTTCATTGCATTGATCGGTTTCTTCATTAAATCGTTCAGTTGGTGTACGCTTGTCTTTATTTGTTCCTGAAGATAAAAGAGCGGTCAGGAAAATAGAGGTACCTAAACTATTTTTTTCTTTGTAAAAACTTTCTGGTTTTTTTATTTTGTTAGTAACATACCGTTTAGGTAATCTTTATCTAAACTAATATAAAAAAGTTTGATTTGTTGTATGTTTGTTTGTAATGACTAAACTCAAAAACTACTGGACCGATTAAAAAAAATCTTGCACCAGTAGAATGCTATAATTTTTATCACCGAGTAACATATATAGGCTATAATTTATAAAGATATCACGCGGGCTAAGCCGCTGGCGGAAGCTAATTCTTCTGTACGTCTGTATGTCACTATCTCCTCCTAAACGGAAGGACTGATATTGATTTAAAAAAAATTTTGTTTATTTGAGGACCCTCCCTGGGTGGTTTAGATTCACAATTGGACCCAGTAGGTGGCCCTATTCTGCCAGTACAACGTCTGTCGGGACCGCTAGTAAGTAGATAAAGTTATTTGTGAAGAAGTTCATCCTGGGAGGTAGGTACTACCTCTAAAACTATTTCAAGCAGTGTCATGTATGGGTGGCAGTGTAATTGCTGGCACATGCATGAGACATTTCAACGCCCCTGGGACACCTCTGGTAGGCGGCGTGGTATCCAAAGTGGTGTCCACTACCTATTCGGGGGCCCTCCGCTCATTTACCAACAGTTAAAGTTAGCCGATTCTCATAACTGTGGACCGTCCGCTCATTTACCAACACAGTTTTCAGTTTGAAAATATATTTGCAGACAGTTGTAAATCTCAATAATGCTAAACCTTTTTCATTCTATTTTGAGCACAGCAGACTAGACTTGAATTATGAGGTTAAGCACCTAACATGTTTACTAGCTATATTCCAAATTCCAAGTTTCATAATTTATTGGTGTCTAGCATTCTCGCGACACCCTTCGAATACATACTGCAGATAATGTTTTAAACGATGAAAAACTAAATGCACCAAATAGTTTGTGGTATTTTTAGATGCCTAAGATTTAAGATTTAAAGGACACAACCATAGTGTAGGTAGATCGATGGATCTGCCAGGAATGGGAGTTACGAATAGCAGTTATGCTGTCATGGTCATTAAGATTAAGAATAATTTATTTGCAGAAAATACAGGGGTTACCAGTTGTAAAAGTTGATGGTTTAATGTACAGTCCATATTTTGCCTGTTTACGGCATGCAAATTAATTTGACATTAATACTTAATTGGTACTTACTAATTTTAATAAGATAAAGGTATAGAAACATAATATTCTAATATACTTTTTAAACGAAGACAAAACAACACGCATATAACAAAACTTAACCTAAACAAATATTTGTAGGTAATAACAATTCTTTAAACTAAATAAAACACGCAATAAAACAATAGGAACCTTAAAATAAATATTTTTCTTTATGTTGTAGAAATTCTTGAAAACTAATTAATATAAAAAAAAACAATTTTCTATCAATCATTTACATAGTTTACCTAATTTTAAAATATTTAAATGGGACCTGGACCTCCCAGGCATAGATAAATTTATTAAAAACTTCAAATAATTTTGTTTTGAGTAGATACATCCAGTATTTTTTCCATAATATCTAAACACCCAAAGGTCTGTTCTTCATGAAAACGCACTAGTTTTCGTTTTAAATCATCGTGCATTTCACTAAATAAATTAATAAAAAAAAAGATAAATAAATACTAAATAAATAAAAACTAGATAAATAAATACTAAACAAATAAAACGAAATAAATAAATAACTTTACAAAATAGCATGCATATTAGCCACGCCACCAACGAGATCGGCACGGCGCACTATGATTCGCCTAGAACATGCTAGCGACAAAATTCGATATCGCATATGCACACAAACCTCCAATTTCAAGAATTAGCTTGGGGTTGCGCTCAAGATTAGAACTTTTTGAGGAGTGGCTTAAACCAACCAAAAAACCGGAATTGCGGACTGTTTGGTCTAAAATTTTCAAAATATGGCCTATCCGGTATCGCTGAAGATTTTCGAGGGCTATGAAGAAGTTAATCAGCGCATTTAGCGCAAATTTAGAAAAAATAAATTGTATACTCACAAAGAGTGCCGCAATGTTTTTTTGGCAAAAAATGAAGAATGTATGTCAAAAGATTTCAAGTTTAAGGTGTCCCTTCACCATGCACCGCCATCTCCTTCCACTGCACCTTCAACAGCTAGACGTCAAAGCAAAAAGTTTGAACAGTCCAGTGATAAAGCGAAAAGGAGAAGAGGTGAAGATCTGCTAAGTACACGCGACACAAATTAGCTAGTGGCTGCAGCAGAATTATCAGCGCGAGCAACGTTCAAGCAACATTCAGAACCGATTCAAAACCGAAATGGGCTTAATTGTAGATAAACCGAAACCAGGGTTTGGAAATACAAATGATGGAAATACCTCGCTTAATAATCCTGAGCTTAGTGCTAATATTATAGGTATAGATGTGACTCTCATAATAAATTTGGACACCATGCTCCGAATCTTAGCTTCCGGTTACGATATTAAAATATAGAAAAAAATTAATCTTTGACACTAGATACTAGACATGCCTGCTACTGTACACAAAGTTCTTGTGTACAATACAGATGTTATTCAATCTGCTCTGCTGCCAATTGGGCGGCTTTCTGAGGAAGCTCGCAATAAAGATTGCAGAAGATTTCGAGAACATAATACTCGAAAGCGGTCACGTATTGCCACGAATAAAGATTTACTTAATATGTTGTTGACCTTTTAATAGACAGCCTAAGAGAGGTTTTTAAAAAAAAAGCAGGTAGTCTCCTTCTGCAGCGTTAGATTTAATAATAGTTTCTACTTTAAATCCTGTTCAAAACCCTAGACTTAATGTTAACATGCAGCTGCAGGACCATACTGCTGATGATTCATCAGACGAGGAAGAAATAAGCGATAACGATAATAAGAGAGTATAATTATATATTAAATTACAACACTAATTAAATTAATTATAAAAATTAAAGATTTATCGCTAAATTCTACCAGCTAGACCTTTTTTGTACAGACTAATAGCCGATTAACGTGCAGATTACTCATGTTTGTATGTTTCATGTTTTATTTTCAATATTATATATATTTTTTTAAGTATGAAAAGGTTTTTTATACATATTCTACAACCACTACTTTCCTCTCCCCCAAAATGGGTCCCCTTACACCAAAACGAAATTAGGTAGTCATAATGGGTTATAAGAAAGCCCTTGGGAACCAAAAATCGCAGAAAATAGATTTGTCCAGCTAGCATGTTCTAGACGAACTAAAGTGCGGCGGCCAGTCGGTTCTTAATGTTGATTATTGATGGATGGACAATGAAGAGGAAGACAAAAGAAAAGAAGAGAAGAAGAAAGAAGAATGGATGAATGATAGAGCATAGCCGACAGAGAAGAATTGAAGAAACAAACGTGTTGCACCATTTGTTGCGCCGACCCCAACATGGGACAAGGGCAGGAAGATGAAAAAAATTATTGTTTCGGTCGTCGTGACACCGAAGGTTAGCAGTCAACAGTTAACTTAGGTATTCTACCCACATACATATATATTGTATTTACAATCTGCAACCGAGAAGTCTGATTTTTGCTTGAGATGAAATAAACGGATAAGTAAGTATTTAATTTATTTTCGCTTTATGGAAGTAGGTATCTTCAATTACAATCACTTCACTTATCGTTCGTTTGAATAGGCCTAATTTCGTGGAAGGTCGACTGATTTCGTACTAATCAGGGATGTTACGGAGCTTCGGTTCCGGTTCCGAAAGGTCGGAATTTCCAATTAATTTTACACCTCCGATTCCGATATCCGTTCCGATAATAAAATTTTAAATCAGAGTTATACCGAAGTTCGAAACGCAGAGATACACGTGACTAGAGCGCGTACAAATATGTTCTCAACTCATCGCCAGTGTAATTTTAGTTTATTTTATACACGCTCGCGCTCGAAGTCTCAGTTTATTGTTTTGTTTGTGAATGTTATCGGTAATACTTGACTGATTAAAGAGACTGAATTATATTTCAATTATTTCACTAAGCCTTCCCATAACACATCTTTCTTCTACTTCCGCTTTCGACTCCGGTTCCGGTTCCGATTCCGATCAATCAAATTTAAAACCTCCAATTTCGGTTCTAGTTCCGTTAAAACGACTTCCGTAACATCCCTGGTACTAATACACTGTATAGGTACTTATAACTCGTGATGTCTGGAAAGGAGGTATTAGTCGACGGGTCAAGAAAGTAGGTCGGAGTAAGAAATTACTTTCTTTTGGATTAAGGACTCTGAAATGTTTGGTACTTTGATATTTACAAGGACGAGAGGAGTGGTATCGAAAAGTATCATTATGATTTCGTGTTGACTACGTTCTGCAGTCTCGCTTACTATTTCTTTTTGTGAATACTAATGCTTCTTTTCTTTTTAAATGTGGACTCTTGTGGTTTACCTACCCCTCTCTATCCTTATATTAGATCTTTACCTATGAAATTGCCGTTTTTCGAACGCCCTTGTTTCTCTATATATATTTTTTTTATTAATCAAAGTAATTACCCATGCAATCAATGCATTTTTGCCAACGTAGTGGTAGCTTATTGATGCCCTTTTTGAAAAAGTCTGCTGGACGGGAGGCAACAAATTCTTTAAAGGCATTTTGAATCGCCTCTCGGTTTTTGAATTTTTTCCCCGCCAAGAAGTTATCCAAATTCTGGAAAAAGTAGAAGTCTGTAGGGGCAAGGTCTGGTGAGTACGGTGGATGACGGAGAACTTCCAACCCCAGCTCTTGTAACTTGGAAACCGTCTGCTGTGCAGTATGAGGTCGCGCGTTGTCGTGCAGGAGCAGCGGAGCCAAACGATTGACCAAAGCTGGTTAGAGATGTGCGAGCTTCTCCATCATTATGTTCAGTTCTTCACAGTACACATCTGCAGTAATGCTCATCTCGTTTGGTAAGAAGCTGTGATGAATGACACCGGCGCTAGACCACCAAACAGTGACCATTACTTTTTTAGGGGTCAGTTTTTGTTTGGGGCATTGTTTAAGTGCTGAACCAGGATCTAACCAACTTGCTGAGTGCTTGCGATTGTCGAACAGAATCCATTTTTCGTCGCAAGTAACAATGCGATTCAATATGCCTTCGTTTGTGTGCCTGTTGAGCAGTGCAAGGCTCAACTCGACGCGTGCTTCGCGCTGGCGATCATTCAATTCGTGGGGCACCCATTTGTTAAGCTTTTTTACCTTGCCAATTCGACGCAAATGGACCAATATTGTTTTGATGCTAACATCGAAAGCTGCTGCTAATTCAGCTGTAGATTAACCACGGGGTTCATTTCTAAGGTCAAAATTTCCAGAACGGAAACGGGCAAAACAATAACGGGTGGTGCGATCGTTAGTAGTGTTCGCTCCGTATACGTCGTTGATGTTGCGTGCCGCTTCTGCCGCTTTGCTGCCACGACGGTACTCATACTCCATAATCACTCGAATTTTTAACGTATCCAAGATGACGAAAAACGTACAAATGCGATGAAAACAGAACGCTAACCATTAAACAAATAACTAATTTTCAAAAAGAATTCCATATTTTAGAAATTAAAATAATTTTAACTTAGAATTCTTAGCGAAAAAAGAAAAAATTGGACTTGAAATAACCAGTACGGCAGAACGGCAATTTCATAGGTAAAGACCTAAAACCAATTTGTACAGGCACAAAGAGATTGATTGATTGGTTCAAGTGGCAGAGTCCGAGACGACGCTTATCATGCCGATGTTTTCTTCAACTTGATGTGCCAAATTAAAATGCCGCTTATTTTACGTCTTTCTTAAAAATATTTTTAATTATTGATGCCTCACGAGTCCGATGGCCCGAGAATCATCTTCACTTCAAGTTCAATCTTAGGCCAGTCAAATTAGGGAGAGGCAAATTTCGCGCCCTCACGCTCTTAGCAGCCGCAGGGGGAGACGCTATGGGCGTCGGGAATCGCAGGCCGATTTCCGGCCACCGTAGGCGCGGGCTTGCGGACGGTGAGCAATGGGTAGCTCGCCGTCGGATAAGGACCACGCCCGGGTCGACGGGCGTTGTGTTTCACGCGCGCCTCGAAGAGATGTCAGTAGAATTGACGGGATCCGCTAGGGCCAATGCCTGCTGGGGTCGCGAAGAAAACCGAAAGGGAAATCGCGGCCCCCGGCAACAAGGCAACTGAAGGACCACGGCTGGGTTTTAGTCAGTAAGAGTCTGACACGCCCTCCTGCTCTGCCCAGAGCGGGAGAAGTTGTTTGATAATTTCTCACCCAAAAAAAAGGCCAGTCAAATTAGCGTAAAAAGAGGCTAAGCCTCAGAATGAGGGATAATAAGCTGGAAAGTCGTATACCTACACAGGGTTGTCATAAGCACCTGTTTTAAAACACGTATTTTAAACAGTGTTTAAAACATTACATTAAACATAATAAACATAACATCACGCCTGTATTCCCCGAAGGGTTAGGCAGAGGTGTACCTATAGTACACCCACATTTCACCAGTTATGTTTAAGTCCCATGTAATAGGGGGCGAGCCTATTGCCATTAACCGGGCACAAATCCAGACTCCGGGCTGCTACTGAGAAATTCCAGATGGAAAAACTCAATAACACCTTGCCCGACCCGGGAATCGAACCCAGGACCTCATACTCAGCAGTAGCGCTTTGCGACCACTAGACTAACGAGGCAGTATATTTTAGGACTTGAAATAGCTCGAAAAGAAATTAAAAAGGTTAAGTAGATACAAAAATACAAAATACAAAAAAATACAAAATAGTTTGTTGTGACAAATAGAAAATTACGTATCATTTAAACGTGTTTAGAGCCTCCTTTTAAGCAAACAATGCCTGTTCTAGAAGGCTCCGCTCTTTCACATCACTTCCATCCATGTGAAGCCACGGGTAAGTAAAAACTAGTCATATGCAAATACCTACCTACATATTATTATCTATCCTCTAACTCACCTGACTACAAGCCATGGACTCCGACAATACTTCGGAGTTCTTCAGCGTATTGGTAGCAGGTCCTGTCAGGATGAGTACCAGCGCGTAGCAGGTCAGGGTGTACCTTCCAACTCGAGAGAAGAATTGAGGGATCAGTAGGAAGACTAGGCACCTGGAACAAAATAGGGATTCATCATCACCTGCCTAGCCTTTTCCCCAATCTGATGAGGTCAGCTACCAGTCTTACCAGATGCAGCTGAATGCCAGTATGTTACATGGAGCGACTGCCTATCTGACCTCTACAACGATACCCCCTGGCAAGACTGCTTGCAATTACCTACTCTGAATTCTGATTTTCCGTTGGCCTAGTGCTCGCAACCGCCACTTCTAAGCTTAGTAGAGACTTGGGTTAGAGGATATGTTAGCAGTATGTTCCCCCAATTAGATGGGAGTTTAAAAGTGGCAGAATTCCGATGTTTCAAAACCAAACTGCTCTGCCTACCCTTGTGAAGAATATGTACAGGAATGAAGTGTTAGGTATATCGATACACTTGTTACCTACTCTTCGGTGGTGTCTATAAGGTATTCGTCACTTGGCATCGTAAAGTTATCTCAAGTTGAATTGAGCATAGGTACATACCTAATCCTATAACTGAAAGCCAGGCCTAAAGTCAAAAGAACTCCAATAATGGAACTCATAATGGTCGCATGTATCAGAGATATCGCCAGCTGGAAGACGAAGAACATGAAGCAAAGATACGTCAGTATTATGCCTCCAACGAATCCCATCACACTTTTAAGCAGAAAATTCGGAAAAGTTTGATCTGTCATCAAGTATAAAAAAAAATTGGAGACTACATTTCCTTCAGGGTACCATTTCTTGAAAATTCTTGATATTCGTTTTTTTGTGTCGAATCGATAGTGACGCCACCTCTGGGACAATGTCTGTTCCAATTGCGCGTTTCCCAACACTATAGAATTGATCTTCTCTTTTTCATAGTTGAGTCTATAGTTTTCTATAGTTCGCGCCTTCCAAAGAAGCGCGAAAAACGCCATGCTTTGGCTTTTTATTTAGTTGGTATTGCTAAAATTCTCGTCTTTGTGTAGACGAAACACATTTTTGCAGTTACTTATAATCATCACGTTCACAAACTACACGCTGACAGAAGACAGTAAGTAATTATTTTTCTTTTTCCATTAAAAGACAGTTGAAAGAAGATAATCTTCGGAAGTGTAAAAAAGTTTTAATGGGTACTTACATTGGTTAGGTATTCTAACCTCCTTGTAAGTTAAGTGTGCGGCAGCAGCGCGGCGGTAATGGCGGCGGCGGCGACGGCATCGTGTCCCTGAGCACAAATGGGTCCCCCGACCTTAGCATTTTTACACGTCTGCCTCAGAAAGAGGTGTTGATGTTTTTAGGGTTCCGTAGATCCCTCAAAATGAAAAAACGGAATCCTTATAATCGGATGACTTCGTTGTCCGTCTGTCAGTCTGTCAAGACCCTTTTTCTTAGGAATGCGTGGAGGTAGATATCAAGCTGAAATTAATATCAAATATGTAGGTCTACTATTCCTCGGAGCTCTAAAAAAACATTAAGCTTCTAAGTCAATTCAATAAAAAAAATTGTACGGCCATATACATTGGAGACATATTTTGATACTCGCAAATAAATCAAAACCTATAGGGTAGGTACTTCCCGTAGATCTAGAGTCATCAAGACAAGAAGCACGGTCTAACAGCACAAGACCAGAAGTAAAGGTAAAAATCCGAAAATCGATAATTTGTGGTTTTATCACATATTAAAAAAAAAACTTTTTGGGATTACAAACTTATATCTACAGTTGGAGAATTGACTGTGATGTGTGTTGATTTATGGGAGAACACGTTTTTCAACTACAATGTTGAGTTTCTTTTTAGAATAAATTCATCCCAACTACGGAACCCTTCATTGTACATGGTTCGACACGCACCTGGCCGGTATTTTTTATTATCAATATTTCGTCGAGGTGCTGGTTCCGGTTGATGAGCGCCTTAACATATCTAATATTATTAATGCTATCAAAAAAAAAAAATTCTATGTTCAAATGAGTAGGCATTTCGCTACCTACACAAACTGGGACAATTTCGAAGAGTTATATTTTACTTTACAGAGTTGTATGAGACTCAAGTAGACATAAAGGTGTTAGGCCCGTATTACAGAACCTTACTCAAGACTCAAGCATTACTTAAAACTAGTTTCAATCAAACAAAAGGCACGAGTTGACAAAATAGCTACTTGGGCTCTGGTATAGGTAGTATAGGTGTGAGTAACACGATTCACAGGGTCTTTGTATGTGAACAACTGAATGCATCCTTAATGAAAAGGAAGTATTTATTTACAATTGGTGTGTTTCATTGTGTACAGTAATTGTGATTACTGAGCTGCAGCCGTATTCGAGATAGTCATAAGTTCAACAATAGCGACGAAGTTCGTTGACTTAAAATTGTCAATAACAAAATTAAAATGAACTTGCCCCGTACGCGTTCGTACAGTTCTGCGCAAGACGTCCAACATGCGCAGATCACTGCAATGCTACAAAATCAACTTCACTCCATTGCCTCAAATATCGTGAAAAGATAATCTTTTTTGCAATAATACCTAACTAAACGACATAATGCAGATTGTGTTCTGTACTGGTGATCATTAATTAGTGTTAGTGAGTGATGATGATCAAATGATTTGAGTGGTCACAAAGGTTTTCGAGTGTATGAATCAATTAAGAATTCATTGAAGAAAATGTAAGTGAATTATGGTCTTGCTGCATCATTCTATCAATTTTATGAATGTGTTTTAGATTATAAGTAAAATTAAATAGATGAGGAATAAAATCGTTAAACGCTCTAAGTAAGCGACATTTTGAGGGCTGTTATATGTTATACAATCTACAGGCTATAAAATGAATCTGCATAATCATAAAGCCCAGTGTTAGTCTCCATAAAATATGTTCATGTTGTCTTTACACGAAAATCGTAACGATTCCACTTGTAAGTTGAGCCCGTTGAGCCGGCAATAAAATAAAATGACAAAGAATGAAATTGAGAGGTCTATAATTATTTTGAACGCGATTTAATTTTCACAAAATGTAAATGTCAATCAATGTCAAAATAATTCTGACAGAAGTTTGTTTTTGATTTCCGAATACAAAAATTTCAAAATTTTTGTTTTGATCGTGAATTGTTTTTGTTTCTTCGTTATAATTTAATTTGTATTATCATTAATTAGTTGATTATTAATAAACTAAAGCAGTGATATATTATATTTTAGTTGCAAAAGCTTTTTTAATTTATTGTGTGAAATATAAAATTTATTCAGTGCTGAATCAGTGCTGCTCCAGAAAAATATATGAAATTAGTCTCAAAATATTCGTAGGTCGTTCTAATAAACTCAGAATGGGATCAGTCGAAATGTTTCTTGGTAAGTAGTAATATTTAAAAAAAAAAAATTTAATGAGAAATTGGTCTGCTTAATATTATGTAAAACACCAGGTCATTTTTTAATTTAGTAGGTAAATTCTATTTGTTATAAAGATCGGAGATATATTGTTGTCACCCTTATCCAGGCTTAGTTAGTAAGATTAACAATACAATCTACTGTAAAATAAATTGCACAATACAAATCAGATCAAATAAAAAATCAAGACAAAGCACTGTGAACAATACAGTGAAGCATGCCAAAACTACACCTCCGCTCTGTGCATACACGCTCACAAGCGCACATGTACAACCATTTACAATCAAACTACACCTCACTGAGTGCACACATGTTTACGGAACCGGCCTCACGATACTGTTGACAGTGTTGTTTTTTGTTTGGTTTAAGAAATACAATAACAATATTTTGTTGTTGACAGCTTGGTATTCATTGTGTTAATGGTAACGCTAAGTTTGCTTAACGTTACCATTAACACAACAGTTATTGTTGCATTTTATTGGTGCTTACAGCCCATTAAATACCAATGAAGATCAGGCACAGGACAGATCTATGTAGTCTACAATTATGATGGTATCTTTGAAGTTCACAACAAAGTTTTTTCCAGAAAACATTATTCTTCATCTTAAATTAATTGTTCCTTTCAGATAATGGACAACGAGCAGCCCCACCAAGAGTTGGTAAAATGTGTGGTGGTAGGCGATACAGCAGTTGGCAAGACACGTCTCATATGTGCACGTGCATGCAACAAGCATGTGTCACTGTCACAGCTGATGACCACGCACGTGCCTACTGTGTGGGCTATTGATCAGTATCGGATATATAAGGATGTAAGTGGAATATACGTTTTAGTGCGAAGCTTAGGAAAACTACACTGATGATGGAAGATTTATTTATTCAAACTTCTTCCACACAAAAATGGTAACATCGGAGTAACGCATATCTAACCAATTTGAAAACAAAAGCCCTTGCCAACAACCCTTTTTTTCATAGGTAAGTATTACTAGTGTATAGTGGCCGAGCGCTGCAAGCAAGAATAGTCCTTACTGTGTACAGATATGCGTTTCTTCGATAGTGCTAAGGCAGACTTAATGCCTTGCCCCTTGGTCAATCTCAACCAGACAACTACGGGTGGTGAAGAGATTAGATGGAAAGTGCTCTGATGGAGCTCTGGAGTTCTTAGTTCAGAAGCTGTTATAGGTTTCTGAACCTCAAAAAGAAATAACTGAAACCTGGACTTTATCTTTACTTTTGTTGGATTTTTGCTGATACTGAAGCTATCTCAGACTTCTTTAGAGCCTTAGAAACATATGTTACTATTCTGAATTCATACCATTCAACAATTTTAAGCAAGTGTGCACTCAAAGATGAGCTGTTGTTGAAAATGTTATGTATGGTAAATAATTCTAAATGAAGAGCTACCATTTGGATTGTAATAAACTGGAAATATTTTTATTTGTTTACAAACAGGTTTTGGAAAGGTCATGGGAAGTTGTAGATGGTGTGAATGTATCACTACGTCTATGGGACACCTTTGGTGACCATGAAAAGGACAGGAGATTTGCTTATGGACGGTAATCCTTCATTTTCCTTTAATAATAATTCATTAATTTATCAGACTTACTCCATTATCATTATTATATAAATATATAATTATTTTATAACTGTCTTGGACATATCTCGGGACCCTGGGGTCCTGGCCCTTTTAGGCGTAAGAGTGTGGTATTGTGCCTCTGCAAGGCAACGGCCATAGTCCGTTACATTACATAAAATTAAAACAGATATAATTTATATAAAATTCACACATAAATAATAAAAATTAATTCAAATAATTAACCTTGAAGCGTGCACCTGTGTTGAGGCATTTCGTTCGTCTGGTGATCTTTTAGGGGGGTATCTTGGCCTTATTGGTTATCCTGACGGGATATCTCAATACAGGGGCATTTGTGTATAGAATTAGATGTATAATTATGACGAATGTTGTCCTTCGTAATTGTATTTAAGTACTAACAATAATTTCTAAGTTTTCTCGTATGCAAAACTTTGGATGTAGTTGTTCCGAAATAAACGATTTTGAATGTAAGCTTTATCAATTCCAGACATCGCAACCCACTGGTTGTCGAGGCAGCTAATTATGTCCCTTCTAAAATCAGTCAGATCTGCTGTCCGAGGCATGTCCTTTCCGACCCAGATGACCCCATTACACTCCTCCAGGAGAAGAATAGGGCCACCAGTACAGTGCACAAACACAGACGCCTCCCGTCATGCCGACCTCGCCGCCGAGGTCCTTTGCGATCGCGACCGCGCCCCCGAGTAAATGATACTCCTCCTCGACCCTTGCTCGAAAACGAGGGGCCAGCAGTTGTTGCAGCTGAGCACGTAGCTTTAAATACCCCGCCTAATAATCATGATGATAATCAAATTTTGATCCAGCCTGTCCCCTTTTGGTGTCCTCCCCCCAGCAACGCCCTAAGCCGAGGTTCGTACCCCACAGGGGGTGTCCTTAGCAAGCGTTCGCTTAATTTTAATTTAGAATAGTTTACTTGCTCCTGGCTGGAGGCTCTAAGTGTAGTAGCTTAAGGCACCCACAGGAAAGTCCGGTTAAGCAGCCAAGACCTTAGTGGTCAAAACTGCGAGTAGCCATATTTAAAAAAAAAAATGCTTTATCAATTTTCTTTTGGGTTTTGATAAAGACTAAAAATTGAAGTTAATTTGGCTACAATTAACACTGGGTACAGTCTAAGCTGTAGTATAAAAATATATTTGTATTATTGCCATTGAAAACTAACAGGTTGTTCCACTTTCAGGTCTGATGTGGTTCTCCTATGTTTCTCAATAACCAACCCTATATCTTTGAGGAATTGTGGAGCCATGTGGTATCCTGAGATAAGGTAATTAGCAATCAGCATCCTTTCCTGCTCTAACTCATCATCTGCCGAGCCTTTTCCCAGCTATGTTAGGGTCGGCTTCCAGTCTAACCGGATGCAGCTGAATACCAGTATTTTACATGAAGCTTCTGACGACCCGTAACGACTGTCAAAGATCTAGGAATGACAGTCGGGACCAACGACTTAACGTACTTTCCGAGGCACGGGCTTGATATGTAAAGATGGTCACCCATCCACAGATCAACCGCGGCTAGCGTAGCTTAATCTGATCGATCGACCCATGCGGCTGTTACCTGTAAACAACACTGTTTCCTGGTCCAAATAAGTAGTAGTTGCAATCATAAAATGGATGATGATTCAGTCTCTGAATTCCAAGGACTCTTAAAAATTGTGTTTAACGTGTTTATTACAGACGGTTCTGCCCAAACACGCCAATATTATTAGTGGGATGTAAGAATGATCTCCGTTACATGTACAGGGATGAAACCTACTTGAATTACTGTAAAGATCGCAGCCCTTTTATAAGGTAAGCAGCCTCGATACAAAGTTCCATCTTAGTTCAAAATTCTGCCCCAAGAACAGGCAAACAAGTACCATCAACTTTTTTATTAATTTAAAAAAATAATAAAATTAAAATAGTAACCAGCAAAGTAAGCCCACGTTCGCACGGACAGAAAAATATCGCAGCGGGATTTTTTCGTTCACTTGATTTTCAACGCTCTTCTAAGCACCGAGAATTAAAAATCCAACAGTGTGTTTTTTCGATGCGGTGGGATGCACTCTGTTGAATTTTCAACGCTCGGCTTAACACCGAGAGTTGAAAATCCAATGCGCGATAAAATCCCGCCGCGATATTTTTACGTGCGGACTTGGGCTTACTCCTAGTATTGCAATGATACATTTACAAAAAAAAAAATGTGTTATATAGGTACATGATTGTTTTTCAAAAATATATTATATCAGATTATGTAGTTAAAGTGTTTTTCATCAGTAGTAGCTTACCATAACTTTTAATTGAATGAGAAATCCATAGCTTGCTAATATTAATCTTCCTACAAATAGATGTTACCAAACCCACACTTTACACCCTTTACTTCGTAGGGCTCCAAGAAAAAGCGACCTAGTAATGCCGGACCAAGGGCGCGCCCTAGCGCACGAGTTCGGCATCTATTACTACGAGACTTCAGTATTCACTTACTATGGTGTCAACGAGGTGTTTGAGAACGCCATCAGAGCTGCCTTGATAGCCAGGAGGCAGCAGCGGTTTTGGATGACTAATTTGAAGAGGGTGCAGAGACCACTGTTACAGGTAGGTGGAAAAGAGTGGGATTTAGTACCTGGTAGTAAAGCTTTTTGTGAAAGAACTTGCCTTGAAAAGTACTACAATAACATAACATATCATCACGCCCGTAATCTTCGAAGGGCTAGGCAAAGGTGTAATTATAGTACACCCACAGTTCGCCTAGTGCCGTGGTCGGCAAACTCATTACTCAATAGAGCTAAATATCAATACTATAGTGACTAAGATTTCTTATGAGAGCCAATCCTTTCTGTGTCCAAACTGTATCGATACAATTAATTGATTCAGGCGTGACCTTGCGGAAATCCATTATAAAATACGATAGACGTGGATTATATTTAGTTACTTTTTCGCTTAGCTATTTCTAAAGAGCCATAAAAAAACCTGAAAGAAATCGACACGTGTTTCACCTTTCAACGAGGCATCCTCAGGATGACGATTGACTTGTTGCAAACTCGAACAGTACAGTATATAAATACAGTTTTCTTAATCCTTAAAACTCCCATCCTCTTAAACTTCACAACACATCCTAAAATTAACTTGCTAAGAAGTAGGATGCCTTCATCATCATCATCATATCGGTTATTATAATTATGATGAAGGCATCTTACTTGTTAACAAGTTAAATTTGGAAAACTTTGAAAGGTCGTTACTTTTATCTCGTAAATGATTATGTTTCGATGTCCTGTTAATTTTTGGTGAATACTTTGGAAATAAATCTTTGAAATATAGTTTGAATAAAACTTGATATCTTGTTATTTGTACGGAGCCGCACTCTATAGGCCCAAGAGCCGCATGTGGCTCGCGAGCCCCAGTTTGCTGACCACTGGCCTATTGCATGCCGTCGATAATTTTTCAGTAGGCGAACATAATGTTAAAAAATTAATGTTAAAAAATTACTGCCGTTTCATACTATTTATGCTTTTTTATTTGCTATAAGAATCTATAAAACAGAGTGAAACTGAAACAGTTTTTCGATTTTTTTTAGAGATCACAATATTGTAAAAAAAAAAAAACATATTCATGGGTATTTCCGCTTCCACTTCCAGCCGAAGTTGCTAATAAATTCGTATAATCTGATTTTTCGTTACGGATAGTGCCATTCATGAAGATGCGCCCCACTCCGCGATTACTGTTCTGTAAGCTGTACTTAAGTACGGAGTGGGGCGCGTCTTCAGGGATGCCCCTATCTATTCTATAACATAGCATAATCAGCCTATAATTTTCCCACTGCTGGGACACAGGCCTCCTCTCTACGAGAGGGAGTGGGCTGTAATCTATCATGTGGGCCCAGTGCGGGTTGGTAGATGTCACATGTCTTCGAATTTTTGGTTCTAGGACATGCCGGTTTCCTCACAATGTTTTCCTTCACCGTTTTGAGAGCAGTGGTGATGAAATTATTTACACATAGTTCACTGGGTTCAAAGTCAAAGTCAAAAGTCAAAACATTTATTTTAAATAGGCCCATATATGGCACTTTTGAACGTCAGAATTTACAAAATAATAGAATTGATTCTAGTCGCCCCTTCCAAAAGGTAGTTTTCGTATGGAGAAGAATGGGCAAGAAACTCCACCGTTACTCTTTTAAAATGTTTTACAATAGTTTGTATAAGTACGTACATTAGTTAAATAATTATATGTGAAGACGATGCCACAACCTGTAACTCGCAAGTCGGGGCTGTTACCACTGGGCCACCACTGCTCCATCTAAAACAAAACAAGAAGTCAAGAGTGTCTTCCTAGTTTGAACCTAATTAATTGTCCACAGGCACCATTCAGACCGCCTCGTCCAATGGAGCCCGAGGTGGCAGTCGTGAACAGCACTTATCTAGAGAACATGACCACTCTCATGCGACAACAGGTAAATGAAGTAAGATTTAACAGTTTTCTATGTAGTTTTACACAGGGCATTCACGAATGGGATACTAATCGCTTTTGAATAAATAGCATGACCTTTTGACCTTCTCACATGCAATAAATGTTCACTGTCACCGTCGACCATAATATAGCACTAAAAATTTAGTTTTTATTATAGGTAGAAATAGTTTGATACCACTGTAATGTTTTCTTGAAACTGAACGACCGTTAATAAAAAAAGATCAAATTAAATTGCGATAATTCACAAATGATAATTTAAAAAAAACGAGTGTGCTTATGACCACACGACTGAAGTGAAACTTCTTTCGCTCCATCTGTATGTATATATATATATGTCGGAGTTGATTGTGAATAATAATTGTGGGTAGTCAACAATTTGGTATGATTTGTTTTTCTTATTATTAATTTATGTGATTTTTACTGTCAATTATTGTCTAATAAATCGCAACATAATTTATTAAGTACTCGGTGTACGCACTAATTGATATTTGGCAACTTATTTCGATACCTATAATCGAAATCGATGGTTTTGTTCAAAACAATTAATGACATGTTACTTTAATTTTAAAAGGATTTACTTTGTGAATTCACTATTGTTTATTTACGACAATTATTCTTGTATTATTTGATAACTTTGTAATGTCAGTCTTATTAGATTTAGCACATTTTAGTGTTTTGTATCAAGTAAACACGTGACGCACTTCCGTGCGCCATCGGACAGAGTTGTCGTAGTGGGATTGCAAGGTGGGGGCATCGTCTTATAAAAGAGCGTGCACTCGTTATTTGAGTCAGTCCTGGCTGGAGGCTTTGAGTGTAGCAGCTTAAGGCAACCACAGGATTGACCGGTTAAGTAGTCATGACCTCAGAGGTCAGCTACGAGATGCCCTACAGAAAAAAAAAAAAAAAAAAAAAAATATTTGAGTCAGTCTATCTTCGGATTCGACTCAATAAAGAGCCCTGCTCCCGACAAAACTGTCGGTTTATCTGGTACAGCACTGCTGTATATTCACATAGCTGTATTGGCTTGCTGATAGCGAGCGGTACACTTTTTCATTGGGTGGCTTGGCCACTATACGAACTGAGACCCTAAAAGTCTGTTCGAGTCTTACTACCTATTCACCTACTTTATCTTGTTATTAATTACCATTTGTATTGCATTTTGCCTTATATAATGTAACTAGTACCTACTCTATATTAAAAACCCTGTAATTGTTTATTCAGTATTGTTAATCCCATTGAAATGGCAACTCCAAACCCTGACGAAATACCTCTCGGCACTCCTGATCCTACATATATATATATGAATCTTAGATATACGGAACGTATTTGGCTATGAGAGGAAGAGAGAAAGAAAATGTGCGCGCGCACTGCTGTCTCTTGCTTATATCCCCCACTCAACTTCCGTTCGTCATGCCCGATCACACTTTTCGTAACGCTTACGTCACGCGTTCGCCAGCTTACTCCCCAAGTCAAGAGTGCGTAAAGAAGTTTCACTTCAAAAATACAAAAGATTTTCTAAACTCATAATTGCAAAAATGGCATGTTTTTGCCTTTGTCCTTAAGGCGATACCGTCAGGGTAGCACGCGAATTTCAATTTTTCTTACGTTTTTTGCAATTTGAGGTCAGTATCAGGTTGTACGTTGATCTGCGGCCGTATCAAATATTTATTTATGGAATTATAATCATAAATATCATGTATACAACTCTCTAAGTTCATATAATCCTATTGAATGAGTATTTCATGAAATCATGACATTTAAGGATTATTGTAACAAAAGGAGTTGTATTGAAAGAAAGAAAGAAAAATAGGTTTATTAGTCACAGAGACACGTGCATACATCAAAGACAAGAGTAAATGAAAACAACAAAAAGTACATAATAAATCACGAGCATAAAACAGAAATTAGTCGGCAGCTGCACGACATGCATTGCTGATTCTAATGATTATAATTGTGTAAAGCCATATTTGTTACGGTTGCGAATTATATTTTAACTAAGATACAACCTGACACTGGCCAGTACCCTAATTGCGTCACTAATGCCCGTTTTCACCGACAACTAAGTGACACTTAAATGAATCCCTAAATAAAAGTGAACTGTTGGATTTTCAACTCTCAGCGCTGAGCCTAGCGTTGATAATCCAACAGCGCACTTTTATTTAGGGATTCATTTAAGTGTATGTCAAACGGGCATTATTTTCATAAACGATTATGACAAATTTGTTTCATGTTGACAGTTAACAACATTCATTGCGTTATTTACGTTGTTGAGCAAACATTTCTTTCCGAATTATGAAGCAATGGATTAGCAATCTGTTTCAAATCGAAACAAATTGTGATTGATCGTGTATTACGCAGTTAGGGTACTGCAAATTCCAAAAAAATGAAAGAAAGTTTGAAATACGTGGGTTACCTTAGTGCATCTCTTGAATATGTATGTTTTTTTTACAACTTAACAAATTATCTTTTTTTTCAACAGTATTTCTCGGACATGGTGATAATATGCGGCGCGAAAGGCTTCCCAGTTCACCGGTTTATGATGGCGGCAGCATGCGAGGCCTTCCACCGTCTGCTGACCAACGAGTGCGTCAGCCTGTCCGCTGAGCTTGCTCGGAGTTCCAGTGAGAGCAGCATGGTAATAATAACTTCTTTATTAAAAAAAAAAACCGGCCAAGTACGAGTCAGACTCGCAAAGTAAGGGTTCCGTACCACCGTGCAATATTTAGCAAGAAACACCGAAAAAAACACGTTTCTTGGAGATAATTATTAACTTTATTAGTTTTTTATTATCTGTTATTATAACGGCAATGGAAATACATCATCTGTGAAAATTTCAACTGTCTACCTTACCTATTAATATAAATACACGAGAAATATGGTTCATGAGATACAGCCCGCTGACACACGGACAGCGGATGCTTAGTAATAGGGTTCCGACGCCCTTCGGGTACGAAACCCTAAAAAGTGTCAATACTGTTACAGACATTTATTACATGTACAACGTACAGAAGTAGCGACTTAAAAATAGGCTAACATAGGCTCCCAAACTAGGTTTATACCAGTAAATTGGGCCAGTGTTCCTTCATTAAAAAAGTAATCAAATATTGACATATTTGATAACTTTTTTGGTGGTGACCCACGGCTCTCAAAATGGTGAAGGAAAACATCGCCAGGAAACTGGCATGTCCTAGAACCAAAAATTCGAAGACATGTGATCTACCAACCCGCACTGCGCCCGCGTGGTAGATTACAGCCCACTCTCTCTCGAAGAGAAGTGGTTCTGCTAATGTAAACTAAGCTGATTTAAGCATGACTAGTAAAACTGAAAAGGCATAAAAAATGTTGAAGTTGTAGCGCAAACGGAACCTTATGTGAAGGTGGTAAAGTTAAATTGCGAATGTAGAATAGGTGCACGGTTCCAATTGGTCGTTTGCTATGGAGAAGAGCCGGCCAGAGACTCCACGGTTACTCTTTTAAAAAATAATTGGCTTTTACAATGTTTTCAAATTACAGTGTTAATAGGTATGGGAGGACAGTGTAGGTCTTTCAACAAGTACCAGGTACTTAACAGGGTTGGCATGTTTAAATCAAATGATTTTTTCAATAAGATTCAATGATTTAATAAAATGTGTTTAATTTTACTTTCTTTCACAGAAATTAAAATACAAAACAGATTTAGAAATGATTTGTTACAGACTAGGGACTTTTATATCTGAAAATTCAATATCATTAACATTATTATAATGCTTGAACAAAAAAACTTTTCAATTCCCAGTCGGTTTCTTAGTTTACTATGCTTTATTCGTTTTTCTGAAGTGAACTTCTATGGGCGCGTTGGGCATTTTTGAGATGGGACTAAACCATTGATTTCGCGACACCATTACGACACCTCATTTTTGTAAACGCGATTATGCTCTTTATTTATTACGTTACGGATCAATGTTCCATGCAAGTATTTTTACTTTAAATGTTTCGGAAGTTTTTTTTTTGGAAACGCGTTTTGCTCTTTGTTTAGATAAAGTTCCGGACTAATGTTATAAACAAGTATTTTTCTTCCACCAAGGCGATCTTGCTCAAGTTTTCACTTCTGTCGGCACTCCCGGATTGCCACCACTTTTTTTTTTTAATTTCTTCATTTTTTCCAATCCTTACTTAACAAAATAGAAAATGGTCTACGAAATTTTAATCTACAGTGTATTAAGGGGGAAGCGCTAAGGTAGCCCGCGAAATTCAAATTTTCTTACGTTTTTTGCAATTTGCTGGTCAGTATTAAGTTGTACATCAATCAAAATATAATTCGCGGCCGTAACAAATATGTCTAATCGTATATTAATCAACGTACAACTTAATACTGACCAGCAAATTGCAAAAAACCTAAAAAAAATGAATTTCGCGGGCTACCCTGGCGCTTTCGCCTTAAGGCTAAGAGTGCATCCGCTCTAAAGCCCTCAGCGGACAAAGGTAGGTAAAAAAACGCTTTTCACCAAATGAAAATGTATTGGTTGTTGTAGGTCAGTAGTATGGGTGAGGCGACTGCCGGCGAGTTCAACGAGGACACAGAGTATTTGATACGACAGGACCAGGCTAAACAGATGAGGTAAATGAGAAAACTTTACTTGTCTAACACTGATTTCCTGCTTCAAGAGAGGTTTATGCAAGCCCAGTAATGTGAGAGTACAGTGAGTCAGTCCAGCGCTGACTTGCAACTGGGCTCGTGCAGACACTAGTTTCAACCCAGCCCAGTGCTGACTTCGCGTCCTCAAGTCACTCCAGTTGACTAACCTACCCGTCTATTTTTGAGCCCAGTAGCTTCCCCCGCCTGATTTACTGCCGATCTCGTCTACATGAAGCCACTAACTGGGTCCGAAATTCTGAGTCACTGGGTCCAGTCACTGCCATCGTGTAAACCAGGAATTAGTCAACCGTGTATACAGTTAAAAAGGGCTACTTTTATGGGACAGACTTTTGTTTCAAGTCGTCACTGCGACATTAATATACCACTATGTCTCTTGAGTTTGGCAAGCCAGCTAAGAAGCGCTTTTTATCCGACTGCGGCCAAAAAGAAGGGTTATTTCAAAATGAAAAGATCATTTAATAATATGCTTGAACATTGTACCATCGTGGAAGCGCATATAGTAACTACTTTGAAAACAAAATCCCGTGCACACGATGACCACATCTATTACCGTCCCAGTTCTATAGCGGCCGAGCGCTGCAAGCAAGAATAGTCTTTATGGTGGTTAGTTATGGCTTTCCGCGATGGAACATATGTACGTACGTGTATGTGTGTATGTTTGTGTGATGTGTGTGTATGTGTTGTGAGTGTGTGTACGTTGTGAGTGTGTATGTGTTGTGTATATGTCTTTTTTGATGACGCCATTTGCATCGGAAAACGTTAAAAAGTTTCAAGTATGGCCCAGTTTTTCATAGCCCAATTGCACCATAATAAAAATAATCTTGTTTTCAGAGTATGGGATCAGATCAAGCGTCGGTCTTCATGTCAGATCCTACCTCTGAGCGACAGTTGTAAAAAACCTCCGGATTTATACAGAGAGGTCAACCACCCCGCTATCATCTCTATAAGAGTTGTTAAGGTACAGTTAATTATAATTTTAAGAGTGCCTTTTTACTGCCGTGTTTGCAAAAGGAAGTAGGAATTCGGTCCGGGGCCGAATTATGACCTGTCAGAGCCATCATTATTCAAGAGCGAGTGAGAAATGATGGAATACTGCCCGAATACTGCGATTGCTCGCAGAACGGATGGCCGATGGGACCGAAAGGTTCTGGAGTGGCGATTGCGTACCGGAACACGTAGCGCTGGAAGGCCTCCGACACAAGGTGGACCGATGACCTTGTGAAGGCCGCAGGAATCCGCTGGATGCGAGGAGCACAGAACCGGTCGAAGTGGCGGTGCTTTGGGGGAGCCTATGTCCAGCTGTGGACGTCTTTCGGGTGAAATTATGAGTGTCCGAACAGTACTGTCACTTTTTCACAACAGAGCCTCGGGGTAGGTTATTGAATAACCCACTTACAGTAGCAATGGCTTTCATTTTGACAGTTCAACAACATTCATTGCGTTATTTACGTTGTTGAGCAGACAAATTTTTCGAACATACGAAGCAATAGATTAGCAATATTCTTCAAAATCATTCAGATTGTGATTGAAAGTCCAATGTCTCGAGTACAAACGTCTGACTTTTCGGATTCATGTGCGTATTGTATCATTATCACTTGCTTCAAAAACGGTGAAGGAAAACATCGTGAGGAAACCGGCATGCCTGAAAGATATTTCTCGACGGCATGTGAAGTCAAGTCAAAGGCCCTTGGGCGGCTTTAGAACTCTGACTCCAGGTTAGTCACTAACCACACGAAAAGAAGATTGAAAAGCGTGTTACGTCAATTTCTCTAAAATTTATTGAATAAAAAAAAAAATCTCCATAAATCTACTACTTACATTACATTTCAGTGTGACAAGATCCAACACGCGACCTCACAAACACAAACTATAGTCACTATGAGCAAGTTAATCTCACAAACTGTGATGCAAGAAATAGTCAACTTTATATACACCGGCGCTTTGGACAGTAGCGCCTTCAAACAGCAGGTCAGTCGATATTGAGCTTTATGACAGTAGGTGTAAGGTTTGGAGTTATTGTGGTTTAGTGATGGAGTGGTAGAAAATAAATTCTATCAAGTTAGATGCAATGTTCATTGGAGAAATTTGATTCACCCTGTCTATTAGAGCCACAAAAAATAGAAAATACAGGGTGTTATAATTTTGTCATTTTTTTTTTATAAAGTTAGTTTTTATTTTCAGTTAAATTGGATTACATCAATGTTTTAGGCTGTCTTATTTTAAGACCCGTACATTCTTTCCACTCTGTATTATGTTGGATGTGTTGTAAATTATGGTAGTGCTAGTGTTTTTGTTCCGTTTTCTACGTTTATTATTCCATTTTTTTTTAAAGGATTGTAGACATTTATGCGATTTTAATATTAAGATTTTACTAATTGACTGCTGCGATACTTTTTAAGTTTTAAAAAATAGACTGTAATATTAAGAAATTGTTAAGTAATTTCTATTCTATCACTTTGTCACTAAATTATTTCTTATTCAATTTTAAATTAAAATAAGCTTTAGCTTTGTATTCATATTTAAATATATTGTTTTTTTTTATTACGTGTATTTTAAGTAATTATTGAATATTGATTGACTTGGCAATTTTCTTGCTGTCTCCTTATTAGAATATTTTTTCCGAAAAAATAATTTCAAAAGAGCAGGAAAAGCTTACCGTGGTCTAGCAG
The DNA here is from genome assembly GCA_916610215.1 of Omphaloscelis lunosa. NCBI lineage: Eukaryota > Metazoa > Arthropoda > Insecta > Lepidoptera > Noctuidae > Omphaloscelis > Omphaloscelis lunosa. The sequence goes on along the minus strand of OU744266.1, from coordinate 3,311,165 downwards.
TTTAGGAGCTGCGAGATTCTGAAGTACTTACATTGGTTATTCCGTGATTTTAATAAGGGGTCAGCAATTTAATTATATTAATTTAATGTTTTTCTAATCTACTGTGCTTCCATTTTCTATTATATGTATTTACCCACTACAAATAAAACATATTGCAAATTAAAAATATATAAAATTAATAATTTTATAATAACAAAAATGTTTTGCAGTCAGCTGCTATCGGATTGTTACTGGTAAACCTTATTGCAATAAATTATGCCATTAAAACAAATTCATAATTATTGATTTTGACCATTATTATTATTATAAAAACAGCACCCTGTTTGAATTGTTGTGAATGTATTTCTTTGTAGATTATCATATTTTTCTTACTGCACTTTCCTAAGCAATTCATTATAATATATTTTTTTAAAGAATTCTTGGTAAGATCAAAACATTAACATAATATATTTTGGATCGCTTAAGAAAGTGTGGTATCAATGACTCTATTATTATTTTGTATTCATTAGATTTATCACCATATAATAATTATAATAGCTACACAAGTTACATACACCCTATACTACAATTTACAGGTTTATATTACCTTCTATAGATTACAGCTTCGTGAGGCTTTCGTTCTTCTTCTTAGCGTGTCGACGGCAATTTACAGGCTTTATCAGAAAGGTGTGGTCAAATTTAAGAGTGTGGTATAGACTCGGGACGTTACGGAAGTCGTTTTACTGGAACCGGAATCGGAATCGGAGGTTTTAAATTTGATTGATTGGAATCGGAACCGGAAACGGAACCGGTGTCGGAGGTGGAAGTAGAAGAAAGATATGTTATGGGAAGGCTTAATGAAACAATTGAAATATAATTCAGTCACTTTAATCAGTCAAATATTAGCGATAACATCCACAAACAAAACAATAAAATTAGACTTCGAGCGCGTACGTGTATAATATAAAATAAAATTACACTGACGACGAGTTAAAACTTGTTTGTACGGACAGTCACGTGCATCGCTGCGTTTCGAACTACGTTATAACTCCGATTCAAAATTATCGGAACCGAAAACGGAATCGGAGGTGTAAAATTAATCGGAAGTTTCGACCTTTCGGAACCGGAACCGGAGCTCCGTAATATCCCTGGTACAGACCATCAAACTGAACAACTTTCTCCATGGGGCAAACATCTTAATCAAGAAAAAATTAACAGCCGTCCCATTTGGGTCGAGTAGCTATCGAAGCTTTATAGGGATAGCTGATAATTTTTTCTCCATTACGATGTTGAAAGTTGTTCAGTTTCATGGTCTGTACCACATCCTTAAATTTGACCACACCTTTCTGGTTCACCCTGTATACAGTGTGAGTCTTCATAATGTGCACATATCGAAATGAGGGAATCTATGTTTAATTTTATCGATGGTAAAAATATTTAAAAACATCTTTTTTGTGTTCTATTTGGCGTCTTCGATAAATTTTACGATTATTGTAAAAATTTATGAAAAAAAAAAAAAAAAAATTGCTAGTAGGACATGTTTACTTTCAACTGAGGATATTTTTTTCCACAATTTATGAGAACGTCTAATTACTTCCAATCATTATGGAGTTTTTTTCATCGCTATAAATCATTTAGTTTAAAACTTACACCGTTTTGTTACATTTTTTTTTTTAAATTTAATAAAAATTGTAAAAATATATTTTGATTTTTTAAATATTTTTTCCGTCGATAAAATTAAGCATAGAATCCCTCATTTAGATATGTGCACATTATGAAGACTCACACTGTATAGAAACGGCCCAGAATTTGGCTACGAGCTTGGCACCTTCAGTAGCATCCATCAGCTCCTGTAGCGTGCAGACAACAGGCTCTCGTTAATAAACAAGAAAATGATTCAGTCGATATTTTTTTAGATATTATTTTCGGCCTACTTACATCGCTTAGCTTAGTTTATCGGATTCTGGATCCTGAATATGTCGTTAAGCTTCTCAACTCACTTTTGACAGTTTTGGCCCAGCATTAAATTGATTACTTTTATGTTGAATCACGGCTGACGCCAACGACATACTAGTTAGAAAGGTCAGCGCACATCGGCGGATGGCGGGACAGTATTTTAAATTAACAACGTAAATTAGTACGTATCTAATGGTAACAAGATATAGATTCCATTGCTCAGAGAGCTATGAAACATAAAAGAGGATTTCTCTCTGCGGTAGTGAAGAGCATGCTGGAGGATACCGCGGTGGAATGCCAAGGCATGCAGCGAGACGCAAAGGCATGCGACGGTATGCGTCGCAGTCCGATAGTATACTCACGCAGGGGAGAGGCAGTGGACGCGGGGGACGCTGTGTGCACGCTACCAGCATTATCAGCTGAAGCTTTGTAGCTTCAATACCTAATCGACACAAGTGTATGGGACGGCTGGTAATTTTTTCTCGATTACTATGTTGGTGTTCCTCGGTGCCGTCCGCCAGTGTGCGTTAGCCTTTACAACACATTAGTCTCTGAAATGGTATCTGACATTTCTCGTTTCTGTTTATCCCTCGTACGTCAGAACAATCATGAGCCAGTTAGGAAGGTAAGGGCTAAAGTATACGCTGAAGAAGCAGCAAATCATTCCGAAATAATTGTTCATACATTCAATCGTGGAAGCTTATGTTTATTCATTTGCTATGTAATGGTGACCAGCGGGGTAGTTTCGTAACACGCTAACAGTAGCAATGGCTTTCATTTTGACAGTTCAACAACATTCATTGCGTTATTTACGTTGTTGAGCACAAATTTTTCGAACATAAGAAGCAATAGATTAGCAATATCCTTCAAAATCATTCAGATTGTGATTGAAGGTGTGTTCCGCAATTAGGGTACTGAAGAGTTCTTGAGTTAGAATAGAAAACACATACAAACACAATCTTCACATATTTGATTGTCAATTTTATGCTTTGTTTAGGAGATCAGACAAGCGGCCGAGCTGCTTGGTTTCCATGAACTCACCAAGTTGAGTCAATTCATTCTGGACCAACACCTGTTGTTCGACAAGGGATTTATGCTACAGTTTCATACGGTGAGTTTTAGATGTTGGTATAATTTGAAAGGTTATAAGACTAAAATTAATATTTTGGTGATAGTTATTGCTCACTATTTTAGATACTAGCTTGACTTGAAACGTGGTTAGGTTTTCAAGATTCTTTCGTTAGTGATAAAATCTGCCAACTATGTCGGGGTCGGCTTCCAGTCTAACTGGACGCACCTGACTGCCAGTATTTTACATGGAGTGACTGCCTATCTGACCTCCAGAACCCAGTTATTGGGTAACAAGATACCCCTTTGGTAAGACTGGTTGTTTGGGCCTCTGACTACCCGTAACAACTGTCGAAGATCTATGTCCGAGGCACGGAGGGGTCTCGAATTCTCGATATATGATGATGGGCACCCATCCACGAACCGACCGTGTTAAGCGTAGCTTAACCTTCGATCGACCCGTGTGGCTGTTATCATTTAGCCACGAGCCCCTTTTCGTTAATTATAATGTCATGAAAATAAAATTATATTATAATATTAAAATTATTGTTTTTATTCGAGTGTTGATGGGGCTGCCGCGTTTTTGCAGCGCGTATTTGCCGACGGGAACGTTGATAGTTTTTTCATGCGCAAGAGATGCGCATCTCTGCTACGTCGTGTTTGCGGCAACCCCAACACCATTCTTAGAGCGTTGGCTGATAGGTGGGACTCTGATCTTGGGACGGTGGATACGACTGCACGCAGTCAAGGAGGCATTCCCCGGGATCGGTGTGCCGCACGCAGCTTCAGAATAAATTTGCCTAACACTAGTTTTATAAGTTGACATTGTTACTAACAAATATGGAGGTGATTCTGGGATTAATGTTTATTTATTTATATATATCGTGCAAGCTTCATCATCAGCCGAACATACTGATGTTGAATAGCTGGCTATTGAGTGTAGAAAGAGTAAAAGAATAGTTGTGTGAAAGATAAAATGACTGAAAAGAATAAGATGACGGCCGATGGAGGTGCATGAAAGAACAAGGCATATTGAGACGATCCTAAAGAAATTGCAATGTTGCTGAAATTATTCTTGCAAATTTCCCGATTTACTTTCAGGGGGCCTATATCTACCACCACCTCTTATAGCAGTATTATTTTAATCTTACTTCCGTGTGGGAAAGTGATGGAGCTACACGTCCTATATAGATCCATCTCTTTCCCTGGTGCTTTGTCATCTTTTGTAGTTTATCAACAAGTTTGTTTCTCCCATAGCCTTTGGGAGCCCGTCTTCGTGACATGTACGTGGAGCGCGCTCTGTTCGCGGACGTGACGTTCGACCTGGACGACGGCATCCACCTCGCGCACCGCGCCGTGCTCATGGCTCGCTGTGACCCCATGAAGGCCATGTTCCAGGGCCACTTCCGCGAGAGTACCTCCCGCGTGGTCAGTGTACCTTACACAGCAAAATGCTTATCCAAAAAAAAAATACAATAGACGTAGATATATTTAGTAACTTATTCCGCTTAACTATTACTAAAGAGTCGGCTCGGCACACGCCGCGTTCGGGTTCGCGACAAGTCAATCGTCATCCTGAGGTTGCCTCGTTGAGAGGTGAAACACGTGTCGATTTCTTACTTATTTTATGACTCTAGGAATAGTTAAGCGGAATAGGTTACTAAAGATATCTACGTCTATTGTATTTTATAATGGATTTCCGCAAGGTCAAACTATGTTGAGTTGTGAATGCCAGTATTTTACATGGAGCGACTGCCTATCTCACCTCCACAACCCAGTTACTAGATAACACGATAACCATTGATAAGACTGGTTGTCAGACTTTCAGGCTTCTGACTACCCGTAAAGACTTAAAGATCTATGAATAACAGCCGGGGGCAACAGCTTAACGTGCTTTCCGAGGCACGGAGGAGTCTTGGTATGTAAAGGATGGTTACCCATCCATGGATTGACCTCGGTAAGCGTAGCTTAACCTTCGATGGACCCGTGCGGCCGTTATTACTTAGCCACGAGCTCCTCTTAAAAATGCTCGAAAACTTTACTATGTGTACCGAAGCGGAATATTTGTCGTTATAAACTTTTTAACACAAACATTTCCCTCAGATATCCTTCCCCGGCGTGAAAATGTACGCGTTCCACATCCTGCTAAGCTACATCTACAGTGACAAGATACCCGCTGTAGATCCCAACAGATGCCTGGAACTGTTGGAGCTAGCCAACAGACTGTGCATGAACCGCCTCGTGAACCTGGTGGAGGCCAGGGTCATAGACCAGCTGCAGCAGAGAGACAGGTTGGTCAATCTGCCTAGCCTTTTCCCAACTATGTTGGGGTCTTATAACAGAATAACAGTATATTACATGGATCGACTGCCTATCTGACCTCCACAACCCAATAATTAGGTAATACGATACCCCTTGGTAAGACTGGTTGTCAGTCTTTTGGGCTTCTGACGACCCGTAACGACTGTCAAAGATCCACGAATGACAGCCGGGACCAAAAGCTTAACGTGCTTCCCGAGGCATGGACGAGTCTCGGTATGTAGAAATGGTCACCCATCCACGGACCAACCGTAGCAAGCGTAGCTTAACCTGATGGATTGCCCCGTGCAGCTTTTAGTACTTAGCCACGAGCTCCTCAACATATCCTGGATGTACGTCCCTCTCGATGGAGATTAATGCCCGTTGTTGACACATTGATTCATACAAGCAGTTGACTGCCACAATCAAACATTTTATTTATACAGAGTGTGTTAACAAGGTGTGGTCAAATTTAAGGATGTAGTACAGACCATCAAACTGGAAAATTTTCTGTAAGGGACCAACATCTTAATCGAAAAAAAAAATATCAGCCATCCCATACACTTGGGTCGAGTAGATATTGAACATTTGTATGAGACAGCAGAATTTTTTTTAACACATTCACTTAAATTAAGGGAATTATGATCAACACTCCAATGTATGCAACTTTGTTCGCAGAGTGTGCGGTGATGACGATGAAGTCGTCGAGATAGCCTTGTCGCTGCTAGAGCCTGTCAAGGTAATTAACAGTTTAACAACTTAAATATGTAGAACTAACGCACGGTGAATAACTACATCCGAACTTTATCCTTACATATTATAAAACAAAGTCCCCCGCCGCGTCTGTCTGTCTGTCTGAACGCGATAAACTCAAAAACTACCGAATGGATTTTCAATCGGTTTTCACCAATGGAACGAGTGATTCATACGGAAGGTTTTGGTGTCCAATTAATTAAGGATTTATGTAAATTGGCTGAAATATGACGATTATTGCCAAAGATGTCGGAACAAATAATGCCTACTGGGAGCTTTACTGGCGTACACCGCGTAAGCCGTAAGAGATACATCAAATTTATGTTCTAGAGGATTGAAGATCTTAAAAAGTTCAACAAAAAGTCCGCAATAGCGCATATGTTTATCTTTTAAGGATGACCCACAGTAACCATTTTTATCTTTCAGAATTTGATAAAAATTTCATTGTTATTTCCGAAGCTATTTTGACCGGTATTATTCTTATACAATAAAATATGTTATTTAAATTGCACATTTAATTTAGATTAAGATAATTCCTAACATCTTATCATTTAAATGAATACTTTAAAAGATAACACAGATTCAAAATTACGCGTAACAAAGTAATTTTGGTTGACGGCAACGCGGGCGCAGCGGTAGGAGTCAATGACCTTTTCCTCGGCTATTAGGTATGAAATCCCGGTAGTACGTTCCCGTGAGATATTTTCCGACATCCACGCGGGCGAAACCGCGGGCAAAAGCTAGTATTATTATAAATGCGAAAGTGACTTTGTTTGTTGCGCTTTAACGCTAAAACGGCTAAACGAATTTGCATGAAATTTGGCACATGGATACGCCATGACCTGGGATACGGAATAGGATATTTTTTATCCCGAGAATACCACGGGATCGAGACAAGCGGGTGAAACCGCGGGTGAAACCGCTCTTCAATATCTACTCTATTCCAGCTGCACAACGCACACAACCTAGCAGACTGGTGCATGTGGCGCCTGTGCGGCGCGTACGACCGCGTGTGTCGCGCGCGACATCTCAGCCAGCCCTCGCGAGACTATCTGTCCGACAACCGGTGGCCGCCCGTCTGGTAAGATAACATATTTCTCGACGTATATTTCGAAACTTGAGTCAAACGACGCTAGTTATTGTAACAAAGTTTTCTTCTTCCGTTTGTAGGTACGTGAAAGAGTTCGACTACTACCAGAAGTGCGTCAACGAGCAGAGTAAAGAGCAGAAGGAGTTGAGACTCACCACGTCGCTGCAGAACAACCAGCAGACTGGCTGTCTGTGTTTCACTAGTGAGTGTAGCCGTAGTTCCTGCAAACTTTTCTGTAATTAAAAAATGATAATTGGCTGACTTTTTAAGCCTGTTCAATGTACATACATTGATTTCTCTGCAATTTCTTTTTTTTAATATATAAGGGTATTTCTTCAGTAGTTAGGTGAGGTGATACCGTCAATCAAACACAATTTTTCTCTGTATGTTTGTTATACATGTTTGTCTAACACTAATTACAAAATATAACATTCAATGAACTATAAAAACCTTAAAGAAACGACATTTAATGCTATTATTCCTCCTAACAAACAAGAACTTTATAGTTTTCAAACGAAGGTTCTAATTCGACTACAGATTAAATAAAGGCTGACGAAATTGCATTCTGTCACGGTAATGGCGCTAGTAGCGCGGCCTCTATTCTAATTTAATAAAACATATTTTCTTTACAAATATAACAAAAATCCCATGAAGTACGTTTTTGAATGGCTAAACTTTCTCTATATCGATGACATTCTTTTAGCAACTGAACGAATCAAAATATTTCATAGCAGGTATACGTATTTTGGTATAAAGTTATTAAGGTAGTTGAGTATCTTGGCATAAAGATACTGACGAGAGTTTTCAAGCAAATGAACGATCGAGTGCACCATCGAATCATCGCAGGTTTGCGTGTCTTGCATTTTATCAAAGACTAGGTACAATACAATGAGAGCTATCTGAGCCTGAGGATAAACGCGGCGTAATTTTACATTCTAATTTCGGTGGCAACTTCCCACACGCGTGTTTTTTTCGTCCAGATATAGAATTTTCAGAACATTTGACGTACTACTGCAATAAATTAGCCGTTTCCGCTCAGATTTGTCCCATTAGTCTCACAACCACATGATAGAGTAAAGGTCAGTGTGTATGTAGGCAAGGTGCGGCGCGACAGCGAGCCCGCGCCCGACGTCACCACGGCGCTGTGCCGCTCCGCCGACGTGCCGCACGTACCGCACCCGACACTCAACCAGAATCAGCCGCCCCTCTGACATCTGCCTTACTGGAGGTTAGTACTGCTCTATTCTGTTCTACCATTGAACGTCCCACCGCTCGTTCCCCTCCCTTGCATTTCGAAACTGCAGAGAAAGACGTCATAAACTGACGCACATAACCCGCCTTCACCGTTTTTTTCTATAAACATTAACACACATTCTTGTCTTGTCTTATTTTTGGCAGTAATAAGCCTGTACAGAAATCAATCACTATTTAAAAAAAAAAGATAAAATTGGAAGAAATTAGGTACTCATATTTAAAGCGAGCACAAAATAAAACGACTCTTGCTCTTTGCTGCACCGGTTGACGTCATAACGTCGAGGCGCTGGCTGTTGCTAAAAACCAGCGCTGTAGCTCTGTGTCGCATAGGGTCGCAACATTATGCTGAGCGATGACCGTTTTGCGTGAATGTGACACATATTTTCCCCCAACTTGTTCTTTTTACCGCAAATAAAAGTATTTTATTATTTTTTTCTTAAAAATATTAGAGCCATAATGCTTTTTAATTCTTCGAAGGCATTCCCGGGAAAAACGGATACAATAGTGTCTAAATCATAATTTAAAAAAAAAATGTTGTGGAAGTTTTTTTATATATTTTCTTTCTTTCTTTTTTTTGTTTGTACTGCATACTAAAGAAATCAAAGGTAAATTAACATAAAATAACACCACGCCTGTACCTATACTACACCCAGAGGTTAATTGTTTTTTTTTACTCTAATACGTTTATATTCCAGGTCCCTCCGTTTCGCGGTGCTCCTGCCAGTATCGATGTGCTTCATGAGCACAATACTGACCATACTGATACTTTTCCACGTCTACACCTAAACACTGCTCACTAGAATAGTCTTCGTTGCACTAACTAATATGTAAACTATAATATATTGAACACGGCTCAGGTCTAGGTAGGAGGCTGGTGTTAAAATGGGGTATTTTCGACTATTCAAAATATTATTCGAGAAATCTTAAGTTATGTACATTTTTATCGAGAGATTTTGCGCATTGTCAGGGTCAAATAAAATTAAATGGAGAAACTTCACAAACGTGATGAGTACATCGATATCTAATGATGATAAAACACAAAAAAAACGAGTGAGCTGTAGAGCAGTCGCATAAGATGTGTTACATCTGACATCTTACCTTGGTAATAAGCAACATTAAATGGGCAAGGCCTCGTCAAGGTCGTTTCTGACGGCTAACTCTAGCATCGCGCGCGCTCATTGGTCAAATCAAATAGCGCGTGCTTCCCCGGGTTCCTGTAACACACTTCCGTCCCTTTTTACGAAAACACTCACATTATGATCTTGGGAAAGCGAGAGGAACATCAAAAAAAAGTGACTACAGTTAACTACGAAGACTATGGTCACTGGTAGTGTAGTTACTTAAAATATTATTTTTTTCTAAATTTTTATGTAAAAAAAAAAACAAAATTCTAAATATTTTTATTTCACATAAACCTACAAGGGCACTTATGAAACAATTTTTAGATATAATTTCCATCACGATTATGAAGTTTCGCTATTTAAATTAATTTGACCTCTTTTGTGCAAAAGGTTTTATTGTCTATTATAATTGCGCAAATTTTAATTACGACTGTAAGTCAATGGTCAATTAAATATAGCTATGATTTGGTAAAAGTGTGTCAGATTTAAGATTTGATTAATAGTATTTTGTATACAAGAAGTGAGAGAAAAAAAAAAACCAATTGTGTTGGACGATAATTTCTGTAGGCAGTTTTTTAGAGAGACGTAAATATTGTTTCTGGTAATTAATTAAGGTATATTCATTCAGTATTTTGATTATAGCTTATTTACTTGTATTTTGCTAATTCTTGTGTATATCAGTAGCAAATTGGATTTTAGTTCATAAATGATTTTATAAAAATCTATGTAATCAATATAATTTATCCAATTGTAAAGGACTCATTTAAAAAAAAAATAGTTTTAATCTTTAAAATATTTAATAAGTAAGTTATAATTAGTTATTTAGAGTATTTTCCTTCTAAAAATAATATTAAATAAAGCACTTATTTTTTTTAAATAACGGTATGAAAACACCAGCCTCAGAGTTTGGTCACTAAGCGCAGAACGAATCTCGACCTTATTAAACATAGTTTTTAGTCTACTTTCCATTAATATGTAAATTGAGTTGCGCTCGCGGCTAAGGTAAGGGAATTTGAGCTCAATCTCTTAATTCTAAGGTCTTGTTTTGCATGAAGATCGTTGTTTTGTTGATTGTTGTATTACTGTGTTGTCCTGTTTCTTTGTGAAATGTAACAGATGGGTAATTGTCAACTTCTTTTAAAATAGTATATAACCTGTGGATTTGGTTTTAAAAAAAAATCTTGAAGTTTTCACTGAGAGGCTTCTTTTATTCCGCTCCTTCAAAGAATAATGAAGTCCTACAGTGTTTTACCAGCTTAGTTTCAATTACTCATCTTTCTTTTTTTTTTTAATTTATATAACCATGCACTATAATCACAGATGAATACAGATGGGACCATGGGCGTACCCACGGTGGGGCATGGTGGGGCATCTGCCCCACCACGCTCCCTGACGTGAAGCTAAAAATTTTGGTTTATAGTAACAAAATTAATCATTAATTTGGTAAAATTCAAAATTACCGCGCACAACAATGCAGCGTCGATGAATCGAGCGCGCATGCGTGTTCATAGAGTTTTATCGAGAGGATTTCCTACTACTTATCGTGATTATTTACTTCAGCCCCACCCATAAAAAAAGATGGGTACGCCCATAGATGGGACACTCCGCAATTTCGATATGAAGCTACAAGTAGGCACGCGGCGGGCTCGACTTGTCGAATTCAGTGGGCGTAACGTAGTCACAAGATTTAAGAGTTACGCGATAGAAAAAGATACAACTTATAGGTGAATATAACTATAGGTAAGTAGATAATTAGCGTTGGGCGACCTGAATTGTACTTTATTGTGTCGTTGCAAGAGTCGCTTTTTATTTAAATGATTTTGCAGATTGTCCCATCTGTACTAATCTGTGCTATCATTTTTAATCCTTTGCCTGTAGTATTTTAAACCTAGTAAGTTAAAATGAGCGCAGATTTGATGGTAGTGTGGCTTGGTGCTTGTAGAAGTTCATGTTAGGGTTTATAGGAACGAATTTTATGAAAAGATGGATGGTTTAAGGCGATAGAGGTGGACGGCAAAATTAAAATCATATGTTTTTAGCAATTTTTAGGTCAGTATCGGGTAGTATATTAATTCAAATATAATTGGCGACCGTAAAAATTAAGTATAGATGATTTTAATGATTATAAATCTGTAGATACATATTTTTACGGTCGGGAATCATATTTTGATCAGCATATAATTTGACACTGACCTGCAAATTGAAAAAACGAAATAATTTATTGGCTACCTTATCGCATTCCCCTTCATACCATTTCATGTCGGGGCTGCCAGTTTAGAATATTTTTCTACGAAGAAGGTTGCTGGATTAAAAAAAAAATGGTATGTTTTTGAATGTCTATTTTTAACTAAATCTGCTGTGTGGCTTCGTCAAAGTGTTTTAATTAAGATATTTGAGAGAGACTAATCATATTATAGCGCCATTTTAATTTAAAATGTTACGTTTTGTAATGTTAATCTTCATGTCTCGACAGTATTATGGCCGTTAAATTTACAAGCACAACAAGATGAGACATTCTAAATTTGCTCAGGGCTGATTTTTCCAATGCGGGATATCTTTATCCAAGAAATAATGAAGCCCTCTGTTCGTTTCAAAGTGTTTTTAGGTTTCTCCATTAGGAGTTTTCTAGTAGCAGCCCGGAGTCGATTTTTGTCCGGTTGATGGCAATAGGCTTGCCCCCTATTACATGGGACTTAAACCTAACTGGAGAAATGTGGGTGAACTGTTAGGTATATATCTGCCAAACTCATCATGGAATATGAATATGTAATTTTGAATAAAACATATTTATATAACATCACGCCTTGTTCCCCAAAGGGTTTGGCAGAAGTGTACCCACATTACACCCGCATTTCGCCAGTTATCACTGCCATTAACCGTGCACACATCCAGACTTGGGGCTGCTACCAAGAAATTCTAGATTGCAAAACCGAATCACACTTTGCCCGACCTGGGAATCGAATCCAGGACCTCATGCTCAGCAGTAGCGCTTGCGACCACGACCAACAAGGCCGTCGAAATATCTGAAGTTAGAAAAATCAACCCTTAAACAACATGTAAGAAAAAACCCTGTCCGATCCGTGAGGTTGTTGTTAAGTATCGTACTGAGAGTCTATTTATGTGGTAATTTTCAAGAAAAAAATAAATAAAATTTAATAGGCCACATTTTTTTCAATGGCGAATTTTACCAGGTTATTTATTACATGGGGCGCGGGCAGGCGTCATTTAGCGGGTGTTTACAAAATTTGCTAATTTTTAATAAATTCGGTTAATTTTGGTACCAAACGTGATTTTTAAATATCAATAACTATTTTATTTTCAATAATAATTTGTTTTTTTATTACTTTTCGGTAATGTTATTGCAATACCTACGAGCTCCTTAAGGATCGGACAAGTTTTTTTTACATATTGTAGAATTATTTGCAATAACAATGAAATCTATCTATTTTAATTCAATAAACATCTGGCAATCCTTCAGGGCAACATTTTGTGACGCTAAACAAAATATTAATTTAAATTATTTATTCATTAGAATAATTTTGTACACTGTAATATAGAAACATTTTTTATTCCTCCCTTAGTAAAGTAATTTAGTGAGTAAGGCGCCGAAATCAATTGCTTATCATTTTAATTATTCTGTTTAATTAAGAGTATGACGCATTGGATTTGATTTTGTGGTAGAATCGTCCTGTTGATGTCAACATTTTCTTGTAAACACCCTAATTGCGTAACACACTATCAAGCACAATCTGAATGATTTTGAAGGATATTGCCAATCCATTGCTTCATTTGTTCGAAAATTTGTCTGCTTAACAACGTAAATAACGCAATGAATGTTGTTAAACTGTCAAAATGAAAGCTATTGCTACTGTAAGTTAATACACAATTACCCCGCAGGTTTTTGAAAGCAAATTCGATTAGAATTTTTGTTTAATCTCTTGCCAAGCTATTTAAATCTTTGTTGCTAAGTGATTTGATTGACATTTGTTCTAGCATTAGATTTGATGACCGTTTTACGGATCGGACTTTCAAAAACATGGGGCAGCACTTTGAACTGTGCTCGCTTAAAAATATTGTCGGTGGCGCGCATGGCACCACTGACGCCACGCAAAATCCTGCATCCCGCAAGCAAAGTTTACCGCGCGACCAGCATATATACAACGACCCAACATCAATCGTCGGGCTACTGCCCGACGATTGATGATGCCAGTAGCCCACCAGACAACACCCGTCTGGTCAGAAGATCTTCCCTTTTCTAGAGGATGAGTGAACTTTTACTCCCTGTTTCTCATACCTCTATAATCCTCTATAATCGTCCTCTGTGTGATAGTTCTACAACAAAGTCAAATCCAAAGACGAATAGTTTTGGCGTCAGTATTGCTTGACGGAGCTCGGTAGGTGTAGTCTGTGATAGGAATATAATCAGAACTGTGATCAGTACGGTCAAACCACGCGTAATTACATACCAAAGGTGTTATGTATGGTCAGCAAAACAGTCCAACATTTTATTTTAATAACAATTATTTCTTTCTTTCTTGTAAAAGTCTTTTAGGTTTTTCCATTTGAAAAAAGACATAGGTACCTACCTTATTATTTAAATATACTGGGTCAAATTAAATTCGCTAGCTAAACTCCGCAGACGTAATAGGTATCGATATTTTCATCATAGCCTTTTCCCAACTATGTATATTGGGGTCAGCTTCCAGTCTAACCGGGTGCAGTTGAATACCAGTATTTTACATGGAGCGACTCCCTATCTGACCTCCACAACCCAATTAGGTAACACGATACCTCTTGGTAAGACTGTTTGTCAGACTTTCGGGCGACCACCCGTAACAACTGCCAAAGACCTAAAAATGACATCCGCGACCACAACGGGTTAACGGACTGTCCAAGGCACGGAGGATTCTCGTTAAGTAAAGATGGTCACCCATCCACGGATCAACCCCGGCAAGTGTGGCTTAACCTGTTGGATCGACTGGTGCGGCTGTTATTACTTAACCACGACTTAAAACAAATGTCTGACTTTTATCGTAAAAATCTGTCGGGCGTACTTCAATTTTGACCACTAGGCACGTCACTGATCGATGCCCATCATGTCATCATTATTGACCTTGTATTGTAAAATAATTCGGAGCCTTGTTTTCTTTAATTTGTTGGTAGAGATCGTCTAATTTAAAACTGCACGCCTCCATTGCTTGTTACATACACATTTCAAATGTTTGTATTATACATTTTAGTGGAGGAGCGTGCATTTTTTAATTAGAGGATCTCTATATGGTTGTTTTGCTGACCGTTATATTGTATGTGTTGAGAGATATATCGATTGTTGAGTGTAGTGGGTACGTAATTTTGTTTCCGAGTGTGATAATACTGTGTAAGGGGGCCAGCCCTAGTGGAAGGATGGTCGTGTTAATGATTTTGAGCCAAAGGCTAAATGGCTGTGTGGCTTTTAAGTGTAAAGGTTGCCCTTTTGATGTAATTGGGTGGGCTAAATTAAAAATGATTCGCTAAGCTAGAAAGGTTTTGAATTTGCAAGTAAATGTTCAGAAGAAAATAGATGGAATAAAAATGGGAAATATTTAATTCAACCGTTATTAAACAATTTAAAATTGTGAAAAACGTTTTCGTACTGTCTCTTCGTTGCAAAAAAATTACAACATTTTCTTTTTTTGTGGAAACCCAACCATAGTAAAATCAACTAAGATCTCTAAAAATCCTGAGCTTGTGGCTTGACTAGCAAAATGATTGCGACCGATTTTACTCTTTTAAAGAATTCAGTTGATGTCTACATCAATTTTCACAACTGTGGACTTTATGACCGTGAACATAAAGTTTATTTTTCAATGTCATCAACAATCTCCTGTTCTTAGTTCATAATTATCTAGTCTTATTAAAACCCTATTTATACGATGCGAGTTTCTTGCTTGTGGTATACAATAAAAATGAAGCTACAAACGACTTAGATCGTCTCTCACAGTACTTAGACAGTGCTACTTTTAGACGAAGTACGCACGGCCGTATTAAAATCGCGCACTGGATTTTCAACTCTCAGCGCTAAGCAGAGTGTTGATAATCAAGTGCACGAAAAAAAATGGCCGCGGTTTTATTACGCCTGTGCGCACGTCGGCTTATAGTTCCTTTCACTTCTGGTATGCCAAAGGCAATTTAATTGCACCGTGTATATTAGGCTTAAGGTGGATCCGCAGTTGTAGCTCGCGAAGATAGATTTGTTCCACAAGAAAAAATCTCTTACGGAAACATTCTTCTGGAGAAAATCTTACTTAGAGAGATGTATTAATTATTCCAATGATTATAATTCAGTAAATACATATCTGTTATATTCGCGCATCATATTTTGATCAAGACACAACCTGACACTGATCTGCAAATTGCAAAAAAACGTAAGAAAATTTGAATTTCGCGGGCTCCCACTGCGGATTCACCTTAAGACTGACCCCACATTAGGCGTGCGCGATCCTCGGGCGTGTGAGTAGCGCGGGTGCCGGGCGCGCGCCGCGAGCGCACTGCGTGAGCGTCGCGTTTTGCTGCCCCGGCGTGTGTGGAGAGTGCCCGCGTCGCTCACACGCCCGAGAAACGCGCACGCCTAATGTGGGGGAGGCCTAAGGTCTCATCGTAAATACCGGCTTATTCTCAGTAGTTTGATTGATAGTCCTACTACTTCTTGAATTAGTGACATGTTCCCAACACACACATGTTCTTTAGCGATCTGAATTTTTAAGCAAGAAAATAGAATCGCAACATTTTTGCTAGAAGTGCCAATTAAAAAAAAAAATCACGCAAAATGACGATCGACAATCTTAGAACCCTATTTCTTTAAGCCTCACCTATTCTAAGCTTATATTAGTTGTGCGAACAATTTTAAACCTTATTAAGCGAGTGTTGTAAGATCGAAATTGGATTACGGCTTTGATTGTAGACACGATGAAACGATTTATTTAACACATCTACGTAGATTTAACGTCTTTTTAATATTAAGTGATGTTCAGTGTTGGATTTGTTTTAGGGAAATTTTAAAAACGAGAAAAAAATGTGAGATTTCCTTTCTGCCCTTCCTAAGGTGGATCCAGACTTGGCGAGGCATGCGCTCCGCACGGCGCACAACGCATGCCTCACAAGGTGTGTACCTTTATATTCGTGGCGAGGCATGAGCTACGAAGTCAAAATCGGACTGTAAAAACGTTTGTTTAAATGTCAAATCTTATTTCAAATGGAGTATTTGTAGTACATAATGCACGTAGGCATGCGTTGTGCGCCGTGCGGAGCGCATGCCTCGCCAAGTCTGGATCCACCTTTAAGTAGTTATGGAACAAGCATTAATCACCTGGCTCAATACGTAATGGCCATTTTCGATTCCAGCTTTTTTTTTTTTTACAATATTTTCCTTCACAATACCACAGAATAGTACAGAATTCGGCTATATATGAAGATGCAAGTACGCGGCGGGTTCGTCTTGTCAGGCCAATTCAATGAGCGTGACGTAGTTAGAAGATATCAGAGTTATGCGAAAGAAAGAGAGGCAACTTCTAGGTGAATATAACTGTAGGTAATTAGCGCTATGCGACCTGAATTGCACCTTATCGTGTCGTGGCAAGAGTCGCTTTTTATTTAACGATTTTGTGGAGTAAATCATCTGGGATTAATTTTTTAACATCTGCTGCGGATTTTTGCTGGCTTTTTAAGGGATCCGTCAAGGTGGCAAGTCGAAATTCAAAATTTCTTACAATTTTTGCAAATTACAGCGCTGTTTCGTTGTACATATGTTGGTCATAATTCAATTTGCGGCAATTACCTATAATAAAATAATTACTAAATTATAATCATTTAAAAATCTATTTAACTCTCGAAATTATAATAATTATGAGTACCTACATATTATATTTATTATATATTATAAGACTATTTCGTGAAAATGTTACAATTTAGAGCTATATTGATGATTTTTGGCATTTGTTGTTGATTTTACTTAGACAATATGAATTCAAGATAACTACAGTTTTTAAGACAACTAACTATTTATACAGTTAGTTAGTCTTTTAATTTAGTACTCATTGATGATTTAAAGTTCCATTTTGATGATTATGATTTTACGTACCTAAATTCACCCTATTCCACCCACATCTGTATCCGCATGAGCTCTGTATTGACTAATGCGGATCCGGAGGTCTAAATAAATACGGATGCGGATATCCGTAACATCTTTGATACATAATTATATTAGTGATGTCTGAACCAGCGCTTAGGTACACTCCAGGCCATTATAATTTACTAACTCACGATATGCTACCTCTATAATTACCTACGAATATACTTAAAACAAATCCAATAACATACTACTTGTAGTTTAAATAATCTCCTAAGAATTTAAAGTACAAAATGTCATCGTCACTTTCCACTACATACAGGTTATTTTTATCTATATACCCTATATAAACACTATTTAATAGACATAATAATATAATTTTAATAAGCACGCCGTAAATCTATAGTGTTATGTAACGCTGCGTATATTTTGTTAATTGTGTGTACACTTGCTTGCAAAAAAAGCGGCCAAGTGCGAGCCGGACTCCCACACTAAGGTTTCCGTACCATCGTACTGCCATTATGAACATCGATCAAAAAACGCCGAATAAAACACGTTTCTTGTATGGGGACAATCTTTAATTTTTATTAAATTGTTGTAACATAGTTTTCACAGTGTGTACCACTCTGTGAAAATTTAGAATATCACATAGCGGAGCCTTAGTAATATCTTTATTTAGTCATGTGGTAATAGCATCTCGTTGGCACCCATTGGGTACGGAACCCTAAAAACTGGGGAAGACAGCTTTGAAAAACGTGCACTGCGAGGGACACTGTCTGGCAATCAAAGCCAGTCTGTATTACTTACTTCGTTGACCGAAAAAGTGGCCATATAATTTTTGCCAGAAGAGCTACACACATGTTCGGACCGGCCTGATCCGGCACAGCCGGGCGGTGAAATCGAAAATAATTTATCGAAATGCCGAACGAAGTTGGCGGATTGTCACAATCCGAATGAAAGCCAAATATGTGTAGTAATTGCTTCAGGTCGCCTTTGTTGTTAAATAAACACATACTGCCGAATTGAACATGTGTGTAGCACCATTAAGTGTTCTTCTATTCTGAATTTATGTGGTACAGTTTTTTGCAAGCAAGTGTAATATTTTAATAAATATCTACTAGGATCTCATACATTACTGGGCACTCATTCAAAAGCAGGGTTAATCTATGAAATTAAATACTGCTTCAATTACTAGTTACTATTTAGGATCAGATTTCAGTAGACTTTACAGCACATAGAGATTGAATGTTATGAATTACTAGCTGCGCCCCGCGGTTTCACCCGCATAAGTCTCGATCCCGTAAAAATATCGGGATAAAAAGTATCCTATGTCCTTCTCCGGGTCAAGGTCTATCCATATCCCAAATTTCATCCAAATCCGTTCAGCCGTTTTAGCGTGATGTCGTGACCAAGGGAAATAGGGATTCATTTTTATATATATAGATTATTGTTTCATTATAAATATCTAATAAAACATTATTTCTAGCAATGAGGGAGGGGAGGGTTTACATGAAATTCACGCCACCTGTTGGTACCACTTTGACAATAGTTCCATTTTGAATTTCGCTCATCATTCAGTCACGAGTTCTCGACTAAACTCCGCGTTACCACTCAAGTCCGATAGAAGCGGCGCTAGTGTCTATGTCATTGCATCAAATTGCATTAAAAAAAAAAATTAGTTCCATAATTTTCCGCCGGATTGCAGTGGTGGCGCGGACTCTTAAAGAAAATGTAGGCGCTTTGACACTTTTGACAGGTGCCCGGACATGACGTCTCAGTGCTGCCACCTAGCGAACGTTATTTAAAAAAACTCATTGCAATACACTTTGGCAATAAGAAGTATTAAAGCCATCATAATTCCAGTCCCATAAAGGGATGGTGATATCGATCATGTAAACCTACGTCTCCCTCTCAAAATGTAATCATGACTGCATTAAAACGTCATAACTCATAGTCATAATACTTAAACCTGTAGTAAAAACTGTTCGATCAAAATATGACTGAATTTAAAAATAAAAAAAGAATAGGCAAAATGTTTGACACTTATTTCAAAAGAATGTTATGATAGACCAGCATTCCAATGAGGGTTTTTTTTTTAAATTCATGCCACTAGTTGGCGCCACTTTGACAAGAGGTCTGCCATTTCGACAATGAATATAGAATATATGATGACGTTCATTCGTTTATTATTCAGTCACGAATAAAGAAAATCAAGCACTGTTGACAGGTCTCAGACCTGACGTCTCAGAGCTGCCACCTAGTTGATGTCATTTCAAAAACCCTCATTGAATTTTGACCGGATAAATGTTGTAGTATGCCCCCATCTTCTGTTCCCTATTGTGACTAATAAGTTTACTGAAATCTGCTCCTTGAAGCTAATCTAGACTTCTAGCTTAGATATTTTAGTGATCCTAGTGCGTAATTAAAAGTAATTGTATTTTGCCAATCTTCACTGTCAGTAATAATGACAATCTGCCATTTTTTACGTACCCATAGATTTTAATAAGTGTATTAAATGTATGTGTAACTAAATCCTGTTGTTTTATTTATTCACTTATCGCTTTTTTGCAAGAATCAAAGGTCTTTCGTTTATCCTGTAAAATTAATAACGATACGCCTGTCCAAAATTATTTTTAGTCGGTCCGTCCAATAAAAAAAATATTGGACACGTATTTTTTCTTTATTGACGTAATCAAAAGATTACGACGATACATTTGAGTCATGTGGCATGACGTCACGCCTTGCTAGATTTTATACTGCGTTGTGACGTAGTGAGCCCCACTCCCCAACGTTAATGCGTGTTTTCTAAGTTATTTTTGATTTATTAAACAACAAAAATAACTTAGCAAAAAATAAAGCTGCACGTATTTTTTGCTAATAAAGCAAAAAATAAAGCTGTACGTATTTTGTGCTGATTAAGCAAAAAAATACGTGTCTAATATTTTTTTTATTATCTGAAAGACGCACTAAATAGTTTTTTTTTGGCAACCACCGTATTGCTTCCCATCTCAGAAAGATGTCAAAATAGTTTTTTTAACTTATTTGAAAATGCAATTTAAAATAAAAAATCCTGATTTAGGCCATAAGTGTAAACAAATTTGACTGGCACAAAAATGACTAGCATGATGTGTAAAATAAAACAAACAAATAGGTAATAATTTGTCTATATTTAAAAAAATCTTGGTCCACAAGAACCACCTTTAAAAGTCTCAATATTTTTTCTTGTACACCAATATTTTGTACTTAACCTATACTTAAAAGTAAATAAACCTAATTGGTACAATTAAAATGTTTTTATCAAATAAATTGTAGCAATTAGAATTTCGAACAGCCTAGCAAATGCTATAATATAAAGTAAGAGATTTTTCACAGGTTTACTACAAATCTGTGCCTTATGTTTACAAGATAGTACTTGATCAGCCAACAGTAGCATTATTTGGATATTTTGTAGTTATTATTGACAACACAGCTTTGTTTTGATGACACCTGATCGAGTTGGTAGGACGGCGGGGTCGATGACGCGTTGTGTTCCACGCACGTCTCAAAAAGATGTCAGCAGAACTGACGGGGGCCGCTAGGGCCGATGCCTGCTGGGGTCGCGGGAAAGTCCGAAAGGGATACTGCAGCCCCTAGCAACATGGCAACTGAAAGAATACTTATAGGAGTCTGACACACCCTCCCGCTCTGTTCAGAGTGGGAAAAGTTATTTAATAATTTCCCACCAAAAAAAAAAGGGATGGTGGGATAATTGCCTAACACACTCACAATTGCAACATACCATAACATCACCCCTGCAGGCATAAAGGATAGTCCTCTGTGCAGGGCGTGCATGGAGGCTGAGGAAACCGTAGCGCACATGCTCTTTGAATGCATGGGCATCACTCAGATTAGAACAGAAACCCTTGGGGTCACCCGGATCTTTAATAGATGTTCTAAACAGACCAGAGACTTAATTAGCTTCTGGAGGAAGGTGGGCTGCTTGGATTAACCACCAAACGGCCGCCATGGTGCACGCACAATGGTCTACATTACGGACTAAGTGTGGAAACCAAACCATAGAACATAGAGGAATATCATGCCTGTAATCCCTGAAGGGTAAGGTAGAGGTGGATCTATAGTACACCCAGATTTTGCCAGTTGTTTAAGTCCCATGTAATGGGAGTGAGCCTATTGACATTAACCAGGCACAAATCCAGACTCTGGGCTGCTACAGAGAAATCCCTGATGAAAAAACCCCAATAACACTTTGCCCAACTGGGGAATCAAACCCAAGACCTCATTCTGAACAGTAGCGCTTGCGATGACCAACGAAGGAGTCGCTATACGCTATGCCCTTCATTTCGACAATTCAACAACATTCATTGTGTTATTTACATTGTGAAGTGGATGAATTTTTCAAACATGAAGCAATAGATTACAAATTTCTTTCAAAATCCTTTGAATTGTGAAAGAGTGTTACATAGGCACTTGGCAGGAACTGGGGGATTAGTCCCAAGGTCACCCACTGGTTATACACCACAGTCATCCGACCAATTATCACATACGGCTCACTGGTCTGGTGGCCCAGGACAGACCTGAGCACAGCCCAAAGAGATCTCGAAAAACTGCAGCGGTTTGCCTGTGTTGCGATCACTAGCAGTATGAGAACTACACCCACTGCTGCCCTACAGGCAATGCTTGGTCTGCCACCCCTGCACCTTATTGTGAGGGAGGAGGCGGCCCTGGCTGCCTTTAGGCTCCACTTATCAGGAACCCTAAGCAAAGACTGCAGAGTTAGGCATGCACGCATAAAGGAAGATGCGATCAACCGATGGCCAATGATGGCATCACCCTGCGACAAAGCCCCGAAAACACATCACTTTCAAAGGCACTACAGCATAATACTCACAGAAGAACAGGGTGATTACTCAGGTCCGAAAGAGATGAGAGTATACACCGATGGATCGAAGACCGACTCTGGTACCGGGGTCGGAGTTTTCTCACACGACTTCAACATAAATATATCCAGACCATTGGGCATGTTCAACACCGTCTATCAGGCGGAATGTGTGGGCATCATACAAGCGGTCCACGCCCTAGAAGCCAGGAGAGTTACGGACACCCACATACGTATACTCTCCGACAGCGCCTCAGTTCTGCAATCCTTACAGAAAAAATATATTACCTCGAAGCTAATACTAGAATGTCACAATGCACTAGAACAAACAACGGTATCTAGCCGCAACAAAGTGACACTGCAATGGATAAAAGGACACAGCGGCTCGCTAGGTAACGACGCAGCCGACGAACTTGCTAGACGAGGATCCAGCACGGCAGTGTGTGGACCCGAGCCTATCGTACCCATCCCCTTCAACCAAATACGCAGGTGGCTACAGGAGTTCACCCACACACAAGCGGGGAACTGGTGGACTTCGACACCGGGCTGCAGGCAGTCCAAGGAAGCTATGCCATCCTTGGATAGCAGGCTAACCAGGCGTTTATTGCGCCTGGACAGGAACGGCCTGCGCCTGGTGACGGGGACCATCACAGGCCACTGCTCGCTAAACAAACACTTCCACACAATAGGCATAACGGACAGCCCTCTGTGCAGAGCGTGCATGGAGGCTGAGGAAACCGTAGCGCACGTGCTCTTTGAATGCACAGGCGTCACCCAGATTAGAACAGAAACCCTCGGGTCACCCAGATCCTACACAGATGTCCTGAACAGACCAGGAGACTTAATTAGCTTCTGGAGGGAGGTGGGCTGGTTGGAGTAACCATCTAACGGCCGCCATGGCCCACGCACAATGGTCCACTTCACGGACTAAGTGCGGAAACCAAACCCTATAACATAGAACATAGAACATAGAGTGTTACATAATTGGGGTGCTGGTCTGTTTTTAGGTTTGTTCAAAAAGTAATCACTTACTTTGGATAAAACATAGTTTATGCATTCATTCTTGAGGTAGATATTCACGGTCACCAATAAATGCAACCGTTTGTACATTTTCTATTGTCAAAAATATAATATGGAAAAGAAAAGCACTATTCCAAATGACAGAATATCAATAAAAAATTAAGTTTAATAACTACAAAACACCAACCTTCATCATAAACCTAACCTAAATTGGATGTCCAAGCAGCTTTATTTCTCCCCTGACCTCATCATACAAGTCCTTATAATCGTCATGTTCTTTGACCAATACCATAACGCATCCTCTCATGGTGCCCATGGCCGCACCAATGTCTTTGCGGCTCGGTGTGTAGCAGTATGGGATGTCTTTCTCTTCACATACTGCAGGTAAGTGGCACATGATTTCTATTGGTGATATGTCTCCCGCAAAGAAAACGAGCCTGGAAAAGATAAACAAGAATGTGCTTATTAGGGTTTTTTATACTTCATACATACAGGATTATTGAGTTCTTTCAGTTATACTCTTGAAAAGCATTATTTTTGTATGTATTTTTTTATGCTAAGGTTATTAAGTACCAAAGTAACTATATGTACAACACAATAAAAATGTACATTATATTATTAATAATAATGTTGCATCTTATACTCAAATAGTGACAAATATTATAATTTCAGACGATTAATTAAGACGACGCACTGACCCAGGACTGTCATGCTTTGTTATAAATTTTACGCAAGCGGTACGAAACGATGCGTATTTACATAACCTCAAACTTTTTAAAGTAACATGTTTATTTACCCTTTTTCACCTAGCCGCAACTGTTTCTGTACGATCTTTAACCCGTTCCGTATGAAGTTTTTGTGAGAAGTAGACTTCTTGATGAGTTTGTAGATCTTTTTGCTAAGTTTCTTCGGAGCCATGGGCTTTGCAATCACACTGCAATGTTCAACTTTATCGTCGTAGCTTTGTGGCTCAGACTTGATGCTGACATCTCCCTGATCTTCTTGTTCGACGGGCTCTTGTTTTACTTTGCCCATTTTGGTAAATTAAAAGTATTTTGTGTTAATTTTGTAAACCGTAAACACGTGCGCACGCCACACCACAACAGGCAAACGTGAAATTGACAAGTGATTTGACATTCAGAAATTACTCAGGGTTTATTTTCGATTTATTCATTAGTGTTTTTTTAATGCATAAATATTTCAGATAAAATAAATAAAATTTTATGTAAGTTCTCAAGTAATAAATTATCGTAGAAAATTATTCAAAAATTTAAATAATTTACTCCGTACTTTGTCATGAAAACCATCTTTGAAGTAATTTCTAGAATCATTTTGTTTCACTACACACAGTACACATGCTTTTTAGAACGTTTCTTACACACAAGATTTTTCTGAATCGATTTTTCAACATCAAAATGTAATTAACAAATTACTTTTGATTGAATTATAACTTGGGTTGAAAAACAACGAGGGTTTTAGAGAGTAATCAGTAACAAGTAACGCAAGTAACCATTCGATTCACCCGCCGAAACATTTTAGCCTAAGAACGGAATGTGGTACTCCTGACGTTACCATGGAAACGGCTACATGTCAACAAAATTCTTTCAATTCACGGTACTTGCGAAGAAATATTACAATTACGATGAAAAGCATTGTTTTTTACTAATAATAATTCAAGTTTCACCTAGTCAACCTTCCAAAGATTATCTCCATGATGGTATATTGAGCAAAATAACCCAATTCTTCTGGTAGAAAATGTTTATTGTTGTGCTGATTCGTGTTACAATTTCTAGGGCCTTCTGAATATTTTGAAAAAGCTGAGGTCCAATCCTGATAAAGAGTTACGTCTGCTGCTTCTTGGGCTAGACAATGCTGGCAAAACTACGCTCCTAAAACAACTGGCATCAGAAGATGTGAACCATGTTACTCCTACTGCAGGGTTTAATATAAAATCAGTTTTATCCAATGGCTTTAAGCTAAACGTCTGGGATATTGGCGGGCAAAGGAAAATAAGACCGTACTGGCGGAATTATTTCGAAAATACTGATATTTTGGTAGGTACATATTGTTTCTCTGTGCTTTTGGTAAAAAATAAAAACAATATGCCTAAGTATTAGCTATGACTTTTGTCCTTCAAAACGAATATAGATTGAGTCATGTGTGACTAACGCCCGCATTTAATAGCTCTGCCTTTTGTACCTACTTAATCCTTTCCTGAATAAAAGGCTCTAAGTTTTACCACAGTACTGAAATTAATAAAAACTAATAGTTGGTTATTATCTAATTATTTTTTAAATTTGAATAATAATGCTGGCCATACAATTTTAGATCTACGTTGTTGACTGTTCGGATCACCAAAGACTCCAGGAAACAGGCCAGGAGTTAGCAGAACTGCTGGAAGATGAGAAGTTACGTGGAGTAGCCCTACTGGTGTATGCCAATAAACAGGACTTGGCTACTGGTAATTAATTCAAAGTTGTTTTTAAGTACTTATTTAAAAAAATATATAATCACTATCATTCAACAGTCAAATTCAATTTCATGATAAAAAAATAATTTATGAATAATAATTTAAAAAATAAAAATAGTTTTAATTTTTAATTATTTTAAAAATTTTGATGCTGACTGTACCTATAGCATATACATTGGATCTAGTGGAATAATATACGTTCCTTGTTAGCTATTCAAACATATTTATTTAAAGAGAGATATTATAAGCATTGAGTTTTAAAAGTATTTAATCTTTTCAACAGCCTTACCAGCCAGTGAGATAGCCCAGCATCTGGGGCTGCATCTGATCAGAGACCGCACTTGGCAGATACAAGCGTGTGTTGCTACTGACGGCACTGGAGTCAAGGTTAGTGCATTTTGACATTTAAATTTTTTTATAGGATCCCTGGCAAAAATTGGGGGAGGTCTTTGCTCAGCAGTGAGAAAGAGCAGGCTAAAAAAAAAATATATGTATTTTAACCTATTTAAAATCAAGTATTTTAATAAAATCACCAATCACTTTTTCAAATGTCATCGTAGCCGTTTAATTTAATGCCAGGTACAGATTATTGAAACGTAACATGAAAAAATAAAAATGAAGAAAAGAAAATGTAACACAAATTTGCCATCCTAATTTATGCAATGCAACATGAAATGTAACAACAACTATGCGAATTTGTTTCTAAATAGACGACGGCTAATAAATGGCCACGATCACGTTTTATTTTGAAGAAAGCTAACCTGGCACAATTTCTCTAACTGTACTTTGCACTGTCACAGTGCAAAGAACAGTTCACTTTTATGATGGGAGCTAAATGGTATTTTAAGGTATATATTTATTTTTTCTCCTTACAGGAGGGCATGGAATGGGTCTGCAAAAATATTCCAAATAAAAAATAACTATAGGTACTATAAAACTAATTATTATTTACGCTTAACATTATTAGAAGTTCTATCAATATCTTTAAATAATAATAATGTTGAAAATCACTACCGATCAAGAATAATTATATTATTTTGAATGTACAAGTTATTCTAGTCTAAAGAAATCCGTCCAAAGTTATAATATTTTAGTTAGAATTTATTTTACCTGTTTGACGCTCGACAATTTATTTATAGAAGGAAAGGAAAGAAAATAGTATTGATGGTATTTATTTTTGAAGGCATTGAACGAAACAGGCAGCATAAAAAAACAATTTCCTTAATAAAATTCCATTTAATATTATAAAAATTTATACTTATGGTTTATTTTAAAGAATGAAATAAAATATACGTAAACGTTTATTGGACCAAGGTGATTTTGCACTACAACTTCTGTTATAATTCTTCGATTAGGTATAATTATTCATTAATAAAGCGTCGAGATTTTTGTGGCATTGGTTTTTCTTATACAATTGTTTTAACAACATTATGTCTTCTGACAACCTAAAAATGCCACAGAAACCTCTCACGTTTTCTTAGTAGTAATCTAGTAAGCTAATTATTAGAGATGGTCATTATAATAATATTATGATAATTAAAAAAAAAAACCTTTTTAAGTTGTTTTTAAGATAACTTCGTTTTAATTTAAATTAGCTAGTAGTCATTATTTATAATGCTGCCGTTACCTTTATTTCTTTAAATGATTTTATGTGTAAGTGTTTTTAGCATTTTTTCGCGATGTAAAATAATAATTAATACTATATGTTTATGATTGCACAGAGTTGGGTGCTGATAGTGGTTATTTAAAAAAAAAAAAAAATCATACTGGCCAGTCGTTAATTCTTTTTTTTTGTGGGTAAGAGGTGTACTGTCGGCATAAAAAGTTTTAAAAGTTCTTTTAAATGATATTATATTTTAAACAATAAGGTTATATATATTAGTAAATATTATTTATTAACTAGAATAAACTTATTGCCCTGTTGTATTTGCTAAAATTCTTTTAAAGTTATACCGGCAAATGTGAATTGATTTTTACTTAATAAACTATAAATTGAATTTTATGGCTATAAATATATTGAAACATACTGAAACTAGCACCAATATGAATATTTTTCTGAAATTGTTCTCTCACTGTTTGCAATTTTTGTTTTTATATGATTGTAATATGCATTTATGGGTACCTTCCATTTAAATAAATAATACGAGTTTTCAGTCTAATGTTTTATTTGATATCTTACATCAATGTGGAATGTATTTACAATTTAAATTGAAAATGATACGGAAGACTTGAGAAATTAATCTAAAAGTAACAATAGGTAATATTTAGAAACAAAACATTTAAAATATAGTTTTTTTTTAAACTACCTATAGTTTATTAATTAACACTTTGAAAGACAGTACACGAGACACAATAGAAGTTTTATTATTATGACGCCTATGGGCGTATAGTGTCCTTCAAAATGTTAAGTAAAAATATTTAATAAAGATTCGAGGTTTTAATATATTATCTATCTAGATACCCCTGAAAACCTTTTTTAGGGTAGGCAGAGGGTATTAAATGCAACGTAAGTTTTAGCACCAAAATATCCAGCAAAAAACTAAAATTATTCTACTTAATTTCCACTTCTATAGTAACTAACTAACAATACTATGTAAATAAGTACATTTTTAATATTCCATTTTAAATGATTCATTTATTGTATTTATTCAAATAAAAAAATGAAACCAAAATTTTATATTTTTGCTATTTTAATATTTGGATTTCATCATAAAAATGGAATACTTATTACATTTTCACTACACCAATTAAATATAAAGTCCAAAAAAAAACAACATATCTTTGTGAAAGACATTGAAATCTCTTTCCATGAAAACTTATTTCACGACATCTTAAATTAATAGATAAATCCATAGTTTCAATAAAAGCAGTGTACACGAAAATAATAAAGTAATATTATGTAGATATTGTACAATAATAATAAATGAAAGCACAAAATGTGATCATTTTGTGTGTAAAACTGAAAAAAAACATAGTGTATTAATAGTGAACAAATTAGTGAATGAATTTGTGATCAATTACTGAAAAAAATTGTGATCAAATTGATGAACAATAATTTTAATTTCTACAGTGAATTTCGTGCTCTCGTGGTTTTTAGATGACAGAGCAATGACTGATTTTAATTTGGCTATTGGCCGGCCGTCATGACAAATGAACATTTTAATGAATAGTGATTAAAAGATGAATATGACATGTCATGTCATGTCATTTATTTTATTTTTGACAGTGATTGCTTATAATTAAGATGAGTGAATACTGAATACATTGATTAGATGATGATTTTTAAATGTTGTGTGAATTGCTTGTGAAATTGGTATCTGGTTAGAATTATAAAACATGGATGATGATGAACAAATATCTGATTATACATAACCAAATGCTGATGACTATAAGGCCTATCGCTTAACTGAGACGTTTCCTGAGGTAGCTGCGCGGTGCGGGAGGGTTGACAGTTGTGACAAATTGATGAATCACTGAGCTCTTGCATTACGTGGCCTATGCGGTATGAATTAATCAATTGAGGTTGGTTTATCAGTAGAAGACAATTAAATGAAACATGGTACAGATCTGAAAAACAATGCATTGCAAAGCCAGTAAGTAAATATAAGTCTAAATTAAAATAAAAGTATTGTAAGAAAAAAGAACAAACAATATAATATCCAGACCTATAATTTCAGCTTCCTGCATACAATTAAAAATGTAACCTTTCTAATAAGATTCTAAACTGTATCATAGTTTTAGGTCAATAGGGATGATGACATTTTTTTTAAATGTCTTTCGGGTTGAATATTACAAAATATTGGACACGTATTTTTTAATTTTGTTACATAACTAAAAGATTAAGGCGATACACTGAGTTAAAATGTGCCATGACGCTACGGGTATGTAGATTTTATACTTACTTGTGACGCAGCGACCCCCACTCCCCAACTTTAATGCGTTTTATCTAAGATTTTTTAATTAATATGATAAGACAAAAAATACGTGTCTAATATTTTTTTATTATCTGACTGACGAACTAAACAGAATTTATTTTATTATACAGTAGCCATTATAACAGTAAAGTTTGTCTATTTAGGACTTATAATTCATTGTGGTATACTTCTGTAGTTACTTTCATTTCATGTTCATGGAACGCCGAGCAGTCAGCTGGGTATGCCGCCTGAAAATAATAATAAAATTATAAGTGACGTATACACATATTAATACATAGTACACATAATGCCTATTAACGCTTGTCATCCCCGTAGGGGTTAGGCCGAGGTACTATCGAAGAAACGCATATCTATGCACTCTAAGGACTATTCTTGCTTGCAGCGCTCGGCCGCCATAGTAACGCTTACCTACGAAAAAAAAGGGTCGTTTGCACGGGATTTTGTTTTCAAATTGGTTAGATATGCGTTACCCCGATGGTACCTGTAGTGGATTCCCATTTCGCCAGTTGTAAAAACCCATGTAATGGGGGGCGAGCCTATTGCCATCAACCAGGCACAAATCCAGACTCTGGGCTGCTACTCAGAAATTCTCGATGGAATAACCCAATAACACTTTGCCCAACCCGGGAATCAAACCCGAGACCTCATGCTCGGCAATACGCGCTTGTCACAACAAGACCGAGTAATTTTATTAGTATTGTTACGAGCTGGGTATGGGATAAATTAATTACTACCAATCAGACAATTTAATAACTTTATTAAACACAAAACACTTAACTTAATCACAAATACACTACTGATCACTATTCACTTAGATATCGCACTTATAGTTCACTTCGATTCGCTTCGTTGTATCGCCTAAATCAGACTGACTCATCGTGTGTCGGCTCTCTGCTTTTATACCGCCAATATTCAAGAACATTCCAGCTATGTGTAGAACGGTTCCAGAAAAACATCAACAAATAAACATTACCAGGAAATACAAAAGTAGTAGGTATAAAAAAATAATAACCTACTTGTACCGAATAAAGAAATAGGTACTTTATGCCCTCGGCGTACGGTCGAAATTACAATGACGAGTTCTAATATTGTTTATAAGTAGTTACCTACTTAACTTCAAACTAATAATAATGGAATGCTTCTCGAAGTTTTTAGCGCAAACACACTGTAATCCGTGCTTTCTCGAAAGATCTCGTACATACGACGTAACACTGCCCCCTCCTTAGACATGCTCGTCCCGAGCATCATTAGCCCCGTAGTATCGGGCCAATCGGTCTACATGAACAATCTTAGGCACACCTCGTAGACCCTTCTGTATTCGGTAGGTGACATCGTTGATCCTAGTCACGACTCGGTATGGTCCATCCCATTTTGCTTGCAATTTCGGAGACTTCCCCTTGCTCCGCACTGGATTATGTAACCACACCAGTGAACCCTCGTCGAAACCCCTACTGTTTGCCTTGCGGTCATAACGGGTCTTCGTCTTCTCAGACATCTGTTGGCCGGATTGTCGGATATGCTCATAAACATCATTCAACTTGTTACGCAAATCATTTGCGTAATCTGTTACACTACGTGGAGCATCAGGGGGAGCTCCAGTGATTAAATCTGCAGGCAACCGTAATTCCCTTCCAAAGTTCGCGAAGGCTGGCGTCACAGTCGTACTTTCGTGGACTGCGCTGCGGTAGGACAGTAGAAACGGCTGTATGTGCTTGTCCCAATCCCTCTGCCTGCTTTCCACGACTTTTGCCAGATATCTCTCCAACGTTTGGTTGAATCGTTCCACCATTCCATCAGATTGTGGGTGGTAAGAGGTGGTTCTGGTTTTGTAGGTACCCATCAATCGACAAGTTTCCTGAAATACTTGCGATTCAAAATTCCTTCCTTGATCGCTGTGTATTTCTAAGGGTACTCCAAAACGATAGAAAACTTCCTGAACTAATTTATCTGCGACAGTTGTAGCTTCTTGGTTAGGAATGGCGAAGACTTCTGGCCACTTTGTGAAGTAATCCATGACCACCAGGAAGTACTTGTTTCCGCTCTCACTTTCTGGAAATGGTCCCGCAACGTCTAGTGCTATCCGTTCCCAAGGGGCTCCAACGTTGTACACTTTTAATGCACCTCGGCTGCGTGTGTGGGGTCCTTTCACGGCCGCACAACTGGTACATTTGCGACACCAGTCCTCCACATCATCT
The DNA here is from genome assembly GCA_916610215.1 of Omphaloscelis lunosa. NCBI lineage: Eukaryota > Metazoa > Arthropoda > Insecta > Lepidoptera > Noctuidae > Omphaloscelis > Omphaloscelis lunosa. Next base: position 3,279,046 of record OU744266.1, on the reverse strand, counting down.
CGACAGTGGATCCAGTAAAAGCGTTCTCGAATTTTTAGTAGAGTCCTTTTTACTCCCATATGTCCTCCTGAACATCCATCATGGTAGAGCCGTAGAACATCCGGCACCTTAGCTTTAGGGACAACCATTTGTAGATGACAGCTGTCCCCTCGAGCGTTTTCCCATTTACGGCACAAGACTCCATCCTGGATCACCAAGCTGTTCCATTGCGCCCAATAACTCTTCGTGATGGAACTCATCGCAGCCACATCACTCCACTTAGGTTTAGGAGCACCAGCTTTGACCCACTCGAAGATCGGTTTGATGTCCGAGTCATTTTGCTGAGCCTGCTGTAGGGTTTCCTTCCATTCATCGGTGAGATCTGTTCTAAGCATCCTCACGGGTACTACTTCCTTAGTCTCTTGCCTGGCACAGTGCTTACCGTCTTCAGGACAAGGTCTTCTTGACAAGGCGTCTGCGTTACCGTGAGTTCTCCCAAGAAACCGACTTGCTAGGTGAGAATTGACGACCGTGTGAGAAGCTCCAGTATCCAACGTCAGTTTGCATGGTGTTCCGTTGACTTCGCTTTTGATGGGCAGGCTGTTCCCATCATGTGCTTGCGAGATCAAGATTCTCGGGGCTCTTTCAATACCAGCCAGCACCCGCCCCCCAGTCCTGGCATTTACGCGTTTTCCCTGCTGTGGCTGGGCAGTCACTTCAGCCATCCTTCCCTGCTGATCTTCTCTCGGGGTGCTGCGCTTAGGACAGCTTGACCGTAGATGACCCCTTTCTCCGCAAGTGTAGCACCTAGGACTGTACCCTTGCGGCCGGTCGCGTACAGGTAATGCTACAACCTTCCTGACGCGGTGCGTTCGGTGGTCCTGCCTCACTGCCTCTACTTCTAAGGCATGGGCCAAGGCGTCTTTCAGCGTCTCATGATGCCCAAGTCTCACGGCGGCTCTAACTTCTAGGTCGCGTATTCCATCAACGAACGCTTGTACCAGATTCCCATCGATAAGTGCAGGGGCAGACTGGTATGCTTTCCGAACCAGCTTTTCAACTTCGAGGGCCCACTGCTGTAGGTTCTCGGCACTACGTTGAACACGATCCTTCAACTTAACACGAAATACGTGCTCCAGGTGCGCGTCGCCGTATCTGGACTCTAACGCCTCCAGCAGCTGTTCGTAGGTTACATTCTTGCCGAGCGCCTCAAGAATGTTTAGGGCCTGGTCTCGGAGGCCCAAGGTGAGCGCGGTCATGGCTTGCGGTTTTGACCATCCATTCGCCTTCATAACGGCCTCAAATTGAATTTTATAAGCCGACCACGAAGATGTGCCATCGAATGGAGGCACCTTAAAGCCCCGCGCTGAAGGTGCAGCAACTACTGAAGCTACAGTCACGTCTCCAGTCTTCAGTTCCCCCAAAGCCTTCTTCACCCCAGCGATCTGAACTTCGGCTTCTGAGAGGCGATTCTCGTGCTGCTGTACCTGATCCTTCATCACCTTTAGGTCTTTGCCAAAAGTTGCATGAAGATCCTTTATGAGGAGCATCTGCTCGTCTTGGCGGCGGACCTGCTCCTCTTTGTCTCGCTGCAACTGCTCTTCCAACCGGCGAACCTGCTCCTCTTGGCAGCGGACTTGCTCCACTTTGTCTCGCTGCAACTGCTCCTCCAACCGGCGAGCCTGCTCCTCTTGGCGGCGAACTTGCTCCTCTTTATCTCGCTGCAACTGCTCTTCCAACCGGCGAGCCTGCTCCTCTTGACGGCGAGCCTGCTCCTCTTGACGGCGAGCCTGCTCCTCTTGACGGCGAGCCTGCTCCTGTAGCAGCGCCATTAAAGCTGACAAGTCTGGCGCCATTGATGCTGCAGAAACTGCGGATGGGCCAGCGACTGGCACTGACGTAGGCTGGACACCACCCGGTGTCTGTGTCGGAGAATGTCCAAACCGCCTTTGGTCCATGTCCTGCTGTCGCTGACTCCGGATACCGTCCGTGTCGTCCTTCGGTAGAATTGGCATAATTTATCCCTCACTTCTGACACCAAATTGTTACGAGCTGGGTATGGGATAAATTAATTACTACCAATCAGACAATTTAATAACTTTATTAAACACAAAACACTTAACTTAATCACAAATACACTACTGATCACTATTCACTTAGATATCGCACTTATAGTTCACTTCGATTCGCTTCGTTGTATCGCCTAAATCAGACTGACTCATCGTGTGTCGGCTCTCTGCTTTTATACCGCCAATATTCAAGAACATTCCAGCTATGTGTAGAACGGTTCCAGAAAAACATCAACAAATAAACATTACCAGGAAATACAAAAGTAGTAGGTATAAAAAAATAATAACCTACTTGTACCGAATAAAGAAATAGGTACTTTATGCCCTCGGCGTACGGTCGAAATTACAATGACGAGTTCTAATATTGTTTATAAGTAGTTACCTACTTAACTTCAAACTAATAATAATGGAATGCTTCTCGAAGTTTTTAGCGCAAACACACTGTAATCCGTGCTTTCTCGAAAGATCTCGTACATACGACGTAACAGTATTAACATACAGTATTTTATCTAGGAACAAATGGTCAAATCGACTCACTCACATATACAAACGCATCTACATGAAATTTAAGCATGCTTCAGGTTAGCATGCTCTTGTGGATTTCAATAAAAACATTTGGTTGACAACCCTAACATCCGTTGGAGCGTAGCTTATGTTTTCATAAAAAAGGCTTAGTTGATATACTGGGCCATCTTTATACTGTGGCTATGACTTTTGAGCGGCAAGCGTCTGATTTTTAGGAAATTTGATAATTTATGAAAGAATAAGATTAGTATAATATTGATGCTCAAATAAAATGAGGTAGTTGCCGAAATTTCACAGATATTTTCATAGGTATCGTCATATCGATATCGAATCATGATAAAATTAAAATCCAGAGACATTGATCCCGTAATTAGCTGTACTATACCATAACCAACTTACAATGTTTCCTCCAGTATGCCTCGTCTCTGAGAGAGGCCGTAAGCAACCACGCGGGCCCAATGCAGATAGGTAGATGTCACATGTCTACGAATTTTTGGTTCTAGGACATGCCGGTTTCCACATGATGTATTCCTACACCATTTTGAGAACAGTGGTGATGAAATAATTTACACAAAGTAAAGCGCCTGTCTGGGTTACCTAAGTACAATTTGTAAGTCGCGGCTGTTACCACTGAGCCACTACTGTTCAACTGTAGTTGATGTTATTGTATTTTATCATGATTAGGAAGATATTGATCGATACCCGTTAAGTCTGTGATCTTTCTCCAGTAAATTTAAGTTGACCAAGTGCTTTTTTTTGGAAATTGCTAGCTAAAACGACTCGTCCATTCGTCCGCGCGTCCCAAGGGCAATCAAATCGTTTCACTGCAAATACTTTCCTTGCATGGCGGTACGTGACCAATCCGGCTGCCCTGGACTCTCGCTCGACAACGTTCTAATCCTGAATGTGTTGATAACATGGACCACTAATCGCTCATTAGAAGTGGCCTTTTTCTTCTTTTCGCGTTGACAACTAAGTAGCCAACTATTGCCTGCAACTTCATCTGCGTATATTTAGTATTTCATCATAAATAATGATTATTTACCGCGCCACCACTGAAGTCCATTTGACGCGGCCCTATGAAGTCTATGTCATTGCATCACTTTGCATTTAAAAAAATGTAGTTCAACAATTTTCCGCGGGCCTTCTTTGGTAACGCGCACTCTGTCATTCTCCTAGGTCTTATAGCCTATGTCATTCCCCAGGTCCCAGTCAACGGTTTTATCAAATGGCATTACGATCAACGGGGAATAGCGTAACATACTTACAGTAGTAATGGCATTCGTTTTACAGTTCAACAACATTCATTGCATTATTTACGTTGTTTAGCAGACAAATTTTTCGAACACTTGAAGATTGTGATTGAAAGTGTGTTACGCAATTAGGGTGCAGTTCAGTGGTTTAGTAGTGATGAGGTAACAAACAGACACAGAGTTTGGGCCCATTGCGATCGTCTAAAGTGCGGGTGCGGAGGCACTTAGAACACAAAAATGGGTAAACAAGACATGGCTTGGTTCCAAAGAATTGGTAAATTTAAGTATAAGTAGACGGGGCTGATGGGGTCGAAAGTTTCTGGAGTGACGAGTACCGGAAGGCTTTCGCAAGGTAGATCGATGACTCTGTTCAGAAGGTTGCGGAAATCCACTGGATGTGAGAAGCATAGGACCGGTCGATGTGGCGATGCTTGGGGGACGCCTATGTCCAGCAGTGGACGTCTTTCAGTTGTCATTTTCAGGCCAGGGTTTCAAGATAGTTAGGATATATGCATTTGATACTTACTTCACAATTGACGTCATTCTGGATAGCGTTGTACAAGTCGAAGAATCCTTTCCCGTTCTGGAAGCTGAGTGCCGCGGACGCTGCTAGGCTGCTGACCTTCGTGAGACCAGCCTTGAATCCTGGAAGACCTGGAATAAGTAAATTATACGTAATTATTATAAGAACCGGAGTTACTGACATAGCTTACAGAGTAAGCAATCTGAAGTGGCAGTGGGCTGGCCATGTTTTCGAAGGACCGATGGTCGGTGGAGCAGACGAGTTCTGCAAGGGAGACCGCGTATCGGCAAGCGTAGAGTAGGACGCCCTCCAGCTAGATGGACAGACGAACTTAAGAAATTGACTGGGACAGGCTGGTTGCGAAAGCGGAGGACAGGGTGTTGTGGCGCAGCTTGGGAGAGGCCTATGTTTTGTTTTATTGATTGACGTAATTATCAGATTATAATTCAAATTTACAATCAATCAAATTAACTACATTTTAAAGTATCATAAGTGAAACAGGTAGCGATTTTGTGGCCTACCAATCGTTATACCGATGGCTTTTTTGCGTAAAGAAGTCTTCCTAGTTGTTTCTTTGACAATTAATGGTCTCATAGTCTCATTAATACCCTGTAGTTATAGGATATTAAAAGGAACACGTTGTATAAAATAAACTTTTAATAATAGTAGGTACTTATCGTGTACGGAGCCATGTTTCATAATAATAAATAGGTATAGTACATATCGTTGGCGTAGGTGGAGAACTAAACAACTAAAATTTTCTTGTTTGGAGAAAATTGCGATTTATATAAGCGGCATGATTTGGGTGTTACGAAAATGGTGAAAAGTCAATTTGACCAAAATCGCAGTTATTTAGTTCTCCACTCACATATACGAAAAAAAAAAACTGAGTTAAGAATTAAGTATAAATAAATGCGCGTATAATTAACAAAGATGTATGCGGCTGATTATGGTCTGGAATGTAGTTACATTGGTCACGCAATTTCCTTTATAATCATAATGTTTTTTTTTGCTATTTTATGTTTTCACTGGTATTGGTATTTTATAACTAGATTGTGTGATGATTTATTATTGTGATAATGTCAACATTGTACACGGCACGATACTGTAGGAACATTTAGTACCTATGGCTCAAATTCATGAATTTTTGTTGGATATTGCAGGTAAATAACAAAGGTACAGACAAAACCAAAAACTAGGAGTAGAATACGGAATTTCGACGCACAAAATAACGATAAATGCTAATACGATGCTTCAAAATTGCGATGCACGTTACTGCAAAAGACCGTCTCTACGAAGCCACTACACTTGTTTATTTATTTGGGTTAGCCAAAAATTGTTTACACAATACATTTCAAATAAGTACGTTTATAAGTGCAACAATTACTTACAGGCTAACACAACATTTACATAATAGCGAAATTAATGATTTAGTCCCATCTCAAAAATGCCCAACGCGCCTAAAGATGTTTTCACTTCAAAAACTCGAACTCACCCTTCTTATCCTGATCATGGTGCCTGTTAACCAGACACATGAGATGCTCCTGGCAGTGAGGTGCTTTCACTGAGTGCTGGTACGCGCGGTAGACCCTCAGGACTGGTTCGATGACCTCCAGGTTTAGCGTGTCGGTCAAACGGTCGGCTATAGCGTTGTAGTCTCCTCGGGAGGACATGGTCTTGCTTGTGGCTTCTGCCATTTTGAGGGTTTGCTGTGGAAGAAAGCTTAGATTAGACAGGTGTTCCTATTATTAAAAAAAAAAAAAAAACTTCCTGACCACAAAATGCCCAGAGCTTCAGATTGCGAAAGCAAACTTGCAAGAAAAATTTAAAATTTAGGAGCTCTTATCCCAAAGAATTAAAAAGAAAAAGAACTGACTTCTCTAAATAACTGAATCATCTAGCTTACCTGTACCTACACTAATTGCGTAACTTATTTTCGTAAACAAGTATGCCAATTTGTTTCATTTTGATAGTTCAACAACATTTATTGCGTATTCACGTTAATCAGCAGATTTTTTTTTTCCAACTTATGTAGCAATCTGTTTCAAATTGAAACCGATTTTGATTGTGTTGTATTACGCAATTAGGGTACTGGTTAATTCAAGAAAAGTCATGTGAAGAATTGGGACTGTAGAAGTTTGAAGAGTAGGTAGTAGAGGTACCCAGGAAACCTCTACTCAGCATAATCACCACCAGTCAGCCACTATTTACTTAACTCATCCATAGAAGGAAATTGTAGGTCTATAAAAGTGTCTAGATGACTACTTCTTGCTGATTTCTGTAGTTCCCGATAGCTTCACCTGCAGCCAAATTGCGTAACACACTTACAAGGCAATACCTTTCATTTTCACAATTTAACAATATTCATTATATTACTTACATTGTCGAGCAGATTATTTTTTAAAGATGCAATGGATTTTCAATTTCTTTCAAAATCTTTCGAATTGTGATTGCAATTGTGTTACGCGATTGATGTGCGGGGAGACTTGACATCTCGAGTGATAGGTTTTAGGCATACGTGCACTGGCGATACACATGGCGATTTCATCGTGCATCCATCATCGCTTACCTCCTGGCTACAATCGTAGATGAGGCATGCATGCATAATGCACAATCAGCCTATAATGTTCTTACTGCTGGGACACAGGCCTCCTCTCTGCGATCCCTAGGCCGTAATCTACCACGCGGGTTCAGTGCGAGTTGGTGGATGTCACATGTTTTCGAATTTTTGGTTCTAGGACATGCCAGTTTCCTCACGATGTTTTCCTTCACCGTTTTGAGAGCAGTGGTGATGAAATTACTTTCACAAAGTAAAGCGCTTACTTGTGTTCGAACCTACGACCTACAACTCGTAAGTTGGGGCCACCACTGCCCTAGGTAGTAGGTAAAGAACTGACTCAAATCATTGTAACTTTTAAGGAACCCTTACCTTAACATACTCGACACCCGGAATCACATACTCAGCCACATCGGTGTCCATGTCCAGGTAACGTTTGAGTACATAGTTGAGTAGCGTGGTGATGGACTGTTCAGGTTTCTTCACATCGAAGTGGGTGCTCTTCGGCAGACCCTGGGAGTCGAGGAAGCTGTTTGTGATGTATTGGGCTGAGATGAGGTACCTGGAAAGAAAAGTCAAATCATTTATTAAAATTTAACTGTTTAGACGCGCTTTTAAATTGTCGAGGAGTTAGAATGTTGACGGTTTAAGGTTGTTGAGGAATATTGAATGTTGCCTGTTCTAAAACGCAGATCTCTATGGTGAAGAAAAGCCAGGACTCTTGGTCTGTGATCGTCTTTGCATTTGGGAATCTCCAAAAAGTACTTTAGTTTGTGCTTGAAGCTGCTTGAAGGTTTTAAAAGCTGCGCCCATTGGTGAGAGTGGATAACTTATAAAGAACATCAACCTTTATTTATTTGCTACAATGAGTTGTTTTTTTTAATATGATTTTATAGCAGAATTCCCAAACGTCTTTTTAGTATTGAAGCAAATTTTTCAACCTACGCAAAGCTCTGAGCAGAGTTAGTCCGCCACACGACCAGATACCAAGCAGTTATCTAATATGTGGAAGATAGATTTATTTTTTGTATTTTCTTTTTCAGGTTTATTACACAGCAGGTGTCAGTAGAAACGCTATTTGCTAAATCAACGTTAATTGGTATTGTAAATGATAAGTTTTGTATTTCCTGGACATTCAAATCGGAAACAACATTTATTTAATCGTTTTCATTTGCCTAGTACCCGCGAAACACGTTTATATTGAAATCAAATTAGCGCTCTGCAATAAGAAATAGCTATTTGTAAACGTTCAATATAATGAACATGATACGCATAATACGCGCTTAGACGTGGAGCTGTGATCTAGTGGTTAGACCACCTGTCTCAGAACCAGAGGTCCCGGGTTCGACTCCCAGTTGGGGAAAAAAATCTGCTCGGTTTGGTTTGTGGTAAGGCTTGTTCTAAGTCCGCCTAGCCAGTTACCATCATCTTATCTAAGTCTGTTGCCATAACAACAATGTTAACAGCATTGTTGTGTTTGGGCAGTTACGAGGTAAGATAGCCAGTTCCTCTGTAGTTGAGGATTCCGGGTGAAGTTTGCTTCCACCTTCGGCCCGATCGTAACTTACCGCTGAGGTAAAAAAATGAGCCGTCGATGGACGCCTGGCAGATGTGGAACATCGAAATTATTGTGTACAGGTAATATACATAAAAGGATAGTTACGATAGGAAATAAATATGACGACAATTGGCACCAACAATCGGTCTGGCTCGCCGCTTTAGATATTTCACATACAAAAACAAACCTACAATGGACAATTCCTAATTCTGATAAAGGGTTATATTAGTTATTCTTTGATTAAAGGGTTATACTAGTTCTTAATTAAATATTATCCCAAAACTTTGACAATTTCGTGAAGGTCAAATTAACCATTTTGCTAAAACTGACTTTAACAATCTGCACTTTGGTAGCCTTAACTTTTCCAAAACCTGCTCTGATTTTCTCTCCCTAATATTTAAACTACCAATGTCAGCACCATTTAAAGCAATTTAAGTTTTCCCTAGTATTTCGAGAGTCGCGAGTGAAATCGCTGCGCATGATCCGCAAAACTTTTGAACTAACTTAATTAGCTGTTTCAATGAAGAATTTATAGTAGGTACAAGCCGTGGCTCCGATGGAATTTCCCATCGACAAAAATTAAGAACTTCCATACAAGTAAACCCCTTTAGGGGGTGAATTTTCGAAAATTCCTCCCTTTTGCTCACGTTCACTATGAAACTTCAATGCAAAATTTTATGCTTCTATACCCAGCGGTTTAAGCTGTGCGTTGTCTCTCAGTGAATGAATGAATGAATGAATTTAAGATTTTTATTAAGTCGTCTTGCCTTTTGCCCGCGGCTTCACATGCGTGGAGATCGGAAATTATGCCACGGGAACGTACTATCAGGATAAAAATTATTCTATGTCCAAACCTAGGTCTACCCATGTCCTAAATTTCATCTAAATCTGTTCAGCCGTCTTAGCCTGAAAGCATAACAAACAAACACACTCACTTTCGCAATTTATAATATTGTAGTTAGAATTAATAGTTACCTGCTATAAACCTCAGGCTTTGCAACATGTACCACCATGTCGGTTAAGTACTTGGCTGCTGCCTTGATCCAGTGTCTCCTAAACGAGTGGTTTTCAAAATTCTTGAACATCTGTTGGAAGCTTAGTTTACCATCAGGTCCAGTAAAAGCTTTGAGCGTCCTCTTCAAACCCGACTTCTCCCAAATCGTCTTTCCTAATTCTGAGTTGATGAAGAGATCCCAATACAAGTGAACCTTTTCCAAAAATGGTGGAAGGAACGATGCGTGGTCTTTATGCTCATCTGCGCGTTTCTGGGCTTCAGTGTCCGATAATGAGCTTAAAGTGTTCATTATTAAGGGCATAAATCCTCCGACATTCTTGTTGCCAAGTAGACCAGAAGCAAGACTCATCATGCTTTCCAGGTTTAGTTCTCCTTCTGTGGCCTCTCGTTTCTTTCTGGCTGGTTTCGGTGTCTCTGTGGTGCCCATCTGTTGGGCAAACATGGATATCATAGATCCCACTAAAGCTGGATCTATTTTGCCATCTTGACCTCCTAGTAAGCTGCCAAGACCTGTGAAAAGTGTTTGACATTTAGTTTAGCTGATAATTGGCTTTAGTTCTCCAATAAATAGAGAGCTACCTACGTATTTTCAGTTTTTGCATTCGAAACAATTTTCCATAAATTGCACCCACAAAGAAATCTATTTATTGTGCAGTTTGCTATAGGAATTATTATCGTTCTTTGGTCATTTCCAATTCAGCGAATAATTAAATGAACGCTGCCAGTTAAGCAAAATAATGCTCAGTAGCATTCAAGTTTCCCGTTTTATTCTAATTAAAGCGTAGTAAAATGCTTATCAGTACCTAAAGTCATAATTGAAACTCGTGCGAATAATACATGAAAGTCAGACAGAGATTTGATTCAATTACTAATTAAGAGACTATTCTAGTCATCGTTATATGTTTGTTAATTATAGAATCAAGACCTTTTGAATGTAAACTAATTACTACTCTGCAACTCTGCAATAAAACGGCGTCTGATCAAACACATAAAAAAAAATGTATAGTTGACCTCGTTATTTCTTTGCCACTTTTGAGTCAGGGCTGGAGTCTATTGCCATCAAGCGGACACAAATCCAGACTCCGGGCTGTTTCTGAAAAATTCCAGATGGAAAAACCCAATAAAATTTTGCCCGACTCGGGAATCGAAACCAGGATCTCATGCTCAGCAGTAGCGCTAGCGACTACTAGACCAACGAGGCATTCCAACAACACAGTCGCTTGACAACACCATCATCTGCCGAGCTTTTTCCCAACTATGTTGGGGTCGGCTTCCAGTCTAACTGGATGCAGCTGTATACCAGTATCTTGACAACAATTCCCAGAAAATTTAAAATTAGTAAGGTTGAAATTATTTATCTGTCATAATATAGACAATTATAGCGCTACAAGGATCTTTAGGCACGTGGTCAAACTCAGAACTAACGCCGCAATCTTGTTTTCTCAATACATTTAGAAAACAATTGCCCAAATGTTTACCAACAGCGACCCCCTTTTTTTTTTTTTTGAGGGTGGGAAATCATCAAATAACTTCTCCCGCTCTGGGCGGAGCGGGAGGGCGTGTCAGACTCTTACTGACTAAAACCCACCCGTATTCCTTCGGTTGCCCTGTTGCCGGGGGCCACGATCTCCCTTTCAGTTTTCTTCGCAACCCCGGCAGGCATCGGCCCTAGTGGACCCCTTCAATTCTCCTGACATCTCTTTGAGGCGCGCGTGGAACACAACGCGCCGTCGACCCGGGCCTGGTCCTTATCGGACGGTGAGCCACCCATTGCTCACCGTCCGCAAGCCCCCGCCTACGGTGGCCGGAAATCGCCTCGCGATTCCCGACGCCCTGCGGCGGTTAGGGGCGTGAGGGCGCGAAATTTGCCTTTCCCTCACGCGTTCCGCCTCCTCCTTCGCGAGCATTACAGCTTCGCAGAAGGAGGTGACGGCCTCCCATTTCCTCTCGCTTCGTACCATGGCCTGAACCAGGGCCGGACGCGAGAGATCACCGCCGCCGATCGCCTCCACGAGGACACGGCGATGCTCCGCCCAAGCTGGGCAGACCTCCACCGTATGCTCCACCGTGTCCTCCGGGCGATCCACACAATGGTGACACCCGGGCGTTTCCTCCCGCCTTATCCTGTGCAGGAACCTCCCGAAACAGCCGTGTCCGGTGAGGACCTGCATCAGGCGGAAGGTGAGGACGCCGTGGCGCCTCTCTAGCCACTCCTCAAAGAGAGGTCTTATCGCCGCAATTGTGGCGTGCCCAAACAGCGCCCCCCTGTCAACGTCATTCGAGCGTCAAAAGATCCTTGTAGCAGAAGTAGATTTCATCGTATCAAGTATGTCGCTTGCTGATTATATCACTACACCAAGTCTCTCTCGTGCAGGCACATTTCACTTTCAACTCTTTCCCGCCATTTGTAGTGAACTGACAGTTCACTTTATTAACAGCTATCTCACTATTGATGTGCATGAGATAAGTGCTTACATATCTGTCAAATAGATGCGAGTTGCTCCGCTGCCGGCGCCGGCTCCCACAAATAACACCATTGGGAACTGGCTTGACATTACGAGTATGTAATGTGCAGGCAGCCAATGTTTTTAATCTCGGCTGCCGGCACATTACATACTCTGTGGCCGGCACCGCCGGCTCCCATAATGCTCCCCGCGCGGCGTTTATGAAAACCCTTCCAGTAATCAGAACTCCAACTAACTAACCCTAACTAAAGTATTTTTTTCTATATATTCTAATCGTTTTTGGCACTCGCCGGCTGCTACCGCGGCACTGCTTGCTACGCTCGCTCGGCTCGTGCGTAGGGGTCACAGTTCTAATCTAACCTAACTTTTTTTTGCGAATAAAATATTTAACCTAATTTCGGTTCCGGGTACTTAATACTTGATTACTGGAATATGGAAATCATTGATTATGAAAATATAATACTGAAAAAAAAAATGCTTTATTACATGTTTTTTTTAATAAAGCCTACCCTGCTTATCTACTCCAATATGCAAAATTGCCAAGCTCGTTTTCCGCTTTTTTTTCCAAACTCAGCGCCGGCACACAGTGGAACGAATGTATGGGAGCGGTTGGACGTAGACATGTCCGAAAAAAAAGAGTAAAATTATGCCAAACTAATGATGCCATCTTATTCGATTACTTAATGCCTTCATAACTTGTGGTGATGAATTTCTTCATAACTCCCATATTTCGGGAGTAATTTGAGAAAATGTGAAATTTTACTATGAAAATGAGTGTATCGAGCTCTCTCCCTCCTGATTCCGGGCTTGTTTCAAGTAGCGGTCTCTAATATCATAATGCTAATACTAAGAGCTATATTTAATACTAAGACACATAGTGCGCCAAATGTGCACTTTCTGGGATAAAGAGTGATGTTTATTTTATAACACAATTTTTTAATTTTTTGTTTATTTTGTTGATTAAAACCGTTTTTCTAAAGGTTTACCTTATTACAATAACATTTCTGATCAGCCAATTAGAGAAGATATAAGCTAATTAGGATATATAATTAGGGACTTAAGGTTTACATATAAAACTGATGCACTAATGATTACTGATAAGAACATTGCTATTATTTAATTACTAAATGGCTCTTAATACACTAATTTAGCATGCATCATTTACTAATTATCACAATAACTAATTACCTTGCAATATTTAACAAAGGATACCTGGGATACCTGGATTTTATATAAATAGGTCACTATTAGTAACTTTAAAATCAGTGTTGATTTACACCTCGTTGTATCCAAGCTAATCTCGCAATGTATTTTCCAAATTTTAATACAAATCTTGATATTCACGTTGCTTTATGCGCACGCGCACATAAAGATTTACGCGACTTTAACTATTTGTTCAGTGTTTTAAAAGATAACAGTTGTGTTCAGTTATGTGAAAGTGCTGAAACAAGTTTAAAAGACTGGTGTCGTCGATTTTGCTACCGCATTTATGCAAAATGGACACAGTCTGGAAGAAGCACAGATAAGTTTCGGAAGAAACATGAGATTTGGCTACAGGCTGCAATTCAATGGCCGGAATTACAGAATGAAAATATGGAACCTTCTACAGAAAATATAAGTGACGTCATCGAGCCCATAATTTCTCCTGCTAAATCTGATGCTTCAACTTGTACACATCCTAGTCCTCGTAAATCTTTTGAGGACCTTAGTAACCGGCAAAAAAGAAGACGCACCACTGAAGATAGTCTTTCATGCAGCAGTAGCAGCGCTGAAATTATGTTTTCGGCCGAAAGGGCGCTTCAAAAGGCAGGACAAAGCGATACAGCTTATGTTATGAAATACTTGACGGAGAATCCAGAAGAGGCCTCAAAAATCAAAGCCTTCATTGAAGGTAAATCAATTCAGGTACGGGAAATATCCCCTTTGAAGGCATTGGCTCTTTATGTATCGATGAACTTATCGAAATGGCGCTATAACACTCTTCGGGATTTCAACACTCAAGAAGGAGCTCTTCAATACCCGAGTTACTACATGTTGGTTAAAGAAAAAATTAAGTGCTATCCGGCCAAAGAAGATCTCACAGTTACAGAGAGCTCTGCAAAAATCAAATTACAAGCCTTGATGGATTTAACCTCAAGAAGACTTATTAGGTCGTTAGAAACCCCTGTTGATCCCAATCAACAGCTCGTATTGACCAGCAAATGGGGTTTTGACGGATCATCTAGCCAAAGCATTTATCATCAAAGGACGAGTGAAGATGAGCAAATCGATCTTGCTAGTAATTTTATGATTAGTCTTGTACCACTGCGGCTCGTCTCAAAAGGTGTAACAATTTGGGAAAACGAGCGACCATCTTCCACTTCATTTTGCCGGCCAATATTGTTTAAGTTTATAAAGGAAACCAAAGAAAATGTGCAGAGAGAGATGGCTGAAATCGAAGCAGAGATTGAAGCCTTAACTCCATCCACCATCACTGATGGAATTAGTGTCAAACACCAACTGCTGTTGACAATGATTGATGGTAAAATTCATTCCATTATATCCAATACAGCAGCTTCAGTGTGTGACATATGCAAGGCTTGTCCTAAAGAAATGAATAATTTAGAGTTAATCAAAGATAAACACGCAAACGAGGACATGTATAAATATAGCTTAAGCACCCTTCACGCTTGGATTCGCTCAATGGAATGCTTATTACACATTTCCTACAAATTAGACATAAAATCATGGCAAGTAAGGGGTGATATAGCAAAAAGGCAAGTTGATGACAGGAAGAAAAGAGTTCAAGAGGCTGTAAGAAGAGAAACGGGCTTACTTCTCGATGTTGTGAAACAAGGCAGTGGATCCACCAACAATGGCAACTCGGCAAGGAGATTTTTTGAAAACTACACTAAATCTGCTGAACTGACCGGAATAGATGCTATGCTTTTAAGAAAAATCTGTGTGATCTTGCAGTGTATTTCATCAGGAGAGAAGATCAACGTAACTAAATTCCGAGAGTTCTGCTTTGATACTGCTAAGCTTTACGTGGAGTTATACCCATGGTATTATATGCCTTCTTCACTTCATAAAATTTTAATGCATGGGCCAGACATAGTTCAGAACATGTCAATTGTGCCCATTGGTTTTCTATCCGAAGAGGCATCTGAGGCTAGAAATAAAGATTTTAGAAAATATAGAGAGGGGCATTCTCGAAAGCATAGCAGTATCTCATGCAATGAAGATATTATGCACAATCTTTTACTGTCTTCTGATCCACTTGTTACAAGTATCCGTCCAAAAGGAAATAAGTTTGTAAAAAAATCTTCTTTTAAGGAATTTTATGAGCTTACGGATTCTGAGAAAAGTGATATCGAATTTGTTAACATAAATGATTTAGCGGACATCGATTCTGAATTTGAATTAATTGATGATGATGATGATGACGAAGATAATTAAATGATGTTATTGTTTTAAAATGTGTAACTTAGTAAATTAGAGCTTACGTCTTAATTATTTATTGTACTTTTAATGAAACTAGGTAATTTATTATCAACTTACTTAAAAGTCATACTCTCATCAGTTCTTGTGAATATTTTTGTTAATATATATTTCTGTATATATATAATATATTTATAGACCTCTTAATAAGTCTGTCTGCGGTTTAAAGTAAATACAAATGGGGAAAAAACGTTTTTTTTTTTAAATTTTCATTTCCTTTTATCCCAGAAAGTGCACATTTGGCGCACTATGTGTCTTAGTATTAAATATAGCTCTTAGTAATAGCATTACGATATTAGAGACCGCTACTTGAAACAAGCCCGGAATCAGGAGGGAGAGAGCTCAATACACTCATTTTCATAGTAAAATTTCACATTTTCTCAAATTACTCCCGAAATATGGGAGTTATGAAGAAATTCATCACCACAATTTATGAAGGCATTAAGTAATCGAATAAGATGGCATCATTAGTTTGTCATAATTTTACTCTTATTTTTCGGACATGTCTACGTCCAACCGCTTCCATACATTCGTTCCACTGTGCGGCAGCCAATTCAGAAACCGGCGCCGGCAGCCAATTCGGGAGCCGGCGCCGGCAGCGGAGGCGCTCCCAAAATAGATACACTACATACGTCCTAAAACGACGACGTCTACTCTTCAATCTTAGCCTGGTGAAGCAATTATAAGGTCGACTATACATTTGTTTAGCCATAATGGACGGCCTTAAGTCACATAGTGATATCGGGCAAACCTATCTCCTTATATCGCACAAGTCTAGACTAAGGAAATGACCGATAATTTAATTATTTATCAAAGGAAACATCTATCGCCCAACTAGTTCTTTATTTGGTAAGGTTCGCCATGTTTGTGCATGTTTATTAGCTTCGCGAAAATGGCCGACTAATGGTCATTGAACTCCATAAGAATTTCTAATAATTATGTTGTATGGATTGAAGGCAGTTACAGTTCTTGTGGCTTTGTTTCGTGTACCTATAGTACTTACCGGTAAATCATTGCTCGTAAAGATTTTAAAGATATTCTGCTTGCTCAGCCAGTCGTGAGTCGAGAGCGACTAAGTCGTGAGTCGAGAGCGACTGAGTAGTGAGTCGAGAGCAAAGCCATTAGGGATTTTTTTTTATAACTACAAGGCCATAAAGAATGCGTACGCAAATAATGGTTTTTACAAAACAGATAAGAACATTACTAAATAAAAGAAATTAATCGATTAATAAAACAAAACTTGAATCTCCAGTTATTAAAAAAAACACCGTATAATATTTAGAAAAAACGGCGAAAAAAACACGTTTCTTGTATGTGGACGTCCTTTAATTTTTAACTTTATTTTATTTTTATTATTTGTTGTTATAGTGGTAAAAGGAATACACAATTTGTGAAAATTTCAACTACCTACCTATTACGGTTCATGAGATACAGCCTGCTGACAGACAGATGGACAGCGGAGGCTTAGTAATAGAGTTCCGTTTGCCACCCTTCGGGTACGGAACTCTAAAAAAACGTTGTTGTCTCCTTTATTTGTGTGTGTGTGTGTTTATGAATTCATTAACTTCAATAACGGTTGCAGGAAAGGATGGTAAAATAACCTCCTCTTTTTCATAGTTCAAAGCAATCATTTTAGAAGAGCCTTTAAAAATGTTTTCTCGTATTTTGTACAGACGCTCACAAAATCCTCAAAATATGAAATTACCTGACAACATATCCCCAGCGTTTCCATTCCCACCAGCCTGACCAAACATGGCCCCCAAATTCTTCGCATTATCCCCCTGCATCAGGTTCCCAACGATATTCCCTATAGCTGCTAAGCCGTTCATGTTGTTGCTGCTCCCATCCCCCATGTTTTGCAGTAAGGTGGATGCCAGGTCCAATAAGGGGTTGTCATCATCCGTTCTGATGGATGGGATGGTGATCAACTGGCAGGCTATGACCAGGAGTATGCTCAGTCGCGCCATGCTTCTGAAATGAGAAAAAAATAGATTTTTAGTTTAATTTGAAAGTTTGCAACGTCGCAAATAATTGAGAAATATTTCGCTGTGTTGATTAACTAATCAATATGACTAAATTAATTTGTTCTACTAAAATATATGTTACATTGCTATGTTGTACTAAAATATTGATTACGGTAGTTTTTAGGGTTCCATACCTCAAAAGGAAAAGTCTGAACCCTTATAGGATCACTCGTGTGTCTGTCTGTCTGTCTGTTCGTCTGTCACAGCCAATTTGCTCTGAATCTAATGGATCGATTAAGTTGAAATTTGGTACCTACTCATATGTATTTATGTGACTCAAATACGAAGGTGTAACGTAAATAAATGGATTTTGAATAAAGGGGTCCTTTTGGGGGGCGAACAAGAAAATTAAAAAAAAAAGTTTTGGTAGTAGTACCGTGTGACATATCAAATGAAAAGGCTTATTGCGAGAATCTTAAACATATTTTTTTATATAATTTTAAAATAAATACTTTTATTGATATTTAAGAAATTCGATAAAAATTGACCATTCCCCCCTTATCTCCGAAACTACTGGAACTAAAATAAAAAAAAAAACTTAATATGGCTCTTTACTCATAGATTACAGGAAAATCTATAAGAAGTCTATGATCTTAAAATAACATGGTAAATCTCTCAATATTGTGCGTACAAACTAACATTTGCAGTTGGAATGTATTTCAACTACAATGTTAAGTTTGTATTTAAAATGAAGGGTTCCGATTCCTTCATTTTGCGTAGTCCGACACGCACTTGTTTTTTAAAGACGTGCTCGTGATTTTGCTTGCAGTTTTTAAATTAAATAACTGTTACGGTCTTTGCTTTTGAAATGATAGGTAAGGCGGTAACCATTTTATACCAGGCCCCGCCCGGTCCCGGCTGTCATTCGTAGAACTTTGTCAGTCGCTACGGGTAGTCAGAAGCTCCGAAAGTCTGACGACCGGTCTTACTAGGGGTATCGTGTAACCTAGTAAAGGTTGTGGAGGACAGATCAGAGAGAGAAAATACTGGTATTCAGCTACACCCCGTAGTTTGGAAGCCATCCCAAATATAGTTGGAAAAAACAAAGCAGATGACAATGTGGTATATATATACTGTAAAAAAAATGTCCAATGACACAGAGGCCTAAAAAATGTTTTGTTATTACACATTAATTAAATAAATAAGCAGTTTACTTAAAATTTTGGGGAAATAAAAACATATAAATTAGATTTTTAAAATTGGTAAGATTTCGTGTAAGACAACCATGGCTGAAATGGTTCTAAATTGTCTGTACTATATTTGCCTTAAAGCTTTGCACCCATCTTCCAATCACCCTGTATACAGGTTGGCAGGGGCATCCACGCGAAGACTGTTACCAAGGATTCAGTACATGATTCTGAACCCCCTGCGTTGAAATTTTTCTTCAGTTATTTAAAAAAATAATCTGCTGGTCCATACATTTTGACCGTAGGTATTGCACTTTTCTTAAACAGTTGATTTAAAAAAAAATAACTGACGAAGAATTTCAACGCCCCTGGATTTCAGAATCATGTACTGAATCCATGGTAACAGTTTTCGCGTCGATGCCCTGCCACTGTATAGCTTTAACAGATTTAATTTTGGTCTTTAATTAACTCAATTACAAATTAATTAACAATTAAGGACCCCAGAGTCGTGTTTGTATATATGGTTTTTGTTGCTTTTATGTACCTCTGAATAATTGAATTTACATAAATTATAATTATTAATTATCATAATAATCATGTTCGTAAACGTCCGTTCAGGACAAGTGCTACCTTTTTGAATATTAAATAAATAGAATACGCTCATCAGTTCTGTAAATGTTTAATTTTAATTATCTCGGAGCAAAACTCCAGAATCTTTGTCCAACACCGTAATTGCGTAACCACGATCAATCATAATCTGATTCATTTTGAAGGATGTCAATCCATCTCCCGCTCCGCCCAGAGCGGGAGAAGTTATTTGAACATTTCCCACCCTCAAAAAAAAAAAAGGATGTCAATCCATTGCATCATATGTTCGAAAAATTTGACTGCTCAACAACGCAATGAATGTTGTTGAATTATCAAAATGAAACAAATTGTAATTGATCATGTGTTACGCAATTAGAGTGTTGATGTTCTGGTGATATAATGCCTTCTTATATAAGAAGAAGCCTTTGCTCTGCAGTGGGAAAATCATCATCATCATTTCAGCCGAAACACGTCCACTGCTGGACATAGACCTCCTCCAAGCACCGCCACTTCGACCGGTACCCTAATTGCATAACTTATTTTCGTAAACAATTATGCCTAATTTTTTTCATTTTGACAGTTCAACAACATTCATTGCGTTATTTACGTTGTTGAGCAGATTGTTTTTCCAACTTATGAAGCAATGGATTTGACTGTGTTTTATTACGCAATTAGGGTACGGTTCTGTGCTTTCTGCATCCAGCGGATTTCTGCGGCCTTCACAAGGTCATCGGTCCATCTTGTGGGAAAATATTAGCCTGGTACTACCTACTATTATTAAAATGAAATAGTAGGTAGGTACCTATATTTATACTTCATAACATAACGGATTGTTTTCCCCGATGGGTTAGGCAGAGGTGTACCTAATAGTACACCCCTATTTCCCCAGTTATGTTTAACTCCCATGTAATAGGGGCGACCGTATTACCATCAGCAAAATATATTTATAATCATTCTAAAATTCGTATTTACCTTCTATCAATGCTACAAAGGAAGGAAGGAACAAATATTCGACCAAAATATAAACTTCACACTTTCAGTATATTATATACTTCCTGTATATATATATGTAAATGATATATATTCACAAGGCAGTTTTATGATTATTGCTTAGAAGTCGCGTTTATGACGGTCTGTCGTAATCCAGGAGTTATGGTCACCATAACCGAGGTAGATATGTATGTATGTGTGAAGTCTAAGGCTATAGCTAACAACAGAGAAAATTTTATGTCACTCTGGTGTTCTAGGGTCTCTAAATCAAAATGATATAATTTTTATGGTGGATAGTTAAACTTGAGAGCTGCTTATGGTGAAAACGTCAGGGTAGCTCGCGAATGTTTCGGGAGGTTCCTGTACAGGATAAGGCGGGAGGAAACGCCCGGGTGTCAAAATTGTGTAGATCGCCCGGAGGATACGGTGGAGCATACGGTGGAGATCTGCCCGGCTTGGGCGGAGCATTGCCGTGTCCTCGTGGAGGCGATCGGCGGCAGTGATCTCTCGCGTCCGGCCTTGGTTCAGACCATGGTAAGGAGCGAGAGGAAATGGGAGGCCGTCACCTAGTTCTGCGAAGCGGTAATGCTCGCAAAGGAGGAGGCGGAACGCGTGATGGAGAGGCAAATTTTGCGCCCTCACGCCCTTAACCGCCGCAGGAGGAGATGCACTGGCCGTTGGGAATCGCAGGCCATTTTCCAGCCACCGTAGGCAGGGCAACCGACGGAACACGGGTGGGTTTTAGTCAGTAAGAGTCTAACACACCTTCCCGTTCCGCCCAGAGCGGGAGAAGTTATTTGATAATTTCCCACCCAAAAAAAGGGTAGCTCGCGAAATTAATAATAAAAATAATTTTCTTACGTTTTTTGCAATTTACAGGTCAGGATCAGGTTGTATGTCGACCTAAATACGATTCGCGACCGTAACAAACATGTATTTATAAAATTATAATCATTAGAATCGTTCAGATTACTTACTGACTGTAGAATGACTATTTCATGAAATCGAGTCGGTTATGTTTTGTTAATGTACCTATCTATTAAATAAAACACAGAAGTAATTTAAGTAGATATATATTATAATACTTATGTAAAATTAAACAGTCAATTTTATTGGTTGTATATAAGCCAAAACAGGAAACGATATGCCTTTTTATCAAGTTCAATGACTTTGAAGTGGGTAATTACATATGCACGAATTTGAAAATTAGAATAGCAAATAGATTAATAGTTATCTCACACTTTATGGGCGATGAACTTTCATTTTCGCTTCACATTAATTTAACTTTACCTACTATTTAGCCAAAAACGTTAGGCTTTTATTCTATTAAGATTTTGACATTAGGGTTTTGATTTGTTAAAAACTCCACCTTGTTGGACTGTGTGAAAGATAATATGTCTGCTAAAAAGGGGGTGAGTGACCGCTGATATGAAGACAAAATAGAGAACAATGGAAAAATTAGTCACACCGACTCCAGATACATTGGAATAAGGGCAGGAAAATTATGAAAAAGTCATTCGTGAACCTATACCACCTTGCAAAGGACTAGAAGAGAGAAATATTCAACTTTCAACCTTAATTGGAGCACTAAAAGTTGAAGACCCTATGGAAGGAATTATCATAGGCCAGTAACGCTCAGATATATAGGAAACGATAAGTCTGTCTATGAACAATCACGACAATAAAAAACAGTTTACAACATGTCCATTTTCAGCAATGTACACGCAACCAGTGACTGCGTGTCTAACCAAACAATGTAAAATAGGTATTCAGAAAGTTTATTAATGAATTAATAGATGAACACATTACAATGTGCATACAGAGATAAAACGCGGGATGCTGCAGAAAACACTCGTAGTTATTATAAACACGAATAATTTTATCGGGTTTGAGCACGATATACAAATGGCTGACTGTGTTCGGCGGATAATAGACAAAGCTACCTACAGAGTGTAGACAGCGTTTCTTCGACTCTGCTATAAACCACCCCTATCCCCTGATTGTAGCAGCCGCCTGTTACACTTCCTCCCGCATAAGTAAGATTCGCCAACCACGGCATACTCTCACTATCCCAGACGACCCCACAACCTTTCTCCAGGAGAGTAGTAGGGAAACCAGTACTTTAGACAAAACCGACTGCCGTCCTTCGGTCCTCGCCGCCGAGGCCCGCCGCGACGTCCCCGTCCATCCCCGCCCCGACCCTTGCTCGAGCCAGCCCGCACCGCTGAGCTTGTAGCTTTAAATTCCCCAAATAATAATAATTATTAATCCGATCCAGCCTGACCCTGGCTGTCGTCCCGCAGCGACGCCCTAAGCCCGTAGTCACTTAGTTTATAAGTTTTATGCCCTGGCTGGAGGCCTTAATTTACTGACGCAGCCACAGGAAAGTCCCGTTAAACAGTCGACAACCTCCTAGGTTGACCTGCAAGATACCATTTAAAAACAAAGTGTAGACAGTAGTATAATGTTAAAAGCATCCAAGATTTTTTTAAACTTAGTTGCTTGGAGAAGAGGTGACAAAGATAAGTAAGGAAATTTGCCCAGGATAAATCGTCACCCATGGACGAATGCATTTTGCGGCTTGCTAAAAACAACATAGCTACCTATTTTGTTTTTAGCAAGCCGCAGTAAATGCAAGGGATGTACATACATGATACGTACATAAATGATGGTTCCGGAAATATCCCATTTATTTAATACTTTTGGTCAAACTTAGTATCTCTCTACGGGTCTAGGTACTTCTAAAGACGATTGCAAGCTGAAAGCAGAAGACATTAACGACTTCAGAGACAGAAAGTTAGTTTAAAGAAATGACAAGGCACAACAGGTACTATTCCAAACTGCTAATACTTACAGCTTAATAAATGATCGGTGATGTGTTTTGCCTAGTAACAGGGTTGTTAAAGTCTGGAGTTCTCGACGAAGACAAGAATGGAAACTACGGCCTAAACTACTTACGCTGCACCGGTCGACGTCATAACGTTAGCGCCGGCTGTCGCTGAACACCAGCGCTGTGACTCTGTCTCGCATAGGGTCACAGCATTACGCTAAGCAATGGTCGTTTTGCGCGGATGTGATGCATATTTTCCCCCAACTTGTTCTTTTTTTGTTGTGTGTTCTTTCTTTGCGTCATGTTTACCGCAAATAGACGTATTTTCTTTCTTTCTTTTTTTCTTTTCTTTCTTTTTTTCTTTCTTTTCATTATTTTCTTTAGACTATCGATGCTCGTAGTATTTTAAAAGCGGAAGTTTTAGATGATAACCCTAAAACCATTATCGGCATCCAAAAAACTGTCCACTGCATTTAGCATTATAATTATGAATAAAAGATACTCAGTAAGATCGTCTCGCTTCAAGAGATCTGTGTTTCTCTGGCATACCTGCATCGAGTGATATAAAAGTGAAATCTGTATCACATGTCGGATGCAGGAGTAGAAATTGTAAGTTGGATGCATTCTTATACGTTTGAAGCGATTTGAACCCCTACTGCAGTAATCTTTAGATGTCAGAATTCGTTACCAATTCAATGATTTAGGATATTCTTTTTTGATGTGAAAAAGAGATGGGACTAAACCATTGATTTCGCGACACTGTGACGACAACTCATTTTTGTAAACGCGATTGTGCTCTTTATTTATACTACGTTACGGACCAATACTCTATACAAGTATTTTTCTTCTACCAAGGCGATCTTGGTCAAGTTTTCACTTCTGTCGGCACTCCCAGAGTGCCACTGTTTTTTTTTCTCATTTAGCTCTAATTATGGTCTGGTAGTTTGAGTAATTTATGCGGCCTACCCAAATGTCCTTTCTTTGGTATTGTTCGTCGAATCGTTGAGCTCATTAAGTTCTGAGTTGAGCTGCACAATTACTGACAAATACGTGGACTAACTGGATAGCTTCACTCAAATATGTGTGGTTCATTCCTCAATAGACCGTATCAGACACCACATACGTGAACTTCACACGCTCTGACCAAGATTTTGTCTGGACTTTAAAAGAGACTGTGACCTCTGAGTTTGTTTCGGCTTTTCTTCTCAGAGTAGTCAGATAGGAAACGCCGACTGGATCTAGATTTTAAAATATGATTGATGTGTAGAAGTGTTTGTACAAATTTACTAACAGAATTAAAATCATTTATTTATATGTAGCAGCGATGATTCCATTTATATTTTGTGCAATCTTAGAACCGTTCTTGTAAGGGTTTATATTAAAGTCGGTAACTAATTAATTAAAGCTTCTATTCTGGTATTTTTAATTACCTCCTAAATTTATCCATACTATAATAATATTATAAATTTGAAAGTAAATCTGTCTGTCTGTATGTTACCGTTTCACGGCTAAACTACTGAACGGGTTTCGATAAAATTTGGCAAGAAGATAGATGGTATCCCGGAGAAGGATCTTTTTATTCCGATATTCCCACGGGATCGAGACTTATGCGGCGAAATCGCGAGGCTCAGCTAGTAATTAAATATTATATTTACATATTCAATAAAATTCAGCTCAATATTGTGAAAAACATCTGTTGTTTCCAGATTTTGTAAATATATTAATAATATATTCATAATTTTGTAAATATATTTTGTTTACGTTAGTGCAAATATACATTTTTCTCGGGCAATGAAAGCCTGAAAATAGCCAAGGTTGTAAAAAAAACAGGTTTATGTATTTGTGATAATCATTGCCTATTTCCAACTAAGACTTTTACGTTAAGTATTTTCATGGAAAACACATACCATCACGCCAGTATTTCCAGGATTAGGCAGAGGTGTATCTATACTACACTCACATCTCGCCAGTTATGTTATGTTTAAGTCCCATGTAATAGGGGGCAAGCCTATTGCTATCAACCGGGCAAAAATCCAGACTCCGGGCTGCTACTGAGAAATTTCAGATGGAAAAACCCAACTGCCCGACCCGGGAATCGAACTTCATGCTCACCAGTAGAGCTTGCAACCACTAGACCAACGAGGCAGTCAAGGAATCACTTCAAAAGTTCAGGTAAATAACATAGTCATAAATTGTAGCATTAATAAGCAAAACATCATTTTAAATCTTAGCAACCTAGTTCCTAATAAAGCAGTGTTTTTCAACCTTTTTCATGACGCGACCCCCTTAGAAGAAAAACATTTTTGCGACCCCCTACTTTCCACTGTTTAAAATCTGTATTTTATTATATTACAAATACCAAATTCGTAAATTTAAAAAAAAAAAAAAATTACATATCGGCTGATAAAATAATTAAGCATCTATAACAGACATATTACATCGCCAAACGCCTGGGTTCAGGTGAGGTGGTTATCGAAAGGCAAAGTATAGTGACGAGAGTTTTCTAACTTCGAGCGGAACTTTTGGTGTATTGTCAGCAGGTCAAGTCGGAATATTCCAAATTTGTTTGTGATCCGGAATTCGTTCTAAAACTGGCTCTCTTTCAGACTTTTTAGAGCATTTAACTTGAATCTTCAAGTAAGGAATGAAACTGTCATTACTGCTAAAGACAAAATTCACGGTTTCACAAAAAAATAAAACTTGTTGTCATCATTAATTAATCAAAACAATTTCGACTCGTTTTCGTCGACTCAGTCTTAAAATTGATGAAAAACAACATTGTAGTAGTTAACGAAAAATAGGCGAGCCATATGAGCCATGAGCCAATAGGTATCACATTGTTGTGATTATTGATTCTTCTTGACTTATGTGTCTACAAATGCTCTATAATTGCTCTATAATATTTTCTTAGTAAAAATATGTTTTTAAACTTTGTTCTTTTTTTTTCTTTTAATGAGCCTTCGCGACCCCCTTATAGAAGACCCCCCTCTTATAGACCCACACATTGAAAAACACTGCATAAAGAAATTGCGACTGAATGGATGTCATGTGTAACAAAACCGTTTACAATCAGCAAGCAAGCGAAACCAAAAGCGAAAGCTAGTCTATCATAATCTCAGTCTTCTTCATTATACTAAAAACACAATAGATCTTAAACCACTTCATATTAAGTATGATAACTATACCTCCAGAACAAAAGGACAATATAAAAGCAACCTTATTTCAAAATACCAAGGTTGAGAATTAAGTTGGAGAGCCATAATTATAGGACAATCAAGTTGGAAGATCTTAGTGATTTGAAGAGAGTACTTAATGGTACCTTTGTGTATTACAAAGGGGTACCAAACGGTACTTCTGAGCTGGTACTAATTGTGTGTGGTTAGTTAAATAATGGGAGTTTGAAAGAAATGTTAAAGTTTATAGCAATAGTGCTCGAAATTTAAGCTTCTGAAAGACGAAGAATGAAGTAAATTTATGAATTAAACATGGTTTCTTCGGGAAAATATAACTTGAGGCTGATTTACGAGTTGTAGGTCGTGGGTTCGAACCCTGACAGGCGCTTTACTTTGTGTAAATAATTTCATCACCACTGCTCTCAAAACTGTGAAAGACAACATTGCGAGGAAACCGGCATGTCCTAGAACCAAAAAATCGAATACACGTGACATCTACCAACCCAGTGCTGCGTGGTAGATTACAGCCCTGTCCTTCTCGAAGAGATGAGGCCTGTGTCCCAGCAGTGGGAACATTATAGGCTAACTATATAACTGATTATGCAGTAGTTCAGTCTACTTTTTGTATCGACTAGAACTTAAAGCCTACCTTTGTAGCTTTAAAGGCAGAAATAGATACTGTGTGGTGATGGAATTTGCCAAATTCCTACAGTTCCCTTATAACAGACTAGCTTCTGCCCGCGACTTCGTTCATGAGCCTATAACCTTCCTCAAGAATTGGGCTATCCAATGCAAAAATATTTTTTCAAATCCGGTTGGGAGTTTCGGAGATTACCCCCTACATACAAACTTACAAACAAATTTTACAAATTTTTATTAATATAGATATGGGAACTCTAGCAATTAGCTAAATTATTATCAATGGACCGAATAATTCACAAGGACCTCTTCTAACACGTTTATGACTTACTAGCTTTTTCCTGTGGCTTCGCTCGCTTGGATGTAGGAAAATGTTATACGTGAATGAACTACTGGGAATAAAAGTATCCTATGCGTTAGTCATAAACTAGATAGTTAAATTAGTTCTAGTTAGTTATTTAGCATACAGAATTATGTATGCGCACACACACACACATAATAACACACAACACACACATTTATATTCACATTTATAATATTTGTAAGATGTGTAGGATACATACCTACGCTTCTTCTAAATTCAAATTCAATTATTAAAATTATTATTGGAGGATTTGGTGTGGTGTTACATTATGAGGTTCTATGGCCTAATTTTGTTGCCAAATATGTTTGAAATCCAAGTTACTTTATACAACGACGTGGTGATGGCGTATGAGTGTTTTGGAACTATCAAAATATATTATTATTTTATGTCTGTTAGTTTTTAAAATTATGTAAATATTATGTAAAAAAAAAATATATATAATTAATATTTAATTTTCAACTATAAAAAAAAAAAAACAAAAAAACAGAAATAAAAAAAAAAGATTTTTTCAAACAAACTAGTAATATTAATAGTAATGATGGGCCGACTTTGGGCTTTGACAATATTTGATTTGCTATAATTATTTTATAGTGACTAAACAAACTATTGGATATCTGATTGAACTTTAAAATTTAAAATTTTAAAAACAAGTAGTTTTCTTATTATTAAAAAACTGATGACCTTCCGTGAAGTATTTACGCCTAAGTAAATAAAAGTAAAGTTTATTTATTTGTATAGATTGTAGGCTCTTTTAAAATCTAGATGCAGTCGGCGTTTCCTATCTGACTACTCTGAGAAGAAAAGCCGAAACAAACTCAGAGGTCACAGTCTCTTCTAAAGTCCAGACAAAATCTTGGTCAGAGCGTGTGAAGTTCACGTATGTGGTGTCTGATACGGTCTATTGAGGAATGAACCATACAGATTTGAGTGAAGCTATCCAGTTAGTCCACGTATTTGTCAGTAATCGTGCAGCTCAACTCAGAATTTAAGTAGCTCAACAATTCGACGAACAAAACCAAAGAAGGAACATTTAGGTAGGCCGCATAAAGGCTCTTTCAAACAGGCGCGACACGCGACGCGACACAAAGACACCGCTCGTCGCGCGACGAGCGGTGTCTTTGTGTCGCGTCGCAAAGAGCCTTGTAGGTACATGTCATTAGGCAATAAAAACAATTGCGATCCTTGTACAATCTGCCTTGGTTTAGGCATGCAAACATTAATTAATGCTTCAGGGGTTTATGTTGGCTTTTAGAGATTATTTGGATTTTTTTTTTATATGGGAAACTACAAGTAAGCGTGTTTCTAAAGTTTAGGATGTATAGAGTGAATCCGTAAATATCTTACATATTAATTGCATAACTAAAGGTTAAGTAACAACGATGCAACAAGGGATCGAATGAATTAAATTATTTCGCAAAAAGATCGGTGCGCTCATAAGGGTCCGTGCACGAAAAAACCCTTTTTTGTCAATTACTTATCTAATTTTGAGAAATATTGAAATAATGGAAAGATTAAGTTTGTTTGACTATAAAAGTACAGTTTTCATGGTGCTAACCATTCGTGTCAGTCACAGCACCTGTTAATAATTGCATCATATTTGCGCTCTCGAAAATATGGTACATTTCGCCTTTGATTTACTTAATGAATATATTGTATAATCATAAAATAAAAAAAAGACAGAAGTGAAAACTTGAACAAGATCGCCATGATGGAAGAAAAATACTTGTATAGAACATTAGTCCGTAATCTTATCTAAATAAAGAGCACAGTCGCGTTTACAAACATGATGTATCGGTAACGGTGTCGCGAGTTCAATTGTTTTTTCCCATCTCAAAAATGCCCAACGCGCCTAAAGGAGCTTTCACTTCAAAAATACATTACTATGTAGATGGGTATAAAAAAAAAGGTTTTATCAACATTATTTTTCTGCCATATATGGAAGTTAAAAAAGTGGTTTAGCATCATGCAAGTATCCTTATATATAATGATGTTCATGACAGTTTTTAATTTTCAAAATCATAAGCAGTTTCTTGTAACAAAATGATCAAACGTCAGTCTCAAGTAATTTTTCGGAAAACTTGTTGCGAATATTTGTGATTTTCAATGAATACTTAATTCATTTGTAAAATCCCTTCCAGCCACATGCAAAACAAAGAACTCGACTTTTCAAATCACAAAAAGTTTTGTTTAAATTATTTTTCCCAATCTCACAACCAATGAACAAAATTGATCAAAATCTGTCGATTTCTTGCACGGCCCCTTAACTCTGAATCATATTTTAGTTTGACTATTTATTCTAATCACTATTACCGTTTTTTTCTAAGAACCAGCAAGAACCAGCAACTCCTCAGCTTTTATAGAATTCTCGTAAAAGTTTTCAATGAAATAACTTACTATGCGTCACCGGTATTGAACAGTATTCTAAATATGCGTCATGGCGGTCATCGTTCGACCGATGGTATGGACTCTTGAATAACGGTATGCTAAATTACTTTTGCCATTGGTACGTATGTTGTAAAGGCCAGCAAGAATGTTACAACAATGAAAATGTAAGCAGATTGGTAAGACAGGCCTTCAAATGCGTATAGTACCAGTCGCCCCCACATGGATTGCCACCAGGTGGCAATTGGGAGAAAAAAATCCCAGTTGCCACCGGGTGGCGACTGGGACCTTATTGCCCCCACTTCAAATCGCTGTACATTGCGGCGTGGATCGCCAAACCCCCTCATCACTATATTTCTTACGGCCGCGATGACGGGGTTGGCGGTCACATTTCCAATGTCGTTTTATTAGTAGATATGTGATATTTTTTAGGGACATACAAACAAGATTTTCTTTATTGTAGTTGCTTTTAATCACTTATTATTATTAATCATAAAAACCTGGTGTAAATTCGTATCACAGAAAATCTTAGTTTTTACAATAATTATAAGTACTAGGAACAAAAGCTAGTCATCATCAGCCACAGATAATCAAATGACATATTTACAATAACTATGTTTTATCAATCAAATTACTTAAACGTAAAAATTACCTCATAATCATAAAAACTTGGTGTAAATTTGTATCACAGATAATCAAAATATTTACAATAATCATGTTTTATAAAAAACAATCGTTACCTACGTTTCTTAAATTTTTGTTTGTATTGGTGTGGTTTTATTGATAATATTTTGTGGTGTTCTTTAAATCTTGTTTGTATGTCCCTAAAAATATCACTTATCTACTAATAAAACCACATTGGAAATGTGACCGCCAACCCCGTCATCGCGGCCGTAAGAAATATAGTGATGAGGGGGTTTGGCGATCCACGCCGCAATGTACAGCGATTTGAAGTGGGGGCAATAAGGTCCCAGTCGCCACCCGGTGGCAACTGGGATTTTTTTCTCCCAATTGCCACCTGGTGGCAACCCATGTGGGGGCGACTGGAACTATACGTTCAAATGAACTCTACAATGTATGAAGTTAGGGAAATATTGGTATAATTACTACGCTAAATAATGATTTGCAGTCGGTGATTTGGTTTCTAGTTTTTTGCCAAGCTGCAAGTATTTTAGGCCCACTTGCAACTCAGATCTCTAAATGCGTTTAGTAAGATAGAGTCTGGCCACGCTAAGTCTGCAATGGAATAAATGGGCAACCCCAAAAAGTTTTATATATGGTATACTTTTACCTCTGTCAGTTATGTCAGTTTCGGGGTTGTAAGTAGATTAAATGATATTGATATTTTGTCTTTTGATTTTTTGTATAATAGATTATATGTAATATGATATGTCGTACCTATCCTCTACCTCCATTTGATGATAAAACTGTATCAAATCCACACTGCATCGTGCTAAAGTGACTATTCTTTACCAGAAATAAATCAGAATATAAACAAAATAACCTATCAAAAACAAAAAGACAAACAAAGTATCAAATTCTTTTGATACTTTGACTTTTGAAACGAGATGGTGTTGCCGTCTATTGATTTTCAAATTCCACCGTTTTACTTATGCAGACTTAGCGTGGCCAGACTCTATTTAAAACATCAATCTGTCTCTGTCATATTCAAACTATTGGTAAAAACGGAATCATCATCATTATCTGCCTAGCCTAACTATTTTGGGGTCGACTTCCAATCTAACTAGATGCAGCTGAATACCAGTATTTTAAAAGGAGTGACTGCCTATCTGTCCTCCTGCCTTGGTAAGACTGGGTTGTCAGATTTTCGGGTTTCTGACGAGCGACCCGAAACAACTGTCAAAGATCTATTAATGACAGCTGGGACCAACCGCTTAACGTGCTTTCCGAGGCACTGAGGAGTCTCAGTATGTAAAGATGGTCACCCATCCACGGACCAACCGCGGAAAAACGGCAAAAACGGAATGATGATTTAAATATGTTTAGCCCTAACTAAACATTTGTTGGGAAATAGCCTATTTTTCTTAGGCTTAGGTTTTTTACGTCATAATATGGGCGAAAGGGTGGCTAGGAAAAAAAAACAGAAAAATTATTTATTTAGGGGTTTATTTCTATTGAAATTGGCAGAAACCCTATTCAGTTACACCAATAACGGTTGGTTAGACTTAGAAATTGGTTATCAAAATTGAAAAGTTCACATTTAAGGATGCTCGAATTTTTTATCTTCTAGAATCTAGTGTTTGAGGTGATATTTTTATGCATGAACTATACAGGTACACTACCAGCCTATAATTTTCCCACTGCTGGGACAGCGGCCTCCTCTCTTGAGGGAGTGGGCTGTAGGCCACGCGGGCCCAGCGGCGGGTAGATGTCACATTTCTTCGAATTTTTGGTTCTAGGATATACCGGTTTCCTCGCGACGTTTTCCTTTACCGTTTTGAGAGCAGTGGTGATGAGCTATATGAGTTTGTCAAACTATTTCAAATATGCGTCAAGTTAATCGTAGACGCATACCAAATGCCCACGTGCGTACGGACGTAATAAAATCGAAAGAAAAGAAAGAAAGAGAAAGAAAGAAAAATTGTTTATTCTGCACAAACTAAACGCACATGCTAAAAAATGTTACTTATAATGTACTTTCATAAATTAGTCAAAAGCCTTGTAGCCAAGCAATAGAAAACATGTCAAGATTGTCTATTGCTTGAATGTCAGAGCCATAGACTATTAATATTGCGTAATATTACCGACGAGTGTTACAACACTGGCCATTGACAGCGAAAATCGCAGCGATTTTTTTTTCGTGCACTTGATTTTCAACGCTCTGCTTAGCGTCGAGAGTTAAAAATCCAACAGTGTGTTTTTTCAACGCACTGGGACGAGAGTGCGTCCCAGTGCGTTGGATTTTCAACGCTCGATTTAACACCGAGAGTTGAAAATCTAGTGCGCGATAAAATCCCGCCGCGATTTTATTACGTCTTTGCGTACGTCAGCTTACGGTGACGCATTGCCGCGGCATGCGATGTCTCCTATATTATTGCACGATTATCAGACTTTTTGCTTATCTAGTGACACTGTCTCTTTGGTCAAGCAGTGCTGATTAGTTACTTTTACCCCATGACTAATCTTTTTCTTTCCTCGTATTGACACGAACTATACAGTGTGAGTCATTATAACGTGCACATTTCGAAATGAGGGAATCTATGCTTAATATTATCGACGGAAAAATATTTGAAAAAGTCTAAATATTTTTTATGCTGGCACAGGAACGTGGCGATTTGCACAAGTAAAGAGAGGCCTGAGGCTCAGAAGAGGTTAAAAATGGAATGTGCATGATGATGACGATGTTGTAAGAATGATGGTGTGTTAAAAATATTACCCAGTCAGCAAAGAGGTTTATAAATTAAAACTTAATTCATTTTGCGTAAACGGAATCCAAAATCCTTTATTCATATTTTTTACGGAACTCAAGGAGTTCGGATTGGGGATCCTCTTTTATTAACTTATCATGATAAAGGAACCGCTTTTTATTCAATTAATTAGGTAACTTACAATTTCTTAAGTAAGGTATAATATTCCGTTTATATAATATATGTATATATAGGTCTATTATGTTATTGGTTTCCGTGCCTCATGAAGTCACCATTATAGTAAAAAAAAAGTGTGGCTCTCCGGGAGTGCCGACAGAAGTGAACACTTGAAAAAAAAATCGCCACCGCGGTAATCAACGCGTTGATGTCTTCTACTCCACGGTGTCGATAAATTCCGTCACAGTGTCGCGAAATCAATGGTTTAGTCCTATCTCAAAAATGCCCAACGTGCCTTCACTTCAATAATCTAGAAGATGAGTTTATTTTTGTTACAAATAGGTATTATCATGATCCTCCCAATTTAAATAATAACTGTTACTGCAAAATATTGTATTATTTTTCCATACATCATCTCTATTAGCCATCATTTCAATGTACACCATCTTTCTAGCCACATTAAATTCAAATTATTTTATTTCACATAAACCTACATGGGCACTTATGAAACGTCAGAAGCTAGGTGTACGGTTCGAACTGATCGTTTCCTATTGAGAAGAGCTGGTAAGAAACGCCACGGTTACTCTTTTAAAAGTAATTGGCTTTTACAATGTTTTCAAATAACAGTGTTAATAGATATGGGAGGACAGTGTAGATCTTTCAACAAGTACTTAACAAAATAGAAAATGGTCAACAAATCTACAGTCCCCTAAACTACAGATAATATAATACTAGTCCTAAGCTTAAGGCGTTCTCACATTCAAAAAATAAAAAATAATCTATACAAAAGATAAATTAATTAATTGAAATAAAAAACCTATTTTCATTAAACGCAATTACATGCTTGCCATTACAATTGTAACAAATCTGAACAAAGAGTTGAAATTAAATTGTAGATATATAATGTAAAACATTAGATGTCAAGGAAGAATGCTAAAAAAAAGGTAATTTGGGAACAGATAATAGACTAACATAATTAGGCCGTTAATGAGGTACCAGGGAAGCTACATGTGCAGAAGGAATTATTGCCAAACTTCCACGTAGTCTTTAATTTTTGTAATTCTGCTTTCTTGATAAGGACAAGTTTGATGTGTGTTTTAAACTTCTCGTCGCTAAGTTCTGTATCTGTGTTTGAACTGATCCTTTTAATTTTTGTTAATATGTTTTTATTATTGTTTTGTTTTTCCTGTGCATGTCTTAAATAAAATATTTTTCTTTCTTTCTTTCTTTTAACCGACTTTTGCAAATTGGCAACATCATCATTCCATCTGTCGTTTCTTGGGTCTTCCTTAATTCTAACCATCACATTCCGACTTTTCTCGCAACATGGTCATAATTTTCTTTGCATCACAAACCCATTATGCATGTGATAAAACCTATATTTCCAGTCAATCGTGACCAAAAGTACAAACGATACAACCTACTAGCTGTAATTGGTGAGTCGGTACCCTGCCTAGCGGTATACCTCTGACGTCACATAACCTGCGCAAGTCGTTGACCCACCTGTCTTGATACTTGTCTTATAATCGCGATGGTCCACAGTTTTTGTGCGCGGCAATTTATGTTGTGTTAATGTCTGTCTTACGTCATGATGGCTACTGTTATAATTATTTTGTAGGTTAGTTTTTGAGCCTATTAAAATTTTCTTATTGACAATCCCTGTCTCCGATGGGGTTCCCTATTGGCAAAAATGGCGAATTTACATACAAACTTTAATCTCTTATTACATCTCTTTAGGGGACGAATTCTCAAAGCCGAAGCTTCCGCAGTGCTCAACTTTGTTAAACATTTAATGGTACTCTTGTGCAAAATTCCATGCTTCTAGACCCATTGGTTTGCTGGGACCCTGTGCGTTAAGTGTCAGTGAATTTAAGAATTTTATTGAGCAGATTGATGTGGCCTAAGGAATGTTACATTTCAATGGAATCTTACACCAGTACGTGTCCTAGAACTTGTATTTCTCTCGACGATATATTTTTATGATCTTTTATTTGTAAACACGAGCTATCGGCAAAAACAACAAAATTGTGGATTTCAAACAGCACAGTTAAAGAGTTTGCGACGGGCTCAGAAGCAGATGGCGGGATGCAGTGGACTCCTATCTAAAGGGCTGTTCCGAGACTAACAGCTATAAGTAGGTCGAGATAAGTGGGAACAAGGAAAAGAGGAGTTGTGGGCAAATAATTATAAGTATTTTTACGTCTCTTGACATTTCTCGGGACCCTGGAGTCCCGGATCTTTGGAAGGCGTACGAGGGGCCGGAGTCAACTCGCAGAGGCCCGTTAGACGTTTTTAATAAAATGAGGTACCAACCGACAATTATAATTATAAGTATTATTACGCAATAGCTAAGTCCTTACTATTCGTCGGACCCAAGTAGGCAACAAGCATAATCTAGCAAAATGGGCGATTAGAGATCCCACCGATAACCAGTGTGAAAGCGGTGCTCCTGATCAAACTATGTTCCATGCATTGGAGACTTGGAGTGACCAAAGTGTCCATACACCTTCACTTCTAAGGCCCTAAAAACTGCCACTGATTCCACGATTGGCGTGGCCCAATTGGGCCCAACTCATTTTTAAAATAATACATGTATATGTACCATCGACTCGTAAAAAAGACGAGGACTGTTCGTCGGTCATCTTGAGATCTCCTTTAAATTAAGTAAAGTTGATATATATACTAGCCCACTGAAACGTATTGGAACAACAACGTAACGTATTTGTTTTTTTAATTTTTTATAATGTTTTAATGAGGGTGTTTTAGTTTAATTTGTAATGTCCTGTGCGAGTCCCAATAAATACTTTTTCTTTCTTTTCTTTCTTTCTTTCTTTCTTATCTTGTTCGATATAATAAATACGTACCAATGTATTTTCAAACAAGGTAAAACATTTTGATATTTTTATAGGGAACACTTTCCTTATTGTTAAACTTATGTGAATAAAAGTATTTCCGATATTTTATTAGGTACTCAAAATATTTTAGTATACACTTTTTCGCAATGATTCGTTACAGTCACAGCTAGTATGGAAAAGGGAAAGATATATTTTTGGTGGGTTTCCTGGTCGTTTATTTTCATTTGTTTTAGTCCACATTAGTCCGTATAATTTTGATCAACCAAATAAATGAGAAATGCTAACACTGAAATTGGAGAAACCTGAACTTATAACGCCAATCAATGCTCGTGCCTTCTGTGTATGAGAAGAGGCCTTTGCCCACCAGTGGGATAATAATAGACTGATATTATAAATATTTAAAAAGGAGCTCGTGGCTAAGTAATAACAGCCGCACGGGCTGTTCCAACAGTTTAAACTACGCTTGCCGGGGTTGGTCCGTGGATGGGTGACCATCTTTACATACCGAGATCCTCCGAGCCTCGGAAAGCACGTTAAGCTGTTGGTCCTGACTGTCATTTGTAGATCTTTGACAGTTGTTACGGGTCGTTAGAAGCCCGAAAGTCTTACCAAAGGGTATCGTGTTACCCAGTATCTAACTGGGTTGTGGAGGTCAGATTGGCAGTCGTTCCATGTAGAATACTGGTCTTCAGCTGCATCCAGTTAGACTGGAATCCGACCCTAACATAGTTGGGAAATGCTAGGCAGATGATGATTTTAAGATTTAAAATATTTTATCTAGATAATCAATCATGCAAATGACAAATGTTTACAATAACATTCCTAATTTATTTCAAGATAATGAGGAATGCGAAATACCTACACAATTATTTTCATTTATGCACGTAATAGTCTGAACAAACAATTTTGATCGTATCAGCGATTATTTAATTTTATTATGATTACATACCTGTTTAATTTACGGACAATCAAATTTACGATTTTGCTTACAACTTTAATTAATAAGTAGGTAAATGTGTCAAGAAGTAATAAGTACATAATAACTAATACACGGCAGAGTTTATTGAACAGTAGAATATTATGCTACAGATAAAATCTGTTGTAATGATCAAATTTTCCCTGAAATTGATAACTTTGTCGAATGGAAAATTATTATTGAGTTTTTCGAGGACCTCTGAGACTAGGGATTTAATACCTAAAAAACCTAAACTGAAAATGTTGTCAATATGTATTTGACACTTATTAAGATGGCCCACCGTGCTAAGACCCTCGCACGAATTCGCTAAGTAAACGTTATTATAAAGTAAATTTGAACGATTTTTGAATCGAAAATACAGCTATAATTATCGCATTTTAGTTCAAATTCCACCAGTCTCCTACACAAATGAAATAAAATTGAAGTGTCTGTTTGTAATTTATACAAAAAATAAAAGCAGTGGCACTCCGGGAGCGCCGACACAAGTGAAAACTTGAACAGTTTTATTGTGCAGGAAATACTCTTCTTTTTTGAAGTCGGTAAAAAAGGGGAAATGTCAATCATGCCGTTGTCATGACTCAATGTTTGGAATGTCATTAATCCCAAAGAAAATGTATCGCGCGTTGATGTCTTTTTAATGGTCAAAAGCTGGTGTCGGTAACAGTATCGCGAGTTCAATTCTTTAGTCCCATCTCGAAAATGCCCAACGCGCCTAAAGAAGTTTCAGTTCAATAAAATTGAAGTGTCTGTTTGTAATGTCAAAATAACAGCTTTTTACTAAATGCGTAAAACAATTTTAAAATTTTTATGTGTTTGTTCCGGCTAATCTCCAAAACGGCTGGACCGATTTTGCCAGGACTTTCACTGGCAGATAACTGATGTTATAAGGAGTAACATATGGTACTTTTATTTTAGAAAAAATTATTAGGGTCGACGCGGGCGAAGCTGCGAGCAGCAGCTAGTAGATCTAATGAAATGAAAAAGGCTTAAATCTAAATAACAAAAATAATGTGGGAAACGATTTAAATGTTCGAATTAACGTGGACCAAACTAGGCCTAGTGTTCTCTTTGGGTTAATCCCTCGATTTTCTGTTTGCAAACGACAATAAATTTCAATAGTCAGTTAGGAAATGTCCAAACCAGTTCTTAATAAAAAAAAATATTTAAAAAAAATGATTTGACTTGTAAAACAGATACCGAAATCTTATTTACAGAATAAACAATTTCATTTCATTTCATCTATGGGTCCAGGTTTTCTCACAAATTTTACTCACCGTTCCTCAGACCAAGATTAATATAAAGAACTTGATAAGCTTTAGAACGCACAACCTCGTGTTTGAATCTTTGAATATCCGGTGTAGCCACTATAAAATAGCAGCTATAAAATTAGCATTCATCTTTTTGCGAGGTTCCATAACTTATTGTGGTTTGCGGCTCTAACGGTACCAGTAACTGACCCGTTTAGTCAATAAATATGAAAAGGTACTTTTTTTTAGTATACCTTGGTTTAAATAAAAGAGCGACCCGTTCCTGCTTCGCACGGTTCTCACTCAACAAAACATGGAGATTTATTTATTAATATTAATATCTAAAATACAATAGACGTGAATATATTTAGTAACCTGTTCAGCTTAGCTATTTCTAAAGAGCCACAAAAACCCTGAAAGAAATCGTCACGTGTTTCACCTCTAAACGAGGCATCCTCAGGATGACGATTGACTTGTCGTGAACTCAAATACGGCGTGTTGCCACACCGAGCGCTGAACGCAGAGACGAGGACGGGGACGAGGTTCGTCTATTGTATTAATTTATATGGATTTCCGCAAGGTCACGCCTGAATCAATTAACTATGAATATCTAAGTTAAATATTAATGTTTTTACACATAAACCTTCCGGAATAAATTCTCTAAACGATGGTGGAAACCTCATCAAAATCCGTGGCGTAGTTAAGAGGAACAACGCGGTCACACGAAAAGCGACACAGGAAAAGCGACTTTAATTTACCTATATGTATGAAATTTGTCCTTAATTACTTTTTGATTTGTTATCGAAGCGCGGTAATGTTGAATGTAGGATTTTAGCGTAGATAATCGATTAATATATTGTGATGAATTAGTCGTTTTAAGTACTAGGCTGCCAGCCTAGTCGTGGCCTATATCCAGCAGTGGGTTTCTAGAGGCTAAGTTGATAACACTGAATCTACCTAACCGTTTCCAGTCTAGGCGCATCTAATTAACAGTATTTTACATGGAGTGACTTGACGCCTACAACCCAGTTACTGGGTAACATGAT
Source organism: Omphaloscelis lunosa (assembly GCA_916610215.1). Classification (NCBI taxonomy): domain Eukaryota; kingdom Metazoa; phylum Arthropoda; class Insecta; order Lepidoptera; family Noctuidae; genus Omphaloscelis; species Omphaloscelis lunosa. The sequence continues at coordinate 3,239,836 of OU744266.1, read as the reverse complement.
AACCCTTGATACAATACGGCCGATATAACTTGGCAGTTCCGAACTTCGCGCAGAAGGCTGCGCAATATCATTTTTAGGAACTAAATGGTGACATCAGGCGAGTGTGAGTGAGAGAACATGCGCGAAAGTTCGTAATGCCTATGTTCAGAACTGCTAAGCTGCTGCTGCTGCTAAGCTGCTGTTTTACGCTCGTGATTTATTATGTACTTTTTGTTGTTTTCGTTTACTCTTGTCTTTTATGTATGCACGTGTCTCTGTGACAAATAAACCTATTTTTCTTTCTTTCTTTCTTTCTTTCTAAGTTATATCGGCCGTATTGTTAGTCTGCATGGTTGTCAGACTTTCGGCCTTCTGTCTGACTATCCGTAACAACTGTCAAAGATCTACAAATGACAACCGGGACCAAAGGCTTATCATGGTTTCTGACTCCGAGGCACGTTGATAACGTTATTCATTTACTAGCTGTGTCCTTATCAAGAATTGACCATCATATTACTTTCTGCGATACTCTCAAGTGATGATTATGTTACCTACGATTTCGTCAGCCAATTGACAAATAAATTTATTTACCTACTCCCTTTTTATTCTCATTTGGTGATCTACTATTGTCATGAATTGTTTTGCCAAGCAGATTGTGGTAATTATTTCCTCAAGACCGGTTTTTCTATAATATTTAACGAACAATATTTGTATATAAGGTCCCATTAAAATAGATGGACAAAATGGACAAATACGTCTAACCAAAGATATCCATGCAAATAAAACACTGATTAAGGTGATTTTATTTTGACCTAAAATAATTAACCAACATTAGTAACCAACCATATTTTTCCTAGTAAGTATCTGATGCGTTTTTCTTATGTTTATTTTTACCACTATCCTTATTTTGGTGGTCTGCATAATTTCTAAAAGTTTGTCCATCTATTTTAATGGGACCTTATATATAAATATATATTTGTACTCACGTTCTCGAATACGGCTCTAACGATTTCGATGAAAGTTGCAATATAGAGGTTTACGGGGGCGAAATATCGATAGTTCTCATATCTGGGAAAATTAGTTTTCTCCATTTTCACAGCCTCGGAAATGTGATACAACGTTGGTATACCTGGACGATATGTTTATTTATTTTCACCCGAGCAGAGCTCGGTCGACCAGGTACTAAATAATGAAATGTCTATGGACTGAGATAAAAATGGTTTAATGAAATGATATAAAATTTTGTATTTGCAAGAATTGTAGTACATACAGATGGTCGGGTTTATTAACAAGTTCTAAAACAATTCGCTAAAACTAGCATGCAAAATTACATAAATTAAATAAATGAAATAAGAAGTTAATAAAATTTGAACATATCATAGTTATTATATTAAGAATAAAAAATGACAATCATTTCTCAAATTATCATAGTAAAATGTTAGTGTCAATCTTTAAAATTTAGGTACTCATTCACAGATGAAAATGTAGCTACCTAATTGGAAGTTTATGAACGCAAATTATTTACCTACTTATAATTGTTTTTCTTCTAAGGTATTTAATGGGTATTTTTTTTTTATTTGACGTTTTTTTAATTAAAATAATTAAAAATATTCCCCAGTACCTACATATTTTAGAAAAGCATACCTATCAGAAAATGTTTTCTATAATTTTAAATAATACTTTTAAAACTTACCTTTGTTTAAATATCCTAGTATTCACTAACAGCCAACTCACAATCACAGTTCGTGTTATAATAATAAATAAGTAATTATTAATTATCTTTTTATAAATTATTATCACGATTTCTCACTGAGATATGACAGTCCATGAGTATTCACCGGTTACTGTAAAAACACGTATTCATTATCTAAATCTAAATGTTGCTACATGCGAAAATAGGAAAATAATTTTTATTACGCTATAACACTTTTAAATAAATAAAAAATAAGTGGAAGTTTAAATTCAAATACCGCGTTCGGCGTGCGAGCAACGACTCCACGATCTTTTTTCGTCCAACCCGAGACCACATTGTTGTCCTTATCACTTGTATAGTTCCGTCTCTCTCTCGCACCGAGTGCATTCGTCCTTGACTCTGAACTCCAATACCATAAGAAAGATGTACCGTTTCTATTTCTTTTCTCTGTCGTGGGTATGGGAGGTGGGGTATGTAAGAAAGAGATGGAGCTATAATTACCAGTTAGGTGTGAAATCTGGCTGTCAATGACCGCGAAGGATCAAAATAAGAAAACATTTTAGGACTGTTACATTTTTACTGTTATTTCAGGTCCTTTGACCTTTTTGATGACGTTGTGCTTTTTACCCGACTGTGGCGAAGCCCAAAAGAAGGGTAATGTTTTGTCTCTGACAATTAATTATTATGGTAAAGGTAATTTCTTGCTGATTCGAAAATAACAATTGAATGGACTTTAGACAATTTTATTTTAAAATATTAAAACGCAAAAGTTTGTGAGGATGGGTGGATGTTTGTTACTCTTTCACGCAAAAACTACTGAACGGATTTAAACAAAATTTGGCACACAGATACTTTAAAGCCTGGATTAACACATAGGTTACTTTTTATCCCGATACTCTCAGAGAATCGAGACTTATGCGAGTAAAACCGCGGGGAGTTTTAAATATTTTATAACAAGTTGAAACCAGGTTATCGTTTTCTATTTGCATATTATTATGTTCTATTAATTTGAATATATGTATAAACGGTATTTTTTCTGTCTCATTGATGATAAATGATACTTATTTATTTCTGTAAACAGAGTTTAACTATCCTCCCTTATAAATAAAATGAGGATGTTTTTTTTACTCGTCTATTCCATTGTGTAGGGCGTTGGATAATTCTTTAAAACATATTGGGAGTATGTAATTAACATTTTTAGATCCAAGGATCCGTTTGCAAAATATTAAGCTTATGAGCGTTCAATTTAAAAGTTGTCAGCGTCGCAAATAGCTGTCAAATATTTACCAGTTTTGATTAATTTGGCAATATTACTGTATGGAAATAACGCTAACTAGTGAACTAGAATATTTATTATGAAATTGCAATAATTAATATCGTTGCACCGAATATAGCTTATCGTGCAAATTTCTGTTGGAGTCGAGTGTGCTTTCTGAAAAAAAAAAAACAATAACCTACAAAAGTGTAATACCTACACGGTCAAATGTATGGAAAAGGTGTTTTTTAATTCTATAACCGACGGTATATTTCTACGTTGGGGTGTTAAAATCACGTGATGAATTCATGGTAACAGTTTGTGCGGCAGCAACGTGTATTTTCGGTTATTATCGAAGAAATAACTTTTTTTTTTTTTTTTTTTTTTTTTTTTAATACTACAAATGATAAATGATATTATTTCTGAAGTAGGTTTGTACAAACACTTTTACACATCAATCATATATTAAAAACTATGTGAGGTCGGCGTTTCCTATCTGACTACTCTGAAAAGAAAAGCCGAAACAAACTCAGATGTCACAGTCTCTTTTAAAGTCCAGACATAATCTTGGTCATATCATGGGAAGACCATGCAGATTGGTGTTTGAAGTGTTCTTTTGAGGAGAGCATCACACAGATTGAGAGGGCCTGTCCAGTCAGTGCACGCATTACGTCAGTTATCGTGCAGCTCAGCTCAGAACTTAAGGAGCTCAACGATTCGACGCACAATATCAAAAAAAGGACATTTGGGTAGGCCGCATAAATTACTCAAACTATCAGACCATAATTAGAACTAACTGAGAAAAAAAATTAAAACAAAACAAAAAGGAATGACCCACATAGTCTCACATTCACAATAATTAAAATAATATAATACTTTAAAAGTAAATATTCATGTCATTCCTGTCATGACATAAAAATACAAATTTATTTTTGCGATCAGTAAAAACATTACTGTGCATACGTAAATGTACATCTCAACTACGGAACTCTTCACTGTGCGTGGCCGGACATGAACTTGGCCGGTTTCCTTTTTAAAGTCCAAGTCGCTTTTCACTTTAATATAAAGAAAGAAAAAGAAACGAAAGAAAAATATAATATTTTATTACAAAAAAAAAAAAAAAAATTAAAACTAACAAAATCATGAAAATAATAATTATAAAAAATCCGGCCAAGTGCGAGTCGGACTCGCGCACGAAGGGTGCCGTTCCATTATCTATAAAAACGAGCAAAAATGTCACGTTTGTTGTATGGGAGCCCCCTTAAATATTTATTTTATTGTTTTATTTTTGTATCTGTTTTATAGCTTCAACAGAAATACAATACATTATCTGTGAAAATGTCAACTGCCTAACTACCACGGTTCATGAGATACAGCCTGGTGACAGACGGACAGACAGACACAAACTAACAAAATGTTAAAAAACGAAAACCTGTGCGAGGCCAAAAAGGCTCTTATAGAATAGAATAGAATATTTTTATTTCAGGCGGAGTCCATAGGGTTAGTAACAATTTTACCATGGCAGATTTTACCTTATCTCAGCATGATGCTACGATATTTGAAAAAAAAAAAAAAACGAATATCATGCCGCTGGTATTCTGATAGGGCTGTTAAAAAGAAAACCAGCCAAATTCAAATTCAAAAGTCATTTATTCAAACTATGCTGAGAATCAGCACTTTTCGAACGTCAACATAAGACAGTCCTCCAAAAACGCCCACCCTTCACGTCTTCAAGTGCGTGTGCGCGTTAATCTATAACACAAAGGTTTTTTATTTGATTTTTACCATAATTTCGAAATTAATTCCAGTAGGTTTATGTGTGTGATGAGTGTGAGACATTAAAATTAAAATTATCATTAAATCACGATTCACGTATGTCTACCTTAACTTTTTTTTTTATTGGGTGGGACATTATCAAATAATTTCTACCGCTCTGGGTGAAGCGGGAAGGCGTGTCAGACTCCTACTGTCTAAAACCCACCCGTGCTCCTTCAATTGCCTGTATGTTGCCAGGGGCCACGGTATCCCTTTCGGACTTTTCCGCGACCCCGGCAGGCATCGGCCCGAGACCGACCCCTGCAGTTGTCCTGACATCTCTTTGTGATGCGCGTGAAACCCAACGCGCCGTCGGCCCGGGCCTGGTCCCAATCGGACGGCGAGTTACCCAATGCTCACCGTCCGCAAGCCCGAGCTTACGGTGGCCTATAGAACAACTACATTAATTATCAGTTCTGTTTAAGTCCGATGAACTTAATAGGGGGCGAGCTTATTGCCATCAACCTGGGACAAATCCAGATTCCAGACTGTTACTGAGAAATTTCATATGGAAAATCCAATAACATCTTGCCCGACCCGGGAATAGAACCCAGAACTTCACGTTCAGCAGAAGCGCTTGCATTAAAATTAATATAGTGCGAAGCAGGGTCGCTATAGCTATAAATAATCGTCTATTCTTATCCGGGTCATTGATTTCAGCCAATACCTACTTAATATATTAGCAATGCTATTCTAATTCATAATATGAAATGTCAACAATATCATCATGTATATCATGTATAAAACTATTCGGTGAACTAAAATCAATAAGATTTATTCTGAAAATATCTAGTATTCCACAATTTCCACATAGAACTGCTCTTTTATAAAATATTATTACGTAAAATTATCAAAATATACCAGTTTTATATACACATTGACATTGTTGAAAATTATATTCAAAATGACATGATTACTTTGTAAAGTATTATATTATTTTAATTAATTATTGTGAATGCAAGGACTATGTGAATTATTATTTTTATTTCTCAGCTAGTTTTAATGATGGTCTGGCAGTTTGAGTAGTTTATGCTGCCTACCCAAATGTCCTTTTTTAGGTATTGTTTGTCGAGTTGAGCTCCTTAAGTTCTGAGTAGAGCTCCACGATTACTGACAAATGCTTGCACTGACTGGACAGGTCCACTCAAATCTATGTGGTTCTTTCCTCAATAGACCGTATCATACATACGTGACCTTCACACGCTCTGACCAAGATTTTGTCTGGACTTTAAAAGAGACTGTGACCTCTGAGTTTGTTTCGGCCTTTCTTCTCAGAGTAGTCAGATAGGAAACGCCGAACTCAACTAACTTATTTTTTTTTTCTTTTTCTTTAATATGACGTGTAAAAGTGATTCCGATATTCTACACACATCAAAAGTGTCTAGGGATCAAGCATTTTTATGCGGATTTCTTGAGATTGAGATGTGGCTTTGTAATAAATTTATGATTATATAAATTTATATGGATCCTTTTTGGTGCATTTCATAATTTGAAACAGGAACTGTTAATCAAATTCGAGTAAAAGATGAAAATCAGCTGTCAATATTTTCCCTATAAAAACATACAACGCATTGAAGACATTATTAGTGCTACTGTTTCCCTACTACTGATTAAAACCAACGTTATTATGGAGCGGCGACGTCATTTAAGCAGGGAAGAAATGCTCAGAGCCGTGGGAATGATAGAAGCTGGTTCCCGGCAACGTACTGTGGCTTTAGCTCTGAATACAAGTCAGAGTGTTATCAGTCGACTTTGGACACGTTACCGAAGCACTGGTACCGTGGCTGAGCGCCATGGAGGACGGTATCGCTGCACCACACGGAGACAAGACCGATACATTCAAATCTTAACTCGAAGAGCTCCAACAATAACCGCCATGATGTTAGCCGTGAGGCTTCATCACTCTTCAGGGAACTTAATTAGCGACCAAACAGTCAGAAACCGCTTGCATGAAGTGAACCTTCATTCCCGAAGACCGCTACGGGTACCACCTATAGCAATGCACAATCGTAGGATTCGATATCAATGGGCTCTTGAACACAGAAATTGGGCAGAAGAACAATGGCGTTTCGTGTGCTTTTCTGATGAGTCTCGTTTTGGTATGAGACCGGATACAAGACGTATACGACACTGGAGAACCCCTGGACGCCAACAGCGATTAAAATCCTGCCAGGAAGTCCATCCTTATAGTGGTGGAACCATCATGGTATGGGCGGGTATTTGGATCGGCGGAAGAACTGAGTTGATTTGGATCAGAGGCAACCTCAACGCTCAAATTTATGCTGAGACGATTGTATCTGACGTCATCGTTCCTCTACAAGTGCAAATCGGTCCCTTATTTCAGTTAATGCATGATAATGCACGACCGCACACCGCAAGAGTTGTAAGACAGACTCTCGCCGCAGCTAACATCAATGTCCTGCTCTGGCCTGCTCAGTCGCCAGACTTGAACCCGATTGAGCATGCATGGGATATGCTACAGAGAAGAGCTCTGCCGAATATGGAGGGTATCCAGTCGCAAGAAGACCTTTTTTTGTTGTTGCAACGAACATGGGCGGCCATTCCACAGCATGATTTGGATGAACTCATTTTGAGTATGCCAAACCGATGTTCTTGTGTTGTTAGTGTTTGCGGTAGAAACACGGATTATTAATTGTTTAAGTTACCCAATAAAATTTTAAAGAAAACTGTTATTTCAGTCTTTTTTTCGAACTTTAATGTTAGTGGTTCAAATGTCAAAAATCCCTTTATTAGGAAAATGGCAAATTTCTTTATTAATGCAAAGGTGACTTGGTTTATCGTTACTGTGACAAACGAAAACACTTTATTTGATGAATCCTTAAAGAAAATTTTAATTAATATCAATCAGGAGAAAAGTTATTGCAAAAATATATGTTGATCCCTAGACACTTTTGATGTGTGTATTTACAGAATAAACAATTTCATTTCATTTCTTCTGGGCAAAACTTTTTTGGAATGGCATCTAAAATTTAAAATAAAATACCTGTGGACATTTTAAGCACCAGGGAACTCCCACTATTCAAATATAAATTGCGTAATTCTTTTATTGAAAAAGCTTACTACACGATCCAAGATTTTCTTAATAATTAGTGCCTATTACAATCTGTCACCACACACATAATTGTTATTTTGTAGGATTTGCTTTAGAAGTGATAACTAAGAATTTTTTTATATTGCATTTTGACATCATTATTGTATGCCTATTAGGCAGCACATAATAGAAATGTAATTAACCTAGCATCTGTCTGTATAACCTATATCCAAAATAAAAAGATTTGGTTGATTTGAATATCTTAAATAAATTGTAAAAACACAATTTGTAAAAATTGTCTACCTATTATGGTTCATGAGATAGGTGAGATAGGAGGAGCTCGTGGCTAAGTAATAACAGCCTCACGAGTCGATTCATCAGGTTAAGCTACGCTTGCCGGGGTTGGTCCGTGGATGGGTGATCATCTTTACATACCGAGACTCCTTCGTGCTTCGGAAAGCATATAAGCCGTTGGTCCCGAATGTCTTTCGTGGATCTGTGACAGTTGTTACGGGTCGTCAGAATCCCGAAAGTCTGACAACCAGTCTTACCAAGGGGTATCGTATTACCCAGTTACTGGGTTGCGAAGCTCAGATAGGTAAAACACTGCTCCATGTAAAATACTGGTATTGAGCTGCATGCGTTCATGAGATGCCCACTGACAGACAGACGGACGGACAGCGGAGGATTAGTAATAGGGTTCCGTTTGGCACCCTTCGGGTACGGAACCCTAAAAAGCGGACTAGTGCGAGTCGGACTCGCACACAAAGGGTTCCTTACCACCGTACAAAATTTAACAGTATATATTTTTAATATTTGTTGTTATAGCGGTCATAAAACGTAGTAGGTAGTACTTACGCACTCTTTCAAGTGTCTATCTATTACTTTTCAAAAGATACAGCCCTTTAACAGACGGACGGACAGACGGACAACGAAGCCCAAGTAATAAGCTCCCGTTGAAACCCTTTGAGTACGGAACCCTAAAAATACATGGGATGCAAAAATGTTTTTTGAAACACCAACCACTATTTTGACGTCTCGTGTAAGAATGACCACCTAACCTTTCCCAACTAAGTTTATTGGGGTTGACTTCCAGTCTACCCGGAAGCAGCTGAATCCCAGTATGTATTTTACGTGGAGCGACTGCCGTTCTGAACTCTACAACCCAGTTACTGGGTAACACGATACCCCTTGGTAAGACTGCTCTGAACTGCTTGAAGTGAATAATTAAATATAACATAAATGTTTTTAATCGAACCTCTAGTAATTCCCATTTTGGGATCGTTAATTAATTACAAGGGGACTTTAGGAGGGAGGGGGTCGAGCCGAATCTTACTCATTCTCACATGGGGGAGAGGGGTCTCGGCAAATATCACGTAATTTATTTTTCCGCAAGAAACAGTGTAATATTGCGAAAAAACTGGGTTGAATTAAGTACAACTCCGCTAAATAAAATATGGCTTCATCCATACTCATCCCCAGTTCGAACTCGCCCACTTTTTAAAATGCCTATCAGTTGCAAATTTTTTTTTAATAGAATTTTTAAATTTATTTAATTATTGTACTTACGAACTATGACATTAAGAGGTTAGATAAACGAATGGTTCTTTTGAACGAGCGACATCGTACCGGCAAGCACAGCGTGGGTAGCTGGATAGGTCCCCCACAAGATGGACACGGCTGGTGAAGGTTGCGGGAATCTGCTTTATGCGAGAAACATCGACACGGTAGTCGTAGCGATGGTCCGTGGAGGCCTAGGTCCTGTAGTGGTCGTGTTTCGGTTAATTGATGATGAGAATAGACAAACACAGCTAAGAAGCCTAGCCTGTAAGAGCGGGACTCCATTTTCTTGTTCTTTCGTGTCAGCACAAGCTGTAGTCAAAATGATCGATAGGCAGTAAGGTGGTAGCTGGCCTGAGGGGTTCCACCGCGGTCGTACATTTAAAGTCACCGCGGTCGTTAACTTTTTGGAAATCGGTTGATTTGTTTTGTAAAAAGTATTTATTATTCACTTTTTAGTTGTGGTACTACCTACCCCACACAAATTCGAATACCACTACCTGCTATGTAAATAATAGTGACATGAACTTATCACATCATCCACATATTAAGTAGGAAAAAAATACGTATTATTGAAGCCAACTCAAAAACTATCCAAGAAAAGTCAATAACATTTTTATGGGACCACCTTGAGAGCATAACCTTCCAAACAAAAAAAAAAAAAGAATTTTCAAAATCGGTCCATAATTGACGGAAAAATCGATGGACATACCTAAAAAAAAAACAAACATACGCTACAAACAAATAACCTCTTTCTTTTTGGAAGTCGGTTAGAAACGAAGGAATTGAAGCTTTTCAAGCCACCTCCCGATATATTCATCATTATTTATCAGCAGTCAGTAGTGCCAACGGCAGCTCACTTCCCCTAAGTTTTCAAGGTAAGATTTTTGCGAATTGCTTTACAGCTGTTTCTCAAGTCGTCAGGACCAGGCAACAGTAAGAACGCCACAAAGCGTTTTAAACCACATTCAACGGTAAATAGAGAAAAAGGAGCAATGAAATCACGTCGACCACCTCAGAAGGGTCTTATCAACGAGTTTACCGTAAACAACCATTGTTCAGGAAATGCATAAGTAAACAAAAACATGGGGAAATCAGTACTGTTAGTAACAGAGCTCAGAGAACACTCACAGTCGACGATGAATTTGTGTATAGTTTCATTTCAAGCTGTGTTGTTGGCTGTTTTAGTACAAAATCAATATATTAAAGAGGTGGGTAAGCTTCTCTCTTAAGCCTGATTATCTTAATTAAACGTGTGATTTAATTGTTTGTGACATAGGATATGTTGAAGCAACAACAAAAGTTTTACGGTTTCTAAACATTGTTTAGACGATACAAGTAGAATGTTGGTTTAATTTAATTGTATGCCACAGGCAAGAATTTTGCGTTGTGTCAAAGGGGTTTTGTCAATAAAAATATTTTAATTTTGAATTACAATTTCATGTTATTATATCTCCTTTTTGCGATTAATCAGACGAAGATAGCTTCGCGTCTATTTCAAATTGTAGACGCGTCAGTTATCAAATACGTAGTTTTACAATATGTGGTACATCTTAGGTTTCCCGAAAGATAATGTTGCATTTAATAAATATATACAATTGAGGAGTTTTACAAAATATACGGGAAAAGCGACGCTCTATAAATTTCAATACCTGTATTTAAAAAAACTTTGCTTTTTCTTGCAGGTGGAAGCTGAAAAACAGTCCTATGTTTCGGTTGGAAATTGGTTTAGCAGCATAGAAAAACAGGTCCCGGGGAATAATATTCCGGTAATTTATACTCAATAATTTATATAATAAAAATAATGCCTGCTCCCTGTCACAAACTAAAATATTTAGAACTAGCAGTGCAGCGCGGTTTTACTCGCATAAGTCTAGATTCCGTGGGAATATCGGGATAAAATGTATCTTATGTATTAATCCAGGTTATAAACTATCTGTGTGAATTTCATCCAAATTCGTTCAGTAGTTTTTGCGTGAAAGAGTAACAAACATCCATCTATCCTCACAAACTTTCGCGTTTAATATTGGTAGGATAATAAACTTTTAACTACAGCTAATATTGCTATTTATTTAAATAACTGCTATTTATAGGAAAACAATGTTCTTAATACATAAAAAGTTAAAATAAAACCTGTATGTCAAAAAAGTAAATCCATGTCGTTCTCAATTTACAGTTATTGTTCGATAAAAAAGAATATGACAACAAAGGCGGTCGGTTATGAAAATGTATAGGTACTCTTTAGAGTCGGTACAATAATGAAGAAAACCATTTCATTATTTAAATTTTTATTCTAGTAGAGTGAGTTTTGCATGGAACTGTGATACCAAATCATAGTTACATTATCAAGTTAGACTCATACCTCGCCGGGACGTCATGACGGTGCAGTCTGGTCGCGTCGTTAACAAAATGTATGGTTGGCTACGTAACCAAGCGGACGCCAGGTGAGCCAGCCACTATTATAGCTGTATAGAGTTGGCAGCGTAACTTGGCGACGTCGCCATGGCGTCTCGGCGAGATATGACTCTAAGCCGGTAACTTAGTACCAGTTTAGCGTGCCACATCTTACAAATAAATGGATATAAATATCGAGATTGGAAAAATTCACTTCAAAATAATAAAAAGGCTTTTAATTCCTTCAATATAACAAACAGAAATTAATAATAAAAGAAAATCTGCATACATTTTGTAAAACATGATCAGGATGAACAAGGTATACCATCAAATTTAAAAGACGACCGAAAACATTTTAGCATATATTATATACTAGCAGCGCCCTGTGGTTTCACTCGCATAGGTCTCGATCCCGTGAGAATATCGGGATAAAAGTATCCTATGTGTTAATCCAGGTTATAAACTATCTGTATGCCAAATTTCATCCAAATCCGTTCAGTAGTTTTTGCGTAAAAGAGTAACAAACATCCATCCATTCTCATAAACTTTCACATTTATAATATTATTAAAGTAGGATTAGGCTTTTGGAACTGGCACAGACGATAAAGTCACAGCGAATAAACATCACTACGACTACGAAAGTGGTAAAATTACTAATTTATTAAATAAAAAAAATGAAAAAATTGTCAAGAACAGAGACATATTAGCCGTGAACGATGTCAGTGATATGACTGGAGAAGTTAATGTAAGTTCAACAGCGGGTACAAATGATTGTGGGTTGAAGTAAAACTAGGAAGCAATTAAATAAATGCCTTACATTAAAAGTTAGAACATGCCACTACGAAGTTACTTAACAGACATAATTGGAACTTCATTGAAGCCAATGTAAATAAAAACACGCATAAAATAATCAAGTTCGGTAAATAACTATGGGGCTTATGAATAGGGGACCTATATATATATATACATATACAATATTTCAATTTACTTAATGTTTCTCGGGAATCATCGCATTTCCGAATACAAACGAATGCTAATTTCCATGTCCATCAATTATTAGATTTATCGTGTATAATAAATTGAATTTAGAACTAAGTACTTTATTGTTGTTTTGTTTTGATTTCCATGTGAACTATATAGAACTGTAAAACTATTTTCCTATCTGTCGTGCCTGCGACTTTAGCAGCTTTCCTCTCATTTTTTAAATAAATTAAATTAAGTTAAAAGAGTATTAACAACTCTATATACTTCCAAGTCGATTGAGACCGTCCGGTCTGTACCAAGTGCAAAGGGCAACTGAAAGAAATCCAACGACTGACGAAATACAAAGTTTGTCGAGGGACATTAAGAAAGTAGAAATACTATATTTGTGCCGAAATCAGAAACAAACCAACTGGTGCTATGTCTATCAAATAACACTAACAATGAATAAACTACTAATATTATGTTACTTCACAGTATATAGCAGAACCAAAAGCAAAAGCACCTCGCCAGGTAATCGTAGAAAAACAAGAGGCTCCCAAAAGAAAGAGGAGAATTATTAAGAAATACAAGAAAAAGAATAAGCGTAAACCTGATCAAGGCGAACATCTACCACATGAACAAAAGTTAGACGCAAGCGTCGAACAACAAAACGCTAAGTCTGCCAAAAGAATTATGAGAAAAAATCACAAGAAGAAAGAAAAAGTAAGGACCAACCGAAGGAAGTTTGTCAAGACGTTACCGCTAGAATCAAATAGTTCGGAGTCAGATGAAGTGAAAAGGAGACAGCCTGTTGATATTATTGTACATATTAAAATGAATGACTAACTTTATTATAACTAAGTTTTATTTATCGTGTTCCTGGGCTTTTTAGGGTACATGTTGATACAGTAACTAATCCACAAACCAACCAATCTCATAAACACATTGTTCTGCTGAATCAATCAAGCATCGTGACGAATTTGTGGTTCATACAGCTGCAATACCAGAGGATCTCAGAGCTGAAATGTCTGATGTGATTATATCGGTGCTAGGCGGCAGAAATATGTAGTACTTTCCCGGACGATTTCCTATACTTACACTGTTTGTCCACCACACCGTGAACGGGACTTCAACGGGAAACGAGATTACACGGTCGTAGTAAATGTAGGTACTGTAACTTCTTCGGCGTCGTCCAGCCCTGGATCTAGATATTTTTTGAGGCTGGGCAAAAATTGCCGTCTACCGCCCCCCGGCAATCTTTTATGGGGATGCGCTAGGGTAGCCCCCGCGAAATGAAAATTTTCTTAAAATGAAAATTTTAGCAGCAATATATTAATCAAATTGTATTGATCGATAATACACCAATTCTACAGGGTCGCCAAAACTGTAGTAAAAAAAGAAAAAATAATAATAGAAAGATTATAAATGTGCTGCGAGTCTCATTTATTGCAAAGTTGTTATGTGCTGAGTGTTGCATTTGTCTGCTACGCATGAATTTGTTGCCCCCCTGAAGTTGCCCCCCTCCCCCTAGATCCGAGGCTGGCGTCATCATCTGGTTCTCGTTGAGGTCCTACTCACGGTGCGGTGGACAAACGGCCAAAGAGCTTTACTTCAATGTAGTTAATCAATGATTTACCATATTAGTTCGTATCATTTGATGATAACATTAAATATTTTCTATTTTGAGAAAAGTAGAAGGCTCGAGCTAGTATCGTTGAAGTTAGTTCTGTGGGTTTTTCTACTATTTACGGGTTTTCACAGAAACGTACCAAAAACTATTAAAAAAATGGGAATGTAGAACGCTAGTCAAGATGCGCGGCTCAGCAAATAATAAGATAAGTACCTGGTCGACCGACCTCTAATTGGGTGAAAATAGAGAATGCTCATTTGATAGTATAGGATAGTTCATACTAATTCCATATATAGTACATACTAATTCCATGCTGCCATGATAGTAAGTACTTACTAATTCGTTGCTGCCATGATAGTACGTACTTATTAATTCCATGCTGCCATGATAGTACGTACATATTAATTCCATGCTGCCATGTCATTATTTTAAGGTCTCCTGTCCCTCTTGCTCTTAATTTTGGGCGACGAAGCTGCTCAGGTGAAAATACGGAGAAAACGAATTTTCCCATTTAGGAGACCTAGTTAGATTGATTTTTCACCCCTATATTGCAACTTTCATCGAAATCTTTGGAGCCGTTTTTGAAGATGTGATTAAATATACAGGGTGTCCCGTAAATAATGGATCAAACGTAACGGGTAGGTAGCTTACCTCATTTCCAACAACTAATTTGAACAGTAAAAAAAAAACCGATAAGGTAACCAAGATATATTTTTTTTTCGATTTTTACTATTTTCTGTACCAGCATTCAGTGTTTTTAATGCTGTTGCTGCAAATGGTATCATATTTAGGCGTGATTTTTGCCAAACATTTCTGAATAGTTTACTAATGTTATAAGATACCATTTTTTAAATAACATTTTATTTGCCTTAGAAAAAAAATCTTGAATTGAAAAGTTTTGTTTTTACGATGAAAAGACCAGAATTGGAAAAATTCTCCTGTAAAAAAAATGTATGACACCAAAGTGTACCATTATTTCAAAAACTTGTAAAATTACTAAGGTTTGCAAATTAGTATAAAACTTACGTCTAGTCCTTGCGGTTACAAAGATATTGCTATGAATGTGATGAAGAAGACAGAACAGAAATTAAAATGGTACAATCTAACTTTTCTTTCTGGTAATGGCTTATGCTTGTAATCTAAGCATGTGGTTAAGCGTGTAGCGTAATTCCGAGCCGATGACGTCATCTGTTCGGAATTTGGGACCGATACCTGCGGAGTTGCACCTCACTCAGTGTGAAAGGGATAGATAGCGCCGCTTTTGTATTTTTGGTAAATCGGTGTCTTTGTGCAGGTATTTTTTTTCCTTCACCCTTCACTCATACAGGGCTTCATTGTTGCATGATTTTATTTGTTTAGTTGACACGAATCTCTCTTCGAGTTGATACGTACGTCAGACTACTTTCGCTCCCGCTGTGCCTAACTGTTGTGTTCCTTAAAATTAAACTTGTGCTGTGTATTTGGACTTTGCTTTGCCTAACGATTTGGAACTGTTTGTGTTTTGGACGAATGACTTGGCAATCCTACGGACTTCGAAAACAATCGTTTGTGTGAGGTTGTACGTGTGTGCAGTAGTACGATGCCTCGTTACGAGTACCGGTCGCCACGGGAGTATGCCGAAATGCATTTTATCTACGGAGAAGCAAGAGGTAATGCCAGGGCGGCCGCAAGATTGTATCGTGAAAGATACCCGAACCTGGATCGACATCCCGACTATCTCTCGGTCTCAATTCGCGTCATAGCGCAACGCACAGGTATTCCAAGATCGACGGTACATCGAGTTCTAAAAAGGCACCGGTTGCACCCATATCACGTGCAACGTGTTCAAACGCTGACGTCACGTGATTACCCGCAAAGAGTAGCATTTTGCCAAAGGATGCTTAGAATGATACGGGCGGACCCACAGTTTTTTAATAAAATTTTATGGAGTGACGAGTCTTCATGCCGGCGAGATGGATATCTCAATTTGAATAATTTGCACAGTTGGCAGCTGGTAAACCCACATTTGATGCGAGAGGACAGGAGCCAACATCAATTTAAAATAAATTTATGGGCAGGAATAATAAATGGGCAAATAATAAGGCCCTTTGAACTACCAGCAACTCTAAACGCCGAATACTATCTGCATTTTTTAAGGAATGAGTTGCCAACGTTATTAGAAAATATTCCAGAAGACGTGCGGCAAGCAATGTGGTTACAAAATGATGGTTGCCCCGCTCACTATGCAACGACAGTAAGGGCGCAACTCAATCAAACTTACCCTGACAGATGGATCGGCCGATTAGGACCAATTTTGTGGCCTCCGCGATCTCTGGATTTAAATCCCTTAGATTTTTTTTATTGGGGATGTTTAAAAGACAAAGTTTACAAACAACGAATAACGTCGGGAGAAGAATTAAAACAACAGCCATTTTGTCCGTCGGATAAGAGCTTCCTTTATTAGGAGGTGCAGACTTTGCATTCTCGTAGCGGGACGTCAGTTTGAACATTTACTGTAAAAACAAAATAAACGATTTATTTGTATTTTTTTTTAATTTAACCTCCTAATTTTTTTCATACGCTGAGATACCTAAACATTTTTAAGAAAATAGTTGAATTGTGCACACTTTTTCAAATTTTATTTTATTTCGTAATTTGGCACCTCTGTCAGATTCATAGCAATATCTTTGTAACGACAAAGACTAGGCGTAAGTTTTATACCAATTTGCAAACCTTAGTAATTTTACAAGTTTTTGAAATAATGGTACACTTTGGTGTCATACATTTTTTTTACAGGAGAATTTTTCCAATTCTGGTCTTTTCATCGTAAAAACAAAACTTTTCAATTCAAGATTTTTTTTCTAAGGCAAATAAAATGTTATTTAAAAAAATGGTATCTTATAACATTAGTAAACTATTCAGAAATGTTTGACAAAAATCACGCCTAAATATGATACCATTTACAGCAACAGCATTAAAAACACTGAATGCTGGTACAGAAAATAGTAAAAATCGAAAAAAAAATATATCTTGGTTACCTTATCGGTTTTTTTTTTACTGTTCAAATTAGTTGTTGGAAATGAGGTAAGCTACCTACCCGTTACGTTTGATCCATTATTTACGGGACACCCTGTATATGTACAGGAATTTTTTTAAGCAGTGCGCAAACTTAAACACGTGACTTTACTCATCATCATAAACAACTTTTACTATGGGACCAAACTTGAAATCGCGAAAAAAAATCAGCTCTTTCATATATTTTGACGAGTTATGCGAACATGAATGTAGGGAAAAGCTAATTTTGTTTCTCGATTTCAAGTTTTTCGCCCGGCCATCCGATTTGTCCAGGGATACCGAACGGTGTCCGCTGAGGCGGCGGGATTGCCGCCGTGGAATCTGGAGGCAAAAGTCCTCGCGCACATTTGGGAGTGGCGGGAAGAGGCGAAACACTGCGGTTTAACTCCACTGCCGCGAGAAATCACGACACAGTGAACAAAGTTCCGGCGGGATCTCATGGCGTCATGGAGAGTGCGATTGTCGCAACCCAGTGCTGGGCACGCCACAATTGTGGCGAAAAGTCTTTGAGGAGTGGCTAGAGAGGTGCCACGGCATCTTCACCTTTCGCCTGACGCAGGTCCTCACCGGACTCGGTTGTTTCGGAAGGTTCCAGTTCCGGATACAGCGGGAGGAAACGCCCGGGTGTCACCATTGTGTGGATCGCCCGGAGGACAGCGTGGAGCGTACGGTGGAGGTCTGCCCGGCTTGGGCGCGGAACCACCGTGTCCTCGTGGAGGCGATCGCCAGAGGATATCTCTCGCATCCGGCCCTGGTCCAGGCCAATGGTACGGAGCGAGAGGGCATGAGTAGTCGTCACTACCTTTTGCGAAGCAGTAATGCTCGCGAAGGAGGAGGCGGAACGCGTGAGGGAGAGGCAAATTTTGCGTCCTCACGCCCCTAGCTGCCGCAGCAGACGCCCTGGGCGTAGAAAATCCCAGGTCGATTCCCGGCCACCGTAGGCGCGGGCTTGCGGACAGTGAGCAATGGGTAGCTCGCCGTCCGATAACGACCAGGCCCGGGTCGACGGCGCGTTGAGTTCCACCTGCGCCTCAAAGAGATGTCAGCACAACTGACGGTGTCCGCTAGTGCCGATGCCTGGCGGGGTCGCGGGAAAGTCCGAAAGGGATACCGTGGCCCCTAGCAATACACAGGCAACTGGAAGGAACACGGGTGGGTTTTAGTCAGTAAGAATCTGACACGCTCTCCCGCTCCGCTCAGTTCCGCAGAAGTTTTTTGATAACTTCGCACAAAAAAAATAGTATAATTATTTTTATGCTTCGATGACTGTTCATAAGAAATCCCGTAACTGTGTGCAATCTACTGTTAAATTATATTTTTGTGATAGCCGTTCGTTATGAATAATCTGTGAGAATTCATCAGTCAGGGTCATAAATTACCTAATAGCATAAAGTTTTGTGCTATTAGGTAATTTGTGCACTTATGCAGGAACGCAGGCGTTCATTATTTCACTAAAAACGAAAAACTTCTTCTGAAGGCTACGGGTGTTAACTGCAGGACGAGCTGCTCACGCAAGAACAACTGTACATTACTTACTCCCGCGTCACCAGTCCTGACTCTTTGTATATTTTGACGACTGAGATCAAAACTGCAAACGTAGAATACAGGGAAAGTTTTTGAGGCTTTTATTTTAGTATATTGTGGTGTTTTTCGACTTCCAAGCGAACGAAGTCGTGGGCAGAAGTTAGTTATGTATAAACATACGTAAGCCCAGTCCATAAACTAGAAATCCCCTATTGCGTAAACAGTATAATTATACTGTAGCGCTGACGTGATGAGCAATAGTTTGACAAACAGGAAATTCCAAAAATATTAAACTAGCGTCTCGCCCTGACTTCGTACGGGTGCAATTTACATGTGAAGACGGTATTTTCTTCCCGACACGTTGTGCACAAGTTCTGAGCAGTAACCTGGCTAAAAGTACTAGGCTTGCATGAATTCAAGATAGTATTTCATTAGTATTATTAAGTACTTCTTTTTTTGTAATTTATAGCCTCTGGAATAATGTACCTTTCTAAAAAAGAAATATTTTTTCAAATAGGAGCCGTTGTTCCGGAAATTATCCTCAACAAATAGAAAAACTCACAAAATTCGTTCTCTCTCTGTATAATATTACTAGTGTAGATTTGTAACCGGTTTTGCGAAATGCCAGCGAGCGAAGAGGTTTACAATTTCGATTTTTATTTCATTCATTGGTAACCTTTGGTTATGTATATTTAACTTTTGTTCTATCGACTGTGTCGGAAGCAACGCCCGTGGTTTACACCAAGTCGTTCACAAATACTTTTTTGAATAAACTAAAAGTGAACTTGTTTTGAACTGCTTCCGCTACAATCCTCTCGTCAAATATAATCCTTCTGCCTAGAATGTTCTATACCCGTGTGAAAAACAGACGACGCGCACCTATTTTGACAAGAGTCGACTGACATCCGTCAGCTGGGCAGCGCACCAAGATATAATTTACGAAACCTTTTCTTCGCCCCGCACCCTATTGTTTTCTTCTCTCATCTATATTGTGATGTGTGTGTTAAATATATTAATTTATTGTGATAAGTGAATTCTCATAATTGTGCAAGTGACATTCGCCATGTCGGACACTGACTCCAGTGAACATGAAACGCTTGATTACAGCTTGTACAGGGACACACAGAGTAATTATAGTTACGAGGACAAATATGGTAGACTTGAAGAATTTTACGAATTTGAACAAAATTGTGTGATGACTGTACTCATTATTGTGCTTGTGCTGACACTGTCTGCGTTGATATACGGAGTGACATCATGGTGCATTTTAAAGAAGTTTAGAAATCATAGAAACTATGTGTATTTGAATGTAATTTTAGTGAACTTCTTACTCTATTCAATGGTAACATCATACCGCGTGAAGTATTTGAGCGATTTGCACATTGATTTTCACCAGGATAAGATTACATTCAACCTGATCTTATTTTTCGGAACAGTGAGGCACTACTGGTTGCTCGTTATAAGTTATATGTTTTATGTGGACATTGTAAAAGTTTTCAATGGGGATATTCGAAGGAAATATTTGAAAAGTACTTTGTTTGGGTGGGGTATGCCCTTAATAGCAGAAATTCTTGGTTTTGTTTTGTTTTGGAATGATAAGGGCTGGTGGGGTTTCATTATTGCTGTTGTGATATTTTTTATATCAATTTTTCCTTTAGTTGTAAACTGTGTCATATACGTTATCATTTTATGTTCCATTTGTCGTAGTTTTTGCTCACGCGCACAAACAGCTGCTAAAAACTGCCGTCGCTTGTACATAGCCACTGTGATTTTTATATTAACCGACTTGTTTTTGTTAGCTAACTACGTCATTCATGTCGTTTATCTTACCGGATGGTTCATCAGCCCAATAGTGCAAATTATACTTACGTTATTGTATTATTCGCATGTTCTACTATTGGACGTTTTTTTAATTTGTGTTAAGAGTAACCGAGAACTGTGGTATGCATTTATTGTACAGAAATTAAAGAAGCGGTCACAGGAGCAATATGTGAACATGAGAAGAATTGTTGGTGTACCTACTGTTTAGGGCCGGTTCTTGATAACATAACGGTACCTAATAAATAGCAGTGATAGCCTATTGGTGTCACCGTCGGACTGCCAAGTCATAGGTCTCGAGTTGGAACCCAAGACCTCTGACTTTTTCGGATTCATGTCCGTATTGTATAAGGATCAATTGCTTCAAAACCGGTAAATGAAACGTGGTGAGGAAATCGGCATGCCAGAGCGATATTTCTCGACGGCATGTGAAGCCAAGTCAGAAGCCCTTGGACGGATTTAAAGTCAAAGTCAAATAATTTATTTCAATTAGGCACATAAAAGGCACTTTTGAACGTCAAAATTTACGGAAAATTGCATTGATTCTAGTCCCCCCTTCCAAAAGGTAGTTTTCGTATGGATAAGAATGGGCAAGAAACTCCACCGTTACTATTTTAAAATGTTTTAGAATATTTTTTATACATCAATAATACAATTATACATTATATGAAGACGATGCACCTGGAATAAGATTACTGTACCACAATAGGTAAAAATAATTAAAAATGAAGCTATGACAGAATAAAATATTATGTAATGGATACATGGTGTTCACATATTTAAAAGCACTGTAAACGTAGGTACCTATACGATATTCCTTTTTTTTACAAGTAATACTAACAAGTCAGTATGTGAGTTCAGGTAATCTTTGGAGAGATTACGTAATTTTTTATCGAACACCACCAAGATTGCAGTTGCACAATCGCTACTTCTACCCATCCTTGACTATGCTGATGCCAGCTATCTTGATCTTACCCAAGACCAACTCGATAGACTTGAGCCGCTTCAAAATATTTGTATAAGGTTCATATTCGGTTTGCGCAATATTTCCGAATTTCGTGTGAAGCTCAAGTGGTTACCAATTCGCCTTCGCCGGAATGTTCATATTCTTTCCCTTTTGTATAATGTGCTTTTTTCCCCTTCCACCCCTCTCTGTCTCAAGAAACGTTTCCAGTTTCTTTGCGACTCCCACACGGAATTTTTAAGGTCATCAGATAACTTAAAGCTTAAAATGCCTATGCATTCCACAACTTTCCTCGACAAGTCCTTTACTGTCCAGGCCGCTCGTTTGTGGAATGCATTGCCACTTCAAACGCGCGCAATTGTTACTTGTATTTAAGAGACTCGTAAAGGAACATTACTTGTCGCTGTGATCTTGTTCTCGTAACTGTAAGTATGTATGTATTATGTATCTATTATTTAGGATATGTATATATCTGTGTATTCTAGTATATTGTATACTTATTATTTGCACCAACGACAGCCCCATTTTATGTTCAGGCAAATCCCTGTCCATTCCAAGGTTGCCTCGAAGAGGTCGCGGAAAGCGATAAGGCCGCCCATTGTATATTTTGTTGTTTGATTTATTTTTTGTTATGTATTTTTGTGGTGTACAATAAAGTATATATAAATAAATCACAGAATGTAAAATCAATGTTTTAATAATTAATTATACAATTAAATTAGCAACCAGTTTGATTCTTATCTTGGATATAATCCTCTAATTTGTAATATGCTTGTTTACAAAGAGTACTTTTAATATGAGTTTTAAATTTGCTTTCAGTTAATTTTAATATATCACAAGATATTTTTTTGTAACATTTAACCCCATACCTGTACACGTACCCCATAAAAGATGTATGTACTTTAGATAATCTGAAAAATGGTTGATCAATTTTTATTTCTAGTATTAAAATTATGACTACCACTTATTTTATTAAAAAGATGTAGATTTTCCCTTACGTACATAATATTTTCATAGATGAATTGGCAAGGTACAGTCATATTATTAATCTTTTAGTTCTCTGAGATTTGTGACGACATAGATTATAAATGGCTCTGACAGCTCTCTTTTGTAAAATAAAGATGGATTCAATGTCAGCAGCCCGACCCCACAGTAAAATATCATACGACATAAAGCTGTATAAGTAGCGAAAATATACCAAGGCGCGGTTTCTACATCTGTTAACTGTCTTATCTTTCTAAAAGCATAAGCGGCCGAGCTTAGCCGAGCTTAGACGGCCGAGCTTTAAAACTCTGACACCAGGTTAGTCTCTAATCACACAAAATGAAGAAGACCTAATTAGCATTCATTAAAAAATATTAGGGTTATAAAATAATGATATTGATAGAGAACGGAGAGCATTGCCGTTGCGCGCTAACATGTTGGAAGGTTTGCAGTGTACAATACGTGTAAAGATAACTTTGTTCAGAGCCTACTGTCAAAGCTTTTACACTAGCGTCCTATGGACCAACACGCAGTGGGCGTACAACACTCTTATAGTTCAATGTAACGCCTTTAGGATTCCAGGGTGACTACCTTGATTTTGCAGTGCCTCGGACATGTGCCGATGCGAGGGTGGAGGACTTTTACGCTATATGGTTTTGTACGCTTACTTATTCCCCGAATTCGATTGAGTGGCAATGGAAACCTAAGGATGATTGCAGGCAGACCAGAACAGCTCAGGTTTTAATATCTGTAATTTATATGGAGTGCAAAATAAAGACTAGGTATTCAGTTCTACGTTATTCTGCTATTCTCATGGGTCATTAGGACACTCGACGAAAATTTTTGTATATGATTTATTATATTTTCTACTAGCTGTTGGTTGCGACTTTGTCGGCGATCTAGGATTAAAAGTATCCTTTGTCCTTTTCCAAGTCATGGTCTACCCATGTGCCAGTTTTCATCTAAATAAGTTTAGCCGTTTTAGTGTGAGAGCGTAACAAACAAACAAACTCACTTTCGCATTTACAATAATTATTAGTTAGTATTAGGATTAGTCTAATTCGTTTACTTTTACAATGTTTGTAAATATGTGAGCACCATGACACACATTATTAATTTATCTGTCGTTGCTTCATTTTTAATTATTTTTACCTATTGTGGTATAGTAATTTTACTCTAGGTGCATCGTCATCACATATAGTTATATATCTAATTTACATATACAAAATATTGTAGAACATTTTAAAAGAGTAACGATGGAGTTTCCTATTCGCCTATTCTTCTCCATACGAAAATTTTTGCAAAGGGGCGACTAGAACCAGTTCAAATTTTTCGTAAGTTTTGACGTTCAAAAGTGCCTTATGAGGGCCTACTGCCTATTTGAAATAAATGATTTGACTTTGACTTTGATAACTTGTTTCTGTTTTAGAAAATTGATATTTCTATTAGATACTAACAAAATATGGACAGAAATGCCTAGTCTGAAATAAAAAACGAGCAAGCCTTACAGTAGTCGCATATGATGTGTAACATCTGACATCTCACGTTGGTAATAATCAACATTAAAGGGACGGGGCCTCGTCATGGTCGTTTCTGACGGCCAGCTCTAGCACCGCGCCCGCTCATTGGTCAAATCAAATAACGCGCGCTTCCCCGGCTTCCTGTGGTACACTTCCGTCCCTTTTTTACAAAATCACTCCCACTGATTTGTTTATTAAGTATTTAAATTTTGACTGCAGGAAAGCGAGAAGAAAATATGTTACACATCAATTTTTGAATTGAAAACTTCTTTCAGCGCGTTGGGATTTTTTGAGAAGGGACTATAAAGCATTGATTTCGCGACACTGTTAAGACACCAGCTTTTGACCATTCCAAGACATAACGCGCGATGCGTTATTTCCTGCACGATAAAATTGTTCAAGTTTCATCACTCACGGCCATCAGTGATGATGGCCGACTGTATATCCCGCGGAAGTGTGGGGGTCGAGGTTTCTTAAATGCACAACTGCGAGATTTACAGGCTCAGGGAATATTTCTTTCAAACTGACGTGGGTATGCACCAAGATGTGTTCGCAGTGGACAAGGGCCTCACCCTACTCTCCTTGGCGAAAGAAAGCTGGCGCAAACCTGCAGTACTTGATACTAACGATCGTAAGGAAGTATGGCAGGGCAAAGAGCTACACGGACGACGCTTTTTCTGGGCCCTTCACGGGCCTGATGTAGACTTTTTGGCGTCTGTATCCTAGCTGCGTTTCGGCGACCTCTTCAAGGAAAGCGAAGGTTTTGTTTGTGCGATTACAGAAATATATTGTCAAGGACGGTACGGTTGACATCTGTCGGGCATGCCACCACGCCGGTGAATCAATCCGACATATTGTTTCCGGTTGTTCTCGTCTTGCTAACGGCGATTACTTGCACAAACACAATCTAGTGGCTAGGATTATTCACCAGCAACTTGCCTTGCAGTACAACCTTGTGGAGTCCGAAGTACCAAACAGGTATGTGCCCGACACAGTTCTCGAGAATGGTCACGCCACATTGTACTGGGATCGATCTATCATCACTGACGGGACTATTGTAGCCAATAAGCCTGATATTGTGGTGATAGATCGACGAGAGCGCCGTGCAATCTCTCTAGAGCCCTGACCACCGGCAGCTTGGACCCTGTTCCTGATAACGATGGGCCACAATTTTTTATATTTTTAAATGTTTTTTAATGATTTTTATAACAATGTATTTAATATGTAAAAAAATTAATAAATGAAAAACAGAATAACACAATTTGATATAAAATAGAAACAGAAAATAAATTGATTTTAGTATTTTTTAATACCTAAATAAAGTATAATTTCCCTGACACCCATTAATATCGCAGCATTATGCTGAGATAGAGGCCGCTTTAATGTTCTTTTAATGTTCTTTTTTATTGTTTGCATTTCCTGCGGGTGTCCCAAATAAATGATCTATCTTTTCTTTTCCATTATGATTGTGCTCTACGATTGATTTCGTTGTTGCCACTATCGATTTCTTTGTTCCCCTCTTGTTTTTTTTCTTATTCTTATTTTTCCTTTTTGCCTTTTCCTTCTGCAACTTGCTTCGTTCGTTTCTTTTCAGTTCCATGTTTAGGTTTCTTATCAGGCGCGGTATTGGGCTGTTTGCATTATAGTTTCCGCTTAAGTATTGATGTTTTATTTCGGCGATTAGATGATCAAGAACACTTTCTGTAACTGCTTTAACGTGGCGGGCATACTGGAATGAAAGTCATGATATTAATTTTATGAAATTAAATACATCTGTAGGGTGGCATACATCGACGCGAAAACTGTTACCTTGGATTGAGTATATGATTCTGAACCCCCTGTGTTGAAATTTTTCGTAGGTTATTTAAAAAAAATCTGCTGTTCAATACATTTCGCACAACTTCCCATTGACATTCGAAACTTACCCATTAATAGATTTAAAATCTGTATTAAAACTAAACTTTGTAAAAAAGGGTATTATAAAATTTCAGATTATTTAGAAGATAAAAAAGCATGGGATTGAACTGCTCGCTCTGCTAAGCCTTGTGATAAAACTTAACATTTTAATTATTTTGTAAAATCATGAAAATATACCAGTTTTATATACACATTGACATTGTTGAAAATTATATTCAAAATGACATGATTACTTTGTAAAGTATTATATTATTTTATTTTATTATTGTGAATGTGAGGACTATGTGGATATCATTATTATTTTCATTTTTCAGTTAGTTTTAATTATGGTCTGGCAGTTTGAGTAGTTTATGCGGCCTACCCAAATGTCCTTTCTTTGGTATTGTTCGTCGAGTTGAGCTCCTTAAGTTCTGAGTTGAGCTCCACGATTACTGACAAATGCTTGCACTGACTGGACAGGTTCACTCAAATCTGTGTGGTTCTTTCCTCAAAAGACCATTTCAGACACTAATCTACATGGTCCTCATATGGCCTGACCAAGATTATGTCTGGACTTTAAAAGAGACTATGACCTCTGAGTTTGTTTCGGCCTTTCTTCTCAGAGTAGTCAGATAGGAAACGCCGAACTCAACTAGCTTATTTTTATTTTTTTTAATATGACGTGTAAAAGTGATTCTGATATCCTATTTACAGAATAAACAATTTCATTTCATTTCATTTCATTTCGACCGGTATTGTACTTTTCTACGAAACAGTAGATTTAAAAAAATAAAAATAACCAACGATAAATTTCAGCGCAGCGGGGTGCAAAATCATGTACTATATCCATGGTAACAGTTTTCGCATCGATGTTCCTGCCACCCTGTATATGTTCGAGATTATTTTTTTTTAGATATTTGCATTATTTCCCTTTTTGTCACAGTCCATGGCTGACAAGGATACTTTTCAGAATAGTTTTCTTTCAAAATCTGGTCACTTGTTGGTTAAGCAATTTCGAAAAGCCGTTGACGGTTATAAAATTTAAGAATTTTAAACAGCTACAAAATGAGTAGTAGTACAATTCCCAAATAAATTTTTTCCTCACAAGGTATCAGAGAATTTGAAAAAAAAAAACCCTATATTTTACCCTTTCATTCTTCATAAAAACATCCTGATTGTTGAATATGTTCATAAAACCTTTGATTTCCTTATCTTTGGTTTCCAATGTCTGCAAATAAATACAACGGTTAATATAAATGTCTACTTACGGAATCAAAATATATCTTATTAAACATCAGAAGCTATGTATGTGCACAGTTCCAATAGGTTGTTTCCTATGGAGAAGAGCCGGCAAGAAACTCCACGGTTACTCTTTTAAAAATAATTAGCTTTTACAATGTAAAAAAATATCGATTTAACTCTTCAATAGCCATCTACTAATAATTAAACTACTTTTGCATAATTGGCATCATCACATAGACCCATAGGTAATCACACATTTTCGTAGCGTGTGATCTGAGTCGAAATTATACATATCGTACTTACGTTTTACCGGGATGTTTACTATTCTTTACCTCCTTGTGATCTAAACCCGGATAGATATTAAATTGTTCGGCGATCAATTTAATATCTTTTAAAATACAACCTTATTCTTTCAATATTGCAAGTAAAGTTCAGCCAGAAAAAACGTATTCTGCCTAATGGACCTAGGATGCCTCCTTGTGGTACTTTGCATCAAAGCGGAAATAAAAAAATATTCGCTAATAACGTACAGTCGTCAACCGGGCACAAATACTATTGGAAAAGCTCCATTTTAAGTCTCGCTTTATAAAATAAAAACCTTGAAATAATTAAAACTGTTCTTCAAACCGAAAAATTACTCTTACATAGTGTGTGAAAATCCAGCGCACAATACTTTCACGAGGGATCATAACATCGGCAAAGCTAAGAAAGTCAAAAGGTCAATTTAAGTTTAATATTGTAATATTATCACTTACTTGTTTCACATGTAATTCCTTGGAAAATACAAAAACGACAAAACTTAAAAATATTGAAAATTCTAAGGGCCGCGCCATTTTAATAAATCGTTCAAACATGGAACGGGCGACGGTCACTTGTTTTTCGTTCGTGTTCCATTCTGCGGCTTTGATTCAATCTTGGACGCAAAGGATGTTTACAAACGGTTCCCAATTGTTTTCTTTTTTGCGATAACGCTCAATAGTTCGGTGAGATGTACTTACTATTTTTCCGTTTTTCGTTTGTTTAGACTTTTTAGTTTTTTGTCAACGTGGGTTTGATGAAATGATTGTTCTAGTCGTAAGGCCACATTCATGTAGAACGCTGGTAACCAGCGCCGATATGCCTACGCTTGTCGGCAGCGTCAAGCGTTGGTTGTCACTGCATGCGCCTACCAGTGTAGGCGCTACTTTTTACCAAATCATCGTGAACCGGGGACTAATCAGATAGGAACTTATCGGCACTTATCAAATCAAATCAAATTCATTTATTTGCGAGAATGTAGGTAGATCTTACAACTATAATGGCTCCTTTACATTCTACCAGTACTTATATTGTGCAAGTATTTAATTTTATCCTACAAAATGCTCATTAAATTTATAAAAAGACAGCAACAACAAATAAGATCTCATGCCTTAGGATTTTTAAGGACGGTGAATGTTCGCGCTGATTTAGCAAAAAGTATGAAAATTGCACCGACCAGCGTTGACAACCAGCGCTTGTTGGTGCCGACAAGCGCTGGCACCAACAAGCGCTGGCATATCAGCGCAGTTTACCAGCGTTCTGAATGAATCACCATGAATGCGGCTTTAAATATAGGCTGACTCAACTGAGACGGTTCCTGATGTAGCAGCGCGGGGGTGGTAACGTACTGCAATTGCTCGGAGGCTTGTGGTGACGTACTGCAATTGCTCAGTGATTCGTCAACTGTTCACAACTGTCACCCCTCCCGCACCGCGCAGCTACCTCAGGAACCGTCTCAGTTAAGCGGTAGGCCTATAGTTGGAGCGACGACGACTTCGCAGCTTGGATGGCCGAGGATTGAGTTAAATGGCGTGTGATTGAAAAAGAAGTTGACTGCTAATAAGCTGATTTTGATCATGAGGCATGTTTCTGCTTTAGATTTACGAGCACGGTTATTATTTGGATGTTGCTGGATCTTACTGCAGCATCGCTTTAATATAAAATACAAATCCAATAAATCAAAATCCATTAAATCATAAGATGTTAAAGTCAGTCTGTTTTTGTTTGTGTGTTTGGCAAGGCTGTACGGACTAACTCACCACGTGTCTAGCTTTTTCCAGCAATGGAAGGCTCAACGTCATCGATGTTCATTATTGTCATTAACTTACACCAGCACCTAAACTTATACTAGCTGCGCCCTCCGGTTTCACCAGCACAGGTTTCAATCCTCATCCAGATTTGTTCAGCTGTTTTGGCGTGAAAGCGTAACAAGCAAGCAAACAAACAAACACACTTTGGCATTTATAATGTTAGACAGGATCATCATCATCATCATCAGCCTATAGCAGTCCACTGCTGGATATAGGCCTCTCCGATTGCTCGCCATTCAGCTCGATTCTCGGCAACTCTCATCCAGCTGCTAATTAGGATAAAAGAACTAAATATGCTAATTTTAACTCACACACTACACACCCTCACACTTCACACTCTCACCCATACTCACACACATCACACGAATACGCGCATTTTGGCCTTTTTCTTTGCATAACGCTCATTCATTTACAGTGCTCTTTGTATAATTTAAATTTTACCTTTTTTTTTAGTTTCGTATGTTTACATTTCAATTCCTTCTTCCTTAGTCTACTAAGCCATTGAATATCATCATCTACTAAGCAAACCATACAATCATCACCATCCAACCAAGCCACCATCCACCATCCAATCCACCATTGAAGCTCACCTTTAAGGCAGGAATTGCTTGTCTACAAGCAATTCCTGCCTTAAAGGTGAGCGCTAATTACATGTATCTAAATGTCCTTTGTAATTGTTTTTTTTTATCGATGTCCGATGATCTTCATTTGCACCTACTATGATCACCAATGGTTTATCTAAAGAGATGTTGACTCAATTTTCTCAAGATCTGTAAGTTTAGTATAGTGTGAGAAGAGTGCCTAGTAATGTGGTTACCAACAAAATAGCTCAGCAACCATATGTCATCTTTTTGTAAAGGTATCTGTTGCAGCATCTACATCGCCACATGATAAGAAATACGTATCTCACTGAACACACGCAAAATCCTGAATCGCGCAAGCAAAGTTTACCGCGCGACCGCCATATATACAACGTCCCGACATCAATTGTCGCTTGTCCTCCCTTTTCTATGGAGGATGAGTAAATTTAACACACTGTTCCTCATACCTCTATATATCCAACCATTAGCCAGTAATAGATGGTATTGTTGAATTTGAACTATCAGATGTAGTTACTTGTAGTAGATTTTTTTTACACATCCATCGTTGCGGTTATCACTTACCATCGGCTTGTTTTTCATCCAATAAGATATAAAAAAAACAATATCTGGTTGGAACGACACATAAAATGCTGTGCTTGATTGCAGGACTGGTGCCACACAGTACCAAATCAAAATGCAAATGATAATAGTAGGAAAGAAAGTAGAAAGAAAAATATTTTATTTGGTACATGCACAGGAAAGACACACAGTAATAAAAAATAAAATAAAAAAGGATAATTTTAAACTAAAAAACTAACAACAAAAATAATAACGACCTGTGCGAGGCCAAGAAGAATGCTCAGCACAATGCTGTGATATTCAAAAAATACCGCAGCGCTGGTACACATGTAAGCATGCCCCCGGTTATTATTATAGATTAGCGCGTGCACTAAAAAAAAAAATAATCCGTTTTTTATTCAACTCCAGTTTATTCTTATAAAAATATTCTTACATTTGTTGAAATTATAGCTAATTACAATATAAATAAAAACAAATAGGCTTAATAACAATAATAAATAACTTCTGCCACAACACATCCTTACTTAGAAAATACCTACTTGCATGTTATGCCAGGTATTTAAGTAATTGGTTATCACAAAAAACATCTGCCTTTTCTTTGTTTGAAATCTGTCTGTCTTAAGTAACTTTTAAACGTATAATCCGTTGCCAGCTGTTAAAATGTATGAAAAACCAAGGACAGCCAGTGCGACTGAAGTTGTTTTTAATGAGAAACCTGGTCAGACCTGTACCCTAATTGCGTAACTTATTTTCGAACACAATTATGCCTAATTTGTTTCATTTTGACAGTTCAACAACATTCATCGCGTTATTTACGTTGTGGAGCAGATTATTTTCCCAACTTATGAAGTAATGGATTAGCAATCTGTTTCAAATCGAAACAGATTGTGATTATGTTGTATTACGCAATTAGGGTACTGGTGTTCTAAAAAATCTGTATATTTTGTTTTTCATAATGCCATTATTTATTTTCTTTAATAAACCATCCTTTCATGTATATTTTTTTTTAACAAAATAGTTTCGATGTTTCACATCTGCCAGGCGTTTCGCGATTTCAATTTTTTTTTTCATACATTTTATGCCTACTAGATGTTTACTAATTGGCTGCAGACTATGAGAGCGCTCATAGTCTGCGGCCAAAGGCCTTCGGCTTTGGTGTGAATGGGTATTAAGCCTTTCAGAAACCGGGGCGAGTAAATACAAAGGCGGATGCAACACAGACACCCACAGTCTGTGCTGCATTATCTTGCGAATGGCTTCAAACAGTAATAGTCCGTCCGAACCCAGGTGCATTTGTTTGTATAAGGCAATGAAAACTGGGTGAAATGGGTTAGATTATGTTAGAACTGTGACTAACCGCGCGCGAGCCGAGCGAGCGCTACTTCTAAGTTGCTCGCAGTTAGGCAGGCTATTTAGTATAAGCGCAAGGTGCGTTATATCGCAACCAAGTTTGATATCTGCTGTGTAGACAGCGAGCTGTATTGGAGTCGTTTTTGTTAAAACGATGTCTTTCGGAGCCGATCACATTGCAGCCAGTTTTCAAATGTCTGTGATGTAATCGTGTTTGTAATACTTTATTCATACGCACGCCGCTGCGTTACAGAACAACTACTGTCTGTGTTGCATCCGCCGAAAATTTACCTACGCCCCGGTTGCGGAAATACAAATATTATAATACAAATATTTCCGCAACCGCGGCGTAGGTAATTTTCAGCTGCACTAAACATGTTACATGATAACATTAATCAACAAATCTTTAGGTAATTAATACATGACCGTGTCTCTTTCATTTGAAAACGTGGACGGTCTAGGCTGGTTTCTAGATAATTCTATAAGGTTTGGTTGCCATAGCCGCATTTGATGCATGTCAACGTTCTGAAATAAATAAATAAATATTATGAAGTGTTATTACATATTAGAGATAGATCAAACGATACTGCTTGAAACAAGGTTATGCTGCCTAAAATGGTTTTTAACCATATTATTTTCATTAGAGAAAATATTATCACTATCCCATGAACTGTCTACGATGGTGTCCCAAAAGGCTATATCCTCGGACCCTTGTTATTTATTTCATTTACTTCCTTCGTAGGTATGTCTTTCGTTAAGGTTTTCTTTGCAATTTATACATATTTATTTAGTACATGTGAACATAGATTATTCCAGGTCGAGCAAAGTGTTATTGGGTTTTTCTATCTGGATTTTTCAGTATCTGGATTTGTGCCCTGTTGATGGTAATAAGCTCGCCCCTTATTATTAATAATAATAAAACCTTTTTTTCCGAAACTCGACAGCAAAAATTACAGTAATGGTTATAAAAAATCACAAAATGTCTAGAATTTCGGGGTGCCTCGTGGCATAGGCCTCTTCTAACAATTTCCATTGTTTTCTGTCGGAGGATACCTCCTACAGTTTAAAACTGCTGTCAGCTTTATTTCATCTTCCTATCGGGAAAGCTGTCTTCCCTGATTTCTTTTGCCATCCCTTGAATACCATTCTATCTATATTTCATTCTACCTTGCTCCACTTTCCTTTAGTGTCTCACATCATATGGCCTGTCCACCTCCACTTCTGTTGGTCTATTCTTGTTAGAATGTCGGTCAGTTTTGTTCTAGACTGAAGATCTGTGTTTCTTACTCTATCCTGTCTCTTTGACCCCACCATGCTTCTCTCCATTAGTCTTTGACATTTGGCAAGCTTTCCTCTGAGCAATTTGGTAAGTGCCCATGTCTCACACCCATCTGTTAAATATGGGAGTACACAAGAGTTGAAAGTCTTTCTTTTCAATGCCATGCCTAGGTCTTTAAACTTCATTATTTTCTTGAGGGACCAGTATTTTTTCCAACTAATTGCAATCCTCGTATTGATTTCCTGGCTAATTTGATTTCATTTTTAGACCAACTTTTTCGTTTTATTCGCTCAGACTTTGTATCATGATTTGCAAGTTTTCTAGGATTTCTTTAAATAATACAAAGTCATCGGCAAATCTGAGGTGGTTCATTTTCAACCAATTTATGTTAAGATCAAACTTTTCTCAGTTAAAGTTACGCAAGATATTTTCGAAAACGTTTTCACTCGTCATCGTTCAAACGTCCTCACACCTTTTTCTATGTGGAATTTGTTTCCCAGAGATTCCAATTAAATTCTACCCTTACTTTTGGCATAAATATTGATGTATGCTGCTGGTATTCCCTGTTGCTTTAGAGTTTCCCATATGTTTTCATAGTTTTCAAGCTATCGAACGCCTTTGCGTAATCTATGAAGGCAATGGCGTCCTATTACATGGGACTTAACCATAACTGGCGAAATGAGGGTGTACCTAATATAGGTGCACCTCTGCTTAACTCTTCGGCGATTACAGGGGTGATGTTAATGTTATTATTGTCCCTTTGTAGGGCAAAGCCCTCTTTTAATATAGAGAAGGCATGAGCATTGATCACCACGAGATTGGGATTTCAGACTTATATATTAACTATTAGCTGCACCCCAAGGTTTCATCCGCATAAGTTTAGATTCCGTGGGAGTATCGGGATAAAAAGTATGTTATATCCTAAACCAGGTTTTGTCTACTCATGTGCAAAATTTCATCAGAATCTGTTTAGTCGTTTTAGCGTGAAAGCGTAACAAAAGAAAAACAAACTCACTTTCGTATCTATAATATAATATTAATAATGTAATATATAATAATATCATATTATATTTATATATAAGTTAGGATAAATCAGGTTTCCTCACGATATTTTGCGTCACCAATGTCTGTAATGTCCAAGATAAACTCAGATAGTACATGTAGATTGAAAAGTCACATTGGTACTTGCCCGGATTTGAACCCGTAGCCTCATGCATGAGAGACGAGGCCTTTGAACCACTGGGTCATCACGACATGACACGACACTTCATAATTAAAATAATTAAAGGACTTACCTGATATCTCCGACTAAAAGGGTGACTAAATTGTAGTCTTCCATCGGAAAATGTTCTTCGTTCTGAACTTTCAACATTTTTATTCATGTCTAAATGTCTAAAACCTTTCTTATCACTTATCATTAGTTTATTGTTTCTTTCGAGTCGTTGTATTACGTTTATTATTTTATCCATAGTACTCTGTTCTAACTTGAGCTTTTTCTCGTCATAATTGTCTAAGTTGTAATCAATTGCTGTTGACAAAATTGCTTGTCGTGCATTGGCAAAAGTTTCTTGATTTCTGGCTTTTGAATGATCTCTTAGATCATTCTTGTCATCATATTGACGATCAACGTTGTGCTTGCTATTCAAAATGTCATTGAAATTATTGTGATAATCCCGGTGCTCCGCTAGTGCAGTTATGCCTGGAATATCTTCATACAAATTGTCCATATTGTTCAGGTATTTTTTGTCATGATATTCATCAAATTGTTGATCCATATAATTATAGTTCTGGTTTGGACTATTTTCATTTTCGGCATAGGTAACCTTGTGATCATTTTGTGTTTCTTTTGACATACGGTGAATCATTCTCCTTAATGCAACTATCTCATCTTCTACACTTGCATTGTTTTCATTTTCTAGAAAATGTCTAAGATCTTTCAAATCCTTCTTGTCTTGTTTTATAAGTTTACTTAGTGATGGAGTTTTTTCGGATTTGTTAACGCCAGTTTCGTATATTTTTCTCATTTTCATATCAAATAATTGCTTTAAATTATCATCAAATTTGATATTATTTACTTCTTGCTCTAACGAGTTTAATATTGACAACAATCGTTTGTGTTTAAAATCAGGATTTTTATTATGTGCTTTAAGTTTAACTGATTTTTCATTACTAACAACGTGGTTTTGCTTTGAGTTTCGAGAGTTGTCAACGACATTTTTTTTTACTACGTCTAATGCTCTCTTAGTTGTAGATTCTTTTTCCGCGCACGTATCTAAAGTACGTACTTTAAATATAAGATCTTCAAATATATTTGCTACTTTTGCGGGTTTCAATACTTGTTTTTTATCTTGAGATTTGGATGGTTTACTGGAGAACTGTATTACTAAATCATTCCTTTCATCGGTATTTTTAGGTGCTATTGCATTCGTTATCTGTAATAAAGCTTATAAGTAATTGAAGTATCTTATTTTGGCTTGCATAATTTCTCACTAATCATTTATGTAATAGGTAGTATATGCATGTTTTCATTATCAAAGGGCCTAAATAAGGGGCATAAATAATACCTACCCTAGAAAATTCATCAGAGTATTCAATATTCTTCACTTTTTTCCCCTTTAGATGATTTCCTTCACTATTATTTCCTTTGGATTCGAAAATATGGCGAGATCTGTAAAAATAAAATAAGCTTTACTAAGTGACCGTTTTATTTTTTCACACTCAATTTTGAATATTATAAATGTGTAACGTCGTGTGATGATTAAATTTTCAAACCTGCGCTTTGTAGTCACTTTCTCATCGGATATTTTTTAAAGTATTATTTACTAACTTACTTTGAGGCGATACGTGGTGATTTAATTCCATTGGCCTGTCTGTCTTTCTTTTCTAGAGAATCATGTATTGAAAGCTTTGCCTGGTCTTGTGCTGCTAACTGAACTGTGGCATTCCTTCCGTCATTATGTGGTCGGTTGTTTTTGCCTTTACTGGAATGATCTTTCACTAGCTGACTCTTGAGTTGTGGTCCTCCTGCAAATGCAAATGACATTTATTTGATCAGATTTGTAATAATCAGAATTTCAATAACAAATCTAGTATATAAATCATGATTGTTAAGGATAATAATGATTATAAATTTTATTAATGATATTATAAACCTTTTTTTTTCTTCATATTTTTTGTTGGTTGAATGCTGTTATCTGTAGGTTTAGTTGGTGCAGCACCTCTGGCTAAAAGAAAAGAAAAAAATCCATACATTAAAATCAGTATGTGAGTAATATTTGAAAATAAAGATACCAATACGTTGATCGCTTAGAAAGGTTGGGTAGAGCTGTCTTGTATACACTCACACGCCGTCAAAATTGGGGGCGAGGTTTTTACTACTATCTGGGCACAAGTTCAGACTTCGCGCTGCTACTGAGAGTTTCCAATTAAAAAAAAAAACTCAGTAGCAGTTTGCTCAGCCCAACCATCAAACCCAAGAACTCTTCAAGTCATGTTTGCGACCACTAGACCAATTATTGGTTGTTGTTTTTTTTGTTTTTTGGAAGAAGTTTGTTACTAACTTTTCCACACAAATTTCGTTTCTCTTTCACAGAGGCAGCTGCGGGTTTCCTTGTATCCTCTGGGACAGCCACAGCGTTTAGTATAGCCTTGTTCAGGTATAGGAGGGACTGTCCTATATACTGACTGTTGTGGTTTAGGTGCATCTGAGATGTTGCAGACTATTTGAACACTCTGGAATGATATAAATTTGTGTAAGACGGTAGGATGGTTGAACAGAATGAAAATGGAAGAATAAATGCCTCTTGTCTCTCAACTGTTCTGTTAATTTCTATAAATCTGCCTAACCTATTCCTAACTATGTTGTAGGGTCGGTTTCCAGTCTAACCCAATGCAGCAGAATACCAGTACATAGAGCGATTGCCTATCTGACTTCCACAACCCAGTTACTGGGTAGCGCAAGACTCCTTGGTAAGACTGCTTGTCACGACTGTTAAAGATCTATGAATGACAGCCGGGACCAACGGCTTAACGTGCTTTACAAGGCGCGAAGGAACTATCCAGCAAAAGACAGCTCATTATATCGATCTACATGGGCGCCGACAGGTTTTTTTCAGGGGGTGCAACTTCGACTCTACAAAGCAAGCTCGATAATTTTTGCAGTTCACCTTGGATATGTTAGGTTATCGTTTGTCCATTCATACAAGGAATAACTTTGTCTACTTAGGCAAAAGCTTAACAAATAAGAGCATGTAGGATTAAAGAGCAAGCGAAGCGTGCTCGATAATTTTTGCATCCCGCCTTGAATGGGATAGGTTTTATTTTGTCCATTCGTACAGAAAGAGGACTAACTGTGACGATTTATACAAAGAAGAAAATAGCAGTTAGTTTAAATTATAAGTTGTAAAGAGACTTACGTTTTGTATAGATTCAGTATCTCCGCCCATTCTGTATTTCGAGTAAGCTGATACACCGCATCCGATGTGTGTCGCTCCACCACGTATGAGATTGAGGTAATATTTCGAGTTTACATCTGGAAGTCTTGAAAATTATGTTACTAACAACATCATAAAATCACGTCAGCATTCTCCCGAGAGACAGGTAAATATGGACTGTTCCAAAAGTATTTGATAAAAATGTAAACAAATGGATAAAAAAGTACCCGTGGATGACAATTTGAAGGGCCACTTACGAATTGAGTGCGTTGATTTGATTTGAATACTTAATCTCGAAATGCAAATTTTTAAATCACGTTAATTAATATGTTTTGGATTCGACAACTGAGGTAT
The DNA here is from genome assembly GCA_916610215.1 of Omphaloscelis lunosa. Classification (NCBI taxonomy): domain Eukaryota; kingdom Metazoa; phylum Arthropoda; class Insecta; order Lepidoptera; family Noctuidae; genus Omphaloscelis; species Omphaloscelis lunosa. The sequence continues at coordinate 3,201,809 of OU744266.1, read as the reverse complement.
ATTTTTAACCTACACTAAAAAACTGTTGGAAAACGTGGTGAGATATAAAGTTGAAACCTGCTAATAAATATCTATATATGAATGTGCTATTAATTGCTTTTAATGAGTGATTGCGTAAGAATTTTACCTGATCAGGCTTTGTTTACATTTTCATTAGATACTTTTGGAATAGGCTATAGAGGTGTAACTACATTCACCAGTTAAGTCTCATGTCCCATAAAATGGAGGCGACACTGGGCTGCTACTGATACTATCTCAATGGAAAAAATCTAATAACTATGCTCGACCAGGGATCTAAACTAGGACTCGAGGTTCTTAGGACTTTACTTGTAATCACTTGTCAATAATTCAATGGCGCATTTGTCGCCCAGACAGCAGAGGTGGCCCATCGGTATCAGCCGCGACTTACGAGTTGTAAGTCGAAGGTTCGAACCTAGACAGGCGTTTTACTTTGTGTAAATTATTTCACTAATACTGCTGTGAAAAAACGGTGAAGGAAAATATTGTGTGGAATCCATGTTTTAGAACCAAAAATTCGAAGACATGTGACATCTACCAAACCGCATTGGGCCTGAATGGTAGATTTATGGCCCACTCCTTCTCATCAAGAAAAGGCTCGTGTCCCACCAGTTGGAAAATTTTAGGCTGATTAAGCATTTGCTAGTCTACTAGGGGATCCAAAATTTCTTAATGACTTTAAAATAATCAACAAATGTAACATACAATAAAGTAAAAACAATACTTACTCACGCATTCGTGGACAACTCATGATAATAGCTTTTGTCACAGTTTTTTTTAACGCATGCGTGGACTTTAAAAATCTGTTTATAGAAAATATTATTTTCTCTTCATTCAAGCCTTTTTCAGTATTGTTCGGTTTTAAGTACTCCCAATTCGGATACTTGTAACGGATTATGGCAATGGTCTGGCTGGGATTCGGAAACTTTTCTGAAATGTCAAGGCTATGAGTAAAATGGTTTTTTAAGTGTATTGTCGTGCTTGTAAGCGATTTGGCTACCTTATCACAAGGAGAACATGAAGATTGATGCATCATATGCTAGATTTAATCTCGCTAGAGTATAAGTTCGTGTGGTAGCTAACATATGGCTAAAAATTTAATTTTTGTTTTCTGTTGCGTAATGTAAATTATTTTGTATACTATTGTGTAGAATCAATTTTTTCTAACTAAACAATAAATAAAGTTCTCGATATTTTTGGTTGGTATATTGGCGTGTAGCTATGCGCGCTAGCTGACATATGGCCAATAATTTATCATTAAAATTATTTTTTGTGCTGCATAATGTATTTTTTTTTGCATACTATTGTAAAGAATCTGTTTTTTTTTTAATAAACAGACAGCTGTGCCACTGGGGAGATTGTTGCGCCATTTAATCCTAGCTAGAGCACTAGGAAGTGGGGAAGGGTTGGCGATTTGTAATTTTGACGTTCGATTCTTTATTTGAATTTTGAATCCCATGTAACTTGAGTGAATTCGCAAGGTTATTTACTACACTGTCTATCTGTCTGTCCGTCTTGCATAGGGTCGTAGCATAATGCTGAGCGATAGCCGATTTGCGTGGATGTGACGCATGCTTCCCCAACTTTTTAAACTTTTTTATGTATTTAAAACTTTTTTTTTTGCGTCATGTTTACCGCAAATAAACGTTTTTTCTTTCTTTCTTATACATACATTTTATTTATTGAATGCTATTGTGCAACCTATGTATTTTAACATTTATATTATTGTGTCCTGCCGACTCTAGTCGCAACAAGTATGTTATTGTAGGTTTTATTGGATATTTATTGAGTGAAAAGTTGCTGTTATTGTAATTGATTTATTGTGAGGAAAAAGAAAAAAGTCAGAAAAACTCAAAGCGAAAACAATGTAAAATCCGATTGTGAGTGCGATGCGATACGACGCTGTGGGTCAGGGGAACAAGAAATTTTACGCGGACGACGCCATGGGCAGATACTAATGATAGTTATAACTGTTATAAGGGAAAGATAAATAAATGAAGCTACGAAACTGTGTGTATATTTGCCAGGCCACTCTATGACACGGATTGCTCGCCGTCCGATAAGGACCAGGCCCGGGTCGACGATGCGTTGTGTCCCACGCGCGCCTCAAAGAGACGTCAGCAAAACTGACGGGGTTCGCTAGGGCCGATGCCTGCCGGGGTCGCGGGAAAGTCCGAAAGGGATACCGTGGCCCCTAGCAACATACAGGCAACTGAAAGAACACGGGTGGGTTTTAGTCAGTAGGAGTCTGACACGCCCTCCCGCTCCGCCCAAAGCGGGGAAAGTTATTTGATAACTGACCACCCAAAAAAAAGGCCACCCTTTTTTTTTTTTTTTTTGAGTGTGGGAAATCATCAAATAACTTCTCCCGCTCTGGGCGGAGCGGGAGGGCGTGTCAGACTCTTACTGACTAAAACCCACCCGTGTTCCTTCGGCTGCCCTGTTGCCGGGGGCCACGATCTCCCTTTCGGTTTTCTTCGCAACTCCGGCAGGCATCGGCCCTAGTGGACCCCTTCGAATCTGCTGACATCTCTTTGAGGCGCGCGTGGAACACAACGCGCCGTCGTCCCGGGCCTGGTCCTTATCGGACGGTGAGCCACCCATTGCTCACCGTCCGCAAGCCCGCGCCTACGGTGGCCGGAAATCGCCTCGCGATTCCCGACGCCCTGGGCGTCTCCTCCTGCGGCGGTTAGGGGCATGAGGGCGCGAAATTTGCCTCTCCCTCACGCGTTCCGCCTCCTCCTTCGCGAGCATTACCGCTTCGCAGAAGGAGGTGACGGCCTCCCATTTCCTCTCGCTCCGTACCATGGCCTGAACCAGGGCCGGACGCGAGAGATCACCGCCGCCGATCGCCTCCACGAGGACACGGCGATGCTCCGCCCAAGCTGGGCAGACCTCCACCGTATGCTCCACCGTGTCCTCCGGGCGATCCACACAATGGTGACACCCGGGCGTTTCCTCCCGCCTTATCATGTGCAGGAACCTCCCGAAACTGCCGTGTCCGGTGAGGACCTGCGTCAGGCGGAAGGTGAGGACGCCGTGGCGCCTCTCTAGCCACTCCTCAAAGAGGGGTCTTATCGCCGCAATTGTGGCGTGCCCAGCGCTGGGTTGCGACAATCGCACTCTCCATGACCCTATGACCATCAAACGACATGTTGAAAAGCTTATCTCTTTAGTGTAGAGGCAGCTTTAAGCGCAACGCACACGTACGATATATAAGCACTGCACCGGATCAGCATCACCTCCACTCGAGCCGAAGTCAAAGTCAAATAATTTATTTCAATCAGGCACATATAAGGCACTTTTGAACGTCAAACCATTTATCATTCTTTTTATGAAACTCCATACTGCAATGTACACTTATAAGCTTCGTTACGGCATCGCCTTGGATTTTTTGGACGCCCTTTAATTATTATCTTTATTTAATTTTTATTATTTGTTTATTAAGCGATTCACAATCTGTGAACATTTCTACTGTCTGCATATTAAGGTTCATGAGATACAGCCAGCTGACAGACAGATGGATGGACAGCGTAGGTTTAGTAACAGGGTACCGTTTGGCACCCTTCGGGTACGGAACCCTAAAAATTATGTAAGGTAATGCCAATCCGGTGCAGTATTCATAAGCTTAAGGAAAGACACCCTATAAGGTTAGAAGGAAAGATAATCTTTGCAGGGTGGTTGGTGGCATAGGAATGTTAGAACCCGAGGATCGAGTTAACCTGCAATAGGGATGATGTCTGGATATATAGAAAAGAAATTCTATTTAGTCCGTCCGTCAGATAATAAAAAATATATTAGACACGTATTTTTTGCTTTATTGTCTTCATAAAAAATTACAGATAAAACGCATTAAAGTTGGGGAGTGAGGGTCGCTACGTCACAATTAAGTATAAAATCTACATACTCGTGACGTCATGGCACATTGTAACTCAATGTATCACCGTAATCTTTTGATAACGTAAAAAAAAAAAAATACGTGTTCAATATCTTTTTTAACTACATGACGGACAAAAAATAAATTTTTAGTCATCATCCCTATTGGAGAGGCCTATTTCCAGCAGTAGATTGCTATAGATAATGATGTAGTTAGAGGTAGAGGAACAGGGTGAAGAGTTCCTCATCCTCTAAAGAAAATGGAGGATCCTCCGACAAGACGAGTATTGCGTCTGGTGGGCTACTGCCCAGCGGTTGCTGTAAATTTTCTGTATATATGCAAATTGCGCGAATATCTCCTGCGCTATGTAAGATTTTGCGTGACGTCAGACATGATGCGTAGTCCGCATGTGGCACTATATATGCCACCACATGGTAATATGAAATATGATAGAAAAGGATGCAATTGACTTACCAGTGGCTCTGCAGGCATCTTCACTTCCACCGAGACATTGGTTAGCCAATACTTGTGCAAAAAATGCCAATTCTTTATCCCATTCCTGCAATAGTAATGTAATACAATGTAATTAAAGTAATGTAATTGTAATGTAGGATAGGGTAGGTATTTGTAGGGCGTCGTCTCTGTCACTCATATCTTTGTGAGAGTCTCTGTCTAAACCCCGATGTGCCACACTAAGCCCAGGTTCGTAAGGACCATTTTTTTTCGCACACTCGATTTTCAACGCTTTTTTAAGCGCCGAGAGTTGAAAATCCAACAGTGTGTCTCTTCGACGTGCTGGGGTGCGCTCTGTTAGATTCTCAACGCTCGGCTCAACACCAAGAGTTGACAATCCAGTGCGCGATAAAATACCGCCTCCATATTTTTACGTCCGTGCGGATGTGCGTCTCCTGTCCGGAGAACTATTTCTTTTTTTTATGTTTCGAAGTTGTAATAACCTGAGCTACGACAGATAGACAACATTGAAATGTCTCATGTGTTTTGGAATTCATCTGCATCCATTACCTTTAATCTGGGATACACAGTACATAAATACTACCTAGTAGACCTTCATACCGGTCTACCTAGTAGACCAGACTTTCGGTGCGGGAGATATTATAGTGCCCAAGTCGCTGCGCTGACACAGGTGCACTCTCTCTTCCCTCACTCTCTTAATCCAATGGGACACTAACACGACCGGAGAGAGATCAGACGCAGAGCCAACGGCTTAACGTGCTTTCCTAAGGACAGGGGTATCAAGAAAAAAAAGGTGTATCACAATAATTTCTTTACAGGTTCAAGTAGATACGTCAATTGTGTAGGTATGCCTGTAAGAGTGTTTATAATAACAAAACTTACCAGTTTCATCAGTCCGTACGCTCTCGGTAGAACTTCATCATGTTTTCCTTGCTCTGTGCCAGTGGCTACTCTACCTCTTATACTAAAACGTTAAAAACTAGGCATTACTTTTTGTTTTGTGACTGTGCTTTGAGGAGGCCTATGTCCAGCAGTGGACGTCTTTTGGCTAAATGATGGTGATGAACGACTTACTCATTAACATTGGCTAGTATAGTCCGTACCATCTTTGGAGTGACCTGAACATTTACTGGGTTTCCACAGCGAGGTCCAAATGAATGATTCTGTGAAATAAAAACAATTTTTATATCAACAGACCGAGGGACCAACAGACCAGACAGAAGTCTGTAACCTACACAACACAGGCAGGAGAGTTGGAGTGTCTCGTTGGTATATTGATTGCAAGAGTGCTGAGCCCCAGGCTCAGCACTCTTGTCCTAGGTTCGATTCCCAGGTCGGACAATGGGGTTGCGGTTTTCCAATAGGAATTTCTTGGCAGTCCGGATTAGTACCTGTTTGATGGTAATAGGCTCGCCCCCTATGACATAGGGCTTAAAAATAATTGGCGAATTATAGTTGCTTATTGATATCTATCTACCTAATGTTTATGCAAATGATTTACGGCGAATTTCACCAATGAAACTGAATGCGTTCAGCACATCAAAACCGCGGTGAAGAGCTGTCAGTCTTATCATTGTTAAGGAATATGACACTGTAAGCTCTTCGCCCTTAGTAATATATATTTTAATAATAAATATAATACATATATCTATTTTTAAATTAATAAATAATTAAACCCCTTGTTCAATTTTTTTTGTGGTACTTACATGGTCATAGTACATGCACACGACATGAGTACCTTCTCTGCAGTACCTTTGTGTAGGACAGTACTTGGTCACGTAGGGTGCTTCCTGGTTTAATACGTCATCGACGATAGAACATCTCGTTAATTTTATAATTATGAGGATCAATGTGATAATCTGAAATATATATTTTTTAATTATTGAATAAAATTGTCGATAAAACATGTAAGAAAGAAGAAGAAAATAACATAGAACTACTAACTACCTCAGGAAGGTTTTCATTTTGCATTTTGTCATGTATTTGCTATAAGATTAGAATTCATAAAAAAAAATACGATTTGTTGTTTATGGAATGTAAGTAGGTAGGCAAAGATACATTTGAGAAATAACAAAATGATGCATAAGCATAATCAGCTTGTAATGTTCCCACTGCTGGAGCACAGACCTCCTCCCAGTGAGAGGGAGACAACAAGAAACAAAACGATAACAGCAACAAAAAACAAGAATGATGTATTAAAGAAGAAATAAAAACTATCCAAGGTGATAAAACACTGAAAAGTAAATTACCTAGCCAAAGAAAAGATGGATGAATTGTGTGAGGAATGATATGGAAGAGAAGGGAGTGACTGATAGCGTGACGGTTGACCGGGGAGGATGAAAGAAGAAAACGTGTTGTGCCGACCCCAAGTAACATGAGATGAGAGCAGGAAGATTATTTTAGAATGACAGGAAGAGACAGGAGAAAAGACAGTATAAATGCTTACATTTAAAATCATTTTTATGTTCCAAAGTACAAAGTAGACATAATACTGAAATCATTCAGCTCGTTTAAATTTTTTCAAATTTTTAAATGTCTGCACAGCACAATGTTATACGTTTCTTGACATATTTAGGAAAACAGGTATTTAATTTAATCATTTACTTTCAACTTTAATTTTTACTTTTTATTTAATTAAATTAGTGTAATGTAAAAAAATTATTTGCTCTTGGAGTTTTGTTATTGCTTACAAAACGTTGATTAGTTATATCAAATTGTTTGTATACACTCCACTATTTATCTCCTGAAAGTCTATTTTTTATTGTATTTCTCAAAGGCAAGGTTTATTTCCAAATTATTCACTTAGCACTTCTGATTTCCGTGGGTTTGTATACCTTTGTGTTTTCTTGTTTTTGTTAGTTTTATTTCTTTAACCTTTATCTGGGTTTATCGCTATAAGTTCAGTTCAAAACATACTATTGAACGCTCATTGTTCTACTGGCTTCATTTGATTCCTCGTTTTAGTGATACCTACCTATGTTGTTGTCTTTTTGTACAATATTAAACAAATGCACAGTAGAAATGATTTCATATAGACGTTTACTGATTCGTCACACAGTGATTTATTTCACTGTTACTGCAGTTTTTAGTTAAGATTTGGAACAGTTTCTGTTAAAAAGGTTTCAGAGGCCTTGTAGTTTTCTCAATCATTACGAATTCTCCTATATTTCCTAACTGATTTAAACAAACAACATTACGCCTTGTTATCTCGAAGGGTAGGGCAGAAGTGTATTTATAGTTCAACCCACATTTCGGCAGTTATGTTTAAGTTCCATGTGCTATTGTAACATTCACAAAGTACGAAGCATTATACAGCCGTAACGTTTTTATAACAATTATTTGCCGGTGTCGGTGTCTGCGTCTCTTTACTTGTCTCAACGATGCCTAGAGTACCACAGACACTAAAGGTATAGACAAGTAACTGATGTTACGTCGGGTGCAGACACGCGGACTACTTCTATTTAATTTTTAAAGTCATTTTTTTTTTAATGTCGCAGCCGATGCTGAGATGGGAGCCTTTTGGCCTCGTACAGGACTTTCTGTTATTTTTTAAAATTTGTTTTTTAATTTTTTATTAATGTTTTAATGAGTGTGTTTTAGTTTAATTTGTGATGTGCTGTGCGAGTCCCAATAAATACTTTTTCTTTCTTTCTTTTCTTTCATGTAATAGGCGCACAGCTTATTGTCAAACTACCTTCAATAAAAGCTAACCTAACCCTATATTAATTGCGTATAGTTATTAATATTATAATAAAATAACAAATACAAAGTCTGACAATCGCAATATTACCCAGTTACTGGGTTGTGGAGGTCAGTTAGGCAGTCGCTCCATGTAAAACACTGATTGATACCCCAATACTAAGACTGGAAGCCGACCCCAAGGCTAGGCAGATGCTAGCAATGTTACTCTATCAGCTCATTACGCAGTCTTTTTCTTTTCCTCGCTCTTTCTTTACTTGTTTCTCAGATTGAGGGAACACAGTATATGAGTCTTTACATTTTCGGCTGATTTGAGGCTAGATTTGAGGCTGTCATTGTCACATTTAAATTACTGTGGCAGGCAAGAGTTAAACTCCTGTCTGCCACAGGAGTTTAACCATTCCAAATTTAACTATTTTAGTGTTTATTTTGTAGGTATGTATGTAGGCAAAGCGGGCGGAGATAAATACAAACATAACACATAAAAAGCAAGAAACATTATTTTATTCAATGTAACACGAATCATAAAAATATCATATAAAACGTACAAAGTTTACAACAATTAAAACATTACAATTATTTAAAAACAACAGCAGTAAACGAACGATTTACATGAAATAAACATACTAGAACTAATATCATTGATAAAGGTTAAAGTTATTTATTTTCCAGAACTACATAGTACAAAGGATCTTATGGTTAAAGATACTTTATTTCACTTTAAAAGAATACAAATATTCACTTCTATGAAGAAAACAATAGTTATAATGACGATTTCGCTGAAAGATAAAACTAAAATTGTAAGTTACAAAAACAATCGTTAAAACTTAAGATTTAAACATTTTCTAGACATGCTAGGTGCTTTAATAACCTTTTAAAACTTGGAAGAGGTTTTGGATATTCATACAATAAAAATAGATCTACATGGTAGACAAGTTCAAACACATTGTTCGTGGACTTTCATTGTCACGTTCCACGCCTACACGCATGTCCCACTGGTCGTCTCTTCAACGCGAGAAATCTCTCAAAAGCAAGCGTTGAGTACCTGGGCATGTGTCGTAACAGTAATGGAGCACACTCCTTGAGTATACAATATGTCCCGGAATTAACGCACACCACTAAACACCGCTGTTAGAATATTATCTTATACTAATAATACATTCAAAATTTTTTTATTATTAAGTATAAAATATTGTTTATTTATTACTAGCTTTTGCCTGCAGCTTCGCCCGCGTGGATGTCAGAAAATATCCCATGGGAACGTACTACCGGGCAGTATCGGGATTACATACCTAATAGTCCAGGAAAAGGTTATGGAGTCCTACCGCTGCGCTCCAACCATAATTAAATTTTGAATCTGTGATATCTTTTAAAACATTCATTTAAATGTTACGATGTCAAGACATAGTGTAATCTAAATCAAATGCTCAATTTAAATAACATATTTTATTGGATAAGGATTAATATGATACCGGTCAATATAGCTTCAGAAATAATAATAGTATTTATATGTGGGTCATCCTTAGAGCACAGACATATGCCAATGCGGAATTTTTTGTTGAACTTTTTAAGCACAAAACCTAATGAATTATACACCAAAACTTTTCGCAAGAATCACTCCGTCCATAGGTGAAAACCGTTTGAAAATCAGTTTGGTAGTTTTTGAGTTTATCGCGTTCAGACAGACAGACAGACGCGGCGGGAGACTTTGTTTTATATTAAGTAAGGAAATTAGTTATACTGATTGTGGGATGAAGTTGTGGTCAACAACAGATCTACGCACGCACACAGTCGCGTACGTTTATGGGTTTAGTGTAGTAGGTACTTCGTCCTTTTTTGTTTGTTTTGACTATACAGCGGAAGTGTGGCTATAACTAACGTAGCTTTAATCACTTTTGTGACAAAAATTACCAATATTAAAAATGACAAAAATCCATTCAGTAAACGATTCAGAACAAACTACTATATAATGTGCATTAATTCAGTTAGACATTGCATAAAAGAGTTTAAAGTTTGCTCTCTTTCATCTTTGACACTTGTTTAATTCTTGTTCAATCACAATATTGGTCTATCTTTCTTCAGATATTTTTTTTTGCGAATAATTTCAACTTTAATTTTTTCTGATTTTAGCGTCGTAGATGGCAGCGTTGGTCGTCCGTTTTCGGTCTGAAATTACTGAACATTTCTTATTGAATAGTGATATGGGATGACAAGAGTAATTTCTAAGCATGAAGTGGTCAGTTTTTCACCTTGACAACATTTATACTACCTTTTTTATTTATATATGAAGCCTTAGTTTAGCATGGAAATGAATAGAATTTAACTAACTAAAACTAATTAATTGTCTATTGATACTATTATACGTAGAAACTACTGTGATGCAATACATGGCGGCCGTATTTTTTTACTTATTTGTTGCCTAATATAGAAGTTCTGGATCCTTACTAGAGTCATTTGCAGATTAGATCAAGCTGACGGTTAACACTCTTATCGTCTGATCTACTCTGTAGAAAACGAAACATGAAAACATAGGTGAAGTGGGTTTTAAATAATGCTAATCCCTAGCTTCAGGTGTATTAACAGCTGACTTCACCGTTTTCACAGTGAGATTTTACAGAATTGACCGGCAGCCGCTCACTGGTCTACAAGGCAATGGCCGTTTTCACACTGCGACGATAACGACACCGACATATCGTCAGCTGAGACGACCAGTGGTCTCGAACCTACCGATTTTTCGGTATTTCTACCGATATGGGCTCTGTTCTACCGAAATACCGAAATATAACGATTTTTCTACGATTTCACAGTATACATGGAAATTCTCCCGATTTTTCTACCGATTTTACACTTTTACGTTGGCAACCCTTTTCATTTATGTTTAATGTTACGGGGAAGCCCTCAATAGTATGGACCTAGTGCAGAATGTAGTTCATATATTTTGGGGAATACCCTTGACACCCTTGTGTCCTACAATTCGATGTTATAAGGGGCTTTCCGCTCGGGAATTTACCTGTCTAGTATATATAAACAGTAATTCGGTTTTATTTTTTCATTAATTTTCTTAACTTTGAAGAGTGAGTACCTAACCGAAAGAGTCCCTACAAAATCAGATAATTAAGCTAAAATGTCGTCTGACGAGGAGCCAAGCACAAGTGCGAGTGTAAGAAGAAAAAAATATCTCCAATATTATAGAAAAGAATGGGAAGAAGAATTTCCAGGTTGGCTGCAAGATAGTCGATTGAAACTCAAATGTTTCCATTGTTGTCTATTTTCATCTTTAATATTTTATCACTTCCCCATTCATCCGCTAACGTTGAACGCATATTTTCACATATTAATCTTTTAAAAACAAAGCAGCGAAATAGGCTGTCTACTGAATTAATCACTGGTCTATTACATTCAAAACGACTCTTTAATACAGCTAATTGTTACGATTTTGAAATTAATTCGAAGATGACCGCGGCTATGGCCAAAGAATATTGGTATAAAAAATAATTATGATTGTTACAAATTAGTCTGTAAGTTTTTTTTGAATAAATAAACGAATTTTATTGAATATTGTATTTTTTTTTGTCAAATACCGATTTTGGGTACAAATATACCGATTTTAGCTGGCAATTCTACCGATCTCACTCTATGACGTTCGAGACCACTGGAGACGACAACGATGTCAGCCGACAAAATCTGGACGATATTGGTATTTGACAAGATGTAACCAACAGCTTATTGTCATGCGATACCACAGTAGCTTTGAGTAGTCGCGTTGCACTAGCAAAAGCTTACATCGCCGTGTGATTCCAAAACTGCAATACGTTGGAGGTAATAATAGAGCAGCAGTGAACAACTGCACAGCTGTGTCGTTCACAGATATCGGCACGACAATCAATATTGTGGACGATACCGTTGTCACCTTAACTTGTCCTACAAATGGTTATGTTAGGACCCGAATACAGTAGAATTAATTGTTACTTATTTTCATTTTACAACACAATCTCCTCTAATCTTTATTAACTAGTCTATTTTGTACTTACTTCAAATACTCGTCTATAACCAGGAGTTTGGTATGTTCTCCGTAATTTGTGTTCAGGATACGAAAAGGTTCTTATGCCAAAAGTTTTGATAGCCTGATCTATATTTATTGTGTTTATTTTTCTCTTATCGCCCGTAATTTTTTCCCGTCTTTTGTCATTAAATTTCTTGTTAATTACTTTTTTGCCAGCACCGTGATGTGATTTATTAACGGGTGTACGCAAACTTTTATGATTGCGCATCTCCAAATCATTTGTTCCTTTAGTTGATTCAAATATTTTTTTATCGTAATTGTTTATCTTTTCTTGTTTTCTAGATGCGGGATAATTAGTGTAGGCTGATGCATGATGCAATGATGAAAATGATTTTTCACCATTGTAACCATCTGTATTACCATGTTTACTGAAATAGTTATCTTTATGATGATGTTTTTTAGCCAAGATCTGAATTAAATTTTCATCTATACCATTGTAAAATTCATCGCTGTAATTATCTCTTCGATTTATATAATCGAACATCTGATCTTCTTTATCACTCTGTACACTTTCATCTTCCAACTCAGCATCAGATTTATGTTTCAAATAATCCGTTAATTTTCTAAATTCAGCTTCAAGTTCATCAAATTCATGTTGTGTTTTTGATTTTAGTGCGGCTTCATAAATTTTTCTCATTTTAAAATTAAATACATGTTTTTCTTCGTCATTAAGTTCAATATTCCTTACTGCTCTTTCTAAATGGTCGAGAATTTCCAAGAATGAGTTTTCTTCTTCTATGTGATCTCTATACACATCATTGGCAGCCATTTTATCATCATAATCACTGCTTTTCGTTGGATCGTGCTCAACAATATTATCCTCCATGCTACTGTAATGATCATAATGTTCTGCTATGCCTTCATCACTGGCTCCAGTATTGTAGTGACTTTTGAACTCTTTCTCACGCTGCTCACTCGAAATCGCTCTGCGATATCCATAATTTCTGATATCATTTTTATGCATTTTAAAAAATCCACTTTCGATCTCTGGATATACTTCTTCATCTGAAATTTCATTTTCCTCTATCGATGTCTGGATGAAACTCGCGTTACCGAATCTGTGATATTAAAATTATTTACAATAATCGTTTGTTATGATAAAAGGTTCACTATTAAATTGTCTGTCACCAAAGCAGCGTTGCTGGGTTTGGGTTTGAAAGACATGGATACCGGTGGTATTAGAGGTATCTGAGACATTACAGCTTTGTTTCTGAGTGGGATCACGTGAACTTACAATGCCTCTTATATTGCATATTTATAGACAGAGGTGCCGATTTACCTACCAGTAGACGGCGTCCGTCATCGACTTGTTAAAAAACAAGTGCGTATCGGACCACGCACAATCAAAGTTTCCGTAGTTGGGATGAATTTATCCTAAGAACAAACTTAACATTGTAGTTGAAAAACATGTTCTCCCATACATTCCAACTGCAAATGTAAGTTTGTACGCACAATATTGAGAGATTTGCCATGATATTTTAAAACCATAGACTTCTTGTAGGTTTTCCGGTAATCTATAAGTATAGAACTATATTCGGTGTTTTTTTTTTTCAAAATTGTAGGCCCAGTAGTTTCGGAGATAAGAGGGGAAATAGTCAATTTTTATAAATTTTCTTAAATAACTATGAAAATTTTTAGTTTATAATTCACATATTATTTATGACTTTCACATTCACAGTATAAGCCCTTTAATTTGTTATGTTACACGGTACAATTCCCAAAAATGACACTCATTTTCAAAATTCATTTATTGCATACAATTATGTACCAAATAACTTAATCAGTCCATTGGATTCGGAACAAATTGACTGTGACAGACGGAAGGAAAAACACACGAGCGATCCTATAAGGGTTCCGTTTTTTCATTTACGGAATCCAAAAAATGGATAACTCACCTACGATGAAATTGCATTTCAACATCATTTTCTGGTTCATAAGAACCGTTGTTGGCGTCATGTATTTCAAATATTGGCAGCACCATCACCTCCGGTTTACCATCACAGATTCCGTTAGCGTCGTCACAAGGTTCCATCTCATGTGACTGGTCTATAACAAATAAATAATTAGTAAAGTATCATTAATTTCATTTTTGAAAGTTTTTTTGTTGCTTCACTGTTCTGCTACTTCCGGAAGCCGTAAAGAATTGCTTAACAAATTGCCCTAGTAGCGTCTCAAAAACTCACTTTCAATGTTACCGTGGGCGTCTTTTTCGCACAGACAGCCCGTGGAATCCCTGTAACCTTCAGGACAGCCACATTTTTCAGTGAAACCTGTGTCTGGTATCGGTGGGTCCGTGGTGTAGATTGGTTGTAAATGAACCGGTTCGTCCGAGACGTTGCAGACTAGTTGAATGCTCTGAAACAAAAAAAAATCTACATAGCTGAAATTCAGAAAAAAAAAATATAGGTAATGTATTAAATTTGTATGAGTGTTTTGAGAAAAAATAATGTTCGTATGTTTGTAATTTATTTGAAACTAACTGTTCCCCGCGATCCAGGATGAAAAGCAGCCTATACTCATGTACCAAATTTCATCCAAGTCCATTCAGCCGTTTTAGCGTCAAAGCGTAACAAACAAACGAACTCACTTTCTCATTAATTTATAATATTAGTTAGGATTTATTTGCCTTATGAAGGCACCATTCCATAGCTGACCGCAGGCGGCAATTGTAGGCGACGTGTCGCCGCGATGCGCTTGGATTCTACGTACAGGCAAACCTGGGTAAGTGAGAACTGGGTAAGCGAGAAAACTCTATAAATGAGAGTAATTGCCAGGTCCCGTCATTTTAACCCTCTTAAGCCTCTATAACTGAGAATCAGAAACTAAGATCGTTTTTTACTCGTGGACCTCTATAACTGAGACTGCTACTTGCCTACACCTCTATAAGCGACAGTCGAGCGTAATTTAACATCTGCGATTTATGACTCATTCCTAAATTTCGTGGAACTAACATTGTTTTTTTTCCTCTCAACCTTTTCCAACCAGCTTCAACCTCTATAAGAGAGAAAGGTCACTCCTGTACCTCTGTAAGCTAGAAACTCGAGTTAATGAGAACCTTCTTTAAGCGAACTCTCACTTATGCAGGTTCGACTGTATTTCTATGAAACCAACGTGTCGCTAGCTACGGAACGTATTTCCTGTAGGTAGTGCAGGTACTGGCCTGCAGTTGCTGTGTGTGGTCGGTTACGGAATTGTACCTACTAAGGTACAAAAAAAAAATTGGCTCAACAAATTTTGACCCAAATATTTTTTACGTTTAAAATAAGAACTGATGGACCCGGTTATGCAATCAATATATCTTTATCTTTTATCTTCATATACTTAAGCGGGGTTTACATTATAAAATGAGTATCGTGAAACAGTAGCCTAGGCTAACAGATACAACAATGTTATGTAAGTAAAGGAATCACGAACATGGAGTTGTTTTATTTAATCTCGCTTATCAGGTCAACATCATTTATTATGTTAAATATTTATTTTCATTAATCGACTTCCAAAAAGGAGGAGGTTATATATTCGTAGCGTATTTTTTTTTATGTGTGTCCGCCTTTTCTCCTTCAATTGTGGACCGAATTTGAAAATTCTTTGATTGAAAGGGCATGCTCTCAAAGTGGTCCCATATAAATTTTAATAACTTTACTTGGAGAGTTTTTGAGTTAGCTTCAATAATACACTGTGGATACTGTTGGGGATGTCGTGGCGCTGTAGCGCGTCCACAATATTTGCGGAGGCGCGCCACAAAAGAAAGACGCCATTATAAGAAAAAGAACGGCCTCCATAGCCAGCCGGCTACGCGCCACTACCAACGGTCTCCTGAGCGTATTCTCAGATCGGTGGGACTCCCCTCTGCTGCGCCACTGGGTAACAATCCATATCAGTTGATATTTTTAGTATTATATCCTTATTACTAATTATTTTGTTAATACTAACACTATGGACTCATGTCTGAAATAAAGAATTTTAATTTTGAATTTAATCGCTTTTCGAAAGTAAGTAAAACGTTCTTACGTTATAAATATGCTGTGATCCGCTACTCATAACTTGAGATCTCGCGTAGGCTGATATGCCACATCCAATGTGAGTTGCCTTACCGCGGATTAGTTTTAGATAACTTCTTGATCCCTTATCTGGAAGTCTGAGGAGGAACGTAAGAATTTTATAAACATGCACTACACTTTGTTCAAAATCACATGAAAGTTAACTTTTAGTCAAATATTGACGCGTTATAAGAGTTTATGGTGAGACGTGTTCCCCGTCACTAAAAAGCTTCCTGTCTCCTTTTCTTGAGTCATGTAAAAGGCGAGTAAATGTAGATGCGAACTTACATGCAACTCAAGCTGCTGCCACTAAATCTAAAATATAGTGGCAGCAGCTGTATTCTCAAAAAAGTTGGCAGAGGTGCGGCACACATATATTTTGCCATTTAACTAGAAATATATAGAAGTCAGAGAGAGTAGAAACAAATGAAACTGCTTAAAATGGGTTATGGAAGAACTCTAAAGTTATGTCTAAACATTGAGCGGCAATGGTTCGCGGCTGCCCTCGTGGCTTGCCGCGCTGTGTTTGGACGACTGCCGCGCGCGAACGCTTCTGTCTACCTGCCGCGCACAAACATTTTTAGGAAACATTCGTCACTAATTATGTCTGGACAAAATTCTGCGGACGTATTTAAGGCTAGGCAGGTTGATATTGCCAACTAAAGTGCGCTGCGTGTCTTGGCTAGAGCGCAGCAGAAATGTGTCCTGCAGACGCCGCGTGTTGCTGCCGCGCTCTTGCGCTCAATATTTAACCACAACTTTAAAAATATACTTATATAAATAATACTTTGACCAACCCTGGGATAGGAATCGGTGCTAAACAATCAACATTATATTTTTATCATTAAAAAAAATAATAAGCCCACTCACAATTCCAACACTGGGCATTTGTTGATGTCATTCGTGCTAATCAGTTTCTTGATTTCGTGCAAAGACTTGAATGCCTTATCTATTGAAGAGCTGATCTTGTCACTGTTCAGACCACGGTTTGTAGTGTTACCAGTCAAGTATTCCCAATTGGGGGCGTTGAAGTTGATCATTGTTATAATTTGGCTAGGATTTGAGAATTTATCTGTAAACATAAAAAATATATCAGGTCAGGGCGGCTGCTGCAGGTGCAGAAAACTTCGAACGGCGCAAATAACAATAACCTTATTGGTAGCTATATTTTTGAGCCGTTTGGGGTTGAAACACTAGGGCTGTGGACTCTGAGTGTTTATCGAATATTTCGGGACGTCGCCAAGCGGTTGGTCGACTCTTCAGGTGACCAAAAAGCTGGCCAATTCTTAGGCCAAAGAATCAGCATTGCCATCCAAAGTAGCAATGCTTCTTTGGGAACTTGGCACCCGCTGACAGAGATGTGGATGAATTTTTGGATGCCCAATGAGCTCTTCCCTTTATTTTTCTTTACTTACTTGTACATAATATATATAATAGTTAGTATATATAATCAAATATTATTGAAAAAAATATCTAAGAAAATACGTCTGGCCTTTATTCCCCAAAAGGGCGTACAATTTAAGTGTTCGGTACATCTACGTTTTGCCAGTTATCTTAAAGACCCATTAGGAATGCGAGCTTATTGCAATCAACCGGGCACAAATCCAGACTAAGTGAGAAACAACTGATGGAAAAACCCAAATTTTTTTTCCACATTGGAAATTCAAGCCAGGATCCAAGGATCAATGGTTGCACTTGCCACTAGACAGCCAAGACGATCGAAGGTCCAATAAATAATCTAATCTGGCTGGTTTGGACACCGCAGAGTAACCCCGAGGGTAATACCATGAGTTTGACCTTCATAAGTTGTTGATAACTTACCAGTAGCTCTGCAGTTGTCTTCCCTCAAACCGAGGCACTGATCAGCCAATACTTGTGCCAAAGTCGCCAGTTCACTATCCCAATGCTGAAATACACATATTATGTTATAACTACAGATTTAATTATTTTTCAAAGATAACTGTAAAATTGAGAACCTTTCATGCTTTGGAGAGTACAATAAAACTATGGAACCCTGTCTTATTAGGCCTTAAGGCCTAGACAAGCGACAATTGCTTTCAAAGTGTTTCGCATTCCTACGACGACTTTCAACAGGATTTACTTATGTATTTCGGTAGCTAAAGTCAATTCAATATATTAATGACTATTCCGTCACTTTGTCTCGGTCTTCTAGATTCCCTACAATTCCGGATGGTAGAAAATCTCCAATTGACGTCCTTTCAAAGCCTAAGTACTCTGGAGTCACTCAGCCTAAACATGGAATTACATTACATACTTTTGTTTCAAAAGAACCTTAGGATCTGGAATTTTCTGTAGGACTATCAAAAATATACCATTCTCATCATTCCATACGCTCGTGGTAAGGGTTGCTCATCTTTTCCGGTTTCCTCGCCAGTTGCTAACTTCATTCTTATACTGAAATATAAAATTAAAACAATTTTACAAATCTTAAATTACACCATATTGATAAGAAAAAGCATTAAGCCATCTATTTAACAATAAGGATGATGAATAAACATTGTTTTTTGTCTGTCAGGTAAATTATTAAAAAATATCGGAAACGCGTTTTTTCTTTTTTTACTTTGTTAAAAGATTACGGCGATACATTGAGTTAAAATGTGCCATGACGTCACAAATATGTAGATTTTATACATACTTGTGACGTAGCGTCCCCCACACCCCAAATCTAATGCGTTTTATCTAAGAATATTTTTTCATATGATAAAGCAAGAAATACGTGTCTAATATTTTTTTATTATCTGACTGATGGAATAAATATAATTTCTTTTTATTTGACCCAGGCATTATCCCAATTCGCTAATGTTTGTCATCATTTTCCTGCCCATAACTCAATTTATTTGGGGATGGCGCAATAGGACTTTTTGTCCCATACTTTTCTTCTATTCGTCATCACGGTAGTCACTTCTTTTCTACCCATATCATCTTTCACACAGTCCATCCATCGTTTCTTTGATATTCCCCTACTCTTATGCCACGGCTACATTGTCGCGAAAAAGCGAAGTACACTTCGCGCGCTCTCTGTTTACTGACTTTACTGTCGGGCGGTGAGCGAGAGAAAGCGCGCGAAGTGTACTTCACTTTATTGCGACAATGTAGCTGCAGCATTTTAGCCATCCACATTCATACTTAAAGCTTTCCTCATAAAATTTTCCTCTTTCCTCAATACCATAACAACCGATTTTCACACAACTTTTCAGTCACCGATGTCACTTTCAGACTCTCTCATATGAACTCATTTCTTATTTTATCCATTAGCGTAACACCACACTTCCCTCTTAGCATTATTAATTAAGGTTTATAATAGAAAAAATACTAACTTATTAACTCCTTCTAGTATTTGTTGCGCCATTTGCGGAGTTAGCGATACCTTCACGTAGTTTTTGCAAAGGTGGCCCATAATACGGTGCTGCAAATGAATCAAATAAATGTAAAGGTAGATAAATAAATTATGTGAACAAGAATAAAAAATATAGGTATGGATTTTGGTCAAATAAGACAGATTTGAAGGTAGAATTGAGACCATGTTTGGTCTCCACAATAAGAATAAAAGAACAATGTAACTTACTTGATCATAGTACTGACAAATAACATGGCTTCCTTCCATGCAGTTTTTCATTCTTGGACAGTAATTGGACACATACAAGGTGTTCTGGGACATTGAGTCGAGAACCAGCGAACATTTTGACAGCTTTAGTATGATTAGAATCAGGATAACCTGAAATACGTTGGAAATTAACGGTAAATTAAGGGTAAGGTCAGCCAATAATAGGGTTCTTTCTGCTTGCTGCGAAACGTAAAGCAGTATCATTCTATCTACTAATGCCAGGGCTACATTTAACGTCGAGTGGTGTGCGAGAGAGAGCGCGTGAAGTGTAGTTCACTTTATCGCGACAATGTAGCCGTAGCATAACAAGTGTGTTTTGCAATCACACGTTTAGCAATTTATCATTCGTCTAGCAAGAACAACGAACTCAAAAAATACCTTGAAATATTGCCCTAGCTCTGTTTAAAGAAGAATAACATTGCGAAGAATACTTACATTTAAAATCATTTTTGATAATCTCTTTTTGATAATCACTATAGTTTTAATAATTGGTTAGCCCAGCACTTGGCATTATCTTTGATTTCCTTGGTCGACGTGAACACCTTGGTTCATAGCAAATTCAGTAAAATGGTTGCTATTATTAAAAATATTTTGTCCACATGTCTATAATTTTCTATTTAAAATCGTTTTAGTTGTAAATTAATTCAATATTATTTTTAGTGTTATCATTAATACTTATTTTAATACATTTGAATTTGAATTTTATTTAATATTTCAATAAAACGTTGACTCTTATTCTAAAACGTTTCACTTCTAATTCGATGCTTGGCAGTTCCTTTGTATTTCCCGTTATATTTTTAATTTTTCTTTATCACTGTAACTCGGTTCACAACACGCTAATCGAACAATCTTTTGTTTTCCTAGCGGAAACCGATTTTGTTACTATTTTTTGCTTTAGTAATTAGGGCATGTTGTGTTTTTGAACACGTATTTTGTAACTTTTGTTATGCTTTTTTGAATAGCCGATTTGATGACTTGGGTTGCTTTATACAAAGTACTAAACATTATTCTTTATTTTTTAAATCTATCTCGCTTCAACCTTATCTTCTCTTTCTGTCCATTTCCTATGTTACTTGGTGTCGGCGCTACGCGTTTTCTTCTTCCAATCAACCGTCGCACTACCACATTCATAATTATCATTCCTCACACAATCCATCATTTTTTCTTTGACTTTCCCTCTCCATCTTTCATAAAAATTATATTCATCACACTTTTAGTTACATGCGTTTTATCTCTCCTCATTACATGGCAAAAATTATCCTCTTTCAGCTTTCAGTCACTGGCGCCACTTAAAAACACCCTGAAATTATACTAATTTCTTACTTTATTCATTCTCGTCACTCCACAAATTCATCTAAACATTCTCATCTACGCAGCTTTTTTTTACGAATCGCATCTCGTAGTTGACCTCTGAGATCATGACTACTTAACCGGGCTTTCCTGTGGGTGCCTTAAGCTACTACACTTAAAACCTCCAGCCAGGGGTTATTCAACTATGCTAATTAAAACTAGGTAAACGCTCGCTAAGGGCACGAACCTTGGCTTAGGGCGTCAACCGGAGGGAGGATATCAAGGATGGGACGGGCTGGATGAAAATTTTGATCATGATTATTAGTCGGGGAATTTAAAGCTACGTGCTCAGCTGCAACAATTGCTGGCACCTCGTTATCGAACAAGGGTCGGGGGGGAGTATCATTTACTCGGAGACGCGGTCGTGATCGCGGTCCTCGGCGGCGAGGTTGGAATGACGGGAGGCGTCTGTTTTTTGTAAACTGTGCTGGTTTTCCTACTGCTCTCCTGAAGGAGGGTAATGGGGTCGTCAGGGTCGGTCAGGATTCGCTTAGGGCGTTGAGTTCGATTGTATATCTCTGCTCTATCTGCATGCAATGTTTTTTCACACGGCTTCTTTCACGGCCTAGCCTCAACTTATGAGACACAATTTATAATCTATTACTTCTATGAGAGTCGTCTTGAAAGCCCGTATGTGGATCATGATGATTCTTACACACTGACTTATTAGTATTGCTTGTAAAAAAATTAGGAATATATTATAGGTACTTTTACGATGCTTGCAAATATATGAGCACTATGTATCCATCACATAATTATTTTTCTGTCATTACTTAATTTTTAATTCTTTTTACCTATCGTGGTGTAGTCAATCTTGTTCCAGGTGCATTGTCTTCACATATAATTATAAATTTAACTAGCTGCCCGGCCCGGCTTCGCACGGGTAGCATTAAGAACTTATCTACGGCGCACCTAACTACCCCACCTATCTACCCTGCCTACCTACCCTACCTACCTACCTACCTACCTACGCTCCTATCTACCCTACCTACCTACCCCTACCTACCTATCCTACCTACCCTACTTACCCTACCTACCCTACCTACCCTACCTACCCTACCTACCCTACCTACCCTACCCTACCTATCCTACCTACCTACCTACCCTACCTACCAACCAACGTACTTACCTACCATCTCCCGAGATATAAAAATTCATGCAAGCCTAGTACTTTGTGTTAGGATTTATAGCATACTATGATTAACAGATAATTGTGACTGTCAAATAATAACAGACAAATAATTAGCTGAATTATACGGTATTTCGTTCACTACAAAATAAATTTAATTAATTTTATAGCGTCAACAACACGTGGTTATGCTGTTAAAATGTAGCTTATATTACACGTTCGTAGATTTACCATAGCAGCGCCATCTATTGATTACTTACTCAACCCAGTCGAAAGGTATCGATATCTGTTAGAATCATTTGGAGTTAACAGATAATTGTGACTGTCAAATAATAACAGACAAATAATTAGCAATAAATTAAAATTGCGACTATAATTTGAGATTTAAACTATCCTATTTCTCAAGTTGGATCGAACTGCACATGGTGTGCGAATTTTATTATAATCGGTTAAGTGGTTTAGGAGTCCATTGAGGACAAACATTGTGACACGAGATTTATATATATTAAGATGTTTACGAAATATTGTAAAACATTTTAAAAGAGCAACGGTGAAGTTTCTTACCCATTCTTCTTCATTCGAAAACTACCTTTTGGAAGGGGCAACTACAATCAATTCCATTTTTTATAAATTTTAACGTTCTTAAGTGCCTTTTATGTGCCTAATTGAAATTAAATTCATTTGGCTTTGACTTCCTTTATTTAACTTTTATATTATTTGTTTAGCAGACAGTGAATCTGTTGTGTGGCATTGATATTAATAAGTATTGAGTTAACTTTTAAAACTTTCTGCTGCTTTTTCTTTACCTAATGATCATATTATTATTATCTTGTCTTGTCTTGTGTCGCTTCTTGTCTTATATACAGAACTATAATTGTTTTTCTTGGACTAACAAACAAAAATACAACGTACGAGGGTAATGAATGAAACAATTTAGAAAGTTAGTTTGTAGATATGTAGGTATGTTTTATTTTTAATACAAATGCTCAAAGAAAGCTTATATTTAATAGCTGCATTTATTTAACTTTAACTTAAAGCTACATAAATCTGTAAATCATATTTAAAATATAACTTAAAAACTTCTTAAAGCACTTTCCAGAATGGTAGCTGATTAAAGTATAAAGTTATTCTAAAATTAAAAATCTCAGTTGATTATTATTACATTAACTTTCTTAGCGTAGTCTATTATTATGTAAGTGTGTCTCTAATCCTTGCATTATCAAAATCCATGCAAAAATCTCGCTCTCTCGGGTATGTAGAAATTGTTAGCTGGCGATTTTGATCTTGATCTTGAGCTCTCTCGATTTTTTGTGTGCATCCGTCGTTGCGATCGCTCATTTCTGGACTGAAATTTAAATATACGTTAGTAAATTTTCCAAAACATTCGGTATTTTACCGAGACTATACAAAACATTGAAATAATACAAACAACGTGTAATGGAAAAGTTGTACAAATGGCGTGGAGAATGTTTAGAGTGAGTAGAGAGTTGCTACAAGAAAAATAAAAAATAAAACAAAGAATTTGTCGCGTAGTTTCGTATCTAAAGAATCTGAGAACGTCATGATGACGCCAAAGTTCTTAGCTGAATTCTGGGCCGCCTCGATTTAGATTGCCACCGACACGGGAGAAAAATAGGTGCCTAAACCTTACACCGCGATAAATGTATGGTGAAACTAACGTTACTAAGTTTAACTTTTAAGAGCGTTCATTCTAAAAGATGGCAACGTCGCAAAAAGCTGTCACATATTTACATGTTTTGATTAATTTGACAATTTAGTTAGGGATATTTCATATTTCCATACAGTAATATTGTCAAATTAATCAAAACGGAAATATTTGAAAGCTATTTGCAATGTCGCCCACTTTCAGAATGCACGCTCTTAATCCCATATTTTATTAATAAGGATGAATATTTAAAGGTTTCCGTTACACGTTTTATAATACTAAATTAAAACGTGGGAAAGAATAATGACAAATATAAAGTTTTTGAGATGCAGGTACTGTAGGTCAAGCTTTAATATTAACGTATAGTAAATTTAAACTTACGTCATTATTACTCCTGTTTTTCCGGCTACGGAGCTTTTTTCTAATATTATCTAGTTTTTCTTGGTAATATTTTCTTCTTTCAAGACTTAATTGGTCATTGTGTGTATTTAGACTTTTAACTCTCTTTCTATGTTTTCTCTCGGTTCTTTTTCTTTTCGCGCGATCTTTGGTTATCAAAGGGACATCAGGAGTGCCACGATTAGCTTTTATCCCTTTATATTTATAATTTCTAGGTGTGGTGTTTTCTTGTGTGTCTAGTGAATTATGCTCGAATTCCCTAAAGACACTTCTATCAGCCGAGTATTTAATATTACTTCTAGAAGTAGGTTCGTTTTCATCATACTTTTGATCTAAATCGTAGTTATGTTGATGATGAAAATTATCACTGAATTTATATTCGTGATCTAAATGATTTTCGCTGTACTTTTTATTTATGTTTTCGTTATATTTGAGATCTAAATCATCCATGTGTTTTTGATCTATGTCACCATACTGGTGATCAAAATTTTCCTTGTATTCGTGATCATAACTGCCCCCACTGGGGGGTTTCCTATCCCCATGTCTGAAAAAATCCATATTATTTCTATACTTTTTTTGGCCAAAACTATCTATGAATTTATTCTTCCATTTGTGACCCTGCATAGATGGATTATAATCTTTTACTCGTTCCATTCTCTGGTCAACCTTATAACGTGATCCTTGTTTAGGTTCTTCGGTGACTGTGACGTGGTTATCTTTTTCATTGTCGGGTTCAAACCTGTTACTAACTTTTGTTTCTCCAAAATCTATTTCAGGAGCTTCTATGTCAGCAGTACTTAGTAGAATTGGTTTTGGAAATTTTAAAAGTGCAGTTTTGCCCACGATTGAACCGTAAATTTTTCTAATTTTAGCATCAAATAATTCTTTTTCGCTGCCATCGAGTGCAATATGCTTCACTTCTTGCTCCAAAGTATCAAGAAGAGATAGTAGTTTGTTATCATTCTCATCTTTAATATCGACGGCCTTTTCATTATAGTAGCTGTTATTGTTTTGAGTTAAGTACTGGTTGAAATTTATGACTGTTTCTTCAGCGTTGTTTAAACCAGTATCAGTTACCACTGCTTCTGTCTGTGATTTCTCTTCTTTGGATGGTTTTAATTCTTCTTTTAGCTTGGTTTGTTCGTGATTGTCATTGAATATTTTATATCCAGGACGACTTTTAAGGTAATCATGTACTACTTTACTTAAATTAGAAAAATCTTTTCTTGGTGCAACATCTTTTTTAATAACTTTTGGCGTAGGCATACTTCTTCTTTTCGGTAGTTGGAATTGGGCAACTCTTGTGAATATACTAGCTTTCTGAAAGGAGTGGTATTCAAAATTAATCAGTGATAATAGTTGTACACAATTCACATTTGTGTAGTAATGGTTTTCATAATCTACATTTTTGTAAAAATCTGGGATAGGTATTAAATCCATCTGCAAAGTTAGTCTGATGATAATCGCTACACGTTTTGATTAATCTAAATAACATAACATCACGCCTGTATTCCGCAAAGGGTTGGGTAGAGGTGTACCTTTAGTTAAGTCCCATAATTAATAGGGACGAGCCTATGCCATCATCCGGCCACAAATCCCGACTATGGGCTGCTACTTAGAAATTCTAGATGAATAACAATTTACCTGATCTGGGAATTGAACCCGAGACCTTATACTCAGCAGTAGCACTTGCGACGACTAGACTACTTGTTCTTATATAAAATCAAAGGCCCTTCAAACCTTCGTCTTTGAACGGTGTATCGGTGGCAGTTTCGGTAGCGGTCGATTTCTCCTGTCTTTAGGAGGAGCTGGTCTTGATTTCTCATATTCCTTTAGTGGTGAAGTGTACTCGACTATTGCTGGAGGTAGTGGTGGTGGTGGTATTCGAGGCAGTGGGGGCGGTGGGGGAAGCGGGGGTGGCGGGGGAGGCGAGGGCGGCGGTGGCGGCGGGGGTGGGGGTCGAGGGCGTGGAGGGCGCCGGACTGGAGACACAGGCAGTAGTGCTGGAGACTTCCGAGGCGGTGGAGGCGGTGGTTTAGAATCCTGACCCATACGGAATACTGGAGCTGCTTGCTTTTCTCTGTGAAGACTAGAAAAATTACAGAGGTGGTCATCTAATGCAAGTAAAAAAAAGAAGATGAACGATGTTCTCGACATAACGGAAATTGACGTGGAGGGAATGATTCTTTTCTAGGTCAATGTTGACCATTGAGTGATGCAGAGACAGTGGCGATGGTAAGTGCAATTTCAAAAATGATAAATTTATACCACATCAATTATAAATATTTTGTTATAATATATATATACTTACTTTTTGTACGATGGTGCTTGTGATTGCACTAAAGACGGATTCCGTGCACGTAGCCGTAAAACATCCTACGAAAAGAGGAGGAAAAAAAAAGTTACAGATTGTCTAAGAATTAAAATTTGCGCACTCTTCCATCCATTGCGGGTGCGCACACAAAACATTGTAAGGTACATAGTTGTAACCACATCACACAGACAAAAAGGTGGCAGTCAAGAAAATGTAACAAAGATAATTACTTAATTGCTTATTACCCAAATTGAGGATCTGTTCAAAACTGTATCCTAACAGAAGTTCCCTTTCCCACACACACACACAGACACACACACACACAGACAACACACTTGCATGCTAATTTCTTATATCTCACAACTATTTCTAAAGTGATATGAAAATAATTTAAAAAAAATGAGTTTTAATATAAAATGAGGGTTCTGAAATAACGTTCACTAGGAGGCAGCACTGAGTCGTCAGGTCCGGGCACCTGTTAAAAGTGTCAAAGCCTACCTTTTTATTTAGTCGTGACAGACTGAATGAATTAAACGAATGATGAACGACATCATACATTTTATATTCATTGTCGAAATGAAAGACCTCTTGTCAAGTGGCACCAACTGGTGGCGTGAATTTTGGTTGAAAACCTTCATTGTCTGTAGCACAACAAAAATGTGAAATCTTGATAAGGGGGCCTGGTGACCTGACTAACAGGTTTTGAAAAAGCTTTTTTGAGGCACCAGTCTCCCACAAATCAATACGTATTAGACATTAAAGTCCAGCAATCCACACTGGGCCCGTGTGGTGAATTATGGCCCACTCCCTCTCACAGGGAGGAGGCCTGTGTCCCAGTGTGGGAACATTATAGGCTGATATGTATGCTATGTATTCATAAAAGTCGCTTTTCTTGTCAGTCTATGTGACCGCGTTGTTCTCCTAAACTACGCAACAGATTTTGATGCAGTTTTCACTTAGAGAATTTGTTCCGGAAGATTTATGTACATTAATATTCAACAGTCTAGTTTATTCTTTGTCAGTCGTTATGGGTCGTCAGGAACCCGAAAGTCTGACAACCAGTCTTACCAAGGGGTATCGTATTACCCAGTGACTGGGTTTTGGAGGTCAGATAGGCAGTAGCTCCATGTAAAATACTGGTATTCAGCTGCATCCGGTTAGGCTACCAACATATTTGGGAAATGGCTAGGCTGATGATGATTGATATTCAACTTACATATAATAAATAAATCTCAATGTTTTGTCAAATGCCAGCAACAATGTAGCAGGTTATTTATAAAATTATGTTTGTAGACTAGTGACCATTTCTGTGATTTGTGGTGACGAAGTAAAGGATTATTATTATTATTATTGTGGCGACATCTACATCGCCACATGTGAACTACGCATCAAAGATATCACACAAAATCCTGAATCGCGCAATTAGAGTTTACCGCGCGAACGACATAAAATATATAGCTTTCCGACATCAATCGTGGGCCAATTGCCAGCCAAAAACGACACCCGACTGATCAGAGGAGTGAACATTGCACCTTTTTCCTCGTACCTCTAAATTGGTGACCCCGACGTGATCATGCCTCTAAATAATCATTAGTTCTTCAGTCAACGGCTAAATAATAGACTTGAGGCCAGTGTCCAAAAATTTCTTTTTTGACGTAATTAAAAGATTACGGCGATACATTGAGTTAAAATTTGGCATGAAGTCACGCCTTGCTAGATTTTGTACTGTGTTGTGACGTAGCGAGCCCCCACTCCCCAACTTTAATGCGTGTTCTCCAACTCATTTTTGATTAAAGCAAAAAATACGTGTCTAATTTTTTTTTATTATCTGTAAGACGGACTAAATAGAATTTCTTTTTTTTTTACCTAGATAACTACCGTATTGTGAAATTGGCGCAATTATTGTCACTATGATTGACATACTGATAATAGAAATAATAAAAACAATTAGAGGAGTTCTCAACCGATACGCTATGAATCTATCCTATTTCATTCATATGTATCATCTCTCACATAATCCATCGATCTTTTCCTTGGTTTCCATTCATCAAAATTATATGCATCAGTCTTCTTGTCACTCGCAAGTACTACTCATCATCTTCCTCTCCTTGTCCTATGTTACTTGGGTTCAGCGCAACTTCTTTTTCTTCCATCCTTCCCTGTCAACCGTCACACTATCATTCACTCCCTTCTCTTTCATATCATTCCTCACACGCTACACCTACTACTTATTCAATAAAAGTCACCTCTCCCTCTTTTGCATGCTCGAAGTCAAACATCTCCGCCGATGATCGTGCACGATCGTATTTGAATCTGCCTTGTCTTTCGATGATGTTACTCGTATTGTCGATTCTGAAAACAGAATGAAAAAAAGGTGTTAATATTTTGTAGAGTATGCCCTGATATTGTCTGAAAAAGACTATGGTCTTTTTCAGACAATATCTTCTGCTGCAACCGGTTAGACTGGAAGCCGAAGTAGGCAAATGATGATCTTCTTCTTCTGCAAGATTCAGTAGAGTTGAATGAAAGGTGTCAAGGAAAATTAGACTAAGTAGTTGAATTCTTAATTAAAGTAGATGGTAAGACTTTAAAAATAATTAAAATAGGCCCATACCTTTGCAAAATAAAATTCTTTAGAGGGTCTTTTATATCTTCAGCGATTTGGTACAATTTATCAGGCGGTGCATCTTCCATCGCAAATATGGGCAGCAATACTAGCGTAGGATCACAATTATTCCCGGACGGTTCACTTACAGTACACGTAGGTTCTTGGCCAGAACCTGAAAAAAACATTACATCAACTAACTTGAATCTAGTAGTCAAGCAAGCTAGACTGCTGAGTCTAGGGTCCTCGGTTCAATCTTCAGATAAGTCAAAGTGTTATTAAGTTTTTCTACTCGAAATTTCTCAATTTATAGCCGTCCTGAATTTGTGTCCGGTTGATGACAATAGGCTAGCCGCCTATTACATGGGACTTACACATAACTGGCGATATGCTGGTGTGCCCTTTTATAAACAGACGTAATGTTATTATTATCTCCTTGACTTAAACTCTAACCTTTTCCTTCATTTGAGGTCGGCGAAGTGTAATATGTCACCTTTTTTCATACATTTCGATTCTTCTTTATTAGCCGTCATCTTAGTGCTCATACATATTAACGGGACGCGGCAACGCAGAGGCAACAGCAGCCGTCGACACACGTCGGCAGCCGCCGTCGACACGTCGGCGGCTGCCGTTGCCTCTGCGTTGACGCTTGCCTATCGTGTATATGAGCACTTGGTAGTAACGGCAACCACATTAAAAAACCAGCCAGGTGAGTGTCGGACCACACAGAATGAAGGGTTCCTCAATTGAGATGAATTTATACCGAGATAAAACTTTACTTAGTAGTTGAGAAACATTTCTCTCTTTTATATTGAACTAAGAATTAGCACGGATATTTCGATGTTTTGATATATCGCCATTGTTTCCATGTGAAGCAGGGTCGAGCCGCTAGTAAAGCTATGTAATAAAAAATAAACTCACGTGGTGGGGTCTTTACCTCGTTGCAGAGGCAGTCAGCGTCTTCCACGGACCCAGGAGGGCAGCCGCACTTAGAGCTGAAACCCTGGCCGGGTTTTGGAGATTCCGTTTCGTAGGAGTTTGTCCCCTTTCGAGCTTCAGCCGAAAAGTTACATACGACTAGAATAGACTGCAAAAAAGATTTTCTGTCTCAAACATAATCCCAAAAATTATAAAACTAATCAAAAGTTTCTTTTTATTTCATTGTTGGGTGATAAATAAACCGTCAGCCCATCTGATGGTTAATGTTCACCACGGCCTATGGTATAGCAGGTTCGTTGCTATCTCAGTAAAACTACATTACACAGTTACACTGGTACCCTTAAAACCGGAACGCAGCAACGCTGTTTGGCGGCAGAAATAGCCACAATATGTTTCTGCCTTCACCAATAGAGCTGGTACTATCCACTATGAACAGTGCTTATAGGTCAACTGCACAGCAACATACAGGTACCTAGTATAACAGATTTTTGTAAAGTAACTCCTCCGGGGAAGTGCAACTTCTATACTTATCATATTTCGAAAGGTGATGAGGTGTGGCGGTTCAGGTGATTGCAGAATAGTACTGAATCAAACTTCACTTACATTGAAGATCCCCTGCCGCGTATTCTCGTAAAAAACGTATTCGGAATTCGCGGAAATGCCGCATCCCATATGCGTGGCAGGACCATGGATCATTTCTAGGTATACCTTACCCATATTATTCAGGTGTGTTCTGGGGATGAAGATAAAAACTGAAGTTATTTATTACATCCATAATTTAAAGTTTACCATCTAATGGACCTACCATACGCTCAAGCTTCACCACAGTTTTGCCTACGCAGCAGGCCGGTTTGTACACGAAATACCGTGCGTGTGGTTGTAAAACTCGCCGATTCTTACACGGTGATCCGTGTACACACCGGCCTGCGCAGGCAAAACTGTAGTGAAGCTTGTGCGTGTGGAAGGCCCATGAAGGGAGAGTAGTGAACTCTAACGAATATAATAGAATAGGTACTCTATATCGTGTTCACCATATTTTCTGATATAAATGTATAAATACAAAGGTTGACACAATTGGCGGTCATATCTTTTAAAGGCCACCTTAATTAATTTCACTTAATGTCGAGAATTTTTAAGCAGCTTATTTTATCAACATTATTCATGATTACTTTCAAGAGATCGAATATTGCCATGTTGATGTTTTTATTTTTTCGAAATCCCTTTTGTTCTTCACATAAAATGTCATTTTTAGCTATAAAAGTGTAAAAAGATTCATAGATGATTTTTTCAAAGATCTTAGAGAGTACTGAAATAAGAGCTATAGGTCTATAGTTTGCCATGTCATCCTTGTCATTCTTTTTGTGCAATGGCTTAATAATGATCACAGTCTTTAATTCATCAGGGAATATACCTGAGCTTATACACACATTTATTATATGACTTAATGGTTTTGCGATAATATCAGAGACAAATTTGACTACAACGGTTGAAATGCCATCGAATCCGAAACTTTTTTATTTTTAAGTTTTGTATCACTCGTGTAATATCTTGGGGGCCTAGAAATAAACTAGTTTGTGGTTCCTTATCCAAGCGAAGTTTAGTGGAATAGTATTTACACAGAGCACGGAATCGGCGCACCGGCACAGATTAATACCGATGGGACACTCCGCAAAAGCGTTTAAATAAAAAGCGACTCTTGCTACGACACAATAAAGTGCAATTAGGTCGCACGGCGCTAATCACCTAAGAACAGTTATATAACCTAGAAGTTGCCTCTCTTTCTATCGCGTAACTCTTAGATCTTCTGATTACGTTACACTCACTGAATTTTTCCAGCAAGACGGGCCTGCCGCGTACTTGTAGCTTCATACCTAGTCCGGAGTGTCCCATCTCTATTCATCTGTGGCACCAGCAGCTACTAAAGTAGAGACGTATCTACTAATAAAATTCGTGGTGCCGAAAGTAAGTGCAAAATGGACCGCCATCAAAGCCGTCAGTTTCTATACGTCACACACACACACACACACAAACACGACACCCTTTTTATGGAAAGTGTTGGCAACGCCGCCTCTAGCAGCGGCCGATGAGTTGTCTCTGTCGAACCACCGGGGTGGTTTTAGTAAAGTACCTGCCTACTTATCATAATCAATACGAATTATAAAACAAAGTCCCCCCCCGCCACGTCTGTCTGTCTGAACGCGATAAACTCAAAAACTACCGAACGGATTTTCATACGGTTTTCACCAATGGACGGAATGATGCATGAGGAAGGTTTAGGTGTAAATTGGCTGAAGTATGACGATGATTGTTGAAGATGTCGAGCCGACTGGAAGCTTTACTGGCGTGCGCCGCCTAAACCAATAGAGTTATTTAAAAACAATGTATTATGGAATTATTCCTCCCATGGGATATTTTATTTTCCGACATCCATGCGGGTGATGCCACGGTTAAAAGCTAGTGATAAATATTTTTTCAACTTACGCGGTCCAATCGGGGTAAACTTTAACCATGTCCTCTGTAACTGAAGACTTCTGCGCGTACCAAGACCTCAGCGAGCTAGTGATGGCATGCACAAGAGTAGCAGCCGTCACTCTTGTTGGACTCTTTTCTTTTTTTTTACTCAGCATTTGCCAATCCGGGAACGAAAAACGGACTAGGCCAAGCAATTGACTGGGGTTCGGGAATCTTTCTGGAAAAGATAGT
The DNA here is from genome assembly GCA_916610215.1 of Omphaloscelis lunosa. NCBI lineage: Eukaryota > Metazoa > Arthropoda > Insecta > Lepidoptera > Noctuidae > Omphaloscelis > Omphaloscelis lunosa. The sequence goes on along the minus strand of OU744266.1, from coordinate 3,168,911 downwards.
AACTATGTTTTATTGCAAAATTGCACGTATAACCACAGATTAGTGACAGATGGGGCACTCTGCTAAATTATTTAAATAAAAAGCCACTCTTGCTACCATACAATAAAGTGCAATTTAGGTCGCTCAGCGCTAATTATCTACAGTTATATTCACCTAGAAGTAGCCTCTCTTTCTTTCGCGTAACTCTTATATCTTCTGACTACGTTATGCGACGCCCACTGAATTGAACAAGTCGAGCTCGCCGCGTACCTACTTGTAGCTTCATATCTAAAATGCGGAGTGACCCATCTCCATTCATCTGTGGTATGACACAGCTTTTTATGCATTATGTGTCTAAGGCACAATAAGGCCTATATTGTTCCCACTGCTATGTCATACGCATTTTTTATATGAGAGGGAGTGGGCTGTAATCCAACATGCAAAGTGCAGGTTAGAGTGAGGCCTCATTAGTGCATTGCGTTGCGTTGTCGAAGCATCAACGCTGCGTTGTTTTACTTTTTTTTTGTGACATACCGCATTATGCGTTGCGTGTCGTCAAACGAGAGACGAAGCGGGAGGAGAGGGATGTGTTGTGCTGCCGGAGCTTCGGTGCGACGACGGAGAGTTTCACTGCTAGAGGGGCAAACTAGACGTTGCGATTTGCGACGTGGTGCGTCGTTGCAACTCGCAACGCAGTTGTGACATACAATACGTAGATCCGTTGCGACGACGTAACGCAACGCACTAATGAGGCCTCACTCTTGGTGAATGTCACTTGCCAGTTTCATCGTGATGTCTTCGTTCACCGGTTTCAGAGTAGTTGTGATTAAATTAATAGCATAAAGTGCATGACTGCTTGGGTTCAAGGCACATTTTCAAACAAGACTCGGGATCAAACGCAGTTATCTTGTTTATTTGGACTACAGTCAAGTACTCTTGAATGCCGTCAAAGAGTTTTTAGTTGATGTTGATATACAAGGGTCTGAGTACCAGTACACAGTACCCTTCAAGAGTGATTGAATTTAGGTAATTTTTTCCTTCTTCTTTTTTGTAAAATGGCACTTAACATCACGCTTCACGCATTAAGACGCAGATATATGACCTTGAGTGGTTAGCTTGCGTGTTCTGTACTGAGCTCAAGCGACGAATCGTACGTCCAGCCAGTAATAGGACTCGCCCATCAAGGAGCGCTGTCCCCAATTAAACGCATTATTGATTTATTATACATAAAACAAAAGGTATTATAATAAAACTCGTATACTACAAGATCAATAATTAAATTATCTTTAAAACGGTGAAGGTTTTAGAAAAAAACACTTGAAAGATTTTGCGCGATTCTCAGTTTTTTATCCGCGTTAGACCTTACTTTACAAATTAATTTCATTATGTAATATAAACATAATCCAAAATATGTCTATATGCAAATATTAATAAAATGCTCTTATTTAACATATATTTTTCCAAATCATTAACACTACCCGTTTAGACGTCATCTTCAGTATAAAATCATGTCGCCTTAAGCTGCGGCTAAATTTGAGCGACCACAACGCGGGAGGCGGGAAGCGAAGCGGGAGCGTCTACCGCGCGGTTGGCGCTGCTCGTATTATATGACGCCTTGCACACCTACGCGTCCGTAACGCGGGAACACCGCGTCGGCAAAGCGGGAGTGAGCGGGAAGCACGCCTCTTGTGGTCAGACGTGTGTACAGATCGTTACATTATTACGGACGTCTCATTATATAAACTCCACGATGACAGACGATAATAATATAGAGATGTTTATCGAAAAAGTCAGAGAACATACTCCTCCAAACGATATGAAAAATCCTGGATATAAAAATATACGTAAAAACGATAAAATATGGAACTCAATCGGTCCGTTCCGCAAGGGCAAGCAATAAAAGGTCTTCTTCATCAGAATCTGATGTTAAATTTGAGACTGACATAACACAACAATTTAGGTGCTACACTAAACTATAAACGTGTGGCTGTGACTATTCACTAAACATAATGAAGTTCGCTGGTCGCGCTGTGGTCGCGCAGGTGTGCACGATAATTTCCGCGTAACGCTTCCGTATCGCTTCCGCGTCCCGCGTTGTAGTCGCTCAGGTTTGGCCGAAGCTTTACGTAGTGATAGCCTAGTGGTGTGACCGTCGGACTACCAAGTCATAGGTCTCGAGTTCGAACCGAAGGCACGCATTTCAATTATCATTTGCTTCAAAAACGGTGAAGAAAATCATCGTGAGGAAACCGGCATGCCTGAGAGATATTTCTCGACGGCATGTGACGCCAAGTCAGAGGCCCATGGGCGGCTTTAAAACTCTGACACCAGGATAGTCACAAACCGCACGAAAATAAGAACATCACGCTTATATTCCCCCACGGAGTAGGCAGAAATGTAACAAATATTTTACAGTATATTATGTACTTACTCGTTGCTCTGCACATGTCGTGTTTTAGGACACACGTATTGGCTAGCACTTGCGCGAAGGTCGCCAATTCACTGTCCCATTTCTGCAAATAGTTACACAAAATCTATACTATATACTAATACTAGGTACTCGTTGGTCTAGTGGTCGCCAGCGTTACTGCTGAGTATGAGGTCCTGGGTTCGATTCCCGGGTCGGGCAAAGTGTTATTGAGTTTTTCCATCTGGAATTTCTCAGTAGCAGCCCGGAGTCTAGATTTGTGCCCGGTTGATGGCAATAGGCTCGCCCCCTATTACATGAGACTTAAATATAACTGGCGAAATGTGGTTGTACACCTCTGTCTAACCCTTCGGGGATTACAGGCATGATGTTTTGTATGTGTTTGTAATATACTAATAAACTAATACTAAAAGTATTATATAGAGGTAAAATTTGTTTGATTGTATGTAGGGGGGTAATCTCTGGAATTACCAGTCCAATAGCCCAATTCTTGAGGAAGGTTATAGGCGTGGATGAAGTCGCGGGTAGAAGCTAATAGGTTATAACTTCGTTGTTTAGCCCGCGCTATTTATTATTTTGTTTTCGCTTCTTTTGATTTTTGAAGTGAAAACTTCTTTAGCGGCGTTGTGTACTTTTTTGTAATGGGTAAAAAATGTTAAACTCGCGTCAGGACACGTGACCTGATCGAAAATTCGTAAGACGGTTAAAAAGACATCAACGCGTTGACTACCGCGGTGCCGATTTTTTTTCAAGTTTTCACTTCTGTCGGCACTCCCGGAGTGCCACTGTTTTTTTTTTTTTTGTTCAGCTCCTAAGGGCGCTGTGCCTAGACGTGTCCGTAGCCTTCCTCAATAATTGAGCTATCAAATGCAAAAAGACTTTTTCAAATCCAACTGGTAGTTCCAGAGATTAGTGCGTTCGAACAAAAAAACAAACTCTTCAGCTTTATTATTATCAATAAGTATTATTATGTCTTCGAGCCCAACATATAGGTATGTATAAACGATTCTAAACTATGTAATTTTACGCTACGTAATGGGTAGATTTTTAAACATAACATCTAATGGTGCCTTTTTTTTTGGGTGGGAAATTATCAAATAAGTTTCAGACTCTTACTGACTAAAACAGTGAGTTTTCGAGTTCCTTCAGTTGCCATGTTGCCGGGGGCCACGGTATCCTTTTCGGATTTCCCCGCAGCCTCGGCCGGCATTGGCCCTATTGGACCCCGTCAGTAATGGTGGCCTTCACATCACTATTCGGTATACGCGTTTATTACTGTGTTTTGTTCGGCTATGTAGTGTAGAAGACCGATTAACTAGAACACACCGTCCCCACATCGTCATGAACAGCAAATATTCGGAACATTCAAGAATATTTTTGCTAATCTGAACGCAAAGGGACGTGTTGACGGGAGCCACGACTTATTATCATGTTATGCGTTCATAAAACACCGCACTCTACTGAGCAAGCCAAGCCTGAGTAAACGAACGTATATTGGTAATTTGGTACATTCGTAATCCTTTGATATGTAACCGAAAACCGACAAACGCATACGAGTATTAGTGTATTCGTGAAAAATAGGTGAAATAGAGTTACTTCACATCGTCGTATTTGGGCAAATAAGATGACTACGCGAACGATGTGAAGATAGATACGAAATAGCGATGTGAAGTGCCACCATAACACCGCGGATGTCAGAACACGCAACTTTTCAAGAATGAAAAAACAACCGTTTAATTTCTGTATAACACTGATACAAGTGTGTACAGAAGTAAGTATCATAAATTATCTACTGTTTCTATCACCAAGTACAGTAAACCAAAATTCAGCCATATTTGAGTATTGTGTAAAAGTGGACGACCTATTATTGGAAAATTCAAATAACACTTTGCCCGACCTGGGAATTGAACTTCATCAGCACCACGAGACCTACGAGGCAGCCGCGGCACAGTATAAATAAGTACCTAACGACGCGCTCCGAAATCTCTCGGAAGGTTTATCTTCCGACGCGGCCGTAGGTAATGAATTCAAGGTCACTGCCGAGATATAATACTGTTACTTATTTATACTGTGATTGAGGTATTTATGCCATACAAGGGGTAACAAGATTCCCTAAGCCAAAATCTACTCATTCTGTACCTACATCTAAGTAACATTGATAACAGAAATTGATATTAAGAGAAAAAATAATACCCGTCAAACGACGAAGAAAAATACTGCGCTGAGTCAATGTTCCAAAAATGGTAAAATAAAAACATACCAATCGAAATATTCCGTATCCTCTAGGCAACTTCTCGCCATCCTTCCCAATTTCGTTGCCGTTGGCTATTTTACTCCTTATCCTGAAATATAAAACATTGTTACATTGATATAGTAACGACAAAGACGGGAAATTAAAATTACACAAAGAGTGTTCGTTAAATACTTTATTTGTCCCCTTGGTAAATAATCTATTATCCGTTTGTCTAAACTAATCTTATAAAGAGAAAAGATTAGATTTTTTATATGTTTGTTTGTAATGAATAAACTCAAAAACCACTGGACCGATTTTAAAGATTCTTTCAACAGTTGAATACTATATTATCACAGAGTAACGTAGACTATAATTTATAAAGATATCACGCGGGTGAAGCGGCTAGCGGAAGCTAGTTGAATACAAAGTGTTAGCCTGAAAGTGAGTAAATTTTTACGAAATTATATTATGAAGTCAGAGGAAATGTATTTTTATAAAATAGTATCTACAGCCATGTTTATTACGCTGCAGCGTAATAAACATGGCTGTAGATACTATTTTTTTATTCTCATTCTTTACTATTCGCATGACAGCGCGCTGTCATGCGAATAGTAAAGAATGAGAGTGGTAATTTGAATATACGGACAATATATAACGAAAAATAACTAACTACGTTTCTGCTCTCCAATACCTAGTCAATAAATGTGAAACAATTGTAATTATGAATGCTCAATCTTGACATACTTTTTTGAAGTGAAAACTTTTTTAGGCGCGTTGATTTTAGAACCGTTGATTTTAGAACCATTGATTTCGCAACACCGTGACGACACCTTATTTTTGTAACCGCGATTGTGTTTTTTATTTATATTATTTTACGGATCAATTTTCAATGCAAGTACTTTTACTTTAAAAGTTTCGGAAGTATTATTTTTGTTTTTGTAAACGCGATTGTGCTTTTTATTTAGATAAGGTTACGGACCAATGTTCTATGCAAGTATTTTCCTTCCACCAAGGCGATCTTGTTTCAACTTTTCACTTCTGTCGGCACTCCCAGAGTGGTGTTATCTTTACACCTAGTTTTATGTGCATGCTGTGGTCTCCAGTAATTGAAGAAGCACTCGTAAAAGAACTATTTTTAATATTCTGATTTATATTGTGTATGTGAATCCTTTGTAGGAGTTCCTAAATAAATAAATAAATTGAAAGTGCTGTAATGTATTAAATCTGTTTGTCTGATCTTACATCAGAAAAATAATTAAGAAAAATATCTCAGTAAAGCTACGGTTTTCCTTGAAAAGCGGTGGCCGCCATATAGCGTCCGCAATTTACCGGCGAAAGACATCACTGAAACGTTATTTATGAAAGTAAGTTGGTGTGTTTTCCTAGAGAGTGTTTTTTGTCTCCGTAAAGCTACGATTTCCTAGAAGAGCGGTGGCCGTCATATAATAACGGCCGTCATGAAAATCTGTAATTTTCACCAGTATTTGACATTAAGGTGTCAAAAACGCTCAGTATTTGGACAGCCGTTATTGTGTGACCGTTCACCGCTTTCTTAGGAAACGAAATCTTAAAGGCAAACTCCGCTGCCATTAATTTCATGGAAGCCGTTACTGCAGCCGTTATGTAGCGGCCGCCGCTCTTATAGAAAACCGTAGCTTAGGACATAAACTGCCAAGAGGGGTTTTATGTTTTAATTAGGTGTTGCCCGCAGCTTCGACCGCGTGGATGTCGGAAAATATCCCAAGGGAACGTACCTACTACCGGGATAAAAAGTACGCTAAGTGTTAATCTGCAGGGTTATTGGTTATACGTTGGCAGTCCGTTAAGGGGATGTAGGAGAAGTCATTTGCAACCAAATGACGCCGATTGACTCCTATGTAAATAAAATGATGATGTGGATATATTTAGTAACCTGTTCCGCTTAGCTATTTCTAAAGAGTCTTAAAAAGACCCTGGAAGAAATCGAATCGAAGCGCAGACGCGCTTGGTGCTTGGTGTGGCAACACGCCGTGTTCGAGTTCGCGACAAGTTAATCGTCGTAATCACTTGACGTTAGCAAATTCAGAAATTCTACGGGGTTATGTGTGGCATCATCATGCTTCACAACAATGTTAACCAATGGAGGTGTAATTTCCCTTTCGAAGTTTTCCTTTTTTAGCATTCGTATTAGTATTTAAAGATGTAAAAAAAAAAACAATAAAAAAATACAATCGTTGATGTAAAAAAAAGAATCACAAAATATACCAATAGTTAGGAATCGACCTTCCGACCACTGGTTTGCATAGAAATCGTCCGACCGCTTAGTTATTTGCTGTTGTTAAAACTAGCTAAAATAGTCGATCTTATATTTCATAATTGACTGCGTAGCTCCATAAAGGTATAGCCTGATGATAAGCATTTAAAACGTTAAATCGGTAACTATCTACAATATCCTAACGTTTTGGAGCGTCTTTTTACAATTTGCGGAGAAGAATACGAATCTCATGCTCATCCCCATCAAATAGCGTGAGAGTTTATACCCTACAGTTTGACAAGACGTAAAGGGAATATCTATGCAACATTTTAACAGAATCTGTCCAGTAGGTTTTTCGTGATGCTGGAATATACATATAGACAAACAGACAAAAATTCTAAAAACTATATTTTTGGCATCAAAATCGATCCCAGACCTCGTAACAATTACTTTTTTGCAAAAATATTCAATATACAGTTTTGAGTTCGCTGGGATTTTTTTTTTTTTTATAAAAAAATAAAATTGAAATCCTCACAACAAGCCCTTTCGTATCATATGTCACACGGTACAGTGTGCAAAACTTTTTTTTAAATTTTCCTGTTTGCCCCAGAAAAGTGGTCACTTTTCCCATATTCAAAATTAATTAATTTACGTTACACGCCCGTGTTGGGGTCACAAAAATTAATATGTGTACCAAATTACAAATGTCCAGTAGATTCGGAGCAGATTGGCTGTGACAGACGGACAGACAGACAGACAGCCAACTTTCGTTTTTTCTTTTGCGGTACGGAACCCGAAAAATTAGTAATTTACTTACCTACGTTGAGTGAGAGTCACTCAGCTAAATGATAACAGCCGCACGGGTCGCTCGAAGGCTAAGCTACGCTTGCCGCAGTCGGTTCGTAGATGGGTGATCCATTGCATATCGAGACCCCTCCGTGCCTAGGAAAGCATGTGAAGTCGTCGGTCCCGGCTGTCATTTGTGGATCTTTGACAGTCGTTACGGGTAGTCAGAAGCCTAAAAGTCTGACAGCCAGACTTACCAAGGAGTATAGTGTTACCCAGTAACTGGGTTGTGGAGTTCAGTTAGTCAGTCGCTCCATGTAAAATACTGGTATTCAGCTGCATCCGGTTAGACTGGAAGTCGTTCTCAACATAGTTGGGAAAAAGCTAGGTAGATTGATTGACTTACGTGTTTGTTACATCTAGCAGCTGGTTCGCTAGTTCAGCGGTGAGGTTTACTTTGACTGCGTTGTAGCAACGAGGTCCGAATTCGTTGTCCTACAAAGTTAAATAAATACAAAAATTACAAGGAATCCTATTTACAAGCCTACGCCGTCTGTCTTACTGTTTGTCGTCATAGGCACAGTATAATAAAGTAACAGTATTATATCTCGACAGTGACCAGGGTTTGGCATAAAACAAACAAGTTATTTTAAAACACGTATTTTCAACCGTTTGAAATAAAACAATGTTTTTTTATGGCGAGTGTTGATGTTGTGCGTATCTTCTAGTTTAGTGATATTTTTTTCAAATACGCGAATGGCAAGTATGTATATTGACGGCAGAGTTAGAATCTGATATTTAATAAAGTATGGTTTGCAGCTCTTCGTATTATCTATTTGTGCTAGAATTCTTTTACAATTTTTTGCATTATGAATAGTTCATCTACGTAAACACTATTTCTCCATAGCATGACGCCATATTGCAGCCATGAGTATGCGTATGCGTAGTAAGCAGCCATAGCTGTTTGTGTGTTAGAGAATCTAGAGAGTTTTGTTTTTTTATGTTCTATGTGTGACTTACAGTTTATGCGTGTGTCAATATTTATACCAAGTTGTAACTTCTTCTATTTGCATGTTTCATAATATTGTTTTAAGATTGAGAGGTGGTTTTTTGTATGATCTCAATTGTATTATTTTAGTTTTATTGCTATTCATTTCCAACATGGATTTTGACCCAAGATCTACACTTTGGAGGGTATCTTATATTTGGAGATTTACATTTCCACACTTGATTAATATTGAAATATCGTCTGCAAATAATACTGGTAAAGCTTTTTCTTTATCTTATATGTTTTGGAAAGGTTATTAATATATTATATTTAAAATAGTGGGCATCCTAACACACTGCCTTCTGGGATTGAGCAAGTATTTAATTTGTTTTTCTTGTGATATAATGGTTTTAATCTCATTTTTATCATGGTCGTAATTTCCAATTTGTACTATTTGTGTCCTATTATGTAAATATGACTTGAAACACAAATAAGCTGGTCCTCGTATGCCGCAACCGATGAATTTAGTGAGTAAGATGTCATAAAGACCCTTGTCGTATACTTTTGTCATGTCTAGTAGTAGCCCAATTACATATTGTTTGTCGTTTATATGTTGTAGCGCTTGTTGAACATATTTATAAATTGCTAATATTGTTGATCTACATTCCTAAATCCATTTTGTGCGTCGTCAAGAATATTTTTTTTTTGTAAGATCATATATACAGCTGATTGCACATAGCTTTTTCAAATATTTTGTTGGCAGGTTGGTAGCAGTGCTATGGGTCTTTAATTGTTTGGCATATGTTTAAGCTCTGGTTTTACTAAAGCTACTTTAAGTGCGTCTGGAAATTGCCCGTCTCGAAAGCTTTGATTTATTAAAAACATTAGAGGAATGGAAAGTTCTATTGCGCATTGCTTTAATAAAATCGGTGGAATGTCATCGATACCACAGCTATGTTTATTTTTAGTTGACCTTATTATTTTAACTATTTCTTTTTGGTCTACCAGGCGTACATACATTGAACAATTAGAGGATATTAGGAAAACCCGTGGTCAACCACCACGGGTTTTCCAATGTCATTTGGTCGAGTTAGTTGTTTGATTTTATCCTACCGTCGTCGTAAAGAATTCGTTAAATATGTTGGTTACATTTGACGGGCATTTTACTTCTTCATTGCCTATCTTCAGTGATATATTTTCACGTCTGTTTATTTTCATCTTCCCTGTTTTTGTGTTAATTATATTCCACATTGTTTTCTCCTTATTTTCAGATTTTTGCATTTGTTTATTTTATTTTTCAGTTTTTTTTCTATTTTCTAATAGTCAATTTTAATATTTTACAAAATAATTTATAGTATTATAACACAACTTTTGGTTTCATTAAAAATAGTTGTTAACACTCTTTTATGTTGACAGCATGATTTTTTGACATCTTTAGTAAGCCATCCTTTTTTTTTATTTGCATTTTATCTTATTTTTTGCAATGGCATATATTTATTTAGATTGTGTTTTATTATTGTAATGAAGGATTCATCATTTGCGTGTACACCATTATTTTTATTAAGTATGTTTTCCCAATTTTCAGATTTTAGTGAACTAAAACATTCGACGTTATGTTTTGTAAATAATCTTTTTTCTGTATACCAAGTATTACTATTGCTATTTGATAAATAGTCTACATTTAACTGAACAATGACAAATGTTCTTTATATTGATTGTTTGAATATGATCTTTAGCAGTGGTTTTGTTTATGACCGGTGGGTAGTTTGAAAAAGTACGTCAATGCAAGTTGCTGTTATCTTGGTTACTTGTGTTGGTTCACGGATTATTTGTTGCAGGTTATATGTTTTCATAAAGTTTAATAAATCCAGAGTCCTGTTTATTTTTATTGTACACATTTATGTTAAAGTCTCCTCCTATTATTAAGTGTTTATGTGATTTTTTAATATTTATTTTATGTAAAACTTTCACAGAATTATTATTCTAAAATATTCCCAAATACCCTCAAACTGAATTTGAGTTGCAATAAAATTGCCAAACAGAAAAGTTGGTGATTCTTCACGAAACCGAATAAACAGTTGACGGGACGGGACTGAATAACATTAAATGGCCTACATATTTTGTCTCTATCAAATGGACCCTGACAAAGAAAGAAAGAAAATACGTTTATTTGCGGTAACGTGACAAAGAGACGGAATAATCCTAACAAATATTTTAATTTTGGGAGTGCCTCCGCTGCCGACGCCGGTTCCCAAAAATAACACCGTTGGGAACCGGCAGTACATTACTGCTGGCAGCCGAGATTGAAAACATCGGCTGCCGGTACCGCTGAGCTGGCTCTTGGACAACGGCGCAGCGGCGGCGGGCGGGCGGCACCGGCGGCACCGGCAGCCAATTCGGGAGACGACGCTGGCAGCTGAGGTACTTTCCATTATATTATAAGTGCCTAAGTGAGTTGGTTTGTTTGTTTGTTACGCTGTCACACTAAAACGGCTGAACAGATTTGACCTGGCCAGGGTTAGGACATCGGAATTTTTATCCTGGTATTCTCACGAGATCGAGACTTTGCGGGTGAATCATAGTTCTTAATAGTGTAAAGGGTCATCATTGATGTAATATAAATCCTCTTTTCATAGTAAGCAAAAGTGTTCTGTATGAGGACTTCCGTATTTTAATCCTGATTAGGATTTAGGAAAGTGTGATAAGAGGACGGTGAGGATCCTAATTTCCTAGACGGTGTAGTTCCGGCCAGCATTCCTTTTTTTTTTTTGGGTAGGAAATTATCAAATAACTTCGTGTCAGACCACCCGAGTTCCTTCGGTTGCCCTGTTGCCGGGGGATACGATGTCCCTTTCAGTTTTCTTCGCACCCCCAGCAGGCATCGGCCCTAACGGACCCCGTCAATTCTGCTGATATCTCTTTGAGGCGCGCGTGGAATACAATGCTCCGTCGACCCGGGCCTAGTCCTTATCGGACGGCGAGCTACCCATTGCTCACCGTCCGCAAACCCGCGCTTGCGGTGACTGGAAATTGGCCTTTTTTTTTGTGTGGGAAATCATCAAATAACTTCTCCCGCTCAGGGCGGAGTGGGAGGGCGTGTCAGACTCTTACTGACTAAAACCCACCCGTGTTCCTTCGGTTGCCCTGTTGCCGGGGGCCACGATCTCCCTTTCGGTTTTCTTCGCAACCCCGGCAGGCATCGGCCCTAGCGGACCCCGTCAATTCTGCTGACATCTCTTTGAGGCGCGCGTGGAACACAACGCGCCATCGACCCGGGCCTGGTCCTTATCAGATGGTGAGCTACCCATTCCTCACAGTCCGCAAGCCTGCGCCTACGGTGGCCAGATATCGGCTTGCGACTCCCGACGCCCTGAGCGTGTCCTCCTGCGGCGGTTAGGGGCGTGAGGGCGCGAAATTTGCCTCTCCCTCACGCGTTCCGCCTCCTCCTTCGCGAGCATTACCGCTTTGCAGAAGGAGGTGACGGCTTCCCATTTCCTCTCGCTCCGTACCATGGCCTGAACCAGGGCCGGACGCGAGAGGTCACCGCCGCCGATCGCCTCCACGAGGACACGGCGATGCTCCGCCCAAGCTGGGCAGACCTCCACCGTATGCTCTACCGTGTCCTCCGGGTGATCCACACGGCCTGTGATTAGGTTAGGTTAGAGTTAGAGGTGGAGGTGGGTTAGTTAAGTGAGAGTTTATTTATGTCGTAATTTTCAGGAAAAAAGAACAAAAAACCGCAACATTTTTTTTGAATGAGGAATTTTATCGGGATATTATATCATGACTCCTGTTGAAAATGTTCAATTTTTTTTTATACTGAAAATGTGAATTTTATATAGCAATAACTTTTATTTTCATTAATAAAAAAAATAAAATAAAATACGGATCGTACAGGGTTTTTACATATTGTATGACAGTGAACTCGAGTGGTTAGCTTGCGTGTTCTGTACTATGCTCACGCAACGCGTCGTATGTCCAGCCAGTAATAGGACTCGCCCATCAAAGAGCGCCGTACCAAATTAGATGCAATATTAATTTATAAAACAAAAGGTATTTTAATAAGACGCGTATAATAAAAGATCAATAATTAAATTATCTTAAAAATGGTAAAGGTTTCTGAAAAATACGCTTGATAGATTTTGCGTGATTCTCGGAGTTTTTTATCCGCGTTAGACATAATTTTACAAATAAACATTATGCAATATAAACATAATGTAAAATATTCCTTTCTTGTTATTAAAAAATGCTCTAATTTTAACATATATTTTTTTCAAATCCTTAACAGTACTCGGTTAGACGTGATCTTCAGTACAAAATCATTAAACGTCGGTTATCGTTGCCTTAATTTCTTTCCTAAAAGGATTCCTAAATTCAGTGTTGTCTATATCTAAGCCTTTTTGACCCTTGCTCCAACACGACGTATGCCTTAAGACATCGTGTCTCTTTTTAGTATAAACATGTGACCTCTGACTTTATTTCTGTGTTTCTTCTCAGAGCACTTAGTCAGATAGGAGGCACCCAACTACTCTAGTTTAAAAAAAAACTGGCCAGGCAACGAAGCAACGAAGGGTTCCTGAGTTGGCATGAATTTATCCCAAAAACTTAACATTGTAGTTGAAAAACTTGTTCTCCCATACATCGATATACGTCATTGCCAATTCTCCAACTGCAAATGTAAGTTTGAAGTCGCAAGTTTTTTTAAATTTTATTTGATAAAACTATATTAGCCCCTTGTATAAAAATCTACTATTATCATGTCACTAGTGTAAGTTGTTAGTACATACTGTTGCGGTTACATCACCTCATACGAACTACGCATCAAAGACATGACGTCACACAAATCCTGCATCGCGCAATTAGAGTTTACCGCGCGATCGACATACATACAAGATCCCGACTTCAATCGTTGGGCAGTTGCCCGCCAGACACGACACCCGTCTGGTCGGAGGATCCTCCCTTTTCTATGGTGGATGAGTGAACTTTACACCCTGTTCCTCATGCCCCTAAACATACCATGACATAACTTGCTTAGTCTGTAATTGTTTAACTAGCTGCGCCCCGCGGTTTCATCCGCGTAAGTATCCATCCCGTGGGAATACCCGGATAAAAATTATCCTATATGGTCGTATTTGAACCGGATTTGATAAGTTTGTCGGCAGCCTCAGAGGCTTTGGTGGAATTCGTTTCACTTGAATATAGTTTTATGTATATAATATTTTTGTATGCGACACGTAGGAATTATTTTGTTAACTACGCAGGAATTGTTTTGTTGTTGCCAAATGCGTTGAGATCAAACAAGTAACTGTCATAGAAACATGTTAAAATCTCTGTCAATGTTCGATACAATGTTTGACAGGAAATAGAGATTTCAACATGTTTATATGTGAAGGTTTCGCCATTGCAAACGCACAATAAGCCGACGAATTATTTGAAGAGGAGAGGCTTTAGCCACTGGGCCATCACACACATAAAATAACATAATCATTATTGTAGGTTTCTGTATAGATTCCCTCGGACACAATATAGGCTACCCATAAAATAACCTCCATTCGATTACAAATTGCAATCCAATCCGTTCGATTAAACCGTAACTAGAGACTCAGTTCTAATTGCATCTAGGCTGTTACGCATCGATCGCGATGGCTGCAATCGACAAATTAATGCGTTCATTATTAAACTGACTTCTGGCTTCAAATTGAGATCACAATCATGCTACTATAACGTATCATGTATGTGCATGATTGTGTTGTAACTAAAGGATTAGTTTCGAGGCATAATTTGTGTGGGATGTATGATATTTAGGTGGTTACCGTTGGTTCTAATTGTGTGTTTTTTAATAGATTGATAGAATGAATTATGGTGGTCAAATTCTAATAAATTGGTGATAGTTCTACGAACAAAAAATTATCAGAATAAAATTCGGGTGACCCCATGATACATTAAATTAAATGCATTTGATCTTACTCTTATTATGATGTGTGGTAAATACTATTAACAGCTTCGTAAAGCCCCGATGACGTTGAGCCTCCAGTATACGTTGGGCAAGCCCGTCGACCAACGTATACTGGGCCGTTTTGCATGTTTTGACGTTTGATTTGCATGTATCGCTCGGCCAATGGGCTCGCCCAACGTTTACGGGGGTATGTGTTATAATTTTTATTTTTTAATCGTATTGCGATTCAAAGGCGCTAGCACTCGGTACGGCGGCGGTGGAGTCTAGCTGGCCAATGCTTTCAAAGCCATGACCTTGCTCTTCTCAGGTGCAAATAACAATAACTACTTTTCCAAGGGAACCCACCACCAGCTTTCCAAGCCCGCCCTTATTGTCACCTCAATAAATATTAAAGTTTTATCCCAACTCTGCCCATACTATAAACTAGTTGCGCCACGCGGTTACACCCGCATAAATCTCGATTCCATGGGAATATCAGAATAAAAAGTATCCTATATCCTAAACCAGGTCATGGTCTACCAATGTGCTAAATTTCATCCAAATCCGTTAAGCGGTTTTAGCGTGAAAACGTAACATACAAACATACAAAAAATCAAATCTTTTGATTAGATGTAGGTTTAGATAATGATGACTATATTCGACTAAAATTAAGTTAGGTCACAGTATAAATAAGTAACAGTAATGTATCTTGGCAGTGACCTTGAAATTATTACCTACGGCCGCTCGGTAGGTCAACCTTCCACGTCCGTGTGTAACTGCCGTGCACTGGGTGCTGTTGCGTCTCGTTTTCTAAGAAGATATAATACTGTTACTTATTTATACAGTGGTTATGACGCAGGTAGGTAGGTACTACACAGCTATATTTAAAGAAGAAGTAGTTTATCCTATTTATACCCAAGACGAAAATAACAATAGAACATCTAAAATAGCTTTATCGAAAATAGGCTTATTATTCCCTTATTCTACCTACACTGTCTTGATTAATAAACAATGAAAGTAATTAGAAGATGTCAACGATATAGTTTTGGAAGGTTTTGGGCGGAAGCACCAGAAATATCTGATGAAGTGAAAGGAAGTGAGGTCAGTGGAGTTACTTCTATTTTAGTTGCTTTTGATTAGTAACTTGTTAGTCAAATAAAGGTAGAATAGATTGTGTGAACCATATGAGAATAAGAAACATTTATTTGCAGAAAATACAGGTGTTACCAGTAGAAAAAGTTGGTGGTTTAATGTCCATATTTTGCCGGTTTAGGGCATGCAAATTAATTTTACATTGATACTCAATAGGTACATACTTATTTTAATAAGATATAGAAAATGTTGCAATAGACTTTTTAAATTAAGAAATTTAACAACACACACATAACAAAACTTAACCTAAAAAAATATTTTAGGTTATAACAATTCTTTAAACGAAATAAAACATGCCATATAATAATAGAAACCTTAAAATAAATATTTTACTTTATGTTGCAGAAATTCTTGAAAACTATAAAAACCATTTTCTATCAACTATTATTTACGTAGTTTAATTTTAAAATATTTAAATGGGAGCTCTCTTATAATCTTTGGTAACTTATTAATTGTAATGCACATTATTTTTTATTAGAGTTATATTACAAAAAGGAACAATATTTTTATCTCTTGGTCTCTGTTTTGTGTTATTTTCACCTTTGAATTTAAAGAACACAATATTTGACTGTACCTGAATTACCCTAGGCTGATAAAATTTTCGTATTTCCTAATTATGCTAACATTAGTTTTTAAGTCGGTTCCCCCTAATTATTATGTTTTCTCACAAAAACCGATACCTCAAACAAATACAGATAGACAGTTTAGGCGAATTGAAAGCCAGCTTTTATAAGTATCTTCCCAAACATTGAGTTTCTTAGCCCTGCGTTATCTCGCTGGGTGGAATTTGAGCTACTTATTTTCTGTATTACCAACTTTGTTTTGATTTTGTTTTGTTTTAACTTATCTGTTTTAATTTAGTTTAATTAACTTATTAAATTCTATAGTATTATAGTATTTAATTTCTATTATTTTTAAGTTACAACATTTTGTGTGCTTGCAGAGTTTACCTATAAGTGATTGTTACACTTTATTCTGATTTGTTGCTTCTGTTTCATTTGCTTGTACCAGTGTATACAATTGTTGGTAAACCAAATAAAATAAATAAATACATGCCGGTCAAAGTCAATAGTTTTAGTTTTTTAAATAATGGTATATATTAAAACGTAGTGAATGATAGTTCGATGGTTGAATGGAGAGAATAGAAGAGGAAAATATTTTGCGTCGATGTCTAGTTATTATGGAATAAGTGAGGGCAGAAAAACAAAAAACATTGTGCCTCGTTAAGGTCGCAAACTGTTGAGCGTAAAACCTTGGATAAAAAAAAAAAACAAAAATTAAGTCTCCAAGTCAGTCAACGTTTTTTTAGTTTCACTATTAGAAGATTCTCAGTCGTAACTGGAGCCAAGAATTGTACTCTGTCGATCACTCCACAATCAATAAGTGTGTACACACGGCTACATATCAAGCTATACAGGTCCAGTATAAGTTGATCTCGCATTGTATAGGACTTCCGTACAATGCAAGGTCAACTTATACTGGAACTGTATAACTTGATATGTAGCCGTGTGTACCATAGAATTCTGCGTACCCTCTTCAGGGTAAATAAGGCGTCGTGTTTATATGTCTATTTAGTAGAGTATGTAGTTGCTTCAATCAACGATTTAATAAGGGAATTTATTTACAGTTGATTTCGTACTCTTGTGAATTACAATAGTCGAAGGTTTCTACCCATTGTTCGAGGCTTTCATAACAATGGAATAATTTACGTCACACATATTTAATTGGACGGTACTCTATTATTTCTGGTATTTTTTTTACTGATAGTGATTTACGGTACTAACTAAAATGGGCTGATAAATGACAGAAATCACTTTTATGTATATGATTTCAGAAGAAAGTCAGAGCTCATTATTTTGGTGCAGAAGTTTATAGACATTCAACGAACGATTTCTTTTCGCTACTGAAGACGGTGACAAGAGGCATATTTTAATGGCCTAAGAAAGCTTGTCTTAAAAAAAAAATTGCCAAATCTATAATTTGTGGTGGCGAAAAATATAAATATTAATCTTGAACATATTTCTCAGAACATGGTTGTTATCAAAAACGTTACGAGAAAAAAAAAACTCGATCCAAATTAACGGTAAATAGCTAACTTTTTACCTTGAGTTGCAATTCAAAATATCTTTACTAAATATCAACGTACGTTGATATTTAATTAATAACAAAAACGTCTTATTTCAATGCAGAACTTTATCGTTTTTTATTTATTTTCCATTACTCAACTGATTTTTGAGTAAATATTTTTGCTTCTTATTTTTGCAATAAATTACAAGCGTTGTGTCATCGCGTTTCTCTTTCTTTTCAGCGTCTTAAAACGCTAAGTGGGTTTAGTTGTCAAATTGTATCAACAGGTTGCCAATTGTGATGCTCGGTTCTCCTCCCTCACTGATGTAATACTCGAATTTGAACTGTTAAATTACAGTAATGCTCGCGGTGAGGAAGCATCTTTATGCAACGAAAGTGAGCACTAAAATAGGGAATGAAAACTTTCATTCCCTCAAATTGATGCTAGTTCCATACAAACTTGTATGGAAGTTCGTTATTCATGCCGATGGGAAATACTATCGACCGCTTTTTTCTGTATAAACAGATACGAACAATTTCTATACTAGCATCAATTTGGCAGCCTTCAGTATTGCCTACATTAAAGTGAGTTTTATCATGTCTAGATCAAAGGGAGCTTCTTTTTTCTTCTTACGTTTCTTATTTAAGTATATTCTAATTAACATAATATCACGACTGTAAACCCTGAAGGATTAGGCAGAGGTTTATCATAGTACAACCCACATTTTGCCAGTTATGTTTAAGTCCCATATAATAGGGGGCGAGCCTATTGCCATCAACCGGGCACAATCCAGACTCCGGGCTGCTATTGAGAAATTCCAGATGGAAAAACCCAATAACACTTTGCCCGACCCGGGAATCGAACCCAGGACCTCATACTCAGCAGTAGCGCTTGCGACCACTAGACCAACGAACAGTATTTTCTAATTATTTTTCTTAAATAAAAGTTACTCCTTATAACATCAGCTATCTGCCAAGAAAGTCTCGTCGGTAAAGCCGTTTCAGAGATCAACTGGAACAAACGTGGTGATCGTACTTTCTTTGTATGGAAAGGGGCCTCTGCCCTATAGTGGAAAAATATTAGGCTGGTATTAGTATTAAAAATATAGGTATGAACTTACAGGATCATAGTTCATGCACATGACGTGGGACCCTTCTCTGCAGTACTTCATGGTGGGACAGTAGTCTGACAGGTGCAGTCCCGTCTGGTAGGTGTCGATGACGAGGGAACATCTTGAGGTTTTTTGTGTAATTATCAGCAGTAGTAGTAGCTGGAAAGAGAAAATTGTATTTTTAAGATAGTTAATTGATTCAGGCGTGACCTTGCGGAAATTCATTATAAAATGCAATAGATGTGGATATATTTAGTAACCTGTTCTTCTTAGCTATTTCTAAAAATTCTTAAAAAGACCCTGGAAGAAATCAAATTGTGTTTCACCTCTCAACGAGACATCCTCAGGATGACGATTGACTTGTCGCGAACTCGAACACGGCGTGTTGCCACACTGAGCGCT
Organism: Omphaloscelis lunosa; assembly: GCA_916610215.1. Lineage (NCBI taxonomy): Eukaryota > Metazoa > Arthropoda > Insecta > Lepidoptera > Noctuidae > Omphaloscelis > Omphaloscelis lunosa. The sequence goes on along the minus strand of OU744266.1, from coordinate 3,149,596 downwards.
GAGCGCAGACTGTCAGTCTGGTCAGTCTTTATCAATACATACATAGTGTTTATCAATAAATACATTTTATTTTCGTCGTTTTTTTGTATTTATTAGTAGAAGAATGTCTCGCTGGTAGTAGCGTGTGTTGAATCATTAAATTCCCTTCAAAATTGTTGAGCTGAATGGTGCTGATACATGTGTCATGGTCGTGAACGGGCGCCGTCAGTAGAGACTGGTGATCTCTTAGCTGCTACGGCTCATTATAGTTTTTTTTATTTTACGGACGCTTTCAACGAGCACAACTTTCTACATTGCTGGCCATCTGTTCTTCGAGCAATGAGCCTTGTCCACTGCAACTTTTGTTTGGCAATTCTTCGGGCTATGTCGGTTACCTTGGTTCTCCTGCGGATCTCTTTATTTCTGATTTGGTCACGTAGGGGAAACTCCAAACAAAGCTTCTCCATTGCTCTTTGGGGGACCTCTAGCCTTCCTATAAGGCCCATTGTGAGCGAACACTGACAACACGTCCTGGTAGAAGACTTGGACTTCTTTGGATGATAGATATAATTATTACATCGACATTTAATTTATTACGAGCATTTAATGTTAATAGCAGCATTTAATGTTAATAGCAGCATGGGTTGATCGAAGGCTAAGCTACACTCGCCACGATTGGTTCGCGGATGGGTGAGTATCCATTACATAACGAGAATCCTCCGTGCCTCGGAAAGCACATTAAGCCATTGGTTCCGGCTGTCATTCGTAGATCTTTGACAGTCGTTACAGGAGAAGCCGGGTCAAAAGCCCGAAAGTCAAGAGATCCTCCAAAAGACTTCCTTTAGAGATCCTTGGTAAGCCAAGAGATATCGTGTTACCAGAGTAACTGGATTGTGGAGGTCAGATAGTCCCTTCAAGTAAAATGCAGGTATGCAGCTGCATCCGGTTAGACTGGAAGCCTAGAAGGGAAAGGTTAGGCAGATTGATTGACTATTACTAGTTCTCTATGACAAAATTATCATCAATGTAAATGTTAGTCATCGAAAAGATACAAAAAAAAGAATTAAAAAAAAAAATCGGCCCCGCGGTAATCAACGCGTTGATATCTCTTACTCCACGCACCATGGTAATCAACGCTTTGATTTCTTTTACTCCACGGTGTCGGTAACAGGTCGCGAAATTAATGGTTTAGGACCATCTCAAAAATGCCCAACGCGCCTAAAGAATTTTTCACTTCAAAAACACTACAAAGTGAAAAATTACTTTAATTTCGGAAGTCGGTGTCATTGGTTAAGAATTTTCATTTTTTGCCACCGACTTCTGAAATTATTAAAAGTAATTTTTCACTCTGTAGTGTTTTTTTTTTGGAATTCTTTTGCTTTTTTTTTGTAAAAAACTTTTTATTTTTCACTTTTTAGTTGCGGTACAGGCCCCACACAAATTCGAATACCACTACCTGCTATAATAACAGTCACAGGAACTTATCATATCATCCACATACTAAGTGGGAAAAAATATTATTGAAGCTTACTCAAAAACTATCAAAGCAAAGTTAATAAAAAAATTATATAGAACCACCTCGAGAGCATATCCTTTCAAACAAAAAAAATATTTTTTTAAACCGGTCCACAATTGAAGGAGAAATCGGCGGACATACATAAAAAAAATATACGTTACGAACATATAACCTCCTCCTTTTTAGAAGTCGGTTAAAAAGCAAATGTGGTTGTGAAAATAATGCCATTATTATTAAGCTTCGCAGATGTTCGTGGAAACCCGTGTTGTCGATTTTCATGCCATAATGAGAAAGTGAGCTGCGTCAATAATTGGTAGATTGCGCGGAAGCTCCAACAGCATCCTAAAACATTATATGACAAGGTAGACAGCCACTTTATCATGCAATGGGTGCGGAGGCACGTGCCAACATGAGTTTTGAGTCACGTAGTCGATGATAAGTTAGTTAGTAAGTTTTAAGTATTTAAATCGTTGTTACTAGAAAAAAACAGACGTGGTATATTTAGTAACCTGTTCCGCTTAGCTATTTCTAAAGAGCCATAAAGAATCCTGAAAGAAATCGACACATGTTTCACCTCTCAACGAGGCATCCTCAGGATGACGATAGACTTGTCGAGGACCAGAACATGGCGTTTTGGACACACCGAGCGCCAATGAATTAACTATTGTTGTTACTAATACTGAATGGATTGTGTGTACTTTTATGTGTGATCCACAATAAACGATATATCAATATATATTATTTGTATCATGGCTGCTGCATATCTTCCTAACATAATCTGAAAAATAATGGGGGGACCACACTCTGAAAATATTTACTGGTGATTATCAGTTATGGTCACAATACAATAAAAATCATACAAGGGGAATTTTACAATAAGCATCAGTGCTAAACCCCTTTACAATCGCAACCATTTTGTTTTAACGTTACTTTTTTATTTGCACTGCCGATAAGCATTAATTAGGTTAAGCTTTTGTTTTCATTTCATAAATTTTTGGAATCGTGTTCTATGTTTGTTCAAAAAGGTTGGGAAAATATTCAAAATATTGATGCAAAGGAACGGTTCAAATTTTCTTTTTCGGATTCTTGAATTTTGCGAAGGTCTATCAGAATCAAGCGCTTTGTATAGCCCGAAACTGAACACAGCTGTTTGTTACCTATTGAAACATATTGACCAGCTAATTTTTCACCACGACATGAGACATGTAGATATAGTGCCGATGCGAAAGAAGAAGCAGTGTCTTTGGAAAAAGTTCTTTGACGCGGTTTGCGATAGGAGTAAACTGTTACACCTCAGGCTTTATCGACACAAAAAAGGCAAACAACGCAAACGCGCATGTAACTACTTTTTTTTAAATATGTTGTTAGGTCTGAGAGTAGTTTTTACCCAATGTTGCAACCCTGAAAACCTTGTGCTACTCCCATGGTGTTCGAAAAATGAAATTCTGGCACCAGTTTTAGTTTTTTTGAAAAATTACTTTATGGTCGCGTTTTTTGATATATTTATTCAAAATAGCTGACGTATCACTGAAAACATCATCTCAGAAAATGGAACGTTCACAGTGGTCGATGGTGGTTAACACTTGCACAAGGTGATCTGGTATTGAAATGATTCAGTCAGAGCCATTGTGGCAGGATACCCTGAATCCTCCCTCCGTCTTGATCACTTGTATTTCTTTCTTCCTCATCACATGCCCTTACCACAATAAATGGTTCCCTTTCAATTATTCTATCAATGGCCTTATTTTTAAACTTCTTAACAATAGTATAGTCAGAGACTGTAAACACTTTCATCCAAGCTCAAGTATCCTCATCTACCCTTAACTAGTTAATTGATTCAGGCGTGACCTTGCGGAAATCCATTATAAAATACAATAGACGTGAATATACATATTTAGTAACCTGTACCTTTAACTATATAAACTCAATTACTGATGTACATTAGAGTAATGAACATTTCCATTATATTCACATAATTATATTAATGGAACAGTCATCAGGATTAAATGGGACTTCCAAGTGGGTATGTTGTATGAAAGTTTGAAGGTATGTTTTGAATTTCTGAAGGCCATTACAGAGATTTAGTCTCTACTAAATCTCAGATGGGTGACCATCTTTACTTTGCCTTGAAAAGCACGTTAAAGCGTTGGTCTTGGCTGTCATTCGTGGATCTTGACAGTCGTTACAGGTCGTCAGAAACCTGAAAGTCTGACAACCAGTCTTACCAAGGAGTATCGGGTTACCCAATAACTGGGTAGTGGAGGACAGATGGGCAGTCGCTCCATGTAAAATACAGGTATTCATCTACATCTGGTTAGATTGGAAGCCGAGCCCAAAAATAGTAGAGAAAAGGCTAGGCAGATGATGAGATCAGCGATTTAGTAGCATTTCGGAAGCTGGTTAGGAACTTTGACTGAATGCAACATCTTAAATAGTCGTATGCCAGTCACAGCTATTTACTGAGTCTGCGAAACACGGTGATGCAATTTTTTTGCAAAGTTATCCTGAATTCTCTAGCTCTAATGATCGTAGCATTAGGTCCTGGGTTCGATTCCCAGGTCAAAGGCGTTATAAGTCACCATTATCTTCATCATTTTAGCCTAAAGATGTCCACTGCTGGACATAGGCCTTCCCCAAGCATTGCCACTACGATCGGTTCTGCGTTTCTCGCATCCAGCGGATTCCGGCGGCCTTCACCAGGTCATCGGTACACCTTTTGGAAATTCAACGCTACGTTTTCCGGTACGCGGTGGCCACTCCAGAACCTTTCAGTACCATCGCTATTTGTTCTGTGAGCAATGTACCCTGCCCACTGCCACTCAAGATTAAACATTCTTGGGGCCTCTCTAGCGGAGCACGTTGTGAAACCTCGAGCATAGCCCTCTCCATTGTAACCATTACAAGTACAAAACAATTAACAATCCATGAAAACTTACCTTAACAATCATTCTAATGTTTGTGACGTCACAATGCACATTATTTAAACCTCAGAGGCCGATGTTTTTGTCTGCACATGGTAGTCCTTTTTCAACGTATAAAAACCCATTGAGTAGTAATCGATGATTTATTTGAGATGTGCATACCATTTAAAGTGAAAGTCAATACTTTCACGAATTTTAAACACTTTTCATAATGAAATACAGTTGTCTTTATTTTTTTTTAAAGATAATATTACTTTTGTTTATGTGCAATAACAAAATGTTCCGTTTTTCCAGTTATTTTTCTTTTTGAAATTTATTAGTTTTTACTTTCCTGAACGCACTTTTATTTTCCGAGAATTTGGTATTTCACTTTGCACTTGGTTTCATAAATTGTAACCTACTCTTTCACTGATTTTAAAAAGCATTGTTTTTCTGCATGCTGCAATCAGATTTTTAATGAGTAAAGTTTATAAATAGGTACTTCAGATAACAGTTCACATGAAAACACTAGAATACAAGTCAAAGTTAAAAAAAAAAAAATTGCAAACAGTGTCATAAGTCAACACAATTTCGAGTAAAATTTTTCATTAAATCGATAATAAAAAAGTTACAAATTTTATAACATATATTTTGTCACAGTTCCGTTGGTAAAACTAAAAATAATTTAGAATGTATGTTTCCGAGCAATACATTATGTTTAGTCTAACTTAATAACAAAAGCAGCAAAGGAGCGCACAAAACGTACTAAGGTCATATCCGCCATTTCTAAACACCAACTTTCTTTTTTACAACATGGAGGTTTTAACAATGATGTTTACATTTTCTACAGTAATATCGACTAGGATAGTTTATAAAAGTTTCTCCTTAGTAGTTTAGGATTCATTAGAAAGTTCACATGTCTGAATAATGTACTTGCAATTAATTTTTTCTTCGGTTTTAATCAATTTTATATCCGCTGGTGAAGTACATGTAAGTTGGTTTTATTTTTTTATTCTGTTTAGGTTGGCTATTTTATGGAAATTTTTGCTATTAAGAGTTTGTTAAAACTAAGCGTGTAACCGTTAATCTGAAATCTTAGGTAGCCAGTGCAGCAGAGGTTATTTAGCTAAGGGAAATATTTAACTGGCTTATTGATTGGATTCACCCGAATTTACTCGTCTGAAACGCGCGAATCGACACTTATAAATAATATTATTATTTCTTCACAAATTTAATTATTTTATTTGATAGGCGAATCGACAACTCCAGAAATCGATTCGCTTATAAATGAATTAACTTCGTGCGAATCGAGCGAATCAACAATTAGCCGTTTAACTGATCCCCTAAAAACTTATTTACCTTCTAAAGACGGACATATTATTTAATAATTGAGTACTTATTTACTTAATTATTAAATAATACGTCCGTCTAGGGTAGATACCGCAACTAAATGGGTTAGGTTAGAACAGTAACCAACCGCGCAAAAGCCGAGCGAGTGCTACATACAAGTTGGTCTATCCAAAAATAGGAATTATTTCAGGTTCACAAAAAGAGGCGCAATAATTATATTAGAGTGTTCAATAATATTTATAGGAGCGCATAATGGTTATTATTAGAGGTTCGATTAATCTTTAATCAAAATGAATGTACCAATTTAGTACACCTTAATTTCGCCAGTTATGTTTAATTAATACCATGTCACAAAGGGCGAGCCTTAGGCTAAGAATTTCCAATGTTAAGGAAAAACCTAATAACACCTAGCACAACCAGCTTCATTCTAAGCTTCATAGTTTTGAAAAATTTGTTTGATAAACAATGTTAAGGCCCTACTCTATCTGAAAATAAATAGTAGTTTGATGGGCGTGGCTTATTTCCCCGCACGCGGGGAGTGGCGGTTCCATCTTCTGTCGTCGGCCGCCATGTCGTCGCGCCGCCACAAGCACCAGAACCAGTCGTCAAAAGTAGAACTAACGAAATAACTGACCGGAATTTAAAAACATGACTTATTTAGCATTACTTATTGGGCTTTGGCTTAGCATTATTCTTGTCATTGTCGCACAACTGTCATACTATAAGTGCATGATAAGGACGGAAACATATCTAACGCACGTAATAAACGTGGCTGAACTGTCAAAATGAAAGGCATTGCGATCGGTTGCCATTTATGCATGGTACGTAATTACCCCGCAGGACTCCATGCTCAGCAATTTATTATAGTTAAGTTACCACTACACAAACGAGCCAGTAAACGAATCATAACTTACTTAAACCAGAGCGAGTTGGACTCGCGCACCGAGGTTTCCGTACCATTTAAAATTTTCATCAGCAAGGCCTTTTTCCGTCAGAGAATTTTAACACTGCACACTGCCGTGTAGGATGGTATTGCAGTTTTAGGTCAGCGCCATCTCTTGACCGATAGTGGAAGTAATGTAATTTAAGTTGATGATTTCTGAAAAACTATGCTATTTAGAGACATCGTTTTATTTTTCCTGCAATCTTTACATAAACTTCTATCACATAGAATAATTTCAGATTTTTCTTTATGTAAACTTCGAAGATAAGGGGGGAAATGGTATTTTTCTAACATATGATACCCCATATGTTCTAGTAGCCCCACTTTGACACTTTTTTATGACCCCCGTTCAGTCCCTGTTGTATAAAAAAAATATATTTCTATTTCTTTCTTAATTGCAAAATAGTTGGGCAAACGTCATCTAAAACTACTCCAAATTTCAAGTTGATAGCATTAGTAGTTCTTGAGATATCCAGCTGTGACAGATAGATGGACAGACAGACTGAGTCGTACCATAAGGGTTCCCTTTTTTCATTTTGGTACGGAACCCTAAAAATACACAAATTGTAATTTAGCATTCGTTTGTATTAACTTTTTATACGAAATAATAAATTTACCATTTTGGTTTTCCTATAGTTTTTTTGCATTTACCGAAGTCATTTGGATTGGGGTCTTTTTGTGTCCGTAAGGTCTTCCTACCTCTTACTTCTTATTACTTACGATTGTAATCATTTTTGTTTTTTTTTTTTTTTCTAACACCCGAAGTGTAACTATAGGCATACCTGTGAAAGTTTATGGGGTATTTAGAAATCCGACAGTCGATCTTCACCATCTGTACCAATCCGTTCCTGTCTTGATCTAACTTCAGGATTTTGAAACTCCTCATTAAATGTTTTTTTTTGGGTGTGACATATCTCAGGTCAATCTAGGAGGTTGTCGGTTTTCGGGCTATCCTGTGGATGCTTTAATAAACTGAGGCCTCCAGCCAGGGCATAAAAGTTAGAAACTAAGCGACTACTCGCTAAGGGCACCCCCTGTGGGATACAGACCTCAGGTGAACACGTCGCTGGGCGAGCAGCAAGGGACAGGTTGGATTGTATCAAGTAAATAGGTTTAATTCTGGCCCATCATTTAATGGTAAAACAAATTTTGCCTGATTTTCTCTTGCATTGAAAGAAAGATAGAAAAAAAAAGTGCTTATTGAGACTCGCACAGGAAATCACTAATTAAACTAAAACATCAAAACATTTAAACATTAAAACATTCATAAAAAAATAAAAAATAACAGAAAGTCCTGTACGAGGCCAAAAGGCTCTTATCTCAGCATATGCATAAGCGCTGGTATTCTGATAGGGCCCGCAGTGATGTCACGGATAGATAGATACAGAAATGAATATTAAATAAAATAAAATAAAAAATAGATGTGTGAAATACTTTAAAAAATTAAATATAAGTAGTCCGCGTGTCTGCACCCGACGTAACATCAGTTACTTGTCCATGCCTTTAGTGTCTGGTCATTGGCATGGCATTGAAAGCCAGTCTTAGATTAACATACCCATTACCTATATGAATTTTTCAATGATCTAATCAAACTTAAGTATAACTTTTGTCAAATTCCTACATAAGAGCGCATTTCTAAAATCAAAATTTACCAAGAAAAACAATCTTTTGAAAGTAACTGACACAAAAGACTTAAAAACCTTTCTAAGAAGTACTGTGAAAGACATTGACTAATGGTACTTCAAAATGCTTGTGGTAATATTTTCCGTGATAAATTATACACATATTATTATTTTGAAACAGTCATCAATTAATCATCCTGGTTCGCTGATTGAAAAAAAAAAAACGGAGTTATAATGATGATTATGGTTAGCTTAAAAAAAAATCGGCCAAGTGCGTGTCGGACTACGTACAATGAAGGGTTCCGTAGTTAAGATGAATTTCCCAAGAACAAACTTAACATTGTAGTTGAAAAACATGTTCTCCGGATATTCCAACTGCAAATGTAAGTTTGTACGCACAATATTGAGAGATTTACCATGTTATTTTAAGACCATAGACTTCTTATAGGTTTTCCTGTAATTTATGAGTAAAGAGCCCTACTAAGTAGTTTTTTCAAGAATTTAGGTCCAGTAGTTTCGGAGATAAGGGGAGGAATGGTCAATTTTCATCGACTTTCCTAAATATCTTTAAAAGTGTTTATTTTAAAATTATATTAAAAATATGTTTAAGATCTTCGCAACAAGCCCTTACATTTGATATGTCACATAGCAAAACTTTTTTAAAATTTTCTTGTACGCGCCCAAACTTGACCTCTATAATCAAAATTCATTTATTTACACGTTTACACGTTCGTGTTTGGGTCATAAAAATACATACATGTACTAAATTTCAACGTAATCGGTCCATTCGATTTGGAGCAAATTAGCTGTGACAGACGGACAGACAGACAGATAGAAAAACAGACAGACAAACAGACACACCAGTGATCCTATAAGGGTTTCGTTTTTTCCTTTTGAGGTACGGAACCCTAAAAAAGCTTTAAAAATATATTTTTTTTGGGAATTTGTACAGGTATCTAGTCTTCTCAGTTATTCATCTGAGGGCATAGACAATTGGCAATCGCTTTCAACGCGTTTCGTTTTTCTACAACGACTTTCAACTGGTTTGCCACAGGCTTTTCCATCACTGTTATTGGTGATAGAATGTCACTTGTCCAGGCCCCGGGTGAATGGAAAAAGCAGGGGCATAAGATCTTTTTTCTGCATCCATAATTAATGAATTTGCTATGATCAGCATGATTACTGAAGAAAAAAACTAACTAGTTGTTGTTAGCCTGCATCATAATGAAATCCCTCATGACTTCACGCTCACGCATGGATCGTTGATGATTTCTACATGGCCTGTTGCAGCGCCTTCTGGGTGTGTCAGGGTTCTACATTGTGGTCATTTTGAACCACAGCTCATTGGGCGTTCAAACATCGCCTATAGAAACATTTCTCTAGAATTGTTTTCGGGTACAGTTTATAAGTAGGTTCATCAATATTCTCCTGTGTTCATCCCAATTTATTTGGGGTCAGTGCAAAATGACACGGACCTAATCTGTTGATCTCTGAGTAAGTTCAAAAAGAATGTATTATTTGTAATAAGTTACAAAATTTAATTAAAATAATAAGTTGGGATAAGATTAAGATAAGTACGCTATCGCAATAGGTTGCCCTGTAATGGTAGACCTAAGTTGTAAAAGAAAAAATAAAACCTTTCATACTTCTCTATTCGTCGAAATCTCGATAAAGTCAAAGTCAAATCATTTATTTCAAATAGGCCCATGTATGGCACTTTTGAACGTCAAAATTTACAAAATAATAGAATTGATTCTAGTCTCCCCTTCCAAAAGGTAGTTTTCGTATGGATAAAACTGGGCAAGAAACTCCACCGTTACTCTTTCAATTTTTTTTACAATAGTTTGTATAGGTAACTACAATAGTTAAATAATTATATGTGAAGACCTTGGATAAAAATACTACACTGCAATAAGTAAAAAAGAATTAAAAATGAAGCAACGACAGATAATTTAATTATGTGATAGATACATGGTGCTCACAAGATACAAGATACAAGATATTTATTTTGTAAAACATGAGTGTAGAATTATACAGGTATTAAAAATAATAAGAGGTAGCTACATGTTTTGCCAATCATGGCGTACAAAATAAGTCGCACTAAGACAACTATACAAACATACACATATTTACAAACATTGTAAAAGTAGACGATTTTTCTAAAATTTTATAGTTAATAAGTCAGTGCGTGAAGAAGTAATCACAGAATGTAAAATCAATGTCTTATGACAAAAAAAATTTTACAAATAAGTTAGCAATCAGTTTGATTTTGTCTTGATTCTAAATTGTCCTATGGAGCAGGACCAGCATGTTTCCAAGCGTTCTAGTCGATAGTCCATATCGTCATTCAAACAGTCAATCCATCTTTGGTCTTCCCAATCTTAAAGCCATACTCAAAACTTTCCTCATGACGTTTTCCTCATTCCTCCGCATCACTTGCCCATACAGTATACAGCGTGGCAGGGACTTCAACACGAAAACGGTTACCATGGATTCAGTACATGATTCCGAACTATCTGGTTATTTAAAAAAAATCTGCTGTTTCATAGAAAAGTGCAATACCTACGCGGTCAAAATTCATGGAACAGCTGATTTAAAAAAAAAAAAAAATAACCCACGACAAATTTCAAAGCAGAGGAATTCAGAATGTTGTACTGAATCCATCCATGGTACTTAACAGTTTTCGCGTCGATGTCCCTGCCATTCTGTATAGGTAGTTTGTACCTTCCATATATACCCACAGAAGCTCTAGATGCCGCAGAGTAACAAATATACTTGAGGTTAGAGAACATTCTCGCAGTATTACATTATCGTCATACCAATATACGTTGTATAAGCATCTGTGCAAACCATGTTTAAGTACACAAGTTCAACACAATAATGTTATCACATTATGTAATACTCAAACATGAACATTTCATGAAATACTGACGTAATGCTATGCAACTAGTGATTTTTGAAGTGCTTTTGTTTGTAGTAGTTCGAAAGAATAGAGTTGGTACATTGAAATAACAGTTTCTATGGAAAGCCTTGCTATGTCAGAAGGTACTTAATAGACACATTAATTAAGCGGACATAGCAAGGTTTGTAATACAGAAACTGTTATTTCAATGTACCAACTCTATTCTTTCGAAAACTCAGAAAGAATAGAGTGAAGTGCCACACTGGTCTAGTGGTCGAAAACGCTACTGCTGAGCATAATGTCCTGGGTTCGATTCCCAGGTCCGGGAAAGTTTTTTTAGGTTTTTGATCAGGAATTTCTCAGTAGCAGCCCGGATTCTGGATTTGTGCCCGGGTGATGGCAATAGGCTCGCCCCCTATTACGTGGGACTTAAACATAACTGGCGAAATGTGGGTGTTGCTATACAGATTCAGGCTAACCCCTCGGAGATTACTGGCGTGGTGCTATGTAAGTACCATGTGAAGATAAAATACTGTTTTAACAGAAGTCAAAAAGTAAAAGTATAATTAGTAGCATTATAGCGTAATGTACTATCCTCCATCCACCTTCAAAACGCGGACTAAAGGACAAATAAATTAATTTATGCAAAACATTAACGGAATCTACTCATTTATTTCAGTTCGTATCAAAAAATGGCAGAGAAAACATGGCGCTCATGGACTCCAGCGGAAAAACAAATACGGTAAAACGTTAATTTTCTTAAGAAATTTTGAAGACGGGACACTATTTAGTTGGGTCACAGTTGCGATGCAAAATAATCGCTTTTTATGTTTAGTGTATGGCTGTTATTAACCTTGTCTTTCACACTCTTTTTCTCTTAGGAGAGGATCAAATCGACTGGTTACCACCTTTGGAATCAACACAACTGGAAACCGCGTAAAGGAGTAATTAATGATATTTTTTATTGATGTGTCATCTTTCCTCTTGCTTTCCTGCACACATGCGCTTAGCATGACCACAATAAAACCGTTTTTTGTCGACGGAAGAATAGACAAAATGATAGATAAACAATCACAAAAGGGATGGAAGTGTGTAACAGGAATTCGGGGAAGTGTGCGCTATTTAATTTGACCAAGCGTGCGTGGTACTTGAGGTGGCCGTCAGATGGCACCAACCCATTTTCCGAGAGGTTGTAAATAGGATGATGATAATGATGATGACGACGTTGATGACGATGACTATGGCGGTGACAGTGACGATGACGGTGACGGTGACGGCGACGACGACGGTAACAATGACGATGATGAATATTGTTTATAGCATATATACGTCAGCCAAAATGTCAGATGTTACACATTTTAAGCGACTTCTGTAAGGCTCGCTCTTTTTATTTGTTTGTTCTAACTCCTCTATATAAATTAAGTCTATTCTGCAAAAATGTCACCGTGAACACTGTGAAGTGAGCTCTCATTCCACCGTAGTGTCACTATTGATAGATTACTTTTAGTTCATTTCACCTAAGTTTTCACGTTGCAATTTTTACAGAATCCGGCTGTTCTCACTGTTTTTTGTTTTGTTTCTATGGGATGGTTTTCATTGGCACTTGTTTCAAAACACAGGTTTCACTGGCTGTGGTAAGTTGTTGCGTGTGGTTTTGTGTTTATTTAGACAGAAGCAGGTAACGGTTCCAGCTGCTGACTGAAGAAAAAGCCTTAGGGCCGTATTTGTACGTTTAAAGGCATTCACGCTTTTTTCGTTTTTTTTTTGTTTGTTTGTGTTTATTTTTTTTGTTCTTGTTTACAACATAAATTTTCAATTGACAGATTCGGTGATGCTACTAACAAGTAGTAGAGGGATTTTAATGGAGATTTCTAGAATTTTTATATTCAAAAACCAAGTTCTTGATAGAATTCCAATCTGTCTTAAGCCGTGTCTCCTGCGTGTTTTTTTTCGAAACTTTACATAAAAAACCTTACACATAAACATTTGTTTTCATACACAAGTTGTCTCCTGCGTACTAAAAATTTTTAAATTATATCTACAGATACACCTACACATTTTGTGTTATGGCGGTATGAGTTCCAACGAGGAAGACGTAATTAAAAAGTATCTCTATTCTAATCCATCGTCAATTTATCACAACTTGTTCACAACTATTCACAAGACAATATGATCTCCAAAACCTGTATTGAATGACAGTGACAGATGTCCGCGGTGCGCGCAGCGGTTGAAAATGAAACAAACCCTTCCCCTCATCACCCGCGTGGGAATATTTTTCCAAGCAGCTCGGAAAACAAAAACATCTTGTTTGCATACACAAATGTGTATGGCCACGCATTTTTGTTTTGATGTTTTTGTGTAATGTTTCGAAAAAACACGCGCAAGAGACCCGGCTTTAGAAGAAAACCTGTTTAATATCACGTAAGGTTTATTTTCACAGGTTTTAAAACATAGACTTCTTAGCATTATCCTTCCGATCCTTCCGTAATAATCGTCCAATTAGTCATGTTTTCGAGAAATACGATTTATGTAATTTAATTACGCAACTCGAGGCCTTTGCAATGACAGAGTTTTGTTTTGGACTTAACCATTCCGTAAAGTTCCTAAAGTTCCTAATTAGCTGTTACGTACTTAAGAGGTTTAATTTCAATGTTAAGTTTTGAAACCTAAGATTGTGTTCCAAGCAGGGTTGGCATAAAACAAAAGAGTTGTTTTTTTAACTCGTATTTTAAACAGTTTGATCGTTTTTTGTAAAAGTTTCATCAGGTAAATTTAAAAATTGTCTAGAAATTAATTATATCAGGCCTGTTCGATTTGTGTTGATAATAAATTTGATAAATCGCTCAAAAATCGATAAATGATAAAAAAACAAAAATAAAACTCTTGTATAAAACATTTGGACTGCTTGGTTTATAAAATATTTAAAACAAAAACGGTATTTTTCCAACCTTGTTCTAAGACGTCGGAAACTTTGTAATACTTGTTCTATTTAGAATATTAAGAGTGAGCAGGTATTTATTTTTGACATTTTATTTACAGGCTTTACATCCCTACAACCTTACATACATCGATAATGCAGAAAACCTGATCAGGTTACCAGCGATGAACACATACAACGTAGAGAAGAAAAGCAAGAAGAACTCATTAAAAAAGTCACCAAGAAGAACAATACAGAAGATAATAAAAAAGAACAACAGGTCGAAGATAAAGAAGTTGTATGTCGTCAAGATGACGTCAAGCTACCCGACTGTGGCACCGAAATTTGACCTTGTTAATGATCAAGACGACTATTCTGCCCGAAAAGCAGATATGACAACGCGGTCGAACCAACAGAAGAAAATAAAAAAGTTCAGCGTAAAACAGGCGAAGCTGCCTCGTTATCCAATGCCTTACCGACAAATGCAGACGAGAAAGAACAACTACAAGAGACCAAAAAGGGACGCACGAGACATCTTTATATTCAAAGACTTTGATTCGATGCAGTTTTTAAAAGGAAAGAAAGACGATGATTATAATGTAGTGAATGCTCATTTTAAAAACTATTGGTAGTTAGAAATGTGATTGATTTTTGAATATTTTGAAAAACCCTGTCAATGTGCGCTCTTATAAATTCTAACGAGATGAAATTATCGTGGACGTCCACGTCATGGCATCACGATAACACACGGAAGTAAAATGTATGGAAATATATTAATCAATCTGCCTAGCCTTTTCCCAACTATGTTGGGGTCGGCTTCCAGTCTTACTGGATGCAGCTGAATACCAGTATTTTACATGGAGCGATTGCCTATCAGACCTCCACAACTCAGTCACTGGGTACATTCGCTTTTAAATTTCCGTTCACAATAACGTGCACCTACTTCTATACATTTATGGACGTGGAGATGGAAGTCCAAGATAATATCGTCACGTTAGAAATTATAAAACGCCCAATAGGTACGGTGCGGGAAATGACTTTACCTATTTGCTAGGGTTATTGTAAGAAGAGTCGCTTTTTGAATGTTTAGAAACCAGAATACCCTTTTAATTTAGTCGAGATTTTTTAATTCATATTCTACATGGCACCTCTTTAGTTCATGAGCTATCCGAATAAAAATATTTGCCCTAGGTCTCAAAACAGCGAAATATTGGACAGATATTTGCGATGTTGCGTTGCCCACTTTCAGTATAAACGCTCTTAAAAAGGGGAGGCGTGAAAATTGATTCGCTGTTACAATGTATAGTAGAATACAGTGAGAGTCTTTATAATGTGCACAGCGAAATCTATGCTTAATTTTATCAAAGGAAAAAATATAAATATAATTTTATTTTTGTTATTTTTTTTAAGGTGCGTCTTATTAAGATTTTTTTACAATTATTGTAAAAATTTATGAAAAAAAAATTTATACTGATTTTTGCTAAAAAAAAATATGTTTTCAATTGAGGGCCGTTTTTTTCCACAATTTTCATTTTATGAGGACGTCTAATTACTTCCAATTATTATGGAGTTTTTCTTCATTGCGATAGATCATTTAGTTTAAAAGTTACACCGTTTTATTTAAAAATTCTATTAAAAAATATTTAGATATTTTAAAATGTTTTTTCCGTCGATAAAATTAAGCGTAGATTCCCTCATTTCGATATGTGCACATTATAAGGACTCTCTACTGTATAGTGTTAAGTAGTAGCTGAGATTAAAGATTATTCATTTATGATCACTTAAATAAAATACTTTATTTAAAAAAAATTACAAAGTGCCGAAATAGCTGTAAGGTGTCTGTGTTTTCCTTGTTCAGTTTGTAAGTACTCATAATTTAATTATTCTTTATTTTTTTAATTATACCTATTAATTCTAAAAAAAAAAATGTTTGTTGTCACGTAAATAACGGTGTACAAATGTGTTAAGTAAATAAATCTTGACAACTGAAACATTTACTTTCGTGAATCACTTCTTCACCACTCTCGCAACGCATCTTCCAAGTACTTATTTAATTAACATTATATATAAAGACTCGTTTCAGTTAAATTAGAAATTTCAACGAAACGGGAAAATAATTTCGCAAATTGTTAATTATGTATATTTATACAAATTAATTGAAATTATGATTCGTGACAGATTTTCTGGGAAGATAATGAGAATTTGTGGCCTTTTAAATAATTTGTGAATGAGTGCTTTTATATAAATGTAGCAGAAATTAAACTAGGTGATTAATTGTTTCAGTATAGCTTCTGAAGTATGAGATCTTCAGAAGAAAGAGCATAGCATTTTAAATGAAGAAGGAATAGATATGTGCCTAGAGGGCTCGTGGCTAAATAATAACAGCCGCACGGTTCAATCGAATCGGTTGCCGAGGTCGGTTCATAGATGGGTGACCATCCATTGCACATCGAGACCTCTCGATGTCATTTTTAGATCTTTGACAGATGACACGGGTAGTCAGAAGCCCGAAAGTCTAACAACCTTTCTGACCAAGGGGTATCATTTTATCCAATAACTGGGTTGTGGAGGTCAGATGGGTAGTCGCTCCATGTAAATAATTGGTATTAAGTTGCATCCGATTATTTACACTGGAAGCCGACCCCTACATAGTTGCGCTACACAGGTGATGAAGGAATTGGTTTGTACGTACTTCAGGTATGGTGACTTGCACGCGCAGCATAACCACCAAAGAATCAGGATTTTCTTTTTTTGAAGTGAAAACTTCTTTAGGCGCGTTGGGCATTTTGAGATGGGACTAAACCATTGATTTTGACACTGTGATGACACCGCATTTTTGTATACGAGATTGTGCTCTTTATTTATATTTCATTACGAATCAATGGTCTATGCCAGTATTTTTTTTTACTTTAAAGGTTTTTTAAACGCGATTGTGCTCTTTATTTATATTAATTTACGGATCAATGTTCTATGCAAGTATTTTTCTTCCACCAAGGCGATCTTGTTCAAGTTTTCACTTCTGTCGGCACTCCCGTAGTGCCACCACTTTTTTAACGTAAAGCCATTATTAAGTCAGTGCAATGTAGCTCTTATAATTGTAATAATGAATAAATTAAAATGATGCCGTGAGCTATAGGCGTCGTCTTAACTGGCTAACGATCGTACGAGTACGATACAAAATATAGTGCGATGGTCCAACAGGTGTCGTAATAGCTCGCGCGATGGGCATCACGCGATGCCACCGCGTTGCTGTGCTCGCGCGATGACGTATGATCGCGGAGTATTTCTATACTCCGTGCGTATGACCAATTAGGACACTCAAAAGAGATTTGTAGCTTTGATTGCACGATCGCAAGATGAAACCCATCGCGCGATGACTTGCAAGCTCCAATTAGGACACTGTAAAGAAATGTGTGTTGACGAAATCGCATCGTTTGGTCGTACGATCGTATTAGCCAACTAGGACGAAGCCTTATACAACTCTTGGAAATCCAATTACAATTTTGGAAAAGTATAAGCAGAACTCGAAAGAAACTTGAACCTTTTTTCTTTGTGTTAAACTTTATACCGGCGCTGAAGTGCACTATTACTCGCTGCGCAGTACCTCACCCCTCACTCCCCGCTGACACATGAATTTGATACTGCGCAGCGACTCGCCTCATTGTCCAAAGTTTTGTTTGTCTCATTGTTCAAAGTTTTAATCGGGCTGTACTGGCGGTGGTTTTAGTAGTAGTAACTGATATTGGGGTTTATCTCAGATCACGTTGACCTTAAATTGTCTTGCGTGTAGTTTCTTAATTTTTATTGTTATATTTATAAAGTAGGCGTTTTTTGGAGTTAAGGCAAAAGTTTCATAATATATCATTCGCGTGTTGGATTATCTTAATATTTCTAGCAGATAAATAATTGCTGCTGCCCACGCTTGCCAATTAAATAGCTTATTCTATACAAATAAATAAAATTGAAGTGTCTGTTTGTAATGTCAAAATAACAACTTTTTACTAAATGCATATAAAAGTATAGACGGTACTTACGGCACTTCGGGAGTGCCAACAGAAGTGAAAAGAACAAGATCGCCTTGGTGGAAGTAAAATACTTGCATAGAACATTGATCCGTAACGTAATATAAACAAAGAGCACAATCGGGTTTACATAAATGAGGTGTCGGTAACGGTGTCGCGAGTTCAATTGTTTTTTTCCCATTTCAAAAATGCCCAACGGGCCTGAAGAAGTTTTCACTTCAAAAATACCTTTAATATTTTGTCTTTGTTTATTTGTTCCGGTTAATCTCTGAAATGGCAGGACCGCTTTTGACGAGACTTTCACTTACAGATAGCTGATGTATAAGGAATAATTTAGGCTACTTTTATTTTAGAAACAGAATTAAGGCCCACGCAGGCGAAACCACGGACAGCAGCTAGTTTTATTTATAACTATAAATTAACAGTTAAAGTTGTTGTAATTCAGTGAAGGACAATGTCTTTTAAAACTTTGAAAAGAACGAAAACCAAATGCTATCAAGAGAAACATCACCAGACGAACATAATAAACAAAACGGGGTTACTATAAAAAACTATATTTACAGAATAAAAAAAAAGAATAATTTACATCGCTTACTGACTATAAATGTAAACAGTTCAAATATTAAATTATAATTTTAATAATTATTATTACTACAATGTCAAACTTGACACACATTAAGATAGATACTATCTTTTTTAAGAAACTTATACATACGAACCACAACATACTTCTGTGGGGACTAAGAATAATTATAATAATTAGCTATGTGTATAAAATATTACCTATATTCATAAATCTCACTCCAATGAATATAATTAAAAAAGAAATAAAAAAAATTGAAAGAAAAGGAGCAAACCTTATCAATATAGGTGATAAAATTTAATTTGATAATAAGGTTATGATTTCAAAACATTAGAACTAAAACTTCAAAGATATTAAACATTACCAACCTGCAATGGACCCGCGTTGTGGATTAGCACGCGCCCTCACATAGAGAGGGGAGCGGCCCGAGTCCCAACAGTGGAAAATTTATGTATGTTCCATTAAAAGCCCTTTGATTTGTTGTAGTGAAAATCAAAAATTAAATTAATCACGAATCTGGTGAAAGATTTCGATTCATATTTCGGAATCCAACCTCGACAGCACTTAGAATCAGACAGCCTTTCAATGTAAACTGGATTGAGTCTAAAAGTGCGATCATCAATTTGGCTTGACATTACAATAAATTAAAAGTGAAAGGGATTGATTTTATATTAAGCAAGATTGGTATAAACAGAAAAATTAAAAAAACATGGAAATTAAACTATGAGAAGTGATTTAGCACTTATTTTTAAGCAAATGGCACTACGTAAAAAGAACGAAGATGATTGATGTAAAGAAAATGAATGATAATATAAAACATAATGACAATCTCAATAATCGAACAAAAACATCGTGAATAAATGCCCGAGATATTTCTCGACTGCAAGTGAATCCAAGTCAGAGGCCCATGAGCGGCATAAAAACTAACACCAGGTTAGTCAATAACCACATGAAACAGAAGATCTAAATAATGATGATAATTGTGATGATCAGTAACTGAAGATGTGGAGATCAGTAGGCAGTCGCTTCATATGAAATACTGGTATTAAGCTGCATGCGGTTAGATTGAAAGCCAAGCCGACCCCAACGTAGTTGGGAAAAGGCTAGGCAGATGATGATGTGATGATCAGGTCTGATTTAATTTATTAAGCTGAATGTATTAAGTATTAACGGAGCACACTTTCAAATCTGAGGTTACTAAACCTTCTGATTCAGAATTACTTCAAATCACAAATTCAGTTTTACAAAATGCTCTATTTTATATGGAGGCAATAAATTGTACGATTAATGTACATTCTAAGCCTTATATGTACATACTACTGCAACAACAATTTTGTAGACAATTCTGTAGGGAAACCTAAACTGCGATAGTAACACCACAGAGCACTAAAATATAATTGAATTCAGTTTGAATATATAATGTTGGCATAACAGTATTTTGTTCCACAAGAACTTTGTTCGTCAGTGAACCAGAAACCGCAAAACCTTCGCGAAATACTTTCTCAAGAAAAACTTCTTTAACGAATAGTTAATTAAGAAATCTTAATTAAATTTAATAGACTATCTTTGTCTTAAAATATGATTTTTAGCTATTGAAAGTACTCTAACCTTTAATTATTTCCTTTCCCATACAATACTTTTTTAAGTTTCTCATTTCTTGATTATTAAAAAAAAAAACCTGAAATATAATTTTAAGGGCTGGCAATTGTAGTGTTCTTTTTGCAACGATACCAATCTCAAAAATCATATTTTAAGACATGAAATTTCTTGCCTTTTTAAGTATTGACTAAGCATTATGTTACCTAATATCATGCTTACAACAACCAGATTGTGGAGGTCAGCTAGGCAGTCGCTCCATGTAGAATACTGGTATTCAGCTGCATCCGGTTATACTAGGGGCCGACCCAAACATAGTTGGGTAAAGACTAGGCTAGATGATGAACGTGCTTATAAATCGTAAATTCAGTCTTAAGCCTGCTCAGCCTTGATTTCCTCTGCTCCCTGCTTGCTCCTGTACTCCCAACCTTGGTAGGCCAGATCTTGAGGACTTACATCATGCTCCCTGAATGAAATACCGCCACCGGATCCATACTTGTGGCCACCCTGAAATTATGGTGTGAAGAATTAGATGGGTATAGTATTTTCAAATATTATAATGACAAAGATTGGATGGAGAATAAAATATCAACCGAAAACCTAATACGAAAAGATGATAATGATGTAATGACTGAGAGAGAATATAGTATAGAGGGCATTAATATGGCTCATCGATAAGAGTGACCGAAACGACCGACGCTCTAATAAGCCAAATAAAATTAGTTCTTTAACTTGATGTAGCCGTGTTCCTATGTAGTTCCTACACGGTGATGTGTCAACTGTATAATTCTGTATACTGTAATTATGATGAAATTCAAAGGGGCTTTTTCTAAAAATTTAAGACAGTTTCATCAAACATTTCCAGTAACATTTTCCTAGCAATTTATCCACCCACGGGAAGAATCGATTTACTCTGATTTATGATACCAAGGATGTCAATAATATTGCGGAACTTTTAATAACCTGTCACATGTTTCAGTTAGCTTTTGTGAAGACAGTTTTATATGAAAACTTTGAAGTCTTTGAAGATTTAAGAACATCGTTTTATTCACGCGAATTTATTTTTCGTAGAAATGAGCTCAAACTTCATCTTAATGTCATCATGGGTAAAATAGAACCACTTTGTGAATACTACCTGTCCCCTTTACTTCTAAGCCGATAAAGTGAGAAAGCAATAAACTATGGCCATTCTTTATGGCTATTCTTTCCCCCTGAGTTCTCAAGTGTATTTATAGTTTCTATTGAACTTTGAAGTAATAGAGAGCATGAAACTTAACGGCGACTTTACATTGAGGTACATTTCAAAATTTGGCTGACAACATGACGACAAGAAGGACGAAAAGCGAAGGTAATGGTAATAACGAAGATGATCTATAATTTTATTCATAATCTCAGATAATTTACATTATCTACTTTAGCGTTTAATTTTTAGTGACCATTATTGTAATACAATTTTGGTTGCAACGTAATTTGAACTTCGTAACATGCCAATGAATTAGTTATTTCAATACTCGATAATTATCTCAGATTCTGAATTCAAATATACAAAAATCACATTTTTGACTTACGGGATAGCTCTCGGAATAGTGTGACGGAGCATAATGTGACTGCGGTGGTGACTCCCTGTAGGGTCCAAGACCGATACCAGCTGGGCTGTAATGAGGGCCGGAAAAGTGGTTGGACGAGAACGGTGAGGAGTTGGGCTTGCAGAACTTGAAGTAGCCGATAACACCTGGAATATGGAAATGAGTGATGATTAGAAGACATTTTGAAAACTAAAAGGACTTATATTTAATAAGGATCACCAACAAAATATATACACAATAGCTGATCACTTAAAGGAGCACGTGCACATTAAAGTATTGAAGATGAATAATTATGATGATTTTTACAAGCATTATGTAGACCAACTGAGAATGTGCTAGAATATTCCCCAATCAATAGTTGATTAAGAAACTACCTAAATATTTTATAATTCTGAGCATCGGAATAAGAATTAGAACTTTATTTGCTTTGAATGTAAGTACAGGTAAGTATAAGATGTACATAAATTAATGAGATCGGCTACAGTCGACCTTACGGCGTGCAAATTATTACATAAATTAAAATATTAATACGAAGAAAATAATGTCAACAAAACAAAACAGAAATTAAAGTTAATTAATTATAGTCAGTTACATATGTCTTTCATGGTCAAATTTGCAATTAATTATAACAATTAATACCTATTTTACTACAGATAGCATTGTATTTGAGTGGCAAAACAGACAACCATTTTCTGTAAATAGCGTAGTTTACAAATATTTCTTGCGAGAAACGAGTTCCTTGCTTGAATTCATGTTCTTGCGAGTCCAAAAACAATGCAGTCAACCCCATACAAACCCTATTGACTCCCAAAAAGCCGCGCACAACACAATAGTTTTTTAATAATTGTCCCTCATTAGTTGAACCTTTTCAAGTGAATGGTAGTTATAGAAGAACTTACCAGGAATGATGAGAGCCATGAATCCGAGGAACTTCTTGAAGCTGGCGAGGCCGAGGATGAGGGGCAGGAACAGAAGCAGCTTCAGCTTGAACAGCTTGAGGATCAACAGCATGGGGATGATCAGCTTCTTTAGTTTGTGTTGACCTGTAAACAGAGTTATAAGATGCTTTAAATTGTACGCTTTTTGTTGCTCTTTGTTGTATGCTTTTAATTGAGACATCAGTATAAGATAGGTGTGAATCTAACAGTGTGCCTTTGATAGGTAATTATACTTGTTATCTACTGATGTTTTGTTGAAATCAGCCGCGGCCGGTAAAAAGTTCTAAAAAGCGCCGATAGATGGCGTTGTACGTTTGTAGCTAATTCCTGAATCGCGGTGTTAAGATTCTCAGTGAGTTAATGACTACCTCGATTTTTCAGTTTTTCGGTATCGCTTCTCGGCCTTTTGGCTAAGATCAAAGTGTAGTATCTGTTCTTTTCAGCTTAATATCTGAAAGTTCCCTCACTGAGGGACCAGTATATTAAACTGATTTTTGTAAGCTGACGGGATGTTCGGGGCTCGCTCCACTCCCGTCGCGGGTCGGCCCGGCATTGCAGTGCCGCCGGGATCGGCCCACATAAACGTGACACATTGAAGAAGGAAGTATGTTAGAGTATATTCTTCGCATGATAGTTAGGAATGAGTATCACATGAACGTCTGTTTATTATATATATGTTCGTTTAAAGAATCTTAAAAATACCGTTCTCAATCAGCATTACAATGCCTGTTGTTAGATCGTGAATTTACCTAAGACGTGTGCTAGATATAATGTACCATAGAATTACCTAGGGAGATAAAACTGCCAGTCATGGTAAAAAAAATACTTGAGCAGTCCTGTGTTCGATTCCCAGGTTGGACAAAGAGTTATTAGTTTTTTTTTCAAAAATTCTGTCAATTCTATTAGGTTCACCTGGAATGACGGTAATAAATAATTATGCATCGTTTGCCTATTTTTAAAGTTCCGTATCTCTAAAGGAAAAAACGGAACCCTTATAGGATCATTCGTGTGTATGTCTATCCATCCATCTGTCACAGCCAATTTACTCTGAATCTAATGGACCGATTAAGTTTAAATTTGGTACACATATGTATTTCTGTGACCAAAACACGGATGCGTAACATAAATATATGAATTTCGAATATGGGGATTACTTTTGGGGGGCAAATAAAAAAAAAAAAATAAAAGGTTTGCGAACTGGACCGTGTAACATATCAAATGAAAGCCCGGCTTATTGCGAGGATCTCAATTTTTTATGTTTTTTCAAAATATTTTATTTTTAAACATATTTAAGAAAATCGATGAAAAATTACCATTCCTAATCTCCGAAACTACTGAACGTAAAATTTCGAAAATATATAAGAAGTATATGATCTTAAAATAAAATCACTGAATATTGTGCGTACAAACTTACATTTACAGTTGAAATGTATGGGGAAACATGTTTTTCAACTACAATGCTAAGTTTATTCTTGGGATAAATTTATCCCAACTACGGAACCCTTCATTGTGAGTGGTCCAATACACACTTGGCCGGTTTAAAAAAAAAAAAAAAAACAAAATGAAAACTCTTAATACATTATATTAATAGAATTTAATCATACTTGAGTTGACTTGAGCTCCAAAAACCGCAGAAGATGAGCCCACTGAAATGCCTAGGGTTTTGTTTTATTTGAACACTGAAAGCGTTTTAAGTATTACTCTTTTAGGCTTCTAAATCAGACTCGAGGTTTTTAATTACTATAAATTCTAGTCATTTACGAAATGCCTTGTGTTAACTAGAATTAAATACCTTTACGAGATGGAAGCCTATTTAGAAGATCTATGATTTCAGACTGTGATGAAGTGTATAATATATCCATACTTGTAATCTTTGAAAGGTCTTTTGATTCCTTGCAGAGCTTAAACTTGTTGTATAGTGCATTAAATTTTACTTGTTTTTTTCTCATATATTATACATAGAACGTTAAATTTTTAACTTTTGAGACGATTATCTTTACTACTCTTTTTTTGAAGTGAAAACTTCTTTAGACGCGTTGGGCATTTTTGAGATGGGACTAAAGCAATGATTTCGCGACACCGTGATGACACCAGCTGTTGACCATTAAAAGTCATCAACGCGTTAATTACCGCGGTGCGAGGAGTAAAAGACATCGTCGCGTTGATTACCGCGGTGTCGATTTTTTTCAAATTTTCACTTCTGTCGGCACTCCCGGAGTGCCACTGTTTTTTTTTCTTTTCGTGTGGTAAGTGACTAACCTGATGTCAGAATTTTAAAGCCGCTCATGGGTCTCTGACTTGGCTCCACAAACCGTCGAGAAATATCTCTCAGGCATGCCAGTTACCTCACGATGTTTTCCTTCACCGTTTTTGAAGCAAGTGATAATTATACAATACGCACATGAATCTGAAAAGTTAGAGGTGCGTGCCTTGGGTTCGTACTCGAGACCTATGACTTGGCAGTCTTGACGGTCCTACCATTAAGCTATCATTATCTTTTCTACTGCTACGTACACAGTTTTTTTCCAGGCTCATATATCAATTTAAATGAAATTTAAAGTGATCTTGTAAAGGTTCCATTTTTCCTTTTGAGGTACGGAACCCTTATAGCATGTTGTACTCACGGAAAGGTGCCTTCTTATCCTCGATGATGTCCACTTCATCAGCAATCTGTTCAATGAAGCGAGGAGCGATAATACCACGGGAGGTCACCTCATCGTCCAATTGCATCTCTAGGGCTGTAGACCTCAAAAACCTGGTGACAAAGTTTAAGGGGTTTAATGTGCGAAAACAGTTTTCAAAGTAATAAAGGAACTTTTGAACGTCAAGATTATCAAGAAAATGAAATTGTTACTAGTCATGTTGACGTTCAAAAGTACCTTTTAATGGCCTACTTGAAATAAATGATTTGACTTGAATTTCGCAATTAACAGCATTGTCCTCCTGACCTTATTCCAATTAACGTGGGGTCGGTGAAACATGTGTATTTAGACATAATAGGGATGAAGCCTGACCATGACCTAGGTCCTAACCTAGGTCATGGTCTGGGAATATCGAAGAAAAAAGCATGCTATGTCCTTACAAAGCATACTTTTTATCCCGATATTCCCACGTGATCGAGAATTATGTGGGTGAACCTGCTAGTTAGTAAATAATTGTAGCGTACCTAATAACATTACATTTAATTAGTTTGATGAAACTAATTAAAAATCACAATCAAGAAAAACAAACAACTGATTTCTAAATTCAAATTGAATTTGCTGTTGTTTAGCCAATTATTCAAACAAAAATATGCCCGAAATAAAATTTTTAGAACATTTTAGTTTTTCAAACAAGGCCACAATTTCTTTTCAGATCCTCTGATTTTATGAAGCGTATTTTTATTATTTAACTAACTGCGCACCTCGGTTTCACCCGGATAAAGGGTCTTTCAAACAGGCGCGACACGCGACGCGACACGAAGACACCGCTCGTCGCGCGACGAGCGGCGTCTTTGTGTCGTGTCGCGTGTCGCGCCTGTTTGAAAGAGCCTTAAGTCTCGATGCCGTGAGAATATAGGGATAATAAGTATTCGATTTCCTATCATAGAAAACTTAAAAAAACCATAAAAAACTTAAACTCCAGTACCATGTTTTATGCAAATAAATACTTACTTACTATCCTAGGTCACGGTCTACCCATGTACATACGGCTACACATCAAGCTATACCATTCCAGTATAAGCTGACCTCGCATTGTTCGGAAATCCAATGCAATGCGAGATCAGCATAAACTGGAAGTGTATAGCTTGATGTGTAGCCGTGTGTACCAAATTTCATCCAGATCCGTGCAGTCATTTTAGCGTGAAAGCGTAACAAACAAACAAACTCACTTTCGCATTTATAATATTAGTTAGGATGGTGAATCAAGAATCTATTAGTGTCACGTCATCTTTGAAGTAAAATCAAATGTAGGTGGAAAATCACGATGAAACAGTTCAATATCATACGAACCAGCATTTGACAAAAACATTCTCTTAACTTGCATATTGACGTTAAGACCATTTTTTTTTTGGTTCATTGTTACTGTCAAGTTACGTAACAGTAAAAACTAAAAATACAACATAGTTTTGCTTAAATTAGATGTAAGTTACTAATAATATTAAGATTAAAAAATATATATATGTTTGTTTGTAATGGAAAAACTCAAAAATACTTAACCGATTTTAAAAAATCTTTCACCTGTAGAAGGATTAATTATCAGTGAGTAACATGAGCTGTATTTTATCGACTTCCGCGAGAACGAAGTCGCGGGTAGAAGCTGGTTTGTTATAATCCTAAATCAATATTTCCTTTTCAGCGTATCTATTGGAAATTCTATTTTAAACATTTAATTACAAAATCCATTTTGGCCGTGTAATCAAACCATTACAGAGTTAATACAACATTTACCTTTCAATCTTCCTCATTCCGTATTTGACGAGTGCTTCCCAGTCCGAATCTTCACTGCGTGGCTGTGATTCAAGCTGAGGCGGCTCTCGAGTCAGTGCACGAGCTTGGGAGTCCACTTTTACTAGTACTGCGTTTTCTGATAGCCTGGAATTTATTAGATTAAGTATTGATTAGTTTTGTTAGACATGAGAATCAAACGATTTAAAAGGTGGTGTTCTGTAGTTTCAGCTCCATGGGAACAAGGCGTCTGTTTAAGATTTTTGATAAGAATCAAAAGACTTAACAATGGGTGTTTGACTAATCAATATTTATTTGAATTCGACTTATTACAAGAATTATTTATCTCCAGTTTATTAATTACGTTTTCGTTTATCATGAACTAGCTGTTCGTGCCCGGCGTCGCCCGGGTGTATTTCAGATTTTTCCAGTCGTTTTTCCAAAATTTTCATTCATGCATGCATATTTCACAATATTCGAAACTGTTCTGGAATATTGCACAATGATCTGGGATGTTCTCGAGTATTCCACAACATTCCAGAATGTTGTGGAATACTCTCGAATGTTCTGGCATATTCTAGAAAATGTTTTGAGGGCGGAACTTCCAGCCCTTATAAATATCTTCAAAAGCACGCCCTTCAGGTATAAACGGGAACCTTCTTTATGGACAGGTGATAGAGGGCTAACCACACCATATAACTCCCTTGATCGTACCGGCACTCGTTTCTGAGTTTTAGCGGCACGCACTTTCTTTTATAATATATATTGATTCAATACGCTGTGACTGAAGAGAGGCTCTTAATTCTAATAATGTAGAATTATATTAAAACCCTAATTAATACGGCTAGTATTGATTAGGGTTACAATACAATACAATTCTATTAGAATAAAAATATAGGTATATTCTTAGTGCTGCTGGTGGTTTCAAGAGTCTGAGAGGCTTACCCATTTGAAATAAGACTGTCTTTTATTATTGTACTTGATTGAATATGATTAAATTCCTTAAAAAAATCATCTACAAGGTGGCAGAGACATGACGCGAAAACTGTTACCATAGATTCATTTCATGATTCTGATCCCCCTTGCTTTGAAATTTTTCGCCGGTTATAAAAAAAAATCTGTTCCATACATTTTAAACGAGTAGGTATGAAATAGTTGATTTTTTTAAAAGTAACTGACGAAAAATTTCAACGCACGGTTCAGAATCGTATATTGAATGAAACCATGGTAAAAAATTTCGCATCGATGTCCCTGCCACCCTGTATATAATCTGTAAGCTCAAACTCTTAGAAATAATAATTCTCAATTTAACCATTTACTTAAAGTCAGTCAGAAACACAAAGTAACACAAATAAAGTATAAATTCGTAAAACACGTATTCTTTTTTAGGTATCCAATTGACAGGTGTCAGGAACGCATTCTTTCAGCGGCCAGACTATAACGAAGTTGAAGCAACTTGTCCATTACCAAGCGTAGAATCGTATTGAGAAGAACGGTCAAGTAACTAGAAAATAAAACAAGAATCTACTTACTGGTAAGCCTGTTTATCAAAGAAGTCATCAAAGGAACGCAGAGCTTGGGCCTTGAAGCAGTCGGCAAGGTCTCCGTTGAGACACTGCTGGGTAGACTGCTGGATGTAAGGGTCCTGGTCTTCTCCGAAACCTAGCCAGTCCAAGAGACCACGACCTTGGGCTTGAGGCTGGAAGATTAGGATAGGATAAAGCGATTAGAGAGAAATTAATGAAATTTAAAATTATATTATATACCGGATATATATAATTTCATTTAGATGAAAACTATTTCTAACTGCCTTCAAAAAAAAAGGAGGAGGTTCTCAGTTCAAAAAAAAAAAAAACAAAAATACAACCGACTTCTAAACTAAAAAGTGAAAAATAACTTTAATTTCAGAAGTCGGTGTCTTTCGATATTGAAGTATTTTGCCACCGACTTCCGAAATTTCACTTTATAGTTTGGAAGTCAATTGCATTTGTGGTAAAAAAAAATTCTTACATCTCATTTAGTGAGAGAAAATATGACATAGTGAAAAATTTATGAATAGCAGCGATTGCATTAGCACTAACAAGTAAGTTAATGTTAAATTAATCAATGATGTTTTACGTCTTCCTAAAAATAGGAGCTATTAGTAACTACAGTATCTGCAAGTAAATATACACGATTACAATAATTATTTGCAAAACATTTCACCGTTTTTATCTTCAGAATATAAGTTACTTTAGAAGAAGTGTTACAAGGTCTATTTTAAACTTAGGGCCGACTTTGCTATCATTAGATAACTTCCAACTGTAGAATAAATATGGCGGTTTGACAGCGTTTGCTTAAGTTACTGACTATTGAAAAGTCTGCCCGTAAATAAACAAATAACATGGCTTACCGATCGCCCATGATCTCCTCCTCCTCCTCCGAAATTCAAATTCCTTCCTTCGCCGTCCTGTTTCGGTAGCTGGTCAGGCAGTCTAATGCCACCCTCGCCTCTCGACTGCAGCGTCAGCACCGCTGCTATCACCAACATCAACCATCGAGCCCGACCCAGCATCTTGAATTATGATCTGGTGAAGAAAGAGTTGAGATTTAGTTATGGGTATGTAGAAGCTAGTAACAGATGTAATATGCAGAGTGTAATGCAATAATATGACATCACATTTTGTAGGAAAACTTGCAAATACTGATGTAGTTAGTATTGATAAGGGAACTGACTGTAAGAACCCTGCTGAATATTTTCAAATCAACCGTGCTGCATTATAGTGCGTGTTGGTCACTATTTTGTGTAAACTAGAGAGTTAAGAGTGTAATATATAGTACAACAGGTTCTTGAACCTTCTCTTCATACATTTACTATGAAACCATAGAGTCAACCTTACTTGGTCTTTTATCCTTTTTGGATCTGTTTATACTAGCTGGCAATTTTTCGGATTAAAAATCTCGGTACAGCAAGATCCAAGGTCTTAAGAGAGGTTCGAAAAAAGGTACTTGGGACAAAGCTAGGCTTCGTATTTTTTTGGTTCTGATTTCGTAGGGCTCTCAGAAATAAACTCGTGTTTTAGGATTCCGTAGCAAAATGGTAAAAACAAATCCTTATGGTGCGACTCAGTCTATCTGTCCATCTGTCTGTCACAGCTGGATATCTCAAGAACCATTAATGCTATCAATTTGAAATTTGGAACAGTTTTAGATGACGTTTGATCAACTATTTTGCAAATAAGGAAGAAATTAAAATGTTTATTTTTTGCAACAGAGACTGAACGGGGGTGTTAAAAATGCGAAGTGGGACTACTAGGGCATGTGGAATGAAATATGTGGATATGAAAGAGCGTTACGTACAAATAAAAAAATAAAAAAATAGGCCGCATAGTTTCGACTGACAAAAAATGTAAAGATATATATATTACCGTTCCCCTCTTATCTCTGAAGTTTGCATAGACAAAAATCTGAAATTATTTTATGTGGTAGAAGTTTATGTAAAGATTACAGAAAAAATAAAACGATGTCTCTAAATAGCACACTTTTTCAGAAATCGTCAACAAAAATTACATTAGTTCCACTATCGGTCAAAAGATGGCGCTGACATAAAACTGCAATATTCGAAACCGCAGTGTGCAGTGTTAAAATTCTCTGACGAATCTATATTTCTTTATTTATTATTTTTATTTTTTCTATCTAAATTTAAAATGATACAGAACCTTCGGTGTGCGAGTCCGACTCGTTCTTGAACGGGTTTTTTAAAATTGTATTGGGGTATATTGAGGAGTCCTCCAATCTACTGAAGTTTGAATTAGGTCTCTGTTTTTCCATTAATTTCCTAAGGGGTTAGCGGGTTGCGTGTTCCGTTTGATCTCAAGAGGCGTACATTTCTACATGAAAGGTCGCCCTGATGAAAATGTTCAAATCCATTAATATTGTTCAAGCTGGTTTTTTATGTTGGCAGCTATCCACTAGCTGGAATTATGTTGATATTCTAATTAAGAATATCATCATAAAAATATATATTTTTACATATGTTTTTCTTATATCCCTGAATATTTATTGAACATCAAATATTTCGTCAATTACTTCCACAAACAAGATGTCTTCATTGCTCATAACATTAACGGATATTATGTCCTTTCATGTTCACATAGGTATTTATGAGGACGAATCAAATGAAAATGGCGTCATGTATTTAGACGAAGGAAAAAAGTCCAATTAAGCAGATGGGTTGTTAGAAGATAATTTTACTAATAAGTTTTTCAACCATGAAACGGCAATATAATATACTAATATAGTAAAATACTCGATCAGTACCTAATTTTTCATAATTGTCGAAGTTAAATACTTAGCTAAAATGTCTAGGGAAATTTATGTGTGGCAATTAGAAAAATATAACGTAAACATTTTAGATAAAGATCTAGATTTTTGTTTGACATCATTAATTATTTTTGTTTATTTAATAAACTTCTCGCAGTGAGGAGGCCTGCGTTCCCAGTGGGAACAGTGTGGTCGAAAATTGTATACCAATTAGGTAAAGGAAATTGCGAACGAACGATAAGCAAGCATGGTATCATCATTCTTATTATGAGAAGATGTCTTTATTTTGTAGTAGCAGGCTGTTTTTATTGTAACAAACCAAGTCTAGCTATAAATTTAATCTATAAAGTTCCCACTGCTGGGCCACAGGCCTCCTCTTTGTGAGATTGAGTGAGCCGTAATCCACCACGCGGGTCCAGTGCGGGTTGGTGTTCGTGTGTAAATTGTAGAGCCAGTTTTTAATTATGAACTTTATTCCGACGATGGTTTAGTTCTGAATACAAAAACTGATTTAAGCCCAAGTATCTAGTGATTTTTTTAAGAACTTTACGTCAGTCAGTATAAGATTCGAAATACGAAAACTAGCTGAAAGGAGCACCAAAGTTGGAACAAATTTTGTAACGAGACGGAACAAGTCCAGCTTTAGTGTTCAGCCGTTGATAGAATGCGTTCCTCACACCTGTTAGTTGGACAATGTCTGGATCAAATTCGCAAAACACATAGGGTCTTACTATAAAAACTTAGATACTTGCTCAACATGTATCTAATGTCATTCTTACGTAAAAATCCATACATAAACACCGTGTTTAAAAAATGTTTAGCATAAACAACTGATAAACACTTTTTGTGGTAGTAAGGATACTCGTTGTTATGAAACTGACAGGTGTCAAGAACGCATTCTCTCAATGGCCGGACTGAAGTAATAAACTAATTACTACTAGTTAATATCGAAACCTCGGACCATAATATAGTTTATCGGTTTTCTACTTTTACAGAGTCGTCGTACCTCGCAGTACTTTCTACTCTGTATTAGTTAACTATAGCACGACAGTGCACTTACTAGTTTAGAACTTGTTCTAACTCGTGTTCGTGGTCGACCTAGTGTGAACTTCACCTATAAGTTGGATGTAGGTAGGGATATTACTTTTATTGAAGGAATTAGAGGGATGGGATGTTTTGTTCAGAGTGAACGTCGAAAAAAACTTCGATGAGATTTGTTTTGGCTAAGGTATTTTTAAACCTTTTGGTATGATCTCCTGGTGTAACATAAAGAGTAACCGTGGAGTTTCTTGCCGGCTCTTCTCCATAGGAAGCGACCAATTGGAACCGTGCACCTAGCTTCTGACGTTTCATAAGTGCCCTTGTAGGTTTATGTGAAATAAAATATTTTGAATTTGAATTATGAATTTGAGCCGGATTTATTTCTTACTCTATTTAAAAGACGACATTTCAAAGCTTAAGATCTGGAGGCTGTTCATCCTAAAGCGTAGGCCACACTGGGAACAAAGCTCAGTTCGTTTAGTTTAGTATGCAAATTTTCATTCCTTGCTTCGTTCCCAGTGTGGCTTACAGTACATTGCTGTACATCCAGAAGCTGGACAAAGTTAATGACCCAATGGAATCTACCTTAATATGCTAATTAAATTTCTTTGGTCCATTTATGAGGACTGAAAGTCAATTGCAATGGCGTACGTGACATAGCGGCTGTACTGAATTTGAAGAAAGTGGCTTATTTTTATCAAGTCATGCGAGAAATTCTTGTCAATTTTTTTTTTGTATACAACAACATAACATGTTGATTTGATAATGAAAAGTGAAATGGGATGGTGACACAACTTAAGACATGTATTTCCACTTCACTCATCATCTGTCTAGCCTTTTCCCAACTTTGTTGGGGTCGGCTTCCTGTCTATCTAGATGCAGCTGAATACCAGTATTTTACATGGAGCAACTGCCTATCTGACCACCACAGCCTAGTTACTGAGTAACACGATACTCTTTGGTAAGACTGGTTATCAGACTTTTGGGCTTCTAACCACCCGTAACGACTATCAAACATCTACAAATGACAGCCGGTACCAACGGCTTAACGTGCTTTCCGAGGCACGGAGGGGGCCTCGGAAAGCACGTTAAGCTTGGTATGTTAAGATGGTCACCCATCCACGGACCAACCGCGGCAAGCGTAGCTTAACCTAATCGATCGACCCGTGCGGCTGTTATAACTTAGCCACAAGCCCCATATCCTAGCCCTTATTATTTATTTCCACTTCACTATTACATATAAACGTTTAAACGACGACGTTTTTTCTTTCTTTCTTTCATATACTAGCGACCAGCCCCGATTCCCACAATTTTTACGACGTGACAAAACATCGAGAATTCTGTATTAGATGCAAGTTTAATATTCATGGTATATACACATAAACCTTCCGGAATATATGCTTTAAATAATGTTGAAAACCGCATCAAAATCCGTTCCGCAGTTTAGAAGAACAACGCGGACACGCAGACATATGTATAAGTCGCAGTAAGATGGTTGGTAATATAGTGATATTAAAGCGGTTCATAACACTCGGAGTACCCTAATTTTGTTACTGCGACCAATTTCGACGTGACGCTCGCCGGCCGGCCGGTGCCGCGGCACCGCTCACTTCGCTCGCTCGGCTCGCGCCTAGTTCGACACGCTTCTAATCTAACCTGTTAGGTCGGAGTGCCCTAATAGTTATATTACTAGATCATGCTCGTATCATAGTTATGTTCCTCGTAAGTCAGTTATGAACCGCTTTTATATAACTATATTACGGTATATAGCTATATACCTAGATATCCCTAGGGATATAACTATATCACATCTTCAACCATCTTACTGTGACATATAGATAGCCAAATGCACAAAGCGAAGCAAGACATGAAGGAAAGTTAAAACGGACTTTGTGGTGCAAACCCAAACCAGAAGAAACATAATCTACAAGAGGAAAATAAATCTAATCAAGGAACACTAATAAATTAATGACAGTAAGCAGTAAGTAAATTGTTAGAACACCTACGCTACACTGACCGATTCAAAGAAAGTTGCTTATTTTGATCAAGTCATGCACGAAATTAGTTTCCTTTACTTTGTATTGATGAATTGCAAATGACAATAGAGCTAGCGTTTTTTACTGAGCATAAATAATAAATACTTGTTAGAATAGAGATTCTGTTAAATTGGAAGATAATTCTGGAAAAGACACTTGAAAGGCATGTATTGAGCAAACTCAGTATCTATTTTGAGAGTATAGCAAATGCACAGTAAGAGAGAAATGAACCTTATTCTAATCTGTAGAAGAAGTATCACATACAAGAATATTTATTTAGGCTTTTCACACTCCAATAACCAAAACCAACAAAAATGCACAACACAAGAACACAGTGCTTACTTTTCAAAACACAAAACAATTTTCACATAGCGAAACTCAACACGGTATAGACACAGTTTGTAACTGGAACACGTGAAGTTCAAAACGCATGGTAAGAGCGAGCGAGATACACGAAGTGCGACGGTACACTGCGCCCGCACTGGCGGGAAATAACGGTCGCCACATTTAAGTTAAAAAAAAGTTATGAAGTAATCATGATTTATTTCGTTGAAAAATTAGGCTGTAATTTTATGATCTTGGTGATTTGAAAGCACATAATAATATACGTAGTTACTGTCAAACAAGATGATATCAAAATGTCTACTGTTGACAGAGATAGAAGTCTTGATGTATTCATATCGCGTGACTAATGACAATGTATTAGCATGTCAGGTAGATGAAATTTAGAAGGAATACTCTACAGTAGATGTAGAATAGAGTAATGTATTGATTAAGATGCTTACATAAAATACAGGGGGTTTAGGCACTGAAGTAGACAGGATATTGGCACTGAAGAAGCAATTACATGAAATTAAAAGTAACTTACTTATTTTGGTAAGGTCTACTACATAATACTAATTGACTGTTTTTTTTCTTTATTTCTATTCCTTTTATTTTCAATGAATGATTATAATACAAGACACGCAATGTTTCTTCACGTACATCGCAACAAAAATATATTATAGTACTTATAGTTGCAAACCAAGGCTCAATGTTCATACTCAACCCGAATATAAAGGTGTTATATAAAAATTATATAAGAGAATGACCTAACAGCGTAAAAATATATCGAGAATAAGCATAAGCACCTTTCTAATGACTTAAAAAGGGATGGCGAATAATTGGCACTGAAACATGAGTACTGAACAGATCAATATGATGAGATCAACATTGCTAACGCCAATATTCAAGAAGTAAAATAAAATGTGATAGATAACGAAATCAAATGATGTAAAAATAAGGCACATCAAAACATTGCCAATAATCATAACAAAAGTAGAACAAACGCACCATTTAGAATTCGCCTCCAACTTATGTTTCTTTTATACCATTTAGATACATCTCAATTCCGGTCACGTTGACCCTAATTCGGGTCTCGAAGTGTAAGTAAGGAACTTAATCATTTGAACTCGATGCGAAACAAAAACTTATAGTACGTACTCCAATGGTATTATGTGACCAGCATGTTAAAGTTGCATGGTCAGATATGTTGGTAACACTTGTGGATACGGTACAATTCTTTTGAATTTTGAAGAAATTTCCACTTAAATTGTATATATTTCAATAGTGGACTTTTAAAACTGAGAAAACTTTTAAAAAGAGAATACTGGAGAGGTAGTCAAAAATTGCTTTGTAAATAACAAAATATTGGAAGATGAAACTAGTAGACAAAATTAATCTAAAATATAATAAATTCGTGAAAAGGAAATTCAATAAATCGTTATTAGAGAAGTTAAAGTTAAAATAGCTTTAATAAAGACAAAACAAAAATAGAAGACGTTACTATTGTAGCTAAAAAAAGTCTTCAAGATGATACATTTCGTGAAAAGGAAATTCTATAAACAGTTACTGTTGTTAAGACCAAGGCTAATCCACTAAAATCAAATAGAAAATATTCCGACAATAGAAACCTGACCTTCTTATAAAAATATCAGAAAGAAAGTTTATTTACAATTACTATTGTCAGGTAAAAACATCTAAAAGGTCAAAGGAAAAATCTTGAAATGTTTAGATAAGATTAGATTTACTTCTGATCTGTTCTTTGCTTTTGATCTTTTGTATATCTACAATGTATATTACATTAAATATGTATGTGTATTATAAATTATTACCTATTTATGTACTGTTGTTCCTACCAATTTTTTTCTAATGATATATTTTTTTCTTTGTTCCTCTTAAACAGAGCACCTGCCATCCAATCTCTTCACCACCCTTGGTTGAATGGTAGAGAATGCCTAAGGCATTAAGTCCGCCTTTGTACCGTTTTGAGTGTGAAAAGTTTAAATAAATAAATGTTTATCTTTAATATGAATAGTAAGGATAGTCACTAATTTCATCCATACTAATTTAAAAAATGTGAAAGTAACTCTGACCGTCGGTCTGTCTGTCTGTCGATCTGTCTGTCTGTTTGTCTGTTATAGGATTTGGATGATTGGGCACACAGGGAGACCATGACCTGGGTTAGGTCATAAGATACTTTTTATCCCGGGAGTACGTTCCCGTGCGATAATTTCCGACCTCCTTGTGAGCGAAGCAACGGGAAATACTAGTACCATAATAAAAAGAACAGTTTTGCGAGCTAACAGCTGATGATAAAGCAAAAAAGAGACGGTACAGTTAACTATTATTTGCGATGGCAAAAAAATACATCAATTTAGTTACATCGTCTACGCGTAGATTTTTAACTATAGCCGAAACTGTTTTTAGGTATATGCTTCAAAAACCAACTATCAATAGCTGTTGTTATTTGTGATTGTATTCAAATGGTCAATCAAGACACAAATAAAACTAAAAAAATAAATTCAAGTAGCTTATGACACGGTTATGTCACACAAACATGTTGCATTATACATCCATGTTCTTGACCCACAATACGAGTGACGCTGGATAACTTTCTACTGGTCATCAAGTGGGCCAGTGTCCTGTCATCATAGTGTGACTCATCTTTTGGGGTTAGCAGAAATCGAAGTAGGTTAATTGGAAAAACCACCATTTAAAATTTTTGTTGCATTTACAAACACAATCAAAAGACGTGCTCTCGTAAGTAGAAACATCTAGATCTGGGGCAACTGTCTAAAGGGCTTTAACTATATTAATTAATCCTTTACGGGAATTGAATCCGTGACCTGTAGCGTAGAGGTAAATTTTCATCTACTAAACCATCCGTTGCAGTTTTCTAGATAACTCGTAATTTTTCTGTACCAAACATTTTAATTGGAATGGACTGTAAAAGTACTACTCCTGGTACTCCAAGGTACTATGACAAAGATAAAGATAATCATGATGACATCAATACTTTTATATAAACTGCCAAACAAAACGATCCCAAATAAGATGCTGATGAGGATCTTATTATTAATCTAGCTTTAGTTAGTAATTAAGTTATAAAAGACCTTTCAGTTACCGCTTTGAAACAATAGATTATTCCTCTTAAAAGTAAGAATACTGAGAACAATCTCTTCTCGATAACAATGGTTACATGAACTACTTTCACTATCCTTACGGAGATAGTTCACTGACTTGTGCTGCTAAAAGAAGGACTGTATATATTATTATTGTGATGATAATAATTATTATACATACATAATCTCACGCCTTCTTCTCATGGGCGTAGGCAGAAACTACAGAACGTCACCTGCTACGATCCTTATATCCTTTTGCGTTTTTACGTTCATACACTAATATTATGTATGTTTATGTCAATATTTTTAAATGTTACGTCTACTTTAAATTTATTTAGAATTATATTTTTGTCAACTGTTTCTATTTATAGGCCGCCTCGATCTTTCCTGGTGGAAATCGATGGATGATTTCTTGTCAATTTTCTATCACAGACAGAGGTCACTGATAATTATAAAAAGTTTTTTTATAAAACTTATTGAGAACTGCTATGATAATATGAATTACTTTAATTCCTTAGTGAATAATGATAATAATTAATCAATAAAATTAAATAATGAAACTAAAAATTAAAGACTTACCTGAAAACTAATTAACACAGAACTTAGTGATCCAAATAACTAGATAGCGTTCAATGCACTGAGCGATGCAGACGAGAGTGACTTGGTTAACGCCAAACAACCTTATATAATAACAAAACATAAGAATTGCATAAACCTCGGAGAGGTTTTGTTCAGACTGAGACACTGTTAGTTGCCTACGACGATGTTGAGGCAACGTTTGTTAAGAATCAATAGACAAATTGCAAAATTTATGATCCGTTTAATTAAACAAATATTTGAGCCTGTTTTCTTGGAAAACCCTCTTGGATCCTAGGCCCGTCAAGGGAGAATCCAGAGAAATGTATGACGGGCTTCTACCGATAAAAACACTGCAGACTTAATTTATTCAGCTACGAATTCTTTTTCTTTTCTTTGTTTATTTGATTAATATTTCTATCTATGTCCACCTGTGAGTTATCATCTTATACCCTTGATGATCTAAAAATGTACAAATGTATGTGTTTTGTTTTCATGAGTATTTTAAGTGTTCAATTTTTCATTAGTACCCATATTTACTTAATATAGGATAGACAAGGGGTATCCACTTTCAAAGTATTGATAGAGTTCGGATTGATTTTTTTTGTTTTTCTTACAGAATATTCTCCTGTAGAATTTTACTTGTCTAAGAGAAAGTTTTAGTAAATTGACAAAAAACGCGCACTCATATAGTAATTTACATGAAGTCAGCTGCTGCCAACAACTAAAACTTTTCGCGTCTGAACACAGCTTTATTTTTCGGTCGATTAACTCACTTACATAATATATTTTTAACCTTAACGTAATGAACATAAAGTCTATTTTGCAAAAACTTTCGTATGTTTTAGCAAACTTAAGTTGAGCACCTAACAAAATTTGAACGTTAAACGATGATGAGCCATAACTAAGTGTATTAAGGTTGATTTTTGGTAAGTTATGCTCGTGACGAACTTGCAAACCGGAGTTTGAATGAAGTTAGCGCAACGTGGGATATCCCAGCGAATACTGTCGAGAGTTGATAAGTATGGAGTGCGCTTTTTGTCAAGATGTTTTTTTTTTTGTGTTTTGCTAAGTAGAGGAGTATTGCTAAAAACAGTAAATTTATTAAATATCAGTTGAATGGTAGACAAGATAGTTTTAAGAAGTGTCATACAATATTATTCGTCCGGTTTATCTGCAGGGCTGACTAAACTCTTTATCAAACTTTATTGGATCCCTCGCTTTTTACTCGTAGTAAACTGCAAGCCTCAATAATGAGCCAGTAATTAAATAAATATGAGTATT
This sequence comes from Omphaloscelis lunosa, assembly GCA_916610215.1. Taxonomy (NCBI): domain Eukaryota; kingdom Metazoa; phylum Arthropoda; class Insecta; order Lepidoptera; family Noctuidae; genus Omphaloscelis; species Omphaloscelis lunosa. The sequence goes on along the minus strand of OU744266.1, from coordinate 3,109,633 downwards.
GCCATGTTTTTTGGCAATCGAACCGTTAAAGATCATAACCAATTAACTGCAATAACCTAGTTAATTCCAATTACTTCTAGCATTCGCCGGTAGCACTGCCCGCGTGATATAATTATCTTTATAAATGATAGCTTAATTGTTCCCAGTGATAATATAGCATTGCACTGGTGAATATATATTTTTTTAATTCGTCCAGTCGTTTTTGAGTTTATTCATTACAAGTATTTTCTCTTTATAATATTATTGTAAATGAAATCATCAAGAATAATAAATTCTAGATATCCGTCCGTATTGTTTTCTTAAGAAGCCGTCCCCACACTACTTTCCCCGCACACTCCAGTTGTTGTATCCTAGTACGCTTTCAACATTCAGTTCACGGATAGCATCAGGAATTCCCTTCAGTATTGCCTGATCATTTTGTAATGAACGTTTGTCAGTCTCGACCTTGGTACTCAAACAGTGTTATGGTTGTGTGCCAATTTATGTTGATATGGGTTTTCCTTCCGAGATTTTGGTACCTCTAGCTTAGGCAACATAATCAGCTTATAATGTTCTTGCTGGAACACAGGCCTCCACTCTGTGAGAGGGAGTCGGCCGTATTCCACCACGCGGGCACAGTGCGGGTTGGTAGATGTCACATGTCTTCGAATTTTTCTAGGGCATGACGGTTTTCTCACTATAGGCCTTTTCTACGCGTTTGATGGGTGGACAGAGGAATGTTACGGTATGAATCTAACTAGCCTTTTCCAAAATCTGTTGGGGTCGGCTTCCAGTCTAACTGGATGAAGGTGAATACCTGTATTTTACATGGAGTGACTGCTTACAGTTACTGGGTAAACACTACAGACTTTTTGGCTTCTGACGGTATACAGCAGGGATATACTAAACTATTAGAATTAAATTTTAAACAATTATGTAAACAACACGACTTGGATCTCTTTACAACCAGTGTCACCTCAGCTGGAAGGTGCTTAAGCCTCGATTTTTTTTTTAAAGCTGCAGTGCTTTTTAATTCACCTTTTTTTTTCGTGAGAAATATAAAGTGGTTATTTTAATAGTTATAACTATTAAATATATTATATAGTTATATGTTACTGCTTGTATGTTCACAACACGAATTTTATTATAAGTCTAAACGTGAAGACTTTTAATTGACTTTCTGTCGATTATTGTTTCCTTTTTTGTTGTTTTTTTTTTAGCTGTAAGTCTTCCATGCTGTAATAAATAAATAGAAAAAGTAATCAGTTGGTTGCATACCACTTATCTTTTACTATAGTTTTATCGGGGCGAGTAGCTAAAATGTGGATACTATAATTTTTTGGTGTATGCATCTTATGAACATGATTGGGTATAAAATTAAAAACTTCGGAAAATATTCAAACGGGTGCAAAGCTTTGGCAAAATCGACAAACTGTTGCACGTGCGGAAAGTCGTCTCGTTCAAATACCGTATCACCGCTAGCAGTCTGATGCTCGGGTTCTGAGAGCTTATCAATTCAATGGTTTTGGGTTGGATATCTTGATGCATTGTGTGCTCAGATAAGAACGACGAATTAATAACTATTGGGAGTTTTTCTGAAGACTTAAGAAACTAGACAAAAACACTAATTCGTACCCTATCAGAACACCAGCTCTGCGATATATATATTTTTAAATATTGTAGCATTATGCTGAGTTAAGAGCTTTTTTGGGTTAGCACTGGTCTGTTTTTGTCAATTCGAAAAAACAAAAACATTTTGTTACTTTTAAATGTACCTTTCTTTCTTTCTAATTGGGTATATCTTTTTATGGTTGTAACATTGTTTTTGCTTCAAATTCAAATTCAAAATATTTTATTTCACATAAACCTACATGGGCACTTATGAAACGTCAGAAGCTAGGTGCTCGGTTCCAATTGGTCGCTTCCTATGGAGAAGAGCCGGCAAGAAACTCCACGGTTACTCTTTTAAAAATCAACAATGTTTTCAAATTATAGTGTTAATAGGTATGAGAGGACAGTGTAGGCCTATTAACAAGTACCAGGTACTTAGTAAAATAGAAAATGGTCCACAAGTTAGTCTACAGCCTACAACGTTCTCACATTTACAAAATCTAAAAGAAAATAATCTATATAAAAGATTAACAAAATAATAAAAATAAGGACCTATTTAAACCCAATGACATGATTGCCACTACAGCTGTAACAAATATAATTTGATTAAAAAAAAAAAGAAAATTGTAGGTATATATTGTCAAATAATGAAAAGATTACGTCAAGGAAGTATGTAAAAAAGTAAAACAAAATATTCATCGTAATTTGGAAGCAAATAATAATATCCTTGCGTACAATTATATCTTTACCTACTATAGGCACAACCAACCAAGCCACTACAATCTACATTCCAATTGCTTCCACATGAATTGCCATCGCGAAGTAACTGGCAGCATAGTTATTTTAGTCGACTAGACAGTACATCTTCTAAATTGCATGTCATCGTATGAAACCAACTGTCGCAAAACCGAAAACATGGCAAAGAAATCAAGGAGAAAAGAGCTGTATGAATTTTGTACTTTACCCATTTTTAGTTCGGAATGGATAGTTCGAAATGGATAGCGTAAACTCCATAAGTACATTCGAAACTATAATTATAATGATTGTTTTCGAATGGTATGATAATAAGCGTCGTCTACTCTTAAATGTTCCGTTTTAAGCACACATCGTGACATTTTTCGAGACATTATAATAATAAGAAGGCCTCAGATCTAATAAAAAACAAAGACGGAGCGCTGGCAACAGTGACGTGAAGCCGGTTTCGTAAACATGTGTGGACTTAGTGAGGTGTAGTTTGATTATAAATGGTTGTAAATGTATGCGTGTGAGCGTGTATGCACAGAGCGGAGGTGTAGTTTTGGTGTGCTTCACTGTATTATTCGTAGCTCTATCTTGGTTTTTTATTTGGTCAGAGGTGGAGCTATATTTTGTAACGAGAACAATGTACGTCGATCGACTGATATCTGGAATCTGTAACCTATATCACCCTTATGTTGTAGTCTTGATTCGTCTAAACTAGGTCCGAATAATCAATGTGATTGTTGTTAAATCGACAGTTATATTTACTTTTTCAGCACAGAAATTCTAAATAATTATAATAAGATTTGTCTGTCTACAGAAATATTAACTAGCATTATATGCCATGTCATGGTTGAGTCTCACAACCAGATGCTTAGAAACATTATCTATGAACATTCAGCATCCAGAAACTAGGTACTCGTATCACATTGCCATATTTGCAAAGTCTCACTGCACTTCTCTTTTCCCCGAAGAATGAATTTGAACGAAGCGTTCCACTTTCAGTTATGTAATGCAACTTTTAGGAAGCAGTGTACAGTTATCGAGACCTCGTTTGATGCAGTTTAATGCTACTTTCCGTTTCCGATGATACTGACACCATAATTGCATAACATACTTACAATTACAATCCGAGAGTTTTGAAGGATAATGCTTACTTCATAGGTTCGAATAACAACGTAAATAACGCAACGTAATTGATTCGCTGTCACAATGTATGATTTTCCTTTAATTTTCAGCCCGGTAAGTATGTTTCTACTTTATGTTGTTGGAAACGGATTCTGAATTCTCATTCTTCTTTGCTAGGTCAAGAGGATGCTGCTGGACATCCTATTGACTTAAGATCTGAGCTGCGTTTTACGACAGAGACAATGAATAAATTGCCTTTTCTTTTACAACAACCGCCTTGCTCATGTTATGTTTGGCCATCGGATATTAGGAATTTCTAGTAAAAACCTTATCCTTACCCATACCTTTCATAAGTTTCACATCTAGGGAGGTTAGTTTATTTTCTTTATAAATAATTTCACCTTCATTTGTAATGGGAAATCCTTTAAAATATTTAAAATTATGTCATCATGTTTAACCCAGTCACAGTATATATAAGTAACAGTATTATGTCTTTCTAGAAAACGGCCGAAACGATGCGCTTCGAAATCTCAGTGTATATCACTACGCAACAGTATCGAGTGCACGGCAGTTACGCACGGATGTGAAAAGTTTGCCTACCGAGCCGTACGTAATTATTTCAAGGTCACTTGCGAGACAATAATACTGTTACAAATTTAACTGTGTCCTAGTGCAACTTCAACCACCCATATAACTACCACTAGTACTAATAGGTACTACATACATAAAGGCAGGTTAATAAGAGTACAGTAAGTCAGTCCAGCGCTAATTTGTAACTGGGCTCGTGCAGACACTAGTTTCAACCCAGTCCAGTGTTGCCTTCGCGTCCTTAAGCCAGTCCAGTTGACTAACCTACCCGTCTATTTGCGGGCCTATTAGCTTCCCCCGCCTGATTTACTGACTCAATGCCGATCTCATCTACATGAATCCACTGACGGGGTTCGATATTCCGACTGGGTCCAGTCACTGCCAGCGTATAAACTAGGCATTATATAACAAGTGTCGAGGTGAATGTCTGCCTGAATGCCAACGACGTAACTTCATTTGTGGTTTATACCGTTAGGACTGGAGAATAAGGAAACGTATAAACTAATGCTAATGCTAAATACTTCCTCTCTTACTGTACCAGTATTTATAACTTTCAATTCTATGCATAGACAAATCATTTCCTATCATTGTTTATTACTACATAGTTCAACTACAACGATTGATTTCTCGTAATAATTAATGTGGATTTTATTTCTTCCGTATTGTCACAGAGTACAGAAAAGGCACTCTGCATTTTAGGTATGAAGCTTCATGTACGCGGCGGGCTCGTCTTTTCGGGCTAATTTAGTGAGCGTAACATAGTCAGAAGATATACGCAATAAGAGTTACGCGATAGAGGCAAATCACTAAGTAACATAGACTATAATTTATAAAGATATCACCCGGGAGAAGCCCCTAGCGGAAGCTAATAAATGATATTACTATAGTGGTTGATGCTACGGTTCGACACGTCAAGTGCCCGTGAAATTACAAGCACAGGAGATATTTAACTTGTTCTAAGAACTCATCAGTCAACGGTAACAATCTTTCCATTCGATGACCGGCACCCTAATACACATTTTTAGTCACAATCCGATAGTTTTGAAGGTTATTGCTAATCCATTGCTTCATAAGTTTGAAAAATTCGTTTGTTAATAATTCATCGGACGTGGGTGAATTGTCAAAATTAAACCCATTGCGATCAATTGTCATTATAATGCAATTACCCCGCTATTTCCCAAACTATAACAGAGGTATTAGGTCCTGCGCACTTTAGATGCGTTTTCGTACGAATTTCACTCGTTCGTACACGTATGAACACGCACGAACGACCCGGACCCTCAAAGTACAAAGGGAGCGCGCCGTTCGGGTGCGACTTAAAGCTCTTTCAAACAGGCGCGACACGCGACGCGACACAAAGACACCACTCGTCGCGCGACGCGACGTACCTTTGTGTCGCGTCGCGTGTCGCGCCTGTTTGTAGGAGCCTTTAGTTGTACGTATAGTTTTGACTTCCGAAAGCAATACGAACTTGTTGGGATTTATTATATTTGACGGAGAAAAACGTATTCAGTGTGCGCACTCAATTCGTACGACCGAACGAATCGGTCGTACGAGTGAAATTCGTACGAAAACGCATCCAAAATACGCGCGCCCTAATGTTTTTCTATCTAATGAACGGTTTTATCCGATGGGAATGTCTATCAGCAAAAGTAACGAAATTGCATACAACCTTTGAACCCCTAATTTAACCCTCTCAGGGGATGAATTTTCAAAAAATCTTTCCTTCGTATTCACCTTCGGTAGATATACAACGTGTACCTTTTGATATCCCATAACTCTAGGGTATTAATGAGACCATGTCAAAGAATCAACTGGCATATAAATTATGACAGTCACGATGAGTTATGTAAAACAACCTTATGTGAGTTTAAAAAAAAAAAAAAAAAAAAACCAAAACAGACTGTGTGTATAAAAAAAATGACTTCGTGGCATTTTCTTAGCTTTAAATATGAATGATTGGTTTGAAAGAAAATGTTTTACTCGTAGTTATCAATGGAACTTCGATACACACATCAAAAGAGTTTAGTGTTATGTTATCTACAAAACTATGTATTTTTGGGAACGCTTGTTCTAGGACTTTTTGTATTACTTTTACATATAGGGATCTCAAAAGGGGTATCAAAAGGAACACATTGTTTAAGGAACTTAGTGAATTTATATTTTTATTAAATAGAAGATAGTACAATGTTTCTCTGTTCTCTACAAAATTCAAAGCATTACAACCCTCGGTATTTTTCCTTTAGCCACTAGCATTGCAAATCTACTAAACTATAACACCGATGTCAACAACCTTCATCGAACCTACTGCCCGGAGCAATCACATAATTCCGGCACTACTAACCGAAAAACATACATTCATATTACAAAATATTACACACTGATGATTAATACTGATCCTTGTCAACACCAAGTAAATTCCAACTTTATTTCTTTTAGTGCAAAGTCCGAAATCACTTGTGGATGTTGGTGATGATTAATACGTCACTTTTCTTTTCGTATCAAAGGAATTTCGACTTTGTTGAACTGAAAATAAAGTTAAAAGTTGACTCGCAAGGATAGTTAACGAGACAGGTCAACTTTCTATCAAGAAAGTAGTAGGGATAGTCTCAAACCGGATCCGTCTGTATAGCGTGACTCATTCTACTTGATATTTGTCAACAATTGTTTTTTGCGAAAAATGTTGAGAGTGAGTCATTGATAGTTTTGCTACTTTCATGCGGATGGTGTTACGGAAGACGTCGTTTTTAAGAAGTTATATATAACTACTGTTGCTGTTAACTATTGTAGTCATTGCAGCGGCAGCGTACTGGAATTGTTCAATTCCTGTAGGTACTCACTATGCATTCCAAAATGTTGACCTGGGAATTTTCAAGTCTGCACTGCGTAGGTTATGTCTAGAGCAGAATACACAGCCTTTGTCACATCGTCGCTAACTAAGGTTAGCGACGATGTGACAAAGGAAAAAAAAAATCTGAAAAGTCAAAAATTATTTGTACTAGATACAATTTAATTTGTCATTATTATATCAATTTATTACTGTAATCGATTAGGAAGAAGTGTGGGGCGCCGTGGATGGCACTATTTGTATCCATTATAAATTACAGGAGATAGTTCTAAATTCTACTCCTAATTAAAAAAACAGAGGCACTCTGGGAGTGCCAACAGAAGCGAAAACTTGAAAAAAAGATGGGCATCGCGATAATCAACGCGTTGATGTCTTTTTAATGGTCAAATCTGGTGTCATCACGGTGTCGCGAAATCAATGGTTTAGTCCCATCTCAAAAATGCCCAACGCGCCTAAAGAAGTTTTCAGTTCAAAAATTCGTGACCACCAATCTACTTACCAATTGTACCAGAGTTGGCTATGGTCAGCTCATAGAGCAGTGGACCTTTACATGCAAATAAATACATGAAACCTCCTTTTACATAGTCAAAACTCCACAAGGACGAAACAAATCTCTTCTGCCCACAAGTACCCACCCACGCGGTTGGGCAAGGTAAGACCCGGACTCCAGCAAAGCGGAGATGTGCGGAGATGTCCGAAGCGGAGACGATATGAGATGTTTTTCAATTAGGGTGTATCCACCGAAACTGTGCGGAGATGCGTACTGGCTAGACAGGAGCGGAGATGTGTGTTGGCTAGAGCGGAACTGAGCTGTGTGCGACAACCTTTGGATGTTGACCGCTCATTGCACGCTGCTGACATCTCTTCTCGTCTCCGCTGTGTGCCGTCACCAGCTTACGTAGCACAGCTCATATCTCTGCTTTGTACTGCCACCCAGCTCAATCTCGCCGAAGCACAGCTCACATCTGCGCTTCGATCGCGCAAAACAGATATGATACATCTCCACTCAGTGGTATCTACTAAAGTTGAGTGGAGACGAGATGTGTGAATACCGAAATTCTATTGGATGTTTAAAACATATCTTGCCTCGTCTCCGCTTTGATGTAGTCCGGGCCTAAGTGCTCAAAACAAAAGACAGTGGGCGAAATATATCTGCAGAATGTATCAAAAAGGTGGACACAGGTCCTTTAACACGACGTGGAAGGATTGGGGTTATTGTTGAAGTAGGGTACGCGTTGGCGTGGCGGTTTTAATCTGTACAAAGGGTTGATATGAATGAAATAGGGAGAGGATGGGTGAATTTACCTTGGCTGTGGGAAAATATAGATATAGTGTGAGTTTTCGAATTGTAGTGGTAAAAAAGTTGTGAAGAATAAAGTGTTTTTTTTTTTTTGTAAAAAACTTTAGAACCCACACAAATTGGGATACCACTACATGCTATGTAAATAACAGTATCATCCACATGGACTAAGTGCGAAAAATACGTATTATTGAAGCTAACTCAAAAACTACCCAAGCAATGGTTAATCAAATTTATATGGGACCACCACAAAAGCTTCTTCTACTAAATGAAAAAAGATTTTTTAAATCGGTCTATAATCAACGAATATATCAATGGACATAGATAAAAAAAAATCATACAGACCAACATAGAACCTCCTCCTTTTTGGAAGTCGGTTAAAAAGCGTCATGTGCTCAATTCGGGGAAAAATTAATAATTGTTTTCTTGTTATTATGAAACAGGCTCTTAGAGTTTAACTGGGAAACTGGAATATCGATCTTTTTTGCTAAAATTAAACTGTGCTACTATACCTTGCACTACACTTACTGCAAAGTAAGTGTTGTGTGAAAACACAAAGGTTTTCATGCCTTAACGGCTAAACGGGACCTGGGTTAGAACATAGGACAATTTTTATCTCGGTAGTGAGTTCTCGTGGGATAATTTCTGACATCAACGCGGGTGAAAGCAAGTAAAATATTTTTTTTTTTATCATTGCCACTTGAATAGCATTTTATTTATCGATAACATTAAAACTCTCTTTTACTCGCTGAGTGAATAAAAAATAAATTGAATTTGGAACAAGCATGAATTGTACGAACCTAAGGTACGAACAATGAATAAATCGTGCTGAAAGTAAATATATACTGGCTGGCTAGAGCTACACAATTAAATTTAAAAATATATATCTCCCCAATTTTAGATAAGTTCTTTTCCATCTGTTATCAAGGTTGTTGTCATTGGAAAATCTATTAACATAATTATAAGTACCTGTTTTTTTTTTGGGTGCGAAGAATCTCGAAATGGAGATCGTGGCCCCCGGCAACAGGGCGAACACGGGTGGGTTTAGTCAGTAAGAGTCTGACACGCCTTCCCGCTCCGCCCAAAGCGGGAGAAGTTATTTGATAATTCCCACCCAAAAAAAAAAAGGCATGCAGGTTTTCAATGACCGTTTTTGAAGCAAGTGATAATTATACAATACGCACATGAATCCGAAAAGTCGTGCATGCATGGGGTTCGAACTTGAGACCTATGACTTGGCAGTCCGACTGTCACACCACTAGGCTATCACTACTATGATACCCACATAACTTCAACTTTTATATCAAAATCGTTCTTCTGTTTCCTCTCCACAATTCTACGTATGGAACATTAAGTTTTTATTTTTTTGTTGCAACGATAAAGTTATTAACTGGCCTGCATCTCACCTGACGTTAAGTGATGATCAGGCCGAAGGTGAAAACGAGCTTCACCCGGAATCCTCAACCACAGAGGAACTGGCTATCGTATCTCTAACTACCGAAACACAACAACGCTGATATCATTGTCGTTATGGCGATAAACTTAGACAAGATGGTGGTAGCTAGCCAGGCAGACTAAGAACAAGCCCTACCACCAACTAAACCGAGCAGATTTTTTTCCCCCACTGGGAATCCGGAACCTCTGGATCTAAGACAGATGGTCTAACCACTAGAACACAGAGGCGGTTAAGGTTACGTAATAAGAAATAGTATTATAAGCTTTAAAAATACATTATTATACAAACAAATACCTCAGTTTTTATTTCTGAGTAAGTATTCTATTCATTACTTAGTTTCATATTATTTTTGTTCTGTTTTGTTACGTTAAAATAACAAAGACGGTAATACTCTTGTAATAAAAAGGAAAATGTACTTAAAGGAATTTCTATGTTAAGAAAGACGTAATACGACGAGGTAAAAGATGAAAATAGCTTCTGATATAACTTTATTACTTAAAGATTTGTTTAAGTTACTCGCTATTTGAATATTATAATAATAATAATATAAAACAATAACTAACTGTTGCCAGCGACTTCGTCTGCGATCCAGGATAAAAAGCCTCAAGTCCTTATCTTGGTCATCTATGAATCTGTGCCAAATTTCATCCAAATCCGTTTTGTTGTTTTTGCGAATTATTCCGATTTGTCACCCTGTCAAACATTTTTTTTCCGTTCCGTCCCCCTTAGGGGACACTAAGGCTTCTGCCTCGAATCTTGCGGGTAGCGGGGCGGCGGTGGCAGCGGCGCGTTCAAATGCATAGATTTATATGTAACTGGCCTCGAAAGCAGCGGCGCGGGGAGCGAGCGGTTCCATATAAAACTATGCGTTGCCGCGCCGCCGCCGCCGCCGCCCCGCTGCCCGCTGAGTTCGAGTCCGCGGCCTTAGGGGGATAGATCGGAAAAAAAAGTTTGATCTGTCCCCTTGTTAGCAACGAGGGGCCAGCTCGAACTTTATTCACTGAAACTTTTTATTCCTGTTTGTCCCCCATAGAATTTAATGTATTAATTCTTAAAAGTAATGCCACACATTATAAGCAACATTAAATTGAATGAAATAAATAAATGAAGATGATTGTAAGAACAAACCTTCATATTTACATTTTTTCTTTGAATGTGGCGTGCGAATTGGGGCGTGTTGTGTTAGAAGTTTGGCTCAACATGAGAAATAATTTACTAAATGAATAAATAATTAACTATTGTATAACAGAAAAGTAATGAACAGTGAATATATTTTTCACCTTACGCCCATGTGAAGGTAGCAAAATTGCCTAGCCACATATTTTGACTAAGGTGTAGAGTTTGTGTTTGGGGGATTTTATAGACTTACAATTATTTAAAAAAAAAATACTGTTTTTTTTTTATAAAGAAAATTTATTCAGCTCCATTTTTTTTTCATAGTCGATAAAAAAATAGTTTATTGGATAAAATAACTCATAAGCAAAGCTCATGAAAAAGGAGCCAAGGAGTCTTTCCGGATCTCATGAAACACAGTTAAATAGTTCCTTTGTTTAAATCCGGAGATAGTAAGGAACCCAAAAATTATAGGCCTGTATCAATTCTGCTAGTTCTCAGTAAGGTGTTTAAAAAGTTGATGCTCAATCAAAAGTTACGTCACTTTAATAAAAATTCCATCTTTCATGAACAACAGTACGGTTTCACCAAAGGGCGTTATACGACTGATGCTAGTGTCACCCTAATAAATAACATTTTTAATGCCTGGGAAGAAGCACAAGATGTCATTGGAATCTTTAGCGACCTCTCGAAGGCGTTTGATTGCTTAAATCATGAAACACTTCGCTGAAACTAGAACACAATGGAGTTAGGATTACAGCACTTGTTTTACTAAGATCATACCGGGAAGATAGAAAGGTAGAAGTTCAAGTAAACGGCGTAAACTCATTAGGGTCTGAAATGGCAATGGGCCTCAAGGTTCGATATTGGGTCCATTCCTCTTTTTAGTTTACATTACTGAATCATCAATTACTTCAAAACTAACCGAAGATGGTGTTATTTGCAGATGACACATGATCATGAAAATGGACCGACGATCACAAAATCTTGACGACGTGAATAATTCTATTCTTCAGGTCTAAGATTGGTTTACAGTAAATAATTTGATATGAAATAAGAAAAAAGCCAAATTCATTAGATTTGAATTAGCGAATGTTAGAAGTAGCGAATGTGACATCATATTGAATGGAGAAAAACTGGAATTTACTCATCAAACGGTTTTCCTAGGATGATTTCTAGGAAAACCGTTTGATGAATAAATTCCAGCATTTCTCCATTCAGTTCAGTTACAGTTTATCGCTAGACGAGAAATTACAATGGGGACCTCATATAACATCTCTTGCGGGGCGGCTAAGCTAAGTCGTTTATGCTGTTAGAAAGATAAGACAGATAAGTAAGCGCGCGTTTGATTTATTTTAGCTACTTCTACAGCATTATGTCGTATGGCATTTTATTGTGGGGTCAGATTACTGATATAGAATCCATTTTTATTCTACAAAAGAGATTTGTCAGAGCCATTTATAATCTACTTCGTCGCGAATTTCTCCAGGGAACTATTTAAAAATATTAATATTATATTTATAATATCATTTTATACATTAATTTACATGGTGTAGGTACAATTAATTGTTGGGTGAATCGCTACTCTCCTAGCTAGATCACTGAGTAATCTGTATTTAGGAGAGACAGTTTGGACTCCCAATTTGAGTATCACACAAAATCATGTTTTTAATGCTTTTTGGAGATTTCAGTATCAAAACACAAAATATAAAATCTTACAATTAAAATTAAATAAAACAAAGTAGAATGAGGAGTGTAGACGTGCTGAGTCGAGTGAGTGCGTTTATGTGTGTGTATGAGTGTGTGAGATTGAGTGTGGGTTATTTTTATGTAAGTGACAATAAATACTTTTCTGTCTCGTCGTAGGTTTTATTCAGGAGAAATGCACGGAGGGTGAGTTTGCATTTGCTGTGTGGTAAATTATGGATATATAAGGATGCGTTAATTTTATTATACAAGCAAGGGCCAAGATAGTAGAAAAATCTCTTAGTGTATTTAAACGGAGTTTGTGGAACAGTACAAATGATGTCTTTTCGTCGTTTCGTAATAGTAGTAAGAGGGGTTTTTAAGTGTTGGAGAAAAATGGTTTGTAGAATGAAATGTTGTCTTACGCTGAGGACCCCACAATTTTTGTAAAGTTCTGTGGTTGGAAACAGAATAGGTCGAAATGTTGCAATTTTCAGTATAGCTCTGTGGGACACTTCCAAAGGTTTAAGGGCAGTCTTTGTGGCGCCCCAGCAGCTAATACAATAAGTAATAATAGATTGACATAAGGCGTAGTATACATTTCGAATAACAGACTGTACCTGAATATTATGACGGTACCTTGCCAATTCATCTATGAAAATATTATGTATGTAATAAATCTACATCTTTTTAATAAAATAAGTGATAGACATAATTTTAATACTAGAAATAAAGATAAAATAGATTTCAAAAATTTTTCAAGTTATCCTCAGTATATAGATCTTTTATGGGGTACTGTGTTAAATGTTACAACAAAATACCTTGTGATATATTCGCACCCCTAGATAAAAACCCCACTAACTCAAAAAGTACGAGTTTCGAGTTAGTGGCTTTATCGAATTCCTGACTCGAACACCTATACATCAATATAACTCGCGTAACGATACTTTCAACCGTTGTTAACAGATGGCACTAAACGCTGCATTACTTAAATGACCTTGCCCCGAAAGGCGCGAGCACTAGTCCGCCATGTTTAGTTGTCTTCTGGCTGGTGTAAGTGACCTACGTTTAAATAGTGGCAGATTTTGAGTTGCAGGAGTTTAATCGAAATTTATTGAGTAAGTTTCCTTATTTATTCTGACTTGATTGAGTTTTGCTGAAATTTCATTGTAAAAGTAATAGTTAATTTTGATTTACGGGGGTTTTGATGATTTTATTTTGCAATATTTTTTTTAATATTTCGGGTTCCTCAGATTTACATGAAAGAAAAGGTAAATTTCGATTTACCGTAGTTTTGTTGAATCTAACTTTAACTTTGTTTAATTTTGCATCTTTAGTGTAATATGTGAATTTGAACATTATTAATTTTTAGGATAATGACAGGGCGAGGAAAACTCCTGGTTCGCATAGTGATTAACGAAGAAAAAGAGGATGGAAAGAGGAGGAAGAGGAAGCAACCAGCAGCAACAGATGATTCAATACCTATTCTATATCCTTTTTTTTTGGGTGGAAAATCATCAAATTACTTCTTCCGCTCTGGGCGGAGCGGGAGGGCGTATCAGACTCTTATTGACTAAAACCCACCCGTGTTCCTTCGGTTGCCCTGTTGCCGGGGGCCACGATCTCCCTTTCGGTTTTCTTCGCACCCCCGGCAGGCATCGGCCCTAACGGACCCCGTCAATTCTGCTGACATCTCTTTGAGGCGCGCGTGGAACACAACGCGCCGTCGACCCGGGCCTGGTCCTTATCGGACGGCGAGCTACCCATTGCTCACCGTCCGCAAGCCCGCGCCTACGGTGGCCGGAAAGCGGCCTGCGATTCCCGACGCCCAGGGCGTCTCCTCCTGCGGCGGTTAGGGGCGTGAGGGCGCGAAATTTGCCTCTCCCTCACGCGTTCCGCCTCCTCCTTCGCGAGCATTACTGCGTCGCAGAAGGAGGTGACGGCCTCCCATTTCCTCTCGCTCCCTACCATGGCCCTAATCAGGGCCGGACGCGAGAGATCACCGCCGCCGATCGCCTCCACGAGGACACGGCGATGCTCCGCCCAAGCCGGGCAGACCTCCACCGTATGTTCCACCGTGTCCTCCGGGCGATCCACACAATGGTGACACCCGGGCGTTTCCTCCTTCCTTATCCTGAACAGGAACCTCCCGAAACAGCCATGTCCGGTGAGGACCTGCGTCAGGCGGAAGGTGAGGACGCCGTGGCGCCTCTCTTGCCACTCCTCAAAGAGGGGAGTTATCGCCGCAATTGTGGCGTGCCCAGCACTGGGTTGCGACAATCGCACTCTCCATGACGCCATGAGATCCCGCCGGAGCTCTGTCCGCTGTGCCGTGATTTCTCGCGGCAGCGGAGTTAAGCCCCGGCGTTTCGTCTCTTCGCGCCACTCCCAGATGTGCGCGAGGACCTTTGCCTCTAGATCCCATGGCGGTAATCCGGCAAGGAGGCTCGCAGCCTCACAGGAGACCGTGCGGTATCCTCGGGCCAGCCGGATGGCCATGACCCTCTGGGACGCGTTCAACCGGCGGGCTGGCCGCAGCCTCAATGAACGCGCCCACACCGGCGTCCACCTATTTTATATCCTGGTATAGAAACGCTCAATAATATAAACGAGCCTGAGTTGCCAGCTGATGGAAGGTTAGTTCCATGACCGAGCATTTTAGAACCTTCGTTGAATCTTAATGAGCAGCCTACAAACGCTGACAGACGAAGACGAGTTACTAAACGTCAGTATGCTGCCTCGCCAGTTCATAGCGGCGATGAAAGCGATTTCGACGATTCCGATGTAGATCCGCACTATGAAAACCCTATTCCAAAAAGAAAAATAATTTTCTCTCCTTTGCGTAAATCGCCTATTTCACAAATGCCACGAACTCGCTCCCTTTCATCTTCGTCTAGCAGTTCGATTAATTATTATACGTGTAAGATCTCAATTTCATTACAATGTCTAGTATCTAAGTAATAACATAACTGTTATAAAAAGGACATAATATTTTATAACACAAATGTTTTTCTTTGTTATTAATTTAGTAAATAAATAACTTTCTATTTGAGTAGGTACCTATTTTATTTATTTCAACTATTTTAGATCTATAAAAACTAAAGCTTGTGTTCCTTAGATTAGCACGTTGCAATCACCCGTTCATAGCATAACTCAAAACCCCTGACAAAAAGTTATCTTATTTTTGGGGTGAAAAATAATGTAACTCAATTTTATTTCAGATGAAGTAAAGTAACTTGACTTAGTAAACAAAAAAATTGCTTACTCCCGCTGCAAAACTACAGTAACTAAAAAATCTCGTTATTTCCCAGGTTTTTAACTGACAAAATACAAATTAAAACGTTTTAGAAAACGTTACCTTTATGAATGTCTCATTAAATCTTTGATATCTTTCATAGATACCCTAAAAACAGTTTTTCGTCATTTCTGAAAAAATAGGTTTTTTGAGTTGCTGGAATCTTCATCTAGGGGTGCGTACGGAAAGAAAATTTAAAACTTATATTAAAAGTACGCTTTGTAAACAAGTATATTAAAAATTAGAGGATTATATCCAAGATAAGAATGCATGGAAACATACTGGTCTAGCTCCATAGGACAATTTAGAGTCTAGACAAAATCAAACTGGTTGTCAATTTAACTGTATAATTAATTATTATAACATTGATTTTACATTCTGTGATTAATTGAATTCACATACTGACTTATTAGTATTACTTGTAAAAATGTAGGAATATCGTATAGGTATTTTTACAATGCTTATAAATATGTGACATTACATAATTATTTTTTCTCTTATTGGTTCATTTTTAGTTATTTTTACCTATTTTGGTATAGTGATCTTATTCCAGGTGCATAGTCTTCACATATAATTATATATTTAATGTATACAAAATATTATAAAACATTTTAAAAGTAACGGTTGAGTTTCTTGCCCATTCTTCTCTATACGTAAACTACCTTTTGGAAGGGGCGACTAGAATCGATTTTATTTTTTGTCAATTTTGACGTTCAAAAGTGCCTTTTATTTGCCTAATTGAAATAAATTATTTGACTTTGACTTTGAAATAATAAACAGAATCCAAATCAAGGTAATAACATCGGAGATATGGCAAAACATGTAAAGCAAGGTCACAAACGCTAATAAAAAATTGAATAACATGAAAAATATTAAAGACCCCCTTTTAAAGTTATTTTTCGATATTTTTTCATGAATATTCAGAAGAATACGGGCGGTCACATACCCATGGGCCACATTGTATATATTTTATAACAAGGAGTCTCTATTTCAATTTTCAGACCCTAAGGGTCTGAATTAAAATTTGCGAAAGTCTCCCCTTATATGTATAATATAAGGGGTTGGGGAGTAAAAGTTCCAAGTTTTTGAATATTTTTTGTGTTTGTGTACTACTTGTACTAGCTTACATTTCAGCTTTCTAAGACTTCAGAAAGTACTTTAAGAATTTTGATGATCATCAGTGAGTGAGTGAGTCAGTGACGAAATCAGTTTTTTTAGAAAAAAAAAAATCTAAAGTTTAAGAGCTATGCAATTGAAACTTTATATATTTAATAAGTCTACTATTGACATCATATTCCGAGAATTTTGTTTATCTGGTACAATCCAAACCCAAGTTAAGAGGGTTAAAAAAAAACGACGAAGCACTTCAAGAAAAGGTAGGTAGTGGCCCTTGCGCTTCGCTTGGCTCGTTTTCGTCTTGGCGAGGGTGCCCCCGCCAAGTAGTAGTGCTACTACGGTATTTGGCCTAGGTCTTAAAATCCCAATAAATACGTTTTCTTTCTTTCTTTCTTTCGTTCTTTCTTTCTTTCTTTCTAAAATAGTAGCAATGAATCAATTTTCACGCCTGGGCAAGGAAAATTGATTCGCTGTTACAATGTATAATAGATATAGATATTTTTTTAAGCTATTTCCTATTGATGAAGGCTGTTGTTTTATTTTCAGCCGTTAAAGCTTTGATTATCATCATCATTTCAGCCGAAGGACGTCAACTGCTGGACATAGGCCTCCCGGGACCAAGCACCGCCACTTCAACCGGTTCTGTGCTTCTCGCATCCAGCGAATTCCTGCGGCCTTCACCAGGTCATCAGCCAACTTGTGGGGGGCATAACAACGTTACGTCTTCTGGTACGTGGTCGTCACTCCAGAACCTTTTGGCCCCATCGGCCATCAGCGGATACAACTGAATACATACATTTTACATGGAGCGACTGCCTATCTGACCTCCACAACCCAGTTACTGGGCAACACGATAACCCCTTGGCAAGACTTGTTGTCAGACTTTCGGGCTACTGACTACCTGTAACGACGACGATTGTGTATTTCTATTGCCGCTATAAAAATAATAAAAATTTAATAAAGTTAAAAATAAAAATAAAAAAAATCTTAGCCTTGCTTGTGTGTCATTGTCTAGAACTCATCGAGTAGAGTAGAAAAAGTTTTTTAATATATTTTTTTGTCTTCAAAAATGTAGAAATAGGGGGCAGTAAAAATTGTCAGTTTTAGACGATATATGTACGAGCTTTAGCGCAACAACTAAACAAGTTAGGAATTTTAAACTTTTGAATATCATGTAATAAATATTGTATTTAATCAACAAATATTAACAACGCCGATTCATTACGTATTTTATTTAAATAAGGGCGATTTTCTGCAATGGCAAAAAATAACTTTATAATTCACAGTATCATAATGAAATACAAATTCTTTGCGATTTTTTTAAACTCAACCTTCCATCTTTGCTAAATATTGTACGGTATTACGGAACCCTTCGTCTGCGAATCCGATTCGCACTCGGCCGGTTTTTATTTAACTGCGAGCCCCCGCAGAAGCTTTGATGTCGTGCTCAAATTACCCCTTTTAAATCATAGAATATGTCACCATTCTCTTTACCGGTTATCAAATACCCGTCGTCTAATATATTTCATTATGCGTTGCTTTTCATTAGCGAGCACATAAAGGCTTTGCAAACTGAAATAGACAGGGTGAATACGAGATAAACCTTTATTAAGATTCCGCTCATGAACCAAATTAATTAGGATTAAAATTCTAATCTTACTGAGAAATGTATTGTTGTCGATGGGTTTATGTAAGTACCTATCTAATTTTAGGCTCAGTAGTTTAGGAGAGAAGGGCGGGCGAGACGCCGAAACTACTGAGGCTAAAATGAGGGAATGGTAAATTTTCATCTATTTTCTTAAGTAACTTTAAAATGATTTATTTTAAAATTATCTAAAAATATACTTGAGACCCCCACAGCCTTTTCTTTTGATATATCACGCGGTATTTACAGTGTGAACATTCTTTTTATTTCTTATTTACCTTCCAAAAGTGACCTCCTTGTTCAAAATTCATTTATTTACGTAACATGTCCGTGTTTGGGTCACAAAAATTGATAATGTGTGTGTGCCAAATTTCAACATAATCGGTCCATTAGATTCGCAGCAAATTGGCTGTGTCTGTACGACTGTCACAGTGACACGAGTGATTCTATAAGTGTTCAGTTTTTTCATTCGGATATAGGAAACCCAAAAAAATAGCAAATTTTAAATTGTCCGATTGAAATCACAACTGTCATTTTGTGACAGTTTTATGAAATGGCAACAGCATAATGCAGCAAAGTGCCGTAGAGTACGCGCAAGACGAGTCTGCTCGCGACTTTTAGCCTGCTTAAGAGCAATTTATACAGAAAGTGGGGAACGTCGCAAAGAGCTGTCAAATATTTCGCTGTTTTGATTAATTTGGCAATATTACTGTATGGAAATAAGAAATACGGCTAACTAGACTGCCTTGTTGGTCTAGTAGTCGCAAAGCGCTACCGCTGAGTATAAGGTCCTGGGTTCGATTCCCGGGTCGGGCAAAGTGTTATTGGGTTTTTTCATCTGGAATTTCTCAGTAGCAGCCCGGAGGCTGGATTTGTGCCCGGTTGATGGCAATATGCTCGCCCCCTATTACATAGGACTTAAACATAACTGGTGAAATGTGGGTGAACTATAGGTACACCTCTGCCTAACCCTTCGGGGATTACTGGCGTGACGTTATGTTATGTTATGTGTAATTTCATACATAATTTGACCTTACATAAAAGACAAGGCGGAAGCATACTTATTAGTTCCGATTTCAGACGCGCGCAGACTCATCTTGCGAGCACTTTTTTTTTTTTACGCCCAAATATGAGTTAAAATAAGTGTTGAAATATGGAACTTTCGACACTCATAACTTCAAAACCAATTTTTTTTTCCATTTCTGCTTCCATACCGGGCTAGATAATGACAAAACAAAGTGATATAATTTTTAGTTTTGAACGTACATCGTCTAACAGACGAGTAATCACCATACAACGTTTGTATGGAAGAATTACTGACTAGTGTACCCTTAAACAAAGAAAATGTTTCCTCAAGATTATCGTTATTACTGAATTATATTATTTAAAAGAAAAATACACACCTACGCAGAAGCCAGATTGCAAAAAAAAATTATCATATCAATGGAAGAATCACTAAATCGTCTTTTGTGAAAAATACCACAAATAAACATGAAAGTAACAAATATATCAACCATTTTCCTTACAAATTATATTTATTATTTTCCTGTTTGGTAGCCAGTAAATGCTTCCTGGTAACCGGATAAGTCCTTATTGTGAATGGTTATCAATCCTTAGAATGACAGCCAGCTTTAGATAAGACGCCGTAGTAAATATTATTGCTGTTATTTTAGGTGACGAGATGAGCAGGACATTGTAGTGGAATAATGTCACAATAACAATGGATTTATACATTTGACAAACCTTTCATGCAAATATTAGAATGTGAACATACAGGGTGTCCTTGGATCCGCTGCCGCGAGAAATCGCGGCACAGCGGACAGAGCTCCGGCGGGATCTCATGGCGTCATGGAGAGTGCGATTGTCGCAACCCAGCGCTGGGCACGCCACAATTGCGGCGATAAGACCCCTCTTTGAGGAGTGGCTGGAGAGGCGCCACGGCGTCCTCACCTTCCGCCTGACGCAGGTCCTCACCGGACACGGCTGTTTCGGGAGGTTCCTGCACAGGATAAGGCGGGAGGACACGCCCGGGTGTCATCATTGTGTGGATCGCCCGGAGGACACGGTGGAGCATACGGTGGAGGTCTGCCCAGCTTGGGCGGAGCATCGCCGTGTCCTAGTGGAGGCGATCGGCGGCGGTGATCTCTCGCGTCCGGCCCTGGTTCAGGCCATGGTACGGAGCGAGAGGAAATGGGAGGCCGTCACCTCCTTCTGCGAAGCGGTAATGCTCGCGAAGGAGGAGGCGGAGCGCGTGAGGGAGAGGCAAATTTCGCGCCCTCACGCCCCTAACCGCCGCAGGAGGAGACGCCCAGGGCGTCAGGAATCGCGAGGCGATTTCCGGCCACCGTAGGCGCGGGTTTGCGGGCGGTGAGCAATGGGTAGCTCACCGTCCGATAAGGACCAGGCCCGGGTCGACGGCGCGTTGTGTTCCACGCGCGCCTCAAAGAGATGTCAGCAGAATCGACGGGGTCCGCTAGGGCCAATGCCTGCCGGGGTTGCGAAGAAAACCGAGAGGGAGATCGTGGCCCCCGGCAACAGGGCAACGGAAGGAACACGGGTGGGTTTTAGTCAGTAAGAGTCTGACACGCTCTCCCGCTCCGCCCAGAGCGGGAGAAGTTATTTGATGATTTCCCACCCACAAAAAAAAAAAAAAAAAGGGTGTCCTTGGAAGTATAAATCAAATCGAATAGGGGTGTGGGCAAAGTCAATTTTTTTAACTCTGAGAATGTCGGTGCATTTTTTTATGATTAAAAATTTATGACAAATTTTTGTGTTTTTCTACGACTTCGCATAGTGCTCAAAGAAAAAAATCTATCTATCAGGCTATCAAATTAGTTTTTTTTTCAAGATGTTGTAGTAGAGTGGGCCTTTTCTGTAGTAATACTTTTACGTAGTTAGAAAACATGAGCTCAGTAAGAAAAATGAAAAAAAAAAATATTGCTAAGGTTTTGGTCTGGAAAAAAAATTACTAAATTTTCGAGCGATTTTCATGGGGAAAGATACCCTAGTGAAAGTTGACCACGTATTAGAGAAACTTGCCCAAATTATGGAGATTCTTCGAAGGTATAAATCACTGAGATATTCTTCTTAGTTTTAGATATTCTTCTTAGCGAGTATTATTAACAAGGAGGTCATACTTTTAAAATTTTCTAAGTTTTACATTTTCATTTGTTTCAGCTTAACGAACGATTTAATTCCAATCCCTAGGGACTGAAACTAATGGCTAGGTATTAGTTGCCTATCTGAACACAACTAACTGTGATGTGGTTTAGGTTTTTTTGTTGTTTATATTTTCGGTATTGTTTTTGCTATCTCATGAGTCATGTTATTGGCCCTAACTAGGAATGTGCAGGGGCAAGGAAACGAAAGAATCAGTTGGAACGGGTCGTAAACAATAACAAAATTTGTAACTCATTCTCGTCCGTTCTTGATTCTTCAGTGGAGTTTCTTGCTCGTTCTTCTCCATAGGTACCTACTACGCTTTGGAATGGGCAATCTAGCTTCATCTTTCTGACTGACCGACCCCTTGACAATTCAAAAGTGCCTGTAATTGGTTTATTTGAAATAAATGCTTTGAGTTTGAGTTTTGAGTTCATATAAAATTTTCAGAAAAAACGATTGCAATGACAATTTAATTATTCTGTTTAGTTAGCGAGTAAATGAGTGACCTTTCGCTTTGTATATACAGATTAACTAAAACAACTTGTTTATTAATATTTAGTTCGTTTTTTGGCAGGGCAGTTGTTTTTTTTTTAAATAACCGACGAAACAATTTGGGTGTCGCACACACAACACCCTATATACAGAATGTTTGGTTAATATATTATTATTATTAACTTTTTTTTTAAATCAGCTGTTCCATTTACTTTGTCGATTAATGCGTAGGAACATAAACGTATGAAACAGCTGACAAAGTTGTGTGTTTTTGATGAGTCGGTGCTACACTCCCTTAAGTACACTGTATGTGCATTTAATGTTTCAGAATCACAATCCAGTCTTGAATCAAGGCCTCTCTTGTACCACACCGCTTGCGCATCCAGTCTTGGTGATTCAATTCCATCTTCCATAGGTATAACAGAATAATTCCAAACCTAACTAAACAATTCCAATATTTTTAATAACAGAACATAATCTATTTAATTCTGATCCCTCACTTCGACAATTTAATCTGACTATAATAATTCCATTGTGATCCCTCCATATTGAATTATACCAAGCGAGTGTACACCCGGTCTGTTTATTAAGTTAGGTGTGTGTGATATTGTATGGAGATAGTGTTTGATAAAGATATTAATTTTAGCAATGTATGTTTTGATGAAATGTGGTTGCCCGAAGGGACACGTTTATTTTGTAAACCATTACGTGTGGGGTCGAAATTGAGGATAACCTTTTGAATTTTGAATAGGTCCTGTGAGGCAGTAACGTGAGCCGTACGTCGTATTCACGTTTATCGTCTTATGACGTTGGATAACTCAGTGTATGCCATTGATATAATATTATCTCCCGTATACGTATTCACTTGCTTGTACATTGTTTGGTTCGATCGACCGGGTTCGCCAACGTAAGGTTTAGTATATTTGAGCCGTAAAGGTTCACTCCGTCCAGGTTCGTACGAGTGTATTCTTCCCGTTGCGATTTTTTTTCAGGCACTGGAATTTCAACGCTATGCTTAGTGTCGAGAGTTGAAAATCCAACAGTGTGTTCTTTCGACGCGCTGGCATGCAATTCGTTGGATTCTCAATGCTCGGCTCAACACTGAAAATTCAGTGCGCAATAAAATCCCACCGCGATATTTTTACGTCCACGCGAACGTGGGCTAATACTGGTATGTAAAGACAACCAAGAAAATTGGTATAGGTACTTAAAGACATGAAAAAAAAAAATGCTAGGAAAATTTGATTAAAAATACAAGACTTGCTCTCAATGCCTGCCGGGGTTGCGAAGAAAACCGAAAGGGACATCGTGGCCCCCGGCAACAGGGCAACCGAAGGAACACGGGTGGGTTTTAGTCAGTAAGAGTCTGACACGCCCTCCCGCTCCGCCCAGAGCGGGAGAAGTTATTAGATGATTTCCCACCCTCAAAAAAAAAAAAAAGACTTGCTCTCAAAATGTTGATAAAAGCAATAATCTCTGCGTTCAAAAGTTTGCAATCATAAATAGGTAAGTATCTGGAAAAATACTGCGTTTAACAACATTGTATTAAAGAGCATGAGTAATTTTAATATAACGAAGTTAATAACAAAGGATTCATAATTCAAAAACCTTTTATCCTAAAGTGAGAAAATATAATCCGGATATTACCTTTACGACCTACATACATGAAACCTGTGAATTATTCAAATAATTATTATTTTTACTACCGGTGAAAAGTTTAAATTACTTTTAAAGGCTTTTATATCCTCATTTTCGCTGGCGGATGTTTAGATAAGCCCGATGTATTTACCCTTGGGTATCGTAAAAAGCCGAGGATGATATTGGTTAAGCTCAGCTATGCTTACTCTCATTTTATAAAGGTCAAATGTTTCATTTTGTAGTTTACGTAAGAAATATTAAGCAGAGTTCAAATTAAATACCACCTAATTGTAACTATTGGCCTATTTTTTGGCCAAAGTATGAGCATTACCATACAATGTGGCAATGCTGAAAAGCCTTTTGGGCACTTTTCCTGTTGACAGCGATGCGGACGAATTTTTTGATGCCTTATGAATCAATTTTATATACATGTACCTATATATTATTATTTTAAGAATGTTAGCATATATACCTATTATGTAAATATTATTTTGTTTGAACCTAAAAGCGAATTGTATTTTTTTTTTTGAAAAATATTTTCATCGAGGCACTTTATATTATTAACGTTGGTATTATGATTGAGAAAACCAATCGCTTGGTTCTTAATAACTTTAAAACAAAAACAAAACATCAAGTAAATAAGTACTTATCGAACAGTCAAATGAAAGTTGGCATAGTATTTTGATCAACAATTTTTATTTCAATCTACATTTTACGTGATTATGACTACAACAATAAATAATAAACACAACACCATGGTTTTAGTCCCTCACATTGACTTCATTAATAAAAATACACCAACATCGCAAATAAAAAAATAAAAAAATCTATGAACTGACTTTTCAATATGCAAGAAGCTTGTACACAGCCATGTCGTAACACTTACTCGACCAGGAGGATCTTTTGGTGCGTGGTGGAACTAAATTCACTATCTTGTTTTCGCCAATATATTTCACATATTTTTTCCAAAAAAGCCTCCTTATCAACATCATTAGATCAAAATATTTCCGAAGCACTGTAGAACCATGAATCGTGATTTTTTCATAACGCAAGTCGGTTACTCTTTCCAAGGTTGCCTGGAAGAGATCGCCCATTGAATGCTCTATAGTTTTTCTTTGTTGTATTTAAATATAATAATATAAATAATTAACAGCTTGAGTTCAACGTTCTTGCATTTTGAAACAGTGGTTTTATTTATTATGCAAGTAGTTGCTAATTATTATTTTTATTAATGAAGTCAGTCGCCATAATTCATTAATCAATCACACAGTGATAGGCTACACATTTAAATCATTCTGTAATATGTGCATCATCGTTTGCCGAGCGGCCATTTTGGAAAATCTAGCTTCGTCATTGCTAGATTTGAAATGTTCGATGTGTATGCGCATATTAGAGTACCTAGATTTTTTGTTAGTAAAAATTTAAAATCCAAACAATAAAATTAGAAATAGTATTAATAAAAAATAATAATAAAAACAGATTTCGGTTTATACAAAAGTTTTAAACATAAATTATAGATTACAATATTTTTTTTTTTTGCCTCAAAGTAGTAATATGGAAAGGGGTAAGTAGAATTAATTTTAATTCAAATTCGGATTAATTTACTTGACATAAATTATTTTCCGAATCTTTTTCTCAAAAAAATATCGGAACAGACTACGGTGGTATAACAGCTCAACTATGTATTAAAAGACTTATTCCAAAGCTCAATAAATTAATAACAAAATAAAAATAAAACTTTTGGGGTAATAAGTTATTAGATTAGATTACGAATAAATAAATATTAAACAATCATTCAATAAATTACATTCACACTTCAAATAAATAAATAATTACTTAATAAGAGTAAATAGATGTCGCATTTCTTTCTCAGCCATTGCTATTCTAATAAGAGCAGTGGTGGCCCAATGGTAATGGACTTACGAAATGTAGCTCGTAGGCTCCAACCCAAGGAGGCATTTTAAAAATTATTTCATCACCGCTGCTCTCAAAACGGTGAAGGAAAACATCGTGAGGAAATGGCATGTCCTAGAACCAAAAAATTCGAAGACATGTGACATCTGCCAACCCGCACTAGGCCTGCGTGGTGTATTATGGCCCACTCCCTCTCACAGAGAGGAGGCCTTTGTCCCAGCATGGCAGCAGTGGGAACATTATAAGCTGATTATGCTTTTGCTTAAGCATTGCTACTTAAATAAGTATAGTCGATCTCGTAATTTATTACTCTAAGGTTATATATCACTTACAAGTCAAAAAATGACAAGGTCTTTATAATGTGACATTTAAAAAGTTTCAACCTAGGTGAAGTTTTAATTTACTAGATTTTAAAAAAATTAGTTATGTAATTACGTGGTCGAAACAAATAACAAAAAAAAAATTTTTTTTTCGCACTTCTTAAAAAAATATTTCAAGATTTTTAACTACTCTAGCTCAGAATAGTTCGTTCGATTTCTGGCATTGACTAACAAAGAACAGACATGTCATCTCAAAATTAAAGGCATTCCCAAAAGCCACCTGTGTAGAAGCTACTCCAGCTAATTAAACTCATTCTCCGTCGAGAATACACATTTGTTCACAGTTTGGAAACAAAGATACATGACTCAAAGTTTTGAAGTTACATTTACAATTTTAACAGTAAGAATATATCAGATGCTTTCGCGTCGATTTGCCAACAGACGCTCACGTAAAACAAGTCCTATTAATTAAACAACAATAAATGGTATTTGTGGAATTCCAAGAAGGTAGACGAACACGCACAACAAAATAATCCTTTGATAATACACTTTATAGTTCAGTATTAGAAAGGTGCTGCAGACGACATTTTCCTGGTACGATTAATAGACCTGCCACTGTAATCTGAAGGCAGTAACCATCTGGTTTTTTTTCTGGTTATAGGCACACACTATCAGTCAAAATAATTATGTCACTAACGCCATCATGGAGTCCAAATACGTTGAAGGACGAAAAAATATTATGATGCGGAACTAGATTACAGTCCACCGATTCCATCGTCTTTTCAAATGGACCTAGTGCGACCTAGTGCGAAATGGACGGTAGCTGGATAAAGTTCAGCCATCGAACATCAGTTTTAGAGGAGATCAATATCAACTGGTCGACATCGATCCAATGTAGTTGCACTGTAATACATGTGTTTTCGAAATTGGTCTCCCTTTTACTGTGCCTGCGGACTTCAATACTTCTGCACCTACTTAGTGCAGTTTCCTAGCAGTAACCAGTTTATTGATGTCATGGTATGCTGCCACCATGGTATGGGTTTTAGACGCGTTGGCAGTACAAGTTGGGTAGGAGTACATGCAGTCAGCAGCATCTTGCCCTCGCCTTGCTGCTTTCATGTATTTGAAGAACCTCAGGATTTCGGGGTTGTCGGAAACTGGCCTCCGGAGCTCGTTCAGTTCTCTGTGGGGGAGGGAAAATGGATATCAAATGTATTTTTCTTTGTAGATTTGGATCTGTTATCAAAGGTGACATAGTGGTCAAGCTTGAGCCTATCGATTATCAAAATAAGCCAATGAATATTGACTGTTCCGTAGATTAAGAGGTCGCAAACGCGACTGCTGAGCAGCAATTGGACCCTGGTTTGATTTGATCCTCAAATCGAGCAAAACGTTATTGGATTTTTAATCAGGACATTTTTAAGGGAAATATTTAACTGATCTTCTAAAATCGAATGATTGACACTTTTTAAAATTAAAGAAGCTCTTTTTAAAAAGGACAGAGAAAAGAGGTTTGATGTTTTTAAGGGAAATATTTAACTGATCTTCTAAAATCGAATGATGATGGACACTTTTTAAAATTAAAAAAACCTTATTTTAAAAAGAGGAGAGTAAAAAGAGTGTTGTAGTGTTTCCTATTACTGTACAGTCTGTTTGTTATGTCAAAATAACAACATTTTACTAAATGCATTATGAATGTACGAGTATATATACAGTTCTCATAACAAAAAAAAAAGCTTTCTGTTTGTTCCAGCTAATCTACGAAACCGCTGGACTGATTTTGACGGGACTTTCATTGGCAGATGGCGATGTTTTAAGACAGAAAGAGTAACTTAGGCTACATTTATTTTGGAAAAATAATTAGGATCCTCGCGGACGAAACCACAGTTATCAGCAGTTTCAAAATGAAATTAATCCGAACACACTACTACAACATTCATTTCATTGCATTTATTGCACACTGTATCCACCAGAATATAATGTAAAACTAATCTATTACATGCAAAAGTTGGTCTGTATAATCCCCTAATAGGATTTCATGGTGGTAAGAGCAAGTTAGTTCAGGTCCAAACTTTGTTCAGCTCTAACAATTTCCAAGAGACAACACGTCTCTTTAGAAAATCAGTGTGTATTCAGAAGTTGCTGTACTGCTGAGATTAAAATCTTTTATCTTTTCAAATAATAAGACGGATTTTGGCCATGATGGTATTTGGTGACAGGCAGAGCAGTGGTGGCCCTGTGGTAATGACCCCGACTTCCGAATTTGTAGGTTGCGGGGTCGGACCCAGGCAGCCGCTTCACTTTTGTAAATAAATTCATCACCGCTGCTCTAAAAATGGTGAAGGAAAACATCGTGAAGAAACCGTCATGTCCTAAAACTAAAAAAGTTTGAAGACATGTGACATCTAACAACCCGCACTGGGCTCGCGTGGTAGATTACAGCCCATTCTCTCTCGAAGAGAGGAGGCCTGTATCCCAGCAGTGGGAACGTTATAGGCTGATTGTGGTATTTGTTGTAAATAGGTTTTTCCACCACGAATTTCTCAGTATAACAGCCCGGAGTCTGGATTTGTATCCGGGTGATGGCGATAAACTCGCCCCCTATTACATGGGACTTAAACATAACTGGCGAAATGTGGTTGTACTGTGGGTGTACCTCTGCTTAACCCTATATGCATTACAGGTGTGATGTTATTTCTTGCGGATTTTGTAGGTTTGTAAAAAACCGCAATATTTGGCTTTGCTAGAAGTTAAATTGCCTGCTATACGGCTGCCAACCGCGTCCCCCACAGAACTGACCTTGGTTAGCGACAGGCACATCTACACGGTTGTAAATCGTCAAGGTCACCTTTGTCAGGACGCGGTTGGGGGCCGTGTAGCAGGCACTTTACATGTGACTAGCCGTGGCGATAATAAGTCGGTACTGATAATTAAAACCATCTCCATAATTGTAAATTCTCAAAATACTTTTGTTTTTATCAGTCACTTGGATTGCAGCCACGTACCTAATAATAGTTTCTGTGTTCTAAATTATGACTACACACATTCGACTGAAATTAAGTTTAAGTAATAGACAAATCTGTGATTTTTAAATATTCAAAATAATTAAACTCAATGCACTAAGCGCGAAAGACTTTTAAGCGAATTATATAGTACCTACGCGGCGGCGTCTGGTAGTCTCAGTACATTTTAGACTACCTTCCCTCCCAGCCGCAGGTTTTTATTTCCAATAAAAAAGATGATGGTGCCAAACTCTTGATTTTGTGGCGAATAGAGTAACTATAATTAACAGACTGTAAGGGACATCAACGCGCAAAATATTAACATGAATTCAGTACCTGTTTCTAAATTCATCCGATTTGAAATGATTAGTCAAATAATAAAAATAAAAAAACTGCTATTCCATACATTTTGATGTCGTAAGTATTGCACTTTTGTATGAAATAGCGGATCTGTTTTTATAACCGATGAAACATTTGGAGCTGTATTAGAATTTCACTAAAATATACTACTTTAAACGAACTGCCGCCCGAGCCGTATCTAATTGTTTTTCTAAAGTAAGTTAAGCCTAAGATACTCCTTTTACCATCAGCTATTTTCCAGTGAAAGTTCCGTCAAAATCAGTCCAGCCGTTACGGAGATTAGCCGGAATAAACAGACAGACATATATTTAAAAAAGTTTTTTGTTATAAGTATCGAATAGTTTCACAATATGCATATACAGTAAAAAGCTGTTATTATGACATTGCAAACAGACACTTAAATTTAATTATTTGTAAGAATGTATAGATGTACAGTATATAGATAATAAATTATACACACCTGCTCAATTGAGCGGACACCAGATTACTGTAGGGCGCGAACTTCGCGGGGCTGGCGTACATGAGGCAGATCAGCTGTTCCCTGCACGGCTCAATGTTCCCGTCCACCGAATTCTCTGCAGGCGCTAAACCTGGAAACAAATGGGATCAAAATTAGGCTCTATTATGCTAATTCATAAAACCTCGTCGCACGCGCAATTTCCTTTTTTGAATTCGATAAAAAATTGTTGGGTATGGGTTTGTGTTTTGCTTCTCGGTTTAGTGTTAAGAATAAATTATTAAATAATTTAGTGACCGTTATGATAATAATGCGAGCAGTGAAAGCTAAGTGGTACACCGTCAGACTGCCAAGACATAGGTCTCGAGTTCGAACCCAAGACATGCCACTCTGACTTTTCAGATTCATTTGTGTATTGTATAATTTATCACTTGCTTCAAAACCGGTGAAGGAAAACATCGTGAGGAAACATGCCTGAGAGGTATTTCTCGACGGCATGTGAATACAGAGGCCCATGGGCGGCTTTAAAACTCTGACACCAGGTTAGTCACTAACCACACGAAAAAAAGATGACAATAATACTTTTGATATTTTAGTTTCCAAGTAGAAAATGTTTGAAACAAACATGTGATTGGAATAAAAATGTTTCTTTTACATTAATTTTGAAATGAGCTTTTAAATGCATTAAAGCAGTATTTAAACGGAGTATGGTAGTTATATACGTCCTTTACTACTGTAACTAATACCCTATGTCTGGCTCTGAAAACTATACATATTGAACGTAAAATCTATTAAAAATATAATGCAAAAGAGAACATCAGTTCTATAAATAATTAAGAACTTAAGCCTCTAAAGATCCATTACTGAATTAATTAATTTTCAAAAAAATTCTAGGAAAGCCATTGAAATATAATATAATATAGTAGCAAGCTAAACTTACCCAACCGTGCAAATATACCGTCCAGTCGAGATAACAACGGAGAGTAGAACGGATCGTAGTTATTCAGGATCATTGAGGAGGCTGGTATCCTTTGAAACACCTGAAAAAAAAATGTTTTTAATTTGTATATTATACGAGTATAATGCCTCTCAGCTTCATCATCAATATTGTTGCCTTGTTCCACCCACTGCTGAATATAGCTCTCCTCCCTTTTACGGTTTTGTTACTGATGGATATGCCTGGTCCTGTCCATTTGCACTTTACGGGATCCTTCCTAGGCTACTTTTATCCAACAACTACCAGTCACCTAGCGAAGAGGGTGTTCTACAATTTGGCTCTTAATTTATTAATATTATTTTTGATGAAAATTAATTATAAAACTGAATTTGATGTTGTAACCGTTTTAGGTGCAAAAAAGGCATCCGAATAGTTTTTTTACATCTAAAACTAAATATTCGGTGTTACGATATTAATTATTGCATTTAATAATCAATATTTTAGTTCAGTAGTTAGCCACATTTCTTATTTCCGTACAGTAATATTGCCAAATTAATTAAAACAGGTCAATGTACGACAGCTATTTGCGACGTTGCCAACTTTTAGGATAAGCGCTATTAAATTAGCCTAACCTAACCTAATCCATTTAGTCAGGGTGCCCTAACTTAAGTAATAGTCATAAAGTTTATTGATCAAAGAGTAACAATACACTTTAGCGAAATTAGGTGAACCACAAACTAAGCATCGCGTCGCTTGTATTTTGTAGAGGTACTGCGACCAAGTTTCAGAAAAGGTCAGGGAGTTAAAAAGAGACAAATTTATTTAAAAAGACGTGTGCGGTCGGGGTCCCGGTCGGATACGAAGTTTTTTCTCACGTATGATTTAAAACAAAAACAATTTTTTTACAGCGGCCATCTTGGATTTACATTTTGACCTTACTATCGGCTTTAGCGCCCTCGAAAACTATGAAAACGTCAACCATGATGAAAAATTTGAAAACTTTCCCAGCAGCCATCTTGGATTTACATTTCAACCCCACTATCGGCTTTCGCACCCTTTAAAACCATGAAAACGATACCCATGATGAAAAATATGAAAATTTTAAGAGCGCCATCTTGGATTTTCATTTTGACCAAATTCACACTCTCTCTCTCTCTCTCTCTGGCATGCAGTATATTCGGGCCGATGTGTACTTCAATTTTATCCCACGACACTGTAATCACTTTACTCTTTTCTTTTGATTATTTCTGCCTGCGTTCTATCTCTCTCTTTCTCTCTTTCTTTCTCTTTGAATTAGAAGAAGACAGTCGCAAGTATTAACACTTTTTTGCGTGACGATTTTTGTAAGTTTACAAGCCGCGTTAAAGAACTTCGTTCCAAAAAGAGTACTTCATTAGAACTCCAAACAGTAGATTTTTTGCCAAGGGAGCAAACAACTATTAATAAGGCAAGAGTGTTTCTTTGTAAAGTAGAGGTGAAAACTCTACTTTTTATCACCCTATATGAGAAAAAAAAAAGTCTGTGATCCGACCCACGTCAGGAACGAAGTTCCTTCTCACCTATCATTATGAAAAAATAAAAATTTTGCAGTCATCATCATGAATTTACATTTTGACCTCATTATCGGCTTTAGCACCCTCAAAAACTATCAAAACGACACCCATGACAAAAATTTGAAAATTTTCGCAGTTGCCATCTTGGATTTTCATTTTGACCAAATTCATACTTTCTCTCTCTCTTGCCAGCCTGTTACTTGTTCATACAATGTTCGTGTTTGATCTCTAACAATATACACATTCCAAATTCAAATCACTTTTAATGTCTAAGGATTAAAAAACAATTTTTGTCCCTGTTAACGAAGAATAAATTAGCTCTTTTTAAATAGACGTGATAAAAAAAATTTAGAGGTTCAATTAAATATTTCTCAATATATTCCCAGGGTTTGCTAAATCCATCAAAATATTGATATCTGATAGTTCTAATCTATTACATCTATCTAGAATCCTCCGCACACATATCGCTCTAAATAATTGCCGGAACGCATGTCAAATATAAATCAGTAACGCGTTACGAGCGCAGGAATTAGTTTAGGAATTAATCGGAATTCGGAATTTATGAGGATATGCTTCATTTACGAGACCTAGCTATTACTTCGTAAACATTATTGACACATAATTAGCCTATATTCCTACTGTTGGGATTCATGCCTCCTCTCGATGAGAGGGAGTGGGCCGTAATCCACCACGAAGACCCAGTGTAGGTCAGTAGATGTTACATGCCTTCTAATTTTTGGTTCTAGTACATGCCGGTTTCCTCACGATGTTTTCCTTCACCGTTTTGAGAACAGTGGTGATGAAATAATTCATACAAAGTAAAGCGCCTGTCTGGGCTCGAAACTTACGACCTCGTAAGTCGCGGCCGATACTAACCCCAACCACTGTTTTTATTATTGATACGTGGTGTTAAATTTTTAAATGCTAAATAGTAATGTTTGCTTATTAAATACCGAAGAGGAATACAGAAAGATGGATGGATTGTGTGAGGAATGATATGAAAGAAAAGGGAGTAAATGATAGCGTGACGATTGACAGAGGCGATTGGAAGAAGAAAACGTGTGCGCCTACCCCACGTAACATAGGACAAGGGCAGGAATATGATGAAATACTGAAGAGCAATAATTCATACTTCTAAAAGGCGGTATGATAAAAGGAATCAATGCCCTGTAAATATTTTTGCCAATTTAGAACTATGCTTTTGTAGAAGTAGTGTTAAGATATAAGTAAACGGTAATAGGAAGCATACCTTATAGTTATTAGCCGTTGTCATCTGATTCATGTAATAGCTGTTCTTTGAAGGCATAAACCCTGTTTTCTGACCATCGCCAAATCTGAAAAACATAAAGAGAACACCATAGTTATTGAATAATGTTTCAAGCGATATTTTTTTGACCATTTTACTAAACAATAATTCTAATTAAATATTTTAGAAATATTTAAAACGAGCTTTTTACGACTTGACATCAAAATTTATAAAAATATCAGGATTTCTTTATTATATGTAAGTTTAATAATAATGCATTAAACACATAAACATAAAATAATCGGAATAAATTCTCTATGATGGTGAAAACCGCTTCACAAATTCACAATGCATTGTGCAGTTTAGAAGAACAACGCGAGCACACAGACAGACACGAAAAGTGACTTTATTTTACAATATGTTTATGTCTCAGTAAGATGGTTGAAGCCGTGAAATAGTTATATCCCTAGGGATATAGTTATATACCGTAATATAGTTTTATGAAAGCGGTTTATAACTGTCTAACTAGGAATATAACTATGATACGAGCACGATCAAGTAATATAACTTTAAGGGAACTCCAACCAAATAGGTTAGGTTAGAACTGTGACCAAAGACTATGTCGAAATTGGTCGCAATAATAAAATTAGGGCACGATAATTATGAACCGCTGTCATGTCGGCTGGCGGTTGTTGGTTTCAACTTTCTTATTGCAACTTATAAATATAGACAAATTTGAAGGCATCCAGTCTTCAAATAATCCCACAATTCAATCTTCAGCCACTTTCTGCCATCCACCCGTAAACAAATTCAATTTTAACGACGAGATTATATTTATCTACCACATCGCTATAACAAACTTGATAAATAATAAATAGACTAAATTGCCTCGGAATTTCCAAAAACCGTTTCTGAGAAAATTTCTCCACAATTGGCAGTATGCAAATTGAGGGCATGATTGTATTGAGCTTATTCTCCCCTCAATGAAGTTACTTGATGGACGGAAAACCAATAATTTAATATTGAGAACAATATTTTTATGGAAATGATGTCGAAATTCAATGTTACAGACATTTTTATAGGATTTCTTTTGTCAAAATAAATATGGCGTCGTAATTTCTTATGTGATCAAATTGCGTTATTATAATGAGTGTCGAATTTCCTCATTACTACATGACAATAGATTTACTAAATGAAAAAAAAAAAAAAAGTTTAATAGATAATTTTTGTTATGGAAACAGTTACATTAAACGTTGTATCCGTGCAAAAATTCCTAGAGACGCGCCGATATTGAACCTAATAATTATTAATATCATAAATGATTTTATTTGTATAAGAAGGTTTGCACTTGAAACACTTTTACTAAATAAGGTCGGCGGTTCCTATCTGACTACTCTATTTATTGAGGAAGGGCTATTACAGTATTGACGAGTTCATAAATGACAAACGACAGCCACTATCTAATTAATTATTTGTGAATTATTATTTTTGTGTTTATGTTGTATATTATTTATTTTTTATAATGAATTTCTAAATTTAAATGCAATGTTGGGATTATTTCATTCAAATCTGAATTATTGACATAAAATTATATGTTAGTGATATTGACTCATTTTAAATGTGTAATGAATTTTAAATATTAATGTTATGTTTCTTTACTTGTTATTATTTTGTTTATCATCACTGTAATATTTTCACAATGTATTTTGTTATGAATAAATGACTTATGACTGTAAGAAGACAGGCCGAAATAAAGTCAGAGATCACAGTCTCTTTTAAAGTCCAGACATTATCTTGTTCAGATCACTATGAAGACCATGTACACCTCTGACAATATTGAGGCCTAGCTCGTACTCCGAATTTTATTCGTGTTGTTTATATTCAGTGTACAGCATCGCAACGAGCGCGAATTATAAATCGCCAGTGCGTATAACATAAGATACCATGTGTTATGCGATAAAAATTGCACGCGATTTTTTATGGCAGTATGGGCTAAACCTGAGAAGTAAAGCTTAGAAAAATAAAAATCGTGTTTCCTTACCGTGACATATCAACATTCCCCAGTTCATTGACATCATTACCATCAACCCCATACGACATTCCATCTTGCGGGTAGGCAAATGTTCCAGTTTGACTTGTCTCGTACCCCATAATATCTTTGTTGTCAGAGTTGTACCCCACTGGGTCCTCTGCGTTCACAGGGGGATAGCTGGCTTGGGAGGATGACGCTGATATTGTGGATAGACCTAGAACATTTAAAAGAATAGCATGAGAAATACTATCAAAGTATTAACTATTGATATCATTCAATTTTCAATATCTTAAGCTATACAAAAAATCACAAAGCAGTAAGACTATCCGTTGTACGATATAATTAGTGTATTCGGTACAAGCACATTAAATAACATAAATTAATTTAATAAATAGACGTGGAACCCAGAAGATCAATATGGCTAAGTTAGAAAATATTAAGTTTGCCTTTGAATTTCAGCTGTTCATACAATGTCTAACGTACCTAAAGAACCATTTTTATTTCTAGTTCGGTGTTTGACTTCGCAATTCTGGTATTTTCAAAATCAACTAATTTACTTTCTGACCAAGAAGAATCCAATACTACATACTGCGAATTTTAGATAGCAAAAATCCAATATTAACCGCTAAATCACAACCGTGATACTACGAATTTTGTACATCTAAATAAAACAACAGCTGACACAACCTCGTTAACTCATACAAACATAAACAAAACATTTACTACGTGTTCTTATATGCCTGTATTACTGAGTTTATAACTTCTAGAGCTTAACAGCCTGTTCAAAGTTAACGGGCACTCATACTTCATTGCCGACAGTGAAAGGCGAATGCAGTACTTAACGTTTTCAAGCAACAATGAACGATAAACTTTTAATCTTAGAATTATGTAGCTACAGTTGAAAGCACAGATTTATCGATGACATCCATTTGAAGATAATCCCCCAGTGAGGATTTTCATGTAAATTCACGCCACCAGTTGGCGCCACTTTGACAAGAGGTCTTCCATATCAACAATGATTATAAAATATATGATGACGTTCATCGTTCGTTCATTCGTTTCATTCATTCGTTCAATATTCAGTCACGACCAAAAAAAATATAGGCGCTATTGACACTTTTAGCAGGTGCCCGGACGTCTCAGCACTGCCACCTAGTGATCGTCTTTAGAAAACTCTCTTTGCTTAAGTTCTCGTACCCAGGGGCTATTTCTTATCGCGCGCTGGATTTTTAACGCAATGCTTAGCGTGGAGATTTGAAAATCAGATATTGTTTTTTTTTTGTGTGGATGTACTCTCTTGGATTCTTAATGCTCAGCCCAACACCGAGAGTTGATAATACAGTGCGCGTTAAAAACCGCCTGTACAAACCTAGGCTAACATACTTTCAATCATAATCGAAAGGATTTTGAAGTAAATTCCTAATCCTTTGCTTCATGTTTGAAAAATTCATCTGCTCGACAACGTAAATAACGCAATTAATGTTATTTAACTATCAAAATTAATGGCCTTGCCATTTTAATTTTGCTACGCAATTACCCCGCTGATTGTAGTCAAGATTTAAATCACTTTGTAAATGGGAAAGATAAATTAGGGGATACTGATTTCATTTAGAAGATTTTTTCAAAGTGATAATATGTAAAAAATATATAAAAAATTAGCTTCTGCTAGCGGCTTCGCCCGCGTTGTATTTTTATAAATTATAGCCTATGTTACTCAGTGATAATATAGCATTTAATTGTGAAACAATTTTTAAAATCGGTTCAGTAGTTTTTGAGTTTATTCATTACAAACAAAAATACAAATCTTTTCTCAAAACAGTATTATTAAGTGTAGATAAATCCAGATAAATAAAGCATTTTAAATTATTGATACCAGCCGAAAGTCTATAGAAAAGCAAAATTTAATTAATACCATTAAATAACAATGTAGATAAAGTAAGCATAACTGCTGGGCCACAGGTGTATTTCGAAGGTGAAGGTACTAACTTATAATAATTATCTTTATATAATTTCCTTTTTGTACTGATGACGGCATTGTTCGCAACAATTTTTATTTATTTAGACTGGGGAAATTCAGAAATTCAGGAGACAATAAAATCCCTAAAGGGGAATTGATTTTGAACAGATGGTACAATTTTGCCTACGGAAATTCGGGTCGCATATTATTATTACGTTCCTAATACAATACGGCCTGCGGGGTCTTTAGATTACAATGGACGATACTACAGAAATGGGTCGTTTTAACAAGATTGTTTTTCATTTGAAAGGTTTTGTTTAGCCCTTCAATAGTACGACCCAGTAGCATTTTGTTACCTATTGTTAACCTTTACATTTTCAATGCCTTTATTACTTTACAATAAAATATATAATATTTTTCTTTTGAATTGTGACTCTTATTCAGTCATTTAGCTTGATTGATTTTTCTTAACCCTAGAGCAATAACTTAAAAATTACAAAACAAAACGCTCTGATTTACAAATTATTTTGCCTCAACAGACTTGGAAAATGTTGCTTCAAAACTTGGAAAATTTGAATTATTTTACGCGTTACTTAACTCTGATATTCTCCGTCCTTCGTATAACATGTTCACACTTAAGCTGGATAGCTTAATGTTATCTTTTAACTTACGATATCATTAGAAGTTTGTTGCCATCTTACCTTTGCTGAGTATCTTCCCGAAACTTCCCAGTATGCTTGGCAGGAACATCGCGAATAGTATCGTTTTTATTATTACTTGTCCTCCTATTAGTATTGGTATAAATAATTTGTTGAGGCCAAACGCTGGAAAAGAAATATTTGGATTACATAGTTTTAAGGTAAGTTAACAATCTAATAAACAATTATTGATAAACATTAAGTACTGATTTTTATGAAAAAAAGGAAACCTATTTTAGGAGTTTTTACTCGACTATGTTAAAGCCAAAGCAAGGTTATGATTTTAACACGCTATGTATGTATGTTCATCTGCTCCCTCACAACTCCTAAACTACTCGTCATATTTCGACAAACGAGGTATCGTTGGAAGTGCCACGTTATTTTGCGGGTTAAATGTGACGTCACATAAATATGCGTAATATTGTTATACAGGGTGGCAGGTCAACCGTGCCCTGCCAATTTTTCGTCGATTATTTAAAAAAAAACAGCCGTTTCATAAATTTTGACCGCGTAGGTATTAAATCAGCTGTTTCATAGAAAAGTGTATTTTCTATGAAACAAATGATTTAAAAAAAAAATGACCAACTAAAAATTCAGGGGGATTCAGAATCATGTACTGAATCCATGGTAATAGTTTTTGCGTCGATGTCCCTGCCACCCAGTATATCATGTTTGCTATCAAAAAAAAAAGATCTTAAAGAGTACTTTCTGAAAATATATTGGTTATATTATTATTTATACATAAACCTGACCTTAATATTGTTGTATTTTCCCAAACCAAGGAATATTTCAATGTTTCCAAACCCCAATATAATTGAAATAAAAATAAAAGTTAAAAACTAAAGCCGAACTACAACAAAAACGCCAAAGTAATCTATTTGATTTATACCTTAATTACAAATGACGTCTGGCTCGGGATTTTTAATTTGTCTGTCTGTGGTGTCTTATTTATACGTTTTTGTCACAGTTGGGTTTTATTTTTTAACCTTTATTTTTATATTACACATTTTTTGTCTAGTCCTTATTGTAATTTGAACACAGAAACATGGCAAGCACAGATGAAGCTTTAATTTCTTTTTTCATATTTTTAATGTGTAATCTTTTGTTAACCATTTGAAACTCACCAAACGATCTACTTACATTAATAGTCATTTCAGCCATTTAAAACGTAACATGGCACAATAGATATTAAATTAGCTATATCTTCAATGTGGTTACTGGTTACCGAAGGGTTTCAGGGTAGAAATGGGTCATTTGGTGTCACTCTCACGTGTAACCACACACAACCTAACAGGAAATGTGGTATTTTATAATAAACTAGGAAAGTAAAGTGCTACGAACATAGTTTTAAGCTATATTTATTAACACAACTTTTGTTTTATACTTCATATAAGTTCGTTTGTAATGTATATGTGCGTCTATGGGCCATCGTGAGTAAATATATGTTATTATTATTATTTGTTGGTATACATTTTTGTATCTCGGCATTGATGTGTCGTTTTTATATGATGACAAGGGCCGAAGCCAAGTATTTATCTAAAAAGTACAAATCTAAGTGATAGATGATAAACTTAGATTACGATGTGATTGTACTATACAAAGTGAATATATATTTTGATATTTTGAAATATTATAGATAAATGTTATTGATTGCTATAATCTATATAATCATTTAGAATCAAATTTAATATTTTTGTTCCTTTTTCTTGTTTTTTATGTGTACAATATTAATGTGTCTTAAAATATTTATGAAGTGTGGCAACACACGTTTTTCTTGGCATCTTCAGAATACGTTATACATTATTTTTTCTTTTTAACTCAAATAAAACTGAAATCCATAATTATTTTACTTGCTCTCTTTGTTTTATTTCAAGCAGTGATGTTATGCGTAGACGTGTTTTTGATATTGTTTGTGGGTGTAATATTAAAATTTATACATCATTGTTGTTCTGAAGGAATTTTCGGATAATTCTACAAGTGTTCAGGATAGCAGCTTTCTGTAGAATATTTAATATATCCATTATTAATTATGTAGTTTGCGATACCTATTTTCCCTATTTTCATGGAATCATCAAAAACGTTTACGCTACTATTATTCAGTATAACAGTTTAAGTGAATTATACTCACATTTTGCGGCCATCGGCAAATTGATTGATAGTATATGGGTGTTGACAAAATCCTTAATCTTCTGATACATTCTGTATTCATAAGTATATTTACTAAATAGTGCTCTTCCTTCTTCATCGCTTCTCTTTCCGATCTTCGTATCATTCTCAGCACCCGCAGGTTTAACTTCAACTCCCTCAAAAATCTTAAATCTATCTTTTTTTAAGGCTTTATCTAGCATATCTTCGACAGATTTTTCTAAGTAAACAACTGTTTTATTTAAATTCAAGTGTTGAGTAGTAAAAGTGTTTAGTTGTCCAACAATCTCATCTATGACATCTACATATTTGTCTACATTATAAGATTCTTTGTTACTACTACTATAACAGTTATGGCAGTGAATAGAATCTAATTTATTATCTAATTTTACATCTGTTTTGGTTACATCTTTATGACTGGTGTCTCCTTGGCAGGGTGCAGCAAGAAGAAGTATGTACAGAGTCAGGAGGTTGGTGGACCTCCATTTCATTCTGCTATTTCTTAAACCTTCTATAGTGGCCATGTTTGTTGGTTTTCTCAAACTTCATCACTTACGTCCACGTATAGGTTTTTCTTGCGTTCATTTATCGGGATATCTGGAACAAAAGACATTTGTTAATTTCTATAAATTTCATCACTTCTTCAGTCATTTTTCATCAAGTAAATGTTAATAATGCTTTAAAATCATCTGAGCAAAGCAATATCATAATACCTAATTAATTCTTTCTTCCCACGAATATATGTATGATTTGACAACATTTTCTTTTAAATAGGTTATTGAATGTTATATATAACATCTTAAGATTCCTTTTCCTGTAATAGTTTCACACGTGTTTTTCGGAATGGAAAGTAGTGAATGTTTTATTTATTCAAGATCTGTATGTAGACAATATTGAGTGAAATTTCTTATAAATTGTTATGTTATTATATCACCAGACATATTCACACGAGTGTTTTGTGAGGTATTTTAATAAATAATGAGTCATAATTATTCAAGTTTGTTATGTTTATTGGAGAATATTATTGTATTGTTATGCTCAAATT
The DNA here is from genome assembly GCA_916610215.1 of Omphaloscelis lunosa. NCBI lineage: Eukaryota > Metazoa > Arthropoda > Insecta > Lepidoptera > Noctuidae > Omphaloscelis > Omphaloscelis lunosa. The sequence goes on along the minus strand of OU744266.1, from coordinate 3,068,172 downwards.
ATTAATTTATCCATTGTATTGTATTTGTATTTCTAATTCCACACTGTTTTTATTTACTGCTATTGTACTATAATATTATATTGTATGTTAGGATGTTTGTTACACAATCACGCAAAAACGGCTGAACGGATTTCGATGAAATTTGGCGCTCAGATAGTTTATAGCCTGGATAACCATAAAGGATACTTTTTGTCCAGGTAGTACGTTCCCGTGGGATAATTTCCGACCTCCAAGAGGGCGAAAGTCAGTATATTGATAATATGATATAATATAACATCGCGGCTTGTTTCCGCGAAGGGTTGGGCAGAGTTGTTCCTGTAGCAGGTACACCCACATTTTGCCAGTTATGTTTAAGTTCTATATAATACGGGGCAAGCCTATTGTCATCAACCGGGCGCAAATCCACACTCCGGGCTGTTACTGCTATTATTCAACCTTGAATAATGTGTGAGTTGATGTATCACTGGCCTTGTTTTGGATTGCCTTTTTGGTCTCTGTGTTTTTATATTCTTCTTTACTCTACATTTCATAGTCGTACCTAAGCTTTAAGATGGTTATAATTTTTGGTTTATCTTACAATGGTGGACTATTTGCTTACCAAGAGCAGTGGTGGCGCAGTGATAACGACCACGACTGACGAGTTGTAGGTCAGAGGTTTGAACCCTGACAGGCACTTTACTTTGTGTAAATTATTACATCACCACTGCTCAAAACGGTAAAAGGAAACATCGTGAGGACACCAGCATGTCCTAGAAACAAAAAAATCGAAGACATGTGACATCTACCAACCCGCACTGGGCCCGCGTGGTGGATTCATCGAGAGGAGGCCTGTATCCCAACAGTGGGAACATTATAGACTGATTATTCTTATGCTATTTGGTTCTACTCAAAGAAAGTTCGTTTTTGCGCTAGCATAATTATTATTTTACTAAAGATCAGTAGCCAATTTAAAGAGATTTATCAACGAAGCGTTATAATTATATAGTTAATATGTATACACACCAACACCATGTGCATACAAAATTTAGGTACTTTAAATAGTATTTAGATATTACTGCTATGGACAGGTTCATTAGTTATTCCACTAAAATATAAATAACTTTGAATTTCTGCTAGAGTTTCACAGTTCGCACACGTGGATTAATTAATTTAGGGGAAAAATGTTTGATTCATAGAAATATTATTTGGTTTAACAATAAATGCGATATTTCGGTTGAACGATTTTTTAAACTTCGTTTTTGAATTGAAAACTTTTTTAGGCGCGTTGGGCATTTTTGAGACGGGACTTGACCATGACGACACCTCATTTTTGTAAACGCGCTTGTGGTCTTTATTTATACTATGTTACGGACCAATGTTCTATACAAGTATTTTTCTTCCACCAAGGCGATCTTGTTCAAGTTTTCACTTCTGTTGGCTCTCCCGCAGTGCCACCAATTTTTTTATAGCTACCGCGAATACTCATCTGTTAATTTTTTTAATCTCTTTGTTGTCCGTACTTACCTACTTTAACATCATTTTCATACAACATAATTTTGATTACTTCCCCTCTTTTTTATTTAAAAAATATTAAAATCCTATTCTAACTAAAACTATTAACATATTATTATTGTGAGCTTAAGTTTTAAAATTAAGTAAATAATAATATTATCTTGAAAAAAGTAAACAAAAGTATCTTCATACCTAATGTTGTCACGATTAATAACTTTTAGAACTTTAAATAAATTGCAGTATCGTTAGTGAGACTAAGTTACTTTCACAGCCATTGAACTCAACTATAATTTGGTTATCTTACAAGATTGAATTTTTTCAAGACCAACAAATTCTCAAAAATTCATTGAAGTAGAAAATAAATTAGAAAGGCAAAAAATTCTACGTCAAAAGCGCAAAAATATTCATCAATACCTAGTGTAGCATAGAGAAAATAGTGAAAATAAGTTTATATTTTTATAGCCTTTGGGTTCAATATTGAATGACGTTAATGTACGAAAGGTTTCGATATTTTATATAGATTGAAAAAAAGTTAGGCTGACATCGATCTATTTATTATTATTTTACTAGAGCAAAGGAGAAAATAAAATAAAAATACAAGTAAGTGCCTTCTATGTAATTCAATAACCTAAAAAATGTATTTTTCTTTTTGTAGTACTGCAATAAATACCTTACCAAATAAAACTGTTACACTGGACAATTTCTTCGATGAATATATGGAGACACATTTACAATAAAAGAAATAATATACCAAAAAATATAGACTTTTTTCACGAAAATTCAAATTTGTCAAACCATTGAACATCTTATTCGGAATTCTCGCGGCATTCCGATATTTACCGAATATGTCACATTCAAGTGAGCGTATTTGAAACAAAGAGGGATCGGCATTCAATCGTGGTGACACTAATATTACTAAGGAAAGAATCCTTTGGTTTTATTGTGGGGATTCAAGGGTGAAAAGTGTGTTTTTAGGCTCGACGTTATCGATTACAAATATGTTGTTCAAATCGAATCAGGTCAAATTTATTTATTTGTGCACACGGGTTATAAGGTGTTACCTACAACATTGTTAAGTAGGTGTCACTGAGTCCTGCCACATTAGGTAAGTGGCATACAACGATATAAATATTTATTTTAACCCTCCCATCACTGTATATATTTGAAATTGCGGGGTTCGTAAAATCAAACCCGCATTTCTTTAAGAAACTGTCAGATACGGATAACCCTAACTGGCAAGATGAATATAAGCACAGATTGTGTGTGACAAAAATAAAACAGTGACATTTCGGGGGTGCCGATAGAAGTGAAAACTTGAACAATTTTACTATGTAGGAAATAATGTATTACGCGTTGATGTCTTTTTAAAGCTGGTGTTGGTAACAGTGTCGCGAAATCAATGCTTTAGTCCCATCTCAAGAATGCCCAACGCGCCTAAAGAAGTTTTTACTTAAAAAAAAAGACCATCCAACACAGCACTAATGCGTACCTAACGTAAATTTAAGAAAAAATTAGAAGAGTATTTAGCAACTAAATGCAACTATTCTATATATTGCTCAGTTTCTAATGAAAAAAACATAATAATTCTAATGTAGGGGCAAAGTTTAGTTCTGTTATCTATTGTAAGTATTTTATTTGATTTTGACATTTGAATTAACGTAAAACGATCATATTTTGTTTTTCTATTGTACTTATCTAATTTTATTGATGTTTGAATTGCTTATGCTGTACCTATATTATAATGTAAATTTAATTTATTATCATCGTTAGCAAATTAATTTATTTTTATTTTATTTTTTATGTATCAGTAAGGTAGGTGCGGGTATTAAAGCCTGTCGGCTAATAAGGCCTAAAAATTCAAAATCTTGTTTAAAATACGACTTTGCGCTCAAGGTCACACTCACACATCTTTATAACACGTACAAGGCGCTACCAGGCGGCAAATGCTGGCTACCTCATCCCCTCTCGCCAGTGTCGAGCCAAACGTTGTTAGGAGTAGTCGTACGTCACGTTTTAATAAAAATTGGCTCCGGTAAAACGTAAGTATTTGTTTTATTATTATACTTTTTTTCTTACACTTACTGTCTGTATTAGTGTTAATTTACGCTGGTCTCATACTGCCTTATTAAATAATGTGGTACATTCCAAATTTTATTTATATCGTTTTTCCTAAATACTTTGCCCATGGGTAATAAGGCCTATAAAAATTTGCAGTAGGCCTTATTATACTTCTAGTTTTACATCTATCTTTATTCTTATTTTAAGTAAATTGTAATAGCTTTTTCATATCTTACCAATTTATTACAGTGTATTCTAGTTTTATAATCATCGTTTACAGTGTCTACGATCACGATGCCTCCTAAACGGGCATTGTGGTCACAAGATGACCTGGTCTCGGCTGTTCGCGCAGTACAGAGAGGAATTATGAGTAGGTACATATGCGGCTGCAGAAAGATACAAGATTCCAAGAAGAACCCTCAGAAATCATGTCGAGAGTGGTGTTGTGGTGAAAAGCTTGGGTCGTAAGCCCGTATTGAATCCCGAACAGGAAGCTGATCTTGTGAAGAGGGTAATCAGGTATGCGGAAATAAGTTTACCTGTCACACCAAGAATACTGCGTCGGTTGGTGTACAAATATTGTGTGCTTAATAACATAAAGCACAATTTTGATGAGACTGCTAAACGCGCAGGTAAAGACTGGCTTAAGGCATTTATGAAAAGACATCCCGAATTATCTATACGAAAAGCACAGTTCATGAACCCTGCTAGAGCTCAAAAACTAAATAAATTTATTGTAGATGACCATTTTGAAAGACTGAATGAAGTTTATGATAAACTGGAGCTGAAAGATCACCCAGAAAGAATTTATAACATGGATGAGAAGGGATGCCGTCTGACAATCCATCACCAGCAAAGTGTTTTGGCCAAAAAAGGAGCAAAAAGGGTTCATTTGCAGTCTTCTGAACATGCAGAAAGTGTGACTATCGCTGGATGTGTGAACGCACTCGGTTCTGCCATACCGCCAATGGTGATATTTAAGGGACAACGTTTGAAGCCAGAATTGTATGACAATTTGCCACCGGGTTCTTTGGTTGAAAAGTCTGCAAAGGGGTACATGACAAACGAGCTTTTCAAAGAATTTTTGAAACATCTGGCCAGATACAAAAGTGCAGGACCATGCCTCTTGATATTTGATGGAGCAGCATGTCATTTAGACCTTTCCATTGTCGATATATCAGAATCACTTGATATATCATTATATTGCTTACCGTCAAATACGACTCATGAACTTCAGCCTCTGGACAAAGCCGTCTATAGATCATTCGAGCACCATTGGGATGCTGAAGTTCTTGCATTCTTAGACCAAAACAGAGACAAAAAGCTGACAAAAGCACGCTTCAATATCATACTTTCAATCGTATGGTCCAAATGTATGACTCACAGTAACATCACGAGTGGTTTTAAAGCAACTGGCTTGTACCCTTTCAACCCACAGGCGATACCAGAAACAGCCTTCGCTCCTTCAATTTTGACAGAGGCCCCAGGGCCTGCTGATGTTTTACAAGGAAACATGCAACCTCTTGATAATTCTGGAATCGAAACTCAGGAACGCGAATCACCATCAATTTTGACAGAGTCGTTAACGCCTGATCTCGTAGAAGAGAATGTGTCACCTGAGGATTATGCTAGGCAAAAGACTCCAGAAGCTGATAGTAGGTCGCTGTCAAATTCCCCAAATATCTTAGCACCTGATGTCGGAAAAGAGAATGTGCCACTTGCTCATTATTCTCGGCCAAAGTCTCCTGATCCTTCTACAAGTTTTAGATCGCCAGCCAAATTTTTATCAGATGTATTACCAAATCAGCAGACCCCAAACCAACCAAACGCGAAACGCAGCTATTATCGCCAAATTTATGGAACTTCTTCAAGTGAATCTGAAGACGATGTGCCGCTTACTCAAATAAAATCTGGGTTTCATGATCTCATGCCCACACCTGCTAAAGTTCAAGAAAAAACACCTACTGTCCGACGCAAGGCTATTAATTACCGAGGTAGGTACTCCAGTGACCAAAGATCTTTTTGATAAATTCAATGAAGGTAAGAAAAACAATGCAGGGAAGAAAAGTACGATACAGAAGAAGAAAAATGAGGGAAAGAAAAAGGACCCAGGAAATTCAAAAATTAATTTAACTTCAAAATCAATTAAAACAAAATCATCTCAAGGATTTACTAGAACCAAGGAGACTGCAGGCAATCAAGCTAATTGGTACTGTCACGCCTGTGAAGAAGACCGAATGGATGACATGAGGCAATGCTCTCAATGTTCTAAGTGGTATCATGAGGAATGTGTCGGTTTGACAGTGGATGATTGTGATGACTTCAAATGTCCTGATGGATGTTAGACAAGGCCAATTATTTCATTATAAAGTATTGTTGTGCCATTATCTGAACTATAATTGATCTCAAGTACCAAATTATGATGTTTAAGTTGATTCCTTACATAGTTTAAGCAGTAGGCCTTTTTACCCTACCTAATTATAATAAGGCCTATTGAGAGTGTTTTAAAAAAAGTTAAATTTTATTTAAGTTTTATGCAGAAGTTGCTATTTTTTGTTTTAATTTTGTAGTACCATAACTAAACGACTGATTACCAATAAATCTAGTTGATTAAATGATTCGTATAATATTTTACAACAAATTTCCCTTAGCTAGGCCTTAATACCCTCGTGTACCTTAGTTATAATTAATTAAATAACTGATCAAATGTTATTATAATACATAATACGTCGTTAAGGTAAAACATGACTGTGATCCTTTTCTGCAATGTAATTAACATTTTGCATGCTTTGTGTGCGCATAGTCATATTTTGGTTAATGATATTATATTCTATTCAAAGCTATGAACTCGTTAAAAAAAATACCATCCAACTGTTGGCCGTTAAATGCACGCACACTAGAAAATCACAAGCAAATAATCAAAGGCATACAAATATTACAAAATTGGGGGCAAAAAATAAGTGAACAAAATAGTAAGTAGGTACAACCCGATTCAAACTTTATTGCGGCTTGAAATATGAGGCGAGTCGCTGCGCAATAAGGAATTCCTGTGTCATCGAGTGTGAGGGGTGCGGCACTGCGTAGCGAGAAGCACACTTCAGAGCCGCCATAAAGTTTGATGCCTACTATAGTAGGTTTTTATTTAGTAGGTATGTTTGGGGCTAGATTAAGCATGAAAAACAAAAATCCTTTCTTTTTTTTTTAACCCTAACCTACATTTAAAAACACCATCTGTTTTTACCCGACTACGGCGAAGCAAAAAGGAGGGTTATGATTTTGACCGGTATGTATGTACCTATGTATGTTCATCTGGTACCGAAAATCTTACATTCTTGGTAAAAAAAAAAAAAATATGCGATTACAAACTTACATTTGCTGTTAGAGAATTGACTGTGAAGTTTATCGATGTATGTGAGATCATGTTTTTCTACTACAAAGTTAAGTTAGTTTTTGGGATAAATTCATCCCAAATACGGAACTCTTCATTGTGCTTGGTCCGACACGCACTTGGCCGATACTTTTTTACTAAGTATTCAGTGTTAGGATATTCATTTACTGTATTTTCTAATCAACAGCTTTAAGATACTAACACTTCTTCTTATGATTTTGTAAAGAGTCTTTGAATTGACTTCCTAGAGCAGGGATTCTCAACCAGTGGGGCGCGCCCTCCTTAGGTGGCGTAGAATGACCAATGGGGGGCGCGGTGGCCCAAATAATGAACTATAGATTTATTATAGTTAATGTTCTTGATTTAAAAAGACCGAACGTTTCATAAAATTATAGGTAGGTAATGTAAAATGAGCTTCAGCGTTTCTGCATAAGTCGACAAAATAAGTTTTCCTACTTCTTTATGAATGGACTAAAGAACACCGAACCTATCCAAGGTGGCGTGCTACAATTTTCGAGCTCAAATAGCTTGCTCTTTCATTCTACATTCTCTTGATTCTTCAACTTTTCTGTATAACGTGACAAAATAACTCTTTTTTCTGTATGAATGGTAAAAAGAAAAATGTAACAAATTCGAAATTGGACAACATTTTCCGAGCACGCATATATTATGCAATCTCTTACGTTTGAATGATCAAAAGAAAATCTAACACCTATCTAAGGGGGTGCAAACATTTTCGACCTAATTTCACTCGCTTTACATTCTTATGCTTTTCTGTTCATGTCGACAAAGTAACTCAGGGGCGTAGTGATTTTAAAAGAAAGTTAGGGGGCAACCCCTGTCCTAGACCAACTAATAGCTTTTCCGCCCACACTGCTCGTCCGTATATTTTCTCACAAACATATTTTATTTGATTCCAAAGCTCATAACTTTATTGCTACACTATTTCCAGGAATATCATATCATATGATACGGCTCAACAGAATATGTGACGTGTTCTATGAATTTGATATGAATTGAATAATAAAAGCCTCAGAAACATTTGACGAATAGTTTGAGAAATAGTTGACTTCAATTGATTTGGAAGTTACTCGTGTAAATAAATTTATGTAGTATTTTCGTGTGTGAATTCCGAAATGGAAATTGAAGTTAGCAAGAAAATTGTGAAAACTGATAAAAATATAGAAATGTAAGTAAAAAAGGAAGTACAAAATTTCTTGGTGGTAAGTCATTTACTTAGTTATTGTTATTCATAAACTATTCGATGACTTATGACACTGAAACGTGGTTGCCCACAATAGACCTTATTAGAAGGCTAAAAGTCACCGAAAGGGGAACGGAGAGGGCTATGCTTGGAGTTTTCCTACGTGTATCAGATATTAAGAGGTCCGCGGGAGAACCAAGGTAACTGACATAGCCCGAACAATTGTCAAACTTAAGTGGCAGGGGGCAGGGCACGGGGCGAAGAAAACCGAAAGGGAGATCCTGGCCCCCGGCAACAGGGCAACCGAAGGAACACGGGTGGGTTTTAGTCAGTAAGAGTCTGACACGCCCTCCCGCTCCGCCCAGAGCGGGAGAAGTTATTTGATAATTTCCCACTCAAAAAAAAGGGGGGGCAGGCCACATTGCACGCAGAACAGATGGCCGATAGGGCCTAAAGGTTCTGGACTGATGACCGCGTTGTCGTAGCGTTGGAAGGCCACCTACAAGGTGGACCGATGACCTTGTCAAGGCCGCAGGAATCTGCTGGATGCGGGATGCGGCACAGAACCGGTCGAAGTAGCGGTGTTTCGGGGAGGCCTATGTCCAGCAGTAGACGTCTTTCGGCTGAAATGATGATACATAAACTTAATCTGAGATACCAGCCAGAATTTCACTGTACTAGTTATGTTAATGGTTACTCATTAGTGGTTTGAGTTTAACTCGTCAGTTTTAAGTAGCGTAGTAGACAACGGGCCTTACACGCAAGTAACTATTCCAAAAGTCAGTTAATTTTCAGAAGTTAATACTGTTAATAAAACCGATTTTTATGAGTAAACTACCGCCATTAAGGACTTATCAAAGAACACCAACATTCAACTTTGGTTATAAAAAGAATTTGGAAAGGTATTTACTGGTAATATTTACAAAAAATATAGGTGTACATAACATTCAAAGAAAAAGACATTGGACAGAAGCTACATAAAAAGTAAAAGATAAAATTTAAATAATGTTAATTAACTTTAATAAAATAAAATAGAACAGAATACAAATTAATGAAGGGTATGAACGTAATTAGAATACATAATTCTACAATAACAAATCTTGAGACTAAATAATAATTGTCAAGCACATCGTAGTCCAAAAACCATCAACTATTTAAGCAAAGCATTGTGCATATTAATTCAGCTGCAGACACGGTCGACTATTTGGTCGTTAGGCCCGTAACAGCAAAAGCAAGTCACACATCTGATACAGCATTTTCCAGGCCATAAATTTTCATTTACGCCTTTGCTAATGGCTTGCGTACCTTGTAGGTTAATTATTAGAGCAGTGATAGCAGAGTGCATCGTTTTCATGTAATTATGCTTTTATATAACAAATGTATACAAAATATGGTAAGACATTTTTAAAAGAGTAACTATGGAGTTTCTTGTCCTTTTTTCTCCATTACGAAACTACCTCTTGGAAGGGGCGACTAGATTCAATTATATGTACGAGTATTTATTTATATATATTTTTTTTTTGTAAAATTTGACGTTAAATTATTTGACTTTGACTTTGAGTGGTGCGGCCGTTGGACTGCAAAGTCATAGTCTCGAACAATCTCGAACAAAAAACAGTATCGAGTTCGAACCCGAGACACGCACCTCTGACTTTTTAGATTCATGTATGTGCACATAGTATATTTATCACTTGCTTCAAAAACGGTGAAGGAAAAAAAACATCGAGAGGAAACAGAAACCTGAGAGATATTTCTCGACGGCACGTGAAGTTAAGGCCCATGGGCGGCATAAAAACTCTCGACACCAGATTAGTCATTAACCACACGAAAAAGAAAGATTATATTATCATTTATAGTAGTAATCACAAACAATTTACATATTTGTGACTAAAAAATCGAAGACATGTGACATCCACTAACCCGCACTGGGCCCACATGGTGGATTATGGCTAGGGTTGCCAGATTTTTTAAAATTCTTTAAGGGACAAAGGGACAAAAGTTCAAATTTAAAAAAAAAAACCGGATTTCAATTTTTTCCGGGACCAATAAAATACATGTATTTTACGTTCTTATTATTTATTTATTGCTACTTATAGTTTATAGAAGATTATGTGTTAGTTTCAATATATCTTTCTTTGATTTAACATAGGTATTTGTAAAACTCAATGTAGTTAATGTTCATGTTGTTAATGTCAATGTTCACATCTATTCCAAAAAATATCAGAGTTCAAAAAAAATCCAATAAGGGCACAATACCTTAATAAATTATGTCATGTTAAATGTAAAACTGCACTTATGCAAAAAAGTTTTTTTGGTATTGCTCCTCGTATTTATAATAAATTACCGAATACTTTAAAAAAAATTGACTGTATTACAATTTAAAAGGGCGCTAAATGAAATTTTAATTACTAAATGCTATTACACGATTGACAGTTTTCTTAGTGATGATTCACTTGCTGATTGACATAATTATTATTATATATTATTGCTCTGATTGACTTAATATTATTACGGTTTGACATACTTTTACTCAGTTTGACATTTTCTTTTTTAATTGTATTATGTTCTCAGGTATGTTAAACTGAAACTGTATGTACACTATTTGCATGCCCATTGGACGGTAAAATGTGGAGAACTTAGTAATTATGAAACATCTATGTATCTTTTACCCATGTTTGCAAAATAAATGATTTGATTTGATTTGATGGTTATAGTCATAGTTGAAATTGGTCATAAAGTCACTTTATATCAAATCGGGGTACATTTATTGTGCTCATCAGTTTATTTCAAAATCATTTTCGAAAAAATCCTTTCCACAAAACAGTTGGAACTAGAGATACCTACTGAAGATAAACGATATAATTAGAAAAATGTTAGGGATTTCATTCTTGGAAAACCCTTCCATGTTTTTTCCATTTCTCAATTTCAATCAACCATGGTGCGATAGATTTCTTAATAATAAATGAAATAATTTGATATTTTTAAATGTTTTTTTTAATATCTTTTAAAAGTATAAAATATTTATAAAAATAATTATACAGGGTGTTTGGTGCATCGTGTGCCAAATTGAAATGGTCGACTGGGGGGGTCACCTACTATCCTTTCAGACCCCTAAACACTTCTCATGCCCTGTGGATTTTTTTTCATCGACTTTTTATTGTTTTATTAAAAAAATACCCAAATTTAACATTCAAGTACAAATTTAAAAAAAAGTGTAAGTCGTAGACTCTGAATTTTAATTTTATTTAGATGTGTATTGTATTACAGTACTTTTAAATTCAAAATTAGTGACATTAGCCATGTAGTTTTTTTTTTATTAACTCGCAAAGTTTCGGACTTCAATTAAAGCTGTCCATGTTACAGCTATTTATATGGCTATAAAAAAAAATACAAAGGCGACCGGGATCTTCCAACTCCCTCAGAAATTCTCTAGTCTATTTTCTTGCTAGTGATGTGCCACATGCTATAAAAATCTTTTTACAACTTTGTGAATTCGCTAGAATTGTGAATCAAGTCACAAAATACTAAATTCCAAATTATGATTTAAAAAAATATTTTTGCTTAAATTATACCTCAAAAACTCATAAAATCTGTTATCTCACTCTTATAAGGTAAAACCTGTCTCGTCTCTTTCTTTGGGGGGGGGGGGGGGGGGTTTACTAGAAATAAAAAATAATCGCATTTTAATTTATTTCATAATTTTTACATATTCTGCTCAAACTGTTGGCCGCTATTGCGAAAGTCAAACGCCAATGCGCCCGCGCAAAAAGACAAGAAATCTTTTCAAAGGAGGTTTAGTGTAAACGTTTGGGCAGGAGTGACTGGGAATCAGGTAGTTGGACCGCATTACCTGTCCGATAACCTCAATGGCGATAACTATTTGGAGCTCCTTCAAAACGACCTGCCCGAATTAGTGTCCGAGTTGCCCGTATTTAATGAAAATGTGCCCAAAGTATTCCAGCATGACGGCTGTCCCGAGCATTGGCGTTTGACTGTGAGGGAATATCTCGACGATGTGTTCCCCAATGCGTGGATTGGTCGCGATGGCCCAATTGCATGGCCGGCACGTTCCCCAGACCTAACTCCGCTAGACTTTTATGTCTGGGGACGTGCCAAAGAGCTGGTATACGCCACGGAGGTTCCGACTAGGGAGGTACTACTTCAACGCATTGAAACGGCGTTCAATAAAATAAAGGAGGAAATACGACTTCGTACAACAAGTGTGGAAATATGAAATAGATGTCGGGCCTGGTAAAAATTATGAAATAAATGTTAAAAATGCGATTATTTTTTATTTCTAGTAACCCCCCCCCCCCCCCCCCGCCCCCCAAAAGAAAGAGACGAGACAGATTTTACCTTATAAGAGTGAGATAACAGATTATATGAGTTTTTGAGGTATCATTTAAGCAAAAATATTTTTTAAAATCATAATTTGGAATTTAGTATTTTGTGACTCGATTCACAATTCTAGCGAATTCACAAAGTTGTAAAAAGATTTTTATGGCATGTGGCACATCACTAGCAAGAGAATAGACTAGAGAATTTCTGAGGGAGTTGGAAGAGTTGTTCGGTCGCTTTTGTATTTTTTTTATAGCCATATAAATAGCTGTAACATGGACAGCTTTAATTGAAGTCCGAAACTTTGCGAGTTAATAAAAAAAAAACTACATGGCTAATGTCACTAATTTTGAATTTAAAAGTACTGTAATACAATACACATCTAAATAAAATTAAAATTTAGAGTCTACGACTTACACTTTTTTTTAAAATTTGTACTTGAATGTTAAATTTGGGTATTTTTTAATAAAACAATAAAAAGTCGATGAAAAAAAGTCCACAGGGCATGAGAAGTGTTTAGGGGTCTGAAAGGATAGCAGGTGACCCCCCCAGTCAACCATTTCAATTTGGCACACGATGAACCAAACACCCTGTATATGAAAGAAATAAAAAATAAACGAAATAAAATTAAATAAGGTTTAAATACGGGAAAGAGTCTGTCCCGGCGGGACTTTCATAGTTACGCCTGAAATACGGGACGTCCCGGGAAATACGGGACGTCTGGCAACGCTAATTATGGCCCACTCCCTCCCGCAGCGAGGAAGCCTGTGTCGCAGCAGTGGGAACGTCATAGGCTGATTATGCATTATGTATCATAATTGGTCTTCCCCTACTCTTATAGCCACATTCATACTCAATACTTTCCTCACGAAATTTTCCTCATTCTTCCGCATCACAAGCTCAGACTTCCCTTTCAGCCTTTACCCAACTAGGTTGGGGTCGGATCCCAGTCTAACAGGATGCAGCTGAATACCAGTATTTTACATGCAGCTGACCTCCACAACCCAGTCACTGGGTAATACCATACCCCTTGGTAAGACTGGTCGTCAGACTTTCAGACTTCTGACGACCCGTAACGAATGCCAAAGATCCACGAATGACAGCTGGGACCAACGGCTTAAAGTGCTTTCCGAGGCACGGAGGAGTCTCGCTATGTAAAGATGGTCACCCATCAACGGACCACACCCTGTAAGCGTAGCTTAACCTGATGGATTGATCCGTGCGGCTGTTATTATTTAGCCAAAAGCTCCTCTAACCTAAATAACAATTAAGATATCATAATATCAATTGGTGCCACCTTATCATGACAATAAAAATATCAATTTATTAATTAAACGTGGAAACATCGCGTAGCAATTTGTTGCGGTTGTTAAAAATTACTACATTTAAAGATAGGCATGATACACACTTTCCTATGCCTAATAATATTTTTGTAGGTTTTGGGCAAAGGTCGTGTGCCCAATAGCAAGCCGACAGTCTTTAGATCTGATCATGATGTTATTGATGACTTTTTGTTTTGATTGGGTTTTGATCAGAGTGCCATCTTGCGGAAGATTGAGTGACAGTGGTAGGCAATGATAATGACAAGAAGATAATGAATAACTGAAAGACAATAATTTGTATGGCTGATTGATGAGAAATATGACGGAAAAATAAAAAATAAAACATTTAAAAAATACTATTGGAGAGTTACTAAGGGAACCAGTGATCACTAGAACAAGGGATCGAACAGATATTGGTAAAATCTCTGGTCTATTTCGTTCGGAAATATAAGTTAACTGAAGAAGGTAATAAAAATGGGACAACTTAATATTCGATCTTGCAATAATCACGTACAAAACATTCTGTGAGTTATGCGCAATAAAAGATGGATTTCAAGAAGAAAACATCGAATATGACCGGGCCGTTAAAATCGAATGGGGATCTAAAACTTTACGATAATGTGAGAACATGACAACTGCATTGGCAGTTTACCCCTATATTCATCTCTATCGTCACCGTCAATATAATATAATTTACCACAACTTTTGAAACGACGCAGCTGTTTTAGACAAATAAAATCTTTAGTTGCTTCACAAAACTTGGTTTTCCGGCCACGGTAAGAAAACTGCTGATAACATTTTATGAATTCACTAGTTTGTGTGAGTGAATTACATTAAAAGACTGCTGTTTGCTGCATGAATATTTAACAAAAAAAAAGTTGAAATTGGACATCCAAATAAATTTTGGACCAAAAATCAACATGATTCTTGTTTTCCAATATAACAACAATTTAATAATGGTGACGAATTTTGAACGATCAGTGAACATCAATCGTGAACAAGGAAAATACAAAATCCCAATATCGAATCTCATTTCTATGAAACGATACGGCAAACATTTCGAGATCGGAAAAAATTCCAAGAATGTAACTGAACTTTGAGTACGAAAAATCTCACAAATGAAATCGAATTCTTTTCCGAAATCACTATTGGTAGAACTATTTATAACTTTGGTAATATAAATCTCTTTATAGATGTACGGACGTGTGTGTAACTTGATTTGTGGAATACACGGGAGTCTGAGGTAATTTCAATCGTAACTTTTAGCTTAGCACTATGACGTTTGAGATGACCAAACCCTCACACTGGTTACGTTTATAATTTTGACGTTTGGTTCATTGGTTTTTTTTTATATGAGTGTGACGGTGCAGCAAGTGGCACCGATTTGTTTTGAAGTTACTGGAATCATGGAAAACATCGGTTATGACATAACATAGCATAACATCACGCCTGTAATCCCAGAAAGGTTAGGCAGAGGTGTACCTATAGTACACCCACATTTCGCCAGTTATGTTTAAGTCCCATGTAATAGGGGGCGAGCCTATTGCCATCAACCGGACACAAATCCAGACTCCGGGCTGCTACTGAGAAATTCCAGATGGAAAACCCAATAACACTTTGCCCGACCCGAGAATCGAACCCAGGACCTCATACTCAGCAGTAGCGCTTGCGACCATTAGACCAACGAGGCAGTCCCGATCGGTTATGAGTGTCACGAAAAGAGTGATATGAGCGTCGGATCGATGGTTGCGTGGCGGCTGTCTTCTGATGACAGAAGATAGTGTCAGGGGAGTCGCTGTCGTACCACGTCCAAAATGTACTGCTAGCTAGATGATATTGAAGTTACTGAACCACTAATACGATGACCACTTCTGGTAAAGGTTATTTTGCGCCGTCAAGAGATTTTTTTTTACTAGAGTTTTGGTTATAAATTATTAAAATATTATTTTTTTAACGTTATACTATATTTGCCGTTTCGGTATGCAAATATTATAGGTCACATAGGACAAAATAAATAAAAAAAAAGATTAAAAAAAAAAAAAAAATTATAACCGGCTGGTTTGAGGTGGCGCTGGAAAAGAATTCCTGTAAGTACTTGGGGAAGGCCTTTGGCCAGCAGTGGGACAAAACAGGATAAGTAAATATATATACACGTTTATTGGTTATATGTCAGCAATCCGTTTAGGGGACGTAAGAGAGGTCATTTGCAACCAAATGACCCTTAATGACCCCTATGCCAATGTCAACCATTTTCGAATAATTAGATATTTTATATTTTAAAATGTATGAAATAAAAATATAAAATTTAAATTGACTTGAATAATTTTAACAAATTGCATAGGAGTCAAAAGGGGTAATTGGTTGTAAATGATCTCTCCTACATCCCCTTAAAAGGATTGCCATCATATTATAACCAATAATCCTGTATATATACATAATAATGATATTTTTTAACTAGGTATCTTAATATTGTGCGTATCTCGTCGTTTTGTCAAAAAAAAAGTTCGACATAAACAATGTTTTTTATTAAGTGTTTAAAATCACAGTATAAAACAAGTTTAAAATAATTTTTAAGAAAAAAAAAAAAACATGGTTTTAAATCGCGAATGAATGGAAATAAATGCCAAGTTATACATTTTTAGGACTTGAAATAGCTAGAAAAGAAATTATAAAGGTTAGATAGTATTATACACTTCATCGCCGGTAAAAATGAAGTAATTCCCCGCGACAATTTTGGGGATTCCCCATAATTGAATATAGTTCATCCTACCTATGTTTATCTATACTTCGTCACTTATCGAAAAGAGGTAATTCCCCGCAATAATTTTGGGGACTTCCCCATATTTAATTGAACACAAAAAACTAAAAGTAGTTCACAGATTAGATACTTTATTAGTTAGTTATGTTATTCTGATCGATTTTTTGTAAATGTTGCCCCAGGTAATTTTAAAATTGTCTAGATATGAATTATATTAGGCCTGATCGATTTGTGTTCATATTAAATTCGATAAATAGTCCAATAGAAAAAAAAAACGGAAAAAACTTTTGTTTCAAACATTTTGAACTGTATATTTTATAAAATTAAAAAAACAACTGTTTTTTTATCCCTGATATCAGGTCCAGATCTCCAACTAAACTATCAAATCAAAAAGTTTCGAAAATTATCACATTTATAATACAAAAGGTTCTCGTTAAAAGTTTGGAACTGCTTATGAGAAGGTGCATTTAATAGACCAACGTAAGTACTTGAACGAAGTTGACCGTTTCGCTGCGGGGTGGCTAAACTTATTACTACCAAAGATGGAAAATTGCTCCAAAATAAGTTTTACCCTGTGATTTTAATAAGCAGCTTAGGTGAGGATAGTCATAATACTGTCGTGCTAATCTAAAAAGTTTATAATAATATATGGAATTCATAGTTTTATAGTGTAATCGAGCTTTACGGTTATAACTCCTAATGATACGTAGAATTTAACAACTTTAATGTGGATAGTTATATGAAACTACGGTTACTTTGGTTAGAACGGTTACAGTTTAATGGTATAGCATAATATTTTGATGACAGTTTGTTAGCTGAGTAACAGCTTGTAACTACGCCTTATGAAGGGTTAGACCACGTTCGCACGGACGTAAAAATACCGTGGCGGGATTTTATCGCGCACTGGATTGTCAACTCTCAATGTTGAGCCAAGCGTTGAGAATCTAACAGAGCACATCCCAGTGCGTCGAAAAAGCACACAGTTGGATTTTCAAGTCCCGGCGCTAAGCAGTACGTTGAAATGCTAATGAGCGAAAAAAATCACCGCGGGATATAATTGCTCATTCTATCTGGGCGATTTATTGGTAGATTCGCATGAATTTACTCGCCCGAAACGGGCGTATCGACACATTAAAATAATAAACTTTTTTCTATAGACGTTTGCACGAAGTTAATATATTTGTGGGCGAATCAACAACTCCAGAATTATGTATTAGGCAATTGGCACATTTTGAATTTTATCCCGCGGCGACTTTTTTTCTCGCACTAGGTTTTCAACGCATTGGTTAACCCGTATGAAATTCTCGTGAGATCGGCAGAATGACCAGCGATAAGCTACTGTATTTATATTTTCTTAATGTCCCTCGGGTATCGGATTTCCGAATACAAACGAATACTAATTTCCATGTCCATCAATTATTAGATTTATCGTGTAAAATAATTTGAATTCAGAACTAAGTACTTTATTGTTGTTTTGTTTCGATTTTAGTGTGAACTACTCGTATATAGAGCTGTAAAACTATTTTCCTATCAGTCGTGCCTGCGACTTAAGCGGCTTTCCTCCCCTTTTTTAAAATAAATTACATTAAGTTAAAAGAGTTTTAGCAACTCTATATACTTCCAAGTCTATTGAGAGCGTCCGGTCTGCACCAAGTGCAAAGGGCAACTGATATAAATCCGATGATTGACGAAACACGAGGTTTGCCGATGGACATTAAGAACATGGTTTGTCTGTACTCGAAGGTATGGTTTGTTCCAGAAGTCTATCTACCGAAAATGTTAACAAATGGATCAGAAAACGTAGTTACGAATTGAGTGCTTTGATTGAATATTTAAACACGAGATTCTTTATTTCAATTACTTTAAAGATGTTTTTCATTTGAAAATTGAAGTTAATTTTATAATCTCTTTCGCCGATGATTTTTCAATTACTAACAACAATTGTTGTAAAAAGAGGTGAAAAATAAAATTGAAACTCTTTAAATAGAGATGAAGACATACATACAGGTAGACAGTAACTACAGAACGCCACCTGCCACGATCCTTACATACTCCTTTTGCTTCGTTTACGTTCAAACATCTGGTCATACACGCACGCCGGTTAAATGTACGCACCTACCCTTTCTGAAGAACATCATCAATAAGGTCATATCCAGGGTGGCGGGCACATCGACGCGAAAACTGTTAACATGGATTCAGTACATGATTCTGAGCAGATTCCGGTATACAATATGTCCGTCTCGGTGTTTCCACTCACATCTGCCTCGTAAATGTATACCTTCCTTTTGTTAGTCGCGTTTCATTCATCCTCTCATCATGACGAAACCAACCAAGCATACTCTTTTCAAATCTTGTAACGTAAGTACACAGTTAGTAAACAATATTTCCTTCCTATGCTACTAACTAGTTTAGACATTTAATATATACATTTCATAATTACTATTTGCATAGTATTATGAACTATAAACGAGATAGAAGCTGCTAAAGTTACATCGTAATAAGCACTTCAAGTAAATAGACGGTGTATGTTCATAATTATCTAACTACTAAATAGCTAGAGCTCAGTTGAATGCATTGCTAACAAAGAGGTATGTGAGTAAAGTCTACATACTATACTTACTAGTGGTATACAAATTAAATTAAATTATAAGTTTGATAGGATTGTTTAGGATAGTTGATACTAATTCCATGCTGCCATGTCATTATTCTAAGGTAGCCATTTTAATCATAATGTGTGTCAAACGTGTGATAGTGTGTGTAATGTTTTTTAAATTAATTTAATTTGTTTCCAATGCATATTATTTAAAAATATTAGCTTTCTGCACTCCTTCTCTATATAAACTTTAACTGTGCCAAATTTCATGCTCCGACGTCCGCGTAATTTTCATAAAACGGGGTACAAAGTTTTTGCTTCACGTTTATTATAAAGCTGACGAGGTTGTCTGTTTTGTTTGAACGCGCTTATATGTGGAACTAACGGTCGCATTTGAAAAATTATTTATGCATTTGATAGTCCAATTTTTAAGGAAGGTTAAATGCAAAAAGAAAAAAAAGTTTTAAAGAACATAAGCGAACCGAGGAAGTTTCATAAAAATGTGGCCGTTATTTCAGAATATTGTGTATCTCACGGAAAGTCGCGGGCTGAAACTAGTAATAATGTAATTATGCTGTTTGAGGAATTTTAATATCACTTCGAGTTAGTAATGCGATTATTCGTTGAACCAACAATCGTCTTCTGTTATGTCCTTCTCACCGCTCTGGTTGTATTCACTCTTCTTTCTTTGTCCAGGCGGTATTTCATTGGAATGCGCTCCCTCTGAACATCAGGATGGCAACCAGTCGGTTATCTTTTAAATTGAAGGCACGTGAACATATTCGTAAGAAGTTGGTAGAATCTTTGCAGCGCTGATTTGCTGCATTTTATTTCTCCTGAAAAAGTTTATTCGGTTTATATGTATATATGTATGTATCTATGTATTAGTATGTATTCTTTTTTTATTTAACTATCCCTTAAGTTCCACCTGCCATGTTTTGTCTCTGCATCACCCTAAGGTTGACGGGTAGAAAATGCCTCAGGCATTAAGTTCGCCTTTGTAAAGTCTTTTATAAATTGTGCATAAAGTTTTAATAAATAAATAAATTGTTGAGATGTTTGGTAAATTCGCATAACCAAAGGCTAATTGCAGTTTGATGGAATGAATCCTGGATATAACTAAATAAGATATATCTGTAAAAAAGAAACTGACTACCTAATAAACAGACTTAAATAATGTTTAACAATGATGGAAACGATATATTCGTAGGTATAATAAATCTACCCACACTACGGTGAAAATAATAGCTTGATATTGATTGAGAATCGTGAAGTTGCTGACAATGCAGACGGATTTCTCGTTGATTTGGAATTCTTCAACTCTCGTAGCGGCACTAGCAATAAGAGAATTGTTCATGGCAGTCAACATAGAGATAGCGGGGCTGATTGCTTACGCATTACATTTGCATATCCTCAGAATTTGTAGAAACGCTCTACAAATTATGGTAAACTGAAATTCAAAGCATTTGTTTTAATTAAACCAATTACGGGCACTTTTGAATTGTCAGCGGGTCGGTCAGTCAGAAAGATGAAGCTAGTTGCACATTCCAAAGCGTAGTAGGTTCCTATGGAGAAGGATAGGCAAGACACTCCACGGACACTCTTTTAAATCAAAATGACCTAACAGCCAATATGCGGCCTACTATTTTTTATGTTATTGATGATAAACAAACCGATGGCCCACTTGATAGTAAGTGGTCACGGCCGCCCATGGAAATCAATACCAGATGTGATGTTATCGCAGAAACAAAGCTAAACTGTCTCGAGTGCCTGTAGCAACCGTATCCAAACGAATAAATAAGATCTAAATCCTCTGAAAAAAATACTAATGTAATAGGAATTTTTGTACCTTAAATTTTACTGCTAATGAAAAGTCTGCATGCAAGTTTTATATCAGTAACGAGTGCAATATTTCATATTATAAGACTTTCTTCACAGTGAGGGGTATGAACCGTTACTTTATTAACTTACTCTAACCTGCTCTAGCTGTAAACATTAGGTATGAGCATATTGTATCCATGTACCCTTTTTAATAAAGTAGATATATGAGATTTCACCTTAGGTGTTAGTAATCTTGTGATGATAAAGTGGTGTAGGATAGTAGGTAATAAACAGGTGGCTTATAATAGTGGTTCGATTATTCCAAAGTATACTATTTATTTCATAGTTTCATATAGGCTGATGTGGCGATCCACCTGAAGGGAAGTGTCTAAAGACAACAAATCAAATCAAATCTTTTTATTGTGGACATAGGTTATACTGACAGATGTTAGGTAAATTACAGTTCCATTATGTCCTGCCTAATAGGCATACAATAATTATGTCAACATGCAGTATAAAAACATTCTTAGGCATCACTTACAAAGTAAATCTTAGAAAATAACAATTAGGCTGGTGTATGGTGACAATTTGTAGTAGGCACTAATTATTTAGAAAATCTTGGATCGTGCAGTAAGCTTTGTCAATCAAAAAATTACGCGATTTATATTTGAATAGTGGGAGTTCCTTGGTGCTTAAAATGTCTACAGGTTTGTAAATTTTGGATGCCATTCCAAAAAAACTTTTGCCTAGTTCTATGTGGTATACTAGATATTTTCAGTATATATCTTTTTGATTTTAGTTCAACGAATAGATTTTTATTTATTTTAACAAATACTGTAACTTCGTAGATAATTAGCTGATGGAAAGGTCTAAATTCAAACTTTTTAAAATATGTTTCGCATGATTCTGGAACAAAGATACCAGCCATTGCGCGAACGCATATTTTTTGCGCTTTAAACACTAATACTAATTATTTGTTTCGTTGCCGCTGAATATAATAGCGTATTTTAAGGTAATGGACAGTAATGGAGACGTACGGACAATTTTAGGGAAACTGATAAGAAGCGTCATGAGCCTTCTAACGGACAGAACAATGTTAGATGAATCTACATCTAACATTGTTCTGTTCTTCATCAGGCAAGCACTTTTACAAAAACAGCAGAGTAAATCATTTAACTTTGAGGCGAACAGTTGTATTAAATCTGGCAAAAAGATGAATCTAATTAGATTCTGCTTCCTTCAGTGCACGGTAATCAAATGGAATACTTAAGTTAACACATGCACTTGTGTATGGACTGACAATCGCCGAGATATAACATATATTGTATTAATCAGAACTTTTAATTATCAACACGCATAATTACATTCCTCGCAAGGTCAGTAATAAATACCCGCTGAGTTACTGGGAACAACATTGATCATGATTACCTACCTATATATAAACCTATCTATTACTGAGAATATATTCAAATCTAAAATGAGTGATTATGAAGATATCAATGATGATAATGTAAGTTTCCTATTGGATGGTTACCTACTTTACAAATTATCGAAAACTTTTTTACAGAACAAAATAACCAACTACCAAAAAAAATACTACTAAGTGAAAAACAACTTTAATTTCGGAAGTTACAAAAAAAAGTTATACGAATTGATGTGGGGTAGGGTATGCACCACACCTAAAAAGTGAAAATAAAAAGTCGGTGACAAATAATGAGATTACAAAACCAAAGACACCGACTTCCGAAATTAAAGTTATTACAAAAGTAAACAGTACAGGAAGAGTTTTTGGAAATTCACCCGTAAAGGGGTTAAATAGGGGATGAAAATTGAAATGGAAGTTCTTAATTTTTGCCGATGGGAACCTATTGGCTGTACGGCATGTACCAATAGAAATATCGCCATTTGTTTATGTTCGCAAGTTCATTAAAATTGACTGAGAAAAGGCTAATATTTAGCAGACGATTTTACATTATAAATCAACTACTAGACATCGGTCTAATTGTAGACCACTGAGCTCCATCGTCGGCCATTTTCATCTGAACCAGTGGTGTCCCAGTGGTAACGGCTGCGACATGCAAGTTGTAGGTCATACGTTCGAACCAAGATAGGTGCTTAGCTTTGTGTAAATTATTCCATCACTACTACTCTCAAAACGGTGAAGGAAAACATCGTGCGGAAACCTTAAATCCTAAAATCAAAATTAGAAGACATGTGACATCTACCTACCCGCACTGGGCCCGCGTGGTGTATTACAGCCCACTCCCTCTCACCGAGAGGAGACCTGTACCTTTTCATGACTTAGTCTTAAATCTGTCAGGTTATGTTTACCAACGGCTTTTTTCCAATTTTCATTTTGCACTTAAAAATAAAAGACATAAAAGTTTCCATTAGTGGTTGAGAGTATATTTAAATAGGATTCCTAATTACTTTGCCTTTAACGAAGGTAAAACCTAAAAGTCTAAAAGTAATAGCTGTCTGGAGTTAGTCATTTGTAGTGCTACTAATAATAAAGGCAAGTTCTTTGCCATTTAAATTGTAAACTTTAGTAGTATCATTTACATTTTTACGCCTAATTTCAGCCTTTATACTGAATTTGAAGAAGGCAAATTAAATTAAATACAAGAACATACTTTTAAACCTCTTAAGAATACCTTTGAAACTACTACTTACTAAATATATATCTATAAAATATATTATGTAATTAATCATTGTGGTGGACTCTATGAGGTTACAATATTTTATTTACAAGATTCAACATACCGTCGTATGTTGAATTCAATGGTAAACATCTCAAAGCAAATACGAAACGGTGGTCGTTAAAATAATTATTTATTTATTTAAAACAAATAATGAATATACTTAATAAAAAAAAGTATTAATTAAACTACTTATTATTTATATAAAATTATTTATTACAGTATTTTTTATGAAGTTAATGAACTAATGACACTGCTACCAGTACCCTGATTGCGTAATACACGATCAATCACTTATTTTACCTCGATGGTCCTAGTTCATCATTTATTACTTCCAATTACAACTATATATGGCTTTATGTAAGCGGGCATGCCTTTATGCCTTTCTTTTTTGGGTGGGAAATTGTCGTTAGTTCTGTTTACGTTTAGTTTAATTTTTTTTTATTTTTGCTTGAGTATACTTCTCAATAATTACTAACATATGGCCAATAATTTATCATTTAAATTATTTTTTGTGCTGCTTAATGTAAATTATTTTGCATACGGTTGTATAGAATCTTTTTTCTAACTTGAATAGACAGCTGTACTGCTGGGGACTTCTTCTTCGCACCTAAAGGCACTTGGAAGTGATGAAGGGTGGGCGCTTTGGGGGACTGTCTTATGTAAATTTTACGTTCGATAAGTGCTGATTCTCAGCCTAGTTTGAAAAAGATTGCTAATCCATTGCGTCATAATTTGGAAAAAAAAATCTGCTCTACAACGTAAATAACGCAATAAATGTTGTTGAACTGTCAAAATTAAACAAATTAGTCATAGTCGTTTACGAAAATAAGTTACGCAATAAAGGTACAGGTCTGGATAATAACTGTTTTTAACCGACTTCAAAAAAAGGAGGAGGTTCTCAGTTCGTCGGAATATATATATTTTTTATTTATGTTCCCCGATTACTCGAAGACGGCTGCACCGATTTGAAAATTTTTTTTTTGTTTGAAGGAGTATACTTGTAAGTTGGTCTCATTGTCATTTGGTAACGATCTGATGATGGTATCTTGGAGAAATCGAGGGAACTCTTCAAATATTATAGGTACATTTATAGCAATTTGGGTATTTTTTATAGTAACTCGTGCATTTTCTCTCGAAAACCACCTTTTGGTAAAGTGGAACTGATGAATTACAAACCGACCCACTAAAAAGAGAAAAAAAAAATACCAAAAATACAACCGACTTCCAAACTACAAAGTGAAAAATAAGTTTAATTTCGGAAGTCGGTGGCAAAAAACTTAAATACTGATCTAAAGACACCGGCTTCCGAAATTAAAGTTATTTTTCAGTTTGTAGTTTGGAAGTCGTTTGTATGTTTGGTAAAAAAAAATCTCTTTTTAGTGGGTTGGTTTGTAATTCATCAGTCCCACTTTACCAAATGGTGTTTTGCGGTTGTCCTTTGGTACGAATATTTTTTACTAAACAGTCGGTCGGAAACTACATAATATCCAAATCATAGACAGGTTGATGATTCATCATTAATGTTTAATAATAAATCATATCGTACCTACCAGCTTAATTAGCAATTTCCACGATAATAGGTTTATTTTCACCAAAGATCTTCAAATCCAACTTACTTAAAACAAAAAAACAATTTATTATTAGCGTGTTTAATATTTTAGCATATTGAAACGAGAAAATAATGGTACTGATTTAATATTCAAACACAAATTATTATCCCTACAACAGAGGCTATTTTTGTACGGGTCCTCGCCCCGGGGATTTACCATAATAATAATTGAGTAACCTTAGTAATTTTATTATAAGCCTTAAAAATATAAGACAAAATATTAATTTTCTGGATTCGTGGCCGGTTAATAGTAATAGGCTCGCCCCCTATTACATGGGACTTAAACATAACTAGGGAAATGTGGGTGTACACTTCTGCTTAACCCTTCGAGGATTACAGTCGTGATGTTATGTTGTGTAAAATACTAATTTTCAGCATCACGAGAGATTAAAATTCATTACAATAGATACAACGTTGAAATCAAAATCAAATACAATAGGTAACAAAACAAATCAGTACCTGAAATCAATACGAATATTGCTTTGAAATATTGAAACACGAAATTGAAATCGAACCTATAATTTTATAAACATTTACAATACAGTTCTAAACACGATAGAAATTATATAGCTTGATTCCGATCCATAAATAAAGCCTGATTTACACATACCATTAGAAAATAAAATAGACGAGCGCTAACCGCGTCTCTGTGTTCAGCGCTCAGTGTGGCAACATGCCGTGTTCGGGTTCGTGACAAGTCAATCATCATCCTGAGGATGCCTCGTTGAGAGGTGAAACACGTGTCGATTACTTTCAGGGTTTTTTATAGCTCTTTAGAAATAGGTAAGCGGAACAGCTTTTTTCATATATCCACGTCTATTATATTTTATAATGGATTTCCACAAGGTCACGCCTTGCATCAATTAACTACTTACCATTAGTTGAAGCAACAATAAAAATTGTACCGTCTAAACAGTGTCGAACTCATCTAGCTTTTTACTATGATGTGTAAAAGTGATTCCGTTAAACTATTTACAGAATAAAGAATTTCATTTCAGTGTTGAGGTGATGCAAGTCATTGATGCTTCAATTTCGTATGCCACAGGCTCAGACCAAATAAAAAAAACCAAGACAACGCTGAGACCAATACAGTGAAGCATGCCAAAACTACATCTCCGCTCTCATACACGCTCACATGCACACATTTACAATCATTTCCAATCAAACTAAGTGCACATATGTTTACGAAACCGGCTTCACGTCACTGTTGCCAGCGCTATGTCTTGGTTTTTTATTTGATCTGAGGCCACAGGCAAGAAACTTCATCATCACCATCATTGCACCCGACAGACGTCCACTGCTGGATATAGGCTTCCCCTAAGCTCCGCCACTTTGACCAGTTCTGTGCTTTTCGCGTATGGATCCGCTGGCGGATTCCTGTGGCCTGCATAAGGTGATTGGTCCACCTTGTCTTTCGACCTTCCAACGCTACGTCTTCCGGTACGCGGTCGCTACTCCAGAACCTTTCGGCCCCATCGGCCATCTGTCCTGTGAGCAATGTGCCCTGCCCACTGCCACTTAAGATTAGAAATTCTTCGGGCTTTGTCGGTTACCTTGGTTCTCACTAGAAACTTGCGTCGTGACTAATAATTATAAAGCTTTTCCATTCCTCACTTTGTTTTACTTCATAAACCTACTATGGCGTATTCACATCTCTATTGAAAAAAATACGTGTTTTATGTTTTAATTTAAAACATTTTAATACTATGTAAAATGTTCCTTCCATTAATGGTTTTCGTACTGTTTGTTGATAAAGCAAAACATGTGATGTAAAATCCACTGAATGTAATTAAGTTTGTATGGAATTCACTGGCGTATCACAGGGTTCCATTTTCGGTCCAATGTATTTAGTGCACGCGTTGTATTAATTCGAATTGTTTCTCTGTTTACAAAGTTAGATTGTGTTCGAATTTGTCCTGCAAAGACTTGGTATGATTATAATTGTAGATTGGCAACGTGTAATGGGTTAAAAAATTGGGAACAAAGTTTCTTTTAATGATGTTAGTTTTTATTAAAGCATCTGTAATCATGAAGTTTTTCGATTACATACGAGTTCATATATTTTGGACCAAGTTTTATATTTAGGTTTAAGTTTTTCTTTTGCTGGTCAAGTGATGGCAAGCGTTACTGCTAAGCATGAGGTCCTGGGTTCGATTCCCAGGTCGGGCAGTGTTATTCAGTTTTTTCATTAGAGATTTCTCAGTAGCAGCCCGGAGTCTGGCTTTGTGTCCGGTTGATGGCAATTGCCTCGTCCCATAATACATGTGACTTAAATATTGCTGCCAAAATATGGGTGTACTTAGGGACACCTGCTGTTAACTGTTTTAAGTTTTTTTTTCTTCATGTACAGTTATATTCGTAGGTTTCTGCTAACCTAACCACATCGAAAAAAGCGTGAGTTTATGAACAAATTCTAATATTCAACTGTAAATTCACTTCAAGTACATAGTATTCAATCAACGCGAAATCTTAACAGCATTTCTCGAAGCTGTATTCATCACTATTAAATTTTCCCGTTTAAGAAGATTTTGCTGTATATACGTACAATGTACATACGTAGGTGTGTACGTTTCAAACAATGCAATCGTGAAGGTATTGACTCAAGTTTATATGATAGTGTATTTGAAATAACAATAAATGTTTTAGGAATCACAACTAGACATAATATGCAGTGCAGGTATGCTAGAGGTGGTGTAGGTAATAAAACAATTCTCTAAAAATTACAGATCGAAAACTGAAATTAGAGTACTGTAACTGTAAAAAAATGTAACCTACAACATTTCGGTCTCGACACAGAATTTCCGATACGAAAAAAGTTAGATTAAAAAAGCGTATATAAAATTTCGAATTAGGTCATCCTAATTCGACACCCAGGATTGGCTCCTGACGAAGGAACTCCTTAACGGTCAACAGAACAGACACGAAATTTTATCCAAAGACAATGCATTTTTATAATAATCATGAGATTATTATAAAAATGCATTGTCTTTGGAACTGAACCAACATGTAATATGTCAACTCCGTAGGTTAAGTGGAAGTGGTTTTAATTCAACTTGCAAGATTTTTCCTATACTAACTGCAATGTTTGCACGTTGAATAAAGGCTTGTAAAAAGGAGTCCGATTCACAGAACTATATGTACGTATATATTCTACCCACGTACCTATAGGTAAAGAACCAACCGAGAGAAGTTCACAACAATTGAACTAGTCTGAAATTTGTTCCATAATGTAAAACCCAACTAATATTTGAAATCCCAGCACAGCTAATTTCCATTTCAGAAACAGCGTTGTTTTGCAAACTCTACGTTTAAGGAAGTTTTCCTACCATAAGATATTAAATTAGTTTCTTTACATGCAGATTTTCAACCAAAAATTGTATTTGGCGTGATACCGCTTGAAGTCACGTACAGACGTTAAGTTTAAGATAGAGGTAGATTAGAAGGCGGAGCGCGTGCGGGTTGCTATACAAAAGCGTGTTTTGTGGCTTCTAGCGATGGACATAATTATAACGTAAACAAAATCATGGAGAGTACGATAAATATCGAGTCTTGTAGAACTACATCCATAGTTCTCTCCTAATCCTAACTAATATTGTAAATACGAAAGTGAGTTTGTTTGTTTGTTACGCTTTCACGCTAAAACGGAATATTGGAATTAGATGAAATTAGGCACATGGGTAGACCAAGCCTGGGTTAGGACATAGGCCTTTTTTATCCTGGATCGCTGAAAATGTCGTAAGCAAAGTACTAGCTGTACTTTATATCTAAACAAGTTGCGCCTTGCGGTTTCACCCGCATAAGTCTAAACAAAAAATAGTTATTTATGCCATAAGTGCGGAAAGTAGAAGATTTTAGACGAGTGGCATTTTTATTTACGAGCGAGTGAAGTGAGCGAGTTTATAAGTCGACACGAGTCGGAATCATCTTCATCATCTTACGCACGTGTATCATACAACGTTTTACTATGCATTGTGCGAGGAAATAAAAACAAACAAGCTAACCTAACAGTAGTCACAAATGATTTGTAACATCTGACATCTTGGCTGACGTACATAAATAAAATAGACAATACTCTTCATCATCATCATCAATAAGATAGGCAACGGGCCAAAGCAAGCTTAGGGCTCACCCATAGGCACACATCCTCCCTGTCTACACCCGACAGGGAGGGATTACACATCCCCGGCATACCCACCGGGGAGTTAGGATTGTAGGAAGTTAGGAAATATTCACGCGTAGTCTCTCTTTTCCCCCGTCAATATGAAGGACCCGGTAAAGTGCCTAGCGCTCTTTATCAAGTTCTTCCAGGGTGTACTCGAAGAAGAGCCCGCCCTGAAGACGAAGTACGGAGCTCGGTTCGCCAGGCTCCAAGCTGAGTCTGAATCTCAGTCCTGTCCCTCTGACAATAGCATCGCTAACTTTAGCGATGCACTAGAAACCCCCCCGGCTACAGAGCCATCTAGACCCCCTAGTCCGTCAGAGTCTATGGACACTGACGCTCCCTTCAGCGCCGCTTCCTCAAAGCGGCCCACTACCCCGTACCCCTATGGTTCGGACGACGACGAAGCGGAGTCCGCTGCTTCTTCTTCTTCCTCATCCTCCTCCCAATCCGACGACGGTTTCACAACCGTCCAAGGAAAGGGCAAGAAGAGGAAGAACAAGAAGCAGAGCTCGTCCCAGGCCAGCAAGGTCGTTGCGCTTGAGGACTTAGACTTTGCTCCCTCGTCGCCCGCACCATTAGTACCGTCATGTAAAATCACTCCCGCTACCCCCGCGACTTGCGCTATAGTAGCTTCCCCCACCACCTCCCGTCCGATTACGTCATCCGTAAGCTGCGCTACAGTAGCTTCCCCCTCCACTACCCGCCCGATTGCGTCATCCTCCGCGAAGGATACCCCCGCGCCTAACGCAAAAAAGATCCCTCTCCCGCCACCCTTGTTCATTCAGGACAAGGGAAAGTGGACGGACATCTCGAAATGGTGTGCCGAACACAAAATCAATTTTTCTAGCGCCCGAAATACCCAGCAGGGTATCAAAGTCTCCGTCCCTACGTCGCGCGACTTTAGGGACCTAACCCGTCTTATGAGAATGAGAGGTGTGTCATACCACACCTACTCACTCCCAGAGGAAAAGCAAATCCGCGTCGTGATTAAGCGAATCCCACGCGAAATCCTCCCCGCCGAGATCCTCAGCGACCTTCAGTCGCAAAAAGTCCCCGTTGACGAGGTCCATCGTATGCACCGCTCTAGAGGCGGTGAATCTTACGACATGATACTCGTAATCTGCCCGCCCGTCGAGGGCCACCACCCGATATTCCAAATTCGTTCCCTGTGCAATCTCACAGGGTTCGAAATTGAGAAACCCCATAAGAGTGGCATTGTCGGTCAATGCCACCGCTGCCAGCTTTATGGTCACTCGCAAAGGAACTGCCATGCTACACCTAGATGCGTCAAGTGCCTAGGTGAGCACGGCACTTCCGATTGCCCCCGTCCAAAGGATCGTTCCCTTTGTACCGACCTCCCCAGCTGCGTTCTATGCGGCAAACAAGGCCACCCGGCCAACTACCGCGGTTGCCCCAAAGCCCCTAAGGCCTCTTCTCCCAAACTGGCCAAGCGTTTCGACGCCCGCCAGCAAAGGGAAGCTCCCTCCTCTTATAGGATTCCCTCATCCCATTTGCCCCAACGACTAAGCCCTCAGAGGCCTAGTCCGTGGAGTTACCTCCACCACCAGCAGTCTTTCCCTGCCATGGTGCCCTCTCAATTTTCAAATTTCCCTCCCCCTCCCCCCGCTCCCCTCCTCCGCCTTATGGATCCCCGAATTCGCGCCGCCGCGCCACCCGCGCCCCCTGCGCCCTCTGCGACCCCTGCGCCCTCTGCGCCCTCGGCGCCCGCCGCGCCCCCCGCGAAACCCACGCCCGCTCCTAAAGCTACGCGCCCCTCTCAAACCACTCCCGTGGCTAGCCCCAACGCCTCCGTTGACTCGTTCAACGTCATCACCTCAACCTTCTTGGCCTTCGTCTCCCCTCGCGCAAAGACAATGGCCAACGAAATCCTTGCGGCTCATGGTAATCTCCTCCAGATCCAGGCCATCTACAATGCGTATCCCGATATTACGCAAGCCCTAACCTCCCTCGCTACTAAACCCCATTATGGATAATACGGTCTTAGCTAGGTTCAAACCGCGATCCCTAATAATAGGCTACTTCAATGCAAACGGCATTAAAAATCAACGCGAAGAGATAGCGGCGTTCCTCCGCGATCATCAAATAGATGTTCTCTTAGTCCAAGAGACTTTTCTAAAACCTTGCAATCGTAACCCATCAATAGCTAACTACCGGATAGTTCGCAACGATAGGTCACGATGCCATAGAGGAGGTACCCTGATTTACTACAAAAAGCAGCTTCACTGCATCCCAATTGACCCTCCTCCCCTCTCACGATTAGAAGTTTCGGCCTGCCGCCTAGGCATGTCAGGCCACGAGCCGATCACTCTCGTGTCGGTCTATCTCCCCCCCGCTAATACTTCGGAGAATTTCCAACTCCTCTCTGACGACCTCTCGATTCTACTCACTA
This sequence comes from Omphaloscelis lunosa, assembly GCA_916610215.1. NCBI lineage: Eukaryota > Metazoa > Arthropoda > Insecta > Lepidoptera > Noctuidae > Omphaloscelis > Omphaloscelis lunosa. The sequence goes on along the minus strand of OU744266.1, from coordinate 3,036,316 downwards.
TGAGTAACTCGCTCATTTTAGCGGGCGACTTCAATGCCAAACATCCCTCCTGGAATAGTTCGGTAACCACCACAAGAGGCCGACACTTGTTCGACCTCTCCCACTCCCTGACCTTTGACGTCATCGCTCCGATGACTCCCACTCACTTTCCGGTTAACGTAAATCACGCCCCTGATATCTTAGATGTGGCGCTCCTTAAGAACGTCAATCTAAGACTAGACTCAATAGAAACTGTAAATGAGCTCGACTCGGATCACCGTCCGGTAGTCATGAGATTAGACCCCCGCATAGGTCTCCGCGACCCCAACGCTCCCCCTATCACTAAGAGGATCACGGACTGGAAGAAAGTAAGCACCCAGCTGAAATCCAACACGTCCCCTCAGTTAGACTCTATTCCCGACCAATTCAACTCTATCGCAGACACGACGTCCGCGATCGACTCACTCACTAATCACGTACAAACCGTCCTGAACGAATGTTCAAGGGAGGTTCCAGCGACGGACGACCGTCACTGGAGCTTGCCGGACGATGTGCGTGCATTACTGACTGAGAAGAACGCGGCCGTCCGTGCCTACAGCAGCTTCCCCTGCCCCGCAAACAAAGCCCATATGCGCTATTTACAGAGATCTGTAAAGACACGCATACAGGAGCTGCGTGACGCGGGCTGGGACAAGATGCTCGGCGAACTAGAGCCCAACCATCTGGCATTTTGGGAACTTCAGAGGAAACTCAGATCCCCTCAATCTTCCTCCATGCCCCCCCTGACCCGTCCCGACAAGACCATAGCCTTTGAGGACGTTGAAAAGGCAGAATGCCTGGCCGACACCCTCGAGGCCCAATGCTCACCCAGCTCCCTGCCAGTAGACCAAGCTCACCTCCTAAAGGTCGACGCTGAAGTCGAACGTAGAGCCTCTCTCCCTCCCGTCGATGACCCTGATTGTCCACTGCCTCCCGTCGCTCCAGACGAAGTGCATGACATTATCAAAGGTCTTAAAGCTCGTAAAGCTCCCGGTTCAGATGGACTCACCAATAGGGTGATCCAATTATTCCCTGCCCACCTGATAATGCTTTTGACTACCATCTTCAATGGTGCCTTAAGCAACAACTTCTTTCCCCAGTCGTGGAAAGAAGCCACAGTCATAGGTATCAGAAAGCCCGGTAAACCCAGTACCGAGCCATCTAGCTACCGTCCCATCAGTTTGCTCAAGGTTCTCGGAAAAATCTATGAGAGGCTTATTTACAAGCGTCTCAGAGACTTCGCCGAGACCAAGGGCCTCATCCCCAACGAACAGTTCGGCTTTCGAACTGAGCACTCTAGCGTGCATCAGGCCCACCGCATCATTGAGTTCATAAGCGATGGTTTCCAACGCGGCTCTTTGACGGGTGCAGTTTTCTTCGACATTGCGAAAGCATTCGATAAAGTCTGGCACAACGGCTTATTATACAAGCTGTACCAACTCGGCGTGCCGGATCGTCTCGTACTCATCTTACGGGACTATCTATCGAATCGCGTATTCCGCTATCGCATTGAAGGAGCACTTTCCTCTCCCCGCCCCATTCGTGCAGGAGTCCCTCAGGGCTCCGTGCTAGCTCCCCTCATGTTCACGCTATTCACTAGCGATATTCCAAACCCAGGTAGAAGGACGCATTTCGCTCTGTTCGCAGACGATACGGCCATCTACTTTAGGTCTAGATACCCCGACAATATCGCCCACACTCTCCAAGGCGCAGTCAATCGACTCGCTGCCTGGTTTCGAAAGTGGCGCATAGAAGTCAATCCCGAAAAAAGCCAAGCGGTTCTCTTCTCGAAACCGCGCACAAGGCTTAGAGACCCCCTCCCCCGACCTCTCACTATGTTCGGTAAGCAGATCCCTTGGGAGAAGCGAGCCAAATACCTAGGTGTTTTCCTCGACCACCATCTCACTTTCGCTGAGCACATAAAGAAGGTTCGTTCGCGAGCCGCTTTCGCTCTCGGTAGGCTCCATTCCGTCCTAAACGCACGCAGCAAGATGTCACTTAAGTGCAAATTGCGAATCTACACAGCGTGTATTCGTCCCATCATGACTTATGCGGGTGCCGTCTTTGCTCATGCAAAACCCCATCATATCCATAGGTTGCAAACGCTCCAAAACCGATTCCTCCGCAGGGCCACAGGCTCCCCCTGGTATGTTAGGAACGAGAGTCTCCATCTCGACCTTAGAATTCCCACGATCCACCAATTTCTAAAACGCCTTGCAAAGCGTTACTTCGATTCCGCGGTCAAACATCGCAACCCTCTGGTTGTAGAGGCCGCCAGTTATGTCCCAAGTAGGATTAGCCGTACCCGCCGACCTAGGCACATTCTCACCGACCCTGATGACCCCATAACCCTCCTCCAGGAGAGCAATAGGGCCACTAGTACTATACACAGACACAGACGCCTCCCGTCATTCCGACCTCGCCGTCGAGGTCCTTTGCGATCGCGACCGCGCCCCCGAGTAAATGATACTCCTCCCCGACCCTTGCTCGATAACGAGGTGCCAGCAGTGGTTTCAGCTGTGCACGTAGCTTTAAATTCCCCGATTAATAATAATGATCAAAACTTTGATCCAGCCCGTCCCGTCTTTGATGTCCTCCCTCCGGTGACGCCCTAAGCCGAGGCTCGTACCCCACAGGGGGTGCCCTTAACGAGCGTTCACCTAGCTTTTTAGCTTAGTTTTGTATGCCCCTGGCTGGAGGCTTTGAGTGTAGCAGCTTAAGGCAACCACAGGATTGACCGGTTAAGTAGTCATGACCTCAGAGGTCAGCTACGAGATGCCCTACAGAAAAAAAAAAAAAAAAAAAAAAAAAACATCATCATCATCGTCATCGTCATGACTTAGACTTTGAACTTGACATTGACTTTGACTTCGAGTTTGACCATTGTCATCTCGATCGTCATTGCCATCGATTTCTGTCTGCGTCATCTCATTTTGTAATTTTTTTCTCAAATAATTAAATCTCTTTGCGTCTGGCTGACAACGGAGTTGAACAGAAAGTGACACTTTCCGCCCAGTTTGGCCGCTTGGAAAACGCTTTTCTCGAGCACATGCATTGTAAACTCACTTTCGCATTTATTATATTAGTTAGGATTAGGATTACGACTTACCCGCTTTCAGTCGGACTTGCACTTTTTAATATACATTTTAAGTAAGTAGTTAAAGTAGCGAACCAATTTACTGAAGTGACTAAGAATTTGCGTGGCAAGAAACGCAGTGTATATTTAAATTTACTGCACAGATCCTGGGTTAAACTGTGTAAATTACAATGTTAACCTTTGCCAGATTGCAGTGGTATTTAAATAAGGAACTCACTGTGTAAAAGGATTTAATCTTCAACATAGTTTTACTAATAGAATTTGACCCAATCACGATCACAGTTCAAGTAAAATAATCGAATAACCCCTCTGAAAAATTGAATTAATTATATGATTTTTTTGTGAGGTCATCGACGGCTGTTAGTGTAGTCACTTGAAATAGGTTTGAAAAATCTTTTTTTTTTGTGTAAACTTCACAGATAATGATGGTGATACCTAAATACGACAAAACTAAAGAAAACAGATTTTTATCAAATTTAAGTAATAACACTACCAGCGGTCCTTGACCCACAAAAAAGACATCAAATCTTTTTAATTTTTATTTTATTGTTACGCATCATGTCTGCAGAGTTTTGCTAGCTAATTTAAAAGGATTCATTACCTATAAATTATTCGCTTTACAATTAACTTTTACAGTATTCCTTCCTTCGTCGAATATGGTTTGAATCATTTTCTGCCAGTGACCTTAACCAAAAGTGTCGACTGAACAAATAAAAATAAAAGAAACTGTAAAGAAATTATACAGGAAACGTTACACTGTTGAACGAATGAAATACGAGTATGCCAAGGTCACCTTTACTGCGATTGTTCACCCCTTATCGTGCTGATAACAGTCCGAGCCGAGGTGGGACGAGCAGTAAATACGTGGGTTTGTCGGGCGATAAGGCTCAGTCTGCGTTCACCGCTTGGTGTGGCAACACTCCGTGTTCGATTTTGCGACAAGTCAATCGTCATCCTGAGGATGCCTCGTTGAGAGGTGAAAAACGAGTGGATTTCTTTCAGGGTTTTTTTATGGCTCTTTAGAAATAGCTAAGTGGAACAGGTTACTAAATATATCCGCGTCTATTGAATTTTATAATGGATTTCCGCAAGGTCACGCCTGAATCAATTAACTAAAAGAAACTTGAATCTAACAATAAAAAAAAAAAACAGTTTCACATATCTTTATTCTATCATCGGTACAAAAATGCACTTATCCTAAGCCACATTATAATTAAGACACTTTATGAGGCTAGCGATTCACCTTTCAAATCTTTTAAGAGATATTTCTATAAATGTTAACAATATAACTCGCGCACGTCATTGTGCTGTCACTGAGCTTTTTTAGTGTGCGTGCATTTAGCGGCCAGCAGCTGGACGCTATTTTTTTCTACGATTTCACAGCTTTGACTGTCTATCTAAACATATTTATATATTTGCCTGCAGCCTTACTTATCTCTTGACACGACAGAAAGAGCTCCTCTATTATATAACAAACTAGACCAAACACCGCATATAAACGATAAAGCTATTTAAATATAATGTAATGAGGAAATTACTCAAAACGACAAAGACACAATAGGTACATTTCTTTGAAGATGTAACTTCATGCTTATTCTCTGCTTGATAAATGGGGACTCCTAATGGAACGTCAATTTTATTGTTGTGGGTACTAGAACACCGGCATTCGTTCATAGCGAATGGTGTGTGTTATTGTTGATGTTTGTTGTTGATTTTAAAGTTCCACTGCGCGTAAAAAGATGTGATTCGATATATCTTTCCTATCTTATCTTATACCTTTAAACGAGCAATTCTTGTATATTTATAAATAAATTTATTTCTCGGATGATCTCGGAAACGGCTCTAACGATTTCGCTGAAATTTGGTATATGGGGGTTTTCGGGGGTAAACAATCGATCTAGATTAGTCTTATGTTTGGGAAAACGCGTGTTTTCGAGTTTTTATGCGTTTTCTTTCCACGCAGAATATGGTCGCTAATTTCGACTTGTCGGCCACTGACCGTCTGGTCCAGCGGGTTAAGACGCGGATGGCAAGAAACAAGTGTTACGAGTTCGAAAACCGCTCCGTGAATTACTTTTGTTTTTTTTTTATATGTTCAAGTTTATATATATATTTTTTAATTTTTATTGTTTTTAGACAAGTTTAAAAAAAAATGTTTGAGTTAACAATATATATTTCTCATAAATATGTCTAACATTTACCTATACTGATTACGTGAATAACATTTATGCTTTCGAGTTTTTATTTTATTAATACTAATGAAGCAATAGTGCAAAACGATTTTTTTTTACAATAAATAGTAATAACCGAGCAAAGCTCGGTCGCCCAGGTACTGAGTTTTTATACGTTCACAAAGAAGTTGGACAAGATGAGGCTTGAAAGTTGTTTTAATCGAGCGTAAATTATTGTTGTGCTATTGTTGATGTTTGTTGTTGATCTAAAAGTTCCAGTGCGCGTAAAAAGATGTGATTCAATAGATGAGTTTTTATACGTTCACGAAGTAGCTGGACATGAGAGCGGCTAGATAGTTTTGTTAATCCAGCGTCAATTATTGTTATGATGTTTGTTGTTGATTTTAAAGTTCAACTGCGCGGTAAAAGATGTGATTCGATAGCTGAGTTTTTAAACGTTCACGAAGGAGTCAGACATGATGAGGCTAAATAGTTGTATTAATCGAGCGTCAATTATTGTTGTGAGTGCTAAAACAGCGGAATTTATCGAATGCTGCTGTTAAGCTATTGTTGATGTTAAAGTTCCACTGCACGTAAAATGATGTGAATTGATAGATGATTCATGAAGGAGTTGGACAATAGGGAGGCTAGAAACCTGTATTCACTTTTGTGTTATTTGTTGTTGGAAGGAGTAAAAGCCAATTATTATTAATCTACAGTAATAAACTGACTGAAATGGAGTTTTGAGAAAAAGAGAAGAAAAATAAGATGAAGAAGTAGAAAATATACAAGACAAGAACGAAAATGACAACAGAGAAAATATGATAATTATCAATAACGATGCTAAAACAGGCAGATAGAAAGTCATTATATTTAAAATAATGATGTTCAGCTACATCTCGTTAGACAAAACACCTCAATATAGTGGTAGAAAAGGCAGATTATAAATAAAACATTTAAAGAAAAAAACACAATTTCCATAAGGTCTAAAAGCCAGATTACATTCTTATTTGACCCAGATGATTCAAGAGGTGCGAACGTGAGCGGACACACACGAAAACGAGTATTAAAAGAAAGTTTCGACGCAAACTTGTTTACAGCACGAATATAAATGTATTTCTGTCTCCGTACGTCGATTAATATGCAGATGACTAAACGTTGAACTTTGTGTGAAATTGGGATTTATAATTTCTTTTGAGATTAGAGAGAGTCAATAAAATATTTGTTCCGTTATGGTTTGTAATAAGTAGGCAAAACTGGCCCTTTTGTAGCAAATAGTCAGTTGGAATATCTTTAAATAATATTCATTTTTTTCACAACGGGGAAGAGTTTCCCCCGTGAGGGCTGGTTCGAGGTGGCGCGGGAAAAGAGTTTCTGAAATGACTTGGGGAGGTCTTTGTTTAACAGTGGGACAGTTTAGGCAAAGTAAAAATGGGCAGGAATGGAATAGAATATTTTTTTTTATTTGCACAGAATAAAATAATGAGCAAATAAAAAAAAATAAAAACTACCTACAGGAAGGGAATGCAGGTGGGTTGTAGCATTTACATTCTACCGTTCGGCATGCAAAAATTGTGTACTTGTTAGCTAACTAGCTTCAGCCCGCAACTTCTTTCGCGTAAAAATCGATAATAAGCTCATGCTACTCGCTGATAATGTAGCTTTCTATAAGTAAAATAATTTTTAAAATTGGTTAAGTAGTTTTTGAGATCAAACAAACAATTTTATAAAAAATCAAATCTTTCCTGTTTATAGTATTAGTTTAGATAAGTACAATATCTAATTTTACAGGTTTTGGTATAAAATTTAAATTCTACTTTCTAATATCTCATCTAGTTTAAAAAAATATGATTGACGTGTAAAAGTGTTTGTACAAACCTACTTCAGAAATAAAATCATTTATCATTTATCAATCAATCTCAAGGTAGCTAACATAACTCTCCATTCTCCCCAGACGGGGGATCCCCCATGAGAAAACAAATATCTACTATAATCCATTCACAATATAAATTTAACTATTTCTCTCAGTACCTATGCAGCATCAGCAACACTTCATCTTCAACATCATTTATATTTCCGACGTACACCAGACACAGCACGTCAACATTAATTTACAAACTGAAATAAGTACCTTTATAATAAGGTTTTCAATATTTCACTTAATTAACAAAAAGACCGTCGTAAAGTCAAAACATTTTCATAATTTTGTTACGTTTCGCTGAATGCAACTGACAGATGAAAATGTCGACGAAACTGCGATATGAAATCTCCGCATAAGTGTACAAGGCAAAGATTAAGAAATAACACTTCCTATAGATGCGGTATTCACACATTGAATGCATTCTAAGTGCCTACAGGGCCAGTAGGTAGTTAAATGATTTTTCTACGAAGTATACAGACATTATAGAAATACGGAACCAACATTTTTTTTGTTTCCGTTTGACATTATATAGTTATTTTATATTTTTTATTGCTGTGAACACATTGACTTTTTTTTTGTAATTACAATGATCTGCCGCTTACTCTTAATTTTTTATTTGGAATTGTAAAACTATGTACGTGACGGTAAAATATGGAGAATTTTAATATAAAAACACCCATGTACATAATATACTCATGTGTGCAAAGAAATAAATGATTTGATTTGACTTGAACATAATAATATAATGTTAAAAGTGGCAACACATTTCCAAAAACGTCGAATAAAATTTTAATATGGTTCATATTCCTTTGATTATTAACCATATTATAATTTTATTATTTGTTGATATACCGGCAATAGAAATACACAATTTGTGACGACGGACGGACAAGGGTGGCTTAGTAATAGGGTTCCGTTTGGCATCTTTTGGGTACGGATCCCTAAAAATTAACTCTTAGTGGCGAATAAAAATAAAAAAACAATTGTTTTGGATTTCAGGCACATTTGTAAGTTTATAAAAGTGTGTCCATGACATCTTGAATGAATTTGATGTCATCTTTTGACTTGATTATTTCGGCAGCTTCATCTTACGGGTCCCGAAACGATAAAATTTAATTTTATTGCCAATGTTTACGTGATTTTAATACACATTGATGCGTAAATTGATCGTCTACTTTACGCAATTGAAGCGATTGACAATATTACTACAATTGCAATAGGGATGATCCCTGGGTCAAAAAATAAATAAATTCTATTTGGTCCGTCAGTTAGATAATAAAAAATATTAGACACGTATTTTTGCTTTATCATATTAATAGAAAATTACTTAGATAAAAAGCGTTAAAGTTGGGGAGTGGTGTCGCTACGTCACAAGTATAAAATCTACATGCTCATGACGTCATGCAACATTTTTACTTAATGTATTGCCGTAATCTCTTGATAATGAAAAAAAAAAAACTTACGTGTCCAATGTTTTTAATATTCTACTTGACGGACAAAAAAAAAATGTTAAGTCATCATCTCTATTGATCGTTTCGGCGATCCTTTAAGTTCAAAGGAAAGTACTTATTACACGAGTGTCACTTCTGTGTTGTTTTTTTTCTTCTTTGGCAAATGACCCCATGTCGACTATTCTGCCAGCGTCTACTGTTTTGTTATTCTGTGACAAAAATATTCCAACTTCTGTGGGATGACAAACAACTGACAATATGAAATTGCACAAACAAATCTACCCGCATAGGTACAAGAGTGAAATAATTAAATTTCCATACCACTGCAAAAGCCCGGGTATTGTGCAGAAGTTTTAATCTTTTGAGAGTCAAATTAAAATGTGGAGTTAGTTGTGTTTTGCTCTGAAGACCCGGTTGTTCCCTGTGTTTTACCCTTTATCGTAAAGAATATGAGAATGTTGAATAGAGCTGCCCTTTGTGGAAATGTGGGTGTATTGTTTGGGTAGGAGATTTTTGCACTGTAGTTTGATATTTGGTTTGTTTTCGGCGTAGATTCAAGATGTGAAGAATATGATGCTGAAGGAATTAAACTGCTGGTGTAGGAAAGTTATGCTGCGGGAGGGATGACAAGTTTTAGAGAAATAATAATTAATAATTTATTTCTAGGCTAATCTAAAATTATTTATATCTTCGTATATCTATACTAATATTATAATGGATATTTTTTTGTTTATTTGTTTGTTGGGTTGTATGTAGGGAGTAATCTCTGGAACTACCAGTCGGATTTGAGATTTTTTTTCTGTATTGGATAGCCCAATTCTTGGAGGAAGGTTATAGGCTCGCAAACGAAGTCGCGGGTAGAAGCTAGTAATATTATAAAGTGGTAAAATTTGTGAGTTTGTATATAGGGGATAATCTTAGGAACTACCGATCTAATTCCGAAAATTATGTCACTAATGGGAAGCTACAGTATTGCCGAGTATTATAGGAAATATTTTATGTTTCAAAAATAAACTTCACGCCGCCGAAGTCGCGGGCAGAACCTAGTTATGAATAGTTAGAAAATAAGTTTGTCCACATTAAAAGTTAATATGAACATTGACAAATCAAAAGCAGTATGTAGGTAATGGTTGTAGCACGTTCCTATCTTTAGTTTTAAGTCTTATTGCCATGGGGAAAGGTTTGAAGAAAATATCCAAGTTTAAATTAATCTAATTTTTAAAAATGTATAGTCAAAAGAGTGTTATAAAACTTTTTCAGAAAACTGTGTTCAAAGTTTTTTTTTATTAACCTTGGTTTTGCAATCAATCTCCAGACCGTAACTGAATTCATTTAAAGATTGAAGTGGCTGTGTGGTCGAATGACCCCAGTTTAACCTACCACTTAATAATAACACCAGCTTATAAATTATTATTCCACTGCAGGGCAAATTGGCTCTTCTCATACAGAGAAGACGCGAGCATTGATCACCAAGCTTGCTCAAGACGGGTTGGCGCTTTCAGACTTATATTATTACTAGCTGTTGCCGTGACTTCGTCTGCGATCCAGGATCAAAAGTAGTCTTTGTCCTTCTCCAGGTCAAGGTCTACTCCAGTGCCAAATTTCATCCAAATCCGATCAGCCGTTTTGGCGTGAAAGCGTAATAATATTAAGTAAGGATTTGAAAATAATCTTTTCCTTTAACTTTTTATCTCCTCTGTTTTTATAACTCCTTGATGAGATCTTTGAAGCGTGGGCTGAGTGAGCAAATAAGCTTCAGAATTAAATAATTAAGTGAATGCAAAGTTTACCCAAGTTCACGTCTATTATTCTTCTGACTGTCGCGTTTCTCTTCTGAAGTGTGTCACAGTCAAAGTCAATGTCAAGATTATTGTTTCATTCGTGTTTAATATTTTATTATAATGTGAAAACAAATTAATGCTACGTTTCGCGGGTGGAGAAAGTATTCTGCTTTGCAAACATTTTTGGCCAGTATTTCCTTATTAAGATGAACATCTTAAATAAAGCTAAATGTCGGTTTAAATTACGATCTCCGGCCACTATAAGGAGGGGTCTGCGGGCGGCAAAATTGGGGGTTGTGTCGTCACCCGAACAGTCGGGTCCAAAGAGGTAGCGCGTAGTTTCATGCGCGTTTTTATGCATAGAGCACGTGCGGTCGTGGGATCGGCCGCACTAGGTGATGGGGCCTGCTAGGCATGGCGGACTGATACAGTCGGGGGTGCGGCGAATGTACAAGTATCTCCCGGGACCCCGACTTATGGTAGTAGTAGGAATAGTGGGGTTTTAGTCGGTTGGAGTTCAAAATAATCCGATCTCCTAAGACGATATACACACAGAAAAAAAATGTATTTCGTTCTTGAAGACAGGTTGTTAAGTATCAAAATTGCAGAGTTTTCGCTTGATAAAAGGCTGAACTTGTTACTCAAACAGGTCACTCAACAATAAAATCAATCAGTTGACACTTGTTTATTTTGAAACGATGTTGCCAGATTGAGAATATCGACATAACATAACGTATTCTCCGAAGGGTTTGGCAGAGGTGTCCCTACAGTACACACATTTCGCCAGTTATGTTTTAATCCCCTTTAATGTAATAGGGGCGAGCCATTGACATCGACCGGGCACGAATCCAGACTCCGGGCTGCTTACTGAGAAATTCTTTTGCCCGACCTGAGAATCGGACCCAGGACATGAGTTCCTGGGTCCGATTCTCAACAGTTGCTTTTGCGACCGTTAGACTAACCAGGCAGTTTTATTGGCATGTGCTAAAATAATTGCTGATTCCATAAGTAACTACCTGGCAAATATTATAAAATCTAGTCCATATGACGTAATCTAACAATGTAGACGCAGTCTACAGTTATAAATTCAAAGAAAACTTGAGAACTCTAAGAAAAAGGAACAACAAAAATCCTATAAGCGCACATAACCAATTTCTCCTTTTGGTGTTGAAATATATTAACGCTTTTTATATGCTCGTAAATGATTCCTAAGTATTACTAAATCTCTTTAAACGAGACTGGTGAGGCAGCTCCGAACTTTTTGAAAGGGGTCAAAAATGTGTCTTCTCGGCAGTCATTTGTTTTATATGGACTTTCATGTTGACTGCTTTTCTGTTCCCTGTTATAAGGTAATGTAAGGTTTAAAATATAATATGGTTGGATTATTGGTAAAGATAGTTATGGCTAAGAAGGGGGTGACTACTGAGATGATGATGTACAATTCCGTAGCCGACCGCATGCGGCAGCAGCAGGCGACGTATCGTGGGGTACGACTGGTTTCTACGTATTACTATGAAGGCGATGTGTCGCTAGCTACGGAAGGTACTTCATAGAACTTCATAGAAACCATTTGTGTCGCGGCGACATATCGCCTGCTGCTGCCGCCTGCGGTCGGCTACAGAATGGTACATTATTGACTAATATAATATATATATAATATACATGATAATATAATAGAGAAATAGGGAACAGAAGGCACATACGCCGACCCTTAATAAAATTGGGATACGGGCAAAATCACAGTATTCACTCCTTTTTATCGATTCATTTATTTCTTTGATAGATAATTTATGACAGGAATAAAAGGAACTATGCTTCGCCCAGTCTGTCATTAAACGAGGGACATACTTTAAGGGAGTGTAGTATTACCAATAACTTTCACTATCGGAACAACACTTTGTTTTTTGGGTGGTAATTTATCAAATAACTTCTCCCGCTCTGGGCGGAGCGGGAGGGCGTGTCAGACTCTTACTGACTAAAACCCACCCGTGTTCCTTCACTTGCCCTGTTGCCGGGGGCCACGATCTCCCTTTCGGTTTTCTTCGCAACCCCGGCAGGCATCGGCACTAGCGGACCCCGTATCGGACCAACTCTGTGTAATGAAAAAGAAAAAAAAAAACTACCGTTTCATAAAAATTGCAATACCTTGGCGATCAAAATGTAGGGAACTGCTGTTCATCGGACCAACCCTGAGTTATGAAAAAGAACAGCAGTTCCCTATATTTTGATCGCTAAGGTATTGGAATTTTTATGAAACGGTAAATTTTTTTCTTCATATTTCTGGGTTAGTCTCATAGTAAAAGTAGTTTATGTTCATAAGTACCACACTCTCTTAAAGAATGTCTCTCGTTTGTAGAGATTAGGGCAGAAATAAGAACGATTGAGGTAATATTTTTGATGACATACTTGGGTTATTAGATACGGTGTGGCAGATAAGGAACGCAGCGTCTTAATGGTACATCTGATAGGAATAATACTAATAATGTTATAAACTAAAAATAAGAAGACAGAAAAAATTCATCGAGTAGAAAGTTATGACGCAAAGCAGCGCATAAGGTTGATTTAAAATTAAATTCACAGCAATATTCTTTGTGTGACCTTGACGAAATTTTTTAAACTTTCTCGAAATGCTATCAGCTAAATCTTCTCAGAAATATGCGACCACATTACGAAACACTTATTTGATTTGAATAATTAATCATAAATTTCAAGGAAGCTGCACCAAGACGGACCGCTAGTTTCGCTCGGTCTTGTTTGAGGACCACAAGATATGAGAGGTAGCGTTTGTGAGAAGTTATGTACTTATAATAGTCGTACAGCAAGTTCTGGAAATCCATAACGAGAAGTGTTGTTGTAAAACGGATTGTTCTAATTTCAAAGCAGAAATTAAATAAACTTCTTTTTCAAAGAAAGATAAAACGGGTTCATAATTAATTTATTCAATATCCAAATATTTTGTTTCACATAAACCTACATGGGCACTTATGAACCGTCAGAAGCTGCTCGGTTCCAATTGGTCGTTTCCTATGGAGAAGGCGGTTACGCTTTTGAAAATAATTGGCTTTTACAATATTTTAAAATAGCAGTGTTAATTGGTATTGGAGGACAGTGTAGGCCTTCCAACAAGTACCAGGTACTTAAAAAAATAGAAAATGGTCAACAATTAAGGCTCGTGCAGACCAGCGCGATATCGCGGGCGCGATAGGCAGCGCGACCCGTGTCGCGCCCGCGATATCGCGCAGGTCTGTACGAGCCTTTATGCTTAAGAGTTAATATTAGTTACCAGTATCAGGAATTTCGACGATGTGTTTATATTCATCCAAGAATCTTCAAATGCAACTTACCTGTAAACGAAAAAAAGAAAAAAACTGCTATTAGCATAAGGAATAATAAGAATAATTACGAAAAACATGGTAAAAACAAAACCTATAAAATCCTTTATCGGGTGTTTCTTTAGAGGCGGAGAACTTTAAATTGATATAAAACAGAAAAATATGTTTAATTTCCCTGAAATTGGCTTCATTTGACAGATAATTTTATGGCATTAATTATATATAATTTTGGGCATGTTTGGGGTGGTGGTATTTTTTCAAAATGGTCGTTAGAACATCAAAGGTATTGGCTCGAATAAGTTGGATTTTATAACTCTGATCGTAATTATATTTACATTATCTTCCGAATGTCTACCATGTCTCATGTCTATTAGATTACCGCAATTAGTACTGTTGCTAGGCCAATTATTTTATTCCAATTGGGCTGTATTTCTGAAAAGATTTTGTTTTTGTATTTTGAGATTTATTAGAACATTGACAAAATATAGGGAAATATTTATCTGATACTCTAAAAAAATATTGACCTTCTAATGAAGCACACTTTTTTAAATAATTGCGCCTCTTTTAAACTTTCAGGTCTTTTCTCTCATTTGGTCACAATAACTAAGCTAGGGTACTCTAACCGCGTGCGAGCCGAGCGAGTGAAGCGAGCGGTGCCGCCAGTGCCGCGGTTGGGCCGGCGAGCGGTACATCCAAGTTGGTCACAATTACTTGACTATTTAGTATTTATAGGACCCCAAAATATATTATTTGAGGTTTACAAAAAGAGATGCAATCTTTATATTAGAGTGTTGAATAATATTTTTAGGAGTGCAAAATGGAAATTATTAGAGGTTCAATTAAATACAAGCCATAAATAAATACTTTGCATGTTTTCATTATTTTTGTTAGGCTAAAGGGTGCTTTGATAAAATCAAAAGGACACAACAAGCTTAGTGTAATACTGAAATGCAGGCGTTTTAATTTTCAGATTAAAAGGGATTAGGGTTGCCACAGTAATTAAGTCTTTGTTCATCACACATTCTGGTGAACATTAAATTACGGTAAATTACTGGAAGGTTTCTTATCAAGCTGGCTTTATAAACTTGTATGATAGAACTTAATGAAGAACAAAACTATGAATTCTTTTCATAAAACATTACATCATTATATACCCAAAAAATATATCAAACGATAAGCAGAGTTGCTTAAAAAAACCGGGCTGCATACCGTATTAAGATCGAGCAAAAAACGCCGAATAAAAAAAAACGCGTTTCTTGTACCTCGAACTCCTTTCATTATTAATTTTATTATTTGTTGTTATGGCGACAATAGAAATACACAATCTGTGAAAATTTTAACTGTCTACCTATTATGGTTCATCAGATACAGCCCGCTGACAGACAGTCGGTCGGACGGACGGACAGCGGAGGCTTAGTAATAGGGTTTCGTTTGGCACTCTTCGGGTATGGAAACCTAAAAACAGTGGCACTTCGGGAGTGCCGACAGAAGTGAAAACTTGAAAAAAAAATAAAAAACGGCACCGCGGTAATCAACGCGTTGATGTCTTTTACTCCAGCAAAAACAGTTGCACTCCGGGAGTGCTGACAGAAGTGAAAATTAAAAAAAAAAAATCGGCACCGCGGTAATCAACGCGTTGATGTCTTTTTAATGGTCAAAAGCTGGTGTCATCACGGTGTCGCGAAATCAATGGATTAGTCCCATCTCAAAAATGCCCAACGTGCCTATAGAAGTTTTAACTTAAAAAAAAAAAAAAACAAAACAAACAACACAATTCCTGCTAAAATAACAAATAACAACAACCAACTGCCTTCATTAATTAACCTTGCAAGGAAGACCAATAAAAAGTTTTCAACAACTGTTGTAACCCTAAGTCCTTTAACACCGTAACTCGTCAAAACACAGTTAAGAGTTGGCACTACTAGGTAAACTAATGAAGTGAAACTGTTTGTTTTACAATCTACATTACAATGCTTGGAATACTTGGGTTAGTTAGTTTAGTTAGGTGCGAAGAATTTCTACAGGAATTTCTGTTTGCAGATATTCATTAAGTCAGTGTTGATTATTAAATTTACTTTTTAATTACAATTTAGATTCCATTTCTTGTAAAAATTGATTTTAAAAAGAAGACCGGTTTTTTCTAAATTATGATATTTTAAAAGTCACGCTCTTTAAATTAATTTTGTTTTGTTATAATCTGGAGAGAGAGGAGGCCTGTGTCCCAGCAGTGGGAACATTATAGGGTGATAATTAATATGCTTCTAATCTAATAATCTGTGTCAGTTGTCTGTGATACAATGATTTTTCATTAGTACGCACCAACGATACACTTTTTTCTGTAATGTTAATTTTTTACTCGAAAATTTGTTTTTGTGAACCTTACATGTGTTTTATTATTATTTTACATTACTTGTGATTTGATAATACGGTCAATTTAAGTTGATAGTCAATTTGCTAATGAAATCATTTCTTTGGCTTTACAGATTTCAATTCGAGCGTTTAGTTATCTTCGAGATTTCATTTTGAGCGTTTACGATTTTATTTCAGACAGCAATCTTATCAAACTCAAACTCAAAGCATTTATTTCAATTAAACCATTAACAGGCACTTTTGAATTGTCAAAGAGTCGGTCAGTTAATCAGAAAGTTGAAGCTTATTGCCCATTCCAAAACGTAGATCTCTATCGAGAAGAACGGGCAAGAAACTCCAAGGACACTCTTTTAAATATAGATATTACAAAACCCTGGGTACATCAACTTTGATATTAATAATAAAAAAGCAATCTTTATTTTTTCAAGAATTTAATAATAATACTAGACTAGACAGATTGATTGAAGGTTGCCTGGAAGAGATCGCGGAAAGCGATAAGGCCGCCCATTGTATATTTTGTAGTGTTTGATTTATTTTTTTATTATGTATTTTTGTGGTGTACAATAAAGTATATATAAATAAATAAATTGATTTTTGCCATGATTCCATAACTTGGGTACCACAGTGAAATGGCCCGTGAGCAGGCGTCAACGCTAATAAATGCAAATGATTCGGTCGGTGCGTGCTGCGGCGTCGGTCACTGCTTTCTACGTTATATCTTATCTACATGTCCGTGTATGTTACTCTTGGTTTTACTGTAGGTGAATCTTCTTGTGAGGTGAAGTGTAAGATTTGACAATGTTTTAATTAGAGTTAAACAATTGAACCGTAAAAAAATAAAATAGACGCAGAAATATTTAGTAAAACTATTCCTAAAGAGTCATAAAAAACCCTGTTCAACACGTGTTTCACCTCTCAACGAGGCATCCTCAGGATGACGATTGACTTGTCGTGTACCCGAACACGGCGTGGTAGGTGAAACACGTGTCGATTTCTTACAGGGCTTTTTATGACTCTTTAGAAATAGTTAAGCGGAATAGGTTACTAAATATTTCTACGTCTATTGTATTTTAAAATGAATTTCCGCAAGGTCACGCCTGAATTAATTAACTACATTGAATTGAAGTCTTACTTTTTGCATCTCTATTTATACAGAAAGTAAGGCGAAAGCGCCAGCGCCTTTGATATTATTTTTTTCTTACGATTTTTGCAATTTGCAGGTCAGCATTAGGCTGTATGTTGATTCAAATTTATTAGTATTTATGATTCTAATGTTTGTTATTCTGTAAATACATTTATGTTTAACAGTTGAAAATCATATTTTGAATCAATTTGAATTTCGCAGGCTGCAATGGCGCTTCCCCCGACAGCTACAACTTCTTTATCATGAACTATTGAATGTATAATTTATTTTTTATTTTTTATATAGGGCATCTCGTAGTTGACCTCTGAGATCATGACTACTTAACCGGGCTTTCCTGTGGGTGCCTTAAGCTACTACACTTAAAACCTCCAGCCAGGGGTTATTCAACTATGCTAATTAAAACTAGGTGAACGCTCGCTAAGGGCACCCCCTGTGGGGTACGAACCTTGACTTAGGGCGTCAACCGGAGGGAGGACATCAAGGATGGGACGGGCTGGATCAAAGTTTTGATCATAATTATTAGTCGGGGAATAATGTATATAAACCGTCTGTTTCTTGTACTGTGCTTTTTAAATAGTCTATTTATTTTGTGACATTGTCGGTCGATTTTCGGCCACCGTACGCGTAGGCGCGGGCTTGCGGACGGTGAGCAATGGATAGCTCGCCGTCCGAGTCAACGGCGCGTTGTGTTCCACGCGCGCCTCAAAGAGATGTCAACAGAACTGACGGGGTCCGCTAGGGCTAATGCCTGTCGGGGTCGCGGGAAAGTTCAGACAGGTTTATCTTGAGGTACTTGAATCTATTCGTGGGAAGCTACAGCTAGCCACATAAATGATTTACTACGAATACAACATGGTGCCAACATAATAATATTAACAAGAGACAAGCCTTGGCCACGTCTCTGAAGCAGTCTCACATGAAGTGACCACAATGCTCGAATATCCAAAAATTTCTAGAGAAAGCACAATGTTGTGTTCCGCCTGTTGCTTCTTGCTATGTTTTTATCATAAAAAATGACTTTAAATTGTAATTATGTTTAATTGGATTGAAACAAAAATATTTTTTTATCTTAATTTTAATGACGGAACTGTTACTAACATAAAATCGCTTTGGTCGCGTCTCACTAGAAAAAACCTTCACGTATCATTCGCGTTACACTCGATTTCAATTATTCACATGGCTGTTTTAAAAGTAATTTTATTTAGAAACAAAATTTTTACTATTTCTACTCTACTCTACTCAAATTATTTGGCACAGGAGTCCTTTTTACCTTAGATAATAATATGTCCAATTACCCATTAGCGACAGAAACCTCCTTCCATTACATTTAGACCAAACCTTCATCAGTCATCGGACTACTTTACAAAAATGTAAAAGAAGTTACCTTTCCTATACTCAAACTTTCGTCCTCCATAACAACACCTTAACTTTAATTAGCATATATTTAGTAAATTTTAAGCTAAAATCCTTTCTAAGTTTCACTTAAGTTGGTCCAAGTGCAATGCTAATAGTCGGTAACATTTGCATAGACTTTCTGTTGATTTAACATAGTGGCCTTGGTTTATCCACCTTACTGCTATGCATTTCTGGTACCTCTGCAAGTTTTATGATGTGCAAAATTATTGTTTTTAGTTGGAAATTATGTAGGTGTGTTTGTCAAACTCTAAAACTTTAGCTGCAATTTTTTGTCGCCTCACGGCTCTGCATTCCTGGTACCTCTTCAAAGTTTATGATGCTCAAAGTGATTATTTTTAAATGTTAAATAAGAGAGTGGTGATACGATGTATGATTTGAAACTCAAACTCATTTTATTTGGAAACTAGCTGCACCTGCTTTCTCATGTAAAAATGTTCATTATTGACACAGCAAATTCATTGCAGTCTTTGTTAAGATATTCAACCTCAACAGCTCTTTCATTGATTCCTCCAAAAGGGGGTTTGGTTGGATGCCTATGATATACGGATTGACACATCAAAAACAACAGGTTTCAGAACAAAGAAATTATGAAGATTTTTATTGATGCCGATTCTTGAAAGTAATCTAGAAGACAGTGTTGGATACTGCACCAAAAATTCATACATTATTTATGGCCTCATGCAATTCTATAAAACAGTAAGATCATCATAATAATACTAATGTCCTAATTCCAATTTATTTAGGGTCTTCACATAAATTTTTCTTCCATACTTCTCCATATCATTTTTTTCACAGTCCATTCATCGTCTCTTTAGGCTTCCCTTACTCTTACAGCCAAATTCATTTTCAAAACAGAAATAATATAATAAATATATTGTTTGACAATTTTCTTAATGTCCCTCGGGAATCATCGCATTTCCGAATACAAACGAATGCTAATTTCCATGTCCATCAATTGTAAGATTTATCGTGTATAATAATTTGAATTCAGAACAAAGTACTTTATTGTTGTTTTGTTTTTGATTTCCGTGTGAACTATATTGAGCTGTACTATTTTCCTCCCATCATAAAATAAAACAAAGTTATATTAATTTAAAAGAGTATTAACAACTCCATATACTTCCAAGTCGATTGAGAGCGTCTTGTCTGCAAGTGCAAAGGGCAAATGTTATAAATTCGATGACTGACGAAACACGAAAAGTGCATTAAGAAAATAGTTATACTGTACTTAATTAGGTACCTTTTCGAAAAGCCTAATACATTATTGATATTGTCTTTATTTTAGGCGTACTGAAACTATAAATGGAATATTATAGACATAATTGGAGCAATGTGTGGGAGGACCTCTCTATATGCCTCAGTAGATATTATTTACGTGCCGGATATTATAATATATTATTAGACAAATTGCCGGATATTCCTTCACCTTATGACTAATAATAAATAATACTTTGACAGTGTCTTAATAAATTGACGCTATTTTTTTAAGTAAACCTAAAGATAATTATATCAAACCGTATTGGGCCCGCGTAGTGGATTATGGCTCACTTCTTCTCAGAAAGCATGTTGGTCCCGGCTATCATTTGTGGGTGGATTTAATTTCAACTCTTTATTAGTGGCTTTTTTGCACATGATAATTATTCAGATTTATTACAGTTGTAATAGCAATAATGTAATTGCGTTTAATTAAAAGAGGTTCTTATTTTTATTAATTTATATATCTTTTGTATAGATTATTTTCTATTTTGTGAATGTGAGAACACTGTAGGCTTAGTGGACTGTAGATTTGTTGACCTTTTTCTATTTTCTTAAGTACCTGGTACTTATTGAAATACCTACACTGTCCTCCCATACCTAGTCATACTGTTATTTGAAAAAATTGTAAAAGCCAATTATTTTTAAAAGAGTAACCGTGGAGTTTCTTACCGGCTCTTCTCCATAGGAAACGACCAATTGGAACCGTGCACCTAGTTTCTGACGTTTCATAAGTGCCCATGTAGGTCTATGTGAAATAAAAATATTTTGATTTTGATGTTTGACAGTCGTTATGGGTCGCCATAAGCCCGAAAGTCTGAGAACCAGTCTTACCAAGGGGTATCGTATTACCCAGTTACGGGGTAATGGAGGACAGATAGGCAGTCGCTCCATGTAAAGTAGTGATTTCAGCTGCATCTGGTTAGACTGGAAGCCGACCCCAACATAGTTTGGAAAGGCTAGGCAACAATGGGAACATTATAGGGTGATTGTTTATGTTATGTACTAAATGTATTTATGTTAATATGTCATTTCATTCAAAACGTCCAAAGGGCCTCTGTGAGTTGGCTTCGGCCCCTCGAACGCCTTCCCAAGGGCCGGGACTCCAGGGTCCCGAGAAATGTCAAGAGACGTAAAAATACTTAAAATTATTTGCCTACAATTTCCACTTATCCTTTAACTTGTTTCCACATATCTCGGTCTACTTATAAATAGCTGTCCCAGGGTCTCGAGATGTGTCAAAGACATTTAAAAAATAATGATACCATTTATTGCAGACGACACAGGCCCATAGAAAAATAACTTAACCTAAACATACATATTCTAATATAAACAAAGCTTGTGTTAATAAATAAGGCTTAGACTATGTTAGTAGCACTTCACTATGTACTAGCTTGACTAAGTGCCGTCTTGTCGAACTTGTCCGTGGAAGCGACGGAATACCACGTCCTGCAACCAAAAGTCTTCTTGCATGACGAGGGGCAGATAAAACTTCGGTACACTTAAGACGAACGCCTTGAAGTTGACGTTCCGGTGCGATGTTAAGATCATACTGGCTTGTTATAGTGCTACAATTTTCAGGGCATTTGTTTTAACTTATCATCTAGTTTACTGTTTTATTTCTCTTTTAATAAAACTAGTTCCTAATATCTTTATAATAAATAATGATCTTCTAAAGAATTCTCGACTTCTTAAGTTGTTTTGTTGACATGATTCATATGTTTTTCTGCTAAGTAATGGCACTTTCACTTGGCAGCTTAGATGTTTGCCGTTTGAGGTTGATTGAGGTCATGGCCAGTCTTAAACGGTTCTTTTTTTTACTGTCAGTGAAATGGAAAGGTAAACGAGCCGTCGTTTAATATTTTTAGTAAATAATATTTGGTTCACACGTGTCTCAACGCTTCTTTAGTTATTAATGTTTATTTACGGTTTTCCTCACGATTTTGATCCAAATTTGAACGACTGGTTATTATCTTGAATGGAGTCGTAAAATAGAAACATAATTCAACTACAGTTAAAATGATTAATTTTATTTTGCACTCAATTCTCATAATCGGTTTGAGCTTAAATCTTTTACAAACGTGTAGGTACGTAATAGATTTTTGATTATTATTTGATGCCCATTAAATAGGTGGCCTACCTGAAGGTTCCCGCAGATTTTTATGAAGTTTTCATAGAACTTTTCCTACTAGAGTCGCGTCGTGGTGTCGCATCGATCCTGTCTGCAGGAACTTTGATGTTAAGTGGTCAACGTTGCCTATAAACAGCTGTATACCAGATGCGTAGCATTTGAGCGTTGCCTTCTCAGATACACCTCTATAATTAACGTATGCTGGTAATGTGATTATAATGAACACAAAAACATACCATTTCGTTAAAAAATCCTATTATAATATACGGGGTGGCAGGGACATCGACGCGAAAACTTTTACCATGGATTTAGTGTTTACGTATATATTGTTTTTTTGTACTAAGTTCATTGTGTAATTTTAAAATTGTATTTAATTATTCAGTTACAAGTTGAATGTTTTAAATCTTTTGCATGCCTAAGCGGTAAAATATGGCTGAACTCTTATTTTTTTGTCATCATTTGCTGTTACCCATATTTGCAAAATAAAATTATCTTATTCAGTACATGATTCTGAACCCCCCAAGTGAAATTTTTCGTCGGATATTTAAAAAAAAAAAATCTGCTGTTCCATACATTTTGAACGCGTAGGTATTGCAATTTTCTATGAAACAGCAGATTTTTTTTTTATATCCGACGAAAAATTACAACGAAGAGGGGTTCAGAATCATGTACTGAATACATGGTAAAGTTTTCGCGTCGATGTCCCTGCCACCCTGTATAAATCTCACAAGCGTAATAGCAATAACAAACGTTACAAAAAATTACATCACATAATAGAGTAGTTTCATTAGAAAGCACGTGTTTAAGATCCCACGGTAACAATGTATCTTTCTTTAGAGGGAACGTAATCATTAAACAATGATGCTCTTTTAATACATTGATGATTCCGTATTATCATCGGCATTGAGGTCGGCTTTCAGTCTACCTAGATTTTACCTTTGTAGACAGAAAAAAAAAGCGGAACCCTTCGCGTGCGAATCCGACTAGATATCCGACTAGATAAATAATGTATAGTGTAAAGTAAAAAACGTTTTTTTACACTACACATTATTTTTATTTTTTTATATATTATATATATTCTTTTTATATGGTTTTAAAATGGCCATACACACTCTGTGGAAATTTCAAGTGTCTAACTATTACGTTTCAAAATATATAGTTCTGTGGCAGACAGATGGATGGACGGACAGACGGACGGTGGAGCCTTAGTAATAAGGTCCCATTGGCACCCTTTGGGTACAAACCCTAGAAACGAGCTGTGTGACTCAGTGCGGAATCCTTATAGAATAGGAATAACCAATAATGGCGTGCTTATTGCTTGTTATCAATTCGTACGGGTTTCGATTTCATACATACATAAACTCACGTCCATGGGGTAGACAAAAACTACAGAACGCCAACATACTCCTTTTGCTTCGTTTATTTTTATACATCTGATCATACATGGCTGCCGGATGTGGGTACTACGAACCTGGTATTTCTGAAGAACATCACCAATAAGGTCACAAATATGTCCTTCTAGGACGTCCTAGATCCTCCGTCCGTCCTCTATCGGCGTTTCCACTCACATCTGCCTTATAAATACCACACCCACACAGCCTTTAAACCTGAAACCTAGTCCTTAATATGTGCTTTCTAAGTTAATAGCAGACGTCAAGTCCAGAACCTGTACCCTAATTGCGTAATACACGACCAATAACAATCTCAATCGTTTTGAAACAGATTGCTAATCCATTGTTTTATAAGTTAGAAAAAAAAATCTGCTCGACAACGTAAATAACGCAATGGAAGTTGTTGAACTGTTAAAATAAAACAGACTAGTCTTAAAGGCTTGCTACACGGCAGTCAACCGCGTCCCAACAGAGGTGACCTTGGTGGTTTACAACAGTGGAGTTGGTGGTTTACGACCAAATTTCAAACAGCTCTGCCTGTCGCCAACCAAGGTCACCTCTGTTGGGGACGCGGTTGACTGCCGTATAGCAAACCCTTAAGACTAGTCTGTTTTATTTTGACAGTTCAACAACATGTATTACGTTATTTACGTTGTCGAGCCGATTTTTTTTCTAACTTATAAAACAATGGATTAGCAATCTGTTTAGTCCCTTTAGTCGTTTGCGAAAATGTGTTACGTAATTAGATAGCTGGTCCCTAAAAACTTGGTCTTTCAAGCCTCAGCATTTAATAAGTAAGAGCATTACGAACTTCTAAAACAATAAGCCAGTAATACACTAATAAGAAGAACTAAGCTTTTGGGGATATCAAAAAAGTATTTGCGGAGCGAAAGTCACGCGTCAACTGAGTTAGTTGTGCGACGGGTCAAGAATTAGTTAAGTGTAATCTTGGCCTTTATGCTCTTGTTAAGGCACTTAGATGCTACCATTTAGAGGATGACGTAAATAATGTTGTGTGCTAAATAAGTATTTCATGAGAAAAATTAATCTTAGCTAAATTATGTCATCTCAATCAATCAAATAGTCTTCCTAGTTTTTTCCCAACTGTGTTGGTGTCAGATTCCAGTCTAAGGATGCAGCTGAGTACCAGTATTTTACATGGAGCGACTGCCTTTCCGACCTCCACAACCCAGTTATTGGGTAACACGATACCCCTTGGTGATACTGGTTGTTAGACTTCTGGGCTTCTGACTATCCGTAATGACTGTCAAAGATCTATGAATGACAGCCGGTGTGCTTGCCGAGGCACGGAAGGGTCTCGATATGTAAATTATAATAATAAATATTAAACTTGAATCTATAGTTACTTCCATGTTATTTCCAATTATCTTTTCTAGATAATTTCACCACACGTTCTAACCTAGTTCCAAAAAGTTAAATATTAATAAATTCGCTTGTAAAAGGTTTGATTTGAACTTTACAAGATAGCATTATAATCTGGGGTTGAAAATTGAAAAAACTTATCTGATGAGAAGTTTTCAAACTCAAACAGGCAGTTTTGTATTGGTCAGTCAGATTATGAAGATAGTTGCCCATTCCAAAGCGTAGTAGGTACCTATGGAGAAGAATGGGCAAGAAACTCCACGGACACTCTTTTAAATTGTATTGTTACAAAGTATTAGATTTATCAATAATATTGAATTTATTATTTTATGTGAGAACGATGTCAAATAGACGTGCTCATTAAAAGTGTCCAGGGTACAGCTAAAAGATTTAAAAAAAAAAACCAGAAAACAAATAAGTATTAGCTTTAAATCAGCCTCATAAATTAATAGTGTACGTATTTCAGGATAAACGCTATTTAGAAAATCTGGGACTGAACCCTATAATTATCACGTATTCATGTACAAGTTTGATAGAATCATTCCCGAATCAGTATTATTCAGAAATTGGTGGCTGCAGTGATAGTGGTGTGGCCGTTGGACTGCCAACTCATAGGTCTCGAGTTCGAACTCAAGGCACACACTTCCGACTTTCCGGATTCATGTGCGTATTGTATAATTATTACTTGCTTCAAAAACGGTGAAGGAAAAGAACGTGAGGAATGCCTGAGAGATATTTCTCGATGGCATGTGAAGCCATGTCATAGGCCAATGGGCGGCTTTAAAACTCTCACACCAGGTTAGTCACTAACCACACAAAAAGAAACAATGATTGGTTGGAATTTTAGACATACATTCACGACTGATAGCACATAATTATACAGTGTGTATCAGAAATGTCTGGTCATAGTTAAGAATGTGGTACAAACCATTAAACTAAACCACTTTGTCCATGGGACCAACAAAAAAAAATATGATCAATTGTCCCATACAAAACTTCTATACTCACTCGACCCAAATGTATGGGACAGCTGATATTTTTTTCACGATTACGATATTTATAAATTACCTACTTGCAAACATTTAATTAAAAAAACTTCTAACAGCATTATAAATAGAAATAGTTTACTTAATTATACAATTAATTTAGTTTTTATAATCTACTAGCTAGTAGATTGCAACGCATGCCGCGTTAGGTAATGCGGCAATGCCTTTTTCAATTATTTTTTAAGAAACCCCTCCTAGCGCGTACACAACATTTTACCAAAGTTTCATTACAATCGGTCAAGCATTTTCGAGTTTTTGCGAGACCAATGCACGGCAATTGATTTTTATTTTACGTACTTAGTTTTAAATTTAGTACATTTGTTAGAGAGAATGTACACGGATTCCATACAAACTGAAACAGCAGATTTTTGTACCTACATTAATTGCAAATTAATATTATATTCCATTCTATCTACTGGCTCGGCAGTCGCACTACACCCAACAAAATTTCAATTATCTTCCATTATGAACCCTCCCCATTTACTTAATACATAACAAACATTTATCTGCGTATAACTTGCGACGTCGTTGTCACACAATATGGCGTCGAGACAATTAACATTATATCACATGTTGGCAGCCCCGTTAAACGTAATACACCCAAAGATACAGCGCAACATATTATGTACTAGCTTCTGCTCGCGACTTCGTCTGCGTGAAATTTAGGCCATCGACCGCATCGCATTCCATCGCCCGTCTGCGCTGTTACTTCGTCTTTTCTCAGCGTTCTTTCTGACTTTTTTTCATTTTGCTCGGTTCCTAAGGGTTGTAGCGTAATGTTAAATAGCATAAAATCTTCGTCAAAAATTGAGCTATCAAATGCAAAAAGATTTTTTCAAATCCAACTGGTAGTTCCAGAGATTATATATATACTTTGCTTGGGTAGTTTTTGAGTTAGCTTCAATAATACGATTTTTTTCACACTTAGCATGTGGATGATATAAGTTCCTGTCACTGTTATTTACATAGCAAAGAGGTATTTGAATTTGTGTGGGGTAGGTACCATAACTAAGAAGGGAAAATAAAAACTTTGACAAAAAAAAACTACAAAAAAACAAAATAACTTTCATTTCGGAAGTCAATATCTTTGGTTTTGAATTTTCGTTTTTTGGTACCGACTTCAAAAATTGAAGTTATTTTTCACGTTATAGTGTTTTTTTTGGAAGTCGGTCATTTTTTTGTAAAAAGTTTTTTTTTCGTGTATTTTCAAACATCAGCGGGGTAATTGCGTAACACTTACAGTAGAAGGCTTTCATTTTGACAGGTCAACAACATTCATTGCGTTATTTACGTTGTTGAGCAGACACATTTTTCGAAAATACGAAGCAATGGATATGACGACTGAATGCGTGTTACGCAATCAGGGTGCTGATCATACACGCACGCCAATTGTGAGTGTACGTGTCTATGTGTGCGTGCATTTATGGTTGTTGTGTAAAGTTGACCTTCTGTACCTATCTACGCTGTGGTAAGACACCCAAAGATTAAGGGATGAGGTTTAAGCCAAGCCATTAACGTTGTATCTTGTAGAATGTGGGGAAGGGAATATTCTCATAATGAGGCCAGATTTTGTGCATGTTTTTGCCAAGGGAAAAGGTTTCTTCTGTCTTGCTGCAGGCAGTGAGACAAATTTGGCCTAATTCATTGTATACAATTCCTTTTTCTACGTGTAAAAGGGGCTTATTACCTTTATAATGACGGGAGATTTTTTTTTCTATACCCACCCTTATCAAGCGTTGACTAATGAGGTATAATAATTAGGAGATCCCAGAGGCATCGTAACAATATACATAATTATAATTGTGATAATTAAATAGGATGGAACACTATATTTATACATAATTATTCTTTGTAAAAAAGTTATTGCTACAAGGTCTGGGATCGATTTTAATCCCAAAAATATAGTTCTTTAGAATTTTTGTCTGTTTCAAAATCTAGGGAGTACACTAGCACGCTATTTGCTATGGGGGATGAGCATATTGCATTATTTTCGTATTTTTCTCCGCAAATTGTAAAAGGACGCGCCAAAAGGTTAGGATATTATAAATAGTTACAGATTTAACTTTTTAATGATTATCATCACGCTAATTATACCTTTATGGAACTAAGCAGTCAATCATGACATAATTATATGGGAACGGCTATTTTGGCTAACTTTCAACAACGCAAATAACTAAGCAGTTGATACGTTCATGCTTAGCAATCCTGGTGTAGTAAGTTCAATTCCCATCTATTGTTTTCTTGGGACTCTTTTTTACATTTTGTAATACGATTATTTTTGTTTATTTTTTATTATGTATATAATAGTTTGTAGAATGTATTAATTGACTAAAAGGTAAAATTCGTAAGCTATGGGAAACTGCTACTTTACAAGTACAGTCACAAAACATTCAAGGTTGTATTCTGATCATTTTAGAGCTAAAGAATATAAGAATAAAAGGATTTTTTACATGGGTCATAGAATTAACCTAATGTAAATAAACACATTATTTTAGTGCTATTTAGGTACTTTTAAAAGCATATTGTAAAGTAGTTCAATATCACAAAAACAAATATGCATGAAATAATATGCATGTTTTTAATCTTTTCGTATCAAAGATGAAATTAAGCGGACAAAATTGAAAAAAGTCGAACAACGTTGCCGCTCGCCTTTTACAATTTGCAATTTAAACCTTATGTTTAACGTCATAACGGTGACAACACAGGGCATCGCGAAATAAATTAACTATACCTTGTGTTTATATAGTACATCGGTATTAATTCCCTGCTTGATCTGCTGTCTCATCAGCGTTGCGTAAGATTCTCTATTGAGACGGCGCCCGTGAAAAGTGTACCTACCTGGAAAGACTTAGGGGAAGCCTTGGTCAGCACAAAAACACTAGCCTAATTTAAGAAGTTACGCACAGATTTTGAAAGCAGATTTGTCCTAGCGATTTTAAAATCTGTGTGTGAATCTTCTGGAATCTCTGCCACACTGCTTTCTGGTGACAAAATAGCGCACGCCATGTTTAAGATTCCCAACGATTTAGAGATACCTAGACATGATGGGTGGTGTCACAGTTCTGACTGACAAAGTGAATGCTTAATTAAAAAGGTGGACTCTATGGTCGAGAGTTCAAAGACTTCGCTCGACCATCACATATGCGAGCTTGGCTTGGCGGCAATTCAAATGCTCAAAAATTCTCTGATGTTCATCTAAAAGTTGGTGAAGGCACTCTACCACAGGAGAACGGCCAATTGAGCCCCAGAGACTTTTGGTAGACTAGTTTCCACTTTAGAAAATCTAATTCGTCTGGTGTATGAGGCTATTAATCGAATACCGTACCAAGAGAATTCTTGGGTGTGTTCCCATTTTAACGCCGAAAATGATCAAGCTGCAGCGATCAACCACAGTATTCTCTCGCAAATTGAAAGGAGCGAAGTGATATACACCTCCATTAATACTGATGTTGATGCCACACATTACCATGTAGATTTTCTCAATTTGCTGGTGGCAAGTGGACTTCTGGTGTACCTAATCCAGCTGAAGGTCGTTGTCCCGATTATGCTCCTTCAGAATTTAATTCCGCCGAATTTGTGTAACGGAACCCGGCTCAAAGTCGTGTCTTTGCAGAGAAATGTTATCGAGGCGGAAATTCTAACAGGTTGTGGTGTTGGCGAGACAGTGTTTATACCGCGTATACCACTAATTCCCCACAATTACCAGTTTAAGCGCGTGCAGTTCTCTGTGAGCGTATGCTTTGCGATCAACAAGCCACAGGGGCCGACACCGAAGGCTGAAAGCTGCGGGTATCGGCCTCAGGACAAGCTACTTCTAACACGGACAACTGTATGTTGCTTGCTCCCGAGTCACCATTCCTGACTCTCTGTATATTTTGGCTGCTGAGACAACTACAAACAGAGTATACAGGGCAGTTTTATAAAAATGTGGCTGTTATTGTAGTATATTGTGGTTTCTTACGACTTCCACGCGAACGAAGTCATGGGCAGAAGCTAGTCTTTAATAAAATATATGAAAAAATACCTTCTCATTATTTCAGGAAACAAACATGCTACAATAAGTTTCTAATTAGTAAAGTGGATTTGGCCCCGAACATTATGTCATTGTATATAGGCAATATTATACATTATGTCTGTTATCACAATATTGCCAGCCCGCATACAAAATTCCTTATAAGATAGGACGAGTGAAGAGGGTGACATTATACGCAAAAGCTATACATTTCCAGCATAAACTGACCTCTCACTGTACGGGAAGGCTATACAATGCGAAGTCAGCTTATACAGGGCATGTAAAGCTTGATAAGCATACATTTCGTCTTGCGTACACAGGATTAAGTGTAGTAAAGCAAAAATCAAGGGAACAAGCTTATTATTTATGATACTTTCTATTCAATAACTTGTCTTCTGGGACAGTTTAAAGAGAGTAGTCCATTTCTGAACAAGGCTTTCTCAATGACAACCAAAATAAAAAGTTGATATAAGAAACTAAAAAAATCGCCATACTTGTTATGGCCAAAAGGTGCAGTTTTGCTAAACCTCTAGACTACATCTACTAGATGGTAAGATCACTTGTTCCTTCCACAAGCCACGTTATGCCTTTAACTAACGTAACCACAACCAAATCTTCAAAGCAATTTGTGGTTCTATCATTGTTTTATCACTTAACACATAGTGCCCTCACCGCGTGCCCATCTCAGTTCACTTGGCCACTGTGTAACTACTTACAGTGTTTCAACGGGAGAGTTTTGCAGAGCAATCCGGCGGAGGGTCGGGTTAAGTGGGCAGAGTGCGAGTACTACGCACCTGACGTTTCTGCAGAACATCATTAATAAGTTCACTATATTAAGTCCTTTTAGGGCGTCCCCTTCCGGTGTTTCCACTCACATCTGCCTTGGAAATACCTTTTGTTTCCTTTTTTGCCTTTCATTAATTCTCTCAACACAAACCAATTAATCATACTATTTTCAATTTTTATTTACGGTTAAGACAGTGATGTAAAGAATTAGCAGCACAACATTGTTTAAAAGTAATTGTAATTCAGCTGCCTGTATACCAAATAGCTTGTTTGACTTTACGTAATGCCATTTTTACATTTCTCAAGTTCTGTCAAATGTCAACATTTGAGGAACGTAAAAATGATGAACCACTGTAAGTAGTTACACTGTGACTTGGCACACTTGATTTTCGTTACAACCGTGCCGGGAGACATTTGAGTATGCGTCGGTTAAATGTACTCGGGAAAGGACAGTTGTGTTAGCTGAATATGTAAGTTATTTTTGTGTTTATTGTCTGTGTAATGTGTGTGTGAACACACACACATTATTTCGTCTAGTAGAATGAAAGTTCGACTCAAGGCTTGACTAATTACTTGAACTAGTTAATTACATAAATGAACAATGAAATGGGCTCCAAAAAGTTTGTCATTTTGTATGGGTCACATAACGCAACATCACGCGTTGTTTCCCCGAAGGGTTAGGTAGAGGTGTATCTTATAGTACACCCACATTTCACCAAATAAGTTGTAAGTCTCATGTAATAGGGGGCGAGCCTATTGCCGTCGATTGGGCACAATCCAAACTCAGGGCTGTACTGAGAAATATTTATAAGGTGTAAAATTGCGTCTTACGTAAGTTTCAAAACAAAACTTATAAAATGCCTGTTCACAGAGGAAAAACTGTGTAACGTTTGTATAAATATTTAAGCAGTATTACAATTTCTGTAACAGCAACAAGTTTTGTACGAATTCGTTCTTCTTAAACACCATTTATTTACTATTCATGGTATGAGGGTAGTTAGGATTACCACCGTTTTGTTTTTGTTTAGGATATCAAGAGAGAATAGTAAAATATTTAAGGATAAAAAGTTCGTGAATATTTTTTCTTTTGTTATCAACAATAGAAAACAAGCTTGGATGGAATTGGTTTGCAAACGAAAACTACCAAAACTCATTACTTATGTCACCAATGATTATATAATGAGTTCTGGTAGTTTTAGACAAAAATATATTAATGATTGTATATTCATCATCACACGAGTTTTAGGAAATTGAAAACCTGAGTAAAATCAAATTATTCAAAAGCCAGAAATAGGTTCCTATGTACACTGGGCAAGAAACTCCATAAACCTACGTCATAATCAAAATTTAATTCTTAGATAATTATTTAACTTTAATAAAAATACACGACCCACATTCCCAAACAGTTAAATAATATCATATTTTGATTAAATCCAACTCAAAATATTCGGAGAGCGCTAATGAAATGATAAAATCCTATGTAAACCTTTTTATATTCCGATTTGATAAAACAATGTTTGCGTTATCAATTTAAAATATTCAAAGCTTATTTAAATAGGCATAATGATATAATACGTTTGTTCAAATAAAATTATTATTTCAGTATTTTACATGGAGCGACTGCTTAACTGATCTTCACAACCCAGTTACTGGGTGACACGATACTTGGCAAGACTGGTTGTCAGACTTTCGGGCTTCTGACTGCCCGTAACGATAAAAAGATATATTTTTTTTCTTCAAATAATACAACTCATTTATAACTAAACACATTTTTTTTTTATTTGCTGAAGCCTCAGATAATGTGAATCTTAAAAAAAGGAAAATTTCTTTTCCTCTTTTTATGGTTACCCCAACTAGGGGTTAATGTGATGTGAACCATTTGCACTTAGATTTAGCAGTCAATACCCCACGTAGGTTGGTTTTTTTTTTACCGGTTCGTGGTAATGAAAAAAACCAGCCAAGTGCGAGTCGGAATCGCACACGAAGGATACACTCCATATATTTCCGTACTACCGTACAATATTTAACACTACATACTTTTTTAAATACGTTAGCATAAAAATTCGTTTCTTTTAAGGGGATGCCCTTAATTTTTTTACTTTATTTTATTTTTTGTTATAGCGGGGATAAAAATACAAAATCTCTGAAAATTTCAATTGTCTACCTATTACGGTTCATGAGATACAGCCCGCTGACAGACAGACGGACAGTGGAGGCTTAATAATGGGGTTCCGTTTGGTACCCGTCGGGTACGAAACCCCAAAAACAAAGCAACATAAGCTGTAGAAATAACTGAGTACAGTACGACACAACTTAGATGTAGCATCGACAAAATTCGTAAAGCCGATCACATCCATTCTTCCAATCTTTATTACTTAGGCAAAAATGATCACTACGCAAACGCAATAACTTGTAAAGTCATATAACCAAATACATTCGTAAAATTGTAGATTTTGTCGATGCTACATCTAAGTTGTGTCGTATTGTACCTACCTACGTAATATCAGCGGTTTACTGATTACATTTTACGTCTTAGGTTTTTGTGTTTTTTTTATAAGGTGATTTAAATCGATGGAACTTAAAATGATGTAGCTTTACGAGATTTAAAAAGTCGATCAGAAACCTGAGGGCCTATACAAAGCGATATTCCACCAGCGATAAGAATGATGGAAAAGTCAAAAATGTATTGTATTAACATAACATGAGGGGCTTGTGGCGAAGTAATAACAGCCGTACGGGTCAATCGATGAGGTTAAGCTACGCTTGCTGCGGTTGGTCCGTAGACGGGTGACCACCTTTACATACCGAGACCCCTCCGTGCTTCGGTAAGCACGTTAAGCCGTTGGTCCCGTCTGTTATTTGCACATCTTTGACAATCGTTACGGGTAGTTAGGAACCCAAAAGTCTGTCAACCAATCTTAACAAGAAGTATTGTGTTACTTAGTAACTACGTTGTGGATAGGCAGATAGGCAGTCGCTCCATGTAGAATACTGGTATTCAGCTGCGTCCTGTTGGACTGGAAGCCGACCCCATAGTCGGGAAAAGGCTAGGCAGATGATGATAACCGTTACCTTAGCGTCCTAAGATATCGAAAAACTTATGGTAATGTGGTCAATCCTGTTGAAAGTTGTTGCATGAATACGAAACACTTTAAAAGAGATGCCACTTTTCTAGGCACTCTGCACCCCAATTGTATGACACACAATGGTTTTGGAGGGAATTCCTACCCATTGTTTCATAGGTTTGAAAAATTCGTCTGCTCAACAACGTAAATAACGCAATGAATGTTGTTGAACTGTCATAAAGAAAGGTATAGCGATCAATAGCCATTTTATCAGTGTTACGCAATTACCCCAGTTTATCTGAAATTAATTAATATTCATTAAGGCCATTTACCTAATACTCTCCTATAAAATTACCTATATGTAGGAGAAACTTGGAAAAGATAATAACTATTCAAATGTTAGACATTTTGTATTACTCCGCAAATGTTCGTCAAGCGCCATTGAGCACAATCGTAAAGTATATTGAGCATTTAGTCTCAATATTCCGAAGATGTCCTTTAGACCTAATGAACTGCAAGCTACGCAGTATAACTAAATTGAATAACTTTTATAGTTACTTGAAACGGGCCAGCACCGAATTGCGTAACACTTTTTGAATCACAAACCGAAGGTTTTTTAAGAAATTCCTAATCCATTGCTTCATACGTTTGAAAAATTCGTTTCTTCAACAACATAAATAACGCAATGAATGTTGTTGAACTGTTAAATGAAAGACACTGCGAGTCCAATATAGCCCTCCGTTCTCCCCAGACAATGGGTATCCACGAGGATGTCCCCACAGAAAAAAAAGACATTTACCCCCTGGGTGATTTTTTCAGGGAGGCTGGTTCAGCTGGAAGAGAATAGTCGCGAGGAGAGTAAAATGACGTGCGATTGGAGAGGTCTTAGACTGCTGTAAACTGATCATGAAACAGGCTTGCAGATGTCTCAAGCTAGTATATTGTAGGCCGCCAGGTCAGCAGCCTACCACGAAAAGATATTACTGGCATCAACAGATTTCCGTCAATTGGTCTGCTACTGTATCAAAAATGTTGCCAATGCCTTTGAGACGCAAACCCAACACCTTTAAAACCAGAATACACAGCTTTTTGGCCGCAGCACATCTGGGATTTTTTTTTATTCACTTGGAACAGTAACAGTGGGCTGCATAAATAGGGTCGGTACCCCAGTTGTATTAAAATTGTAATACAACTGGGGTACCCAATTGATGCAGCCCACCGTACATACTTTGTAAAATACTAGAATTTTCATGAAAGTTTCATTTGAATGTATGCTTATCCCATTGACCATTGCCTAAATTACAACAAACTAGTAGCTGGTACCTACCCTAATTCAGGACCTTATAAATTATACAAAAGACCCTCTTTGGCCATTTTATCACTGTTTCGGAGACCTAATTAACTAGACATTGTATGTCTTAGTAAACGTTTGGCTTGTATCGTGTCCCGGAATAAAAAGAGGAAGGCACCTGAAGCGAGTAGAATTAGCAGCTAAAAACGAGTGCGCGGGCAACGAACAGTGAGGGCGCGACGTGGACGAGCATTTACTCGCTGTTATGCGTATGTACCAAGCGTGAGTCTCTCAGCGAGTGTTCTGCCCACCGAGCGAGCGTCGCTGAGCGAGTTCTCTCTTTGATTGCTCTTGCCGCTGCGACAAACGATTACTCGCCGGGCGGTGGGAACAGGCAGCGACCAACGATTAAGACCAGGCATTACAAAGACAATTTCCACGCAAACTCCACACCCATGCACCACACAACTCCACTATGTGCTAAACGCTAACATATCAGTAATAAAGTTGAATATCTTATATCTGGATGATAAAATATATTTTCTTACTGTCATTATTATTTTAGACATTTAGTTTTTGTTTCAAATAATCTTTAAAAAGACATGATTTTAGAATAAAAAATGGATCGAGCGAAAATGTTCCAATTACGTAACTGTCTCATATATGAAAGAAAAAGATCCAAAAAATCATAATTATATTAAAGTTCCATTTTGATTGTATACGTGACTTTTTCTGAATATTAATGCAAGTTAATATACAATTTAGGGCCAACAACACACTCTGCGCCCGGCACCGGTGGCGGACGGTCGTGTTGCGCTGCGCTGCTGTGTACAAGAGTTCCCGATTTTCCGGCTCAAGCGTTCCTTGGTGGTTCCCGAGTCGTCTCCGTAGTCACCCGACTACCATCACGTCTATTAATTGGGGTCTTTTTCAAGACACAATTAATATCGACTTTCTTTAAGATTGTCGTTCAAAACGTTCGTCGAGGCAATTTTGGCCCCTTCCGGGCAAAACCACAGTTTCGTGGTCCTCGGTGGATACCTTACGGTGCCAACGAAACCGAGGGGGTGTTGACCCAATCACACCCGCCGATCCCCTTCAGGGTTAGGCAGTCAATTGGCCGGGTCCCAGTGTTCGGCCTTGGGGGGTCTCCTAGTCGGCACTGGTGACAGTTTTGCCTCCACAGCGACTCACCTAGCGTGGTCGGGTATATCGATACCCTTCACACTAGACTGGATAGGACCCCGTTGCACAATAAGATAGGCAACGGGCAAAAGCAAGCTTAGGGCTCACCCATAGGCACACATCCTCCCTGTCTACACCCGACAGGGAGGGATTACACATCCCCGGCATACCCACCGGGGAGTTAGGATAGTAGGAATTTAGTTAGGGAAAAATTCACGCGTAAAGTCTCTCTTCCCCCGTCATTATGAAGGACCCGGTAAAGTGCCTAGCGCTCTTTATCAAGTTCTTCCAGGGTGTACTCGAAGAAGAGCCCGCCCTGAAGACAAAGTATGGAGCTCGGTTCGCCAGGCTCCAAGCTGAGTCAGAGTCCCAGTCATGTCCCTCTGACAATAGCATCGCTAGCTTTAGCGATGCTCTAGAATCCCCCCCGGCTACTGAGCCATCTAGACCCCTTAGTCCGTCAGAGTCCATGGACACTGACGCCCCCATCAGCGCCGCTTCCTCAAAGCGGCCCACCACCCCGTACCCTTATGGTTCGGACGACGACGAAGCAGAGTCCGCCGCCTCTTCTTCTTCCTCATCCTCCTCCCAATCCGACGACGGTTTTACAACCGTCCAAGGAAAGGGCAAGAAGAGGAAGAACAAGAAGCAAAGCTCGTCCCAGGCCAGCAAGGTCGTTGCCCTTGAGGACTTAGACTTTGCTCCCTCGTCGCCCGCACCACTGGTACCGTCCTCAAAAATCTCTCCCGCTACCCCCGCGACTTGCGCTATAGTAGCTTCCCCCTCCACCCCTCGTCCGATTACGTCATCCGCTAGCTGCGCTACAGTAGCTTCCCCCTCCACCGTTCGTCCGATTGCGTCATCCTCCGCGAAGGATACCCCCGCGCCTAACGCTAACGCTAAAAAGATCCCTCTCCCGCCTCCCTTGTTCATCCAGGACAAGGGAAAGTGGACCGACATATCCAAATGGTGTGTCGACCACAAAATAAATTTCTCCAGCACCCGAAATACCCAGCAGGGTATTAAAGTCAATGTCCCCACGTCGCGCGACTATAGGGACCTAACCCGTCTTCTGAGAATGAGAGGTGTGTCATACCACACCTACTCACTCCCAGAGGAAAAACAGATCCGCGTAGTGATCAAGCGTATCCCTCGCGAAATCCTCCCATCCGACATTCTAGAGGACCTTCAGTCACAGAAAGTCCCCGTAGAAGAGTCGTATATAGTCCATCGTCGTCGTAAGTAGTCCATCGCATGCACCGCTCTAGAGGCGGAGAGTCATACGACATGGTCCTCGTCATCTGCCCGCCCGTAGAGGGCCATCACCCGATCTTTCAAATTCGTTCCCTGTGCAAGCTCACAGGGTTCGAAATTGAAAAACCCCACAAGAGTGGCATTGTCGGCCAATGCCACCGCTGCCAGTTATATGGTCACTCGCAGAGGAACTGCCATGCTACACCTAGATGCGTCAAGTGCCTAGGTGAGCACGGCACTTCCGACTGCCCCCGTCCAAAGGATCGTTCCCTTTGTACCGACCTTCCCAGCTGCGTCCTATGCGGCAAACAAGGCCACCCGGCCAACTACCGCGGTTGCCCCAAAGCCCCTAAGGCCTCTTCTCCCAAACTGGCCAAGCGTTTCGACGCCCGCCAGCAAAGGGAAGCTCCCTCCTCTTATAGGATTCCCTCATCCCATTTGCCCCAACGACTAAGCCCTCAGAGGCCTAGTCCGTGGAGTTATCTCCATCACCAGCAGTCTTTCCCTGCCATGGTGCCCTCTCAATTCAGTAACTTCCCTCCCCCTCCCCCCGCTCCCCTCCCCCGCCTTATGGATCCCCGTATTCGCGCCGCCGCGCCACCCGCACCCCCTGCGCCCTCTGCGCCCCCTGCGCCCTCTGCGCCTCCGGCGCCCGCCGCGCCCCCCGCGAAACCCACGTCCGCTCCTAAAGCTACGCGTCCCTCTCAATCCACTCCCGTGGCTAGCCCCAACGTCTCCGTTGACTCGTTCAACGTAATAACGTCAACCTTCCTGGCCTTCGTCTCCCCTCGCGCAAAGACAATGGCCAACGAAATCCTTGCGGCCCATGGCAATCTCCTCCAGATCCAGGCCATCTACAACGCGTATCCGGACATTACGCAAGCCCTAACCTCCCTCGCTACTAAACCCCATTATGGATAACACGGTCTTAGCTAGGTTCAAACCGCGATCCCTAATAATAGGTTATTTCAATGCAAACGGCATTAAAAATCAACGCGAAGAGATTGCGGCTTTCCTCCGCGATCATCAAATAGACGTTCTCTTAGTCCAAGAGACTTTTCTAAAACCTTGCAACCGTAACCCATCAATAGCTAACTACCGGATAGTTCGCAACGATAGGTCACGTTGCCATAGAGGAGGTACCCTGATTTACTACAAAAAGCAGCTTCACTGCATCCCAATTGACCCTCCTCCCCTCTCACGATTAGAAGTTTCGGCCTGCCGCCTCGGCATGTCAGGCCACCAGCCGATCACTCTCGTGTCGGTCTATCTCCCCCCCGCTAATACTTCGGAGAATTTCCAACTCCTCTCTGACGACCTCTCGATTCTACTCACTATGAGTAACTCGCTCATTTTAGCGGGCGATTTCAATGCCAAACATCCCTCCTGGAATAGTTCGGTAACTACTACAAGAGGCCGACACTTGTTCGACCTCTCCCACTCTCTGACCTTTGACGTCATCGCTCCAATGACTCCCACCCACTTTCCGGTTAACGTAAATCATGCCCCTGATATCTTAGATGTAGCGCTCCTTAAGAACGTCAACCTAAGACTAGACTCCATAGAAACTATTAACGAGCTCGACTCTGATCACCGTCCGGTAGTCATGAGATTAGACCCCCGCATAGGTCTCCGCGACCCAAACTCTCCCCCTATCACTAAGAGGATCACGGACTGGAAGAAAGTAAGCACTCAGCTGAAATCCAACACGTCCCCTCAGTTAGACTCTATTCCCGACCTGTTCAACTCTATCGCAGACACGACGTCCGCGATCGACTCACTCACTAATCACGTACAAACCGTCCTGAACGAATGTTCAAGGGAGGTTCCAGTGACGGACGACCGTCACTGGAGCTTGCCGGACGATGTGCGTGCATTACTGACTGAGAAGAACGCGGCCGTCCGTGCCTACAGCAGCTTCCCCTGCCCCGCAAACAAAGCCCATATGCGCTATTTACAGAGATCTGTAAAGACACGCATACAGGAGCTGCGTGACGCGGGCTGGGACAAGATGCTCGGCGAACTAGAGCCCAACCATCTGGCATTTTGGGAACTTCAGAGGAAACTCAGATCCCCTCAATCTTCCTCCATGCCCCCCCTGACCCGTCCCGACAAGACCATAGCCTTCGAGGACGTTGAAAAGGCAGAATGCCTGGCCGACACCCTCGAGGCCCAATGCTCACCCAGCTCCCTGCCAGTAGACCAAGCTCACCTCCTAAAGGTCGACGCTGAAGTCGAACGTAGAGCCTCTCTCCCTCCCGTCGATGACCCTGATTGTCCACTGCCTCCCGTCGCTCCAGACGAGGTGCATGACATTATCAAAGGTCTTAAAGCTCGTAAAGCTCCCGGTTCAGATGGACTCACCAATAGGGTGATCCAATTATTCCCTGCCCACCTGATAATGCTTTTGACTACCATCTTCAATGGTGCCTTAAGCAACAACTTCTTTCCCCAGTCGTGGAAAGAAGCCACCGTCATAGGTATCAGAAAGCCCGGTAAACCCAGTACCGAGCCCTCTAGCTACCGTCCCATCAGTTTGCTCAAGGTTCTCGGAAAAATCTATGAGAGGCTTATTTACAAGCGTCTCCGAGACTTCGCCGAGACCAAGGGCCTCATCCCCAATGAACAGTTCGGCTTTCGAACTGAGCACTCTAGCGTGCATCAGGCCCACCGCATCATTGAGTTCATAAGCGATGGTTTCCAACGCGGCTCTTTGACGGGTGCAGTTTTCTTCGACATTGCGAAAGCATTCGATAAAGTCTGGCACAACGGCTTATTATACAAGCTGTACCAACTCGGCGTGCCGGATCGTCTCGTACTCATCTTACGGGACTATCTATCGAATCGCGTATTCCGCTATCGCATTGAAGGAGCACTTTCCTCTCCCCGCCCCATTCGTGCAGGAGTCCCTCAGGGCTCCGTGCTAGCTCCCCTCA
Source organism: Omphaloscelis lunosa (assembly GCA_916610215.1). Taxonomy (NCBI): domain Eukaryota; kingdom Metazoa; phylum Arthropoda; class Insecta; order Lepidoptera; family Noctuidae; genus Omphaloscelis; species Omphaloscelis lunosa. Next base: position 2,995,881 of record OU744266.1, on the reverse strand, counting down.
TGTTCACGCTATTCACTAGCGATATTCCAAACCCAGGTAGAAGGACGCATTTCGCTCTGTTCGCAGACGATACGGCCATCTACTTTAGGTCTAGATACCCCGACAATATCGCCCACACTCTCCAAGGCGCAGTCAATCGACTCGCTGCCTGGTTTCGAAAGTGGCGCATAGAAGTCAACCCCGAAAAAAGTCAAGCGGTTCTCTTCTCGAAACCGCGCACAAGGCTTAGAGACCCCCTCCCCCGACCTCTCACTATGTTCGGTAAGCAGATCCCTTGGGAGAAGCGAGCCAAATACCTAGGTGTTATCCTCGACCACCATCTCACTTTCGCTGAGCACATAAAGAAGGTTCGTTCGCGAGCCGCTTTCGCTCTCGGTAGGCTCCATTCCGCCTTAACGCACGCAGCAAGATGTCACTTAAGTGCAAATTGCGAATCTACACAGCGTGTATTCGTCCCATCATGACTTATGCGGGTGCCGTCTTTGCTCATGCAAAACCCCATCATATCCATAGGTTGCAAACGCTCCAAAACCGATTCCTCCGCAGGGCCACAGGCTCCCCCTGGTATGTTAGGAACGAGAGTCTCCATCTCGACCTTAGAATTCCCACGATCCACCAATTTCTAAAACGCCTTGCAAAGCGTTACTTCGATTCCGCGGTCAAACATCGCAACCCTCTGGTTGTCGAGGCCGCCAGTTATGTCCCAAGTAGGATTAGCCGTACCCGCCGACCTAGGCACATTCTTACCGACCCTGATGACCCCATAACCCTCCTCCAGGAGAGCAACAGGGCCACTAGTACTATACACAGACACAGACGCCTCCCGTCATTCCGACCTCGCCGTCGAGGTCCTTTGCGATCCCGACCGCGCCCCCGAGTAAATGATACTCCTCCCCGACCCTTGCTCGATAACGAGGTGCCAGCAGTGGTTTCAGCTGTGCACGTAGCTTTAAATTCCCCGATTAATAATAATGATCAAAACTTTGATCCAGCCCGTCCCGTCTTTGATGTCCTCCCTCCGGTGACGCCCTAAGCCGAGGCTCGTACCCCACAGGGGGTGCCCTTAGCGAGCGTTCACCTAGCTTTTTAGCTTAGTTTTGTATGCCCCTGGCTGGAGGCTTTGAGTGTAGCAGCTTAAGGCAACCACAGGATTGACCGGTTAAGTAGTCATGACCTCAGAGGTCAGCTACGAGATGCCCTACAGAAAAAAAAAAAAAAAAAAAAAAAAAAAAAAAAAACAATTTAGGGAGCCTTTTCATCTCTTTTAGTTACACCAATCATTTGTATGTTTCTGGAGCAAAATACTCGTTGGTAGCTAGTCGCTTCCTTGTGAGCAGTGGGAAAAGTGGTTCAACGAGACAATTTATTTTTCAAAGTAAAACAAAACAATGTTGAATGTCATGTCATCATCATAATCATTTCAACAGACGTCCACCGCTGGAAATAGGCCTCCCCCAAACATCACTACTTCGGCTGGGGCTGTGCTTCCCGCATCCAGCGAATTACTGCGGCCTTCACAAGGTCATCGGTCCACCTTATGGGAGGCCTTCCAACGCTACGTTATTGTCGTGTAAGATATTTTAATACAGAGGTATAAGGGGCACGATAGTAGTACACAAAGAGCGTTGCTCTGAAATACCTTTTCTTGAAACGATTTGGCGTATTTCTGAACCTTCATAAATACGGCAGGATAATACGGGAATAAATGTTCAAGAATTTCATTAATCCTGATGCTGCTGCATTTTATTATTCCATTTGAATTCTAGTTAAATAATACCGAGAACTATTTTGAAGTTCTGTTTGTGCAGGGTTTAAAATAACATAATAACATAATATCATGCCTGTAATCCCCGAAGAGTTAGGCAGAGGTGTGCCTATAGTACACCCACATTTCGCCAGTTATGTTTAAGTCCCATGTAATAGGGGTTAAAATTCTAGAAAAACATCCAATGATTTTGTTAAAGCATTTGCATACACATACATACATACATAAACTCACGCCTTCTTCCCATGGGGGTAGGCAGAAACTACAGAACGCCACCTGCTACGATCCTTACATACTCCTTTTGCCTCGTTTACGTTCATACATCTGGTCATACACTCCCGCCGATTGCGAGTACTACGCACTTGGCCTTTCTGAAGAACATCACCAATAAGGTCAGTATATGTCCTTCTAGGGCGTCCCCGGCCGGCACAATGATTTTTAATTGACTTCCAAAGGAGGAGGTTCTCAATTTGACAGTTTTTTTTTTTTCTTTTGTGTTGCTGTTACGCGATTACTCCGCCAATTATGAATTGATTTTGACGATTCTTTTTTTTTTTGTTAGGTCATACTTCAGAGGAAAACTACCCAAGCAAAGTTAATAAATTTGGGTAGTTTTTTAGTTAGCTTCAATAATAAGTATTTTTTTCCCACTTAGTATCTGGATGATATGATAAGTTCGTGTCACTGTTATTTATATTACAGGTAGTGGTATTCAAATTTGCGTGAGGTAGGTACTACAACTAAAAAGTAAAACATAATTTTTTTTACAAAAAAAAAAAAAGAAAAAACAAACGACTTCCAAAAAAAAAAAACACTTAAAATTGAAAAATAACTTTAATTTCGGAAGTCGGTGATAAAAAACGAAAATTATAAACCAAAAGTTTTTCAGGTTATTGGCACGGCGAGCTGATACGAGTTGGGGGTGCGGCGAATTTACAAGTATCTCCCAGGCCCCCTACACATGGTAGGAGTAGGAACAGTGGGGTTTTAGTCGGTAGGAGTTCGACATAACCCTCCGTTCTCCTAAGATGGATCCGTCGGATCAATAAGAATTTTCCACAAAATGAAAAAAATTGAGAAAATTTTCCTCATACTACTTTCAGGTACGGTAACAGGTAAAAAGCTTAAAGATATAAAAGATCTTCATTTCATGTAAATGGGTAATAAGAAAACTAAACTAAGTACTTACCTACTAGAATAATAATGTAGCGACTAAGAGGATGTCTTTTAAGATAAAATTATATTAAAAGACGTAGTTTTATTTACAAAAAAAAAAAAATGGTATTTGATATAAACTTAGATATCAAACACATTCTCTAAGCACGAACAACACTCTGCGCCCGGCACCGGTGGCGGACGTTCGTGTTGCGCTGCGCTGCTGTGTACAAGAGTTCCCGATATTCCGGCTCAAGCGTTCCTTGGTGGTTCCCGAGTCGTCTCCGTAGTCACCCGACTACCATCACGTCTATTAATTGGGGTCTTTTTCAAGACACAATTAATATCGACTTTCTTTAAGATTGTCGTTCAAAACGTTCGTCGAGGCAATTTTGGCCCCTTCCGGGCAAAACCACAGTTTCGTGGTCCTCGGTGGATACCTTACGGTGCCAACGAAACCGAGGGGGTGTTGACCCAATCACACCCGCCGATCCCCTTCAGGGTTAGGCAGTCAATTGGCCGGGTCCCAGTGTTCGGCCTTGGGGGGTCTCCTAGTCGGCACTGGTGACAGTTTTGCCTCCACAGCGACTCACCTAGCGTGGTCGGGTATATCGATACCCTTCACACTAGACTGGATAGGACCCCGTTGCACAATAAGATAGGCAACGGGCCAAAGCAAGCTTAGGGCTCACCCATAGGCACACATCCTCCCTGTCTACACCCGACAGGGAGGGATTACACATCCCCGGCATACCCACCGGGGAGTTAGGTGTAGGTTAAAACCGATAGGTAAAATTAGTCCCCTCGCGTAAATTCCCTCCCCGATTCCATCATGAAAGATTATGAAAGGTGCCTTCAGCTCTTCATAAAATTCTTCCAGGGCGTCCTTGAAAAGGAACCCTCACTAAACAAAAAGTATGGAGCTCGGTTCACCGCACTCCAAACTGACTTGCTAGGTCCTTCTGACAGCAGCATCGCTAACTTTAGCGATGCATTAGAATCCCCCCCGGCCACAGAGCCATCTAGACCCCCTAGTCCGTCAGAGTCCATGGACACTGACGCTCCCATCAGCGCCGCTTCCTCAAAGCGGCCCACTACCCCGTACCCCTATGGTTCGGACGACGACGAAGCGGAGTCCGCTGCTTCCTCTTCTTCCTCATCCTCCTCCCAATCCGACGACGGTTTCACAACCGTCCAAGGAAAGGGCAAGAAGAGGAAGAACAAGAAGCAGAGCTCGTCCCAGGCCAGCAAGGTTGTTGCGCTTGAGGACTTAGACTTTGCTCCCTCGTCGCCCGCACCATTAGTACCGTCCTGTAAAATCTCTCCCGCTACCCCCGCGACTTGCGCTATAGTAGCTTCCCCCACCACCTCCCGTCCGATTACGTCATCCGTAAGCTGCGCTACAGTAGCTTCCCCCTCCACTACCCGCCCAATTGCGTCATCCTCCGCGAAGGATACCCCCGCGCCTAACGCAAAAAAGATCCCTCTCCCGCCACCCTTGTTCATTCAGGACAAGGGAAAGTGGACGGACATCTCGAAATGGTGTGCCGAACACAAAATCAATTTTTCTAGCGCCCGAAATACCCAGCAGGGTATCAAAGTCTCCGTCCCTACGTCGCGCGACTTTAGGGACCTAACCCGTCTTATGAGAATGAGAGGTGTGTCATACCACACCTACTCACTCCCAGAGGAAAAGCAAATCCGCGTCGTGATTAAGCGAATCCCACGCGAAATCCTCCCCGCCGAGATCCTCAGCGACCTTCAGTCGCAAAAAGTCCCCGTTGACGAGGTCCATCGTATGCACCGCTCTAGAGGCGGTGAATCTTACGACATGATACTCGTAATCTGCCCGCCCGTCGAGGGCCACCACCCGATATTCCAAATTCGTTCCCTGTGCAATCTCACAGGGTTCGAAATTGAGAAACCCCACAAGAGTGGCATTGTCGGTCAATGCCACCGCTGCCAACTATACGGTCACTCTCAGAGGAACTGCCATGCCACACCCAGATGCGTCAAGTGCCTAGGTGAGCACGGCACTTCCGATTGTCCCCGTCCAAAGGATCGTTCCCTTTGTACCGACCTCCCCAGCTGCGTTCTATGCGGCAAACAAGGCCACCCGGCCAACTACCGCGGTTGCCCCAAAGCCCCTAAGGCCTCTTCTCCCAAACTGGCCAAGCGTTTCGACGCCCGCCAGCAAAGGGAAGCTCCCTCCTCTTATAGGATTCCCTCATCCCATTTGCCCCAACGACTAAGCCCTCAGAGGCCTAGTCCGTGGAGTTACCTCCACCACCAGCAGTCTTTCCCTGCCATGGTGCCCTCTCAATTCTCAAATTTCCCTCCCCATCCCCCCGCACCCCTCCCCCGCCTTATGGATCCCCGAATTCGCGCCGCCGCGCCACCCGCGCCCCCTGCGCCCTCTGCGACCCCTGCGCCCTCTGCGCCCCCGGCGCCCGCCGCGCCCCCCGCGAAACCCACGCCCGCTCCTAAAGCTACGCGCCCCTCTCAAACCACTCCCGTGGCTAGCCCCAACGCCTCCGTTGACTCGTTCAACGTCATCACCTCAACCTTCTTGGCCTTCGTCTCCCCTCGCGCAAAGACAATGGCCAACGAAATCCTTGCGGCTCATGGTAATCTCCTCCAGATCCAGGCCATCTACAATGCGTATCCCGATATTACGCAAGCCCTAACCTCCCTCGCTACTAAACCCCATTATGGATAACACGGTCTTAGCTAGGTTCAAACCGCGATCCCTAATAATAGGTTATTTCAATGCAAACGGCATTAAAAATCAACGCGAAGAGATTGCGGCTTTCCTCCGCGACCATCAAATAGACGTTCTCTTAGTCCAAGAGACTTTTCTAAAACCTTGCAACCGTAACCCATCAATAGCTAACTACCGGATAGTTCGCAACGATAGGTCACGTTGCCATAGAGGAGGTACCCTGATTTACTACAAAAAGCAGCTTCACTGCATCCCAATTGACCCTCCTCCCCTCTCACGATTAGAAGTCTCGGCCTGCCGCCTCGGCATGTCAGGCCACCAGCCGATCACTCTCGTGTCGGTCTATCTCCCCCCCGCTAATACTTCGGAGAATTTCCAACTCCTCTCTGACGACCTCTCGATTCTACTCACTATGAGTAACTCGCTCATTTTAGCGGGCGATTTCAATGCCAAACATCCCTCCTGGAATAGTTCGGTAACTAGTACAAGAGGCCGACACTTGTTCGACCTCTCCCACTCTCTGACCTTTGACGTCATCGCTCCAATGACTCCCACCCACTTTCCGGTTAACGTAAATCATGCCCCTGATATCCTAGATGTGGCGCTCCTTAAGAACGTCAACCTAAGACTAGACTCCATAGAAACTATTAACGAGCTCGACTCTGATCACCGTCCGGTAGTCATGAGATTAGACCCCCGCATAGGTCTCCGCGACCCAAACTCTCCCCCTATCACTAAGAGGATCACGGACTGGAAGAAAGTAAGCACTCAGCTGAAATCCAACACGTCCCCTCAGTTAGACTCTATTCCCGACCTGTTCAACTCTATCGCAGACACGACGTCCGCGATCGACTCACTCACTAATCACGTACAAACCGTCCTGAACGAATGTTCAAGGGAGGTTCCAGTGACGGACGACCGTCACTGGAGCTTGCCGGACGATGTGCGTGCATTACTGACTGAGAAGAACGCGGCCGTCCGTGCCTACAGCAGCTTCCCCTGCCCCGCAAACAAAGCCCATATGCGCTATTTACAGAGATCTGTAAAGACACGCATACAGGAGCTGCGTGACGCGGGCTGGGACAAGATGCTCGGCGAACTAGAGCCCAACCATCTGGCATTTTGGGAACTTCAGAGGAAACTCAGATCCCCTCAATCTTCCTCCATGCCCCCCCTGACCCGTCCCGACAAGACCATAGCCTTCGAGGACGTTGAAAAGGCAGAATGCCTGGCCGACACCCTCGAGGCCCAATGCTCACCCAGCTCCCTGCCAGTAGACCAAGCTCACCTCCTAAAGGTCGACGCTGAAGTCGAACGTAGAGCCTCTCTCCCTCCCGTCGATGACCCTGATTGTCCACTGCCTCCCGTCGCTCCAGACGAGGTGCATGACATTATCAAAGGACTTAAAGCTCGTAAAGCTCCCGGTTCAGATGGACTCACCAATAGGGTGATCCAATTATTCCCTGCCCACCTGATAATGCTTTTGACTACCATCTTCAATGGTGCCTTAAGCAACAACTTCTTTCCCCAGTCGTGGAAAGAAGCCACAGTCATAGGTATCAGAAAGCCCGGTAAACCCAGTACCGAGCCCTCTAGCTACCGTCCCATCAGTTTGCTCAAGGTTCTCGGAAAAATCTATGAGAGGCTTATTTACAAGCGTCTCAGAGACTTCGCCGAGACCAAGGGCCTCATCCCCAATGAACAGTTCGGCTTTCGAACTGAGCACTCTAGCGTGCATCAGGCCCACCGCATCATTGAGTTCATAAGCGATGGTTTCCAACGCGGCTCTTTGACGGGTGCAGTTTTCTTCGACATTGCGAAAGCATTCGATAAAGTCTGGCACAACGGCTTATTATACAAGCTGTACCAACTCGGCGTGCCGGATCGTCTCGTACTCATCTTACGGGACTATCTATCGAATCGCGTATTCCGCTATCGCATTGAAGGAGCACTTTCCTCTCCCCGCCCCATTCGTGCAGGAGTCCCTCAGGGCTCCGTGCTAGCTCCCCTCATGTTCACGCTATTCACTAGCGATATTCCAAACCCAGGTAGAAGGACGCATTTCGCTCTGTTCGCAGACGATACGGCCATCTACTTTAGGTCTAGATACCCCGACAATATCGCCCACACTCTCCAAGGCGCAGTCAATCGACTCGCTGCCTGGTTTCGAAAGTGGCGCATAGAAGTCAATCCCGAAAAAAGCCAAGCGGTTCTCTTCTCGAAACCGCGCACAAGGCTTAGAGACCCCCTCCCCCGACCTCTCACTATGTTCGGTAAGCAGATCCCTTGGGAGAAGCGAGCCAAATACCTAGGTGTTATCCTCGACCACCATCTCACTTTCGCTGAGCACATAAAGAAGGTTCGTTCGCGAGCCGCTTTCGCTCTCGGTAGGCTCCATTCCGTCCTAAACGCACGCAGCAAGATGTCACTTAAGTGCAAATTGCGAATCTACACAGCGTGTATTCGTCCCATCATGACTTATGCGGGTGCCGTCTTTGCTCATGCAAAACCCCATCATATCCATAGGATGCAAACGCTCCAAAACCGATTCCTCCGCAGGGCCACAGGCTCCCCCTGGTATGTTAGGAACGAGAGTCTCCATCTCGACCTTAGAATTCCCACGATCCACCAATTTCTAAAACGCCTTGCAAAGCGTTACTTCGATTCCGCGGTCAAACATCGCAACCCTCTGGTTGTCGAGGCCGCCAGTTATGTCCCAAGTAGGATTAGCCGTACCCGCCGACCTAGGCACATTCTCACCGACCCTGATGACCCCATAACCCTCCTCCAGGAGAGCAATAGGGCCACTAGTACTATACACAGACACAGACGCCTCCCGTCATTCCGACCTCGCCGTCGAGGTCCTTTGCGATCGCGACCGCGCCCCCGAGTAAATGATACTCCTCCCCGACCCTTGCTCGATAACGAGGTGCCAGCAGTGGTTTCAGCTGTGCACGTAGCTTTAAATTCCCCGATTAATAATAATGATCAAAACTTTGATCCAGCCCGTCCCGTCTTTGATGTCCTCCCTCCGGTGACGCCCTAAGCCGAGGCTCGTACCCCACAGGGGGTGCCCTTAGCGAGCGTTCACCTAGCTTTTTAGCTTAGTTTTGTATGCCCCTGGCTGGAGGCTTTGAGTGTAGCAGCTTAAGGCAACCACAGGATTGACCGGTTAAGTAGTCATGACCTCAGAGGTCAGCTACGAGATGCCCTACAGAAAAAAAAAAAAAAAAAAAAAACATTCTCTAAGGATATGAACAATACAAAAAAATTACTTTCGGCCACGTAATTTTTAGGACATTTTCTTCTGGACTGATAAATTATTTCGTAATTATTATTTTTTTCATAAAAAATTTACAATCTAAGAACCTTACTAAAAAGCAGACCATTTAAATATTAATAACACATTGCAAGAAAAAGTAAACACAGAAATGAAACCACAGGCACCAAGACGATGCCGTGGTTCCCGGCAACATGACAACTGAAAGAACATGGGTAGGTTTTAGTCAGAAAGAGTCTGACACGCCCTCCCGCTCCGTCCAGAGCACGGGAAGTTATTTGATCATTTCGGTGTCCCCTTGTTTTGCAGACAGGAATTTCATAGAATTTCGATTCGTAGAAAATGTTTCAATAGCTTTAACAATTTCGCATTTAATGGTATAAGTCAAATAGCGCTATCTAACTTAAAACATTTGAAAAACTACTAAGAAGTTTTCTTATATCTAAATTTTTCCTTAAATTACAATTTACAAAAAGTCAATTTTCTCAATAATTACTCCGATTGAGATAGCGCTTTTCGGCTTAACAGGGCAGTATAGGTACATCTGCCAAACCCTATGGGGGATACAGGCGCGGTGATATGTTCGTTAGTTGGAAACAGGCTTTTTGGAAATCATACAAACCTTCGTACCCAAAATAGTAGTTTTCTATTTAAATAAAACCATGACAAGCAATTTCGTGGGAACACTTCCCATGGAAAAAATTCGTATTCGATCTGATAAATAAGGTTTGCTCGAAAACATTTACGTCCATTCACCTTTTATGCCCGGGCACTTATTTGCATGATTTTCACCTTTGTTTGCCTGTTCCTTAGATTGTATCGGAAAACTCATACTTTATTCGTGTAGCTAAACTTATTGTTGTGGAGTTACTTCGGGGGTTTTAAAACAGGTTTTGTATATTTTAACTATTTAGTTTTGTGGAATTTAGATTTGAGGTGACAATCATCGTGCTATGAATGGTTGTTATTCATTATGCCACATTTTTTATTGATTTTGATTTGGAAAAAGTATAATAATAATTATATGACTTTCTAATACAGAATGACATCATTGAGTGAAAGCTGTATTTTTTTGGTAAAATATGTCAGTATTTATAAATATCAGCTTGTGTACAATTAAATGTAAAAGTTTTCCTAGTAGGAATTCCTGATAACATCAAATCGAATAGTCGTTGTAGAAATACGAATCGCTTACAAAGCGTTTCGTATTATTTTCTACAATGACTTTCAACGGAATTGACAAAATCTTTTCGGTAGATTGTGTCAGTCAGTATCCTAATTGCGTAACTTCTTTTTGTAAACAATTATGCCTAATTTGTTTCATTTTAACAGTTCAACAACATTCATTGCGTTATTTAAGTTGTTGAGCAGATTTTTGTTCCAACTTATGAACCAATGGATTAGCAATAAATTTCAAATCGAAACAAATTGTGATTACGCAATTAGGAAACTGGTCAGTCACATATATTTTTGATTGCTTCATCATCGTTATCGCTGATAGAATGTCAGTTTGTCTGTTTTTGTTTGACATAATAACTCCCAAGTTACATAATCGACATTAAAATTATCTAATCTCTTGTAAATGTATCAGTTTACCAATTAAGTATTCTCTCTAGAGTCGTATAAGCAAACGTCTTAATAGCAAAGAGCTAGCTCAGTCGCGTCTTACATAGCAATTAGGTAAGGAGCTTTAGAGTCGCTAGCACAAACACGCGACGTAATCGTAACGTAAATTCGGACAAGTTTTGAATCTTAATTGTAACTAATTAAGCATTTAGGTCAATTTTTTTGCGACAAGCACAATTATTTTAAACGAAACAAAATTAAATCAAGCCTATAATACCCGAAGGGTTAAGCAGAGTATAGTACACCCACATTTCACACATTTTTTTTTTTGTTTGTCAGTTATTAACTGACGAAATGTCGCTCCCTATTGGGAGCGAGCCAATTGCCATCAACCGGGCACAAATCCAGGGTCCGGACTGGTACTGAGAAATTCCTGATGGAAAAACCTAATAACACTTTGTCCAACCTGGGTTCATGCTTAGCAGTAGCGTTTGCGACCAATAGACCAACAAGCCAGTCAGTGACAGTAGTATTTTAAAGTTGTACGAAATTACGTTACCTTTTCACAGGGCGTTTGTGTTAGGCCCGCAGTTATTCCACACATGTAACGAATTGTAGACAGCACTTAGCGCAACGATACCAAGGTAGTGTACGAAATTGGTAATACATTTCTGTTGGAGAAGTACTTAAATTATATTGAGTTTATGTATTAACCCGAACAGTTGCTAAACTTAAGTGGCAGAAGGCTGAAAAGATCTGGAGAAGTGAACGAGACGACTGGTTTCTATGAAATACCTTCCGAAGCTATCAACTCGCCTTCTTAGAAATGCATAAGAATACGTAGAACCCAGTCGTATCGCGGCGATACGTCGCCTACAGTTGCTGCCTGCGGTTGGCTACGGAATTGTACCTTTAAGCGAATCATGAGTATTGTGTTAATACCAACAAGGTAGACCGAAAAAGTCAGTCCCTGGTTTCGGGACTAAAGTATAGGAGTCATAGGATCTGTCATTGTGGATAGCAACAAAGCACAATCTCCACATTTGGGGAAGTCCAGTTAATAATGGTTCCTAACTCGAAGTGAATATACCAGATTACAAACACCTGAAGTTTGACATCTTTATGTTCATACTAAATAAGGAAAACAACCAGATTAAATATAACGGTTGCCAGATGTCGCCCATTTTTATTATTATTTTTGACATGATCTTTAGGGTTGATATTAAAATACCGCAAATTTTTTTTTGCTTGTTATTTTCGGGCACACTAATTTGATCATCAATATATATTTCAGAGTTCCAAAGTTACACTGAATAATTCACAGAATTATCAATGTCAAAGATTTTAAAGTTTTCAATCGCTGTTACCTACACCTAAGGGTGTTAAGTTCTGCAGGATATATTTTAAGACTTGCCATGGGCTATCGTGTTACCCAGTAACTGGGTTGAGGAGGTCTGATTGGCAGTCGCTCCAAGTAAAATACTGGTATTCAGCTGCATTTGGTTGGATTGGAAGCCTTTGCTTTTAATCTTTTCTGAACTGGGAAAAGTCAAGGCAGATAATAATTATCTAAAAGGTCACCTTAGAATTTTACCCTAATGTATAAATTAGTTCACGAATCAAAATTCGGGATACTAACTCAATGAAAAGTATAAACATAGGTATATCACCTTCTTGCAAGATCAACTCATTCAACAGTTCCAATATCGATAAGGAGGGAAAAAGCAAATATTTTACTTAACCAAATCTCGTTACTGGCAGCCCTCACCGTGAGGTAAGAAGGCAAGATAATGAGGTAAGTCAAAGGAAAGGGTAGCATCCAAATGCGGTCGTGCTACAGAGCAGGAATAAGCTATAGAGCGGCTATGAGAGAACCTTTAAAAAATACCAATTTTTTTCTTAGTTAGTCAGTTTGCACCAACAAAAGATATGGATTGTTTGAGGAATATGAAAGAAAAAAGAGAATGAAATGAAACAAAACGGAATAAATGATAGCGTGACGCTTGACGGGAGAATGGAAAAAGAAACCGTGTTGCAGCGACCACAAGTAACATGAGACAAGGGCAGAAAGATGATGAGTTTGTTTGGAATAAGCAGTAAAATTACGTTGTTTTTTTTTTAGAAAGCTGAAAGCAACATGGTGCGTTATAAGCGCTTTGTTGGACAAACTCAACGCCCCGAAACTACTGGACTTGAGAAAATGTATATGTTGGCAATTTGTCATCTCTTTTATCAAATCCGTTTAGTTCATGCCGCTCATTGTCTGATTGTCCAGAGTGCACCAGACGAACCTTTAACTATGTATCGCGACACGTGAAGTTTAGGTTTATTACGTTGAAATTTTTTAACGTCACATTTTTTCTCCTTATGACGCGCTCAATCTAGTATTCATACTCTTTGTTGAATACCCTAGAGCTATTTGTTCAACCCTTCTCAGTTACAATGCAATCTTGGAAGCCATTATGTTGGCAACTAGTTGGAAGTAACTTGGGGTAAAGCGAAACTATTGGATGGTATGGTACTAAATAGTTCCCATTGGTATATTTAACATGAACACTAACTTTGATGCAATTTGTCTTGCCGTCATATGTAAATTATTCCATATTTTGTTGAAAACTAGCGTTTCAACCATTAGTCTCATGTTATGCTTGAATAGCCCTATTATGGTGTACTAATGGAGTAGTGGTGACCCAGTGGTAACAGTCGTGACTTTCGAGCTGTAGGTCGTAGGTTTAAAGGGAGGTAGGTTTTAAGGGGGGGGGGGGGGTCGTGGGTTTCCCTGCGTCTTTTCTTCTTTTTTTTTTCGGGTGACCACTGAAAATCAGCGCTGTGCTGTGGGTTCCCCATAGCACTGCATCATGCTGAGTGGCAGCCTTCTTGTCACAGTCATGTCGTGCAGCTGCCGACTAATTTCTGTTTTACGCTCGTGATTTATTATGCACTTTTTGTTGTTTTCGTTTACTCTTTTCTTTTATGTATGCACGTGTCTCTGTGACAAATAAACTTATTTTTCTTCTTTCTTTCTAAAGGTGCTTTACTTTGTGTAAATTACTTCATCGTCACTGCCTTCAAAACAGTGAAGGAAAACATCGTGAGGAAACCGACATGTCCTAGAACCAAAAATTCGAAAACATGTGACATTTACCAACCCGTAATGGGCACGCGTGGTGGATTACGCACCGAGAGGAAGCCGGTGTCCCAGCAGTGGGAAAATTATAGGCGGATTACGCTATGCTATGCTATGGGGCAAATTATTTGATAATCCAGTGGTCTCTCAAGCTCAGGTTGGTTAGGTGAGGTTCAAATCTGGGCAAGTACCAATGTGACTTTTTAATTCATATGCACTTTCTAAGTTTATCTTGAACTTTACTGACACCTGTAAAGGAAAACATTGTGATGAAACCTGGACTTATAATGTCTGCAATCTTCAGTCCACCTTGAGCAAGCGTGGTGATCAATGTGCCTTCTTTGTGTGTGCAGCAGTGGGACAGAAATAGGCTGGTATTATTATTATTTACGAGGCACAAATACATTATTTATTCTTAACTATTATTACGGATTTTCAATTTTCTATTGTGTTACTTTCGTTTAATCGATTTCGGTCATCGTGATTTCATTATCAGGTATGGAAATGGATGGTAATGGATTTGAAAGTCCAAATATAGAAAAAGTCATGAGAATGGAATTTATTTTCCTTATTATTTTTTCAAATGTCTAAATTTTACCACACAGTCATGCTATGATTATTGTTAAAAGGCTTTGCCCGACTGTTTTCAGTGAAATCAAAAAGCTTTTTGGATGAAAATACCCGTTTTTATTTAGAGTCAGGTTTATTTTAAGCTCTAGAGATCGTTTCGTTTTATGGTTATTAACATAAGAAGATGTGAATTATATTTTTAAAATAATTTAATAACTTTATTTAAGTAGTCTCTTACAATTATGAAAATCCCACGAAGAGGAATTAGAAAAAGATTTTTGACACTTAAAAGAATAATAACGTTAATTTACCAATGTTATGACGGAATCAAGTTACTAATTTATGAGACATGAGTTTTTGCTACAAGATAAATCGCGATTGTTCCGGATCCGCAAACATAGCCCGCGAAATTCAATTTTTTTACGTTTTTTTGTAATTTGCAGGTTAGCGCCAGGTTGTATCTTATGATTTGCGACGAAAATTTGAATTTCTGGGGTTACCTTTGGGGTTCTCCCTTAAATCTTGCATTCACGACCACCAAAAACTATATCCACATAATATTATATTCCTAGTGAGAACCAAATCTCCAAAAAAACAACCAACCAATCACAGCGCTTGCAACTATGTCTATAGTCTCTTGTAACTACATTTTCACTTTCAAACTCATTACCACCTGACCAATGTCAGGGTCATACGCATTTTAGAGCACGAACATTGGTCTAGGTGCTTATACGCAATGACTTGCAGTCTCGATGACCGCGAGTTTTTGTTACTTGTGGTTCTCGACTTCAGATGTGATTAAATCGGCGGATCCATGGGAATTGGCAGTCTCTTATTGTTACTTGAGTTACTAGGCTGATGATCAGTTTAGGAAATAGAAAGTGGTTATAATTGTCTAAGGATGCAATTAACATCAGCAAATGATTTCAAATGCATACAGACCTGAGATAACATATAACATCACGCTCATTTGTCCAAGTGTACGTATTCACCCACATTTTTCCAGTTATGTTTAAGTCCCATGTAATAGAGGGCGAGCCTATTGTCATCAACCGGGCACAAATCCAGACGATGGGTTTTTCAACATCAGCATTTGCAGCCTTGTTCGACCCACTACTGAGTATACTCAGCCTCTTCTTTTTTTTTTTGGGTGGGAAATCATCGAATAACTTCTCCCGCTCTGGGCGGAGCGGGAGGGCGTGTCAGACTCTTACTGACTAAAACCCACCCCTGTTCCTTCGGTTGCCCTGTTGCCGGGGGCCACGATCTCCCTTTCGGTTTTCTTCGCAACCCCGGCAGGCATCGGCCCTAGCGGACCCCGTCAATTCTGCGGACATCTCTTTGAGGCGCGCGTGGAACACAACGCGCCGTCGACCCGGGCC
Organism: Omphaloscelis lunosa; assembly: GCA_916610215.1. Classification (NCBI taxonomy): domain Eukaryota; kingdom Metazoa; phylum Arthropoda; class Insecta; order Lepidoptera; family Noctuidae; genus Omphaloscelis; species Omphaloscelis lunosa. The sequence continues at coordinate 2,980,314 of OU744266.1, read as the reverse complement.
TGGTCCTTATCGGACGGTGACCTACCCATTGCTCACAGTCCGCAAGCCCGCGCCTACGGTGGCCAGAAATCGGCTTGCGACTCCCGACGACCTGGGCGTCTCCTCCTGCGGTGGTTAGGGGCGTGAGAGCGCGAAATTTGCCTCTCCCTCACGCGTTCCGCCTCCTCCTTCGCGAGCATTACCGCTTCGCAGAAGGAGGTGACGGCCTCCCATTTCCTCTCGCTCCGTACCATGGCCTGAACCAGGGCCGGACGCGAGAGATCACCGCCGCGAGTGGGACGTCGGGCTGCTACTGAGAAATTCCTAATAGAAAAACTCATTATAGAACAATTTCTATGAAGTTTTCATAGAGTTAGTTACACTAGAGTGCGTCGCGCCTGTCTGTGGGAGCTTTAACACTTTCCCGAGAGACTGAGACCTGAGATATAAGGGTGACAAGTCTAATGCTCCAGTCACTTCATCCTTCTAAAAGGATTATGACGGTGCTGTCGATAGAAGTAACATAACTGACACTTGACAAACACTTCCATAGGAATTTTACCTACCTACCCAACCTAACCTGACAATATAGTCAAGACCGTAAGGAGATTACCAACTTTATTACGGTTAACTTTTAACGTGACCAGAAGGCTGGCCAAAGAGCCCAAAAAGCTGGCAGCATTGCCACGTTGGATAGCAATGCTGCCAGTTTTTTAGGCTCTTTTCCCGTTGACATCGACGCGGAAAAATTTTTTGATGGACAATGAGCTTAATATATACCTATATAATAGTTAGTTGTTTATAAATTTAATAAATTTTACTGAAATAAATTGACTCATTCATTTTATTACCAATGTTGCGAATGAATTTGTAATTCCTAGGCCTATCTATTTCTAAAGTCAATGTAACTAAGGTACGCAATCAAATGATTCGTGACGATGAGCCAGCCATTTGATTGATGTCTGTTTGAGACTTCAAACATTGATTTATTTCCTTCAAAGTGTCTATGATTCTGCTTGTCATTCCATGACGAGTTCAAATCGTGAGGTGTAAAACCATTGATTACGTCATTATTCATTGTTATTTTCGGCGTGAAACGCCCACTGCTCTAAATATTAGTTCACAGGTTTCCACAAGGCGTAAATTCAGGCCCATTATTAGTATAAAGGCTTTATTTACTTTATTGGTAAAGACCAAAGGGATTTGTCATTCACATGAAATCAATGACCGTGTTAACTGTTGATCGCAGAATTCCCAATTATGTGCAAGTTTCATTAGTAAAATGTTGTTGTTACGGAATCAGGCTATAATGCTCTAATTTTCGAGAGGGAATGAGTAAGTAGGTATTTTTTATTGGGTTTAAGATATTTCCTTCTGATGTTTTACCCGACTGCGCGACAGTAAATGCAGGGTTATGTTTTTCACGCGTATAGTATGTGGGATTCTTTATTTATCTTCGAAGCATAATAGCTGGATAGATTTTAATAATATATGAGATTGAACTGAAATAAACTGTCTCCAACAACTGAAAAATTATCTTATGTTGACCTTTTTACTTTTAGTCGGGTTATTTGTTTTTTTTTTTAAATTATTTTAGTGTCCTTCATCAAGATTCCTAAAATCCCCTCACACCCCTACCCTTTTCTAAACCCCCACTAAATTAACATAACCTATCTTTCTTTCTATATCAATTCAGCAGAATATTAGCCAACAATTCAACATTGCTTCCTTCATAATTAGTTTAGGTAAGACGCGGAATATCAGTCTATTAGCTGTGATTATCGATCACGAAGCGACCAGTGAAAGTGAATGCCGGGTGATCACATGAAAGTCGAATGGTATTGTTTAGTTGCGTTGTCTTTTAATGTTAGTGGGTGTGGTTTAGAAGATTTTGATGTGATTTAATTATTACCCAAAGCGCGGTGGGATGACGATATCGTGAAAGTCAAGGGAAATACCCTGAATGAGGGACGCACGGAACTGGGAGGTATAGCAGAAGAAAGAGTAGGTCTATAACCAGCAATAGGTATTTTTGGGTTGAAATGACGATGATGATAATGGTGGAAATATTATTCAATTAGGTTTAGGATTCCGTGGAGTTGTTAGTATTTTTAATGACTTACCCAAGAACCAGACATACTTAACGGTTCTTAGGGGTCGTAAGAAAAGGTCTCAATTCGCAATTGATTTGTTCTATCTGAAGTTCTCAGAAACGCAAACTGTTTCAATATCCACCACTTGAACTGAGGGGCACTCGAATAGCTGAACTCCAAAACCGAAACACACCACAGGCTATTTATAGATGCGTAGATAAGGATGGATCTTATGTAAAATCGTTTGATAAATTTTGTTAAAACGCTCATCATTCTATTATGCATAGTTTTGAAGAAAATGTAGTGTCATGTTACAATATTGCCTATCATACACTAACGTGACAAGACACGTGTCTTTAAAGATCAGGAAAATTATGACGTTTAATCCCCACAAGAAATATGTACTAACTTTTCTTTTCACAACATTAGCGTGACGAGAGACAGATCGGAATTTCCCTCATTGCTCGTACTTTCTGCGCAGATTTAGCGTGAAAGATATCACGACAATCTTGACGCTTTTAATATTCTTGTTATCACGCGATTTGTTTCTTCGCAGCTCGAGACAGTTTTACGTTATTGGTTTTTAAGACAGTATATTTATAACACAACATAACATCACTTCTGTTTTCTCCAAAGGGTTATGCAGAGGTGTACCCAGATACACCCAGTTATGTTTAAGTCCTATGTAATAGGTGGCGAGTCTATTGCCATCAGGTGTGGAGGTCAGATAGGCAGTCTCTCTATGTAAAATACTAGTATTCAGCTGCATCCGGTTAGACTGGAAGCTGACCCCAACATAGTTGGGAAAAGGCTAGGCAGATTGATTGTGTCTATTGCCTTCAACTGGGCACAGATCTTGACTCCGGGCTGCTACTGAGAAATTCCTGATAGAAAAACCTAATAACACTTTGCCTGACCTGGAAATTGAACTTAAGCATTCCTGCTCAGCACTAGTGCTTGTCCCTAGTTAATTTACTGATAGAGAATAGACCTTTTGAGCTATTGTTAAAGTAATAATGTCTAGGAATCCTATCATGAAAATAACTATACAATATCGCCCATGCGCATGTGGCTGCCCATATAATTCTGAATATTCATGAAAAATTATCGAAAACCGTGTGATCGAATTTCGTTGCCGATCCGAGTTTTTCAATGTATTTCCAGTGTCAATCCAGATGTCAAAATTCCGGAGTTTCGAACATCCCGAATGACCGACGCGACGGGACTTGCAGTCTAGGGTGACAGTGATACGATATGCACTAGTTTCTTTTTAATTACTCTGAACATTTTTCTCTTGTTTCGCTATAGCTCGATGATACGTCAAATACAGATTGTGGATAGTTCGTTCTTTTTTATTCTGTTGCGTGGCTTGTGAAATACACTTTTTTTTAGTGTAATTTTAGTTTCTCCGAGAACTGTTGCAGGGTTTAAATAAAACATTCCTCCATAAAATTTCTAGCCACAAAAAATACAGACTGTTATTTTATAATAATGCTGAAATATTTACAGAGTTGCAGAAATATTTGAAGAATTTATGAATGAGTCGCAGTATATGTTAACATAACATACGCTTGTATTGCCCAAAGGGTTAGGTAGAGATGACCTTTATTACACCCACCTTTATTACACCCACATCTATATATGAATATATAAATAAAAATGAATTCCTATTTCCCTTGGTCACGGCATCAAACGTGAACGGATGGATCGATTTCGCTATAATTTTTGTATTGTGTTCGTTATTCTTAGGACAAGGTTTTGGGTAGGTATGTGTAGGGTAGGTTGGTAAAGTAGGTAGGTAGGTGCGCCGTAGATAAGTACTTAGTGCTACCCGTGCGAAGCCGGGGCAGGCAGCTAGTATTATAATGTTACTTTGATAAAAATTTGGATGTAAAAGATCTTAAACCCTATTTGTGTGGGTTTTTTAAGTAAAAGTTGGTAACCAAGTGATAAAACAGCCTTCACGAGTAACCATACTCAGTGGTACAAACCTTACCAACAAATATTTCACCACAAAACGAGTTACTGTCATAACACGTACCAATACAAAAGTATTTAGACCCATCAAACACACAACAATATATGTATAGGAAAACTATTTTTCTGCCATCCGGCGATTGTTCATAATTGCTCACGTACGGAACTCGGCATTATTTTCCGCAACATTAAGCTGCCATTGCAAACCCATCAGCTTTCGCTATGCTTTGAGATAAGCGTTCATGGTGTAATGGAGGAATGCTAAGATGCGGTGATAAGTAGATGGTTAGAAAGATGTCGTGTGAGATATATAAATAGCTATTTGCGAAAATTATGTATGGTTTTATGGCGGATTTTCAAGAAGTTAGAAAAATTCCTTGGTTTCTGGACCAATCTTTCGTCAAAGCCAAGAAATTGATGAAAGAAAAAAAATTGAATCAACTAATAATTAACTAACTAGAAAAAAAAAATTGCCACTCCGGGAGGGCCGGCAGAAGTGAAAACTTGAACAATTTTACAGTGCAAGAAATAGTGCATCGCGCGTTGATGTCTTTTTAAAGCTGGTGTCGGTAGCCGTGTCGCAAAATCAATGGTTTAGTCCCATCTCAAAAATTCCTAAGGAAGTTTTCACTTAAAAAATAGACAGGAATGCTTTCTACTCATAAGGTATTGGAGTTCCTAATGGAACTATCAATAGTGGTGATTTAGAAAATCCATGAATGAGCCAAGTAGGTACAATTATCAAGAATTATAACCGGTTTCTTATCTTTCTGCAAATTTGTAGCGGTAGTTTTAGCAAAACGAAGATCAAAGAATTGGTACTGAAGTTCCTTAACAACCCTAAATAAAATCATACAAAAATCCACAAAAATCCAATGATTTAATCTCTGATGCCATCCATGTCCATCGCATATTATGTACCAGGCTGACATAACCGAGGAAGGCTCTTACGCAATTAACGTACTTAATAAGAACGTAACTCAATTCTGTCCATTTCACCAGCCATTACTCCTCGCTCGTGGCGGCGTGGTCAGCAAATGACCCTTGACAAACCCACAATTTAACGCTACGGAGTTATACCAAGCCGGATTAATTGTGGCCAATAAATTCTGGATAGAAATAACTAGTTCTTGAGTCTTGTAATTTATTTTTCTTAGTAGTCTTAAAAGAAAAAGGACTTTCTCATTAGCAGCCTAGAGTTTGGATTTGTATCCAGTTGATGGAAATTTAATTGCGCCTATTTTTTGGGACTTAAACGTAACTGACCGAATGTCGGTGTAGGTACTATAGATACACCGCTGCTTACCTCACAGGCGTACCTATAATCCCCTGTTATTTTATGTAATGTTGTGTAAAAAAAAACATTATAAATGTCATGAGAATACTATGACTAGCAGTGTCCTCATAATACTACACTGAAATTATCAGTCCATCATCCAATCGTGCAGATATATTACGATTGTCCAATCACAGTCCATAGTAATCTTCAGAGAGCTCACGGACTGTTTAAAGCTAACTGCTATTATCACAATTCAGACTAAATTCTTGCGCAATGATAACAATGATTATGGCGTAGTAAAGCTACGCGAAGAGCAGTGGTAGCCCAGTGGTAATGGCCCCAACTTACGAATTCTAGGTTGTTTCGAACCCAGGCCAGCGCTTTAATTTGTATAAATAATTTCATCACCATTGCTCTCAAAACGGTGAAGGAAAACATCTTGAGGATCATGTCCTAGAACCAACAATTTAAAGACTTGTAATATTTACCAACTTACACTGGGTCCGCGTGGTAGACTACAGCCCACTCCTGTCCGCCCGAGGCCTGTGTCCCAGCAGTGAGAACGTTTTAGGCTGATATGTTATGCTTATACTAAAGCTTCGCAGATAAAAGCAAGATTAATTCCACCAAAAAATATTGACAATACAAGCATAAGCCAGTCAGCAAGGTTGACTGTCCAGAGTACGAACATATACAGGGTGCATACGACGCACAAACTGTTACCATGAATTCAGAACATCATTTTGAAACCACAAGTGTTGAAATTTTTCGTCGGTTATTAAAAAAAAAGCTGCTGTTCCATACTTTTTGACGGTGTTAGTATTGTACTTTTGTACGAAACAGCAGATTTTTTCTAAATGACCGGTGAATTTTTTTTATGCTGGGGGATAACAGTGTGCGCGTCAATGTCCCCTTACCTGTAAACATTTTAGTATCATCAACCGTAGAGGTTATTTATTTTTGTCTGTTGAAATGACTGTACCATATAAATAATACCATACCCATAAATTGAATATCTACGTAGAAACATACTTTCTAATAAGCAAACGACAAGTTTTAATGGACAAACTAGACCCTGGCAGTAGGCGGTTCTTCACGGCGCCATTCGGCGCAGTCATGGTTGACAAAATCATGTCACACATAGTTTTGGTCGACCGTGACTTCTTGGTGTATATTCAAGTAATGACCAGTTGTATGTCGTTAGCCTATCCAACTACTGCTATCTGCATTTATATTTGCACTAGACATGGTGAGTCCATCATTAGCTGTCTGAATTTAAACACGGGTAATTTGTCATTGTTTGTTTTTTTTTGAGGGGCTTTTGTGTTTTCATGTGTGACTAAATTAGGGTCAAGCTAGTTATGTAAAGTACATTTCTTAGGTATTAATTATGTACTTAGATTTGGTTTATATTAGGTGCGCTGCGGAGGGTCGTTCTCATACTCAAGTGACACTGCCGCCACAGCGATAAATAATAAATTATAATATAAATTATTATTTATATATAAATATAAAAAAATAATATAAATTTTATTTATTAATAAGCTTTTTAATTTATTATTAAGCTTGTTTAGTCTACAGATTGTGTAGGCTATAAGTCTAAGTATAAACTTTAGTCTGATAAACCATCGTCAATGCAAGACTCCTCGTTTGCTTTAAAATAACCTCCGGCAACGCTCCCGAAAATTAACTAGCTGTAACGCTGTTTCTCTTTGTGTTTGTATACAGTGTTTGTTTTTTTATGGGACAGTATGTGGAAATCCGAATCCATAAGAAATACGAGGAAACTGTCTTAGGAATCATTATTAACTCTCATCATGTCATGAAAACAGTTTTGGTTCAGTTAATTTTTTGGTCCCATTAAAAAAAAAAACACTGTGTTATACAGAACTGGCATTTCATGATTTTAAATTTAATATCATAACTATATATTAATATTATAAATGCGAAAGTGAGTTTGTTTTTTGTTTGTATGTTTGTTTGTTTGTTACGCTTTCACGCTAAAACGGCTGACCGGATTTAGATGAAATTTGGCACATGGATAAACTGTGACCTGGAAAAGGACTACTGGAAGGCTACTTTTCATCCTGGATTGCAGACGGAGTCGCGGGCAACAGCTAGTATCCAATAATGCTTACTCACATCGCTCACATCGATATTGCTAATAACACAGGCTATGATTGTAGTTTATGTAGTGTTGGCAATTTTCTTTGCAAATAAATTTTAAAGACATACTTGCTAGATCATTACTGGCTTATAAAAATTATGTTGATTATGAACTTATTGTAGTACTTTAACCTGCTGCTTTTATATATTTATAATATTCTTGTGGCGAAATTTGAGTGTACTATATAGGTGCATCTCTGCCTAACCCTTCGGAAAATACAGGCTTGAAGTTATTGAATTCTTCCTTTGTAACAAATGCAAGTGACATGTAAACTGCAGGCATCTCAATACTTATACAACTTTTTCGTCTAGTTTAATTAAATTAATTTCTTACGTTTAATACCAAAGCAAAACAAAGGAATTACACTCCTTTAGGCAGTTGTTCCACCGCTGGCGAAGAAGCGACTAACTATCGGCTATTTTCTCGCTCAAGAAACGTACAATAGATATACATTCCGTGTAAACAAAAGAGATGCATATATAATACTTGATCGCTGACTGTTCACACCGCCGGCTAGGACTCGCTCCACTAGTTTGTCGCTGACTGACAAGAGCTATCAAAGATTATACTCGCTCAGCGATACTTGCTCAGCGATGCTCTCTTGGCAGTCAGAACTCACGCCGAGAGACCAAACAGCGGTAATTTCACCCCGAGCGAGTGGTGCGAATAATTGCCCGTCGCACTCTGACACTAGCTGATAGTCCAATGACAAAACTATCGGAAATACACACTCGCTGCTCGCTACCTCGTTTTCAGTTGCAAGCTCCACTCGCTACTCGTTAATCGCCGGCGGTGGGACAGCTGCCTTAAGGGATCGGAACTTAGTCGAAAATCTTTTTCAATTTCCGATCTTTACTTTAGAAGTTTGTTTACTTGACTTGAGAGAAATAAGTTGGTGAAAGCGCCTTGTTCTCTTTGTCTCCCTGTAGTTCTATTATCAGAGGTATTGATAACAAGGCTTGGGCCATAGATATGGAACGAGCGATTTGTCAGGCTTTAAATTGTAGCTGTTGTATTGTTCGATCCATCTGTTTCCAAGTATGTTGGAAACGATTGATTTCGTTCTCTATAACTTCAATGTCTGCAAATGTAAGAAGGTTCTGGAAGGAATCTTCCGTTTAAAAAATAATAAGCCCATTTAATGGTTATTAGGAATAGTGTTAGTGCTTATAAAAGTTTTGGGCTTTAAACTGATAAAATTTAATCGCTGCTGGGGTTTTGTATTTGATTGTATTGTTTGATTAACTTGGATGGATTATGTTATAATAGTTTTAAAAACTACAAAGTTGGGACCAGAAAATAGAAAAACCGAAAAAAAGATGGATGAATCTTGTGAAAGATGATATGGCAAGGAAGGAGGTGAACTGGCTGATAGAGATATACCAATAGAAGAAAAATATGTAGGTACTGCGTCAACCCTAAATGAACATATTGGGGCAGAAGAATGATGTATAATGCCATACAATACAGATTCCATTCCATTCAACACCACCACCATCCATTATCCATTTCATTCCATTTTGCAAAGTCAATTTGCCTAGCTTTTTCCCAACTATGTATGTTGGGGTCGGCTTCCAGTCTAACCAGATACAGCTGGATACCAGTATTTTACATGGAGCGACTACCTATCTGACATCGACAACCCAGTTACTACGTAACACGATACCCTTTGGCAAAACTGGTTGTCAGACTTTCGGGCTTCTGACTACCCGTAACGAGTGTCAAAGATCCATTATTCCTGAATGTGTGATTTAAATATTGTAAGCATTTATGCTCTTATGAAGACAAATGTAAATGACTAATAATATCTGTCCCTAAGTCATTATCTACAGGATGGGACTGTAATATTACTTATCTTGACGATCGGCTTCCGTGACAAAGAGCTCCATAATCCAAACATTGTATAGATAAGTATATCGTTGACTATTAGGGGTAAGGGTAAAGGGTAAGATAGGGGTAGTAGAGGGTAATCCTATAGGCATGTCCTTATTGGGCTATTATCGAAAAGCTCTACTACCCTTAATGTTTTATGTAAACGCGGAAACCTTGACATGAAATGACGAAATAGTCGCAAACATGTGCGAATAGCGAATTATTCTTTTAAATAACTTGAGGTAAATTGTTTGAATATCAGCTCAAAAATGGTCGAATAGACACTTAACAAATGCATTAACAAAGGTATTAATTTTAGTGGCAGGGTGCAAGCCAGTCTTGAAGTGAACGAAAATATAAATTAATGTATTAGAAATTCATTTATCAATGAACGATTCGTATCCTATCAAGACAGATAATGTAAAACAAAACACAATCGACATCCAACGCAGAAAAAACCGTTGAAACAGACAATTACTTGAACGCGAAAGTGCAATGTACTGCAAAATATATAAAAAAAACCTTCGTGATGATCATCAGTCGTTAGCCGTTAGGCCACGTACAGACAGCATGAGGCATGCACCGTAAATGGGTTCCCACATGTGCCTCAGAATATATGGACGTATTGCTAAACTCAACCTATCCCAATCCACTGCTGAACATAGGTCTCTCCAAAGCTGCGCCATATCACCCGGTCCACCTTCCGCATCCAGTTTGTCTCAGCCATCTTTTTAAGATCGTCGTTCCATCTAGCTGGGTGACATCCCGTACTACCTTTGCCGATGCGCCGTCTCCAAGACTTTTTTGCTCCTCCAACTATCGGTTCTTCGAAAAACATGGCCAGTCTACTGCGACTTCAGTTTGCTAACTCTGCCAGCTATATCCATAAGCGGCTTAAGCCGTTTGATACATGTGACGCGAAGTTGATACTTTCACTGCGGTAGTTGAAATAGAAGATGGCGATTGAGGAGTCGAGTTCGATGTCTTTATGATGAATAATGATAATGCATGTATTAATTATTGCGGTTCTTACAACCTTGATTATGATTACATTCTTCAGCCATCTGTTGTTTTTAGTAATTATGCGTTGGTCTATCGTTGTGACCAAGAGTGATAAGAAAGTATTAGAAACGATTGTTAAACCTTAGACCGTGACTTTTTTCATATTTTTAATTTTTTGCTTGAAACCATGGTAATATTTTATTTGGAAACTTTTGTTTATACTAGCCCAAGCGCATCTTAATCATTTCTTGATGCTTGATACACAAAAAGCTGTATTAGCTGTAGAACCGATGACGATTGGGGTACACGTGTTCTTGAGTGGAGACCGCGAATCGGTAAACGTAAGGTGGCCAACGGCTAGGTGGAGCGACAATCTTCGTAGGGTGGCTGGTAGCAGCTGGATGAGAGTTGCCGAGAATCGAGCTGAATGGCGTGCAATTGGAGAGGCCTATGTCCAGCAGTGGAGTGCTAATGATGATGATGACGTCGACATGAAGACATTGGGCAGCAGTGGACTTAATGCCAATGGTATTTGATGTTAGTAAACCTACAATAAAAAATATTTATTGATTGTTAAAACCGAAAAGAAATAACTATGGTATTATTTGAATTTCACCTTCAGCAAAAACTGTTTAATCAAGTTCTATAAATGACACAGTTACATTGTTTATTCTGTCAATAGTTTTGCGGTGAGCTTGCAACTTCTACACAGTACATGTCATTTTAATATGAATATGAACTGTGAAAGCTACTCAGCTATTAATACAGTGACTAGCTAAAATAATGCTGATTGTTGTACGAATGATTTTAATCTTCAAAATGGCTTTTTTGTTCTTTAAAAGCCTTTTCACCTCAATTACTGTTTTACTTGTAGAGCATCGTATGAAATTTTAGATTGTTTTCTATCATTTCCGTTTTTGTTTTGTGCCTAAAACAAACTATTAAAATTATGACTGCTATTTTATCTCTTATCATTTTAACGATCATAAACTTAAATATATTTAGCGAAACAGTAAAGAGCAAAAAAAAAATGGAGTAATTTGATCTACACATATCCGGGTTCTATTATTAAGAAAAACCGGGAAAAACGTGTCATCCGGAAATTTGCAAGATCTCCTCAAAGAACGATCTTTGTGGAATGAGTTATGTGATGAAGGAGGCTTATTAGTACGTCATTATGTTTGCATAATGTTAAATTCGCTTGTGGAACTCAATGCTGCGGGTTTCAAACGGGCAAGTAGGATATATAAGACGTTTAAAAAAAAAAAAACCTTGTGGTATTAAGCGCGTCTGTTGTGTGTGAGGTCGAGAAAAATTGTTTTTCTTACTAGAATTTTCTTAACCTGGAGTTTTAAATTGTGCCCGATAATTTACAGCAAAGGTTAGGATCGCTACCAATGACATGGGTCTACAGCATGACTGAGAATATAACCGCGCCCCTCGGGGCATACCTATATTATGTTATATGGAGATACTTGCTTAGGCCACGGTCGCCACTCGGCCATCTGTTCTGCGAGCAATGTACATTGCTCGCAGAACAGATGGCCGAGTGGCGACCGTGTACCGGAAGACATAGCGTTGGAAGGCCTCCCATAAAGCGAACCGATGACTTTGTGAAAACCTTCCAATCCGCTGGATGTGAGAAGCACAGAACCGGTCGAAGTGGCGATGATTGGGGAGGTCTATGTCCAGCAGTGGACTTCTTTCGGCTGAAATAATGATGATGATGACTTTTTTATTTCATCTTCAATATTACTAATTTAATTTGAAGGAAAAAACATCGTGAGGAAATCTAGATAATGTCGCCTCAAATCGCCATCCCACACTGAGTAAGGAAAAATTCTTACATCATTTTCATAATGTAAACATTTTTACGAAAATTTCGGGACGAGTGGAGCATAGCACACACCGATGGATCCAATTGTATTGCATTAGTTGCTAAGAGACTGAAATCGTTGAGTTCTTGTGAGACTTCATGTGCTTAATACAGAATTTAGGTGTTACTTCAATTGTACACAATTTGATCCACACATACTTGTATGTACTATGTTAAGGTTGAAACCGAGAACAGTAGAAAGTAAGAAGTTCAGCGTTAATAGCTATATGTAAGCTGGCACGACCTTTATGCCTGGAGGTTTTCATTCGGGTATTAAGTTCTGTTTACTTTTTATTTCTGTTTGAGTATAGATTTCGATGTTTTTTTTTTGGTATATTGACGTGTGCTAGCTGACATACAGCAAATAATTCAAATTGAATGTTTTGTGTTGCGTAATGTAAATAATTTTGATAAGAAATATTATATAGAATCAAGTTTTTGTAACTGAAAAGATAGCTGTGCTGCTGAGGAATTTGTTGTGCCACTTCTTCTTCCCAGCTAAAGCACTAGGAAGTGGTGAAGGGTGGGCGTTTTTGGGGGACTGTCTTAAGTAATTTTGACATTCGAAAAGTGCTGATTCACAGCCTAGTTTGAACAAATGACTTTTGAATTTAGAAGTAAAATTATTTAGGGAAAAATTTCGAACATAATTTTGGCTGAACTGGTGTTACCTTTGCACGGTAGGTTGAACTGGGATCAGCTGTCAAAACTAAAGACACGCACAAGCTATCTGGTTAAAAACGCAGATATATGACCTAATCTTGAGTGGTTAGCTTGCATCGGTACTGAGCTCACGCAACGCGTCGTACGTCCAGCCAGCTATAGGACTCGCCCATCAAGGAGCGCTGTCCCAAATTAAACGCATTATTAATTTATTATACATGAATCAAAAAGTATTTTAATAAAACTCGTATACTAAAAAAATAATAATTAAATTATCTTTAAAATGGTGAAGGTTTCAGAAAAATACGCTTGATAGATTTTGCGCGATTCTCAGTTTTTTCTCTGCGTTAGACCTAACTTTACAAATTAATTTTACCATGTAATATAAAAATAATACAAATTATGCCTATATTAAAATATTAATAAAATGCTTTAATTTAACATGTATTTTTTCCCAAACCATTTACACTACTCTTTTAGACGTCATCTTCAATATAAAATCATTAAAAGTCAGCTATCGTCGCCTTAAGGATCTTTGCCTTGCTCTTGGAAAATACATATTTCAAATAGCAAATTAAGAGTTTTCGGGCCCGAACGCATCAAAAAATAGTTACGATTTTTATGAATTGTATTGTCTTCCTCACTCATATCGAAAATTATCTAGATCTGATTGTTCCATGCTGGATCTGTGAAGATGCTCTTCTCAGGACACCTCCAGCGCGATACCAAAGCAGCAAAACCGCTGTACTTAAATTCAACCGGCTTGTTTCATGTTCCGGTACTCGCATTGAATTCGAGTAGCTGAACATGACGTGAGTCAGTTGTTGTCGTCAATACATGTTTTTGACTTTGACTTTGAAACTCAGCGAAATTTTTTACGTATAGAAACGATGGAAACTTTTTGCTTTCTTATTTATGTTTTATAATAACAAGGGCCTCGGGCAGTTACCTTAATAAAAATTAGACAAATAAAAGAAATATAATGTCTGAAAACATATTTTTAACAACGTGCTTCATTATTTTAAATAATCTTTTATTTTCTTTTCGGTAAATTTTTAGCAGGGACCGAAAACATTTATAAATGACGGTACAGGTATTGAAAAATTTTGGTTACTCCTACGACTAAGGTTTCGGCTATCTGGGTAACCAAGCAGAAACATGTTACCTCTATTAGGTTACCATTTTAATACCGGCTACACAAACACAGGCAATGCGTGCCCTTTGACTAATGCCAACGGCACGCATTGGCTTTTAGTCTAACCAGATGCAGCTGGATACCAATATTTTACATGGAGCGACGACCTATCTGACCTCCACAGTCCAGTTACTGGGTAACACAATACCTACCCCTTGTCAAGACTTTCGGGCATTGGCCCTTGATAAGCATTCAAATTGAGTGTCCTATCACTTTCATTTTTTCACTGGAGTGTAAGCCGTGTCACTCCAGTGTCACTCACCCTGATAAATGATCGACACTTGGCGACCATGTTCCCACGACATCGATAAATTATGTCCAAAGTAAGTAAACTGATGACAAGCTAAATTTAAAAAATTGTAGTCGTAAATCATACTCATTTAATTATATAAGTAAGTGTCGCAGGATACCTGGAAAAATCTATTTTTTTTCTGAACACAGCAAAATGAGAAAATATTAATAAAAAAATGGTGTCTTTCGAAGTATAGACATTTCGAAGCGTTACCTTTTATTTTTTGGCCTAAGTAAAATTACGTTTTCAAAGGCCTCGATTGATGAGTACAAGACAAGTAATTGGGTCTAAAAAGTTTAGAAGACCAACATCAATATTGTCAGTACTAACATCTCTCCACGAACAAACAAAAAACTAGAAGAAAAATTACACCAATATGTGTTGAACGCGTTCAATCAGAAGTCGTACTCAATCCAAGCGTGAGACAACACGTCTTGATAGACGGCGATCTATTATTAAACTGACGGGAGATCGACTGGAGTAGTACGTGCCTAGAACAACGAGTGTTCTAAAGGATTTGAATTTTATTAGATATCTTTTATAGAAGAAATGATATTCTAAGAAATTCTTATGAAGCAGATAGTAAGCGTATATGTTCACAATTTTTACATCAACTTAATATAACATCACACCTGTATTCCCCGAAGGGTTTCATTTCGTTTTTACATTTCACCAGTTATGTTTGAGTCCCATGTAGTAGGGGCCCGAGCCTGTTGTCATCAATTGGGCACAAATTCAGACTCTCGGCAGCTACTCAGAAATTCCTGATGGCAAAACCTAATTACACTATCCCCGACCCGGGAAACGAACCCAGGACCTCATGCTCAGCAGTAGCGTATAATTTTTAGTTAATAGAATTTTGAACAACAATGTCGAGATTGTACGACACCTATTGGTTTCATTATATCTGTATGGAAATGTCAGAGGTGTGGACAGAACCGCCACCATTTATGAAGTTGATGAATCATTTACCTAGCCTTTTCCCAACTATACTGGAGTCGGCTTCTAGTCTAACCGGATGCAGCTGAATACCAGAATTTTACATGGAGCGATTGCCTTTCGGATCTCCATAACCCAGTTACTAGGTAACATGATACTACTTGGTAAGACTGGTTCTTAGAATTTCGGGCTTCTGACCACCTCTAATGGCTATCTCAAATTACAGCCAGGTGTGCCCCGGAAAGCACGTCAGGCCAACGGTTTAACGTGCTTTCCGAGCTATGAACGGGTCTCGGTTTGTAATGAATGGTTACCCATCTACGGACCGACCTTGGCAAGTGTTGCTTAACCTTGAAGATCATATAGTTGTACATATGGTGTGTAAGTTTGTACGCACAATATTGATAGATTTACCATGTTATTTTAAAACCATAGACTTATTGTAAGTTTTCCTGTAATCTATGAGTGAAGAACTATTCTCTGTATTTTTGAAAATTTTAGGCTCAGTAGTTTCGGAGATAAGGAGGAAATGGTCAGTTTTCATCTATTTTCTTAAATATCTTTAAGTAAGTAAGTATTTATTTGCATAAAACATGGTGTAACAATAATTTACAGTAAAGATCTTACATGTTTTGCCAGAATTGTACTTAGCATGCATATGTTCATGAGAACTTGTTGCATGCACATGAGAATTTGTTATCCATAAATTCTTTAAGACTACAAATTTTTCAAGTTTAACCTTTAAATGTTTTTATTTTAAAATTATTTAAAAAAAAATTGAGATCACAGCAAAAGTAACCCCCATATTCAAAATTCATTTATTTACATTATACGTCCGTGTTTAGGTCACAGAAATACATAATTACCAAATTTCAACTTAATCGTTCGGAGGTTCGGAGCAAACCGGCTGTGACAGACAAACAGACGACACACGCGTGATCCTATAAGGGTTCCGTTTTTACCTTTTGAGGTACGAAGCCCTAAAAATAACACCACCTGATATTGATATTGTCGAAAAGAAAATAAAAATAGAACCGAAATTAATAAATATCAATCCATACACGAAACGTAGCTTACAACCCAAAGCCTATCGGTGTGTGAAACAGACGTATTGGAGCCTGGCGAACTACGTCGAATGGACGTGATTCATATCAGCTTGAAAGGGTCGCACGTGCTTTTATACATTATGGATTCTACGCCGCGTAGGCACAGGTGTATCACCCATACTTAGGTAACTACGTAGAATAGAATAGAATACTCTTTATATGTACACCATACAAAATCAAGAGTAATATAAATCTATTCTAATCTAACTTAATACAATATCCTAACTAATAATTATTATAAATGCAATAGTGAGTTTGTTTTTTTTTTAAATAAAAAAATAATTGTTTGTGTGTTTATTTGTTTGTTACGCTTTCACGCTAAAACGGTTGAACAGAATTAGATGTAATTTGATGAAGCTGAATACAGATAGGAATGTGTTTCAGTGTTAAGCAATTTAGGGCGAGCCTATTGCTATTAACCAGGCACCAATCCCGAGGGTTGCTACTAAGATTCAATTTTCTAATGTAAAAACCAATACATTACTCATTGCCCGGCCTTAGGATCGAACGATCGAACCCCACTATCAGCAGTCACACTTGCGACAACTAGAGCAAAAAAGATAAACATATTTTCATACAAACACAGACAATTTATGCATATATATATTTTTTTTTTTTTTTAACTCGTACAATTCAAATATAATTTTCCTTAAAATACTCTGTTGACCTTGCAACAGTTGAAATCACCACAGTAAGGGCGTTTTTAAAACATTAGTGTAAAAAATAAAATATTATTTACAGTGACTCGGGTTACTAATATTTTAATTTTTCTGCGAAAAACAGGCACTGCCGAAGACCGCAAAAAGGTTCAAATGAACTTTGAATATTTTCTATACTAATTGAATAACCCTTATCAAATTCAGATTACTACCAACACTTCAGCCAATTTACCCGCAAGTCAAATAATTAACCTCTTATCAGGTGTCAATTAAGTAAAGGTCAAGTGATAACACTGTTTAATAATAGATTAGGTACTACATAAATGAGGGTTTAATCATATGAGTGATATCAGGGATTGATTTGAATTAATCAGGGTATAATCACAGTGTCTGCTTACACAACTTTAGAGCGACTTTTATACGGCAATCATGAATATTAGTCTCAGTCTTTGTAAATCCTTCAGGAGTAATAAGCCTCTCGTTTTTTTACCATCATTTTTGTACCAACAGTCTTCATTAGTTACAATTAATGTGAATGCATAATAAAACAGTGTGCATTGTTATGAACTTGCTCTGGCTAGGGCTCGGAAACGTTAATTTAAAATGACGTTTTTAAAACGTTTCTAACAGTTCTTTTTACAACATTTTGTTCAGAACGAAAACGACTTGAGAACGTTTTTTAAGTTTTCAAAAACTGGTTTATTCCACAGGACGTAGCTGCGGACGGGAAGTGCAACGACAAACATGGACTTGTTTAGTTAAATTGTACTTTTTTTATTTAATAACATCATTGATTTCAATGCGCTTGCAGCTTACGTATTGATTAGGGTTGTGTTACGAGTTTCCTCTAGATATACTCAAAAAAAAAAAACGCCTAAAATGTTTTATTAATCGAAAAGGATAACAAATTTGTTCTTCTTCGAAAACGTTTTTATAACTTTCCGTAAGAACGTAACCGAAACAAATCACTTCTTAGGTTTTTAATACGAAACCGTTTCGAAAAATATACCGTTATCCAAGCCCTGGCTCTGGCCCGTGATTTTTTTTTTGCATACATTAAACTCTTCATTTCAGAAACCCTTGTTTAGAGCAAGGTGATCAGTTTTTGCTGTAGGTTGACTGTTGTTCTTAATGCATTTACGAATCTGCATGCAAATTGCTCTTGACAATATTTGCCTTGCAAATTAAATGATACCCCGTCTGCAAATGATACCTCCCTCTGCATTCAAATTGCAAGCCAAATGCATGTTCAGATCACCAACGTCAAATGACGTTCGTACAACCGACACAGCTTGTCACTAATAACTATACCACTCATAATCTCCACGATGAACCAAAAAGATTGTTCCAACGAAGACAATATCATTTTAATCTGTTTGTAAACGAAAAATAATAAAAGAGGCATCAGGAAATGATACTGTTTTAAATGGCGTTGCACTTTCTAGTAACAGCAACGAAGAATTGAGGTTTAAAAACTGGATCACATGTAATGATAAAGATTGTGTGGTTGGTATATTAAGAATTGGTGATGTTTATCGTGATTTAGTGTGACTTGCTTTTAGTAATAGAGAAAAAAAGAGAGTTTATTTAAATATATATTTATCAGTATACTGCCCTTAACTATGTAGCTTAAATATCTTTGTTTTCGTTTAGCAAGCTTTCTAGGAGAAATCGTACAAAATATAGTTGTATGTCAATGCGTTCAAGCACATTAACAATTACTTTTTGTTTAAACCCACTCTCTCTTTCAGTAATAATATGAAAAACGCAATGACATACTAAATCATAAAATACCATTGTAGCAATACATTTGATTTTTTTTTAGAACACATAAATTCTCCAATTGACCCATCGATACTTTTCATGTCGACGGTACACACCACTTTTTTAGGCGTTTTGACGACGTAGTATCTGGTATTATTATTCGGGTCGACTTGACTCGGGCCGAGCTGTCACTGACCTAAACCATTTCGGCTCTCACATCTTCTCATCTACATACCTAGGTACTAAACTTCTAACATAAATATGGTCCTACATGTCCTAATTCTACCCAATCTGTTGGACCAATGTTAGTCTAACCTAACTGAACATAACATGATTAGTCCGTGTATTACTATTATCTTGAATTTGGATTTCTAGATTATTGTTTGACGTTGGCTTTGGGTAAGAACATGAAGCATTAAAGACAAGACTAGCTCTAAAGTTGTAAACTAGTCTAGGGTCTTCGTTAGGATTGACAAATGAGTAGTTAAATCATTAATTTCAGTAATGTATGACGTACATACGACTATGTCATAATATCGATCACAAAGTTTATTGAGTTTCGGATTTAATCTTTGCATATTATAAATCTTATATACAATGTAGATTCTAACACTAAATTAAATAACTAACTAGCTAACATACAAATAAATAGGTACAAAAACAAAGGGACACTTAGGCGTCGAAGTACTCGTTCGCATCGCTATCATCCAGAATCGTGCCCAGAAGACTGGCAGCATTGCTACGTTGAATGGCAATGCTAATTCTTTGACCAAAGAACGAGTTAGCCTTATGGTCACATGAATCAAAAAGCAAATTCAAAATGAATTCCTGATTACAGTTGAAAGATCGACACGATACGTTGCGACCATTCAGCGTTCGATTATGTAAATATCTATGAAGAAATGCCATTTTGTAATAAAATTTTCTGAACAACGGGTTAAATCAAGAGGGATAGATAACAAAACAAACACCATCTAATGACGTGTATAAATCACAGACACACTTACTGAGAATTAATGACATATTCAATGAAACACCTAAAAGAACGTTTACATCAATGTTACAATCAAAACATTAAGCTATTTATTAACCGATTTTTCAATTTATAATTAGATAACATTGGCAATAGCCATCAATGAACGGAGTAATGTGTGTGGAATGTTAAACTTATTCCTAATTTTCATCAGTCTATTATGTTCCCACTGCTGACACAGGCTTCCTCGCTTCGGGAGGATGTGGGGTATAATCCACCACGGGGGCCAGCGCGGGTTGATAGAAGTCACGTCTTCGAATTTTTTGGTTCTCGGACATGCCGGTTTCCTCACGTTGTTTTCCTTCACCGTTTTGAAAGCAGTGGTGATGAAATTATTTACACAAAGTAAAGCGTCTGCCTGGGATCAAACCCACGATCACAACTCGTAAGTCAGGGCCGTTACCACTGGGCCACCACTGCTCTCCTAATTTAACAGTCGATAAAACAAAATGGGAAAATGATATTAGGAATTCTAATAAGCCATTACTGCTACATTAAAGACAATTAATAAACAGTTAAAGCTGTCTATTTAGCCCGTTATTCCCACTGCTGGCCAAAGGCCTTCCTTCCCTTTTCCACACGCGTCTGTCCATTGCCATTGAGGGCCATTCTTTCGGTATTAGTTAAAGCTGTGGTAGGTGAACATTTAATAAGTCTTAGGAAGTATTTATAGAGAATGGGCTGCAGTGCTCTTGTGTATGTCAGTAACATCATGGACGAATCACCAACAGAAAGCAGCCCAGCCTTGGCCCAGCGTGGTGTATATAAAAATATCTTGGATTAAATATTTATAGTAGAAATTGTTTCCTTACTCACACTATTTATATGTATACATACACACGCTGCCTCTTTCAAGTAAGCCTGCTTCAAAAGTCATAAATTTGATAACTCAAGGATAATATAAACTTATTTTCCTTATCTCAAAGAGTTTATAGAATCCTTCTTACAAAGCTATTCTTGAGAGATCTTTATGCCGATGACCTTCAATTATATACAGCTGAGCGGGTTGAAGGTTTGTCGGATGCTATAGCAGATGTAAACCGAGATTTAGATGCAATCAAAAAGTGGTGTGATAGTTTAGGGGTGTCAGTAAACCCCTCAGTGTCAGGCCATTGTAATTGGGAGCTCACGCATGATGAGTAGGGTGACGCTTAGCTCACTTCCTCCTCTTATTTTCAATGGTACCGTCATACCCGTTACCTCTACTGTGAAAGACCTCGGTTTGCATCTTGACTCGACGCTTAGCTGGTAACGCCAGGTCTCTAGTGTTAGTCAAAGGGTCAACGGCACTCTGCGATTCATGTATCGTCTGTTAAGCTTTTTGCCCGCTAAGACGAAAACTATGCTTGTGGAGGCTTTGATATGCCCTATCATCGACTATGGTGACGTGTGCTACTTTGACTCGAATTCGGTTTTGCTGGATAAGCTCGACAGACTGCTCAACAATTGTATCCGGTTCATTTTCAATCTCAGGAAATATGATCATGTGTCTTATAAATTTCTATATATATATATATATAAATCTCAGGAAATATGATAAGGTCTGAGCTCAAATGGATGACCATTCGCCAAAGAAGAAGTTTGCGCGCTTTGACCACGCTTTTCTCCCTTCTCAACTCTCCCACTCCTCCTTCTTATCTTGTGTCTCACTTGCAATATCTATGTTCTTCACACATTAAGAATTTGCGATCATCTAACAATCTTCTCCTACTTAGTCCTTCTAATTCTTCTGACTTTGTTCATTCTTCCTTTCACATTCAGTCCATTCTATGGAATGCGCTTCCTCTTGATATCAGGACGGCCACCAGTCGGTATGCATTTAAGCGGAAATTGCAGAGTTTTTTTTCAAAACAAATAGAGTAGAGTCATCTCAACATCTCTCTCCCTTAAATTTGTATATATGTTTATATATATAATAAATATATGTATATTACATTAAATATGCATATGTATTATACTCGTAAGTTATAACCTATTTATGTACTGTTGTTCCTACCTATATTTTTCTAATGATAAATTTTTGATAATTTTTTCTTTGTTCCTCTTAAACAGAGCACCTGCCATCCAATCTCTTCACCACCCTTGGTTGACTGGTAGAGAATGCCTAAGGCATTAAGTCCGCCTTTGTACCGTTTTGAGTGAGAAAAGTTTAAATAAATAAATAAGTTTAAATAAAGATATTAGCATAAGAAAATATTCTAATAGGCTACCAAAAATAAACTATATAAAATAAACACGTCATCCCAAGTTACTAAGAAAAAACGTAATAACAAATGAATGTTGTAGTAGAAAGTTACAGAGGAAGGACGAGACGTATCGTAAGAAAACCGGTGCCAAGTGGGACGCAGTACAAATACTTCGGTGGCTACACTGACAGATTCGCGAAGCGATTGAAGTCGTGCGAATAAGTTCGGTTTGGAAATTATCGCACTTGTATTTTAGAGGAAGATATAAAAATGTATGCTTTGTTTTGTATAAGTCATTTATTAAGAAATAATAAAGTTTATCATTTCACTTTGAAGATATTGAGTAAATTATTCAATAAAATTGGAAACACGATGAAGGTAATATCCACCAACATGTGTCCGATAGGTTGATTACGGTAGTTATTATTTATACACTGCGATAAATTATTATTGTAACGCATTTTTTTTTACAGAAAAATAAACGGACTTTCAAAATAAAAACAGTATAAAGTGAATAGTAACTTTTTCTCTAATAATAAGTAATTTATTGACTCTATGCGCTTTTGACATTCTGCGCTTTTGACTATGTGTGCTTTGACTTTTTACACTTTTGACAGCTCTTTTGACAATTTGCAACCCACTTGTTATTTCACCTCTTTGACCTTATGCTCATAAACGGGGTTCTCATAAAAATGAAAAATAATTTGAAAAATCGAGAAGAATCTACAATTGACGACAATATCGACAAACATACAATAAAAATAAATACATACAGACGAACATAATTATAACCTCCCCCTTTTTTAATCGGTTAAAAAAGGAGACGAGACCCAGAAGTAAAAAACAACATACGTTTAATAGCGTACATATTCATGTTTTAATATGAACAAGCTCCGACTAAACTCTGAGACAATGTTTACCAACAGAAGTTAATCAACAATCCCACTAATATTTAATTAGTAGGCTGTTGTGTAGAAGAGGGCCTTAGAGAGTTTCCTACATAAACACTCATTTGTAATATTACCTCTCGCATACCCTATAAACTAATCAACTATTTGGTATACCATTTCCATAGATCTCAGCTTCCCACGAGTTTCAAATTCTACTCATCTAAAAACTGTATTAATGTGCTAAATAGGAACCTGCTTAGTCATAAAAACCGAATCGATTTCATTTGATATGTGAGACAGAGAAAACATGCGAGTGAAATTTCTTTGAACAGTCAACCTCACGAAGAAAGTAGTATGACTAAACCAAAGTAGGCCCTCCCCGTATGGTCATGACTTAGTCATTAATTCTGAGATGTTAAATCATCATATTTTCTGAGGTCAGTAGGTAAACCACGCACAAATATGTAAAATACAATAGACGTAGATATATTTAGTTACAAGTCAATCGTCATCCTGAGGATGCCTTGTTGAAAGGTGAAACACGTGTCGATTTCTTTCAGGGTTTTTTTGGCTCTTTAGAAATAGCTAAGCGGAACAGGTTAATAATTATATCTACGTCTATTGTATTTTATAATGGATTTCCGCAAGGGCACGCCTGAATCAATTAACTATCACAAATATGTACTTAAAGACTTTTGGGAATTACGTTAGCAAATAAAGCGCGATTATTCTTTTCTGATAGTTATGTTAGATTTAAGGTTAAGTTCAAGGTTATCTTATCTTTCTGTCCTGGTTGAACTTAGAGATTTCTGAAAAAAGTAAGTGTTTCTTATATTACTTTCCTTTATAAAAGCCTTTATTTGGTAGTAAAAACGATGATATAATGTTGTATGCCTCATGCTATAATTACATATTTCGAACCTTAAAATAACTAGAAGCGAGGACAATAAAGTATATGTTTTTTATAAAAAAAAATATTGAAAACAAAAATTTTGTCTTGCTGTACACCCAACCTTACTACAATTCGGATGAGAACATCTCACTTGTTTTGAATATGCGAGCTGGCACACTTTTGATCAAGTAGTTTGTTGTTTATTCCTTATCGGCGCTTTTTGGCATTCCTCTCGATCTCAATATTGGGTTTTGCCAAATGGCGTTGTTTTGCATTTTTGGGCAATTCACCGTTAATGTTTATCTGTATTTATTTATTTGCATAATGTACACTCAGTTACAGGCTAGGCTAAAACTTATGAGTGCATGAACATGTTAGGGTCATGTACAGGGTCTTGCTGACATGACCCTGCTAGGGTCATGTAAGTAAGTATTATTATTACATTTAACTTATATCAAGGTTAAATATTTGGAAGTTAACATTATATGGCATACTTACTAGGTATCAATATCACAACATTCATTATTATTACTAATCTATCTATTTCTATTTTTTTTCTATCTGTCTATTTGTATTTTTTTTTAATATCAATTTTAATAATGAATATTAATCTGAATGAGTAATATTTATGTAAACCTATATTAGCACTTGAATAGCCTGTGTTACAACTTCTACCAAAGTCTGTCACATTTTTAAATTATAAGTGTACCAGTCAATGTAAAACAGGCCTTAGAATAGTTTCTTATAAGTTGCTAAGATTTAAAAGCTATGCTTAAGTTATTACTGAATAAACCGTATCTAAATAGCTATATGTACTATATATTAACTTTGACGTTTCTCGGGACCCTGGGGTCCCGGACCTTTGGAAGGCGTACGAGGGGCCGAAGCCAACTCGCAGAGGCCCCTTAGACTATTTTAAATGGAATGTGGCACCAACCGACGATTATCCCTGTATGCACTATACAAGTGCACCCAAGGACAACCCCCGGTTGGTGTAGGACTATTGCAGAACATGGAAACAAAGATATTGGACTATGGGTTTGGGTGGCTAAAATGTACTGGTTACCTGGAACTATGAAAGGACTATGGTCCCTGCCTGATCAATGTTTATATTAACTTGATTATTATGTATAATTAAATTTTATGTTCTCATGATATTGCTGACAGGCACGTTCTTATTCATAAGTGCGAAATTATACAAATATTCTAATTCTTGTCACATTCGATTGATGTGTAATTTATTTACCGCTGTCAAACGTCTGTGACCAGAATGTAAAATGTTTCCGGAGAAAGTATGGCGATGTCGAAAAAAGCATCTGCTTTGGAGAAAGAATTTAATGATGATAGATGGTGCTATCTGATTATACAGTCATTACAAAGGCAAGGTTTTTTATTTAGGTGCACGAAGTTATAAAAAATAACCGATGTTATAAATATTTTTTATCTACACTAATAATAAAAAGAGAAAAGATTTGTATTTTTGTTTGTAATAAATAAACTCAAAAACTACTGGACTGATTTTAAAAATTCTTTCACCAGTATTAGTAACATTAGGCTATAAGTTATAAAGATATCACGCGGGTGAAGCCGCTCTGGCCGAAGCTAGTTAGCAATATAGAGATTAGGAGAAAAATTACAGTAGGTATAAACATTCACTTTAATTCTCGATTAATAGTTTAGTCTATACTTTTGCACATTGTACATACATTTGAAACCATTGATCTAAAAATAAAATCATCGATATAATAAACTCAAATATTAACAGTGCGATTTCTGTATCAAAAACTGTCAAATCAGCTATTATAGTCCAAATCACCTGATAAGGTCTTTAATTTTACATAAGCAATGTCATCTTAGTTCATGAGTTTTACTCCTCAAATACATCTCACATTGATAGTATCCGCTTCATGTGTCTGTGAAACTTTGTAATTATTAATTGCAACGAGTCTAACAAGAAATATGACCTGTCTCGCAACTAACAGGTCTCTAGGTATCTAGTATTAAATAGGTGGCATATAGTGCGTGGACAGGGATGTACGTGCAGGCCACTGTGTTTTTAGGTAGTGCGCATTTCCATAACACAACGATATTTCAGATATTTTTTTATGAAATACAATTCAAGTTAAATTTTTAAATACCAGTGTGACTTTCATCATGAGGAAACTTGGATTTATAGTCAGTACATAAAAAAAGTCAATATAGGTTATTCTGAAAATAGCATTTATTATTATTATTATTAATTAAGCAAGCGTGGCGATAAAAGATCGTTTTTTTTTTTTCATTTTGAGATACCTCTGTTTCTTATATTGCTTGGGCCCAGTGGCCACATTTATTTTTGGGACACTCTAGCAGATAGGGCAATGTCTAGCTGACCGTTTTTTTCACCACAATGGTACATCCATCGATGCTTCAATGTTCGTGTTTTTTTCCCTGCAGTAAGATATCATCATTATTGTCATCTTTAACATGAGTCAAGTACGTATACCTTGAGCTGGCCTAGCGTAGTACAGAGTTTCTACAGAATAAGAGAACAGCTCAGGTTAAGTTCCCACTGACGTGCAGCCTTCTGTAGAGACCACTGTTCACACATTATTGCATATGTAAAACACTACAGTCACTTCACGCCAAAAGCAAGTAACTATTCTCTTAGCACCGGGTCAATGGGTTAATGACCAGCTCGACACTGGCTGAGAATTTCTAAGAATGATATAATTGTTATAAAAGTATAGAGTGAGAACTGTTTATTATGCGACGCCTATCAAAAGAGTCAACCGAGTAAATCGAGTGTTTCTGCTTCGTTACTAGTTGTTGCTATTTACTTTAAACCATTGCCTGTCTTATTATTTTAAATCTATACTTAAATGTTTTATAATATAATAAAGCTGAAGATTTGTTTTGTATTTTTGTTTGAACACGCTAATCTCTGGAACTAAGACTCGAATTTGAAAAATTATTCTGAACCATTTTGTAATTTCAAACTTCATTTCGACTCCGGTAAACTTCTTACAACAACTATTAGTAGTCAGCTTTAAGTAAAAAATGGATAATAATCACAGTTACATTCTTTTTACAAAAACTCGCACGATGTTTTATAACTTTAAATCATGTCAAAAGAAAAGCCTTGTTCTGAAATAAGACCCAAGTGTTACAATGAACACAAACTCTCTGTCTACATCGTTATCTATCAATCTAGTTTATAAGTACCATCGTAGATTGATGGCACTGCAGTCACGAGTAACGAACATATCGGAGCATCGGTTGATCGGTGTGCTGCCGGGCAGAGTTACGGAACAGATATGAATGACTTTTTGTTTGTATTACCTAGCTTCTAAACTATGGGACGGAATTTTGAATGGAAATGTCGGTGAATGGATTTATTTTTGAAACGATTGATAGCGTTTGATTGCAAAAGAAGATAGACACTTATCTACCTATTAGGAATGAAACAGCCAATATTATAAATACGAAAGTGCGTTTCTTGTTTGTTTGTTACGCTTTCATGCTAAAACGGCTAAATAGATTTGGATGAAATTTGGCACATACGTAGACCATGACCTAGTTTGGACTAATAATACTTTTAATCCCGATGTTCCTAGGATCAAGACTAATGCGGGTGAAACCGCGGGAAGCAGCTAGTAAAGTAATAAAGGATTTATCGTTTCAATAAATAGTTTATTGTAAGAAATGCCAATTATTTATATTTTTATAAACACTATGTTGATTCATTTTTACTGAGCGTTATGTAAGTCTTTGTAAAGTGAAATTTTCTAAAATTAATTATTCATGCAAATCAGCTGTAATAATATTAACGATATTAATTTTAGTTTTAAATCGTTGTATTTAATTATTGCTAGAAATTAAATTTTAGTATGTCTGTCTAGACAAAAAATTGTGAAATCAGTGAATAGATTAGAAAACGTGAAACATAAGATAGAAAATGAAATATATTTGTAGAAATCTTTTAAGTCATACGGTTAAAAATACCTTCATAAGAGTCACGTACATAATTGTCAAAAAATTATCAAAAAAAAAAAAATACCGGGTGGAAAATGAAATGAAATTGTTTAAATAGGATATCGGAGTCACTTTTACAAGTCATATTAAAAATAAAATTAAGCAGGATGAGTTCGGCGTTTCCTATCTGACTACTCTGAGAAGAAAGGCCGAAACAAACTCAGAGGTCGCAGTCTCTTTTAAAGTCCAGGTCATATGAGAACCATGTAGATTAGTGTCTGAAATGGTCTTTTGAGGAAAGAACCATACAGATAGGGGCAAAGGACAAAGTGTCATTGGGTTTTTCCATCTGGAATTTCTCAGTAGCTGCATAGAGTCCAGATTCGTGCCCGGTTGATGGCAATAGGTTCGCCCCTATTACATGGGACTTCAAAATAACTGGTGCAATGTGGGTGTACTAGCACTTCTCCCCAACCTTTCGGGTAATAGAGACGTGATATTTATGTATGTTCTAATGTATGTAGGTTCTAATAACATAATTAGTAAATGGCTATTTACTAATTATGTAAATCAAAACATTTCTGACACACTTTAGCTCTGTTCCCTCGAAGTTTCTCATTAATAAGTGTGTTAATTACTTAACATATTTTCATAGCATTTATGTTGACCAAGGTGTTTATTTCTTTAACATAGTTTTGCATAAGTGATTTAGGGGACAGGGTACGAATAGTTTTTGACCGAATAATATACGATGTAGGTTCGTAAATGACACTTATTATAACCCACACGTGGTGGATTATGGCCCACTCCCTATCACAGAGAGGAGGTCATTTAATAAAGGTTTAGTATTATCATAGGTCTCTAGTTGTTACCAACACCTCTGACTTTTCAGATTCATGTGCGTATTGTATAATTATCACTTGCTTCAAAAACGGTGAAGGAAAACATCGTGAGGAAACATGCATGCCTAAGAGATATTTTTCAACGGCATGTGAAGCCAACTCAGAGGCTCATGGGTAGTATAAAAACTCTGTCTCCAGATTAGTCACTAACCATACGAAAAAGAAGATTATCACTCCGCTCTATTCTTTAAGAGACAAAATGCTAATCTCTTATCAAAATAGGGGTTCAATGGCGAGAAAATGAATAAAAAACAGACAGCTTACGTAGTTACTTTAAACAGACTCAATTTTTTGAAAGACATGTGCCGGTCATACTCAGCGCAGCCTTCAAAAATTAAATTAAAATACAAATCAGCATAAACTTCGAAAAATCTGCTTAAATTTCGTTTTTTGTGAGTTGCAACCTGAATAAAAACACTAAATATGCAACATTTATCATCCAGCTGGGACATATTGAGGTTGGACGGTAAAAACTGACTGACTTTTTGTTCAAAAATAAAATAAAAGTAGGATAAGTATCTAAGTACTATCAACAAATCATCTCAATTCGAGAGCCATTTCCTGCCACATACAGACTATAAAAAAATTAAAATACAAAGTTTTTATATCAAGCGTAAGCAAAGTCTGCTTTCTAAAACGAAAAAAAAGACATTCAATTATAATTTTGGTTTCGTTATGTATGTTGACCATGTCATCGTAGCCTGAATTTTGAAACGAACACATTAAAAAAACATTGAATGCCACTACTAGTTAACATTCATCGAGTTTTTATTTAGAAAGATGACAAAAACTATAAACTGACACTTGAGCTCTAAAGCTGCGATATCAATTTTGATTTTGTTGAACACTAGCGATGAAAGATTTAGCCCATTTATCATTATTAACCTTCACTTTTCTCCACCAATATTGAAGCCTTAAAGTCTGCATTGGCTATCATTGTAACTGAACCACAGTATTTGGTACACATATCTAATACCTTTAAACGAGCATTTCTTGTATATATATAATCTGAATTTCGAAAACGGCCCCAAAATTTTTCATAAATTTTGTTTCTGGGGCGATAAATCGATGTAGTTAGGTTTGATTTTTAGAAAACGGCCTTCAAAAAAATAAGGTCATCTATATATTTATCATTATTAACGAAAGAATATAATCCTCAGCTCTAAAAATTTTTTATCAGCCTTCCTTTACACCATTACTACAAATTAGATTAAATAGTAGATACATAAATCTCTATTTACCCAAGAGGAAAGCAGTGAGCAGACAAATGAGAAATAGAGAAAACTCGTACCGAATTGAAATTGACTGATTAGTCTTAATCATCCACGCTTCTATTAAAACAAACGTTTTTGAGGCTAATACTTAATTAACTATGACTAAACATTAGGCAGTTGATATCTCTAGCCATAAGAAATAAAATAAAAAAACAGTTATTTTCAAAGTAACTGTTTTTTTTTAAATATGTGTATCTCATGGAACGTTGTCGATATTGTATTCAGAAACGTTCATATGGATAGGTACAGTTGAATTAAAAGTTTTGAAAAAGATTATACTGAAGGAACTGTTAAAACTAAAGAGCCATAACTTCTTATGAAAACAAAAGCCCATCAAATAGGAAGAAGCAGTATTAGTTTTTAATGTTACTATCTAGAATTTAAATACATTAAGTCTTTAAAATTAAAGTTATAGGCACAAAGATTATGCATGCGGTGTTTGCCTGTAATTAGTTGTGCAGTTAGATTTAAGACACTATTACCCATATGCCCCTATCTGTTTATTATCTGTAACAACTGTTGGTGAACTTAATTAAATAAATAAATAAACTGGACATTTTCAAGTTTTATGTTTCGTTTTTTACTCAAGACCACGACCACCACGTCGACCACATCGGTAAAAAATTGTTACGATTGAGCTTAACCTATGTAACCTAACTTCTCGCCAAATTCTTTACTGACATGGCTAACAGCAAACTTATAAGCATAGCCTCTATAACTGGTTAATTTAAAAAAAAAAAACCTTTAAATACTTACTGACCCGTCCCTAATCTTCGGCCTCAACATAACCAGTTACTCTGCAGACCTCTTTTACATTTATGTATTGATAAGCAGCTGATAGTTTCTCTTTCATTGCCATATCACCATGAACATTATTGTATGTAGGTAAACATCTACATAACAAGATCTGATTAGCAACAATAATATAGACTTGAAAATGATACACTGCCTGCTTTGGTACGAAGTTGTAAAAACGATGTAAGCAAAAACAGTAATGGAACTATATGAAAGCGTGTAACTCAAACGATATACCAGATATAAAGTTCATAATTCTGTTTAAGAATGTTGTTGATGAAATTAACGTTGCGTTTTGTTTTTATTCGTTTTCTCCTCATGAATGGACAGAATTATACATTCCAAGATTGGTTGAGACAGCTCAACATTTGTAAGCCATATTTCAGTAGATAATACTGAATTAGATAGCGTTAAACTAGTTCCAATAAAGACCTACACAATACATAGTGAAATTGAAAATGATGATAGTGTACTTGGGGATCTTCATCGATAAAAACTTTTCTTGGACTACCCAGCTACAGGAAGTTAGCTGTAAACTATTTGCTTCCGCTGCATCTATGAAGAGATTACGTAATTTTCTATCGACTGCTACCAAGATTGTGCTTGTGCAATCGCTACTTCTACCCGTCCTTGACTATGCTGATGCCAGTTATCTTGATCTTATCCAAGACCAACTTGATAAACTCGAGCGGATGCAAAATGTTTGTATAAGGTTTATATTCGGTTTGCGCAAATATGACCATGTTTCCGAATTTCGTATGAAGCTCAAGTGTTTACTAATTCGTCTTCGCCGGAATGTTCATATCCTTTCCCTTTTATATAATGTTCTTTTTTCCCCTTCCATCCTTCTCAAGAAACGTTTCCAGTTTCTTTGCGACTCCCACACGAAATTTTTAAGATTATCAGATAACTTAAAGCTTAAAATGCCTATGTATTCCACAACTTTCCTCGACAAGTCCTTTACTGTTTTGTGGAATGCATTGCCAGTTCAAATAAAACGCGCGCAATAGTACCTGTATTTAAGAGACTCGTAAAGGAACATTACTTGTCGTTGTGATCTTGTTCTCGAAACTGTAATTATCTATAGTTTTCATTTATTTTTGTTGCTTATATATTTAGTAAGTATGTATGTATTTAAGTATTTATTATTGAGGATATGTATATATCTGTGTATCTATTCTAGTATATTGTATACTTATTATTATATTTGCGCTAGCGAAAGCCCCATTTTAGGTCCAGGCAAATCACTGTCCATTCCAAGGTTGCCTGGAAGAGATCGCGGAAAGCGATAAGGACGCCCATTGTATATTTTGTAGTGTTTGATTTTTCTTTAAATACAAAAATACATTTTGGTTTCTTGGTGTATAATAAAGTATATATAAGTAAATAAATAAATAAATAGTGAATGATTACGACCAAAAACTCAGAAAACAAAAATTCTAAGACTGCCCACATTGTGCATCACAGCTTGAGTCCCAGCAGTGGGATAATTAAAGGCTCATCTTGTTGTATCATGATAAAGATTTGATATACACAGAAAATATTGACAATAAACAACATAATCTCAAATTTAGTTTAACTGAAGAAGACAAATTAGAAGTAAATTACTACAATGCCACTGAAACCACCTGTCCCGTGAATCGTGAAGAAAATTAAACATGCAACAGTTTTAACTCAAGTGTGAGCGCAAAAACTACGTAGAAAGTATTAACTGATCATTATACCGTCCTATTCTGAGAAGGTAACTAAGAGAAAGAGTTATCGCATGTAGATGAGGCTGTAATTTCCTTTTCTTTTAACCATTATATATAGACTGAACAGTTCTTAGAATCATAAAATATTGAATATGATTTATGACATCATTGATACTGTGAAATTATATTCAAGGGAACCATACTTCATTTTCAATAGGATCGCCTCCTGTTACATGGAGATTTAACTTAGCAGGTAACATGAGGGTGTATTATACAGATACACTACTGCCTAGTCTACCCCTTCGGAAATTACTATGTGTGCTTCAATTTATTTTAGTTTCCTTTTTCTGGATATATGCACAGTCCATTATAAGCAGAAAATATTTTTTAGTATTTACACTTTACTCCCTTGTCCTGTACGTCAAACTATTCAATCAGTGCATTGACCCCAATTTTAACATCACTGACGTCATCAAGGATATCAAATTCTTTTTCAAATTAACTTTATTACGTACCATTGACACGCTTTACATTTGCTTTACATATCGAGTAAGGGAAAGTATCACAATACATGCGAACTTTCTTAACCAATAGGCGATAGGTTTACTTATAGTGAAATATATCTAGTAAAAAGTGGATTCTCTAGTTGAAAGCTGGAGGAAAACAGGTGATTGTGATTCTTGGTGTTGATTAACCTGTCAATGCAGGTACGTGTCATATTTTTTGTGGACTAGAAAACTGGCTATAACTGGTGAATAGGATGTTGTCAGTATTCATGTTAGGGATTTGATGATTTGGGTTAGTTCTAATGGTTAATTTTTCGACGTTTATAAAAAATAAGTTACGGTTGACGAAAGTGGTTCTATAGGAATAAATAAAATTCAGTAAAATTCGCAAATGTTAGCTAGATTATAAATGCAGCAACAATTTAAAAAAAAAAACCGAGAGTAAAAGGAGAACTAAATAACAATACATTCTAAAAACAAAAAAAAGAGTACTCACAATAATGAAACTCCGCAGAAACATGTCGAAACTATCACCGTAAAAAATCCAATCGTGTGAAAGTGAAATTTCGCGAACAGTTCTTTTAGCACGTGTATTTCACAAAAACCTGTTAATTTTAACACATATACACAGAGTTCCACTATATCACAAATTGCACTTGGTTTGTTTTCGGTGCGTGACGACGCGTAATCCGTCCGAATCGCTGCCGGCCACTGGAAATACAAAACCTCTCCCTACTCTCGCGCACCTGGTCAAAATCGTAGGTCAATGTTACTGTCAACTTTCGATATACATAAGTCGGTGTTTTTTTTATTATTTTTCGATATTCCGAAGCAGAAACGAGTTTTCCGTTCGGGTTTGCGATGGTGAATGGATCTTTCTCTCATGTTTTGTCCCTTTCTTGCGCGGACGCCGATGCGGTACCATTGTTTTTCTGAGTAAGAGACTTTCGAGATTTATTTGAAAGTTCTGCGATGACATTTATGAGTTACGCTCAATTTGAGGAGATGATTTTGGGATATGATATGTTATTTTGTGGTTTAATTATGTCATTTTCGTTTGCAAGCAAATTGATATGTTGTTGTTTTTTCCGCTTTTAGATTTAGAGAAATATAAAATTTTATAAATTAATAGCCGCATTTGGTTTATTATTAACTGTAAGATTTATAGTCAAAATGAGATTGATTTGGGAACTGGATATACATAGTATTAAAGTGGATACCATGACTTGTTTCTAGAAATTGTGTAGACTGACTGTATAAGAAATTAAATAAGCAAATCTTATTTTTTTTTCTTTTTTTTTCCTAATTTAGATAACTAATACACTTGCGATTTTCTAGCAATTCTGATAGTTCTATCGAAAACTATAGAATATATTACATGTTGGGTATAACGTATAGCGAAGCCTGATTCTCTATTCGCGATAAACGCGCACGAGTACTAATCGACTATCATTCGTAGCCCCGCTAGGTCACAGCAGGTGAACGCTCTTGACCGATTGGCGCACAACTGGTCACCATGACATCTAGTAGAAAGCTGCAGAAGTGCAAGTCTAGTTTGTAGACCATACAGGGAAAACATCGTTAATTAAAATGCTAAAATAGTCATCAAAGAGGAAATAATATGTACCATTAGCTAAAGTATCTTATATTCTTATTGTAATCAAACGAAACTTTTAATGGAGTGTGATTTTTATAAGGGGATACTTAAAAACTACATAACTTCTTAATCAATGGTCTGGGCCTGAATATGTAAGATTTTGTAAGATTTTGACCACTTACGTTTTCAGTAAATGCAGAAACTGAGTAGAGTGCCAGCATATCTCGAGGATGTATCTACTAATTAAGTCCCCCGACAGCCTTACATTATACTTAACAGATTTTGAGCTCATTTGGCCAGAACGATCATGTCAGTGTCCGCAGAAAAATTCTGCGCTATGCAGCCCAAAGGCATTAAAATTCTCAGTATGTTGTGAACAAAAGTCTTTGTTTATATATAACAATTTCTTCCAAAATTATTGATAATGCTGGAGCATGAATCCTATGGGGACATGCATACGATCAAATATTGAAAGCGTTTTAAATGCCAGTTTTATGGAAAAATAATTAGACTTCTGTATATTCCTCCATAGTAACTGTCTCTGACCAACAATAGCTCAATTCACACAATATTATACAAGTTTTATCAACTTTCTTCACTTTCTTCTGGTTGTGTAAGTCAGACGAAAATTTTACTATCTTTACGGTATACTGCTCTGGAATGATAAGCTGATGACATAGTTGCGTGACAATTTTATGAGACTACCCGTAGAGGTTCTAGTTAAGTACATAATAAAAGTAATTGGCAGTCGACTTACTAAGGTCGCTAGAAGCTGGATGAAAGTGGCCGAGGATCGAATTTAATCATTATTTTTTGTATAATTATCACTTGCTACAAAAACGGTGAAGGAAAACAGCGTGAAGAAACCGGTATGCCTGAGAAATATTTCTCGACGGGATGTGAAGTCAAATCAGAGGTCCATGGGCGGCTTTACAACTCTTACACCAGGTTAGTCACTAACCACACGAGAAAAAAAGAAGTGGACTGCAATGAGCCGATGATGAATTAATTGGTGAGGATGTAGCAGTCTTCATTTTAATGCATTATTATCTTTGTTTCATAAACATGGATCTTCAATATGATACCCAAGAAGTGTAAGACTTAGTCTATTTTGAAGATAGACTATATTTACCAGTCGGGGTTGCGGCGAATGTACGAGTATTTCCCGGGTCCCCAACTCATGGTAGTAGAACGAACCATGGGGTAGAGGACTCTGACATAACCCTACGTACAGTACCGCAAACGGAGGGTACCTATGAGGACTTTTCCAGAGAAAAAAAAAGGCTATACATAATTAGATTGACACGTAGGCCTCCTCTTATTAATAGGGCGTGGGCTGTAATTGACCATTTGGTCCAAATGAAGGTTGGTGGATGTCACAATTGTCTTCGAACTTTTCGTTCTAGATCATGGTTTCCTCACGATGTTCCAAGAACACGATGTAAATGGTCTTGAAAGTCGCTAATGCACAATGTTATTTTTCCTTGTCTTCGTTATTTGTTATTGAAGTGAAAACTCTGCTGGTAGGCACAATTTGATATATTAGTGACTACACTCTAACGAGTGGTGTGTGGGTGACAATTTTCATTCAAGCAATGTTACAACGTTTTTGTAACTTTCTTTTACTTTCTTTTGATTTCTTCAATATCACGCCCAAAAAAGAAGATGTAATTTAAAATACCTAATAAAAACGAACTTAAAAAAAAATTGATAAGTGGCGTTTTAAACTTCGAAAGTTATAGTGAACATTTTATAGTGATCCACCAGATAGTTTAACCAGAACTTTCAAGAAGCTATAAAAAAGGCCGTTAAATTGATCGTTCTGGAAAATCATTTTATCAAAATCATTAACCCAAACCCTTTGAGGAAAAAAAAAAAACATTACTTAATGTTTTTTTTTAATGTAAAATAATATCTAAATTAATAAAAACACATCGTATAAACTAATTTATTATTGTTTATACGATGTCGTACTTCATTTACTAACAAATTATTTGTACTCACACATTAAATGATTAAAAAAAAAAAAACAATGAAATATCCTATCATTAAGGCAGGGTCAATTGGTTTGGGCACGCCACAATTGCGGCGATAAGACCCCTCTTTGAGGAGTGGCTAGAGAGGCGCCACGGCGTCCTCACCTTCCGCCTGACGCAGGTCCTCACCGGACACGGCAGTTTCGGGAGGTTCCTGCACAGGATAAGGCGGGAGGAAACGCCCGGGTGTCACCATTGTGTGGATCGCCCGGAGGACACGGTGGAGCATACGGTGGAGGTCTGCCCAGCTTGGGCGGAGCATCGCCGTGTCCTCGTGGAGGCGATCGGCGGCGGTGATCTCTCGCGTCCGGCCCTGGTTCAGGCCATGGTACGGAGCGAGAGGAAATGGGAGGCCGTCACCTCCTTCTGCGAAGCTGTAATGCTAGCGAAGGAGGAGGCGGAACGCGTGAGGGAGAGGCAAATTTCGCGCCCTCATGCCCCTAACCGCCGCAGGAGGAGACGCCCAGGGCGTCGGGAATCGCGAGGCGATTTCCGGCCACCGTAGGCGCGGGCTTGCGGGCGGTGAGCAATGGGTGGCTCACCGTCCGATAAGGACCAGGCCCGGGTCGACGGCGCGTTGTGTTTCACGCGCGCCTCAAAGAGATGTCAGCAGATTCGAAGGGGTCCACTAGGGCCGATGCCTGCCGGGGTTGCGAAGAAAACCGAAAGGGAGATCGTGGCCCCCGGCAACAGGGCAGCCGAAGGAACACGGGTGGGTTTTAGTCAGTAAGAGTCTGACACGCCCTCCCGCTCCGCCCAGAGCGGGAGAAGTTATTTGATGATTTCCCACCCTCAAAAAAAAAAAAAAAGGGTCAATTGGTTATTTTATGGTACAGACAGTTGTATACTTTTTAAAGCATATGATATAATAATTATAAGGCCTATGAGATCGTGCTCTATAAAGAAAACCGCAAACAAAGTAACAGTAAAGTATATTGAGCGTGACCACAAGTGTTACGAAGGGATTTAAAAGTAGGTGAAACGACAGGTGAACTGCAGGTTTTCAGAAAGCAAATTTATTCTAGTACTGGTCGCAATCTCAGTGACAAAGATTGTCAGAAACTTATCAAAAATGTAGGTAACGTAGAAAATTTGAAGTGGCCGCTAGGGCCGATGCCTCTCAGGGTCGCAGGAAAGTCCGAATGGGTTACCGTGGCCCCTGGCAACACACAGGCAACTAAAGGAACACGGGTGGGTTTTAGTCAGTATGAGTCTAACATACCCTCCCGCTTCGCCTAGAGCGGGAGAAGTTATTTGATCATTTCCCACTCAAAACAACATTAAAAGGTTTCAGTTCCTTGCCTTTTGAAGTTTCATTTGAATATTTCGTAACCTTTAGTAAATCATCAAAACAATGAAAATACGTTGAAAATGTCGGAGATATATGTAAATTTGTATTGGTGGGCGTTTGATGACAATAAACTCGTCCCTCATTACATCGAACTTAAACATAATTGACGAAAATAAGCTACACGTTTGCATTTTTTTTATTTGTTCTTTTGGAAGCTTTTCAAAGCCGCCCAGTATTTGGGCATAGGGACATGTGGGATTCTTACTTCACTAAAACCACCCGGTGGTCACCATAAGCTGATGGAATAAACCTTTCCCTACCTCGTCGGGGAATGCAGGCGTAATTTTATAATGTAAAAGTAGAAGATAGTATAGAGGTATGAAGAACAGGGTGTAAGGTTCACTCATCCTCTATAAAAATGGGACGATCCTCCGCCTAGACGGGTGTTGTGTCTGGTGGGCTATTGCCCGATGGTTGATTTCGGGATGTTCTATATGACACTCACGCAGTAAACCCTGCTTACGCGTTGCAAGATTTTTGCGTGACGTCAATGTGACGCGTAGTTCCAATTTGACGATGTAGATACCGCCATGACCTTCATCAGGCTAGGCCTGATGAAGATCACCTATTGTAACCACTTCACACATTTCCAAACTCAAGATCTCATCAGGCCCAGACACCTTGACCTATTGTAACTCCACTCCACACATTTCCAAACTCAAGATCTAATGTAAACACAGACTCGAATATTAGAAACTAGTTTGTGAAGAATTTAGCGAGCAAGAAAGTAAAACTGATTACTGTCCGAGAAAGCTATTAGACTGGACAAAGGCGATGCGTGTGTGAATTTCAACGAGCGGGTGTCTCGGCAGTAGAACTAATACATTAAAAACTTTTTTTGGTGAACTTATTTTTGTTTACTTGGTTTTGGCTGTGAGTGCAATCGTATCCAAGGGGAACTAGGTATTTCATTACCCGGATAATAGTGAAATTCGACTGTGTAATAATTATTATAGGTTGAAGGAAAACATCGTGAGGAAATCGCCATGTCCTAGAACGAAAAATTCGAAGACATGTGTCATCTACCAACCCGCACTGGGCCCGCGTGGTGGATTACGACACACTCCCTCTCACAGAGAGGAGGCCTGTATCCCGGCAGTGGGAACATTATTGGCTGATTATGTATTGATCCTTAGTGGCTATCAGGTAGTTAATTAATGTTAGCCATTATTAAAAAAAAAACGTCAGAAATCGAAAATGATTAACTAGACAAGCCATGTGCCCGATGGTATTTCCTATCGGCAAAAATCATGAACACAAAGGTTGAGCAACTATTTAATCCCTTTAGGGGATAAATTTTCAAAAATCTTTCCTTAGTGCTCATTATTCAAACTTGGCTGAGAATCAGCACTTTTCGAACGTCAAAAGGAAACGTAACGTAGGAAACGATACACAAGGAACTGTTGTGATTCAACAGTTCAGGCTGTGCGTTCTTATCTGTTAGTGAGTCTAAGGTTATTTATAAGGTAAATGATATTAATTTTATTACACTAACATAGCAATGTTTACCTAATGATTCGTTCTATGAAAATGGTAAAGTAAATAAAGCTAAAAACATCTACTTTAAAAGAACAAAGCAAGTTATTTGCAGTATTCTTTGCTTGCAAAAAAAGCTTTCCCAACAGTTTTTCATTCATTACGAAAATCAACATGAAAGAATTAAATAAATACTGGGACGTTTCTTTAGTTATTAGAGAGAATAATTGTAAGAGTCAACATCTTTTTACCCTTATAAAAGCTCTTCAGTATTGTTTCAAGAAATGTCTTTAAGTAATATCTTCTGTAAATACAGGGTGAAATTGAATTCATGGGCATCCTCTTAAGGGGACATTGTACTCATCATTATGAAGAACTTTCACTACGGGACCAACAAAGAAATCGTGAAAAACAAATCCGCTGTTCCTTACATTTGACGAGCTATGCGACCATAAATGTACAGAACAGTTGATTTTTTTCTTCATATTATTAATTAATGTCACTTTTTGTGTGTCTGTGTAACCGTAAAGTTTTTTTAACTACATAATAGATTTTGATGAAGTTTTGTCCAATATTCAGAGAATTTATTCCGGAAGCTTTGTGTGTACAATGAATTATCATTTAACTAAGTTATGGCACATAAATCAAGATGTTTTGATACGTTGCCATTGCACCCGTGAGAAGTAGGGGTGGTTCGTACTTAATGAATCATCATTCATAATTTCAGCCGAAAGACGTCCACTGGAGGACATATGCCTCCCCTAAACACCGCCATTTCGACCAGTTCTGTGTTTCTCGCATCATGCGGATTCCTGCGGCATTCACAAGATCATTTGTCCACCTTGTTGGAGGCCTTCCGATGCTACATCTGCCGGTACGCGGTCACCACTCCAGAACTTTTCGGCTCCATCGGCCATCCGCTCTGGAAGCAATGTGCTCAGGACACGTAGCTTGAAATCCATAAAAAACGGGTTTTGTCAACATAACAGATTGGTGATTGTTTATCGGTAATTTTGTCTATTTTTCTGTTGGCAAAACCCGTTTTTATTATGGTCATGCTAAGCGTACGTGGCCTGACGGATATTCTCGTCAATTAGAACACAATTATTCAAAAAATGACAGAAAACAACGAATTTAAAGAAAAATGAAAAGTTACGTGGAGCGCGTCAATGTCAAACCGCGGGACTTGGCAGTTATGTTACATCACGCGGGGCATCTATC
The DNA here is from genome assembly GCA_916610215.1 of Omphaloscelis lunosa. Taxonomy (NCBI): domain Eukaryota; kingdom Metazoa; phylum Arthropoda; class Insecta; order Lepidoptera; family Noctuidae; genus Omphaloscelis; species Omphaloscelis lunosa. The sequence goes on along the minus strand of OU744266.1, from coordinate 2,939,644 downwards.
AGTTAAGTTTGGCAATTCTGCGTGTTGGCAAGTAATGTATAAGGCTCGTTTTACAGCTGTCCGGGCGACCCGCACGGGCCGACCGCACACGGGGGACCGTACGGGTAGCGCCCGCAGTGCTCTAAAACGAGGGAGTTAGTACGATACGGTTGCTAGCATTGTACAGGCTCTACCCGGATCGGGTCGTGCACGGACGTGTGCGTCCATCCTTTGTACATGCACACTTCTCTTTCAATGTGGAAAGACAAATACGACAAGTTGCGTTAGTTAACATACTATATAAACTTTTTTTTGCTAGCCTCTTCTGTCTCACTGCTGGGCCTTTGTCCAGCATTTCAATAAGAAGAAAATATAATATAACCTCTTTAAGTTATGCCTTCTCTGTCCAATCTGGGAATAACAGTACAGTTCGTCACGCCATCGTGCCAGCGTTTCATAGGTTTGCCTCGCGATGATGCCCATCTTCAGGAACCCTCTGTTTGAATCCTAGTAGTCCTGTAGTAATACTTCAGCTTCGCTAATGTATCGCTAACATCGGCGATGCTGGTCTTGGAGCGTATTATGGTGTCGATCAGCCAGTTAAATTTTTAGAGTGCTATGTATGCTCTATTGCTCTTTGTCAAACCTTTACTTTGGACTATTTTCTAAAATCCACTGTATAAAAAGGTGACTTATTAACCTGAGTCCACACGCAAACCAATTGAAAACTGGCCTTACAAAAGAAAACATCAAACAGAATCCTCTGCACACTATTTATATTGAACTAATATTATTTGAATTGTTCTCTAAAACAATTCTGACCTTTTACTCCTAAATTGGTTTGTTTTCAACCTTCCCTTTATTAATTAATAGTTTTATAATTTAATTACGACACTGTTGACAAAAGAAACCGTACTTGACTTGCAGTGAAAAACAATACGAAATTCAATAGGAAAATTGAGGTTTTGTGCAAAAATATCGTAGCTATTCTTTATATAAGGGAATTTATTCATGAAGGAAATATTGGTTTTACGACTTTCATAACATAAATTCTTTATTAGGAATCATTATTCAAAAGAAAGAGGTGTTTTTTTTTTTTTAACTATGGCAACTCGCAGTTTTGGCTGCTTAACCGGACTTTCCTGTGGGTGCCTTAAGCTGCTACAGCTGCCTCCAGCCAGGAGCAAGTAAACTATTCTAAATTAAAGCTAGGCGAACGCTCGCTAAGGGCACCCCCTGTGGGGTACGAACCTCGGCTTAGGGCGTCGCCACTGGGGGGAGGACAGCAAGAGGGGACAGACTGGATCAAAAATTGGTTAGCATCATGATTATTAAGCGGGGTATTTAAAGCTACGTGCTCAGTAGCAACAACTGCTGGCACCTCGTTTTCGAGCAAGAGTCGGGGAGGAGTATCATTTACTCGGGGACACGGTCGAGATCGCAAAGGACCTCAGCGGTGAGGTCGGAATGACGGGAGGCGTCTGTGTTTGTGCATTGTACTGGTGGTCCTATTCTTCTCCTGGAGGAGTGTAATGGGGTCATCTGGGTCGGAAAGGAAAAAAGGTGAAGCATTGGGTTTATTTTTATAGATCTTATTTATTTGTGTTTCTTGGAAGCCACTGAGTTTTTCACGGCTGTGAAAAAGCATTCTTATTTTACTTCATTTTCGAACACTATATGAAGGAAAACTCTAATATCGAATTTAATAACCTAGTTTCCAAGATCGGTAATGGTTACAATATTACCATCTGCCTAGTCTGCTTCCAGTCCAACCAGATGCAGCTGAATTTCAGTATTTTACATGGAGTGACTGCTTATCTGACCTCCACAACTTAGTTACTAGGTAACACGATACCCCTTGGTAAGACTGGTTGGCATGCAAACTTTGGGCTTCTAACTACCCGTAACCACTGTCAAAGCGCTTAACTGAATCGATCGACCCATGCGGCTGTTATTACTTAGCCACCCCCAGGTAATGTTTACAATAACCACGGTAAAGTCATGCTCAAAGCAAAATAAACTGAAAACAAAATCTAAAACGACTGTAGGTTTATACAGGGTTATTTTAAATTGGCTAGCTAAACTCCACAGACGCGATTCTTATCGATATTTTAACAAGATACATATAAATTTATAAAATAAATAGAAATTATGAGTTATTGAATATTTAAATTTAATAAATCATAATTTTATTTTGGATTTTAACTGTTTAGAGTTTAAAATAGTTTATAATTTAAATGTATGAGTGTAAAACTATGGAGTAGATAAAAAATATGTCAGAAATAAATAAAAAAATAAAAAAAGAATAATTAAAATTAATTTGATGACTTTTTTTTTGTTAATTCTTCCGCAATAAAATTATTGTAGTTACTTGAAATATCAGTTTAAAAAATCTGTTTTTTTTTCTCTAAACTTCACAGACGTGATAGACATCGATTTAAACACGATAAAATATAAGGAAACAGTTTTTTTCAAGTCATTAGCTTAAAAAATAAAAACATTTTTTTTTTTACTATTATTCTATCAGATATGATCGCCCGGAGGACACGGTGGAGCATACGGTGGCGGTCTGCCCAGCTTGGGCGGAGCATCGCCGTGTCCTAGTGGAGGCGATCGGCGGCGGTGATCTCTCGCGTCCGGCCCTGGTTCAGGCCATGGTACGGAGCGAGAGGAAATGGGAGGCCGTCACCTCCTTCTGCGAAGCGGTAATGCTCGCGAAGGAGGAGGCGGAGCGCGTGAGGGAGAGGCAAATTTCGCGCCCTCACGCCCCTAACCGCCGCAGGAGGAGGCTCCGCGGTAATCAACGCGTTGATGTCTTTTACTGCACGTACCGAGGTACGGTAAGGTTTGATTACCTCGGTACGTGTTTTTTAAATAAATTAATCATTTTAATTTAATCCTATGTTTTTTTATTTCTTTGTAAGTCATTGTTTTAATTTATTATTAACGATTTTATAATTATCTTTTTGCAGTAGTTGTCTTAGTGCGACTAATTTTGTACGCCATGATTGGCAAAACATGTAGCTACCTCTTATTATTTTTAAGACCTGTATAATTCTACACTCATGTTTTACAAAATAAATATCTTTTATCTTGTATTTTGATGTCTTTTACTCCACGCACCGAGGTAATCAACGCGTTGATGTCTGTTACTCCACGGTGTTGGTAAATTGCGTTACAGTGTCGCGAAGTCCCATCTCAAAAATGCCCAATGCGCCTAAAGAAGTTTTCACTTCAAAAACAGTCTAGAATTCTCCTCTTAACTAAAAGGAATTCCACTTTTATTGCCTAAAACACTTTTCTTTCCGTTCAGGATATCCCTTTATCTTTCTACCTTGTCTATGCTCCCACCATTATTAATAATTGGGCTTCATTTTACGACTCATTCAAGGGAAATAAAACCCCGAGTATTTTGTTGATAGGCATCAGATCCAACCTTCCATTTCTCATTACAACTTCGTAATATTTCGGGATATTGTAGGGCTGATACATTGGTTATTGGAAACTAGGAAACATGGAGTAAAAATGGTCGAACCTCTAATAATTCCCATTTTGCGCTCCTAACAATATTATTCTTGTTGTCACCAATACAACATCCTTTGCTAAAGGTGAACGCACACATAACCAAACTGAACGCGTCGAACGAATCGAAGTCAACGAGAACGCTCGTCTTCCAGATTCGGACGGTTCAACACGGGCAAGTGTGTGAGGTATCATAGAATTTCATATAAAGAATTCTAAAATTCGTTTCGTTCGGTTCGTTCGACGCGTTCGGCTGGGATAATTGCGTTCACCTTAAACATAAAACCAAAAAAAAACTTTAATTGCAAAAAATAAATACTTTCTCGAGTATCAGAGTCACATACCTTGGTACCAACAAATCTGGTTTGAGAAGACTTTCTCCCCAAAATGAATAATTCCTATTTTTGGGTCCTAAAATACTAATAGCCAAGTAACTGCGACCAACTTGGATGTACCGCTTACATCTTGATATAAATGGATGGCGCAAAATGTATTAATATTAAGGGTAGTTTGGCATAACATCCATGCCTCAGAAAGCACGTTAAGCCGTTGTTCCCGGCTGTCATTCGTGGATCTTTGATAGTCGTTACGGGTCCTCAGAAGCCCGAAAGTCTGACGAAGAGTCTTATCAAGGAGTATCGTATTAATTGGGTTGTGGTGGTCAGATATAGGCCATATGTAAAATACTGGTAAGCAGCTGCATCCGGTTAGACTGGAAACCGACATAGTTGGCAGAAAGCCAGGCAGATTTAGGGACTATTTAGAACTCTAATTCTAACATGTTGGGAGTTAAAAGAAAAATGTTAGTTTTAATATTTAAAAAAATGTAAGTCTTCACGAAAGTCTGCCAGCCCTAGGTTCAGAAAAGAGGTGTAATTCGCAAAGTAAGGAATGTTTCTGTCTACGGAAGTTATTATTGTGTTTAAGTAGTGTTTTCTTCTTCGTCTTAAAGGACTTCTGTAACATAATTACGTTTATCTCTTAGATATTATTATTTTACTGACTGCCTTGTTGGTCGAATGGTCGCAAGCGCTACTGCTGAGCATGAGGTCCTGGGTTTGATTCCCAGGTCGGGCAAAGTGTTAATGGGTTTTTCTATCTGAAATTTCTCAGTCGCAGCCTGCAGTCTAGATGTGTGCCCGGTTGATGGCAATAGGCTCGCCCCCTATTACATGGGACTTAAAACATAACTGGCAAAATGTGGGTAAACCTGCTACAGGGACACCTCTGCCCAACCCGTGGACACAAGGCGTGATGTTATGTTATATTATTATTTAAGATGAAAATAAGGTACACCTAGGTGCCTGAAAAAGTGAGTCAAAATGTTCATTATCCTGAAAACGCAAGAGATAAAAACGAAATTAGTCTAGGGGTCGTAAGTCATGGGCTCGATTTTCGAATAGGGCAAAGTCTTATTGGGATTATCCCTATGGGGATTCCATGGAATGAGTATGAACTATACAGGGTCGCAAAAACATCGACGAACAACAACCTATTACCATGGATTCAGTACATGATTCTAGGAATTTTTCCATATAATATTTAAAAAAATAACTGCTGTTTCATACAAAAGTGCAATTCACAACAGCAGATTGTTTTAAAAATAACCGACGATAAATTTCATCGCAGGCGGATCCAGAATCATGTACTCTAATGTAACAGGTTGCGCGTCGATATCCCTGCCACCCTGTATAATTCAAATTCTCAGTAGCTAGGGTTTTTTCGACGGAAGAATAGACAAAATGACAGGTTGTGGTTGTTTATCTGTTATTTTGTCTATTCTTCCGTAGACAAAACCCGTTTCTATGGTTGTCATGCTACGCGTGCTTTTTTTTTTTTTTGGGTGGGAAATCATCGAGTAACTTCTCCCGCTCTGGGCGGAGCGGGAGGGCGTGTCAGACTCTTACTGACTAAAACCCACCCGTGTTCCTTCGGTTGCCCTGTTGCCGGGGGCCACGATCTCCCTTTCGGTTTTCTTCGCACCCCCGGCAGGCATCGGCCCTAACGGACCCCGTCAATTCTACTGACATCTCTTTGAGGCGCGCGTGGAACACAACGCGCCGTCGACCCGGGCCTGGTCCTTATCGGACGGCGAGCTACCCATTGCTCATGCTACGCGTGCTGGAGTTTGGTTTTGTGTCCAGTTAATAGCAATGGGCTTAGTTTACGAGGACATACACCTCTCTACCTACTATTTCAAGGAATACAAACGTTAACTTATGGTAAAACTATAAGTATAAGTGGACAACAGGCTATGTATATAATATTTATATTTTATTCGTCACCCGTAAATTGCTATTCTGCTTCACTGGGTAAGAGAGTCGATGGTTTTCAAATAAACATTAATATTAAGTGACATTGGCTTAAGGCTTGAAAGACGCAACTGGACATCGGAATGAGATCCTTTTATCCACTGAAAAAGGAAATACTTAATACTTTTTTGGAAAAAAATCGTGACGAAACCGGCATGTCCAAACCAAAAATTCGAAGACTTGACGTGATATCCACTAACCCGCACGGAGCCCGCGTGGTGGCCCACTCCCTCTCACAGAGAGGAGGCCCAGCAGTGGGAATGTTATGCTATTTGTATACAAGGTGTAACAGACCCATCACGAAGCCGTCATCTATGTATCTATACATCAAACTAAGTAACTTTGTGCAAAAATGATTGCTGGAAACTTTATTTTTACCGTAAAATTTCACTGTTTACGGTAGTTCCCAATGAAACGTATTATGCAAAATACTGCGCGTATGGGTATATGCTACGGTACGGGTACCGTCGTGAAGGTTTTAATTTAAATTTATAACTGGTTTCTGGGAGTATTAATGTAAAGAAAGTTTTATAACATTTATAACTGGTTTTTGGGAGTATTAATTTAAAGTAAATTTATAACATTTATAACTGGGTTTTGGGAGTATTAATTTAAAGTAAATTTATAACATTATAACTGTTTTTCGTGAAAGAACGTAAAAAAAAAATGGATCTTTGACCTTCAGTATTTCTACGAACATTTATGGTCCGGTAAAAAAAAAAAAACATAATGACGGGAAAATCAATTGACCCTTGGCTTCGTTAAGGGTAAGGATTTTTACACCCGTTATAAGGGCATTAAGAACTCTTGTCAAGGATCTTGTCCGGGGAGGTTCTACCACCACACCTATTTCTGTCGCTAAGCAGCGTCGATAGTTTTGGTTTGAAGGGCATGAGTGCCAGTGTATTTATATGCGAGTACCTTTTTACAAATGACATATTTTCGCTTTAGCGATTTAGCTAGCGTAACTACGAAGACGAAAAAAAAACTATGATTTGATGATTTTTTGGGGTTAATGACCGCAGGTAGATACTTGAAGTATGAGTTTACAAAATCAATTCTTTTTGTTTTATCGTGTTTAGATAACAATACCCAACACCCATTCAGTCTGTGAAATCTACACAAAAGAAACAGCGGTCATTGACCCTAAAATATCATTATTTTCTTTTTGTTTTTATTATGTTTAGATCGCACGTTCGTGGAGTTTTGCTAGCCAATTTGATTCAACCCTGCAGAGAACACCAACATTTTGACAGTTTTTTTTAATTTTTTATTGTATAACCCAATTCCAATACAAGAACCTTTGCTAAAGGTGAACGGACACTTATCCGAGCCTAACCCGTCAAACGAATCAAAGTCAACGAGAACGCTACGAACGGTCTTTCGGTTTCGGACGATTCAACGTGGGCGGGTGTGCGAGGTTTCACAGAATTTCATATAAAGAATTCTAAAATTTGTTTCGTTCTGTTCCTTCGATGCGTTGGGCTTGGATAAGTGTGCTTTCACCTTAAAGATGAAACAAAAACAAAAAACTTTAGTATAATTATTGTACTTTCTCGAGTATCAGAGTCACATACCTAGGTACCAACGAATCTGGTTTGAGGAGACTTTCTCCCCAAAATGAATGTAGTTTAAAGCATCATAATTACTTAAGAGAAGAGAATCCTAAACTGATATGACTTAAACATTATTGTACCCATTGTTCTTTGTACCTAATTGGTCTAGTGGTCACAAGCGTGACTACAGTACATGGGGTCGGTTCAACCTTTTTTTTTTTTTTTTTTTGGGTGGGAAATCGTCAAATAACTTCTCCCGCTCTGGGCGGAGCGGGTGGGCGTGTCGGACTCTTACTGACTAAAACCCACCCGTGTTCCTTCGGTTGCCCTGTTGCCGGGGGCCACGATCTCCCTTTCGGTTTTCTTCGCAACCCCGGAACCCCGGCAGGCATCGGCCCTAGTGGACCCCTTCAGTTCTGCTGACATCTCTTTGAGGCGCGCGTGGAACACAACGCGCCATCGACCAGGGCTTGGTCCTTGTCGGAAGCCAAGCCAAGAAAAAAAAATGGGGTCGGTTCAAGCCCGGATTTGGGTACTGTGTTTTTGTGATTTTCGAATTTTGTTATTTTTACTATCGACCGCAAAGGTGAGAGACCTTTTGGCTCATAGTCTATGTGTACCTACGTGTGCACTATCCACTTAATAATCCGTAAGCGCAAAACAAAAATTGATCAGATATCGAGTTTAAGAACTTGATTTAGTTTTTATCAGCTCGTTCCCTGCATTTGTATTCAGTGTAGCATACAAAACAAAAAGTTTTTGAGCGTCCTTAGTCATTTAAAATTAGTTGCACTAGAACTCAAACACAATTTAGTACGAAATTCTAATTTGCATTTAGTATAGAGACAATGTGGTTCTTGATCAATTTTAATACTATGGTAATTTTGAAGTGAATAAAGGTTTTCAATGACAGCTACTTCGTTTTTGTTTGTTTTTTTTTTTAAATTTATTTTACTTAAATGCCAGTATCCTTTAGAAAAATATTTAAAAAATCTATTCAAAGATCGGGTAGGCTTAAATGAAACTGACAAAAGAAAATACTACAACACTACATTATCGCAAAGTAATGTAAAACATTGTTCAGCCCTCGTAAACTGCTGTAATTGGTTGAATGATTTATCAACAATTAGAAGTTTACGCAAGCTGGAAAATTCGTTATTATTTTAAAATTATTTTATCCTTTATTTCATTTTCAAATAATATATCAAATAAAAATATTATTTACGTTTAAAATATCTTTATAAAAAAAGCTTTTAAATTTATTAATTATATTTTTTTTATTATTAAATTATCAATAAATTAAGTTTCTTTCAATAAACTGGTACTAAATGCCATACAATTATTATCAGAATATTATGACAATTGCCAATCTAACAACTTATATGTCAGTAAAATAGTTACAGTTACTTCTAACCATATCAAAACTTCCTATATATATTACTCACTAGCTGACTTGTTCAGACATGGCCGCAATGGATCGGTATTCGAAGAAAAACTCTAGGGACTGTTTTCAACAGCGCGCGTCTGTTATACAAGCTGTATGTAAAGCCTTAAGCAGGTGATAATTGACACCATTTGGAGCATTTTGAGCCATACATGTCTTGGGTGAAGTACGTTTTTAAAAGGCTTTGCACCCAACTTCCAAACACCCAATAGACCAACGGACGACATTTTAATTGCTTGTTCTGTGTAGAATAGCCCGAAAAACTGAAGAAAGAATTTCTCTTTGTCCATCCTTATAATTTATAACCAGTACCCTAATTGTGTAATGCACGACCAATCACAATTTGTTTCGATTTGAAACATTGCTAATCCATTGCTTCATAAGTAGGCAAAAAAATCTGCTCAACACCGTAATTAACGCAATGAATGTTATGATGATGTGGATATATAACACGGCGTGTTGCCACACCAAGCACCGAGCGCAGACTGCGCTCGGTGCTTGGTGTGGCAACACGCCGTGTACGAGTTCACGACAAGTTAATCGTCATCCTGAGGATGCCTCGTTGAGAGGTGAAACACGTGTCGATTTCTTCCAGGGTCTTTTCAAGACTCTTTAGAAATAGCTAAGCGGAAAAGGTTACTAAATATATCCACATCATCATTTCATTATGGATTTCCGCAAGGTCACGCCTGAATCAATTAACTATCTTGCAATGAATGTTGTTGAACTGTCAAAATGAAACAAATTAGTCATAATCTTTTACGAAAACAAGTAACGCAATCAGAGTACAGGACTTGACACTCGCCAATAAAACATTATCTGCACGAGTTAAGTATAAATTTACAGCTATCAACCGAATCGAAACTAATACTAACTTAACTCCCCAACTTATTCAACTAAGCATTGCCACAATAGATTGGTATTCGAAGAAAAGCCCTAGGGAATGCCTTCAATAATAGCGATCCTCTTTGTAGACCAACGGACGGCATAATTTAACATTGTTTCTGTTCTGTACAGGCCCTTACTAACACCGTTAGGCCTTCAAAGGTTCAAATAGACTTTCCTATAAGGCCTCGATATAGGTTGTACTAGATAGCTTTTAAAGATGAATGTCAGCATCTAAAGGTAAAGTTGATTCCGATCAGTGGGCCTTAAACGGCCACATTAAGCAATTCCTCTAAAAGTAATTCATTTTCTGAATTCTCAGCAATTCCTCTGTGGTGACATATTTTAGCTAAACCATATTCAATTCATATTAGAATCATATTTGGTGTAAATAAAGCCGCTTGAAAAAAACAAAGACCGTAATTTTACCGGATAATTTTTCTTTACAGTTTTTATTAATCAAATGAGATTTTTTTTTTATTTCTACTTCAATATTATCATATTATGATTCTGCCAAAGCGGCCGTTTTAAGCCCCCAGGTTTGAGCCCGTGACGTTTTAAGCCCTCAGGTGTTATTTATTTTTTCTCTTTTTTATTTTGTCTGTATTTTGTGTTTCACGAAGTGTATGTATCAAAAGGATCAACATCGTAAACGTGAAAAAAAAAAAACAGCCGTCCCATACATTTGGGTCGGGTGGGTATTGCAGTTTTGTATGGGACAGTTGATAATTTTTTCGCAAATATAATGTTGTTCAGTTTGATGGTCTGTTTGTACTGCCCTTAAATATGACCCCACATTTTTGGTACACGCTGGATAGGTACTATTAGCACAAATTTTATAATACTTAAATCTTAATGTCTTACCAATATTACCAAATCTGGGCCTCAAGTCTGCTATTGCAATAGTGTCCGTATCATTGATTTCATCATTGTTGATTTTGACAAGTTTAATAATCTACTAATATAATGGCGTCAATAAGACTTTCCAATGGTCAGCCACTGACACTCCATTGAAGGAAATGGCATTTATTAGTAATCTCGTACATAATGACAAATGAATGACTGACTTAGGCGGTAATCTGCTAAAATGTTGACAGTTCCTTTGATCACTGATCTACTATTATAACGTCATTGTGCAGTCATTGCTTTTAATGCGTTAAGAGTATCGTGTTTGTGGAATATTTATTGAATGGAAAGTTGGAGACAATGTATTCACTACGAGCAAATATTCTCGAGCTAGCCAACGCAGTGGATGCTAGAGAAATAAGATGGGCAGAATGCAGAAAACGTCGTCAAGCCCGTCGCTTGACGAGAATGAATACGAACCCCTTTATTGACATTACCGAGGCGGAATTTGTAAAAACGTTTCGCCTTGCAAATGACTCAGTAAGGGGGTTAATTGAAGAACTCATTCCCCTTATGGCCAGACCGCGTCAAAACCATAGACAAATAAAGAGTAGCTGACCAAACATTAATCCATAGTTATATTATATATAAGAACATGATTCTCTAGATCCTTTTTTTGATAAGCGACAAGTCGTAAATTGTATCTCGTTCTGTCACCTGTTGTCACATTGACTCACACATAGACAAAATTTGACGCGTAGCTTGTCTATCCCGCGCCGCCATATTGTTAAGTAACATCGTCTTTATTAAGTTCTATGTTTCAAACCCATTATTTACTCAGAGACGGATTTGGCAACAAAGACGACTTTTTTTTTGTATAATAGTTACCATCATTGATATATAAAAACCCAAGATGCACACTCAACGTCTAAAAAACGTCCCCAAAAAAAGAGCGCAACATTCTAAATTGTGCGCTCATTTCAAATAGTCTCGCGTCGCTCGCGTCTGGAAGCAGTCGTTAAAAATGCCGAAGTGTTCTGTGAGAAATTGTAAAAATATTACGTCAAGAAGGTTAAAAAAGGATGGGATATCGCATTTTTGGTAAGTAAAAAACTTATTGACTAGTTTTTGTTGTTTTTATGACCGATTATAACAAGCAATGTGTGATTTTGATTTATTTTTTCTAAAAACTTCATTCAACGCCCAAAGTAAAATACGGCTAACTTCAATGGCTGCTTGGTCAGTGTTAGAACAACGCATTACAGTCTCCGTTCTATTTTAGTCGCATTATAAAAATGACCCTGTTCTAATAAGTGGAGTCGATTTTGTTTGTGTTTCTTTTTATTAATAAATTTATGTACTTTTGAACCTTTTTTGTATGTAGTTTTTGAAAAATATATATATATTTACGTTACATAACGTGTAGGTCAGGAGGTAGCCAATTTAAAATTTTTATAATGTTCGTAAATATTATGATGTATAACGATTCATTTATGGGCCAACTTACAATGATATTATAAGTAAAAAAAGAGGCAGATAGGTTATACACGCTTCGCAAGAGGCACGTCAAAATTTGGCTAATTAGCCACATTTTGTTCGTCTTGTCTCTTATTCGCTCCCGATAATTACGACATGCTGTCCTACTTACACGTGTCATCTAATAGCGTGACATTGTGCCGTTTTTGAAGAACGAATGTACGGTAGGTAACCTATCTACGTCTTTTTACTTAAAATATCATTGCCAACTTATGAGTTCTCGACATGCGGCATGCTAAGGATAGACTGAAGTGTCGCGTAGTCTGTAGTCTGTAAGTGTCACATTAGAAACTTCATGGAAACTTCTAATTTTTATATTTTAGTTTTCCTCGTGACCCAATACGATGTGGAGAATGGACATCAATCGTCAGCCAACAAAGGCGAGAAGATTTTTTTAAGTCGAATAATTCAAGCGTCGTTTGTTCCGAGCATTTTTGGATGAAGATATGTATGTCACTTTAAAAGGCATAAAACGTCTTCGTAAAACGGCTGTTCTTTATATTTGAGTAAACAATTTTAACAGTTATTATTTGTTTTTTTGATATACCCTATAGGCTACTCAAAAACATATTTATGCAGAAATAAAAGTATATTTATGTGTTTAAAACACAATTTTACAAACTCTTAAAATACTAACTAATAACATAAGATGAAAAAAAAAAAAAGTCATGTTCGACTCCACTCAATACCTTGTCCTACCGACCACGGTCGGTCGTAAAATTTTATTGCTTTAAGTACCTGCGTTGTAATAACAACTTTAAATAATTGGCGTAAGGTTGAACTTGTAATAATATATGCTTGTAGCTTATAGAAAGAGACAGAAATAGAGTTTCGGGACATTTTCGAGCGTTGCTTTTATTCGAGACTGTGCATCTTGGGTTTTTATATATCAATGGTTACCATTGAATTATCAAACAGAGCCTCAGTTTACTCTACGATTATATTTTTTAAATTTTGGTGACATTATTCCAGAATACTGCAAAGTGCAGATTGTCAGTGTAAACACACATGCTATTGTAATAAATTATAAAATGAATTATATTACCCTATATCTGTGTGATGGAAAACATGAACATAGGCTTAAGTAAGTATACATAAATAGGCTACTCACATAATTTTGAAATTTCATTCGGCACGTAATAATTGATTGATTGACTTTATTAAGTAATCTAGACTAGACTAGTCTAGATTACTATCAAACGTCTACGTCAAAGAAAATCGATAGATTTTCGCGGATTTTCAGTAAGTATTGGCTGTATCAATATCGTTAGATAATACTGGCAACCGGCCCTAGCTTTGTATTGATGACACTCCCTATGTGTGCGTAAGGGCTACGCAATTTTTAGCGAATGTTTGGCCTGCTACTCTTTATACGTCTGTGGTCGAAACGATAGCGTATCGGCAGAAATGAAGATGAGAAAACTGAATTTTACATTGATTTATTATTCACACACGAAATAGGTTGATTAATGTTATATTTTTTATTGCAGATTCTAATAGCACTTACATTTTATGCATCGGAGTCCTACCAAAATTCGATTGGACAGAGTGCCCTCCATAATGTTTCACAAATTACTGTGTCAAGAGCAATTAATGAAGTAACAGAGGCATTAAATAAAATATACCACACATATATTAAATGGCCTACACAATGTGATGAAAGGAATATTAAAAAGGCTAAGTAAGTGAGAAATTAAATATACCCTGATTGCGTTGTTTTTATTGCCTGTTGTACAGCAGAATTATTTAGTTACAAATACTTTTCAAGTTCTATCAGAAATTTAAATTTCCTGGCGTCCTGAGTTGTATTGATTGCACACATATAACAATATTAAGGCGCACACCGTCCAATATCGTTTCGATATACTTCGCCCTTTATTGGTGCGGCTGCAGTGGCAAAGCGCCAGGTCTTGATGGTTTTCCAAATAATCAATTAGAGCCGAAATTTGCTCAGTTACTACCATTTTGTATAAAATCAATAAATATAGGCTTCTTTAGTAAAGATAATTAAAATATACAAACAAAAATCGAATTAAAACACTCAAATGAAAATAAATACATAACAAAACACCGGCCGCTAGAAATAAAAACAGATAAACGTTAGTAAGCAGAAATGTCACATTTAACTTTGACAGCTAAACAGATAAAATATTATTGAGTTGTGAGTTTTTTGCTATTTACGAACTTTCTACTACTTCAGATTGCTTACATCATTAATAAATAATATGTAAAAATATATGTAAATGAAATCTGGCATGAATAAAGGTTCAAATTTAGTAGTAGTTTTTCGAAAATCATTTCTACTAACGGGTTTTTTAATAATGGCAATACGACAATGCCATTATAACACAATTCTTTAACGAGACCATTGATTTACCAATGATCGACCATTATGAATTTAGCAGATTACGAACTTTTAGCAAAATGACAACAAACAACAAATAACGAACTTTTAGCACAATGGGATGATAGGTGTTGGAATCACGAATTTAATGCTTGTTTACATTTTTATTGTTACTCTCCCACATATACAGCTGAACTGATTTGTATTTTTTTTAAACTATATTTATATATTTCATACGGGTGAGTAAGTTAATAATATTCCTTAAGATATAAGAGAAACCTCAAGCAACAGCTATTTTTAAAATTAAATACAGGGTGGCAGGGACCTTAACGCTCAAACTGTAACCATGAATTCAGCACATGATTCTACACTTCCGAGCGTAGACACTTTTCGTCAGTATTCTAAACGTACAATCTGCCTAGACTTTTCTGCTGACAACTATGTTGGGATCGGCTTTCAGTTTAATCGGATACAGCTGAATACCAGTATTCTATGAGGAGCAACTGCCCATCTGACCTCCACAACCTAGTTAAGTACTGGGTCACACGATACCACTTGGTAAAACTGGTTGTTAGACTTTTGGGCTCCTAACTACCCGTAACACAGTTGTTACGTAGATCTTTGACAGTTCAAAGATCTACAAATTACAGCCGGGACCAACGGCTTAACGTGCTTTCCGAAGCACGGATGGGTAGTTAGATGATTCTTGGTATGTAAAGATGAACACCTATCCACAGAACAATGGGCAAGCGTAGCTTAACCTGATCGATCGACCCGCGCGGCTGTTATTACTTAGCCACAAACCCCTCTTAACGTGGTAAAAACGCATGAAAAAGTTTTTTTTTTAATATGCGATGAAAAATTTCAACGCAGGTGTTTCAGAATCATGTACTGATTCCATGATATCAGGTTCCACATCGATGGGGATGCCACCCTGTATAGTTTTGCAGGATACGGGACGTTTTTGCGGGCTTTGGACTTCTACCAAAACGACTGGCCCACAATGGCAGAGAACAAAAATGTGTGAAAAAGGGAGAGGGAAGGCCTTTACCACTTTGCCCAGCCTACAATTGGATGTTACGGGCTTAATCAATTCATAGGTATCTAGAGAGTTTTCCAATAATCTTTAACATTACCTGGTTTCCTCGCTCACACCCAATGAAAGCTTCACATAAATCTAATATCAGTTTCAACATCGTTCAATTACTCATTCATTCATTCGAGACTGACATGGCGACGATTTGTATCCATCAGTTTCTAGCGAACGATAATATTTCGAAGAATCGATTTGTGTGAATTTCGTTACTATTCATGAATTTTATAAAATGTGTTATTGACACGAAGTAAGATATTTAAAGGCTATATATAATAAATTATGGCCATAAAAACATATTATCATGCCTGTATTCCCCAAAGGTTTAGGCAGAGTTGTACCTTTAGTACACCCACATATTGCACAATCTGTTTCGATTAAAAACAGATTGCTAATCCATTGCGTCATAAGTTGGAAAAAAATCTGCTCAACAACGTAAATAGCACAAAGAATGTTGTTGAACTGTCAAAATGAAACAAATTTGTCATAATTGAAAAAAAAAAATTGAATTTATAAATTTATTCTGAAAATAAGTTACGCAATTAGGGTACGGATGTATTAATGTAAACAAAGCAAATGGAATAATTTCTTATGATTAATTATAATAATTATGCTTTTCAATCTTGGTAAGATAATTGCCTGGATCCCTGGATCGATCGCAGTTCTTCACATTCATAAGAATTGTTCGGTATGTCATAGAAATAAGTCCTTTAAATTTATCTTAATAATAGGAAATTGTGATGATTTTGTTACAGGGAGACCGAAATCAACTAAATCAAAATGAAAACACATGCGTCGCCATCATTGATAGCGTATTTTCCAGTCTTCAAAGAATGATCATTCCGGCGCGAATTACTGTCAAATGTTTAATGATGTGATGATAGATGCCTTTCGTGTTCTTTTCCCTACACTCTGATAAAGTTAGAGCAGCAAAGGTATACTTTAGACAGGCAATAGTTGACTTCAGAACGCTCAGATCACGTCTCACTCAATGAATCGGCGGTTCAGGGGTTAAGAGGAGGCTCCCTAAATTGTATGTTAATTTGCATTAATATTCTGAAAAAGTCAGACATACAATCAAAATGGAACTTTGGTATATGATTTATTGGATGTTTTTCTTTCCAAATATATGACAGTTACGTAATTGGAACATTTTCGCTCAATTCATTTTTGATGAAATGAAAGGGCTTGTTGCGAGGATCTTAAAAACATTTTTTATTTAAATTTAAAATAAATACTTTTAAAGATATTTAAGAAATTCTATGAAAATTGACCCCTTTTCTCCGAAATTATTGGACCAAAAATTTTGAAAACATATGGCTAATATATGGCTCTGTACTCATGAATTACAGAAAAACCTATAAGAAGTCTATGGTTTTAAAATAACATGGTAAATCTGTCAATATTGTGCGTAAAAACTGATATTTGCAGTTGGAATGTATGGGAGAACGTGTATTTCAACTACAATGTTAAGTTTGTATTGTTGGGATAAATTCATCCCAACTACGGAACCCATCATTGTGCAAAGGCCAACACGCTTTTGGCCGGTATTTTCTCTTGATCAATTATTACTTTAGTTATAAACGAAATAAGAATTGAGATTTATGATATTTAGTTCCGTGCTCGAACACGACCAAAGAGCGCACGCGATATTCAACTTTATTACTGATGTGTTACCGTTTAGAACATAGTGGAGTGGTGGGGTGCATTGGGGCGGAGTTTTCGTGGAAATCGTCTTTGCAGTGTCTGGTCTTAACGGGAGTGAAAAATTGTTCTAGCTAGGTCTGGGAATATTCATTTTCTTTATTTTCACCCGAGCAGAGTTCGGTCGACCAGGTTACTATGAAGGTTAATAGAGATGAATAGGCAAAGAAAACGACCCTGGATGAATTGGAATAAGGGCAGGACGACGATGATGAAAGAAGAAAACTCTTACCCAAAAATTCACTTTGAAATTCTGCACATGTGATCACAACCCTTTACCGACAAATTCAATTAACATACTACATGACGTTAATTAAAATTCCTTACCCATAACGGGATAGAAAGGAAATTGTATGTTAATATTTTATTTTCACTTTCATTTCATAATCTATACAGTAATGGGATCGTAAAACATTCGTGACCCGTTTCTTAACGTCTTCGAAATCGGTCGTTTTCACTTTCACATAGGTACTTTTGATACTCAAGCATTGCTGATTACATATTTTACAACTTTCACTTTACTGTTAATGTAGCTTTTGTTCAATCGAAATTGTACTTTATTACGTTTTTATAAAGGCTTTACAAATATTTTCTTACCTGTTATTTGAATTCTATCACAGCTCACGTTCGACAAATTAATTGATAACTTGCGAAAGTTGTAACGCAAATTTTATCGACTTTAAAGGGAACGCATTAAGATTCAATTTGGTTTCACAGTGTTGTTTTAAATAGAAAAATATCTTGGATATTATGGTGTCAGGTAATGTGACTTACGAACTTATTTGCCTACTGTTCTAAAACCTAGAAGACAAAATAAGCAATAGCTTTCTCTAGAAACTGTAGGTTACGGCTGGTTGACGTATGTGACGTCTATGTGACAGATGTCATGTCTGTCAAAATGGTGGATAGGTAATAACCGTTATTCATGCAGACACAGAAAACAATAGGGAGATATTGGTAGGTAAGTATTTAACACAAGTTATTTGAAATTTAAAATTAGTTAAATCTTTAAGACCATTAATTAATACTTGCCATATTTCAATGAACACGAAGTTTTCTTTGTACCCACAGAAAATAACAACGTAAAGAGACCTATTAGCCCAAAATAATGAGAGGGACATTTCGATGTAATTAAAAACAAGAAATTTACCTAATTGACGAAGTTTTGGAGAACTTAGACAAGATGTTAGAAGAATCTGGTATAAATGTCTAGTCAGAGGTTTAATTCCAGAGGACCGAGATTTGTTGTTTTTATGTCATTATGATGACGCGCCGGTTATCGTCATCATGTCAATTCCGGCTGTCTCTGGAAACCAGCGGTAGATGTCACATCTCTTCGATTTTTTTTTTGTTCTAGGACATGCCACCTTCCTCACGATTTTTTCCTTTACCAAGAGCAGAGGTAATGAAATAAATCACATAAAATGCCTGCCTGGGTTTAAGTTCACGATCTACACTCGGACAGAATGAAGGAATCAATAAATAACTGATAGGCTCCGTCTTTACTTATCATAGTGAAGATATTTTCGTCTCAACTTGGCCGCTAGTTGTCCGAAGTTTGCAATCAAGTATAATTTATCGAGTGGTATGTACTTCTAGGACAACGCATCAAACGAGGCCGGAGTTACTTTCGCTTGCAATAAACTGGTGTAAGTACAGATAGGGAAGTTAATTGTTTTAGCAAATTGACAAACTACATCAATTTGCCGTGTTATAGCCATTTCATACAACTATATATAATATATAACATAATATTATTTTAATTATAAATTTTAATTTTATAATTTATTATTATTTATTTTATATTATATTTTTTTTTTATTATTTAATATTTTAATTAATATTAAATAATAAAATAATATTTATTCAAAAATTACAAGGCATAAAAATTAGTACAGATTGGCTTAAATGTAAATTATATTCCTAAGACTTACGTGCCTGAACTGTCAAGGAATGACAGTTGTAATTTGAGTATACGAACAAATTAAGTTAGTAAGTTAGTCAATTTGATAAACAATAAAAATTTCGTGACTTTTCCTGTTAGGTATCCATTGGAAATAAGATTTTAAAACATAAGTTTATTATAAGCATAAAGAAAATTCATCATCTGCCTAGCCTTTTCCCAACTATGTTGGGGTCGGCTTCCATTCTAACCGGATGCAGCTGAATATCAGTATTTAACATGGAGCGAGTGCCTATCTGACCTCCTCCCTTGGTATGATAGGTTGTCAGATTTCGGGCTTCTGACGATCCGTAACAACTGTCAAAGAAATGACAACCGGGAGCAACGGCTTAATGTGCTTTTCGAGGTACGCAGGTGTCTCGGTATGTAAAGATGGTCAGTCATCCGCGGACCAACCCTCGCAAGCGTTGCTTAACCTATTGGATTGACTCGTGCGGCTGTTATTACGTAGCCACGAGCGCCGAACATGAAGAATATGTAAGTGAATAATATTAATGACAACCTGATTGGTGTCGGAGTTGAGCGCCCAATGCAGGTTTCTTTAGTACAGTGACTTATCAACGAGTACGTAATTCATCACTAGATGTTCGTCTGTGATTGATGTTCAAAATAAAATGAATTATATAAAATTGAAAAAGTCACTTTATGTTCCCGGATTTACGCCACATCGTGCATGAGATGTGAGGCCTTAACCACTGGGATACCACGACTGGATGTCTAAGAAAATATTTTGCGTTCTATTAAAGACCAAAGTATATATAACTAGCTTCTGTCCGCAACTTTGTTCGCGTGGAAGTTGATAAAATAAAGCTCATGTTACTAGGTGATAATGTAGCTTTGTATAGGTGAAAGAATTTTTTTAAATTGGTTAAGTAACATACAAAAAAAAAGAAAAGCTTTATTCTTAATAATACTAGTTTAGGTAATATTTTACAACACCATAATCTGGATATTAATGAAATCTAATATTGCGTCAAATTAAAGCAGGTTCGGGCACTTCTATGACAATAATAATTATTACATTTACTTTGAAATTAGAATATTTGTTTTTT
The DNA here is from genome assembly GCA_916610215.1 of Omphaloscelis lunosa. NCBI lineage: Eukaryota > Metazoa > Arthropoda > Insecta > Lepidoptera > Noctuidae > Omphaloscelis > Omphaloscelis lunosa. The sequence continues at coordinate 2,919,408 of OU744266.1, read as the reverse complement.
ATTCGTTTACTGGCGACCCGAACCTGCTTCGCACGGTTTTTACGATTTCAACAAAACATCATAACAAAATTATAATTATAAATTAATGTATAACAATACACATAAACCTTCCCTAATAAGTTCTCTAAACGATGTTGAAAACCTCATCAAAATCCCTTGCGTATTTTAGAAGAACAAGGCTGACATACAGACAAACGCGAAAAGCTACTTTTTGTTTTATAATATTTAGAGAAGATTAGATACTCGTATTAGAGACTGAGATAGAGATTATTATGTATAGATATGGATATGATACACAACATAAGACTTGAAAGCTGTTAAACTAGCATTAGAGACAATTAATGAAGCACAAGGCTTTCTTCACACTGAATCACTATTAACCTACATAACCTAATGCACACTCATGCACATACATGCACACACACAGACGCATTCACTCAAACACATACACACTCACAAGAATTAAGTTCTTTATTTAATATTCAATTTAATTTAATTTAATATTAATCAATTTCACTTACCATTATCTGAAAATTGTTTACTGGTGGGTAGATTGACAGGATCCTTACTTAAATTATAGGTAATATTAAAAAATAACTTTATGGCCGTCCACTGTCTCTTAAGATACATGTATATCTTAGTTTGAGAGACAGGGTAACGTATAAATAAAACATATTTACATAACTTTGCAGAACTTGCTTGTAACTAGTGTAAGTTTTGTTTTTCTCACCATCTGTACCTTCTTGATCAATAAACAATTTTATTTATTTATTTATTTCTAATGAACCAAACTTATCTGCTATCTGGTACCTAAAACAAAACTTCATAAAGTAAAAACAGAATAAATGTTTTAGCTAACTGATTTTGCTCCTTGGTATTTCAACAATAAGGAATATAATAATATTACCCAATATAACACAAGGATCCCAAAAATGATGAAGATTTTCTGCCATTCTGATCTGTGAATGCACGATCCATTTCATTTCTATATTAGCAGTTTCCGCATCAGCTTTGTACCTACCCTTTGTGTAACTTATAATTCCAGTTCTCAGACGCCATATTTTTATGACAGCCGGATTAATTTCAAAGTACTTTTAATGTTACACAAAGATATTTTTGCCAGTGGTTAATTTTCAAAGGAATAAGGGTTTGTCATTAGGGCTTTGTTACAAAAGTTTCTTCGAGGCGGAAGTATCCAATAAAATATTGAATGAACAGCTAGCCTTAATATGAATTATTTTGGCATCAATGAATTGCATGAACAATGAACATGAATTGCATTGATCGTACGAACTGTATACCTATATTTTAAAATAACTTTAAAATATTATCTTAGTTGCAGCTTTGTAGACTGAATTGCACAATACGACTATTATTTTTTAGGGCAAAATAAACTTTACTAGTAGCAGTCTGGATTTGTGCCCGGTTGATGGCAATAGGCTCGCCCCCTATTGAACAATCAGCCTATAATGTTTCTACTGCTGGGACATAGGCCTCCTCTCTTCGAGAGTGTGCGTTGGTAGTAAATGTACATGTCGGTTTCCTCACGAAGTTTACCTTCACCTTTTTGAGAGCAATGGTGATGAAATTATTTACACAAAGAAAAGCGTGTATACCCTATCTGTTTCTTTACTTTAATTAATATCGTCGATTAGCTGCATATTACACCCGGGTACTGTAATTACAAGCAGGTGTTTACTCGTTTTCAAGGAATTTGGAAGGTAAAACAATTCTGTAATGTTTTATTTTCCTACCAGCATGCGTGGCGTGACGACAGATCACAATAGAAACGGGTTTTGTCGACGGAAGAATAGAAATTACAGATTCAAAATCATAATCTGTCATTTTGTCTATTCTTCCGTCGACAAAACCCATTTCTATGGTGGTCATACTATGCGTGCTGATCACATAGAATTCCAAGTTTCCAAGTAACATGCAACCCATACCACTTGTTTACTCATATTTCATAACTCGCAGAAGATTTTGTCTTGGGAAGTTTTCAAGTGAAATCAAACGGAATGATAAGGAACTTAGTTTGAAAGGAAATATTGTGTAATGGAAATCAAGTTTGTTATGAACGCGAGTGAAGAGTTCTGAATTTTTGAATGACTAAGTATCTAGGTACCTACCACTTTTTATTACGAAATTACTTATTCCGGACATCAAAAATCTTTTGCTATGCCATAAGGAAATCATAAAGCACGTATAACCTATCTACCTCTTTATTTATAAATAATATCCTCGATTAGCTGCTTATTTACGCCCGGGTACTGTTATTACAAGCACGTGTTCACTCGATTTCAAGAAACTTGGAAAGGAAAACAATTCTTTATTGTTTTATTTTCCTACCAGATAACATAGATTTCCAAGTTCTAAGAAACATGTGATCCATACCTCTTGTTTACTCAAATTTCGCAAAAGATTTTGTCTCCGGAAGTTTTCAAGTGAAATCAAACGGAATGTTAAGGAATTTAGTTGGAAAGGAAATATTATGTAATAGCAATCAAGTTTGTTGTGAACGCGAATGAAGAGTTCTGAATTTTTGAATGAATAAGTACCACTTCTTATTACGAACTTACTTATTTCGAACACCAAAAATCTTTTGCTATGCAATATGGAAAACACAGATTTTTCTCAATTTCTCAATTCAAAATGACTAATTAATCAGTTTGGATAGCTAAGAGCCTGTTTACACGGTGCGTTGCGGCACTGCACCGCAAAGATTTTGCTGCATTGGCGGTTGAACGGGCATTGCGGCACTGTAACGTTGTTACGACGCAGCTGCGCCGCTTCGCAAATATTACGTCGCAAACTGCAGTGACGTAATCAAAGCAACCCTTTCAGAGCCCGCATAGTATCAAAACCACATTCCGCCTGAAATCAAAGCGTGCACAATTTTCCAGTGCATTTTCTCTAAAATAGCTGCTCAATCGTGGAACCTCAGTTTGTTTAAACTGAAGGAGCATCTATCGTGACATGGAGCTACTAACTGATTGAGATTTCATAACTAATGGAATAATCTAAAATAAGATAAACACATTACACAAACAAACAACAATCACACGTGTATTCCTCGATGGGTTACGATAGTAAACCCACATGTCGCCAGTATTTTTTTTTTAACCACAAAGGGTGTATCACTGTCCGCAAGCCTGCGCTTACGGTGGCCAGGATTCGGCATGCGACTCCCGACGCCCAGGGCGTCTCCTGCGGCGATTAGGCGCGTGAAGGCGCGACCTTTGTCTCACCCTCACGCGTTCCGCCTCCTCCTTCGCGAGCATTACTGCTTCGCAGAAGAAGGTGACGACCTCCCATGCCCTCTCACTCCGTACCATGGCCTGGATCAGGGTCGGACGCGATAGATCACCGCCGCCGATCGCCTCCACAAGGACACGGCGATGCTCCGCCCAAGCTGGGCAGACCTCCACCGTATGCTCCACCGTGTCCTCCGGGCGATTCACACAATGGTGACACTCGGGCGTTTCCTCCCGCCTTATCCTGAACAGGAACCTCCCGAAACAACCGTGTCCGGTGAGGATCTGCGTCAGGCGGAAGGTGAGGACGCCGTGGCGCCTCTCTAGCCACTCCTCAAAAAAGGGATCTTATCGCCGCAATTATGGCGTGCCCAGCCTTGCGTTGCGACAATCGCACTCTCCATGACACCATGAGATCCCGCCGGAGCTCTGTCCACAGTGCCGTGTTTTCTCGTGGCAGTGGAGTTAAGCCTCGCCGTTTCGCCTCCTCGCGCCACTCAAATGTGCGCGAGGACCTATCTTACCTGTAACTCCCGAAACACAACAATGTTGTTATGGTAACAGACTTACATGAGATGGTAGTAGCTAGCCAGGCGGACTTAGAACAAGCTCACCAACCAAACCGAGCAGAAAATTTTGCCCCCGCTGGGAATCAAACCTGGGAGCTTTGGGTCTGAGACAGGTGGTCTTACTACTAGACCAAAGCGGGAGTTATGTTTAAATCCCGTGTAATAAGGAGGCGATATATTGCTATCAACCGGACACAATTCCAAAATGCGAAATGCGAATCTTCTTAAGTCTCCTGATAGAAAAATCTAATAAAACTTAGCAGGACCTACATATTTTGCAAAATCATAAATCATTTTTATTTAAATATCAGTTTGTTCATAATTTTTTGATACTTAGATCCTTTTTGAGAAATTAAGCGAAAATCTCCATAATATTAATGCCAATTTAGCAAAAACGACTCAAACCCGCATTTTTCCCAATAACTCGAAAACTATGTCAGTCTATGTAATACAACTTGACTCATAAAAATATCAGTATGTTTGCCCGTGTTATCATACATATTTCAAAATATTCTAAATATAACATCATTGCTGAAATTATCAAATTCAATTTTTTTTGTGGGTTCGGTCGTTTCTACTAAACTAGCCTTGATTAAGATACGAGCTAGTCATCAGTGTCACCTGAAACGATTCACATAGTTTGGTTCATTTTAGCCGAATGTAAAATCGGCTTGTTTCTTCATAAATTAATTTAACAGAAACGATCCACACAGTTTAAGTTATTTTAGTTGAATAAAAAAATATACTAGAGTCTATGAAGGTAACTTAACCGAAACGACTCAAGTGTTTTGAGATAATTCTGGTATAATTAATATAGATCTGCTTCTTTCAAGTTAGATTTATTAAAAAACGACTCAAGCAGTCTGGGTTATTACAGAGGTTTGTAAAAAAATACACATGTGGGTTGGTTCCCATCCCATCATCAAAAAATCCACCTTATCCTTGTATTATCAGAAATATTTTTTGCTGAGTGAAAGACCCAACCTTAAGGACCTCTTTGGTGTATAAACCTCATTTTTGACCATAGTGTAGGTTGAGTCCTTTCTGCTAATCTACGTCAAATATAAACCAATATTTATAAGATTTTTATACTGAATATACGTTTGGAATTATTTTTGTATTTTTTTTTCATTATGTAGGTATGTTATATGTCTAATGTGGTAACTTACAGTGATACACGTCCACAAAGCAATTTATTACCAAAAGATGCCGCCTTAAAGCCACCCTAAAATAGTTTTGGTACTTAACGTTTTTTTTCCATAGTTTATATTTTAAAACTTTTTATCTGACTACTAAACAGCTTCAATAATTTGATGATGTGCGAAAATAAGTTAAAAAAATATTGAAATTAAAATGTGTCAATTCGAACACTGTGATCGAATATAATTGTGTCCGAGTCGACAGCAAGTCGTGAGGACTATTTGGGTAATATTTTTTTCTCAGTTTTAATAATGGTCTGGCAGTTTGAATACTATAAGCGGCCTTCACAAATGTCCTTTCTTTGGTATTGTTTGTCGAGTCGTTGAGCGCCTTGAGTTCCGAGTTGAGCTACACGACTACTGACAAATACTTGCACTAACTGGACTGGTCCACTCAAATCTGTGGGGTTCTTTCCACAAACGTCCATTTTAAACACTAATACATGACACTACTACACACTACATGGTCCTCACATGATCTGACTAAGATTATGCCTGGACTTGAAAAGAGACTGACCCCTTAGTTTGATTCGCCATTTCTTCTCAGGGGTATTCAGTTAGGAAATGTCGGCTCCATCTAGCTTTATTTTTATTTATTTTTTACCCCCGACCCAAAGAGGGGTGTTATAAGTTTGACCGCTATGTTTGTGTGTTTGTCTGTGGCACCGTAGCTCTTAAACGGGTAAACCGATTTGAATAGCGTTTTTTAATTTGAAAGCAAGTTTTCTAGCGATGGTGTTTATATATGTTTTATCAAAATCGGTTCAGCCGTTCGAAGATTATCAGCACTTTTCTAGTTGTTGAATAAATGTGAGTATCTTCCACAGGTCTGATCAATTTGAAATTTGGTATTCTGTTACTTCAATGATATTAGAACAACATAGTAACCTTGAACTGATGCTGCAACATCACTTGGAATTTGCGGCATACCTAACTCCCTTACCAACTTACAGCACAGGTATCGAGTTTGGGCTCATTGGAATGGTCTCAATGAATTGGTTATAGAGAGATGGTGAACAGGATCTGGTGATGGAGTTGGAAAGAGAAATGAGGAAATGTTTGTGTCGGGATTTCTTAAAATTTTAAACTTTTAAGATTGTACTTTTTATGATGTGTAAAGGTGATTTCAACATCGTATTTACATAATAAACAATTTCATTTCATTTGAAATTATTTTGTATCTATCCCTATTTAATGGTGACTCCAAACAGTTCGTACCTCACAGTTAACCGCTGAAATACCGCTGGTTAGAGCAGACCAATTCCTTATCTGTTCGCTTTCCGTTTTCATTGTTTACCATTATTTTTATTGTAGTCTAGCTTGCTTAATACGTTTGACAGGGACATACATGGAACGAATACTGAGAAATGTGTTGACTTTTAATAAAAAAATAATGAGTTAGAGAGACTAATTTTTATAGCAATAAAGTTGTAAATACCTTGTTACCTAAACAAAGAGTCCTCTATTAGTCTAGTAGTTGCTCACAAGACTGCTGAGCCATGTGATCCTGGGTTTGTTTCCTCGGTCGGGAACGAACTATTCTTATTCTTTAATACAAAAAAAAAAAATGTTTTAGCAATTTTAAGGACAGCTTATGTATAGGCAGAAAAATTCATTGATACGCAAACTGACACCTTACGTTAATTAGCCGTATTATAGCCATTTCTTACAACTGGCAAATAATGGCAATTGTGATTAGAATATACTGACAATTTAAGTTGGTAGTCATTAGGTTGTAATTTCCCCGACTTTATAAGGGCGAGCTTAACTAGAAGCCTCAGTTACATTTTGAAGATGGTATTTTTCCACAATTGGTGGCAACAGCCCAGCATAGTATTTATCGGGATAAAAACTTAACGATGTACCCGTTTTTTGTACGCACGGTTTATTAAGTCGCGTGTAGGCACGATTGTGAGTGTTGTTTTTATCAATAAGGGAGCTTGTTGACAGATACGTTTTTTCTACGGCGCGGTATAAATGCTGTACCGTAAAGAAACCGTGCCGTGGGCCTTAGGAGTGTGCATTTTGGAATTTGACAGATCTTTAGGGTCAGTAGTTTCGGAGATAAGAAAGAAAGAAAGAAAATATTTTATTTGGGACACGCACAGGAAATACAAAATAGTAATGAAAAAAACAAATATTAACAAAAATAAAAAAGGAGCATTATAAACTAACAAATAAAAATAATTACGACCTGTGCGAGGCCAAAAAGACTCCTATCTCAGCATGATGCTGCGATATTTAAAAAATAAATAAATGCCGCAGCGCTGGTATTCCGATAGGGCCCGCTGTGATGCCACGGACACACCTACGGACCTATAAAGAGGGGGAATGGTAAAGGCTCGTGCAAACTGGCACGATATCGCGGGCACTACAAGCAGCGCGACCCTTGTAGCGCCCGCGATATCGCGCTGGTCTGGACGAGGCTTAAATTTTCGTAAATTTTCTTAAATATCTATAAATATTAAAATTATAAAAATAATTTTAATATAAATACCTACTTTAAAATAAAAAAAAAATATTATATTAAAATTATTTTAAAAAATTGAGGTTCTCGCAACTAGGCCCTTTTATTTGATATCTCACATGGTTTGCAAAACTTTGTATTTTTAATTTTCTTATTTGCTCCCCAAACGTGACCCCATATTCAAAATTAATTTATTTACTTTACGCGTCCGTGTTTGGGGTCACATAAAAATACATTTGTGTTCCGAATTTCAAATTAATCGGTCCATTAGATTCGGAGCACTTTGGCTGTGACAGATGGACAGACATACAGATAGGTGATAGTGATCCTATAAGGGTTCCGTTTTTCCTTTTGAGGTACGGAACCCTAAAAAGCACTTGAAAACCTTTCAAATACCTATTTTTCACCTAAAACTGAAACAACACCTAATCCAGTGTTATTATTGCATTAATATTTTAGTGCAACACATAGTGAAATTTCATAATTTCAGTTAGTAGTATTGATTTAAATCAATCTATTTGTGACCTTGCCAACTTTCAGAATGCACAGCTTTAATAAGTATGCCCCACTATTATTACCCACACGCCCACGAAGGGTTCCGTATTCAGACCGAACTAAAACGCACTAAACAAAAAAACACTTTTTTTAATTGGCACCCCCTTTAGTTATTATCTTCATATTTAATTTGTATTATATGTTGTTATACCGATAGTAGAAACAAAATCTGTGAAAATGTCAACTGTCTACCTATTACGGTTCATGAGATACAGCTTGCTGACAGTAAACGAACAGACAGCGGAGCTTAGTTAATTTAGGGTTCTATTTGGCAGCCTTCGGGTACGGAACCCTAAAAATGAATATTGACAGTATAGTGGAAAGAAAAATATGTTTGCCTGTATACCAAAATATAGCTTGTTTGACTGTACACAGATATAGCCGCTATACCCTCCGTATTCCACAAATGAACAAAAAATTCGTAATGACATACCGTCACGGCCGCTTACCGTACCAGTGTCTAACGCGAACATTATACGGTCCAGTGGACCGAGCCGACAATACTAAGAATATGCAGGTTAACAAAACAAGTAACACAAGTTTGATATTATATATGATTTATACACGAAGGTTCAACATGTTTCTGGAACCACCAGCACAGAAATGTTTCGTCGGTAGTAAAAAAGTCGTGAGCAGTGATAGCCGACCGATGAGACCGTCGGATTGCCAAGTCATAGGTTTCGAGTTCGAACCCAAGGCACGCACCTGTGACTTTTCGGATTCATGTGCGTATTGTATAATTATCACCTGCTTCAAAAACGGAGAAGGAAAACATAGTGAGATGCCTTTTTTTTTGGTGGGAAAATATCAAATAACTTCTCCCGCTCTGGGTGGAGCGGGATGGCATCTCAGACTCTTATTGACAACCCACCCGTGTTCCTTGGGTTGCCCTGTTGCCGGGGGCCACGATCTCCTAATTTTTTAGTTGTGGTACCTATCCCACACAAATTCATCCACAACCTGCTATGTAAAAAAACAGTGACATGACCTTATTATATCATCCACATACTAAGTGGGACAAAAATACGTATTAATGAAGTCAACTCAAAAACTATCCAAGCAAAGTTAATAAAATTTATATGGGACCACCATGGGAGCATACACTAAAAAAAAAACTAAATCGGTCCATATTGATGGAGAAATCGGTGGACATACATAAAAAAAACAGGTGGACAAACATACATTAAGAACATATAAATTCTTCCTTTTTGGAAGTCGGTTAAAAATACATGTTGCGTCGACCCCAAATAAATTGGGATAAAGGCAGGAGAATAATGGTGATGATGTGCGTCAATGTCCTTTTCAATTCTTAAAAAATTCCAATCTTTGGTTTACTTTGACAAAGCCTTTTCATCGTCGTCAGCTTATTTCCAGCCCTTCAGTCCTCCAGCGACATAGGCCGCTTTAATAAATACGATAGCAAAAAAAAACTTTGGCACTCTGGGAGTGCTAACAGAAGCGAAAACTAAAAAAAAAAAAAAACTTTCAAAACCTTTAAAGTAAAAATACTTGCATCGCGTAGTAAAAATACTTGCATCGTTGATGTCTTTTACTGGTGTCGGTAACAGGTCGCGAGTTAGTATACCACTGAGTCAGTATACCACTGTGATTTGCTACGCTAAATAAACAGTGACAGGAAGTATTATAACATCATCAAGATACACAAAGTGGATTTAATACGTATTATCGAAGTTAACTCACAAACTTTTAATGCTCAAGTTTCCTCTACTAATTAGTTTGAAAATTGGTCTACAATTGATGAAAATATCGACGAACAAACATTTAAAAAAATTACTTAAAGACGCACATTATTATAGTGTGTTATAAATGCAATACACCTCTACCTTCCACGTACTTCTTCCGGGAATTCATGCTTTAAGTTCACCGTATGCCATAATTACCCACTGCTGGGACACAGGCCTCCTCTCTTCAAGAGGGAGTGGGCTGTAATCTACCACGCGGGCCCAGTGCGCGTTGATAGATGTCACTCACAATCATGTCTTCGATTTTTTGTTGATGTTTTCCTTCACCGTTTTGAGAGCAGTGGTGATTTAATTATTTACACAAGATTAAGCGCCTGCTTGGGTTCGAACCCTGACCTACAACTCGTAAGTCGGAGTTGTACCATTGAGCCAATACTGCTCGTACAATATGCTTAACACATCTCCTTATCATAACTATAATAATATTATAACTGCGAACAACTTACATCTATCATTACAGGGTAACCTATTGCGATAGCGTAATTATCGTAATCTTATCCTCACTTATTATTACCTTATAATTATAATTACATTTTGTAACTTATTACAAATAATGCATTCTTTGTGAACTGTGAAATATGTTTACGCTGAATACGAAAAACCGATTGTCTGTAAAAAAAAACTGACACATTGTCACAACATGTCATGTTATGGAAGTTTTATTAGAAATACGTGCGAAAAAGGGAAAAAAATTGCTTCCATATAATATTGTTTAAGATTTCAGTAACATCAAAAAAAAAGAATGAATGATAAGATGAGAATGAGATACAATGTCTTACATGTCGACGATAGTCTGTCTGTTCCTTCGAAATGATTCGCAGCTAATAATCTTTTACTTAATGCGAACAAAACTAAATATGATGTGGATCTAGATCTAAAACTTGATGGCGAAAAACTAGATGTAATAACGGAAATTATATTTTTAGGAATTACTTTAGATTCAAAATTGTAATGTGGCGGCCACATTTGAACTCTTTCAGGTAGATTAAGTTCAATTGCATATCCAGTAAGAAAAATAAGGCAATTGACTGATATAGCCACAGCTAGGTTAGTATACTTATTTCCTCAGTATTATGTCTTATGGTTTTCTGCTGTGGGGATCAGCAGCTTTTACAAAAGAGGGCAATCTGTGCGATCTATAAAATGGCTCCTCGTGTGTCGACAAATTCGTGAGTCGTGAGACAAATTTAAAGAAAGTATTTTGTATTTTCGCAAAAACTTAGGACTTTTCAAAATAAGAAGCGATTTATATAATATAAATACACGTAGTAGGTATACATGAAATTGTGATACCCAATTAAGATTAATTAAAACAAACCAGTCATTTCTTATAAACAGTATCCGCTTTTATAACAAGTTGCCAAAGTTGCTTACAGAATTTAGCGATGGGAAGTTCAAAACCCACATCAAACGTGTCCTTATCAAGAAAGCATATTATAAAATTAAAGACTACGTCGAAGAGAAGAAAGTTTGGCAATAATTCCTTCTGCACATGTGGCTTCCATGGTACCTTATTAACGGGTACATAATTATGTAAGAGTCTATTAACTGCTCCCAATTTACCATGTTTCTTTTTTTACATTCGCCCTTGATATAATCATCCAATTATTTGACATTATATACCTACAAATTCAATTTCAACTCCTTATTAGTGGTTTTTGTGGACATGATAAAATTATTCAGATTTATTACAGGTGTAATAGCAATCATTTAATTACGTTTAATTAAAATAGGTTATTATTTTTATTAGTTTATTTATTTTTTGTATAGATTCTTCTCTATTTTGTGAATGTGAGAACGCTGTAGGCTTAGTGGACTGAAGATTTGTTGACCATTTTCTATTTTGTTAAGTACCTAGTACTTGTTCAAAGACTTACACAGTCCTCCCATACCTAGTCACATTGTTATTTGAAAGAATTGTAAAAGCCAATTTATTTTTTAAAGAGTAACCGTGGAGTTTATTACTAGCTCTTTTCCATACGAAACGACCAATTGGAACCGTACACCTAGCTTCTAACGTTTCATAAGTGCCCTTGTAGGTTTATATGAAATAAAATATTTTGTTTTCAATTTTGTTTTTTTGATTTTTTATTAATTGAATAAAGAATTTCCACTTACGTGACATAAAAATAACAACTCATTATTTGCTGAACAAAAACAAGATCACTTACCAATTTAGTGAAGTACACTCACATTATCTATCGAATTACGATACTATATTAAATATCGACACAGTCTAACATATGTACGCAAAACTCGCGGCGGTTACTCGCGCGAAGTATCGAAAAACAGTGCGTTTCACTGTCGATATGGTTCGTCGATTCGACGTCGAAATTGTGAACGTCACTTATCATTACCCTGTTATACGACGTATAATAATAGGGATGGGATTCTCGTGGTAAAATTTATCGATGAATATTTTTGTTTGAAAAGGTGTTAGAGAAAACCGAAGGAAAATATTTTTTCGACAGGTCGTGTTTTAGTCAGCAAATAAAACGCTTTGTTTTTCTTATTATTGTGCTGATCAAGTCAACAATTCTACAAAATTTCTCCCTAGTAACTTTATCAATCTACACTAATATAATAAAGAGAAAAGATTTTATTTCATTTGTTTGTTTGTAATGAATAAACTCAAAAACTAATAGACCGATTTTAAAAATTCTTTAACCAGCAGAATGTTATATTATAACTGAGTAATATAGGCTATAATTTAAAAATATATCACGTGGCGGATGCTAGTCTTTCATATAGCGAACATATCCAAGAAAAAATCATCCACTTCGCCACTTCTAAATATTGGTAAACTATCTGAGCCCCGCGGTTTCATCTGCATAAGTCTCGATCCCTTGGTAATATCGGGATAAAAACTATCCTATGTCTTAACCCAGGTCATGGTCTACCCATGTGCCATTTTCATTGAAATCCGTTTAGCCGTTTTAGCGTGAAAGCGTACAAACAAACAAAAAAACTTACTTTCGCATTTATAATATAATATAAAGTTAGGATTAGGACCGAAAGCCGTAGCTCAATTTATTCAGTTCTCGATTTTAAACAAACTTTGTTTGTGTTAATATCGGTTAATTGATCTGAAGTACCTTTTGTTAGACGAATTAGATTACTTACTTACGACTTAGATTGAAATATTATCTATAATACCTTTTAAGTCCTTCAATGCAATTTAAATTGATCTTCTTGAAGACTGATTTAATTTAATTTCATTTCATTTAATTTAATTTCACTGACTGGGTTTTATTTTATTTATTGTTCATTTTTTGTTTTGATAACATTATTTACGATCAAACTTTTAATAGTCACATAACAAAAACTTTTGTAACAGGTGTTCGAACTGTTCTGGCATAGGTTAATAAAGTTGTTTTCGTTATCTTCTCTTCCTGCTCTCGTTTCGGGTCGGCGCGCCACGTTGAATTTTTCTTCCATTTTCCCCTTACAACTGTCAGTTTAAAGGCTCCCGCAGACAGACGCGACGCGACTCTGGTGGAACAATTCTATAAACATTTTACGTAAATTTTTCTACCGGTGTCGGGTCGTGCCTGTCTGAGAGAGCCATAATAAAGGTGTTTTCCCGGCATAAAAAAAAATCTTAAGAAATAAGCAGTAACTTTGTTTTCAAAATTATTTATATATGTCGAAATTTATTATTATTACATATGTATTATCTCTATTTATTTTACTGTATGTACATAAATAAACGTTTTATCAAATATCTCATTATGAAATGGTTGTGAGTATCAAGAGTTTGAGTGACTAAGCAAGCACTAACTTTGTGTTGCTCGTCGATAAATATTGAAATGAAATGGAAAATAGAAATATTAGAAGAAAATCTTAATATATTCTAGAAAAAATGTTTCAAGTGCACAATATTCCATTTCGTGGCCTTTTTTTCTGATTTTTCGCGATTAAGCTTTTATAAACGAATGTTGACTAAATTATGTAATCAATCAATTTTAATTTGATTTCTGGACCAAGTCGCGGGTAACAGCTAGTATATTATATATTAATTGCGAAAGTTTGTGAGGATGGAGGGATGTTTGTTACTCTTTCACGCAAAAACGCCTCAACGGATTTGGATGAAATTTGGCACACAGACAACAGCTCGTTGGTGTAAAAGCGTATACGTTGACCCATGAACGAGTTGCCTACTCTTTGGAGGCGAGGGCGATGTACAGCAAGATTGTGTTTATTCCTAGTAAATAAACTATGAATATCGGTAGTACACGATGAGTAGGTAGATAGAACTATTAACAACAATATCGATATGACACAGCACTACATCACTATATTCAATGTTTTATAGCTAGTTAAATTAAATTTTTCGAAAGTAATAATAAGGGAACATTGTCAAATAAATTGTAGTAATGGTAAAATTTCACTGTAACGTCATTATTACTGTGTTCTTTGTGTCTGTCACTTAGTGAATTTTTTCTTTAAGTGATTATTCATGCATGCATTTATTAACGTGGTTGTCTTTCGATATATCAATTTTCTTTATAGTTACATTTTGCCTTTTCGTTTACAGCTTCAAAAATTTGGGAATAATTTGAAACACAATTTTATTTAAACATTTATTTTTAAGCATATTTGAAATTCATATCAGCACTGTGCATTTAATATATTTCATCAGAGTGACAAACAGCAGGATAATCTGGACTCTTCTCACAGATAAATGTGAATGCCTCGTGACACCACAAGTCGTTCAGGAGCCCCGAACGATAAATGGAGCCACAGTATTCACCTGGAGTTAAATTGTTTGGCTCCGATGGATCAAATTTGTCGAACCCTGCTTCTGTCAGAGTTTGGCCTGAAAGGGAAAAGTTATGCTGTTTTGAAGTTTGTGTGACAAAAGATTACAAGGCTCCGCTAGCTTCAAAACTTCACTGTAAGTTCGATCGTCCATGACGCTGTTCAAAAGTAACCCGTAACTCAAATCACCAATAGTCAGAATGTCACAGCACTGGTATTTCAATGGTGGTCTGTACTCGACACAACCAATCACATACTAGTAAATAACACTAGTGCAGTGACATTCTGGCTATACCTAACCACAAAAGGGTGTTTGAGTGCTGAGTTTTCCACCACCAGTTATTTTTATTGCAGGAATAATATTAAATTTTTGAGAGTTTTCCAAAGAAGGACAAAATCAAATTTCATTTTTATACCACAGTTATCAGAGTTTTGCCATTCATAATTTTCTCAGTAGCAGCACGGAGTCTGAATTATGCCCAGTTGATTGCAATCGCCCCTTATTACATGGGACTTAAACATAACTGGCGAAATGTGGGTGTTAGTATAGGTACACCCTTTGCCTAACGTTTCGAGGATAACAAGCGTGATGTTATGTTATGGGTGGGTAGAAGATATCTGACATTCCATAAATCAGCCCTAAAACTAGAATTAAAAAGGTGCAACAAAATATAAATTACCGTGTATTGTCCTCCAATCCCCACGTTCACCCCAATCGAAAAAGCCGACGAAAGCTACTTCTTTCCAAGTTGGTGCCATTCCCAACATGTCACTTCTAGGAATTTTTGAAAATATTTCACTGAGAATTTTAGCTTCGATTGCACTGTTTATAATAGCAAGATGGCCGCCTTCAGCTGTACACGCCAAGTTGGCTCGGGAGAAGTTCCGTGGTACTATGTGGAACTTGTAGCATTTGTTAGTTCTGTTATCCAAGTGGTATTCTGAAAAGGTAATGATGATGATGATAATCATAAAATAGCAGATCATGCAAGTTTCGTTAAAGATTTCAAACAGGGCTGAATTTTACGTATAACCCGATTTTTATAACTGTGCGCCTGTTTAAATAATAACAATAAAAAATTAACATGTTTGTAACAAAGTTTAGGCGACCACAGAACTGCAATACCACTCTAAAGTTGAATTTCCTCACTTTGCAAATCATAAAATATTAAATAAACTGCTACTGGACCTTTTGGCGTTCGAAGGACGTTGGCAGGGGGGCGCTGCTGGTTAACATTTGTGCAATTATTTTGTGAAATGTATTCAAGAAACAAGATGGCGGCATTAGTTCCAATTTTGGCTACGCGCCAAAATAATCTTGTAGTGCTATATTTTGGCTAATAAGACAGTTAGATATCTTTGCCATTTTAGTTTCAACCTAAGTAAAATTGGTAAAGCAATTTTAACCATTGTTTTCAAAGTTGGTAAAGCAATTTTATGGTGAACTAATAGCAAAAACATGTAGCTAATTCTAAAGAATAGCTTGTTAGCCCATAACTACGAGTGCCAATAAAGTTTTCTTGCCCATTCACTAGGGCAACTTACTTCATCTTTCTGACTGACCGACACCTTGACAATTCAAAAGTGTCTGTAATTGGTAAATTAAAATAAATATTTTGAGTTTGAGTTTATAATTGCTATTTACCTGGATCTACAGTGCCGCATTCATTGACTTCTACTTGAGGGTCCTCGGAACGATAACAGATGTAAGGACGATTTTCTTCACATGACCGATCAGCTAATTCTCCATTACCATTCAAAGTGATACAGCTTTCTTTATTGTCCTTATTATCTGGCTCATTTTCAGCCCAAAATACTGGAATTTTCGAGAGCGGCGTACCTGTAATTTGTTAATTTGTATTAGTCACATAAACGGTATTATGAGCATTTGAAGAAACAAAAAACATTACAACGGAGGGCCCCTAATGTTGAGCAAACAGACCAATAGGCTCAGACAAAAATGAAAAAGTCAGGTGGAGATTCATAGACGACTCCGCCTTGGAGTGTAAACGTGGTGCTGTTCAACACAAACTATGGGACACTTAATATCGTGTCCCGCGTGTCCTGTCAGCTGTACGTTACAGAAACTGATAAACGCTAGTGATGGCGCCAAACAGGTGGCCGAATTCTGGGCCGAGTCTATTTAGATTGCTAAAAAGAAGACAATTCTAATTATACTAACCTTCAACTGTATGATAATCTCCTTGAGAGAGAGTGGCATGAATACCTGTAAATACTTCTTGTTTCAAAGTGGAGTGTTTTATGATGTGCATCATATCAGATTTTAGTTCTAGTGTGGTTGGAGACACTAGAGCAGCACCTGCAGACAGAAAAAAATAAAAATAATCTAAGTGGTGGCCTAAGTTTTAAATCATTAGATTTGACCGTACCTAGGTCGCGAAAAACAGAGTCCATACCAAGAACAGCGTGCTCAAACATCCCACATAGAACGATAGATACGATGTTCAGTATGATTGAATGAGACAATAGTATATTCAGTTCTTCAAATGTCATTGTCAACGAAACGGAGACGTGACCATCTTTTGATGCGGTTGGGCTAATTTAACGATTTATGGCGACCATGACCGACTTTTGATGATTTTATACTGAAGATCACGTCTAAACGAGCAGTGTTAATTATTTGAAAAAAATATTATGTTAAATGGGGCATTTTCTTTATAACTTAATATAGGAATATTTTAGATTATGTTTATATTACATAGTGAAATTAATTTGTAAAGGATAAAACTGAGAATCACGCGAAATCTATCAAGCGAATTTTTCTGAAACCTTCACCACTTTAAGATAATTTAATTATTGATAATTTAGTTTAAGTACGTGTTTTATTAAAATACCTTTTGTCTTATGTATAATAAATTATTAATGCGTCTTTTTTTTTTTTAAAAACGTCGCCCCACGCTAGGAATTTCTCCTGTATCGTGGGTGCGTTTCACAAACATTTAAACTCACATACACAAACAGCCAGACCCGGAACAACTACTTGTAGGTCATACAAATATTTGTTCCGTGCGGGGATCGAACCCGCGACGCGCAGCGCAGCAGTGAATCGCTTAACCACTGCGCCAACCGTGTCAATTTGGGACAGGGCTCCTTGATGGGCGAATCCTATTACTGGTTGAACATAAGACGCGTTGCGTGAGCTCAGTACAGAACACGCAAGCTAACCACTCAAGGTCACTGGCATCTGCGTCTTAAATCTTTGGTTCAGTGGATAGGGCGATGTGCTACTCTTTACACTAGTTGACTATTAGAGGGTTAAATCGGAGAGCATACCTATAAGGATTTAATCTATGTTTATTAAGTTCCTCCATCGCTCTAATTACGTTGACCACCTTCTAATTTAGTTACAGCCGTGCCAGCTATTTGGTGTATAGGCTACCTTGCAACTACTTTTAAAGAGTGAAAATGTGCTGTGTAGTCAATTCTTTTACATCACTCTTTTCAGTATACCATTTGCTTAAAAAGTTATTAAACCCATAATAAAAACGAATACTAATTACAATGTAGAGGACTGGAAAGATGATCATTTTTGCTGGTATACTAAATAGTTTGTTCGACTGTATATAAATTCCTTACCTTCCAGTGTGCATCGCAGTCGAGCATCGAACCAAGTCGCTGGTACAACAAAGTGTTTGAACCATCCTTTGGCTGATGAACTGTATTTGTAGTCACATCTGAATGATCCCTCTGAAAATACAAGCAAAATAATATTAAAAAAAAAAAAACAGTTGCACTTCCGGAGTGCCGACAGAAATGAAAACTTGAAAAAAAAAATCGGCACCGCGGTAATCAAAGCGTTGATGTCTTTTTAATTTTCAAAAGCTGGTATCGTCACAGTGTCGCGAGATCAATGGTTTAGTCCCATCTCAAAAATGCCCAACGCGCCTAAAGAAGTTTTCACTTCAAAAAAGTAAATAAAATAGCAAATCACCGATCAAATTTGCAACATCATTTACGCTCTAAGACAGGGATTGCCGATGTTGGCGATAAGTCAGCAAGGCTGAAATGGGGTTGGGTGGGCCATACTTATAGGATGCATCACACTGTGAGTGCCTGAAGACGCGCGTCGTTACCGAAGCAGGCCTACGAAACGCTGGCGTGACGATTTGGACTCTTTCCTTACCGATTGGCCGGAGAAGGCAAAACACAGGGAGAATTGTAAAAATATGAGGGAGAACTTTACTCAGCAGCGAGCGGTACAATACAGGTTACTAAAACTGGCACTCCGGGACTGCCCACAGGAGTAAAAACTAAAAAAAATATAAATAAAGAGCACAAAAAGATTGACCGTGTTCGTATATAGGTATCATAAGATCACCTGCATTGGCACCGCGGTAATCAATGTTGATGTCTTTTACTCCACAGATCGTCTGTTGGCGAGTAAAAATACTTGCATAGAACATTGCGACTTATCCGTAGAACAGAGTCTGATATGATCATGGAGCAAAAACGAGTTAAGTAGCTAGACGAGTTAAGGAATAGGAACTCTACAGACGTACGTTTTTAGAATTTTCCTATCTTATTTAGTTTCGGAAATATAGAATCGAATAACGTTCAATCTGACATTAGGTCCACGTAAAAACGCACGAAGTGACCAAGGGACGGCGCGCGGGAAGCGATGGCGGCGTTGGCACCCTGTCCGTTCATCAGTCCAGCCGCTGTTTGTTGGAACGAGGGCTTTTTGTGTCATGCGCTTAGTTTTTTTTTTCGGTTTGATGAAACAAATAATTTATCAAGTGTTTTGCATGAAAAAACATATTTTTAGAGATGTAACGATCACGGAAAATGTTGGATATGCATAAAGAAGATGCAGAAAGGCCTGAGCTTAGTTCATCGCTTTCAAATGTTCCTGCTGTTTATATGGAGAAAAGTGTAAATGCTGGTAAGTTGACGATTTCAGTTATATTATTTCGTGATACACACTATAAAGTTCATAATTAATCAACAATATGCCTGTTCATGATTTAGTTAGTTTAGAATTTTTCAACTAGATGGCGTTTTACATCGAGCGCCCTTTTCTGAATGGCGATGTTAAGATTTTCAATCGATTCCTATAGGGTCTGAATATGTGATTTTGTTTTTTGAGTTTGTACTGGTGTGTATATCGAATATACATAGTTATACGGTGTCCGGTCTTTTATTTAACCGTGGTCCTATCAGTCAAGTACATGGTCCTTCGAGCCGGATAGTGAGATCCAGACAGTGTTTTGTGTTTCTTGGCGTGGAAACCAGGGTGGATCGCCCTGAAGCGCCGCACACCCAAGCTGGTGTGCACAGTGAAGTGGCCAGTGCTGCTGCAGCAGAGTTGGCGTGGACCAGCCCCTGGAGTTGGCGCAGGGCGCTAAGCTGAGTTGGACACCATCGCAGTACAGGACATCATCAGCACCAGCTGAGCAAGGCGCAGGGCGGACTGTGGACTGGACATCATCAGCACCAGCGGAGTAAGGCGCAAGGCGCCAGGTTTACACCTGGGGTTCTTCAACTGCAGGCGACGCAGTCATCATTTGAGTGGTTCAGTGCCAGTGAAGTGCGGTTTGTTGAAACCAAAATCGTGAGTACATTTTCATTGTTACATTGCAAGTCGGATTTTCTGAAGATAGAAAAATTCGTCTGGAAATATTTTTGGACTTTAGTAGATTTTGTTGAACTTTATTCTGTGTGTATTTATGTGTCAATCTGCCATATTGCATGACATGCGATATTGAGCCAACTGTAAAGAATTAGTTCTTGGTTTGTGTGTACTTGTTTTGATATATTTAAACTGTGTTTAAATTAAAATCATCCTTACTGTCGTTGATTTAAAGTTCAAATTAGATGGTTATATTCTTTAAGTGTGGTTAACAGTTGTCTTTAGCAATTTTAGTGGAAATTTAGTTGTTTGTAACTTCTTAAGGCCCCAATAATTAAATAAATAATGGAGGCTTTATATAGAGTACAGTCAAACACAAAGCTTCTTATAGAAAAGGCTCAACTAAATTTTAAAAAATCACCTAAAGATAGGGTAACTAAAGTATATGTTGAGACCAGGTTAGATGCTCTCGAAGCTCTGTGGTTGGAATTTTCAGCAACGAACAGAAACATAATACAGAATGTTACAGACGCTCAACAAGCATCTGATAAATATTTTATTAGCAATGTTTATGATAGTACAGAAGAAATTTACATTTGGTACAAAACACATTTAAAAGAAGTGTTAAATACACTTTCTAAGAGTAATGTAGATCAAGGTAATAGGACAAATGTCGACCACACACTAGTATCAAATAATGTCAGATTACCAAAAATAAATATTCCAAAATTTTCGGGCAATTATGCAGAATGGACAACCTTTAAAGATTTATTCACATCATTGATACATAACAATGAAAGTTTAGAAGATGTTCAAAAGTTACATTATCTAAAAGGCTTATTGTCGGGGGAAGCAGATCAACTTGTCAGACATATTGCGGTTACTTCTAATAATTACAAAGAATGTTGGTCTTTGCTAAATAGCAGATATAATAATAAACGATTTCTGTCGAATTGTTTACTGAAGCGCTTATTAAGTCAAACTAATGTAACGGAATGCGCAAATAGCCTTAAGAGTTTATTAGATACCACAATGGAATGTCTCAACGGTCTAAAAAATCTCGGAGTTGACGTCAGTTCATGGGACATCATAATCATCTTCATAATTAGTTCCAAACTTGATTCCAAATCACGAGAGCAATGGGAATCAAAAATCAGCTCCAAAGATGAATTACCCGCGCTCTCGGACTTCAGAGATTTTTTGGAAGCCAGATTTCGTACGCTTGAATTTTTAGACACTAAGTCGAGTAGACCTAAAGCAAATGTTCACCATGTAGTTAGTACCGACAATAAGGCCGTTGCAACAACTTGTCCATTCTGTAAAGAAGCTCACAGAATCTACAATTGTAAGAAGTTCGCTCAAGAGAGTTACGAATCTCGTCATAACTTTGTACAAACCAACCGCTTGTGTTATAATTGTTTAAACGCGAATCACTCCATTAAGTTTTGTCGACAAACTGCGTCGTGTCGTATATGTAAGCGAAGACATCATTCGCTACTACATTCAAACTCAGTCTCAAACTCCACAGTAGTCAATGAAAGCTCTAAGACAGCAGCTGACGTTAAATCAGCGGTGTCTAGTGTTCAGGCATCGTTATCAGCAAGCGAACCATCAACGTCTAGCATAGTTTCACATTTCTCTAAGGGATCAGTACCTTCTCAAGTTTTGTTGGCTACTGCTCTTGTCGAAGCACAGACAGAGAGTGGGTCCACACAGCTGCTGAGAGTGCTATTGGATCAGGGATCTCAGGCATCATTCATAGCAGAATCAGCAGTACAGTTGTTAGGACTACGAAAGAAGCCGACCAAATCGGTCATATCAGGAATAGGCGGTGAGAGAAGTTCTTTTGCTTCCAAGTACACAGTCACGTTGACTATTCACTCACGCTTAGATCCAAAGTTCAAAGTCCAAGTCCATGCCTTTGTATTAGGTACTATCACATCGCTTTTACCCTCGGAGAAATTAGAACAGTCTTATTGGCCCGAGCTGAAGGATATAGCTTTGGCTGACCCAGAGTTCCACACGCCAAACAAGGTAGATATCTTGCTTGGCGCGGAAATATATTGTCAAGTTCTTAGAGATGGCTTAATTCGGGGTCCACCCAACCTACCGGTAGCTCAAAATACGGCTCTGGGTTGGATCCTCTCTGGACGGAGCTCGTCCAGCCGAGAGTTTATCCATTGTCATCATGTCGTTAACAGCAGCGAAGATCAGGCTGATGACAATTCACTTTTGCGACGGTTTTGGGAGACAGAGTCTATTGTCCCTGACCAGAAAATCCTTTCCGAAGAAGATCAACGATGCGAGGATATTTATGCACAGACTACATGTCGTGATAAGGAGGGTCGCTATGTAGTCAATCTTCCCTTTCGCGATCAAGATCCCCAGTGTCAATATGGGAGTTCGAAAGCACTCGCAATAAAAAGATTTAATCTTCTTGAAAACAAATTCACGAAGAACCCGAAGCTTAAAACTCGATACTCAGAAGTGTTCCAAGAATACATCGACCTTGGTCATATGGAGCCTGTACGTGTACACGGTGATGAGCCTAATAGGAGTACAGCTGTTTATCTGCCACATCACGCCGTGGTACGTGAAGACAAAACCACAACCAAGGTTCGAATAGTGTTTGATGCTTCAATGAAAGGGGTAAATGGAGTGTCTCTGAACGATGACCTCATGGTCGGGCCCATATTGCAACCGCCATTACGTCACATCATTATGAGATGGAGAATGCATCCCATAAGCCTCTGTGCTGACATCATAAAAATGTACAGACAGGTGAAGGTTTGTCCTGAACATGCAGAGTTTCAGCGAGTAGTGTGGCGCGAAGATCCAGCATCTGAAATAAAGGAATACAAATTAGTAAGAGTTACGTTTGGTACAGCAGCGGCTCCTTACCTTGCAGTCAAATCCTTGCAGCAAGTGGCAGTTGATGAAGGTGAAGGTCAACCTGAAATATGTGATATTATAAAAAACGAGTTTTACGTAGATGACCTAATGACAGGATGTCAGACAGTTGAAGAAGGTTTACAAATACATAGGAAAATTACAGAGTTACTTACCAAAGGTCAATTTCAATTACAAAAATGGGTTAGCAGCTGCGATGAATTAAACAAGAGAATTCAAAAATGTTCGGTAAAGGTGAGACAGAATGAAGAAGAGGAAGAGGAGCAGAGTAAGGATATCAAGTTGGATTCTGTTATAAAAATTTTAGGAATTTCGTGGGATCGTGAGAGCGATGAATTTAAATATTCAGTGCATCTTGATCCTCAGCAAACTCCAGTCACCAAGAGAAAGGTTATATCTGACATCGCACGTCTGTTCGATCCGCTAGGGTGGGTGGCACCTTGCATTGTCACCTCCAAGATATTTATTCAAAAGCTTTGGCTTGCTGGTCTGGAATGGGATGAAGAATTACCTCCAGAACTTTTATCAGAATGGGAAACTTACCGTTTAAGTCTTGTAGAGACGAACAAGTTTAGCATTCCCAGATGGGTTAACACAAAATCGGACGATCAACTGGTAGAGTTACATGGATTCTGTGACGCATCAATTGCCGCTTATGGCGCTGTAGTTTATATTAGAGTCATCGATGCCCACAAAACTATTCATGTTAGTTTAATTACCGCTCGAACTAAAGTTGCACCAATCAAGCAGCAGTCAATTCCACGTTTAGAACTGATGGGGGCAGTGTTGCTTTCTGAACTTATCTCTGAAGTCGCCGGAGTCATGAAAATAGCGCCGGCTCAAATACACGCCTGGACTGATTCGTCAGTTGTTTTGGCATGGCTCAGCAAACATCCCAGTCACTGGACTACTTTCGTGGGAAACAGAGTGTCCACTATTCTCTCTCACGTCGACAACTCACATTGGGCACACGTCCAATCTACGCATAACCCTGCAGATTTGGCATCCAGAGGTGTAACGCCACAAGAACTTTTATGCAGCTCACTGTGGAGTCAAGGACCCACATGGCTCCGTGATGAACAGATAGAATATACAAGACCGAAGTCAATTGTCACCAACACGGAGAAAAGATCAATAAAGGTTCACGTCGTAACAGAACCCGCAAGGGAGGATGTTTTTTGGACAAGATATTCGTCATTGCAAAGGTTACTTCGGGTTATAGCGTACTGCAGAAGAGTTTTGAGTTGGAAGAAACAATCGCACGGTGAGAAGAGATTCGAAAATTATCTAACTAAAGAAGAAATACAAGAGGCAACAAAAACGTGTATAAAACTTGTTCAGAATCAAGAATTGTCGGAAGAGATGAAGGATATAAGAAAAACAGGAAGTGTGAAAGCAAAAAGCAAGCTTAAAAGTTTATGTCCATTCATTGATGATGAAGGCATTCTCCGTGTCAGTGGACGCATACATAATGCTGATGTAGACGAAGCTGTCAAACATCCCATTATACTACCACATGGCAGTCACTTCACCAATCTAGTGATTGATGACGCGCACAAGAGGACTTTACATGGAGGACCAACACTAATGTTGAGCCAGCTGCGTACAAGGTATTGGATTCCTTCTGCCAAAACAAAGATTAAGGCTTACGTACACAAATGTGTGAAGTGCAGACGGTATTCGGCATCTATTCAAACCCCACTTATGGGTCAATTACCGTCTAGTCGAGTAACTCCAGCAAGGCCATTCCTGAAGAGTGGTGTAGATTTTGCTGGTCCCATCAATATCCGAACTTCAAAGGGTCGAGGCCACAAATCATACAAAGGGTACATTTGTGTCTTTGTATGCATGGTGACCAAGGCCATCCATTTAGAAGCCATCAGCGATTTAACATCGCAAGGTTTCATCGCTGGCTTTAAAAGATTTGTGGCTCGGCGAGGGTTTGTTAGTGATATTTGGAGCGACAACGGAACTAATTTCGTTGGCGCTTCCAAGGAGCTTCAGCATTTATTAGCTGCGGAAAAATCTTCCGTAGCTGTAGAAATTAGAGATTGGTTAGGCAATAACAGCACTTCTTGGCATTTCATTCCTCCTCATTCCCCTAATTTCGGCGGTTTGTGGGAGGCCGGGGTGAAATCGACCAAGTTTCACTTAAAACGCGTGATAGGTAATTCCACACTTACGTATGAAGAAATATCAACACTTTTGTCCCAAGTAGAAGCATGCCTTAACTCCAGGCCGCTATCAATGTTGCCTGACAATTCCGAAGATCCCACCCCATTAACTCCAGGTCACTTCCTGATAGGTGAGCCTCTGATGAACGTGCCTGAACGCAACTATGAAAATTCTAATATTAGCAACCTAAGACGTTGGCAAGTTACACAGCGCATGTTGCAAGATTTTTGGAGACGATGGTCAAATGAGTACTTGGTTCATTTGTTACAGCGGTATAAATGGACAAAAAATATTCCAGAACCAAGTATAGGAGACATAGTTTTAGTCAAGGAGGATAATTTACCTCCTACCCGTTGGCTTATGGGCAAGGTCGAAGACAAGCATCCTGGTTTGGATAAAGTTACACGAGTGGTAACTCTCAAGTGTAATGGATCCTCTATTAAACGACCTATGTCAAAATTGTGCATTTTGCCTACTGCAAAGTAATGTGAACCATATGTTATTATATTAAGTTTTTTTTTGTTGAAAGTTGCAAAGTTTAAATAATGTCTGTGTAGTTCACTAAGTTAGATTTAAGCTTATACAGTCATCAAAGTATTTTTTGTTTTTGCGTTTAGAAATGGGTACCTACCTTTTATAAAATGTTATATTTTTTACATCAAAGTCGTCATTTAGTTATTCTAGTTTGATTGAGCCCTGACCTCATGGTGGGCGGTTTTGTGTAATGAAGGACATAATATCAATATGTCCTTGGTGGGCGGTATGTTCATGATTTAGTTAGTTTAGAATTTTTCAACTAGATGGCGTTTTACATCGAGCGCCCTTTTCTGAATGGCGATGTTAAGATTTTCAATCGATTCCTATAGGGTCTGAATATGTGATTTTGTTTTTTGAGTTTGTACTGGTGTGTATATCGAATATACATAGTTATACGGTGTCCGGTCTTTTATTTAACCGTGGTCCTATCAGTCAAGTACAATGCCCATATTGCTTTTTTTGGCTCATTAAACAGTTGTGGGCGATCGATTTTGATGTAGGACTTTTATTGACGGAGAGGTACAGAAACGCATTTTTAGTACGAAAATGTGATTGGCGTAGTGCATATTCACAGGATAATCATTCTTTCTGTAATAATTAACAGTAAAAAGTACAGGTCTTATGAAATATTAGGGCAATTTTATACGAACATTATTGAACTTCTAAGCGTTTTATGTCAACATAGGACGTTTTTCTACGAAATCTATAAAACGAGTTGTGGGTACGATATTAAGATAGGACGTTGTTTCTGGGATAGTGAAATCAGTCAGGACGTTGTTCATTTAAAAATATCGTTAAATATAAAGATTTTTTACTTGAGATTTGTTTAATTCATTGCTAGGTATATTTCTCTTAATATAAATAGTACTCTATGAATACCTATTATAATTAACAGTTTTTTTTTCAGTTGTGAATATTGATGACAACGCCATGATATGACAAACGTCACCTTTGCCTTCTGGTGCAGAAGAAATCAGTCGGGAACTAGCTGACATATGGGAAGAAGTTGGTAGGACCAAAGAAATTACCTGCCACAGCTCAATACCGAATGTCATGTCTGATCCGTCTGCTGAGGATGTTTACAGCAATCAACCTAGTACATTTTATTTGGATGTACCTTCTAGTTTCGAAGATTCACCATTAATAGAGATGGAAGAGTTAGAAGTTTCTTACCATAGATCTACCCCGGTAATTTGGAACTGCCAACTCCTATGCCATCTCCTATTTACGTCCATTCGGTCTGCGATAGCACATTCTGCCTTAATCATGTAGACAGTTTCACTGTGATTTCTTCGTCGTTATTTTGCACCACGAATTCGCCTGCTATTACGCACTCAAGCGATCACACCATGACTCCTTAAACGACTAGAAAACAGCGCTTAAAAGAATGGATAGACATTAAATGGAAATGCCTTAAGAACTTAGGTAAGAAAGGAAGGCCTTTTGATATATGTGGGATGAATCTGTGGCAAAACGTGGCGCAAATGAGGTTAGCAGTTGCCTCTTAGATTTTATGCAGGCTAATGTTGACTAAGGGGCCAAAGAGTTTTGCTTTTGGTCAGACAATTGTGCAGGCCAAAACCTTAACCGCTTTGTATTTTTATTGTATGTTCATGCCGCAAAACAGTGTTAATAATAAGGTCTGGATGAAAGACATTAAGGACAAGAAGATTAACTGGAGTAACGTTCAAGAAGTTCAGACGGTAGTGATCCTAACAAATTGTTTTTTAAATATGAACTGACGCGGTAACACAAGGAACTCGGTACAAACTGAACTAAAACCTGCATATTCTGAACCTATTAGGGTTCCTGCTGCTAAATATAAAGACTTAATGGATATGTGCCGCTCAGAAGTAATTTCCTTAGAGTATCATCCATACTTTAACTCTTTGCCACATCTCACCACTGTTGATGTTTTTGAAGAGTCGGATGATGACCTATCGGAATAAGATTTTTCTTTTTTGCTGCTTCTTTTTTGTGGTTATAATCAGTAGAATTAGCGAAACAATATTAATTATAATAAGCACTCAACTAAGTAATTTAATGTTAATCTACGTATAATTTCATTGCTGTTAAGTAGGTATGTACTCCCACGTCTAAGTCACGATGTAAAACTGATTGATAATACTATAAAGGCTGGTTATTATATGGTTTATTTTCAATTAAGTAACTAGTGCGAAGTTTAAATATCTTCCTACGAAACGTATTTTTCGTCGTTATGATAAATATATACGTAGGTACATTTCATAAGTATAAGACTGCTAATTTAAGTCCGTGCCGTAGTCATTAGGTTACCTAGTTACCATGCTGTGTTACGATATGCCATTTAATTACTACATAATTTAAGACTTAACTATTATGCCATCAAGTCAGTTTTAGGAATACGTACAGTTTAATTGTTGTTAAGACGTATAGACCTCGTCTAGGTCATGATGCTTCCCACTGCTAAAATTATAAAGACTGAATGTTATTTTGAAAAAAATATGTTATTGTTTATTTTATAATAGTTCGAAATTTAATTTCTTCATGCGCGCGCGCATTGTTCTAATAGGTGCATAGATCTGTAAGTTTACTGCTCATTTTAAGTCCGTACCTAACTGTGATATGATGGCTGTTCAAAGTGATGCCATCTAATGGTTTTGCTATCTATTTTGAGATTTTATTCATTAATAACAATTTTAAATAATATTTTTTTTTTTTATTTAGTTATATTCCCCCGCGCGACAAGTTATTTGATAATTTCCCACGCAAAAAAAGGGTAGTGCTAACATTATGTTTAAATATTTTAAGGACTCATGTTAATATAGAACGTCATTTAATTCAGACGTCTCCGTAAAACAATGTATAATATTCACTACGGACTCCCGCTCTTACGCCATAAGACGTCCTATGTTGATATGAAACTCACTATCTCGTGAAATAAAAGGATAAGAAAAAAACACTAAATAGCATTTAACTAGGCTGGGGCGTTGTTACAACATACCAGAAAACCTAAATGTTAAGTCTCACCGTTTAAGAGTTACACATGTCAACAACTTCTCTAACCTCTACTGAAAACTATCAACCCTACAGATCGGACTTTATTCTACGGATGAGTCGATTGATTCGTAACGTAATATAAATAAAGAGCACAATCGCGTTTACAAACGAGGTGTCGGTAACTGTGTCACAAAATCAATGGTTTGATTCCATCTCAAAAGTGCCCAACGCGCCTAAGGAAGTTTTCATTTAAAAAAAAAACGAATATGTGACTCTGATCCACACTCTGATCGAAGAGATCTGAGATTAGATACAATCAAACACCATTCAGACAAACTTTTTGATATAATTTCGCAATGGTTGCATTACATAATAATGTTGATAATGGCTACAAAGGGGATGACTACCGAAATGGCGAGTAATATCGAAAGTATGAAAGAAAAAGATATGTTACGCCGACCACAAATAAACTGTGATATGGACAGGAGAATGATGATAAAGATGATGATGGTTGCTTATTGCAAACACTTGTAAACATTAAGATTATTTGGACTGATATTTTTGGCTAAGAAATAAAAGCCGCTCAGGTTAAGCTACGCTTGCCGCGGTTGGTCCGTGTATGGGTAACCATCTTTATATACCAAGACACCTCCGTGCCTCCGAAAACACGTTAAGCCGTTGGTCCCAGCTGCCATTCGTCGATCTTTGACAGTCGTTACGGGTAGTCAAAGCCCGAAAGTCCGAAAAGTAGTCTTACCAAGGGGTATCGTCCCAGTAACTGGGTTGTGAAAATCAGAGAGGCTCAATGTAAAATACTGGTATTCAGCTTCATCTAGTTAGACTGGGAGCCGACCGCAACATTTAGTTGGGAAAAGGCTAGGCAGATTATGATGGACTTATATATTTTTTTTATAATCTCATAGTACCAGTTAACAAAGCTAGTAAACTATTTTATTTATTTATTCAAAATCTATATTAACAGTAAAATATATAAAATCTGCCAAACTGCATAACAGTTTGTCAGTTGTTCTCGTCAGGCAATGGACTATAGATTTTGATTTTTGAAAATTAATTTGCTAAAACTTAATTATGCTAAGTAAACTATAAAATAACATCCTTACAGTCGAGATAAAATAGCATTACAAAAAGGCATTACAGCAAACGCGACGATTGTAACAGACATGGCTATGGACACAATGATAGATAAGGTTTTTGGTAAAACTCTTTTAAGTTGGTCCTTAGACTTGACATGCAATATCAGTTTTGGGGGTAGCTCATACATTAATGTTGGTACTACGTACCTTCTTGGGCATCTACTAAAGTAGTTTCTTACTTTTGGAACAGCAAGTGTCTTCTTCAGTGATAAACGAGTTGGGTACATAAATGCTTACGTTCCACTTTATGGTATTGATTATTAAATTGTTCAGTCAAGATATTTAACTTACTTTTAAGATGCATAAGGAATGCTTTACAAATTTTGAACAGTTTTTCATAATTTTAGTTTTATGTTTTCTTATTTTTTTTTTTATCTATAAGTAGTTTTATTAACCTTAACTACAAGATGTTAATTTTATTTAAGTGTGTATGGAATAAACGACAAAGTCAAAATCACTTTATAAATTGAAAACATCTTACCAATAAAATTCAGGCAGGATAGTAACACAAGATATTTTAAACAAAACTTCATTTTGTTACAACTGAAATGAACATGTATAATTATGCAGATACATTTTGTGAACAGATATATATACACTTGATTTCAGTATTATTTTTGGCGACAGATATCGTTGATCTGTTTAGTCAGTGGTTCTCAAATATAGTATGACACAAAATACTGTAAAGATGGTAAATAATATTTATTATATAGCTTGGATATTATTCTGACCTTTGAGCAATATAAATTCATGACTACAGTTAAAAACGGTTTAAGTCAAGTTAAGCCCGAATGTTTTTATTCCAACATTGTAACATCTACGTGTTCTGTTACGCAAAATGTTATTATCATAAGGACATATTGTCATTCCCTAAAGGTATGGCAAAAGAATGCATCAAGGAAAAACATTTGAAGCAATTCTTGCCTAACTTGTAACAGTATTAAATAGGTTCCCGGAAAACGTTGTGATGGCTCCCACACTGAGCTGCTTCAAGAACCGACTAAACAGATTAAATATCTCTAAGTCATCTGAAACACATACATCAGATAATCAGCTGGTAGCGTGTCTTACCAAATAATAATAGAAATAAAAAAAATCAGATTTAAAAATAAAACTACGTATTTGAAAACCACTGACACAGGAAAATTATATTAAAAATGATAATTAAATAACAAAAGCCTTTCCTCATCACGTTTTTGTTTAATTAAATCATTGACATGAATAATTTCATCTGTATCCATAACAATAGAACAAAGTTCCTTCTTTTTTTGAAATAACAAAAATTGTACAATACACCAAAGTACAATTAAAAGGATAATAAATTAGATATATGAATATAAATAAAACAGAAGGAGAAAAAAAAACACAAAAAAATGTGACACTATTATTATGACACACTTTGAATGAGGAGGTCAGGATCAATACCCCATATATCCACTTTTTACAGACAGAAATCGAAAAAACGTAATAAATTGTGAAAACATTTTTTATGAATACCGTTTACATAAGTAATAAATAAGTCCTAAGAACAGTTTTTTAGTATTTAATTGCTTGCATCGTTATCAGTCAGTATGGAGAAGTTATTTTGGATAAGTGCGGTTTTGTGAAAACAAATCAGGATATGTACTGTTTTGTACCACTTCTTTGGATAAGTGTAGTTTTGAACGTAACCTGTACCCTAATTGCGTAATACACGATCAATCACAATTTGTTTCGGCTTGAAACAGATGGCAAATCCATTACTTCATAAATTGGAAAAAAAATCTACTCAACAATGTAAATAACGCAATGAATGTTGCTAAACTGTCAAAATGAAACAAATTAGTCATAATCGTTTACGAAAATAAGTTACGCAATTAGGGTACTGATTGGATAAGTGTGGTTTTGAACGTAGCCTGTACCCTAATTGCGTAATACACGATCAATCACAATTTGTTTCGACTTGAAACAGATGGCTAATCCATTGCTTTATAAGTTGGAAAAAAAATCTACTCAACAATGTAAATAACGCAATGAATGTTGCTAAACTGTCAAAATGAAACAAATTAGTCATAATCGTTTACGAAAATAAGTTACGCAATTGGAGTACTGATTGGATAAGTTTGGTTTTGAACGTTTTGTCTATCATCATTTTCCATATCAAAATGCGTGAAATTTTACGATTTATATTTAAATAAAAGCATAAGAGAACTCACAACCGCCTCTGTGGTCTAGTGGTTAAACCACCTGGCTCAGACCCAGAGGTCTCGAGTTCGATTCCTAGTGGGGACAAAAAAATCTGCTCTGTTTAGTTCGTGGTAGGGCTAGTTCTAATTCTCCCTGGCTAGCTAGGTATCACCATTTTATCTAAGTCTGTCGCCATAACAACAATGTTAACAGCATTTTTGTGTTTCGACAGTTAGAGGTAAGAAAGTCAGTTCCTCTGTGGTTGAAGATTCCGGTTGAAGCTCGCTTCCACCTTCGGCCTGATCATCTCTTACCATCAGGTGAAATGCAGGTCAAGAGTTCACCCGTCGTGGATAAAATATAATAAAAAATAATGACAAACACCACGAAAAGCGAGCGAAAAGCCGAAAAAATGACAAGTTAGGTGACAACCAGTCACCGTCAAATAAAAAAAAAAGTTTCATGGAAAGATCCTATGGCAGAGGACTTTAAGATTATACAGCCAAATTTGTTGAACCCGTTGTATTCCGAATAATTCGAAAAAGTACACGAGATATGTGTAGTATTGACCTGTGCAATAGTAACTTGTCATTACATTATACATACAGGATATGTGAAGTTTAGTATCAATTTAAAAATTAATTATTTTTAACTAGGATATGCTGACGTTTTGAACCTAACCTCCTCATAATGAAATAATGAACCTGTACAAAGTGCGGTGTGCATCTCAAGTTTGCACCTAATGAGAATTTAGCTTAGCATGTGTCAAGCAGATATCCTGATGCTGATATTCAGATGGATCCCTGCAGTGACATACGGGCGTCGAGCAGACGAGATAAATAAGCGAATCATTGGTGTTGTGGAAAACAAGAAACACGCGGAAGAAAGTCACGGACAGAAGCTAGTACAATACTCGTGCCTTCTCTGTTTGAGAAGAGGCCTTTAAGTGTCTGACAATAATAGGCTGCGGGTCTAAAACGGCCATATTAGCAATTCCTCTAAAAGCAACTCATTTTCTGAATTCCCAGCAATTCCTCTCCGGTGAAATGTAGGTATAGGTATACCGCTGCCTAACTCCTCGGTGATTACAGGTGGGATGTTATCTACACTAATATTATAAAGAGAAAAGATTTGTATTTCTGTTTGCAATGAATAAACTCAAAAACTACTGGGCCGATATGATTAGTGATAATATAGCATTCCACTGGTGAATTTTTTAAATTCACCAGTGGAATGCTATATTATCACTGAGTAACATAGGCTATAATAAAGATATCACGCGGGTGAAGCCGCTAGCGCAATATAGTGTCTTATAACTTATTAAAATTATTACACAGCATAGGCACGGCCATACATAGCATAGTATGATAAGAAACCAACAAGTCTATTACAAATTGATGTGGTTCAAATAACCATACCTGTGATAACCATAAAATAAGTATATCGCCATAATCTACCTCATATATTACCGTTTCACGCGGTAAAGGAAATCTACTAGAACCCAGTTTATGAAGCATGTCAATGACGTACAAATTGCAGTTGATAAATATAACAATCATAAAAATAATGTACTATTCTTATATCGGTACCTACTATAATCTACTAATGTGTACGGCATTTGAGACTACGAGAAAGCCTTCGAAACCATCGAAACATGGGCAGTTCTGGCCTCTCTGCAACCATATTAAATTAATTCGCTACATCAACATGTTGAGATGTCTATATGATGCTGCCACGATGATTGTCCAGATCCAGGATCAGAAAACTAGCCCCATCCAACTGGTCAGAGGGGTCAGACAGGGGGATGTGATATGCCCGAAACTGTTCACTAATGCGTTGGAGGACGTCTTCAAGAAATTGGATAGGTATCAACGTGAATATCGAGTACATTCATAGGTTGTACAGATAGGCTTTGTTGATTGATTGAATTTGCAGATTCGCGACCAATACATACGCAAGTATTTTTCCTTCTTTGAGTATTAAAAGTGGGCGAAAAATCATGTTTAGAGATGAACAACAAATCATAAAACTTATTATTGAAGTGAAAACTTCTTTAGGCGCGTTGGGCATTTTTGAGATGGGACTAAACCATTGATTTCGCGATACCGAGATGACACCAGCTTTTGACCATTAAAAAGATATCAACGCGTTGATTACCGCGGTGCGTGGAGTAAAAGACATAAATGCGTTGATTACCGCGGTGCCGATTTTTTTTTCATGTTTTCGCTTCTGTCGCCACTCCCGTAGTGCCACTGTTTTTTTTTTTCATCATTGTTTCCGGGTAATCATTGACTGAAGTTATACCTACGTAGCGCATCTTCGCAAATGTTAAAGTGATGTCAAATCGTTTATTTCAATTATACCATCAAAAGGCAAAAAATATTTTAATCAGGTTGCCCATTCCAAAATATAGTCTTGTATGAAGAAAAATAGGCAAGAAACATAGCTAGTCATAAAATGTTACTCTTAAAAAAAAATGTTTTACAGTTTTTGGTTTAGAAAATCATAATTATGTCAAAACGATGTAATCCTCAAATGGTAGCACTGGCCTGAACCCACGCCTTTTTCTCATATGTATAGGCAAAAACTGCATAGAGCCATATGAAAATCTGGTAGTTTCATTTTCTATTTGTTCGAGTCGTTTGGGTTTAAAACACTAGGGCCGTGGGTTTCAAGTGCCCACTTAGTTTTTCAAGACATTACCAAGCGGTTAGTTGACTCTTCTCGTGACCAGAGGGCTGGCTTATTTTTTGGCCAAAGAATCAGCATCGCCATACAACGTGGCAATGCTGTTAGCCTTTTGGGCACTTTCCTTACATGTATATACAATTCCTTACATGTATTACATGTATGTTAAAATTATTATTATAAGTCTGTTAGGGTATATATAATATTATGTAAATGATATGATTAAATAAATTATGCAGTTTCATGAATTAATCTAAAAATGTTACATCATCATAATGTTATCAAAATAATAATCAATTTATAGCTCTAATATTCAATTAAATTATAAGCAAACAAACGCGCATTTTGTAACTTGTTTATCGACAGTCTTTAAAATGGGTGTTTATTGAATCTCTGCTTCAGTTGTTATGTTGAATACAACTCATTTCTATGTGTCAGGGGTTCTCAAATAATGACATCACACGTCTATATTTCCTAAATGGAGAGGCAGAAGTGTTTAACTGATTGAGTGGTTAACTGATTAACATAATCAACCTATAATGTTCCCACTGCTGGGACACAGGCCTCCTCTCTGGGAGACACTCCCTCTCTTCTCAATTGTAATCTACCACGTGGGCCCAGTGCGGGTTGTTGGATATCATGTCTTCGAATTTTGGGTTCTAGGACATGCCGGTTTCCTCACGATGTTTTCCTTCACCGTTTTTAGAGTGATGAAATAATTGCGAACCTACATCCATCAACTCGTAAGTCGCGACCGTTTTCACTGGGCCAACACTGCTCTCTGAACTTTATACCGTTAACCGAATATAATTCTTCAAAGAAAATATGGTGGAAGGTGGAGTCACACCAAATGTTTAACGGTCGTGTAACGGGGTTCGGCAAAAACGCTGGCTTATACCTTGGTAAAAGCACAAGAATCCGACGTGGCAATGCTGCCCTTCTTTTACGCACACCATCAATTGACAGCGATGCGGGTATAGTTGACCTCGTAATTGCTTACACCTTGGCTTCCTGTACATGAAGCCGGAGCCGCACCGACGGCGCTCGATCGCAATGTGCAAAAATTCAGAACATCTCATAATGAAAATGTAAAATCTACGCGGCGACGGTGGTCAGTGCATGCGCGACATTCATTCGTATATACTCGTATACAAACATGCGGTCCGGCGCCGGTGGGGCTCCGGTGAAGCCTTAGGATAAATGTCTCTTGCACTTGATAAAACAATAAGGTCTAATTGTCCAAGTGACAGATAAATAGTTTGAGCATTAATTTCAATTTTTTGAACTGGGAATTTTTATCTTCTCATCCCACATACCGCAGTGTCTCAAGACGAAAGTCTTTGACCAGTGCGTGTTGCCAATGATGACCTATGTATGGCACTCAAACGTGGTCGCTCACAACGGGCCATATAAGAAGGCTAAAAGTCACCCAAAGGGCAATGTAGTGGGCTATGGTTAATGTTTTCCTACGTAATCGAATCAGAAATGAAGAGATCCGCAAGAGCGACATAGCCCGACGAATTGCCAAACTTAAGTGGCAGTGGGTAGGTATATTGCTCGTAGAACAAAATGGCCGATAGAGCAGTGTCGAAAAGTGTCCAAAAGTCCAGTGTCAGCAATGGCCGAAAGGTTCTGCACTGACCATGTAACGGCAGACGTAGCGTTGGAAGGCCTCCCACAAAGTGAACCGATGACCTCGTGAAGGCCGCAGGAATCCACTGGATTCGGGAAACACAGAACCGGTCGAATTTTTGGTGCTTGGAGGTGGCATTTGTCCAGTAGTGAAGTGCTAAAAGTAGTAAAACAATTACGACGTCGACTATAGGTAACTAAATACCTATGGGCACATCGATCTTTAGCCGCTAATTAATGGGATAGAGAGTGAAAAGAAATGGGCGGTCCGGGCGCTAATTTAGGTATTTCCTTCGTACTATTAAAACAAATACATATTTTGAAAATGTAAAATGTAAACGTTATCGAAAACATGTCGTTTTGATATAATTAAAAAAGTAAGTTCAAAAATTAAAACCCAACTACTGAAAAATCACTCTCTAAAAAGTATGAAACAAGAAAATATTTCAGACAGAAATCAAGACATAGGTACAAAAATGGTTAAGCTAATGCCTGTACCTACAAAATTATAATGGCATGTGACCACCGCTTTACCTTGACCATTTTTTTACTTACCAGTTTCGTACCTCATTTGTCTAATTATGATCGGTAATTTAGAAGTTATGAGGTAACAAATGAACATACATACATACCGGTCAAAATCATAACCCTCCTTTTTGCTTTGCGTGAAGAATTTACGCCGCGGTTTATGTTGTTTTTTAAAGATAACTTTGGATTTATTTTTAACGAGGAAACTATTAGTAATCGTGTTTCTAAAGTGTACGATTTTATAGAGTCAATCCTGAAATATTTTACATATTAATTGAATAACTGAAGGTAATAACAATAAGAACGTAATTATTTCGCAAACTCCTCGGTGAGCTCTTACATGCTTTTCTTTCTTCATAGAATATTCTTCTATTTTCTTTCTTTATCTATACTAATAATAAAGCTGAAGAGCTTGTTTTTTTGTTTGTTTAAACGTGCTAATCTCTGAAACAACCATTCGGATTTCACAAAATCTTTTTGCTTTTGATAGCCCAGTTCTTGAGGATGGTTGCTACATGCTATTAAATTAACATCATGTTGCGACGTTTAGGAGTCGTTTAAAAAGAAAAGAGACAGAAAGAATGCGATAATGAAATAATGGCGCGGGCAGGCGATGCGACGCGATGCGACGGGATTGGACAGACGAACAAGAATTTTCACGCATACGAAATCGCGGGCAGAAGCTAGTTTATATTTTCCTGTTACAGTCCATTATCACGCCTTTTATGAATCTGCTGCTATAAAATTAATATGGTACTTACAATAACAAGGATGTTTTCATGTTTTTGTTTGCCTTCAAATGTTATCCAAGCTAAACCTCATTAGTGCATTAGTTTATTAATACAAAGCGATAAGATTAATGTTTGCATTATTTAAACAATGGTACCTATTTAATATTACTTCAATACCTAATATTATTTTCCTTTGAGCCTAACAGTTTTCTGCGCATGGTCACGTGCCTGACATCTCCATATACATTTTCCAGCTTTTGTCCGCGGCTTCGTCTGCGAGGTCAGAAATTATCAAAATACAAAAGTCATTTATTCAAACTAGGCTGAGAATCAGCAAAAAAAATTTCAAACTTCAAAATTGCATAAGACAGTCCCCCAAAACACCCTTCACCACTTCCTAGTGCCTTTAGCTGGAAAAAGAAGTGGCGCAACATACTCCCCAGCAGCACAGCTGTCTGTTCAAGTTAGAATAAAATGATTCTATACAATAGTATGCAAAATAATTTAAATTATGCAACACAAAACATAATTTAAATGATAAATTATTGGCCATATGACAGCTAGCACACGCCAATATACCAACCAAAAACATCGAGAACTATACTCAAGCAGAAAAAAAAAAAAAAAAAAAACGCACGGAATCGTACTACTGCACGCGTAGCATGACAACCATAGAAACAGGTTCTCTACGGGTTTTGTCGACGAAAGAATAGACAAAATGAC
Source organism: Omphaloscelis lunosa (assembly GCA_916610215.1). Lineage (NCBI taxonomy): Eukaryota > Metazoa > Arthropoda > Insecta > Lepidoptera > Noctuidae > Omphaloscelis > Omphaloscelis lunosa. The sequence goes on along the minus strand of OU744266.1, from coordinate 2,881,027 downwards.
AGATTGTGATTGTTTATCTGTCTATTGTTTCGTCGACAAAACCCGTTTCTATTGTGGTCATGCTAAGCGTGCTGGTATAAAAAGTATCCTATATCCTAAACCTGGTCAATTTCATCGAAATCCGATCAGCCTTAAGGGTGTCAAAAAGCAACAGACAGAAAGAGTACTTTCAATCTACCTAGCCTTTTCCCAACTATGTTGGGGTCGGCTTCCAGTCTAACCGGATGCACGAATACCAGTATTTTACATAGAGCGACTGCCTATCTGACCTCCACAACCCAGTAACTGGGTAATACGATACTCCTTGGTAAGACTGGTTGTAGACTTTCGGGCTTCTGACAACCCGTGACGACTGTCAAAGATCAACGAATTACAGCCGGGACCAACGGGTTAACATGCTTTCCGAGGCACGGAGGAGTCTCAGTATGTAAAGATGGTCACCCATCCACGGACCAATTCCGGCAACGTAGTTTTACCTGATGGATCTACCAGTGCGGCTGTTATTACTTGGCCACGAGCTCTGAAAGTATTTTCTCATTGATAATAATAGTGTGGATGGATAGGGCTACAAATGGCAGCGAGTCAAGTCTCCGAATCAGCGTCATCTGTTCAGCTGGTATCTCATCATCGGCCTAGCCTTTTCATGTTGGGGTCGGCTTCCAGTTTAACCGGATGCAGGTGAATACCAGTATTTTATCTGGAGCGACTGCCTATCTGACTTCCACAATCCAGTTGCTGGGTTACACAATACCCCTTTTTTAGCTGATAAGTCTCTGTATAATTATATATTGCCTGCCTCGTGGTCGCTAGCGTTAGCGCAGGGCTACCGCTGATCATGAAATTCTGGGTACGGTTCCAAGTTCGCGTAGTTTTATTATAGGTTTTTCCATCAGGAATTTCTCAGTAACGGCCTGTGTGTGTCTGGTTTTGAGCCCGGTTGATGGCAACAAGCTTGTCCCCTACGTGGGACTTAATACCGGCGAAATGCTGTTGTACTATATGTACCACCTCTGCCTTGCCTCTTGGCGTGATATTAATGTTAGCCTATACTGTTATAATATTATTTACATTTGTCTTTTAGAAATAATCGTTTATTATTTTCGAAACTTTATGTCAAACTACACTACACAATAATGTAAAACTACACTCTTAAAAATAAATAAACTCAGATTTTGATTCTGAAACTACATTTGGAAACCACTGACTCTGCCGGTTTACGTGCAAGTCGATGTTATAAAATAATGCGTTTGTTAAAACGATTGCATTGGCACATTTTTATGTCTTCACAAAATGAAGTATTTTTTTAAATTTCTAGTGTTACTGTTCAGCTTGAATTTTATTGGTAAGTAATTCCAAGGAACTTGATCAGAGTAATTTTTTAAGCGACTTCCAAAATAGAGGAGGTTTATTATGTTCGTAGCGTACCTATGTATGTTTTTTTTTTATGTATATCCAACGATTTCCCCGTCAATTTTGGACCGATTTTGAAAATTCTTCCTGTCACTGTTATTTACATTGTGGTATTTCAATTTGTGGGGTAGTTGCCACAACTAAAAGTGAAAAATAATAAGATTTCACAAAAAAAAAACAACTGACTTTAAAAAAAAACACTACATAGTGAAAAATAACTTTATTTCGGAAGTCGGTGGCAAAAAACGAAAATTTTAAATCAAAGACACCGATTTCCGAAATTAAAGTTATTTTTCACTTTGTAGTGTTTTTTTGGAAGTTGGTTGTTTTTTTTTTTTGTAAAAAGTTTTTATTTTATGTATCTATTTTGACAACTTGATTTGTGACCTGTTTGATAACAGTGCCGCCCCCTATACCATTCATTTGTCTAAATGTGGATATGCTGTTGATCTTTGCTTAGTCCTTCGGGAAACATTAGCGTGATGTTTTTGCATTTCTATAACTTAACATAACATCACGCCCCACATTTCACTAGTTATATTTAACCACTATTTGTACCTCCTAGGGTCCGAGCCTATTGCTATCAACCGGTCACAAATCCAGACTCCGAGCTACGGGGAAAGTCCTTAATGGAAAAATCCAATAAGGCCGCGCGCACTTTGGATGCGTTTTCCTACGAATTTCACTCGTGCGTACACGTACGACCATGGTTGTACGAATTGAGTGCGCACACTGGATACGTTTTCCTCCGTCAAATAGAACTAATCTCAACACGTTCGGACGTCGGAATGATACGTACGTATACATACGTATTCGTACGTATAATTCCGATGTCCGAAAATAATAATAAACAAAAGTCTATATAATACGCGCTCCCTTTGTACTTGGAAGGTTTGGATCGTTTGTGCGTATTTGTACGTGTACGCACGAGTGAAATTCTTACGAAATCGCATCCAAAGTGCGCGCGGCCTTACACATTGCCCCATTTCCATATTATTCTTAAATTTTTAGAGGGATCGTTCAGATGTGACTACAAATTTAGCGTAGTGGCCAAAGCATGGTTCAAGCACTTTGTGTTACCGGCGACTTGGTTCGATGCTCGGCTGCGTTGCGCGCTGGAAGGTAAGCTCCTATTTATATCATCCAATAAAAAATACAAAATCATTCACTTCACCCACGTACGCACGGACGTAAAAATATCGCAGCGGGATTTTATCGCGCACTGGATTTTCATCTCTCAGTGTTAAGCCGAGTGTTGAGAATTCAACAGAGTGCATCCCAGCGTGCTGAAAAAACACACTGTTAGATTTTCAACTCTCGGCGCTAAACAGAGCGTTGAAAATAAAGTGTGCGAGAAAATTACGCCGCGATATTTTTACGTCAGTGCGGACGTGAGCTAACTGACAGATAACGCACAGCTGGGTCTAGAAGCATGAATGCACAAGATTTCTTAAGAATTTATAGTAAGTGTACACTTGTACAGCTTGTAACTGTAATATTATTATTACAGTTTATTGGCCATTACCCACTTATGCTGAGATATACGTATATTCGAATTATGTATATTTGTTAAAAATAATATGCAATATTTTAATTTCAACTGATTCTAAGGGAAACATTCGCAAGGAATATAAGTATGACATTAATTTACCTGTTATTAATGATAAAAGTACATATGTAACTGCTATTCGTGTATACAACCAGTTACCGCCAGCTATTAAGCAATTAAATGGAAATTTGTTTAAAATAAATTAAAATAAAAAACGGATAATTGATAATATATTTTATAATCTGCATGAGGTTTATGAGAAAAAATGTATTCGTACCCATGTAATTTGTTTGTAATCTATTTGTAATTTATATGCCTTGTAATACCTATTGCTACGCGCACAGATTGCAATAAGTCTGCGGCGCCTGAGACGCCGACGGAACGAAATGTTGCCATTTTAAATATTATATTTGTATAAACATTTAGAACTAAGTATTGTATTTATTTTATTTTTGATTTGTTATTTTACTATATGCTGTACCGGTTGACGTCATCACGTCAGCGCTGGCTGTCGCTGAAAATCAGCGCTGGGGCTCTGTCCCGCATGGGGTCGCAGCATTATGCTGAGCGATGGCCGTTTTACGTGGATGTGACGCATATTTTCTCCCAATTTGTTATTTACCTGTAATTTAAAAAAAATCTTTCTTTGCGTCATGTTTACTGCAAATAAACGTATTTTCTTTATCTATATCTGACATGGGTAAATTGTTGAGCTTAATTTTTTTTACGTTTTAAATAAGAACTGATGTACATAGTTATGCAATAAATATATCTTTATCTTTAACGTGTCCCAGCACTGGGAACATTACATGCAATTTTTTCTTATTCGTATCTTTGGTCCTCAGGTGCTACACTAGCTTCTCCAATCACAATAGAGATTGAAGGTGAAATGACACACATCATTAAGAACTTTTTTACTTCTGAATCTGAAATTTTTACCGGGATTCATGCCACATTTTCTCAAGGAGATTATTATACAATTGAAGGTTAGTCAATATTAGTTTAGAGTATAATTTTGATAAGTATGAAATAAGCCCAGAGTTGATATAGAAAACGTGTCAAGTGGATTAAGAAAAAAACGAGACGTGGCAAACAAAGTACCTGTAGTCTAATTGTGTAACACACTTAATATGGCAAGGCCTATCATTTTGAAGATTAAACAATAGTACCTGGGCAACCGAGCACTGCTCTCTCTCACTCTCATTTAATAGTATGGGAAAGTTCTTTATTCTATGTACTTATTCCATGCTGCATAGTAGGTACTTATAAATTCCATGTTGCCATGCCATTATTCCAATGTTATTCAATATCTTGTTCTAAACTTTGGGTGACGGAGCTCTGCTCGGTTGAAAATACGAAGAAAACTAATTTTCCCAGATATGAGATCTAGCAAGATCGATTTTTCGCCCCCGTAAACCCCTATATTGCAACTTTCGAGAATGTGAGTATATACAAATAGTATAAGATAATAGTATAGGATTCATTGCTTTATTTACATTGTCGAGCAGACGAATTTTTCAATATAATTATTAAGCAATGTATTACGAATGTCTTTCAAATTCATAATAATTGTGATTGCAAGTGTGTTACGCAATTGGAGTGCAGATTGACATACAAGGTACCACGTTTTTCAAAGAAAGTAGATATCTAAATGTAGATACATGTGCATCTATGGACTATATTGAGACTAATAAAAATTTATAAATTACAGGTATACCGCTCTCGGAAATCCCACTAGCTTGGGCTGAAAATGAGCCAGATAATAAAGGCAACAATGAGAGTTGTATCACTTTTAATGGTAATGGTGATTTATCAGATCATTCCTGTGAAGATACTCGACCTTACATTTGCTACCGTAATTACACTGAAACAGTAACCAATGAGTGTGGGACTGTTGATCCAGGTAAGTACAGGTTAGGTTTGTCTTTAGAATTTGATAAATACGCGGTTTTAATGAGTATATTCTTAAATTTTTGTCTTAACTTTCAAGCTCATTTTGTTATACAGAATATATGAAGTTTTTTTTTTTTTGTTATGGAGTACTTCTGACTGTTTAGTATAGCTATGACGCTACTCAATAGAAACATGTTGAAAACTGATATCACCATCTAATATCAGCTAGAATGTCACAGCACTAGCACTAATATTTCATACACGATGCATCCAATCACAAAGTAGTTCATACCGCATTAGTTATCTTTTACATGGTTTCTTTTACAAATGCACTGACTGGACAGGTCCACTCATACCTGTGTGGTTTTTTCCTCAAAAGATCATTTCAGACACTAATCTACATGGTCTTCATATGGCCTGACCAAGATTATGTCTGGACGTTAAAAGAGACTGTGACCTCTGAGTTTGTTTCGGCCTTTCTTCTCAGAGTAGTCAAATAGGAAACGCCGAACTCAACTAGCTTATTTTTAATATTTATTTAATATGACGTGTAAAAGTGATTCCGATATCCTATTTACAGAATAAACAATTTCATTTCATTTCATTTGATCAGTTGTGTTTTGTAACTGGTAACTTTTGAGTAGCTCCGTGGACGATGGGCCTAAGATAAATTTATTGATCTTTCTATAACTTTATTTATTGAAAATGGCTGGTAAACGTGGAATATTCAAGGAGAGATTTTTTTTGTAAAAAAAGTTGTACTTTTCTACTGATTATATTAGGCTTACAACTCCAACCTCGCCTATTTAAATGCGTTCAACAATCAATATGAACATCTGCCTCTTTTATCATAGTCATGACATAAAAAAATACAGAATCTTTTCAGAATACTACTTGGATACAAGAACAAATAGTTGCTACAAGTTCCACGCAGTACCAAGAAATTTCTCTCGAGCTTTCTTCACATGTTCTGCGGAAGGCGGCCATCTTGCTGTTATAAACAATGAAATCGAAGCCAAAGTACTGAAAGAACTCTTCGCTAAATATCCTGGCGGAAAGATGCCGGGAAATTTCTGGAAAGACGTAGCGTTTGTCGGTATTAACGACTGGGGCGAAAAAATGGAATGGAGGACTATTCAAGGTAGTTAAAGTTGTCGAGCACCTTTTTATAATGGGAAAAACGATATGTGTCTAGTTATAAAAGTACTTTTGTGAGTGATGAGAAACCAATTGGTAGTTTTTAAAATTTGTTAAGCACCCTTTTTTGCACCCTTAGTGCTGCGTGAATGATTTGATGAACTAAAATATCTCATGGCATATATCTTATCGATGGAGGCTTAAAGAGAAGATGAATGTGTAAGTGTGAGGGATGATGTGAATGAAAATGGAGTGAACGATTAAGTGATGACTGGCAGAAGCGAACGAAAGAAAAGACATTATAATTTGCATCGACTTGAAGTAACCAGTAGAGCAGGTCGGATAAGATAATTACTATCCCTTTTATATATCAATGTTACTATCCCAGTTTTCAATTTCTGAAAGAAAGAAAAAGGCTGTAGATTATAAAGAATAATTATTGTTGTTATTGAATACGGTTAGTCACTTAAAATTAACTTAATTTATTTATATTATTTATTTTTACAACGTAAACTTTTGGACTATTGAATTGCACTGATTCAAACATTGGTGAAAACTGTAAACTTTTGGCGCCAGCAGAGTCTAGTGAACAAACAAACTCCAAAAGATCATCACTATAATGTCTCATGTTTCAGGCCAGACGCTTTGGGAAGTAGGGTACAGCAAATTTTCTGCAGGAGAGCCAAACAATGCATCACCAGGTGAAAACTGTGGTGCCATATATCGCTCGGGTCAATTAAATGACCTGTGGTGTGACAGGCCAGCACCATTTATCTGTGAGAAGAGTCCAGACTTTCCACCCGTTTGTAAAGCTGTAACTAAAGATGCAGATTCGGAGAAAACGATTCCAAATGCTGGACTAGATTCTGTGAAGTAAAAAATTATGATATGAATAATGTTGAAAATATAAATAAAGGAATATAAAGGAATATAAATATTTAAATAAATAAATGTCGATTTAAAAATTGTGTTTTAATTTGCCCTAAGTGGTTTTAATTGAAAATTAATATGAATAATGATCTTTTCAAGAAAATATTATTATTTCTATTTAAAACTTGGCGTTTTTAAACTAGATGTGTAAATAATACCAGCCCATTACAATGTCTTTTATTTTACAAAGACGTTACAAATAATGAGCATCACAATACGTTTTAAAGTTATTTATGAAATGTTATGTCTATATTAAATTCTTTAGTAAAGTTTCGTCAAGTCAAGTGTCAAGTCATTCTTGGGGCACTCATAACAAAATTAACTAAGAATCCAATTTTATTCATGTAATTAAATGTATACGTGTTTTAAAAATATTTTTGATGATTATAATGTGGTAGAATTCCAATTAGTTTAGACTTTATATTAATTTGTTGATAAGATGATTTTTGTCTACATAATTTGTCAACATAACAAGCTTTAGTGAAATGATGAAGAAACTGTAAGGTTGTAGATTGAATTTCATTTTATAAAAAAAAACATATATTATATTTTTTTATATTCATCACCTGCAACTTTTTACACAGTTTCATTAAGAATGAATAACATAAAAAGCCTTTACAAGGTAAGAAGAATTAAGTTCCCGAATAAAAAATTAAAAAAATAAAAATATTTCAGACCCATAAGTATAGTCCACTTGGTAAGTATTCTCATGACGAAGAAACAATGTCAGTACTAACATCTACCAGAAAAATAACGCAAACTATTCATTACTACGCCACAGTGGCATGTAGGCGTATCCAATGTCCCAGTATGGAGCTGTCCCACCTATCACCTATAGTTTTCAGGATGCTGTTAGGGTTGATGGGTACCCTGCGCATAATGAAAACGCAACGCTAGCGTATGATGGCGTAGTTTCGCCTCTGCGAACATGCCGGAAACACTGCAGTAGCGCGGAAACCCCTTCACTTTTAAATTATGAAGATCATTGCAAGTTCACGCGTTTAGGTGTTCAAGAATTCTCTACACCAGATTATTTTAAAAAAACGGTATAAAACTTGTCAAAACTGACAAAAAGGTGAAACAAAAACATAGTTAGCAAGACATGTTTGAAACTACGTCAATACACGTATGATAGGTATATGACACACAACCTGTTTTTGCAAAATATTTTACAAGATTTGTCTATTCCAAGTGCTACCCCTAGAAATTGGTTTAATTATGATGTTCGATGATGGTGTGTTCGGAATTTGAGATGGTGAGTGTGTCTGTCCATGAAGCTGTGTTCGTGAGGTGGTTTTAGCACTCGTGTGTGAGGTGACGATTGATGTATCGTTGTCATTAAGCAGAAATTTTCTGACATATCCAAGATCGCAACTTTCTGAAGAGTTTGATATGTGTAGGGTGGTAAATCGAGTGATTTCAAAGAATGGTGGAGCTGTTTAAGTATTACACCTGTTTTTGACAAGACTATAGGAACTATGGTGACATAGCTGTATTATTATTTCTAGAAAACAAATATCACAACTTCAACAAGGTGGGGCAAAAGTAATATCATAATACGAATATGACATAATTTTTGTAAATGGTGTTATAATGTTATTGTGATAAATGATAAATGATTTTATTTCTGTAAATAGGTTTGTACAAACACTTTTACACGTCAATCATATTTTAAAAACTAGATGAGGTCGGCGTTTCCTATCTGACTACTCTGAGAAGAAAGGCCGAAACAAACTCAGAGGTCACAGTCTCTTTTAAAGTCCAGACATAATCTTGGTCAGATCATGTGAAGACCATGTAGATTGGTGTCTGGAGTGGTCTTTTGAGGAAAGCATCACACATATTGAGAGGGCCTGTCCAGTCAGTGCACGCATTTGTCAGTTATCGTGCAGCTCAACTCAGAATTAAGGAGCTCAACGATTCGACGAACAATACCAAAGAAAGGACATTTGGGTAGGCCGCATAAATTACTCAAAACTGTCAGACTATAATTAGAACTAAGTGAGAAAAAATTAAAAACAAAAAGAAAAAGGAATGACCCACATAGTCTTCACATGTGATTTGACACTTATGTTTTAGACAGATAGATAATTAGCTGACAATGCAATGAAGCGATATAAGCAGCTCAAGTAACGACGGAGATTGTGAAACTCCAACTTACAGGCCGTATAATCTCTCGTTTTGGCGATTTGAACTGGCCGGCCAGAGCGCCAGACAAGAAGTCTGGCGCTCTGGCCGGCCAGTTGGGGTTTTTTAGGCAACCCTTATAGTTTCACCATGTCAGTCTGTCTCTCCGCGACTTAGCTCAGAGACTATTGGTACTAGAAAGCTGTAATTTGACATGGGTATACATATTAATCACGCCGACAAAGTGGTAAAATAAAACCAAGACATTTTTGAAGTGAAAACTTCTTTAGGCGCGTCCATTTTTGAGATGGGACTAAACCATTAATTTCGCGACTCTGTGATGATACCTCATTTTTTTAAACGCGATTGTGCTCTTTATTTATATTACGTTACGGATCAATGTTCTATGCAAGTATTTTTACTTTAAAGGTTTGTAAACGCGATTGTGCTCTTTATAAATATTAAATTACAGATCAATATTCTATGCAAGTATTTTTACTTAAAAGGTTTCGAAAGGAGTTTTTTTTTTTTTATAAACGCGATTGTGCTGTTTATTTAGATAAGGTTACGGACCAATGTTCTATACAAGTATTTTTCTTCCACCAAGGCGATCTTGTTCAAGATTTCACTTATGTCGGCACTCCCGGAGTACCACCACTTTTTTTTTCGGGTACCTCCCCTATACGTAAAGTAAGGATTTTTTTTCTTCCTATTGTGTGGGGTGTCATTAGAAAGGTCATTCAAAAATATGATGAGTTTGTGAAAACCATTTTTGGATTCAGGGATCCGTTTGAAAAAAAATTGTTAATTTTTGTTAGAGTCAAGTGTCACCCCTGCCAGCTAGATGGTTGGTTCGGGATATGTGGAAAAACTCACAGTAGTAGTATAAATAACGAAATTAAATGTTTTTTTTTCACGTAATGTAGTCAATTTTACAACTTTAATTAATGTTTCCATGAAAACAGGGCCCAATTTTACAACAAACTGACAGGCAAATCATATTATGACATTACTTTTGCCCCACCTTGTATAAGGGTGTGTGCTCGGGGTAGTGAGTATCACGTGGTACATATTATTATAAAGTTTAGTCAGAGATCTAAAACTTGTTCTCGTTTATTATGTTTATAAAAAGTAATTATTACTTTGATCTTCATTAACTCCGTAAACAGAAGGTTCTCAGGTATGATCCAGTACAAAATAATGAACACTGAAGAGCAAGTAACTCCGGCTTCGTTAAGCGTCTTTAAACACCCGTTATCCTATCCTATACTACTAAACGAGGAATATTTGTATATATTTATACATTTGTAATCACGTTATCGAAAACGACTCAAACGATTTCGATTAAACTTGCAATATAGAGGTTTACGGGAGCAAAAAAACGATCTGTCTAGGTCTCATATCTGGAAAAAAAAAACATTTTCTCCGTATTTTCACCCGAGCAGAGCTCGGTCGCCCAAAGTTTAGAACAAGATGGCTACCTTAGAATATTGACATGGCAGTATGGAATTAGTATGAACGTTCCTATACTATTAAATGAGCATTCTCTATTTACACCAGAACAAAGCTCGGTCGCCCATGTACTTATTAATAACTATACGTATAGTCTTTTGTTTTGCAGTTTATAATAATGTTGACCGGTAGTTGCATAACTTTTGGTTTGATAAAATGTTAGTTATTGTTACTAGGGCATTTTCATTTTAAATGGCGCAGGTTATAATAAATAGCCTTTAAAAATTTATTGTTGATTTAGGACTTTGAACTTTGAATTACCGTAAAAAAATATATAATTTATGTGATTTATGTAAAAATTCCGTGCAGAAATAAGTATTTAATTATCTATAATTATTTTTCTAAAGTAGATATGGCTAAAGATGTCTTGTTAGTAACAAAAATAAAACCGCGATAAAAATTAAACTGCTGGAAATGAAATGAGAAAAACGCTATTAATACGTTTTAGTGTATCGATTAATGAAATTAAATATTAATACTTGGTTATAAGATACTTATTTTTTATAAAAAAATCAACAATTGGGTCAGTGTCGTAACATATTGTCCAAATGCAAGTTTTAATTTTCGTGTAACTTATTTGATTATTCAAGGAATGATAAAGTTGGAATATAATCTTAATATAGTTTATTTTTCTTTATTTATAATATTCTAAAAATATTATTCTGGATAATGTTTTAAGTTTTTTTTAATAAAAAAGGCAAATATATTTTGGGACAGTTACTAAATGGACTTGTGACGTGACGAAACAGAATTATTAGGCATAGAACTCACTGTGAGGTTAAAATCTTACAAATTGTTAGTTTTCTTATGAGGGTAGAAGTAGAGAAGAATTAATACCTACTAAATTAAACAGAAATGCATAGGTATTAAATATGTATTTTAATAAAACATTTTGTTAAAGTTTTAAAAATATTTATTTGGTACGTATCGAGTATCTTAATCATCTTTTAACAACTAATTAACTGTAAACTAACAAACTATAAACCAATCAACACACGTTATCTTTATTATAAACACATGTTATTTTAATAAAATAACATTAAACTTAAACTTTCAATTAGTATAATTTCTTAAGTTATTAAATATTTTTAATCAGTCAAAATTGCTCATCAGTTAAGGTGGAAGCGTCGCATTGATCGCGAAATTCAAATATTATTGTCGTTTCAGCAATTTGCAGCTCATTATCTGGTTCTGTAATAATAAAAACATACATGCGACAGTAAAAATATATACATTTACACCATTATAATCATTAAACTTGATTGTTTAATCTGTAAATGTCATGTTGTTAATAAACAAGAACATTATGGAATATGCTAACTTGGAGATTTATGTTAATGATTTTAATTATGCAAATACATATACATCTAAGTTTTTTATTATCATTATGCATATAAGTCTAAGTTTTTTATTACCATTTATACTAAGCTGCAAATTTCAAAAAACGTAAGAAATTTTGGATTTCGCTGGCCACCTTGGCGCATCAAGTCTTTTACTCTCATCATCCTGTTCACAGAATACAGAAATATCTTGTTACAGGTTTTCACAGAAATGGAGAAAACTGTTTTACCCCTAGGTAAAACAGTTTTCGCCGTTTCCGTTTTCCTTAATCAAAACCATAACCGATTTAAATAAAATTTTGTAGCGATGTTTAAATCAGCACAATCTAGATTTGTAAAATAAGCCTTATGCGTTCTTCAGTCTTTTACATTTTTTATAATTTTTCTTCATTACTTATTTATCACTATTAACAAATGACACACACAACAATACAATACAACATAACCACCACCATATTATTAAAAAAAACTCTTTTTATTGATTTTTGGCAATTTAAGCAAAATTAGTAAATTAATCAAGGTATCATAATATCGTTGACTGAATTCAATAGAGGTACAAGACAAAATTCATCAATTTGAAAAATCGCACAATCAAACTTAAATTTCTTAAATTGATGAATTTTGTCTTTGCCAGTATTGCATTCAGTCAGCGATATATTCGTTTACACATTTGTCACAAATGAGATCTATTGTTATCTGACCACCTGAACATATCGAGCAATACCATAACTTACACATTATACATTTAGCTAACTGTCGAGTTTTACTATCACACGCAATACATTTCAAAACCTGCTTGTGCATAGCTTGCCAAGTAGAGTTACCGATTTTTTCTTTTGATTTTCTTTTTAACTCCTTTTTAATATCATTAGGTTCATTTTCTTTATTAAAGCCCCTATCTTTATCACCTACGATACTGTCATTGTCCTTTTCATTTTCTAGACTAGATGACGAAATTGGATCATAACTTAGAGTCTGAAGACAAAGACTTAAAGGTAGCATATTTTCGGATTGAGATTGTGTCAAATCTATTAATTGAATGGTTGGACTGGAAGTCTTTGTTGTTTCAAGAGGAATAATGATATTATCTGTGTCATATTCCAGGAAATCTGGTTGTCTAATTGGACTAAAATCTTCGACGCTCTCCATTTCCACACAGGCAACTGACCTTTTTTCTTGTTGGTTTATCGATTGTTTAACATCGTCGTGTTTAAAAATTTGTACGGTAGGTAAATTATTCGTTTTTCGATTGAATTCTGGTTTCAAATACTCTGGTTTTAAATGAATGGGATTTATTTTTGATTCTACAGGTTTATTACGGCGAACGGAATGGAGATTAGTGGCTTGACGAGCAGTGGTATTAATCAGCGAATGATACTGAGGTGAAAAGCACAAACAGTGTCCTTTTATATCACCACAATAGCAGCTTAAATCTCTATATTTGATCTCATTTCTCTCACTGTCATTTAACGTGATCACCTGATGTAAATTTAATGTACCAGTCAACGTTTTGAGGTTTTGAAGTCTTTTCGAATAGTTTTCGATTTGACTGTCATCTACAAGAAAAAACTTAGTAGTCTTAAAGCAGTTGGTCAAAAGGTAATATATTTGAGAGGCATTTGTTGCATCGGTACCATAAGCAACATGTTTATCTATAGTACGTTTTACGGAACCACCAATGCCGTCCGCAATGCTCTTGCCATGCCCGCTCTCGGAAAATGACCACGTACAATATTCAAATCCCATTTCTTTTGGCAGAGTATTAAGTAAATGAAAGTTTCCCTTTTGTCGATACTGGGAGGTGGGGCCATCAGAGTAAAAATGTATAATTTTGACAATCGGTTTGGTGTATTTGATTTCTTTCAAAATGGGATTTAAATGTGTCCATATATTTTCTGGTCTATGGTTCGTATTTTCGGATATTGTGCAAAATGATTGCATACAGTCTTTATAAAAAATAGCTCCAGTATGTAGGCATACCTGGTTTTTTGATGCTCCAAAATGAAGAGCTTGCACCTCTTCTCTCATTTTGCATTCGTAATTTTCACTGAAGTCACAAATCACTAGAGCCTCATTTTCTTGTAAATTGTTAATGACTGTTTGATATTGATTGTGCTGGTGCTTCATAACAAATACATGTTTCTTGAATTTAATTATATCAGAATCGAATTCACGTTTAAGCTCGGTAATCGATGTATTTTTTATAGATTTGACTGTCTTTTTCGTCTTAACTGTTTTGGATTCATTTCCTTCTTGTTTGACATATTCGTGATCAACGCGTTCCCACTGCCACCAGGTTACATTTTGTTTCTCGTCATTACTACTTTCTTTATATTGTACTTTGTAATTTTTGCATTGAGTGCATCGGTTAGTCGCGCAAGAGTAGGATTGGCGGTCACAAGTAACTTCATTTATAATATCATCCAGAGATTTTTCTTTTAATGGTCCATAGAGTTGCAAGGCTTTATATTTTAGATCAATATTAGCATGTTTTATACATAAACATGTATTCCTTGAGTTCAGCTTCGGGTACATGACATAAAAAGGCTTGTACTTCCAGAACGTTGTAATCCCATAATGTCCACCTAACTCTTTATATTTTTTATATAAATTGTGTAATGTACTGTGTATCTTATTTGACGCTTTTCTTTTCCACGAACCCTGCATTCTTTTTTTCCTGCTGTCGCTCTAGTAACATCATCTCTCAACCAAAAGTCCTCAATTTCTTTGCAACATGTGAGCCTAACTCTTTTCTGTTTCATCCGAGTCGTTCTTTGAAAGCCCATTAATTTTGCAACGTAGGTCTTATTTCCGGATTTACAGTTTTTTATTATTCGTTTCAAGACTTCCTTTTCAACTCTTTTCTCACAATTTTCATATGTCTTTCGCAGTGTATATTCTAAATACTCTTCTCTAGCTTTATATTTATCAATTATTTTTTGTTGTTTTTCAATTATCTTGTTAGATTTCACCAGTTTTCTAAAATAGCGTTTTCTTTGTGTGTTAAGTTGCTTGGTTAGCTGTGTAATCTTATCCAGCTTTTTCTGAATTTGAAGGTTAAGATACCTTAACATCCGCCGTTTTTTGAGAGAAGAGGTGACAGGGGTTTCTTTTTTCGGTGTTCCGTCGATCTCGACTTTTGTTTTCAGTTTACCAGCTCTTTGCTGTCTTTTTTCTATTTTCCATTTATTACGATGACTAATCTTTTCTTCTTCGTTCATTTCAGATACCTTCTTTCTTTTGGCTTTCATTCGCGCTAACTGTTTTTTTCTAACTTCTTCAGCCTTCTCCGGGTTGTTTTTTAATTTATCTCGATACCTCTTGGCTCTTTCAGCAGGTGTTAACGCCATTATTATCTAAAAATATTGAATTAATATTGAATCCGTTATTACTGTAGTTTTTGCAAATATTAAGTACCTATTTGGCTACAGCCATAATACAACAACTGCTTAAAAAAATCCAATTAAATGTAATGCCTCTTACGTCGAATAATGACCTAATCAAATGAAATCAACTATCACAATAAAATTATTATGGAAACGAGTATTAGGTACAACAATAACACTCATCTAATGGGTAATGATCGTATACAGTAAACAAGTTGCATGAATAACACCAGAAGAAAGTACTTTCCAACAATAACCTAATATCTTCTTTAGTCATAGGATTTACAAAATGTAATGGTAAATTATGAAACATATTAACATTTCCACAGCCATGACAGCGTTCTGCTAATATAAAATGAGTCGACTGCCAAGGCCAGTCAAGATTGTCGTTCAAACAAGTATAAAAATCTTTCTTTTCCAAAAATTTATCAATGTCAAAGTATATCACCATTTTGAAAAGTGATTTCACCACTACCTGTAAAGGTAAGAAAAAATATATTGGTACTACATTATTTCTCTACTAGCTTTCCACCGCTTTGCCCACGTTTAATCAGATATTCCTAAAAAGTATCCTATATTATTAATAATTTATTTAATGAACTATCTATCAGTGTGTCCAATTTCATCCAAATCCGAACAGCCGCTTTGGCCTGATTGAGTAACAAACATCCAAACATATAAACTGACATTTAAAATATTAATAAAGGATCTAACCGCTGTCATCAATAATAATTTTCGTAAGTTTAATTCGTGAGTTCTCAGCTTTACATGTCTGTTTCGTAACATTTTTTGTCCATCCTATAGTAACGGTTACTAACAGGACGTGACGAATGTAGATCGTTTTCAAACTAAATTGAAATACTCAAACAATATTATCAGAAATCAATCAAATTCTACTTTTATGCTTTCAGCAGTGTTTAAGTTATGTACAGCTAAAAAAGAAATAAAGACAAACTTAATATTCACGAAAAAAAACGTTACTAACCTCAATAGATTTTTCTTGACCAACTTTTTGCACCGCGAAAAGTACCGCACCCGCTGGAACACCTTGCGTGACTAACTTCAAAATGGCATTTCATACTTTGACATTTGTACCCGGGGTTGAGAGGAAAACCGAATTTGCACGATAAATGTGTATTTTAGTAGTAAAAAGCGTGTTACTATCCGGACATGTCCGGTATCCGCGAATTCGTGAGACAAGCTTTTTATTAATTTATTTAATATTTTCTTTACTGACTGAGATTAAATGCTTAGTGTTAATGATAAATTAACTATCTAACAATAAAATTGAATTGTCGCTACGTTAGCTGTAGTACAAAAAAAACATAAAAAATTAAATGCAATGATGCATACTGTCATTGGGACATCATGATTTTAAACATTTCCGAAACTTTATTAATTTAAATTTAATTGAAAATGTGTTCTATCAGGAAACAATAAATCAAATCTATAAGTTTATAAAATTACTTTCAGTGCACAAACGTTTTATTTTTATATTATTGTATCCAAATATTTTTTTTATAATATTGTTGTCATGAGACAACCGAAAAACAACCTGCGCCATTTAAAGGCTCCTACAAACAGGGGCGACACGCGACGCGACACAAAGACACCGCTCGTCGCGCGACGAGCGGTGTCTTTGTGTCGCGTCGCGTGTCGCGCCTGTTTGAAAGAGCCTTAAAATGAAAATGCCCACTAATTAAGTACCACGTTAAGGATGTTTTGATGTTGGCTTAGCATTCAGGTATTATCAAAACTAGACTTCATTAGTACTTAAATAATTAATTATTTATTTAAACAAAACGATAAGTAAAGCTTTTTAATTAGTTACTAAGATAAGTGTTTCCTTCAGTACCTACTTAATATTTTTGTTATTTATTGTGTCAGTGGTTTTCAAATTTTACGGTTTTTGAATGTATGATTACGTTAAGCGTATGTTCTACGGTACCGCATTTGCACTTAACATTAGATAAAATCATTTTAAAAAGAAGCCCATAAAACTGTATCATTTGTATCAAGTAGGTATTTGACGTAACTTTATTGTCGTACATAATAGATAAAATTTAGAATGCGCTATAGCTTATTATACATACATACATAAACTCACGCCTTCTTCCCATGGGGGTAGGCAGAAACTACAGAACGCCACATGCTACGATCCTTACATACTCCTTTTGCCTCGTTTACGTTCATACATCTGGTCATACACGCCCGCCGGTTGCGAGTACTACGCACTTGGCCTTTCTGAAGAACATCACCAATAAGGTCAGTATATGTCCTTCTAAGGCGTCCCCAACCGGCCTTTCCTTTCACATCAGCCTTGTAAATACGTTTTGTTAGTCGCCTTTCATTCATCCTCTCAACATGCCCAAACTATCTCAGCATACCCTTTTCAATTTTTGTCACTAAATCTTCTTTTAAATCACACCGCTGTCTTATCACATCAATCCTCAGCCTATCATTCATAGACAAACCACACATGCTTCGCAAGGAACGCATAATAGCTTATTATAGACTACTTAATATGCCTCACTGTTGTATTCCGATGCTATGTCGGTAGAGAATAAGGTGGTACCATGACGAAAAAAACTATTGAAAATTATTGCTTCATAATTTGGGAACCACTGACTCATGGCCTAATCTCTCCCGATAAAATATTGGAATAACCTATAAATAATTGTTACACCAACTCTATTGCCCATGTACACGTCAGTCCTCTCAAAATGAAGTCTTGGTTAAAATATTTTGTGTTACTATACTGCCTAAATTTTATTGGTAAGATATTTTAAATTAATTAATTAGTTTTAAGAAGTTTTAGAAGGTACCATATATTGATTGCTTTATAATTTGCTACCAAATCCCGCATCTTGCGGTCCTTATTTCAATTTATTTGCAAGTCTTTTTTTTTTTTCAAAATAACTCTATTTGCAGTCATCTTGCAATTTAACTTCCTTTTTAGGCATAATTTTCATTTTTCACAAAATTAATTCCTCTTTTTTCTTAATTCCATTCACATTCACACTTACAACTTTCCGCATTCTGCCGCATCATATGTCCTCATACTGTCCATTTCCGCAACCATCGGTTCCTCCCCAGCTTTCGAACTATCAGGGTATTTGAGTTAATGTATAAGATTTATTTTGCTTGTTTTTTAGAGGGATCACAGTCATTCAGATGTGACTACGAATACCATTCAGCAGCCAAGGGATGGTTCAAACACATTATTATACCAGCGACTTGGATCGATGCTCGGCTGCGATGTTCACTGGAAGGTAAGAAATTATAATTATTAATAATGATAATATAATACTATTCTTAAAACCTAGTGCAAAAAAAATAATGTAAATATCTGGTTCAGAAACGAAGGTGTCGGAAATTTTTTATAATAATCTAAAGATTTTTGAAGTTTTACTAACGTAAACTTGCTTTTTGACTGTCAGCTCTTTAATATTTAATTTTATTTTGTTATCAGGTGCTGTTCTAGCTTCTCCAACCACACGAAATATGAAAGCTGCAATGACAAACATCATAAACTCTACTGAAAATGAGGTGATGCATGAAATATTTATTGGGATTCATGCCACTTTCTCTCAAGGAGATTATCATACTGTTGAAGGTTAGTTAATCCGTATTGAGTATAAAATTATGAGACTAAGCATCCTCCTGTTTCATAATTTTGTAATCATAGAGCTTTGAATAATTGTAGCGGTTGTAGGAGATTCAATTGGGCTACGTAATGTCAACGCTGAGAAGGCTCATATGCATATATTTATTTATGGATTTTAATTAAGACTAATACAATATATAAATTACAGGTATTCCGCTTTCCAAAATTCGTCAAACTTGGGCACCAAATGAGCCAGATAACAAGGACAATAAAGAAAGTTGTCTCACCTTGAATAGTCATGGAGACTTAGCAGATATTTCCTGTGATGAACCTCGACCTTATGTATGTTATCGCTCCGTGGACTCTAAAAAAAGAGTCAACGAGTGCGGCACTACTGATCCAGGTAAATATTCTAGAAGGGATGGCCTGACAGGCTGATCTTTACAATTTGCTAAAATTGAGTTTCTGCTATAATTATGTACATTTTAAACATCATCATTTTCATATTTCTTCTTACACACGAGATAATCTGCATGTCCGACTAGTAAGGTACCTACTACGGTTAGTTGTTGGTGTAAATCAAATGAGTCGTTTGATTCTTGGAGCGGAATTTTTGTTTAATATAACTAGGCAAAGTTTATTATGTCCTATTATAGCAATGACATAAATATTCAAAACATTATTTTCAGAATACCGCTTGGATGCAAGAACAAACAGTTGCTACAAGTTTCACAAAGTGCCAAGAAATTTCTCCCGAGCCTTCCTCGCATGTTCAGCTGAAGGCGGCCATCTTGCTATTATAAACAGTGAAACCGAGGCAACAGTACTAAGAGAACTCTTTGCCAAATATCCTGGAGGACATATGCAGGGAAGTTTCTGGAAAGATGTAGCTTTTATCGGATTTCACGATTGGGGCGAGCGTTGGGAGTTTAGGACGATTCATGGTAATTATTCACTATACCATAATTTGATATCATAAAATAATTTTAATTTATTGCAATAACGGAGAAATAATTATAATCATGTACTTATTTGAAATAGCATAATCGCCAAGACTAAATGGATCATTTAACTCCCTTCAAAATGTTGAGCTGAATGGTGCTAATCCATGCATCATGTTCATAAATGAGCGCTGTCAGTAGGGCCAGTCCCTACTGACAGCGCCCATTTCATCAGGATCTCTTAGCTGCTATGGCTTATTTTAATTTAATTTTTGATTTTTTTTAAATTGTTTTATTTTTTATTACGGACACTTTTAACGTTCTGCATCGTCCTCACATTTATAACTTCAACATGAATGATGTCACTAATATTTTGTAACCATATTGTGGTTTAAAAGACTGTCCGTGGAGTTTCTTGCCCGTTTTTCTCCAAAGGTAATGTTGAGTTTGAGTTTGAATTTGACAATAACAGTTTCATTCGGAAATTTTGTCGTTCGTTAACCGATAACATTAATCTATCATCACGCAATAACAATAATGTTTTATTTTCAGGCGAAACGCTTGCAGAAGCAGGGTACAGCAAATTCTCAGGCGGGGAGCCAAACAATTTTGCACCAGGTGAATCTTGTGGAGCTATATACCGCTCGGCTCTATTAGATGACTTGTGGTGTGATCGGCCAGCACCATTTATTTGTGAGAAGAACCCAGATTATCCTGATATTTGTCGTGCAGATATTGAAGAACAATAGTGAGGAAGGGACAGTAAAGTGAGATTGTTTGTTAAATAAATGTGTAATTAAACATTTTGTGTTCTCTTCTTTTTTGGGACTGATAACGAAAAGGTGGGACCCATATACCTACCCTTCAATACAACTTCAACATAGCTTTGCTTTGCGGTAGAAATAGGATGCGTCCTCTGGGGTACCACAGGGCACCTAGGACCTTTGCTGTTTCAATATTTTGGGATTTTGTAAACCATGCAAGTTCATATTTTGTAAACTAGAATACAATTTGTAGTGTTTTTCTCGTTGATTTTCCGAACATTTAAAATATATTAATTTCATGTTTCATCATGCGTCTTAAATACATTTTATTTGAGAATAATACGGTGAACTTGGTATTCATGTGCTATGTAAGTCATAAAAACAACAATAATAAGGAAAACTTAATATAAATGGCTTTATTTCAATAAGTAATGTTATTTCTTATGCCAGTGATTCTCAAATACTCAAATTTGAAGTCCCACATTTCGCCTCTGCCTGCAGAAATTAAAGCGTAGTTTTTTCAAGTCCTACAAGCTGAGGTGAAACTTTTAAAATTGAATGCGGGGTGCATCAAGGCTTCATAATCAGTCCAATGCTAATTTCCTGTAAAGATATTTCTTTATGTAGGTATACAAATAGAATTATACAAACACTTTTAAACGTCAAGTCGGAGACCCATGGGCTGCTTTTAAACTCTGTCACCAGGTTAGTCACATGAAAAAAAGAAGGAGAGAACGTCAATTTTATTTTAAAAACTAGATGTGGTTGGTGTTTCCTATCTAACTCTAAGAAGAAACGCCTAAACAAAATCAGAGTCACTTAAAGTCCAGATATAATTTGGTCAGATTTCATGAGACTCATATAGATTAGTATCTGAAATGGTATTTTGAGGTAAGAAAAACAGATTTGAGAGTGGATCAGTTCAGTCAGTGCACGCATTTGTCAGCAATCTTGTACTCAGAACTTAAGGAGCTGAACCACTCGACGAACAATATCAAAGAACTGCCTCAGTGATTTAAAAAAGCAGTTCTTTTCGCACTTCTAACTTTACGCTGATGAGTTTATTCTGATCTCGGATTGCTCGAAAACTTGAACTCTCGAGTTTAGCTACTTAAAATAATTATTGGCCTTAGGATTAGTAGGAAGACGACGGAACACATATTTTGTTAATAACGTCCAAATTTCTATGGGATCTTCGACTACGTAGTGTTTCACAAATCATAGACTTGGGCACAATACTCAGCAGTAATGATGGAAAGATTGACAATAATGTTACTATTATAATATATATAAATACGAATGTAACTAAGACTTTTGTTCTGTTACCTTTTCCTGCCTTGACGGTTGAACGGATGACACAGCTATAGACCATGATTTGGGTTAGGAATCAAAATACTCTTCATGCTAGCACGTACCCATGGCACAATTTTTAAATCCATGCGGGCGAAACCGTGAACAAAAATTTGTATTATAATTATATTGTATAAAAATTGGAAACCACTGACTAAAAGAGTCATTTCTGCCAATAATCATATTCATAGACATAATGACTCAATTAACGAATTAGAATTGCCTATAAATAATACTTGTAATAATTGTACAATACAAAATGCGCATAATTTGCATTTTAGTCCTTACAAAATGAAGTCTTGTTTTAAATATTTTGTGTTACTATTCTGTCTGCATTTTATTGGTAAGCTGTTTTAATTTGTGCTTGTGAAGTTGAATCATACCGTTTGATGTTTTTTTTTGTTTGATGTTTTATTTGATCAGAATCCCGTTTTTGTATGTTTTACTTTATTAAATTATTTTGCTTGTTTTTAGAGGGATCAATCAGGTGTGACTACAAATACAGTGCAAAAGCGCAGGCATGGTTCAAACCCTTTGTTGTACCAGCGACTTGGTTCGATGCCCGGCTGCGATGCTCACTGGAAGGTAAGTTATTTATTTCATAATATCTTATGCCAAGAGATATGAAAAGTGGAACAAAAATAGGTCGAGTGATCGCAAACGTGAATGCTGATCGTGGTCTTGGGTACATTTCTAAGTTGGGATAAAGTGTTTTTAGGTTTGTATAATAGAAATTAAGCAATAGCAATCCCAACTGCAATTATTACATTTAAATTTAATAAGTGCCACCGAGTATATACAACTATCTTCCCCTTCCAGAATTATAGGCGTGATGTTCTTTTTGTTGTCATCAGGTGCTGTTCTAGCTTCTCCAACCACACCAGAGATACAAGCTGAAATGAGAAACATCATAAATAACTCCAATCTGGAATCTATATATTTCACCGGGATTCATGCCACTTTTTCCCAAGGAGATTATTATACAATAGAAGGTTAGTCAATGGTTATATTACTAAAAATAGAACGATCAGAGTTGATATACAAAATGTTTCAAAATAATAATTAATCATAGTCATCTTCTTGCCGGGTCGACGCAACACATTTTCTTGTTCCATTCTTCCCTCAACCGTCACGCTATCATTCACTCCCTTTTCTTTCATATTATTCCTCTCACAGTCCATCCTTTTCTTTGGCCTTTCTCTCCCCTCAACTATCAACATTTATATTCAACACTCTTCATCACAAAAGTATTCACCACACTTTCAAAAGAACGATAAAATTAAATTATAGTCGTTTATTTGACAGTGACAACACATAAATGCTACTAGTACCTCAGAGAAATTCCAAATTGAAATTAATAAATCTCTGACTATGCAACGAGTTCTCTCCTTCGGGGATAAAAACAGAGAAATTTATAAAAGATTAGATGAAGAGCATAAGGTGAAGCATCTTTTTGTTTCCTCAAAACATAATGTGGATGTAGCGACATAACGACATATACCTAAGATTATCCGATTTCAACACTTGGGCAGTTGGTCACCAGACACGACACCCGTCTGGTCGGAGGATCCTCTTTTTTCTATAGAGTACGAGTGAACTTTACACCCGGTTTCTCACACCTCTAAATGGATATAATCTACATTATGTTTTGAGAAAACAAAAAGGTATATTGTGAATTGAGTATATCCACTACTACGCAATAATATTAATACTACGTATAATTTTACTGAAATTGAAAAGTTAATATGAATAACATACTGATTATATCAATGCAATTACAGGCACACCGCTCTCGAAAATTCCGGTATCTTGGGCTAAAAATGAGCCAGATAATAAGGACAATAAAGAACGCTGTATCACTTTTAATGGTCTTGGAGAATTAGCAGATCATCGCTGTGATGAGACTCGCCCTTATATCTGTTACCGCTCTGATAGCTATCACGTAGGAGTCAGTGAGTGCGGCACTGTTGACCCAGGTGAATATATTCCGAGAGATGGGCTGACAGTCTTTTGAATTTGCAGAAGTAGGCTTTCAGCTGATAAGTAATAATCAGTGCTGAATATTATATTGTATATAAAACAAAGTCTTTATTTTTACATTTTCTTTTCAGAATATAACTTGGATTTAAGAACTAACAAATGCTACAAGTTTCATATAACTCCACGAATTTTCTCCCGAGCCTTCCTCGCATGTTCAGCTGAAGGCGGCCATCTTGCTATTATAAACAGTGATACCGAAGCCACAGTACTGAAGGACCTGTTTGCCAAATATCCAAATGGGAAGTTGGTCGGACAGAAAGATATAGCTTTTATCGGTTTTCACGATTGGGGCGAAAATTACGATTGGAGGACTATTCATGGTAATTTATGTTCTCTTCTTTACGTCAAGAGTAAAAAATAATATAGTTTATAATACAATAAAATCATATAAAAACTGTTAATCCATAGTTTACCAACCGATTGCATGAAATTTCAAAATGTTAGCAGTTTGATTAAATAGACACGAACACATGAATCTCGTGCGTTAGAAATGCACAACGTTTAACGATTTTATTATATTATTATGACTAAATTCATCATCATCTAAAAATGGAGGGAGGAGATTCAAGTTAAGATTTTAGTAGAATCTAGAATCCTTCATTTCGTCCGGGATTCAATATGACGCTCGTGACATGAAACTCTGCTTTATCCCTTTGCTGAATAACCTACCACATGATTCCTATTTCAGGCCAAACGCTAACGGAAGCAGGGTACAGCAAATTTTCTCCAGGTCAGCCAGACAATGCAGGACCAGGTGAATCCTGTGGTGCAATGTTTCGTTCGGGGCTCTTGGACGACTTGTGGTGTAACAGACCAGCCACATTTATCTGTGAGAAGAGTCCAGGTTATCCTGTCGGCTGCCGTGCTTTACCTGAAAATGCACAATACCATTGATTAAAATTATATAACGACATGAAAAAAAAGCAATAAATGTCTACTAAGTGTTTTAAATAATTCTTATTTTATTATACCTTTTTTTCATGAATATTAAGTCATACCTGCTATCACCCAATGGAATTTCCACTGAGTATCGATGATGAAATCAGTAATATTGATGTTACACTGACATTTTTAAATCCGCTAGACAACCTAGGGGAGCGGGGGGCACGTTGTTACAGGGGTAAGAAGTTACACGCGTTTTTTACCGGGATTTTAAACTCTTAGATGGACATAATTGGACTCATTCGTTTTCTTATAATATCGTGCATTAGATAAAAACAATCAGTGACCCGTCAAGCGCTGAGCTGCTAGGTTGTGTACGTGTGTCCCGATTTCAACCAAGTAAGTTAAAAAATCCTTTACGAAATTTTTGATTCCTGATGACTATATTTTTTATTTTGTCAAAATGTTTAACCTTGAACGTTCATAATATATCTACCTTTAATTTACAATATTGTTTTATTCTACTATCGATATCCATTAATAATGACTTCAATTTATATTAAAAAACGTGCCATGGGGCAAGTAGTTACAATTGTTTGGGGTAAGTTGTTACATGTAACAACTTGTAAAAACGTGTGACAACACTAAAGGAAAAGGCAAAAGTAAAGGAAAAGGAAAAGGTAAAGGAAAGTTCTCTAAAATGAGCGAAGAAGGAAAAGAAAAGGTGAAGAAAAAAAATTTGGTTTCCGATTCAGATTCTGATACTGATGAATGGTTTTGTTTAGTGTGTAGCGAAAGTTATAGCACCTCGATAAAAGAAGATTGGGTAGAATGTTTAGATAAAAAAAAAAATGAATGAATGAATTTTTAAATAAATGCAAAATGTGGGCCCATGTCAAATGTGTAACGGGAAATGTTCGCTCATTCATTTGCCTTAATTGCAATTCTGATGAAGACTGATTTAATATTTGTATGTGATAATGTTACCTACCTCTATAAAAATTACTATATATCTTTCTATAATAAAAGTTCCTTAAAAATGTTAGAATCCAAAGTATTTTAGTTTGCCAAAAGTTTATTAAAATAACTAATTAAGAAGTATAAGTGAATAATTTAATTACTACAAGTTGTTATTTGCAGACTAAGTCTGTTTTTTTATATAAGATTTAAAAATGTTCCTGCCAAAGTGATTTTCTACAAAAAAACACTTAAATAATTACCATAATAGATATTATAATTACTCATAAATGTTAAAAGACTGTATAAAGTGATCTCTATTGTTTATATCGTTTTGAAAAACTAGAAAAAAATATGTATCACTGATGATTTTGTTTATTTATCTACCGTAACATCGTGCCCCGATGATGTAACAACTAGTCCCAATTCCGGGGTAAGATGTTACAATCTACTTGTTTAGTTAAATTCTCCGTTGTGAAAAAAATACATAAATTTTAATAATATTTCAGTCATATTTTAACAGCTAAATAAACATACTAACATTACAAGTAATCAAATGTATAATTTATTTGATAGCTTTTGTAATATTAACAACTATCTAAAAATTGTAATAACGTGCCCCCCGCTCCCCTACTGTTATTACAACTTTCGAGAGAGCTGATGAAAGTAAATCTTCCTGTAATGTCATTCAAGCAAAAAAACTGGGACAAGTGCATTTTGATCTCTGGCTGCCAGATTGTCTTGATCTTTGATAAAAATTCAAAAGTCTAAACTCAGGGTTTGTCAACATCGGGGTTGCGAAGAAAACCGAAAGGGAGATCGTGGCCCCCGGCAACAGGGCAGCCGAAGGAACACGGGTGGGTTTTAGTCAGTAAGAGTCTGACACGCCCTCCCGCTCCGCCCAGAGCAGGAGAAGTTATTTGATGATTTCCCAACCTCAAAAAAAAAAAAAAAAGGGTTTGGCAACATGCGTGAAGCGCAGTCGTCAAATAAACCGACCGTATTCACAACACCACACTGCCCTCTAAAACAAAGATAGCTGATGTTGCTCAAAAAGCCGCTTAGCTGAAGTAAAACGGCGTATCCCTAATGAGCTGTGGGCGACAATAGCCACTATGTGGAGCCCTAACATAGCCAGAAGTCATCGCGGTAGCCCACGTAGAAGACGGCAGGATGTGTTGGATAAAACAATCGACAATTAGTCCATATTAGCCCTGAATCGAAAGAGCTGACAGTCATGGGGAGATGCCTTTGCCTAGCAGTGGGTTAGTGCAGACTAGCAGTATGCGTGTCGGTGGCCGTTCTGTTTTTTTTAGTTTTTTTATTACTTGAAGTAAAATATAATAATAATTTGTTCAATATTTTATCTAGCTAAACGTTTGTCGTCAAAAATAAAGAAAGAAGAGGCCCAAATATTATGTAGGTATAAATAAAATTATCAGTAGACTTAAAAAGATGATTTTATTTAACTTTATTATGAGTGTTTACTTTTGGGCAACTCTCCGATGTATAAAAAATGAAACTATATCTAAAGCGCAGGCCACACTGAACAAGTCAAAGTCAAATCATTTATTTCAAATAGGCCCACGTGTGGCACTTTTGAACGTCAAAATGTATAAAATAATGTAATTGATTCTAGTCGCCCCTTCCAAAAGGTAGTTTTCGTATGGAGACGAATGGGCAAGAAACTCCATCATTACTCTTTTAAAATATGTTACAATAGTTTGTATAAGTACGTACATTGGTTAATTAATTATATGTGAAGACGATGCATCTAGAATAAAATTAGTATACCACAATAGGTAAAAAGAATTAAAAATGAAGCAACGACAGATACATATTTACAAACATTGTAAAAGTAGACGATTTTCCTATTTTTTTTTTAAATGAATAAGTCAGTGTGTGAGGAAGTAATCACAAAACGTAAAATCAATGTCATATAACACAAAATTATAAATTTTACAATTAAATTAGCAACCTGTTTGATTTTGTCTTGATTCTAAATTGTCCTATGGAGCAGGACCAGCATGTTTCCAAGCACTCTTATCTTGGATAAATCCTCTACTTTGTAATATGCTTGTTTACAAAGTGTACTTTTAATATCAGTTCTAACGTGTTTAGTCGAACACCATGGGAGTAGCACAAGGTTTTCAGGGTTGCATACTTGGATATAAACTACTCAAGACACCTATCAACACTATAAAAGATTCGTAGTTGCATGCGCGTTTGCGATGTTTGATGTTGTTATTGAATGGGCTGAACAGCAAAGTAGGTAGTAAAAAATCTTCAGGTGATCTTTTAAGTACAGTTTGACAGTAAAATATGTTCGAACTAAAGATATGGTCTGAGGATCTGAAGTAATCTGTGAAAAATGTAGTGGGTGATGTATTTGTTAAGTTTAAATATTCTTCTTCTTTTCTTTTTCGTGTGGTTAGTAACTAATCTGGTATCAGAGTTTTTATGCCACCCATGAGCCTTTGACTTGGCTTCTCATGCCGTCCAGAAATATCTCTCAAGCATGCCGGTTTCCACACGATGTTTTCCTTCACCGTTTATTTTTAATATCCTACTATTGTTTGTTTTTCCTGAAGTTTATAATAAAATAAAAATATTAATTCTTATTTTCCTCTATTAGCTTATCTAAAGTTCTACACAATGCTAGGGTTTTTCATAACAATGATTAATGTCATTAAATTATTTAAATATAATGAAGAGCAAAGCTTTTGTGTCCTATATATAGAACTATACTTCAATATATAATATTTTTTTCCTGTGTCAGTGGTTCTCAAATTTTCTAAATACCTGATTATTTTACTTGTATTATTTATTTTGCCTGATGTTCTTTGTATCAAATATGGACATCCAAGCTAATTGTTAATTATCTTATCATTTGAATTATTTCTTCCTAATTTCTTAATGTTAACCAACTGCTGCTAAATGTGTGTGTAATGGTAGGTTTTAAGAGGAGGCTTCCTAAATTGTATGTGAATTTGCATTAATATTCTGAAAAAGTCAGTCATACAATCAAAATGGAACTTTAGTTTATTGGATCTTTTTCTTTCCATATATAAGAAAGTTACGTAATTGGAACATTTTCGCTCGATTAATTTTTTATTCGAAAATCATGTCTTTTTTAAAGATTAAATGAAAAAAAAAGAAGTTTAGGTTTTTATGTCAAAAATAATTATTGACAATAAGAATAATAATTATAAAATATAGTTTATTATCCAGATATAAGATATTTTTTTACCAGATCAATTATTACTTTAGTTATAAACGAACTTACCAACCGATATTCTACTTTATTATTGATGCGCTTAGCAAATAATGGAGTGGTGGGGTGCATATGGGCGGAGTTGGCGTGGAAATTGTCTTTGGAATGCCTGGTCTTAAATATATTGTGTCGTACTACATTTGGGAACCACTGACTTGACACACCCGCTGGATAAAATACTGTAATCAGGTATATATACTCGTTAGAACAATGTAACACCATACAATATCGTATCAGTCATCACAAAATGAAGTTTTGTTTAAAATATCTTGTGTTACTATTCTGCCTGACTTTTATTGGTAAGATGTTTTCAATTTATACAGTGACTTTAACTAGCTTTGTAACTCAAGGTTATAAAAAAAATATCAATCCAAAAATCGATTCTAATCGATTTTTGGTAGGGGACAAAGTTATGGATTCGCGTCACCGACATGTTCGCGCCGTAGTGCTGTGTTATTGAATCCAGATGGCGTTATTACCAGTTTTAAGTTTACAGTTCTGTCGACGTCCTATTTTTTTTCCTGGGAGCAGTAAAGAACCAAAATGTTAGGCAACCATTACGAGATTATATCAAAAAGTTTTCTCAGGGTGGTGTTTGTTTAAATCTAATCTAGCATCTAACATATTTTCATTTTAATAGTTTGTTAGTTCATTTAGTAGGAGTTTTATAAAGTGTATAATTATATCCGACTATGTTCTAATATTCTTACGGAAATAAACGTCCTAGATGGGCGTTAATTTCTGTATTACGTTTAAATTGGTTTTGATTTGATTTCATCGACCACGGCCACGCGTTGACATTTCAATTTTAAAATTAATTTTTTCTTGTATTTTTAGAGGGAGCATTCAGATGTGACTATAGGTATAGTTTTATGGCCAAAGGATGGTTCAAACACTTTGTTGTACCCGCGACTTGGTTCGATGCCCGACTGCGATGCACACTTGAAGGTAAGCTTTTTTATTAAAAAAATAATAATAGCTGTATCTCTACGTTGACGTCGTGGTGGGGCTTGCGCGCTCCGAACTCTATGCCTGTGCCGGTAGAGTTTGCTTTGCCGGAACGGGTCTGGGATGAGGAGCTAGACCAAAAGAGATACAAAAACCCGCAGGGCAGCATGTGGCGAGCTGTTGGGCGGTAGCGACCCCACGGACCCTATCTCCCGAGAGAAGTCTTGTTCCTCACCTCTGGCTTGCCTTTATTGGCCGGCTGGAGTGAATACTGACGAGGAACGGAGCTCCCACCTCATTCTTGCTTTAATTGGCCGGCTTGAGTGGAAATTCGTAAGAGCAAATGTGCTCGGAGAAAGGAAGTATTCCAGTAAGTGCTCGTAGGGATCTTGACCATCTTCCGGGCTCTGGGATTGTTCTGAAAGCCGTGGAATACTTCTCCACTCCTCAAGCACCTCAAGACATGTTGCCCCCTAGTCGCTACGTCACTATGTGCTAGCAACAGTTTTTCGGGGGCCCATTATTGAGTGTGCAAGTCACCCCCTGCCATTTCATCCTTGTATAGTATATAACATTGGTCAGGCAGGGGACATAGTTTTCCCATAGTTCCATGTAACCAATCCATTATAGCCACTCAAATCCATAGCCCAATATGTTTTGTTTCCATGTTCTGCAATAGTCCTACACCAACCGGGAGTTATCCTTGCGTGCACTTGTATAGTGCATACAGGGATAATCGTCGGTTGGTGCCTCAACACTTAAAAATGTCTATGGGGCCTCTGCGAGTTGGCTTCGGCCCCTCGTATGCCTTCCAAAGGACCGGGATTCATGGTCCCGAGATTTGTTAAAATAAAAAATAAAATAATAATAATAATAACCCCACCGCCGTATCTCTACGTTGACGTCGTGGTGGGGCTTGCGCGCTCCGAACTGTAGGTCTGTGCCGGTAGAGTTTACTTTGCCGGCACAGGTCTGGGATAAGGAGCCAGACCAAGAGAGATACAAAAACCCGCAGGGCAGCATGTGGCGAGCTGTTGGGCAGTAGCGATCCCACAGACCCTATCTCCCGGGAGAAGTCTTGTTCCTCACCTCTGGCTTGCCTTTATTGGCTGGCTGGAGTGAACACTGACGAGGAACAGAGCTCCCACTTCATTCTTGCCTTCATTGGCTGGCTTGAGTGGAGACTCGCAAGAGCAAACGTGCTCGGAGGAAGGAAGTATTCCAGTAAGATGCTGGTAGGGATCTTGACCGTACTTCCGGGATTGTCCTGATAGCCGTGGAATACCTCTCCACTCCTCAAGCACCTCAGGAAGTGTTGCCCCCTTGTCGCTACGACACTATGTGCTAGCGACCGTTTTCGGGGGCCCATTATTGAGTGTGCAAGTCACCCCCTGCCATTTTATCCGTGTATTACATAACATTGATCAGGCAGGGGACATAGTACTTCCATAGTTCCAGGTAACTAATCCATAGCCACCCGAATCCATAGCCCATTATGTTTTGCTTCCATGTTCTGCAATAGTCCTACACCAACCGGGGGCTGTCCTTGGGTGCACTTGTATAGTGCATACAGGGATAATCGTCGGTTGGTGGCTCAACACTTAAAAACCTCTAACAGGCCTCTGCGCGTTGGCTTCGGCTCCTCGTACGCCTTCCAAAGGTCCGGGACCTCAGGATCTCGAGAAATGTCAAAGACCAATATAATAATAATAATATTTATTTACTCAAAAACAGTAGGTAGGTACAGTACATTCTTACAAATATTAGGCTTACAGTTTAATTATAAATAAGAGAATGAGCATCCGCAGCTGAACTAGGCGTGAGCCTGTATCTCAGCTAACAGCGCCGTTTCCCCTCAGAAACAATACACTAGGTAACCCAAAATTAGCAAGAAACAAGTGTTTAGGACCATTACAGATCAAAGAGAAATAATAAATTAACGTAAACTAAACTTAAATTACTAGCAATTTTTTGTGTGTGTGTGAGGATTTGTGTGTGAGGATGAGAGGGCGTGTGTGTGTGTGTGGGGGTGCCTGTGTGTGTAAGTGTAACTGTATAGATATGTCTACATGATAAATGCACAGGAGTAGAGTGAATATACATATATATAGATATACAAACAAAAATATTAACTGATTATTTGAATCAATTTTTCAGTGTCTTCGTATGTAGTTTCATTAAAAATTCATATGCCTTCTTTTTACAATGGAATTTGTTAAGAGAAAAAATATTTATGGATTTATTAATTTTATTATACACATGTGGTGCTAGAAAGACGAAGAATCTCTTTATGAAAGAGGTTTTAGGTTTATGTATGCGGACCACAACGTCATGTTTTCTGCGTTTCTTTGTGAGATCAGTATCATATATAATTTCACCATGTTGTTTTAGTACAATGTTGAGTAAGAACAATTGTCTCACTGTAAGGACTTCGCATGAGTTGTACAAAATGTTTGTGGGAAAGCGAATTGGACGGAAAGTGTAAACTTTTAGTATTGCACGCTGAGCTATCTCAAGGCCTTTTAGAGTAGTTTTGGTAGCTCCTCCCCATACAATTATGCCGTAGTTAATAATGGATTGACAAAGAGAGAAATAAACTTGTTTTAATAATTTGAGATCAACAACATGTCGCAAAGTTTTAAAGATATAAATTAGTTTTCGTACTCGTCCGGACAAAGCTTTAATATGTGCCTTATAGGATAAATTATGGTCTATAATTAATCCTAAATATTTCACATTGTTGACACGTTCTAGAGGTACACAATTACAGTTATCTATTCCAGGACAATTGTGAGGAATAAGGCAATGTTTTGTAGTAAGCAGTTTAGGTGGATTTCGTATGGTGAAAGTCAGGTATTTAGTTTTATCACTGTTCAGTGTAAGTAAATTATTTTGTAGCCATCCCTTTACGAGATCAAGTCCACATTGTGCAACGTTAAATACCTCATCCCAATTGCCGGCGTTGAATATAAGAGCAGTGTCATCTGCGTAAGTTAATGTTCCATGGAAGGTGAATTGACTGAATCAGAGTTATGGTTTTAGACAAATTCGTTACTAGCTCGTTTATTTAGTCTATAATCCCGAATTTTTCTGAGACAAGTTTAGTAGTTGGTATAACTTACTACAATATGGCTTACCACTTAAAAATATTAATAATATTATCAATATGATTCTGAAAATATATCTAATTTCGAAAGAAAATAAATTTATGTGGCCCACAGGAAACTTATATAATAACATTCAATTATGCAATTTTCCTAGACACAAAAGTGTACAGTTATTTTTTTTGTCAGTCGTAAAATCCTCAATTTTGTGAAAAATAACCCTGTAGTCGCGTTATTATTTTATATTTATATATTTATATATATTTTCAATAAGGTTCCTCCTACGGTTTACAAAAATCTATAAAAAAAAAACTCTATTAATTGTTTTTTTTGCAAGCTATAATATTTTCAGGTTTCACACTTAATTGACGGCAATTTTTTAACTGTTTTGATTTTCTTTTCATTTCTGCTGAATTAAATCTTTTTTTTAAAGTACAGAATTAATCTCCATTAAATTATCTATATAATGGTATACAAATGAAGTAGATTCTTTGTACAGGCAGGAGTATAACAATAAAAACAGTTTAATGAAGGAGGCAAAACAAATTATTATTTGATTTTATTCTCTCTACAGGTGCTGTTCTAGCTTCCCCAACCACACTAGAAATAAAATCGGACATGATGCACATCATAAAGGACTCCACTTCGAAACAAGAAATCTTTACGGGGATTCATGCCACTCTCTCTCAGGGAGATTATCATACAGTTGATGGTTAGTTAATCAGTTTACCTAATGACTTTTATATAATTATTATAATTATAAGCCCGTTTATTCAAACACATAAAATATCATTATACACATTTGTGAATCTGCACATTTTTGGGTTGTAACGGAACTTCGTCCTTATGTAGTCGATGTCGACAATCTGAGGGCATAGACAAGTGGAAATTGCTTACAAAGCGTTTTGTATTTCTACAACTACCTCCTACAGGATTGACATAAGCTTTTCTGTAGCTTATGTCCGATACATTTTTTTTTATCGTTATCGCTATTTTAAAGTTATTTTGTCTAGGGTCCCTGCAAGCGTAGCATGATAACCATAGAAACGGGTTTTCTACGGGTTTTTTCGACGGAAATAGGAAATAGGCTTTTAGTTAAACTGGGCTAACAGACCAGCACGCTTAGCATGATCACAATAGAAATGGGTTTTGTCGACGGAAGAATAGACAAAATGACAGATTGTGATTCTTTGTCTGTCATCAGTTTAACTAAAAGCCTATTTCCTGTATTTCCACTTTTATCTATTTAGAGCTGTACTAGTCCATATTTCCCTGCTAAGCCTCTCAACTATGTTGGGATCGACTTCCAGTTTAATCGGATGAATAGGAATAATTTTCATGGAGCGACTGTTCATAACATATTCCCTGGTAGCAGAATACCCCTTGATAAGATTAGTTATTGACATGTCCTATTTTTAACCGACTTCAAAAAGGAGGAGTTTCAATTTCTATTGTTTTTTTGGATATCTGTTACGTGTTTACTCCGCCATCATTAATTGATTTTGATGATTTTCTTTTTGTTTGGTAGGTCAGTCATAATTCAGAGGTGGTCCCATAAAAATTTTACTATCTTTGCTTGCGATTTTTTTAAGTTAGCTTCAATACTACGAATTTTTACCACTTACTCTAAAAGGATGATGTTACAGTTCCTGTCACTGTTATTTACAGCAGGTAGTGGCATTCGAATTTGTGTGGGGTAGGTACCACAACGAAACGGTGAAAAAAAAAACTTAAAAAAAAACCACCGTCATCAAAAAAAATTGGACACAAGAAGAGGTAAATAACTTTAATTTCGGAAGTCGGTGTCTTTGATCCCTATTTTTTTTTCCAAGTTATTCACTATTGATAGAGATTATACTTAATACTATGTAGGCTTTATGGCCTTCAACTAATATTTTGTGAGTTAAGAATCGGTATCGATTCTAGGTGTATAGCAGTTACATGAGATGCAATTAGGGTACGGAATGATGAGAATTTAACTCACTCTACAGAAACTACTAGAAAGATTAGAATGGTATAATGTCAATGCAAGCACCGTTGTAAGAAATTGAGACTAATACATATTTAAAAAATTACAGGCATACCGCTTTCAAAAATTCCTGTATCTTGGGCTGAAAATGTGCCAGATAATAAGGACAATAAAGAAAGCTGTATCACTTTTAATGGTAATGGAGATTTAGCTGATCATTCGTGTGAAGAAACTCGTCCTTACATCTGTTACCGACCTGAGAATCCTAATGTAGAAGCTAATGAATGCGGAACTGTAGATCCAGGTAAATATACATACTCAGTGAGATGGAACAGATTGAATTATTTGAAGTGGGTTTAGCTGTAGAATCTTTTTACAAAAGTCCCAACATCGGTTATTTTATGAGTGCATAATTATCATTTCCTTTTCAGAATACCGCTTGGATACAAGAACTAACAAATGCTACAAGTTCCACCTAGAGCCACGAAATTTCTCCCGAGCTGCGTTCGCATGTTCAGCTGAAGGCGGCCATCTTGCTGTTATAAACAGTGACACCGAAGCTACAGTACTCAAAGAATTATTCGCTACAATTCCTAAAAGAAATATGTTGGGAATGATAGAAAGTTGGAAAGATGCAGCTCTTATCGGGTACTACGACTGGGGCGAACATGGGGAGTGGAGAACGGTTCATGGTAATTCAAATTCTCTTGCAGCTTTTAAATACGATATTTTTAAGTCGTAATCGGGGGCAACCCTATTGCCATCAATCGACTACTAGCTGCTATTGAGAAATTGATGGAAAAATCCAATAACTCAAGTGGCACAGAACTGCATTATAAATTTTCCATAAGGCTCACAGCGTTAATCACAGTATTTATACCGGCTTATTAGAGTTCACCCGGGCTGCAACAACTGTTTAGAAAAAAACGAGGCTCCCTTTAACGCTTTTTTCTGTACTGTAAATCTATTAAACACCAAAAATACGCCACAGTTATCGCTGTTATTCAGTGTTTAGTAGTGCAGTACCCTATCAGCTGCAAGAGCGCATGTTTGTGAACACAATTAATGCAGTTTCCTGAATAAAAACCCAAGCGTGTGCTATAAAACCGTTGCATTTAAAGAGAGAACATATGAGCTACTATAACGCCAGCAGTTACTTTCTGAAGTTATTTAACAAATAATTAATGCTTTATGCTGCATACAGATAAACTTTTACCCTATTAGTCAGGTGTATACTATACACTCGAATAACAGTATTTATCTAGCCCGAGTCAGAACTTAAAGTGGACTTTTATGCAGTTGCATAGCAGCAAACCTGGCAGCCATTCCGTCTTGGGCTGAATAATTGAACTTGCGTAGGAATTTAATTTGAACCAAACCGAAATGTGAACTACTACTACTCTTCACATCGATCCATGGCTGATCTGTTTCTCACAAGTGCTTAACTAATTTACTATTTGCTGAATTATAGGCCACATGAGAACACCCGTGCAGACCTTAGCATTAAATTAATATTAAAACAGTTTAGGTACTTGCTATCCGCCATTTTCGTTGCATGACTGAGAATTATTGTATTTTATCATTTTATTTTGATTTATTTTAGAAGATATCGATTGGAATCGATTAGGTGTACAAATAATTTACATGTTACCAGGTTTTTACCTATTTCTTTGTAATAAATAATAACATTTGTTTCGTTTACTGTCCATTTAAGATGATAAAAAATAGTGGTATTTTGAGAGGGCGTGAAAATTTTGAACTAAACAAGTATTTCACTAGTAAAGTCACCTAATAAGATTTCAGACATTATAGGAACTAAACAAGTATTTCACTAGTAAAGTCACCTAATAAGATTTCAGACATTATAGGAAGAAATCGAAGTTTTACTTACTGTAAATTTTATTTATCTTTTCAAAAATGGCTGACTTCATGTTTAACAAATTGACAATTAATTTTAAAGCAAAATAAATAATAAAGCTATATTGCATTCTACAATTTCGCTCAGAGTATACTTTCAACTGTGTAAACGCATTTGAAATGTACACATTCGTCTTTTTTGCTGTATACACGTGTCTTCAGGCAATTTTCAGCTCTTGGGGTCCACACAACACACGTAAATGCTAATATGATGTTGATATAATTCAATTATTTGATAATTAGAATTCTTATACAGCTATGTGCCGAATAATTTGTGCCCAAATTAGAGTTATATCAGCAAAGGATGCGCTCTCTACGCTGTTATACAGCAAGTTTATGCAGCTAATGTTTTCACGGTGTACTGTGAAAATGCTGTTATAAAGCACTTTTGTGCTACTTGCAAACAGACGACCGATCTTTTTCCTGACTTGGAAATTGAGTGATGCTCAGCAGTAGCGCGACCAACGAGGCAGTCAAAATAACATTACAACATGTTTTCCTTTTCAGGCCAAACGCTGGCGGAAGCAGGGTACGACAAATGGAACACAGGGGAGCCAACAGCAACAGAAGGTGAATTCTGTGGTTCGTTATGGCGCAATGGGTATCTAAACGATGTGTGGTGTGACAAGAACTTCTCATTTATCTGTGAGAAGAGTCCACATTTTCCTGCCGTTTGTCGTGTTGATGAACCATTGTTACTGAGAATAGCACAATAATTATAGTAAAGATTATAGAATACTAGTTAGCACTTTCCCAGCGACTTCATCCTGAGTCTATAAATTCTTATCCCTTGTCTACATTATAAAGGGAATCTTTGTGCAAAATAGCTTTGTAGGTCAAAGGGTTTGGGCTACGCGTTGGTGAGTCTGCTCGTGAATTATTTAGGAAATTTCCTTTTTTTATCTACTGTATCGATTTAATTAAAAAAATAAAAATTAATGTCTAAATACAGTTGTGTTTTAAATGACTCCTTTACTTTTAGGGGTCAGAAAGAAAATACAAAATTTAGTGAAAGCAAATAATTAAGAAAAAAAAACATATTTATACTGTGACCTTGGCATTCAAACGTGTGCATAAAGCCTAGCATTTAATATACATATTTTATTTGGTCATCTATATTCTGCACAATCAGAGGAGTGAGATAACTTCCATAAATTAAACAATTTATTATAATGCCTTGGAAATTAGGTCGGCCTCTAGTGTGGGATGCAACATTTGTGTCGACACCCTTGCACCATTATTCCCTCTTCCTAGAACGGCGGGCTGTGCTGGGGCGGCTGCTTCAGGTGCGGAAAACCTCAAACAACGCAAATAGGTACTCCAATCTTATTGAGACTTATATGTTCGAGTCGTTTGCTTGAAACACTAGGGCCTTGGGGTCCGATTGCCCACTTAGTTTTTCGAGACATCACCAAGCGGTCAAAGTACTACCCTATTTTTTGGCCAAAGAATCAGCCCTAGAACGTGGCAATGCTGCAGCCAACCTTTTGGGCACTTTTCCCGTTCACAGAGATGCGGACTTGTAATTATTATTTTAAGACGGTTAGGTTTTAATCCAACTAATATAATAAATGTGAAAGTTTGTGAGGATGGATGGATGTTTATTACTCTTTCACGCAAAAACTATAAAACAGATTTGGTTGAAATTTGGCACATGGATAGTTTATAACCTGGATTACACATAGAATACTTTTTATTCCGATATTCCCATGGGATCAAGATTTATACGGGTGAAACCACGGGGCGCAGCTAGTTATATAAATATTATCTTGGAAAGCAAAAAAAAAAACAACGGTCTTAGGTATCTGCGTTTGCCCTTCGGGAAAAACAAGCGTGATGTTAAATTAGCATGAAATATTATATAAGTGACCGTGCAGCAATATAAAATTAACTTCTTTTGCATAGTCAGTTTCCATAGAGTAACCATGAAAACTCTTTTGTGGTGCATAGTACTAAGTATATGACAGTTGTAAAATTATTAATTCAGAAATATAAAGATGAGGTAGGTAACTAAAAGGAAATACCATTGAATACACATGAAGAATCAGTAATAATGTAATAAAAGGTAATCAAAACCGCTGAAATAACACTATGGAGCTTGTTGTGTCACTAAGAAAGAAAAGAAAGAAAGAAAGAAAAATTGTTTATTCAGGACTCGCACAGAAAATCACAAATTAAACTGAAACACACTCATTAAAATAAATAAAAAAAAACAATTAAAAATCAAACTAAAATTAACATAAAAGCAGAAAGTCCTGTACGAGACCAAAATACTCCTATCTCAGTAATGAAACCATAAACTCATAAACCTGTCAAGAACAAGAATTTAGTCAATGATAATAAATTAAACAAAAGTCCGTCTCTGATTATTTCAATCGAAATAAAACCCAAAATAGAAAGAAAAATAATATTGTTTTATTTAAATTTTTAAATCTTTCTCTTCAAAATTAAACTAAGCATTCATTAAAAGAATTCAGAGTCTATCATACACCATCAGAATTTGAACAGACAGCAGGGTATTGAGGGGCCTTTTCACAAATAAAGACGTGTGGTCTATCACAATCTGCATCATTAAGTTCAGCGTTACGGTATACAGAACCACAGTACTCTCCACCTGATGGACTTTTGTTAGGTTCTCCATATGCGAACGTTGCGTAACCAGCTTCTTCTAGAGTTTGACCTGAAAACAAAGTTGAGGGACGATTTTTAAAATCTTTTCTTTTCTTTTAATCAATGATACTTTGACTGCCTTTCATATAATTATGGTATGGGCCCACGTGCCCAGCGTTTAAGTCCAAAAGATATGTCTCACTTATATTCATCATTAACTTTTTAAAAGATAAGAATAAGAGAAGATATAAATACACGCCTAAAACTTGAAAATGATACATCGTGTAAGTTTTATAATTTTAGCTCATCGGTCATATGAACATGTAAGGACTAACCCCTTTCTTATTACCGCGCACCAAAATATTCATAGAAAAAATATTTATGTTCCAATGACAGTTCTAAGACAATGATTACACTAACCATGAATAGTTCTCCAATCGCCATGTTCTCCCCAATCACTGAAGCCAACAAAAGCCACGTCCTTCGAGAACTTTCCAATCATAGTACTTTCCGGATACTTGGAGAACAGTTCCTTGATGACGGAAGCTTCAGTGTCATTGTTGATGATGGCAAGATGGCCGCCTTCCGCTGAACATGCGAAGAATGCGCGCGAAAACGTTCGAGGTACCGTGTGGAACTTGTAGCAGCTGTTTGTCCGATTATCATATTTGTATTCTGTAATGAAAGAGGTGATAAATTTAATTTAATTTTTTTTTAAATAATTTATTTAGAAAACCTGTAACTAAAAATGCCCATTGTAAAACTCTGATGGAGAAGAAACAACGGATAACCTTTGTTAACCGTTTTAAATACATTTTAACAACAATAATTCGCAAATGCTACTAATACCAGACTCAGTTGACTCACTATTGACAGTAAATTACAATGGGGCCCACACATAGAAAAATTGTCAGGAAGACTAAGTTCGGCCGCCTATGCTGTTAAAAAAATTAGACAGATAACTGATGTGGATACAGCCAGAATTGTTTATTTTAGTTATTTTCATAGTCTTATGTCATATGGGATTCTTCTCTGGGGAACCTGTGCGGACATTGATACTATCTTTGTTCTACAGAAAAGGGCTGTTCGAGCCATATACAACCTAGGTCCAAGAGATTCCCTTAGAGAAAAATTCAAAGAAATAGATATTCTGACTGTAGCCTCACAATATATTTTTGAAAACCTATTGTATGTACACAAAAATATATCAAATTTTAAGAAAATGTCCGATATTCATAGTTTAAATACCAGGAATAAACACAATCTTGCTGTGCATCGCACACGTCTCCACAAAGTAGGCAACTCGTTCATGGGTCAATGTATACGCTTTTACAACAAACTTCCCATTGACATTCGAAACTTACCCATGAATAGGTTTAAAATCTGTATTAAAACTAAACTTTGTAAAAAAGGGTATTATAAAATTTCAGATTATTTAGAAGATAAAAAAGCATGGGATTGAACTGCTCGCTCTGCTAAGCCTTGTGATAAAACTTAACATTTTAATTATTTTGTAAAATCATGAAAATATACCAGTTTTATATACACATTGACATTGTTGAAAATTATATTCAAAATGACATGATTACTTTGTAAAGTATTATATTATTTTATTTAATTATTGTGAATGTGAGGACTATGTGGATATCATTATTATTTTCATTTTTCAGTTAGTTTTAATTATGGTCTGGCAGTTTGAGTAGTTTATGCGGCCTACCCAAATGTCCTTTCTTTGGTATTGTTCGTCGAGTTGAGCTCCTTAAGTTCTGAGTTGAGCTCCACGATTACTGACAAATGCTTGCACTGACTGGACAGGTTCACTCAAATCTGTGTGGTTCTTTCCTCAAAAGACCATTTCAGACACTAATCTACATGGTCCTCATATGGCCTGACCAAGATTATGTCTGGACTTTAAAAGAGACTGTGACCTCTGAGTTTGTTTCGGCCTTTCTTCTCAGAGTAGTCAGATAGGAAACGCCGAACTCAACTAGCTTATTTTTATTTTTTTTAATATGACGTGTAAAAGTGATTCTGATATCCTATTTACAGAATAAACAATTTCATTTCATTTCATTTCATTTCATTTCATTTCATTTCATTTCATTTCATTTCATTTCATTTCATTTCATTTCATTTCACTCCGAATACAACTGAAAAGTTCCTCATAAAAAAATGCGAATAACTCTTTGCCTGACTTTATTAAATGGCAAAACTTGCATTCAATTATTTTATGCCATTTTATGGAAATCGCACGCGTGTAAACACTTGCATGCAATTCATGAATGATAATAATTGAACGTGCTTTATGGTATGAGATTTTTGTTCTTGAACTGGAAAGGAAAAAGGATGAATTGGCAAGGGAAATGGGTACAGAGGTGGGTGTGAAGTTCACTCATCCTCCATAGAAAAGGGAGGATCACCGACCAGACGGGTGTCGTGTCTGGTGGGACGTTGTATATTTACTCGTCGCACTGTAAACTCTTGCTTGTGTGATGCAGAATTTTTACGTGACGTCATGTCTGATGCGTAGTTTGCATTTGGCGTTATAGATGTCGCCACATGGGTATATTAGTCACCACTAGATCAAAACAGCAGTTGGATCTTTTTATAATTGATTGAATGAGGGTCTACCTGGTTCTCCAGTCCCACAATCAGCCATTTCTTCTGTCGAGTTTTCCGACTTGAAGCAGTAGTAAGGCAGTGTCCTGTTACAGCCGACGTCAGATAA
Source organism: Omphaloscelis lunosa (assembly GCA_916610215.1). NCBI lineage: Eukaryota > Metazoa > Arthropoda > Insecta > Lepidoptera > Noctuidae > Omphaloscelis > Omphaloscelis lunosa. Next base: position 2,838,652 of record OU744266.1, on the reverse strand, counting down.
AAGTCCCTTATTATTTATAGTGAGACAATCCTCGTCATTATCGATATTGTTCGGCTCATAGGCTTCCCACTTGTGAGTTATTTCGGATAGAGGGACACCTGTTGGACAAATCATAATATTATGTTTTTATTCAAACTCAAAATATTTATTTCAAATAAACCAATTACAGGTACTTTTGAATTGACAAGGGGTCGGTCAATCAGAAAGATGAAGCCTATTGCAAAGCGTAGTAGGTTCCTAAGGAGAAGAACGGGCAAGAAACTGCACGCACACACTCTTTTAAATCAAAATATTGTTACAAATTATTGTTTACATCATTCATGTTGAAATTATATATGTGAAAACAATGTAGAAAGACGGGCACGTTAAAAATGTCCCTAAAAAAATATAAAAACAAAAACAATTCAAAAATTTAAATATATTAAAATAAGCCGTGGCAACTAAGACATTCCCAGTCCCTACTGACGGCGCTTGTTCACGAACATGACGCATAGATCAGCACCATTCAGCTCAACCATTTTGAAGGGAACTTAATGATCCAACACACACGCCACCATTGAGACATTTACTGTGTAAGTGTTGCGAAGAATCTATTTTAGCTATACGTATTAAGAGACCGTTTGCTCCGGCTGTCATTCGTAGATCGTTACGAGAAGTCAGAAATCCGAAAGTCTGAATATCAGTGTTACAAAGGTGTTTCGTTTTACCGAGTAACTAGATTGTAAAGGTCAGGTAGGCAGTCGATCCATGTAAAATACTGGTAATTATGGTTCTTAGATGTGCTTCAATCTTTAATAAGCTACCATAGAACGATGCTAGGCTTTCTCGAATTGTGAGACATGGCTTCATTTGAAATGGCTGGTCCAGATGGGACTTTGGTTGTATATCGTTTGTATGATAATAGGGAAGATGCCTGGGTAAAAAAAAAAATATTCGTTTTAGTCCGTCAGTAAGATAATAACAAAAAAACATTAGACACGCATTAAAGTTAGGGAGAGGGAGTCGCTACGTCACAAGTAAGTATAAAATCTACATACAAGTGAGGAGATGGCATATTTTAACTCGATGTATCGCCGTTATCTTTTGATAACGTAAAAAGAGAAAAAATACGTGTCCAATATTTTTTATTAATCTACAAGACGGACAAAACAAAAACAGTGGCAGTCCGGAAGTTCCGACAGAAGAGAAAACTTGAAAAAAAAAAATCGGCACCGCGGTAATCAACCAACAAAAAAGACTCTGCGCCCGGCACCGGTGGCGGACGGTCGTGTTGCGCTGCGCTGCTGTGTACAAGAGTTCCCGATATTCCGGCTCAAGCGTTCCTTGGTGGTTCCCGAGTCGACTCCGTAGTCACCCGACTACCATCACTTCTATTAATTGGGGTCTTTTTCAAGACACAATTAATATCAACTTTCTTTAAGATTGTTGTTAAAAACGTTCGTCGAGGCAATTTTGGCCCCTTCCGGGCAAAACCACAGTTTCGTGGTCCTCGGTGGATACCTTACGGTGCCAACGAAACCGAGGGGGTGTTGACCCAATCACACCCGCCGATCCCCTTCAGGGTTAGGCAGTCAATTGGCCGGGTCCCAGTGTTCGGCCTTGGGGGGTCTCCTAGTCGGCACTGGTGACAGTTTTGCCTCCACAGCGACTCACCTAGCGTGGGCGGGTATATCGATACCCTTCACACTAGACTGGATAGGACCCCGTTGCACAATAAGATAGGCAACGGGCCAAAGCAAGCTTAGGGCTCACCCATAGGCACACATCCTCCCTGTCTACACCCGACAGGGAGGAATTACACATCCCCGGCATACCCACCGGGGAGTTAGGATAATAAGAAAGTTAGGAATATTCCCGCGTAAAGTCTCTCTCCCCCGTCATTATGAAGGACCCGGTAAAGTGCCTAGCGCTCTTTATCAAGTTCTTCCAGGGTGTTCTCGAAGAAGAGCCCGCCCTGAAGACGAAGTATGGAGCTCGGTTCGCCAGGCTCCAAGCTGAGTTTGAATCTCAGTCCTGTCCCTTTGACAATAGCATCGCTAATTTTAGCGATGCCCTAGAAACCCCCCCGGCTACAGAGCCATCTAGACCCCCTAGTCCGTCAGAGTCTATGGACACTGACGCTCCCATCAGCGCCGCTTCCTCAAAGCGGCCCACTACCCCGTATGGTTCGGACGACGACGAAGCGGAGTCCGCCGCTTCTTCTTCTTCCTCATCGTCCTCCCAATCTGACGATGGTTTCACAACCGTCCAAGGAAAGGGCAAGAAGAGGAAGAACAAGAAGCAAAGCTCGTCCCAGGCCAGCAAGGTCGTTGCGCTTGAGGACTTAGACTTTGCTCCCTCGTCGCCCGCACCACTGGTACCGTCCTCAAAAATCTCTTCCGCTACCCCCGCGACTTGCGCTATAGTAGCTTCCCCCACCACCTCTCTTCCGATTACGTCATCCGCTAGCTGCGCTACAGTAGCTTCCCCCTCCACTGTTCGTCCGATTGCGTCATCCTCCGTGAAGGATACCCCCGCGTCTAACGCCAAAAAGATCCCTCTCCCGCCACCCTTGTTCATTCAGGACAAGGCGAAATGGACCGACATATCGAAATGGTGTGTCGACCACAAGATAAATTTCTCTAGCGCCCGAAATACCCAGCAGGGTATCAAAGTCTCCGTCCCTACGTCGCGCGACTATAGGGAACTAACCCGACTTCTGAGAATGAGAGGTGTGTCATACCACACCTACTCACTCCCAGAGGAAAAGCAGATCCGCGTAGTAATAAAACGTATCCCACGCGAAATCCTAGCATCCGATATTCTTGATGACCTTCAGTCACAGAAAGTCCCCGTAGATGAGGTACATCGCATGCACCGCTCTAGAGGCGGAGAGTCATACGACATGGTCCTTGTCATCTGCCCGCCCGTAGAGGGCCACCACCCGATCTTTCAAATTCGTTCCCTGTGCAAGCTCACAGGGTTCGAAATTGAAAAACCCCACAAGAGTGGCATTGTCGGCCAATGCCACCGCTGCCAGTTATATGGTCACTCGCAGAGGAACTGCCATGCTACACCTAGATGCGTCAAGTGCCTAGGTGAGCACGGCACTTCCGACTGCCCCCGTCCAAAGGATCGTTCCCTTTGTACCGACCTTCCCAGCTGCGTCCTATGCGGCAAACAAGGCCACCCGGACAACTACCGCGGTTGCCCCAAAGCCCCTAAGGCCTCTTCTCCCAAACTGGCCAAGTGTTTCGACGCCCGCCAACAAAGGGAAGCCCCCTCCTCTTATGGGATTCCCTCATCCCATTTGCCCCAACGACTAAGCCCTCAGAGGCCTAGTCCGTGGAGTTACCTCCACCACCAGCAGTCTTTCCCTGCCATGGTGCCCTCTCAATTCGTAAATTTCCCTCCCCTCCCCCCGCTCCCCTCCGACGCCTTATGGATCCCCGTATTCGCGCCGCCGCGCCACCCGCGTCCCCTGCGCCCTCTGCGCCCCCTGCGCCCTCTGCGCCCCCGGCGCCCGCCGCGCCCCCCGCGAAACCCACGCCCGCTCCTAAAGCTACGCTCCCCTCTCAAACCACTCCCGTGGCTAGCCCCAATGCGTCCGTTGACTCGTTCAACGTTATCACGTCAACCTTCTTGGCCTTCGTCTCCCCTCGCGCAAAGACAATGGCCAACGAAATCCTTGCGGCTCATGGCAATCTCCTCCAGATCCAGGCCATCTACAATGCGTATCCGGACATTACGCAAGCCCTAACCTCCCTCGTTACTAAACCCCATTATGGATAATACGGTCTTAGCTAGGTTCAAACCGCGATCCCTAATAATAGGTTATTTCAATGCAAACGGCATTAAAAATCAACGCGAAGAGATTACGGCTTTCCTCCGCGATCATCAAATATACGTTCTCTTATTCCAAGAGACTTTTCTAAAACCTTGCAATCGTAACCCATCAATAGCTAACTACCGGATAGTTCGCAACGATAGGTCACGCTGCCATAGAGGAGGTACCCTGATATACTATAAAAAGCAGCTTCACTGCATCCCAATTGACCCTCCTCCCCTCTCACGATTAGAAGTTTCGGCCTGCCGCCTAGGCATGTCAGGCCACGAGCCGATCACTCTCGAGTCGGTCTATCTCCCCCCCGTTACTACTGTTACTACTTGGAGAATTTCCAACTCCTCTCTGACGACCTCTCGATCCTACTCACTATGAGTAACTCGCTCATTTTAGCGGGCGATTTCAATGCCAAACATCCCTCCTGGAATAGTTCGGTAACTACTACAAGAGGCCGACACTTGTTCGACCTCTCCCACTCCCTGACCTATGACGTCATCGCTCCGATGACTCCCACCCACTTTACGGTTAACGTAAATCCCTGATATCTTAGATGTTGCGCTCCTTAAGAACGTCAACCTAAGACTAGACTCAATAGAAACTGTAAATGAGCTCGACTCTGATCACCGTCCGGTAGTCATGAGATTAGACCCCCGCATAGGTCTCCGCGACCCCAACTCTCCCCCTATCACTAAGAGGATCACGGACTGGAAGAAAGTAAGCACTCAGCTGAAATCCAACACGTCCCCTCAGTTAGACTCTATTCCCGACCTGTTCAACTCTATCGCAGACACGACGTCCGCAATCGACTCACTCACTAATCACGTACAAACCGTCCTGAACGAATGTTCAAGGGAGGTTCCAGTGACGGACGACCGTCACTGGAGTTTGCCGGACGATGTGCGTGCATTACTGACTGAGAAGAACGCGGCCGTCCGTGCCTACAGCAGCTTCCCCTGCCCCGCAAACAAAGCCCATATGCGCTATTTACAGAGATCTGTAAAGACACGCATACAGGAGCTGCGGCGAACTAGAGCCCAACCATCTGGCATTTTGGGAACTTCAGAGGAAACTCAGATCCCCTCAATCTTCCTCCATGCCCCCCCTGACCCGTCCCGATAAGACCATAGCCTTCGAGGACATTGAAAAGGCAGAATGCCTGGCCGACACCCTCGAGGCCCAATGCTCACCCAACTCCCTGCCAGTAGACCAAGCTCACCTCCTAAAGGTCGACGCTGAAGTCGAACGTAGAGCCTCTCTCCCTCCCGTCGATGACCCTGATTGTCCACTGCCTCCCGTCGCTCCAGACGAAGTGCATGACATTATCAAAGGTCTTAAAGCTCGTAAAGCTCCCGGTTCAGATGGACTCACCAATGGGGTGATCCAATTATTCCCTGCCCACCTGATAATGCTTTTGACTACCATCTTCAATGGTGCCTTAAGCAACAACTTCTTTCCCCAGTCGTGGAAAGAAGCAACAGTAATAGGTATCAGAAAGCCCGGTAAGCCCAGTACCGAGCCCTCTAGCTACCGTCCCATCAGTTTGCTCAAGGTTCTCGGAAAAATCTATGAGAGGCTTATTTACAAGCGTCTCAGAGACTTCGCCGAGACCAAGGGCCTCATCCCCAACGAACAGTTCGGCTTTCGAACTGAGCACTCTAGCGTGAATCAGGCCCACCGCATCATTGAGTTCATAAGCGATGGTTTCCAACGCGGCTCTCTGACGGGTGCAGTATTCTTTGACATTGCGAAAGCATTCGATAAAGTCTGGCACAACGGCTTATTATACAAGCTGTACCAACTCGGTGTGCCGGATCGTCTCGTACTCATCTTACGGGACTATCTATCGAACCGCGTATTCCGCTATCGCATTGAAGGAGCACTTTCCTCTCCCCGCCCCATTCGTGCAGGAGTCCCTCAGGGCTCCGTGCTAGCTCCCCTCATGTTCACGCTATTTACTAGCGATATTCCAAACCCAGGTAGACGGGCGCATTTCGCTCTGTTCGCAGACGATACGGCCATCTACTTTAGGTCTATACCCCGACAATATCGCCCACACTCTCCAAGGCGCAGTCAATCGACTCGCTGCCTGGTTTCGAAAGTGGCGCATAGAAGTCAATCCCGAAAAAAGCCAAGCGGTTCTCTTCTCGAAACCGCGCACAAGGCTTAGAGACCCCCTCCCCCGACCTCTCACTATGTTCGGTAAGCAGATCCCTTGGGAGAAGCGAGCCAAATACCTAGGTGTTTTCCTCGACCACCATCTCACTTTCGCTGAGCACATAAAGAAGGTTCGTTCGCGAGCCGCTTTCACTCTCGATAGGCTCCATTCCGTCCTAAACGCACGCAGCAAGATGTCACTTAAGTGCAAATTGCGAATCTACACAGCGTGTATTCGTCCCATCATGACTTATGCGGGTGCCGTCTTTGCTCATGCAAAACTCCACCATATCCACAGGTTGCAAACGCTCCAAAACCGATTCCTCCGTAGGGCCACAGGCTCCCCCTGGTATGTTAGGAACGAGAGTCTCCATCTCGACCTTAGAATTCCCACGATCCACCAATTTCTAAAACGCCTTGCAAAGCGTTATTTCGATTCCGCGGTCAAACATCGCAACCCTCTGGTTGTCGAGGCCGCCAGTTATGTCCCAAGTAGGATTAGCCGTACCCGCCGACCTAGGCACATTCTCACCGACCCTGATGACCCCATAACCCTCCTTCAGGAGAGCAATAGGGCTACTAGTACTATACACAGACACAGACGCCTCCCGTCATTCCGACCTCGCCGTCGAGGTTCTTTGCGATCGCGTCCGCGCCCCCGAGTAAATGATACTCCTCCCCGACCCTTGCTCGATAACGAGGTGCCAGCAGTGGTTTCAGCTGTGCACGTAGCTTTAAATTCCCCGATTAATAATAATGATCAAAACTTTGATCCAGCTCGTCCCATCTTTGATGTCCTCCCTCCGGTGACGCCCTAAGCCGAGGCTCGTACCCCACAGGGGTGCCCTTAGCGAGCGTTCACCTAGCTTTTTAGCTTAGTTTTTGTATGCCCCTGGCTGGAGGCTTTGAGTGTAGCAGCTTAAGGCAACCACAGGATTGACCGGTTAAGTAGTCATGACCTCAGAGGTCAGCTACGAGATGCCCAACAGAAAAAAAAAAAAAAACGGTAATCAACGCGTTGATGTCTTTTTAATGGTCAAAAGGTGGTGCCATCACGGTGTCGCGAAATCAATCGTTTAGTTCCATCTCAAAAATGCCTAAAGCGCCTAAAAAAGTTTTCACTACAAAAATTATCATCATCTTTATTCTCTTGGCTTTTAAAAGGGAAAGACGATAGTTTTGTAAAAGGCCAGAAACTTACCATCAATCGAGTAGTAATCGCCTTTGGAGAACGTAGCATGAATCCCAGTGAAGATTACCGTATTGATAACTTCGTTATCTTCATCGTTCAGCACTTTCACTAAGAATGCCATCAATCCTGGTGTAGTAGGAGATGCTAATATTCCACCTGTTATAAAGTACTGTTTAATTATTAACAATTGGATCAGTCTTGTTGTCTTTGTATATTATCATATTAGTATCAAATGTCCTGAATATCGTATCGTAATTTTGTGTCATGTCATTCAATGTTATATTATTACGATATTTAAGACATTTGATACTTTGTACTTCGGTATTTTCAAGAGCGAGCGAAGCGAGCTCGCTACTTGGGGCATCCTGACTCTGACAGGTTAGGTTAGGTGTTTATTTTTTTTAAACCACACTGAAATAGGCTCCGTCGACTACGCTGACGACAAAAAATTATATTTACCAAATAAAATTACAAAATACTCTAGACAATACAGTAGCCATGTACATAGTAACTACCCACCACTTTAGAAATCAATCCAGCGCGCAGTATCAATAAACTGTAGGCGAGTCGTCCATTAGGTATATCATACGTAGTTGAAATATCCAATATCTTAAAAAATCATTAGATCGTTCGTTAGTACGATTAATTTTACTTTAATTAAAATTATGTAAGTAAAATAGTAGTTGAGACGACGAATATGCGTTCAGAACATTATGTGAATCAACCGGAGTTGTCTCGAAAATAGTTAGAATAACTTTAGTTATTATAATACGTAACCGAATTTTAGGATCTACTATATTCCGCAGTAGAACAGTAAAGACTGCCATGATGATGATAAATCACAACAGAGTATTAGAGAAACATTGAGTACAGTGCACCTTTATGAGTTTTAAAGTTCACACATTACCCTTTTCATTACAAAACGACTTAACTCATCACAAGACTAAAGTCTTGTCCAAGTTGTGTCTTGTCCAAGCTTCATCCATAAGCCAGTTTTTGAATTTTGAACTTAATTTCAACTTAGGTTCAGTTCTTTATCAGTCTTGTATAAATAATTGTATTTCGATCACAGTCAGGTTCTTATTTCAAAATCTGTTTCATGGTTTTAAACATTTCTACAAAAATTGTTTTATATTAAGACCACAAGGCTGTGGGTCATGGTTGTCAGCAATGTCGAGATACAATAACCGAGTTGGAAAGATTTGAAGCAATACCTTCCAGAGCACATCTCAAGCGAGCATCAAACCAGGTCGCAGGTATCTCTTGGTACTTCAACCAGCCTCCAGCTATAGCACTGTATTTGTAGTCACATCTGAACTTTTCACTGCCTGAAAGTAAAGTTATACTTATAATTTTATTTTCCTTACTGGATAAGCTGTGCCTCCCATCGACCAAAATAACGACAATGCATACAAACTTTCATTTCCTATTTTCCTGTTAAGGCATGAATTAAAAAAAAAATCTTCATTAGTGCTCACCTTTGATAAAAAAGAAACTTGGGCAGAATTTCATGTTTCTAAACCCCTGGGTTTAGGCAGTGCGTTGTCTGTTAGAATTTAATATATTTTTATTAAGTCATTGAGAGACGATCGTGAAAATGTAGACCGAGGCGAAGCCGAACCACATACACATGAATCGATCAACGCCTGGTTGCGGCTAAAGCTTGTATAGTTCTTTAATAAAATCTTAGATAAGTTACCTCCTTAGTTGCCATGGGTCGAAGTAAAAATATTGTTCCATTTTTAAATATTACGACAGTAATGAGTTTTCTTAGTAATTTATTTAGCCGCTAAACACGACAGTTATGGATTTTTATAGCAATACCATTATACCATTGCCGGCCGCCTACTCGCTTGTTTTGACCAGTACAGCAATTTCGATTTATCTCGAATAACGTTTTCAAAATAATGTTCGAATTTCCAAGCATGTTTGAGAAAAAACAATATTAAGTCCAGGCCTACCAATCCTGGCTGGCCCGAGGATACCGCACGGTCTCCTGTGAGGCGATGATACTCCTTAATAGATTATCTTATGTTCGCGAGGAGGCGAAACGCCGAGGCGTAACTCCGCTGCTGCGATAAATTAAGGCAAAGCAGACAGAGCTCCGGCGGGGTCGCAACCCAGTGCTGGGCACGCCACAATTGCGGCGATAAGTCCCCTCTTTGAGGAGTGGCTCGAGAGGCGCCATGACGTCCAGATGCAGGTCCTCACCGAATACGACTGTTTCAGGTGGTACCTTTTCCAGATAAGGTGGAAGGGAACGCCCGAGTGTCACCATTGTGCGGATCGCCCGGAGGACACGGTGAAGCATACGGTGGAGATCTGCCCGGCTTGGGCAGAGCATCGCTATGTCCTCGTGGAGGCGATGGGCGGCAGTGATATCTCGCATCCGGCCCTGGTTCAGGCCATGGTAGGGAGCAAGAGAGCATGGAAGGCCGTCACTTCCTTCTGCGAAGCAGTAATGCTCGTGAAGAAGGAGACAAACGCGTGATGGAGGCAAATTTCGCGCCCTCACGCTCCTAACCGCCGCAGGAGATGCCCTGGGCGTCGGGAATCGCAGGCCGATTCCCGGTCACCGTAGACGCGAGCTTGCGGACGGTGAGCAATGGGTCACTCACCGTCCGATAATTACCAGACCCGGGTCGATGGCACGTTGTGTTCCAAAGAGATGTCAGCACAACTTAAGGGGTCCGCTGGGGCCGATGCCTGTCGGGGTTGCGGGTTTGTCCGACAGGGTTAACGTGGCCCCTAGCAACTTAAAGGCAACTGAAGGAACACGGGTGGGTTTTAGTCAGTAAGAGTCTGACACGTCCTCCCGCTCCGCCCAGAGCGGGAGAAGTTATTTGATAATTACTCACCCAAAAAAAAAAAAACAGGCCTACCAATCCTACCTACTAACTGAAATCATTTACTAATGAAACATAATGAATTATTAAGACGATAAGGTCAACTTCCTGTCTCGGAGATACAGCTGAATACCGGTATTTTATATGGAGTTACTGCCTATCTGGTTTCTACAACTCAGATACTGGGTAACACTAACCCATTGGTAAAACTGGTTGTATTAATTTTTCTTAAGGTTAGGATATTATTAAAATAATCAGGAAATTTTTGTATTTTTTCAAAATGTTTTAACAGAAGATACTCGTATCTTACCTGCACAACTAAATATTATAATCAACACTAAATACTTGAAAAAAGTTGACGTAGTCAACCATAGCTCCATTTCAAAGCAAAATCCAATGCGTGTGTTTCTACGAAATAAGTAACTTGTTCTGGATAATCAATTACTCAATAAAGTGGGCCAAGTGCGCACCAAACGTCAAATATTTTAGGATTCATTGGCCTCTGTATATTTCACTGAATCCGGTAATAAGTCAATGTCACGTCACGGTCGATCACGGGTCGGTCGAAGGTCGGTCTGTGGATGGGCGACTATACATTATATACCTAGACCTCTGCGTGCGTCAAGAGGGTGATTCTACCTTCGCTATGAGACACATACTATACGATTCGTAAAAACAAAACTTTTCATACATGAATCGAAATAGTCTGTCTATTATTGTATAGGAATTTATTGTTTTTTTTTTTTAAGAATCGGATGTGAGTTTCATGGTGTTGTTTAGTATGACGGGTGGAATTCACCCCTTTGATGGATGCAGGTGTCTAAGTCGCCATCCTGTATATTAATAGTTGATCCCTGACTTTAGTCATTTGTCGCAGCGACAAGGATTAGGGCAGAACACTTGCTGAGAGATTCGCACTTGGTACATACGCATCATCATCATTTCAGGTGAAAGACTGCTGGCCACAGGCCTCCCCGAAGCATCGCCACTTCGAGCGGTTTGTTGTTTCTCACATCTAGCGGATTCCTGCGGCCTTCAAAAGGTTGTGGTGTGTCCTTGTGGGAAGCCATCCAACGCTACGTCTTCCGGTAGGCGGTCGCCACTACAGAACCTTTCCATCGGTCCCATCGGTTATCTGTTCTGCAAACAATGTGGTCTGCCCACTGCCACTTCAGCTTAGCAATTCTCCATTCTATATCGGTTACCTTGTTTCTCCTACGTATCTCATCTCTCTCTTTAGACGAATACCAGCGAGTAATCGCTTGTCGCCGTCGCACACTCGTTATTCGATGCTCGCCAACTCGTTTTTACTTACTAGCTCTACTCGCTTTTCGTTAAGACCAGGCACTGTTTATGCACGGTGATGCCTGCGGATTTTTTTTATGATTTTTAATAATATTGATTCTTATATCTCGTTGTGTATTTGTCTTTCATTCTAAGCACTGTTTATTTTATTTTATTTAACTACCTGCCTATGTAATAAACAAATCACTGTACCTGACTTGATTTCCGTACGTCTTTTCTTCTTTTTTTTTCGAGTGACCACTGAAAATCAGCGCTGTGCTGTGGGTTCCCCATAGCACTGCATCATGCTGAGTTGAAGCCTTCTTGTCACAGTCATGTCGTGCAGCTGCCGACTAATTTCTGTTTTACGCTCGTGATTAATTATGTACTTTTTGTTGTTTTCGTTTACTCTTGTCTTTTATGTATGCACGTGTCTCTGTGACAAATAAACCTTTTTTTCTTTCTTCCTTTCACTACAAAGACAATTTCCTAGCAAACCCCGCCTCCATGCACCCCACCACTCCACTATGTAATAAATACCAAACGCTAACACATCAGTAAGTGTTCGAGCACGGAACTAAGTCTCGTAAGTCTCAATACTTATTTCGTTTATAACTAAATAAAATTAATAATTGATCTAGAGAAAAAATATCTTATAAATGGATAATAAACTATATTTTCTTACTGTCAATAATTATTTTAGACATAAAAGCCGAGTTAACTTGTTTTTGTTTCAAATAATCTTTAAATAAAAATACATGATTTCGCGGCTTCCCACCGCAGTATCCTCCAGCGTGCTCTTCGATGCTCCAGAGAAAACTACGCTGCGATGCTGCAAGGTCGATAACCGAGAATTGAAATGTATACCTTATTTCAATAGGATAAGTATTCAATTCAATTGATTAATTTAAAATCCTCTGCCGTTCCGTCGTCCGCCAGTCGTGCCTATACGTCATATTATGTCGTAGTGCGACAAAACGGCGAAGCGCTAGGTTTGCATAGCGTTAAAAGAGAAGTACGGAACCCTTTTTGCCAAAGTTGGTTGATATTTTCAGTTATACAGAAATATATGTAGGTAATAACCTACATGTTTTTCCGCAATATTACTGTACTTAATCAAATAATGTAATAATGTTACAATATTTCACGCCAATTCGTTATTGTTGAAATCTGCGGCCTGAAATCGATGGAGTGGATCGAAAGCAGTGGCAGTGTGACAACCGAGGTCTTTTTCAATAAATAAAAAATGATTTCCAAACGAAACACACAACATACCTACATAGTGAAAAATAACTTTAGTTTCGAAAGTCGGTGTCTTTGGTTTTGTATTTTCGTGTTTGTCACCGACTTCCAAAACAAAAACAAAATATTTTTCTTTTTGTAATGTTTTTAGGGTTCCGTACTTCAAAAGGAAAAAAACGGAACCCTTATAAGATCACTCATGTGTCTGTCTGTCTATCTGGCTGTCTGTCTGTCTGTCACAGCCAATTTGCTCCGAAACTAATAGACCGATTAAGTTGAAATTTGGTACAAGTATGTATTTCTGTGACCCAAACACGGACGTGTAACGTAAATAAATGAATTTTGAATATGGGGGTCTTTTTTGGTGGACAAACAAGAAAACTAAAAAAAAAAACAGTTTTGTAACTATACCGTGTGATATATCAAATGAATGGACTTATTGCGAGAATTTCAAACATATTTTTTTTTTTTATAATTTTAAAATAAACAAATTTAAAGATGTTTAAGAAAATAGATGAAAATTGACCATTCCCCTCCTTATCTCCGAAACTACTGAGCCTAAAATGAAAAAAAAAAAAATACTGAGAATGTTTCTTTACCCATAGATTACAGGAAAATCTATAAGAAGTCGATGGTCTTTAAATAACATGGTTAATCTTTCAATATTGTGCGTACAAACTTACATTTGCAGTTGGAATGTATGGGAGAACATGTATTTCAACTACAATGTTAAGTTTGTGTTTGGGATAAATTCATCTCAACTACGGAACCCTTCATTGTGCGTGGTCCGACACGCACTCGGCCGGATTTTTTGGAAGTCGGTGGTATTTGGGGTAAAAAAGATTTATTTAGCTTTTTGGTTGTGATACCTACCTAACGTCACACTAATTCGTATGCCACTGCTTGCTACATTTACAACAGTAGTGACTGGAAGTTATCAGTAGTGAAATCTGTACATTTAATAAAATTGTAGCGAAGTCAAAACTGTACACTGAATATTTTTGAAAAAATGTAATTGCTACGAGGTCTGGGATCGATTCTAATGCCGAAAATAAAGTTTTTAGAATTTTTGTCTGTATGTATGTTCCTGCATCACGCAAATTCTACTGGACAGATTCTGTTAAAATTTTGCATAGATATTCCCTTTACGTCTGGTCAAACTGTAGGATATAAACTATGGCGTTCACTAAGGCTGCGGCCAGCCCGCCGGTTGAACGCGTCCCAGAGGGTCATGGCCATCCGGCTGGCCCGAGGATACCGCACGGTCTCCTGCGAGGCGGCGAGCCTTCTTGCCGGATTACCGCCATGGGATCTGGAGGCAAAGGTCCTCGCGCACATCTGGGAGTGGCGCGAGGAGGCGAAACGCCGGGGCTTAACTCCGCTGCCGCGAGAAATCGCGGCACAGCGGACAGAGCTCCGGCGGGATCTCATGGCGTCATGGAGAGTGCGATTGTCGCAACCCAGCGCTGGGCACGCCACAATTGCGGCGATAAGACCCCTCTTTGAGGAGTGGCTGGAGAGGCGCCACGGCGTCCTCACCTTCCGCCTGACGCAGGTCCTCACCGGACACGGCTGTTTCGGGAGGTTTCTGCACAGGATAAGGCGGGAGGACACGCCCGGGTGTCATCATTGTGTGGATCGCCCGGAGGACACGGTGGAGCATACGGTGGAGGTCTGCCCAGCTTGGGCGGAGCATCGCCGTGTCCTAGTGGAGGCGATCGGCGGCGGTGATCTCTCGCGTCCGGCCCTGGTTCAGGCCATGGTACGGAGCGAGAGGAAATGGGAGGCCGTCACCTCCTTCTGCGAAGCGGTAATGCTCGCGAAGGAGGAGGCGGAGCGCGTGAGGGAGAGGCAAATTTCGCGCCCTCACGCCCCTAACCGCCGCAGGAGGAGACGCCCAGGGCGTCAGGAATCGCGAGGCGATTTCCGGCCACCGTAGGCGCGGGTTTGCGGGCGGTGAGCAATGGGTAGCTCACCGTCCGATAAGGACCAGGCCCGGGTCGACGGCGCGTTGTGTTCCACGCGCGCCTCAAAGAGATGTCAGCAGAATCGACGGGGTCCGCTAGGGCCAATGCCTGCCGGGGTTGCGAAGAAAACCGAGAGGGAGATCGTGGCCCCCGGCAACAGGGCAACGGAAGGAACACGGGTGGGTTTTAGTCAGTAAGAGTCTGACACGCTCTCCCGCTCCGCCCAGAGCGGGAGAAGTTATTTGATGATTTCCCACCCACAAAAAAAAAAAAAAAAAAAAGGATATAAACTATCACGCTATTTGCTATGGGTGATGAGCAATATTACTTTATGTTCGTATTCTTCTCCGCAAATTGTAAAAGAACGTGCCAAAATGTTAGGCAGATAGTTACCGATTTAACGTTTCAAATGATTATCATCACGCTATACCTTTATGGAGTATACACGTAAAATATAGCACACTAACTAACATATGAAATTGTTAAGAAAATAAACAAAAAAACATGGTCAACAAAATTCACTAGAAAAAAGGAATTACATTACAAAAATTCTTATCAAGGTGTACGTAAATTAAATTAATCTAAATAATAAAGTTGCTATTTGTAATAAAACGCATGAAATATTAAAGTAACCTAGCGTGTTAACGAGTCATCAGACTGATTACGATCGACAAGGAATTTTCGTAGTCTTTGCTTTATTTCACATAATATTTAAGGTGCCTACAGATTAGCTACAGGAAGGCTAATGTAATTTTTTAAAATAATTTCCATATTCCCAAAACAATGCAGAATGCAGTAACACTGCAGAGGACAAGATAAACAGAGTGGGTAAACTGGAAACGGGATTTAAAACATGGTTAAGTACTACGTACGTTAAGTATTATGTAGACTATCATTGAAAGTAACAAAAAAAAAAGACCTCACTTTCACAATAATTTGAATAATAATAATATTATATTAACGTAGGCATTAATATAATATTATTACTATTCAAATTATTGTGAAAGTGAGGTCTTTTGTTAAGTAAAATACGAATACAATACTTTTATTGTTTTTGCCTTTTACTTTGACGATTATTCTTCGAATAGAAAATACAAAATATTCTGATATCCTTGGAGATAATACTTACCTAGATTGTTGTTGTCGAGATTTGTGATTGTTGTTGTTGTTTGTTAAAAAGCCATGAAGTTATAAATAACAACCCTATTCTTGGCTGTAATTAATTTGATTAACATGAATCAGTAGGTAATTGTGATTATCAAACATTTTTGTAATATTTCAACAACTTGCAGTCTCTCTTTTCCAAAATTATTGACTGTTTTAAGGCTCGTGCAGACCAGCGCGACTTGTCGCGCGACGCGATTCTGCGATATTATATCCGTAGAACAATTTCTATGAAAACGCGCGCGACACTTCACACAGGAGCGACCTGTCGCGCTGCGACACAGATACATCGCGTCACGTGATGCTAGAACATTGCGACACGCGAATCGCAGCGCGGCACCGACAAAGGAATGTTTCTTTGTTATTATCGCGCTGCGAATCGCGGCGATATCGCGTAGCGGAGGCGATTCGCAGCGCGACACCTGAAATAGGAACATTTTGTATGGTGTCGCCGCGATATCGCCGCGATATCGCGTTGGCAGCGCGACGCCACACCAAGAGAGTACCTATAAATAGCGGTGCAAACCGAGCTGAGCTCAGTAGACGATCTTCGTCAGAGGACGAAGGCAGGTCTGTGCGCGTTTGCTGAGCGTGGGCTCCTAGGTTCGATTCCCCGGTCCGTCATTTAAACCCAACCTAACCTACGTAGATACTTACCTAAAATTGTCCTGCTAACCAAAGGCTTAGTTTTATTTAACGTTTTATTTCAAAAAGTAATAACAGCGTCACGGGTCGATCAATCAGAGGCCGTAGACCCGTAGTGTGAGTTTCTTTTAACAATGTCGACTTTACGCATCTACCGCGTACGGCGCTCCGATTGGCCCTTCACTGGCCTACACTGGCCTTCACTGGTGAAAGGCCAATCGGAGCGCCGAACGCGGTCGATGCGTAAGGTCGAGATGGTTAAAAGCAACTCACACTAGGGCCTCTGATAGTACTTCGCTTGGCAAAGGTTGGTGGATGAGTGACGATCTTTACATACCGAGACTCTTCCGTGCCTCGTGGTCTCAGCTGCCATTCGAAGATTTTTGACAATCGTTACGGGTCGTCAGAAGCCCGAAAGACTATTCTCGTATAACCCAGGTATTAGGTACCTAGTGGAGGTACCCTAATTGCGTAATACACGATCAATCATAATTTGTTTCGATTTAAAACAGATTGCTAATCCATTGCTTTATAAGTTGGAAAACAAATTCTGCTCAACAAGGTAAATAACGCAATGAATGTTGTTGAAGTGTAAAAATGAAACAAATTTGTCATAATTATTTACGAAAATAAATTACCTACGCAATTAAATAGTTGGGAAAAAGCTAGGCGACTGACAGAATATTACCAAAGTGAAATAAAATCATAAGCAAAATAGTTAGTCATTGTAATGTGACTCTTTTCTCATTGTTGTAAGGTATAAATTAGGATCTTTGACTATTTTTACTAAAAAATAATCATTTCTCCATTTCCGAATAAAAAAGTCCTCGCAAATATCAATCATTCTAACTTATACCTTATTGCAATCACATAAGAATTACTTTGCATTGACGTACTAATAGATTGGCGGCACGCGCGGCGGCGGCGGCGGCGTGGTCAAAGGACTAGGTACATTTTGAAGCTAGGTACCGCAAGTCAGCCGCTCAGTAGTGGCTCAGTCCTGCGCCGCGTGGCTGCTTCTATGTGAAAGAGATGCGCGCGACGACCGCGCTTTTTTTAGTCATGTGGTCCGCGTCCGCGCGAATACAGCGCCTGTTTTTTTTGCATTTTTTAACCGACTTCTAAAAGGAGTAGGTTATGAATTCGGATGTTTATACATATCTTTTTTTTGTTTGGTTGGGGTTATCTCCGTCATTCTATTCTATTCTATTATATAGACGGATTAGCAAAATAATTTTTGTTTGAAAGGGTAGTATATTTCCGAGGTGGTCCCACTGTAATATGGTCACGATCTGATGATGGGATCCTGGAGAAATCGAGGGAACTCTTCAAATATTACAGGCACACCTAAGTATAGCTATTTGGGTATTTTTTATAATACCTGCCTAACTGGTGCAGTTGCTCTCGGAAAGCACCATTTGATGGAAGTAGAAGTAGTAGAACTGATGATGAAGAACACAGACGGTTAGTATTTCACGGATTGTGATTTTACTTCACGGCGATCTGAAATATAATTCGTTAAACAAAGTAGTAATTCTTATGCACAGCGTAGACATCGCGTTCGTTTAGATATAAAATATTATAAATTAATAGAATTATCGTCCTTGGTGGCAACACACGCAGGAATGTCACTTTTCTTTCGCGCGCGTTTTTTCATCGCACGAAAAAATTTGCTCTCTTAAAATTATTCATTTAAAATAAGTTTACGGAACTTTTTACTAGAATAACAAATGTTAATTATGTTAAGTGATAGAAAATGCAATAAGTGCATCGTTAGTGAAAACCTGAGACGGACAAGGCGTCCATCAACGATATTAACAGGAAAGCTGATAAATTACCTACATCAGAACTAACTAGAAGCAGCTTTAGTCTTGAGTTCCTGACCCATATTAGATGTACTTAGATCCGGAGGCCTCCCACAATCCTAATGTGCGAGAATGCCTGGCTTTAACTGACCACTTTGTACGTGATACTGACAGTGTTTTACAAGCACTATGGTGGACATTAACACAACACAACTTGTTAAAGCATTACCTATCTCTCCAGTGGACACGAGATGTCTTTAGTAACGTTATCTCCACGTTACTAGCTGGATGAGAAGCTACCAGAGAGGCACGTGATGCCCTTAGCGATGTAACTGTACATAGCTAGCTGGTACGCGCTTGTCAGCATTACCCCTTCAGTAAGCACGAGATGCTCTCAGTAACGCTAATTCTACGTTACCAGCTGAATATGAAACTACCAATGTAGCACGTGATGCACTTAGCGATGTTATTCTACATAGCTAACGCTGGTATGTACTCGTCACCAGGGGTAAGTCACATTTCTATGATCTTGGCTAAGGAATTGTCAAAAGTGGTTCTATATACTTTTAATTTACAAACATGAAGGTTGCGAGACAGCCTTACTTAACCCTGCACACTGTCTGTGTGTTATAAACTTGCAAAAGCATTATACTTCCTATAGTGAGTGTGGCATTCTGCCTCGCTAACTAGATTGTTATCAACGAGTACAAGGTACTCTCAACAACATTGATTCTATGTTGCTAACTGGCACATATCTGACATGGTGTGCACATGCTTAGCACGAGATGCTTATAGCATGTTATCTCAATACTATGTGATCTAGCTTTCATATCGAGGATTGCCATTTTTAACAAACAAAATCTCAACAACATTGATTCTATGTTGTTAACTGGCACATATCTGACATGGTGTGCACATGCTTAGCGCGAGATGCTTATAGCATGTTATCTCAATACTATGTGATCTAGCTTTCATATCGAGGATTGCCATTTTTAACAAACAAAATATAGCTAATTAAAAGATATCACTGTGTACGAGATACTCAGTGACTTATCTAGCTCTAGGCGGCTTAATTATTATCCTGCCAAAAACTGATAAATGATATCTATTTTGTAAACTAAAACAATAATGCAAAATTGTGCAATTTTTACAGGCATACAGTTAAATACACAAGATACTTTGTAAACTTGATTCTGTGATACAATGGCTGACGACAAATGCTACCTCTGGAAACTCTTGATTTCAGATACAAGTGCAATGGACTAAACCATAATTGGAATAATACAAAGTATTATTCCATGCTCCCATACTTATTCACCCCATTTAGATTCCTCTAAACTGAGGAAACAAGGGATTGAGATATTCCAGAAACAAGCCGTACTGGTTATTACCCCTATCATAGGGAAAGCAGTGACTGACCCTATGCTTATGAAGAACATAAGACAAACACAAATTGTTGATTAACTTGGCTGATGCAGCAAAACCTATAGCAATTAAATATTAGCTGGCAATGCCCACTGCCACCAAACTAAAACCAGAACAAAAGTTATATAATCTCTAATTGACATTAACTTTAATTCATCCTATTTGATAAACAAACCGAAACAATCACAAACTTGAGTACACAATGTTTTAGCTACAAACAAAAACAATAACAACTATTCAATAAATATTAAAACCACAAGACATTCTCATGATAATAGTGAAACTTACCAGTTCTATGGTGAAAATTTAAAACAAGCACATCATTAGTTGATTTACTTACTTTTGTAAATAACAAAATAAAACATCCTTCTACTGGGTTAATAACAGGAATCACACCATTGAAAACCACCACCACAATATCTTATGATGTTTTGGTTTAATCTAATCGGTTGGAATGGACTATGTCTGAAAAATAAATGAACTATTTTTGTCACTGAAAATAAAAATCAATATATATGGTGGACCTCAACAACAACCCGGCTTATATTCCAAAATAACAATTCAAGAAGACCAATACTGGAATAAATGCTGGCAAAGCAGTTATATTCCTCTGATTCTGCTATTGGCTATGGACATAGATAAGAAAATATTTGATACCTACCAAATTCAATATCTTAACCTCTCAAAGCCATTCTCTGGAAGCTGACCCCAACATAGTTGGGAGAAGGCCGGGTAGATGATGATCCTCTCAATACCATCAAAGATCTTATTAAATATTGAGATACATTTACAAACAATACAATAGATAGATCTACAAAGAATTTATCTGAAAAATACATTTCAGTCAGTCCCAAACAAAATAGAAAATTCAGTCTCATTATGAACAAAAAAAAAAAAAAATATTCATCAAGACTGTCTAATATCATACTGAAGGAAAATAAAAATCCCAGTAATAACTACAAGTAAGTTACAAACTGACAACTTGTACACTAATCAATTAAAGCTTAGCATATCAAAATAGATAGGTATAATATACCATATTACCTTTATGAAATCATATTATGATTTCATCCTATAGGTACAGGGGTATCACTTAGGACTATCTGGAAGATAACATTACCTACCAAATAACCAATAAAGGGTTAATTACATACACATTTACTAATACTTTTCATACTTGAATAGTCTCTTATCTCTGTTTTACCTACTAAATTACCAGTAGTGAGTGCCACTTACAGAAAACAAGGTTTTCTTACAATCTAACTTGACTGTTTATTTGGTAAAATATCGAGACTGCGATAAGACATACCAATAAATACCACTATAAGTGTGTTTAAATGTTTGGGCTTGAAAACTAATAATGCTATATTTTTTAGGCTTGATTATTAAGTTTTATTTTTTTTCACTTTCACAAACCTTGAAACACAAGGACAAAAAAAAAAAAAAAAGTGCTAGTAAACTTAGTCGCATTATTTAATATTACGCCCGGACTTCCCGAAAGGCTGGGCAGAAATGGGTGATCTTATTCAAAGCTTATAAAATCAAAATACCTAATTAATCATTTGATTGCCAACTACTAGTCTACATATTTAACAGTAGATTTAAATGATAATTGCAGCACTAAAGTGAAATTATCAAGGAAACAAAAAAAAAAAAACGAGGGGGGAGAACATTGTGAGGACAACGTAGGTATTGATGGATTGTGAGTAGAACATGAACAAGATAAGGTATAATACAATAAATGTAGGTACTATGAATGAATTATCTATAAATTGCTTTACTCTAAAACTCTCCATCTGCTCACCAAGTGCACATCATAACAAGTTCAATTATACAACTCCCTCACTTAAAAATGCAACTGCAATGCATTACACAATCCCAATTTTGGAAATATTATGAGGTCAAGGAAAAGAGTTCATATCTTTATACTTCTAAAATGAATCTAGTTTCGATTAGCTCTAAACTCGTCAAGTAATTACTGCTAGCAGAATATGTGAAACTCATATGGAAATTAGTATCGTTGAGGAAAAACCCTAAGCATCTGAAATAGACCCTTTCACCTCAAATTTGTCCAAACCTCTCTCCTATCCAGGGCATAATATACTGCCCTTATTAATTGGTGCTTACAAGTTAAAAGCCTATTCCGTATTTGAAATTCAGTTTCCAAAATACCTTTAATAACTAAAGTTATGGAAAACTAGTCCATCCAAAAATGAAATGAAACCATATCATAAATTATATACTTACCTAAACGGAAATAACATCAACTGATCACAAGAATTTGACCAAAAAATCCTACAACATTTAAAAAAAAAAAAAAAAAAAAACTAAGTTCCTGTCAGTACAATTTAGGTACAATACAATTCCACAAATGCTTACCAAAAATACCTCCCTGCTTACAACATTCAGGGGCTAAAAGATCCTGTTACACCCTATGAAAGTTTAACTACTAAGGACTTCACAGCCATGGTGCCTCTTATTCAGATCACTAGATAACTGACATTCTTTAAAATACCCTAATGATAATCTTTACAATTCATCTTCTAGACTCACTGAGCTCGACACTTACCTTGACAGCAAGATGTAATGTGCAACTCAATACTCACTCATTAAGCACAACAGTATCCCAAATAATTAACTATTTACAGACAGATCTGAGAATGCTATTCTCAATCATGGAAACTTTTAAAGTAACATCATAACATTACGCCTTGTTTCCCCGAATGGTTGGGCAAGGTGTCCCTGTAGCAGGTTCACCCAGTTTTACACTTTTAAAGTATTCATATCATAATATCCTCCTGGTATATTAATTCAGAACAACTTTATAAAATTTGTATAAACACAAGCTGGGTTAAATGTGGTAGGAAGTGAGAGTGATACTAATAATTCACCTCCCACAGCACAAAACATACAGTAGCTCAACTTAGTGCTGGCATCAATTGAAATAGACACAGTGCCAACCAACATTGTGTTGATGATTATACCTCATTACTGATGAAAAATAGTTAAACACTATTAATTAAGCAACGTTATTAAGAATTTATTTAAAATGGATACGCCAAAAGCATATATATTGTACATTAAATATTAAATGTTAACAGTTATGGACTTATATACATACCAATAACAGATGTACATGACATTCACATAAAACAAAGCAACCTTCTTAAATTACATAAAATTAAAATATTGTATTCAGAAAGAATGATAAAAGTACCTAATAAATCAGAATATGCCGTAACTTATTAACTAACTAAATTATTGCAGACAACTCTGAACATCTACTTTGTTTAACGAATTATATTTCAGATCGCCGTGAAGTAAAATTGGGAATCAAACGAGCTTACCTGTTAAGCGAAGTCTTGATTCTAATTTTACGAACGGCGATCTGAAATATAATTACCCACCCGCCACTACCTAATATCCCCAAAGCTGCAATAATTAGTCTACTTAATTCACTTATTTTTCCAGGAAAACCTAGTGAATGTAAGTATGCGGAACTACTCTGTACAGAAAACAGAGCTTGTTCTCCATCATAAGGATCTCTAAAATTAGTGACATTCCTGCGTGTGTTGCCACCAAGGACGATAATTCTATTAATTTATAATATTTTATATCTAAACGAACGCGATGTCTACGCTGTGCATAAGAATTACTACTTTGTTTAACGAATTATATTTCAGATCGCCGTTCGTAAAATTAGAATCAAGACTTCGCTTAACAGGTAAGCTCGTTTGATTCCCAATTAGATTGCTTTAATATTATGGTTGCCAAGCAATTTATGCTCGTCACAATACATTATGGATAAAGTACCTGGAGAACTCCTCAACGATGAACGTCCCAGCATCGGGAAAATAAATATTTTGCAAAAGGTGACGAGCAGTTCACATTAGGCTAACTTAGATAAATTTCAAACTGAAAACTGGCTGAAAAAAAAAAGTGGTGGCACTCCGGGAGTGCTGACAGGACTGAAAACCTGAACAAGACCGCCTTGGTGGAAGAAAAATACTTATATAGAATATTGGTCCGTAATCTTATTAAAATAAAGAGCACAATCGCATTCACAAAAAAATAATACTTACGAAACCTTTAAAGTAAAAACACTTGCATAGACCATTGATCCGTAACTTAATATAAATAAAGAGCACAATTGCGTTTACAAAAATCTCAAAAATGCCTGACGCACTTAAAGAAGTTTTCATTTCAAAATAGGTATTTTGTCAAACATTTTTATTAAAATCTGCAGGAAGTACTTGCCTAATTTAGTTGGGCTTTTCAACATTTAGTCAGCCAAATTGCCACTCATAAGTATACATGTACCTACTTAAGACTCTAAAATCAAAAAGATCTATTCAATGCAAATATTGTTGGATGAAATGAATAAAATGGTTAACACTTTCAGGGACACTAAACGCCCATAGGCGTCATAAGTTTCTAACATAAAACTTCTATCGTGTCTCGTTCAGTTTCCTAGAATTCGTTTATAAACAATTTATTTTTATTTTATCACTATTGATAGGTACCTACTTAACTCTAAATAGGCGGGCAACGGGAGTTGAAATGGTCTGCATTTGTCGTAGGTAGGTACTTTTTAGCGGACGCGGTCTGTTGCGCGGGCGGCAGGGTAGGGATCCGCTAGCAGTCGAGTGAGTGATATCAGCTGTGCGAGAAACAGTTCGAGTACATCGTCTGAATGCGCACGGCTGTGTTACATTACAAGTGCCAGGAGCTTACGCGCAGTTGCTACTTGCGACCACTAGACCAACGAGACAGTTTGTCAGTAGTTAAGAGGCCGTGCACGAAATCTACTGATTTTGATCTTTTTTGTTCATTGATTGTGAGAAAGGGAAAAAGAATTTAAACAGAACTATTTATCAAATCATAAATAGTTTTGTTTAAATTCTTTTAAAAGCCGAGTTCTTTGTTTTGCTTGTGGCTGAAAGGGATTTTTCAAAAAAATTAAGTATTCATGGAAAATCACTGATAGGTATTTGCAACAAGTTTTCCGAAAAAATGACGCGAGACTGACTTTTGATCATTTTGTTGTAAGAAACTTCTTTTGATTTTGAAATTATAAAATATCATTATATGGTCATATGGCTCAACCACTTTGATCAACTTGCATACAAAATATAGCAAAAAAATAATATTGAAAAACCTATATTTTTTTAAAATCCTGTCGGTCACGTATTTTTTCCTATTATTTAGCAAACCATATCAAGAAATTTAAAAATCAGACCTTGGCCTTCAGCTATCCTTGAAATAAAATGTAATTTTTATTTTAAATTTAAACAATATTTTTATTCATTAAGTAAATCAAAGGCGAAATATACCATATTTTCGAGAGCGCAAAAGTGATGCAACTACACCTGACTGACACGAATGATATACAGATATACATAATCTTTCAATTATTTCAAGCTTTCTCACAATTAAATAAGTAATTGACATAAGAGGGTTTTTTCGTGCACGGACCCTTAAGTACCTACTATCCTAATTAATACTATAAATGCGAAAGTGAGTTTGTTTGTTTGTTACGCTTTCACGCTAAAAGTCTGAACAAATTTGGATGAAATTTGGCACATGGGTAGATCATGACCTGGATTAGGACATAAGATACTATTTATCCCAATATCCGAGTATTTATGAACATCGGAGTAGGTATTTCTTAAATATCACGCCTGTAATCCCCAAAAGATTAGGCAGAGGTGTAGCTACCTACTTATAGTACAGCCGCATTTTGCCAGTTATATGCGTATTTATTCATCTGTGGTATTATACCTACTTGTCATATTGAGCATAATTTTATTAGAGTAGAATTCACGGAGATACGGAATTAGTTTGATAAGTAAATTAAAAGTAAGTAGGTACCTAGTAGTCGGTGCCAATATACTTACTCGTATGTTGTCAACTTAACGGGTGGTTAAATTAAGATGATTTCAAAATGATAAGTACCTACGTAAGTTTCTACCTACTCATAAACAACAGGCCATAAAAACGGGCTGCAACCGAAAGTAAACTTTATACCTGTGTATAAATTAAGTTATTTTTCGAAATCACATAGATTGGAAACTAAATTTAAAATCTCGATTTTTAAATAAAGTATACTTCGTATAAAAAGACCGAATTCGCCAGTTAGTTAGTAGTGTGGTTAGTTAGTTAATAGTAGCAGTAGTAGTAGTGTAGTAGTGTGTGTAGTTTCTGTTTTATGCTCGTGATTTATTATGTACTTTTTGTTGTTTTCATTTACTTCTTGTCTTAGATGTATGTACGTGTCTCTGTGACAAATAAACCTATTTTTCTTTTCTTCTTTTCTTCTTTTTTAGTGTGGTACCTACACTCCTTACGCTTACTTTGTAAAGTATTATATTATTTTAATTAATTAATTATTGTGAATGTGAGGACTATGTGGATATCATTATTATTTTCATTTTTCAGTTAGTTTTAATTATGGTCTGGCAGTTTGAGTAGTTTATGCGGCCTACCCAAATGTCCTTTCTTTGGTATTGTTCGTCGAGTTGAGCTCCTTAAGTTCTGAGTTGAGCTCCACGATTACTGACAAATGCTTGCACTGACTGGACAGGTTCACTCAAATCTGTGTGGTTCTTTCCTCAAAATACCATTTCAGACACTAATCTACATTGTCCTCATATGGCCTGACCAAGATTATGTCTGGACTTTAAAAGAGACTGTGACCTCTGAGTTTGTTTCGGCCTTTCTTCTCAGAGTAGGCAGATAGGAAACGCCAAACTCAGCTAGCTTATTTTTAATTTTTTAATATGACGTGTAAAAGTGATTCCGATATCCTATTTACAGAATAAACAATTTCATTTCATTACGCTGCGGTACCTACCTACTTAGGTTAGGTTGGGTTATGTTGACCGATCGGAGACTCGAACCTAGGACCCCACAATGAGATACAAGATACAAGATATTTATTTTGTAAAACATGAGTGTAGAATTATACAGGTCTTAAAAATAATAAGAGGTAGCTACAATGAGCAAACAAGCACAGACTAGACTTCGTCTTCTGACGAAGATCGTCTACTACTGAGCTCTGCTCGGAATGCACCGCCATTTATACTTTCTAGGTGTCCTTTGTCGGTGTCGTGCTGCGAATCGCGGCGATATCGCGTAGCGGAGGCGATTCGCAGCGCGACACCTGAAATAGGAACATTTTGTATTAGTGATGGGTTGTAACAGGTTAAACACGATATCTGTTATTACTGTTACTGTTACACAAAAATAACAGATCCAAATATCTGTTATTAAATAACAGCCTGTTATTTTTGTGCGGACGATAAATACGTATTTAAATATCAATTGAATATCTTCTTTATTTCTATTCGTTTTAAGTTAGTTTTACAATGGTAACTGGTCAGTAACAGGTAACAGGTAACACGACCTAATTTAGGAGTCACATTTTCGTAAGTGTTTGTTCTTGTAAGACCACCAACTGTATTTTTAGGGATAATAAATACTAAGTGAAAAGTAAACATATTTCGAAGTAAATAATAGGTGTTTCTCTATTTAGCAAGGGTCATTCCTTAATAAGGAAGAAAGAGAAATTGTTAACCTTGCAATATTTCTTCCTTTGTGTGAGTGTGTATGTAAGTAACAGCCGGAGTAACAATCTGTGTGAGATTGTTATAATAATAGCAGCGGTAACAGTCTTTGAGGGTCTGTTATTTTAAGTAACAGATATTTATATTGTTAGGAACAATTGTTATTTGTTATTTTTAAATATCTGTTATTTCTAGCTGTTACGATAAATACGCCTCACTCCTATTTTGTATGGTGTCGCCGCGATATCGCCGCGATATCGCGTTGGCAGCGCGACGCCACACCAAGAGAGTATAAATAGCGGTGCAAACCGAGCTGAGCTCAGTAGACGATCTTCGTCAGAGGACGAAGGCAGGTCTGTGCGCGTTTGCTGAGCGTGGGCTCCTAGGTTCGATTCCCCGGTCCGTCATTTAAACCCAACCTAACCTAGGTAGATACTTACCTAAAATTGTCCTGCTAACCAAAGGCTTAGTTTTATTTAACGTTTTATTTCAAAAAGTAATAACAGCGTCACGGGTCGATCAATCATAGGCCGTAGACCCGTAGTGTGAGATTCTTTTAACCATGTCGACTTTTTCGCATCGACCGCGTTCGGCGCTCCGATTGGCCCTTCACTGGTGAAAGGCCAATCGGAGCGCCGAACGCGGTCGTTGCGTAAGGTCGAGATGGTTAAAAGCAACTCACACTAGGCCCTCTGTCTGTACTTCGCTTGGCAGAGGTTGGTGGATGAGTGACGATCTTTACATACCGAGACTCTTCCGTGCCTCGTGGTCCCAGCTGCCATTCGAAGATATTTGACAATCGTTACGGGTCGTCAGAAGCCCGAAAGACTATTCTCGTATAACCCAGGTATTAGGTAACTAGTGGAGGTACCCTAATTGCGTAATATATGATCAATCATAATTTGTTTCGATTTAAAACAAATTGCTAATCCATTGCTTTATAAGTTGGAAAACAAATTCTGCTCAACAAGGTAAACAACGCAATGAATGTTGTTGAAGTGTCAAAATGAAACAAATTTGTCATAATTATTTACGAAAATAAATTACGCAATTAAAATAGTTGGGAAAAATCTAGGCAGACTGACAGACTACTACCAAAGTGAAATACAATCATAAGCAAAATAGTTAGTCATTGCAATGCGACTCTTTTCTCATTGTTGTAAGGTATAAATTAGGATGTTTGACTATTTTTACAAAAAAATAATCATTTATCCATTTCCAAATAAAAAAGTCCTCGCAAATATCAATCATTCTAACTTATACCTTATTGCAATCACATAAGAATTACTTTGCATTGACGTACTAATGGATTGGCGGCCCGCGCGGCGGCGGCGGCGGCGTGGTCAAAGGACTAGGTACATTTTGAAGCTACCGCAAGTCAGCCGCTCAGTGCCGCGTGGCTACGCGTCTATGTGAAAGAGACGCGCGCGACGACCGCGCTTTTTTTATTAGTCTTGTGGTCCGCGTCCGCGCGAAAACAGCGCCTGTTTTTTTTGCATTTTTTAACCGACTTCTAAAAAGAGTAGGTTATCAATTCGTATGTTTATACTTATCTTTTTTTTTTGTTTGGTTGGGCTTTTCTGCGTCATTCATTATATAGACGGATTAGCAAAATAATTTTTGTTTGAAAGGGTATATTTCCGAGGTGGTCCCACTGTAATATGGTCACGATCTGATGATGGGATCCTGGAGAAATCGAGGGAACTCTTCAAATATTACAGGCACACCTAAGTATAGCTATTTGGGTATTTTTTATAATACCTGCCTAACTGGTGCAGTTGCTCTCGGAAAGCACCATTTGATGGAAGTAGAAGTAGTAGAACTGATGATGAAGAACACAGACGGTTAGTATTTCACGGATTGTGATTAGATTGCTTTAATATTATGGTTGCCAAGCAATTTATGCTCGTCACAATACATTATGGATAAAGTACCTGGAGAACTCCTCAACGATGAACGTCCCAGCATCGGGAAAATAAATATTTTGCAAAAGGTGACGAGCAGTTCACATTAGGCTAACTTAGATAAATTTCAAACTGAAAACTGGCTGAAAAAAAAAAGTGGTGGCACTCCGGGAGTGCTGACAGGACTGAAAACCTGAACAAGATCGCCTTGGTGGAAGAAAAATACTTATATAGAATATTGGTCCGTAATCTTATTCAAATAAAGAGCACAATCGCATTCACAAAAAAATAATACTTCGAAACCTTTAAAGTAAAAACACTTGCATAGACCATTGATCCGTAACTTAATATAAATAAAGAGCACAATTGCGTTTACAAAAATCTCAAAAATGCCTGACGCACCTAAAGAAGTTTTTATTTCAAAATAGGTATTTTGTCAAACATTTTTATTAAAATCTGCAGGAAGTACTTGCCTAATTTAGTTGGGCTTTTCAACATTAGTCAGCCAACTTGCCTGCAAGTTGGCTGACTAATGTTTTGCAGACTGCAACTAGGGACACGGTATCGAATAGAAAGTATCGACACTATACTCATGAGTAGTATCGAAAAAAAAATATCGTCCTCATAAAAGTATCGATACTTTAAGGTATCGAGTACTTTTCTTAGGGCTTAACGCGCATAGAGCTTAGGTCAATATCAGTCAGTAAATAACGTCAGTTTAACTTCAGTAGGGCAGGACATGATAAAACAAATGGTACTGGTACACAAACTTAATACAATAATAGAAAAAGACAACTGTAACTTCAAACAAAATTAAATTATTTAGTACTTTAGGCATTTAAAGTTCCCATACCTCCTCTATACAATCACTTAACAATAGAAGTTTATTGAGCCGTTTTGGAGGTAAGCCGTTTCGGATTTTTGTGATTGTACTTCCTGCTTTAGAAAATAATCGTTCTGAAGCATTGACATATATATTACTGCGTAAATCAATGTTCTGAAGGCACTGACGTTACAGGAATTGATATTCTCGTGCCAATTTGTATAATTTTGAGAATACAACTTTCATATCATCCCATTGTTTCAAGGGATCTAAGGAAAGTGGTGAAATCTGTGCAGATAAGTAATAGCTTAATTCATCCTTATTTTCAGACTGTGATGAAGATGAAGTTCTTGTTTTTTGTTTTATTTTTTCGTACTTCTTATTGTGACTCAAGAAATCAGTGTTGTTTCGATAGAAGAATCAAATAATAGTCAAGCAAAATAATGATCAACCGTATTAATATAGCAGAAAAACAAAGCGCGAAACAAATACGCGAAATAAATTAAATGACAACGGTGAACGATTGAATTAATGAGTGATTGATTAGTGTAGTAAATGAATGAAGGAAAGGTTAGGAATTTAACTGTGAACGGACGGAACGATTTCGAGCAAAGATCGATGTAATGTTTTAGAAGATTCAGAACGAGTGAACTAGATGGCGTTGCCATAACCATAAAAGCCGTAAGGTCGCAAGTTTTAAATGGGTAATTTCTAAGATTATACCCAATTAAAATTTAATTTCTTATTCAATACGATACTTGCCAAAAAGTACTCATTGTGTAAAAGTATCGAATGCAAAGTATCGAGTTTAAAAGTATCGGTTTCGAATGGAAATGTACTCGATACCACAGAGTATCGATACTTTTTTCGTGTCCCTAACTGCAACTCATAAGTATGTACCTACTTAAGACATCTAAAACCAAAATGATCTATTCAATGCAAATATTGTTGGATGAAATTAATAAAATGTTTAACACTTTCAGGGACACAAAACGCCCATAGGCGTCATAAGTTTCTAACATAAAACTTCTATCGTGTCTCGTTCAGTGTCCTAGAATTCGTTTATAAACAATTTATTTTATTTTATCACTATTGATAGGTACCTACTTAACTCTAAATAGGCGGGCAACGGGAGTTGAAATGGTCTGCATTTGTCGTAGGTAGGTACTTTTAGCGGACGCGGTCTGTTGCGCGGGCGGCAGGGTAGGGATCCGCTAGCAGTCGAGTGCGTGATATCAGCTGTGCGAGAAACAGTTCTAGTACATCGTCTGAATGCGCACGGCTGTGTTACATTACAAGTGCCAAGAGCTTACGCGCAGTTTGTTAGTAGTTAAGGGGCCGTGCACGAAATCTACTGATTTTGATCAATTTTGTTAATTGATTGTGAGAAAGGGAAAAATAATTTAAACAAAACTATTTATCAAATCATAGATAGTTTTGTTTAAATTCTTTTAAAAGTCGAGTTCTTTGTTTTGCTTATGGCTGAAAGGGATTTTTCAAATAAATTAAGTATTTATGGAAAATCACTAATAGGTATTCGTAACAAGTTTTCTGAAAAATTACGCCAGACTGACTTTTGATCATTTAGTTATAAGAAACTTCTTTTGATTTTGAAAATTATGAAATATCATTATATGGTCATATGAATCAACTTCCATACAAAATATTGCAAGAAAATAATATTAAAAAACCTATATTTTTTAAAAATCCTGACAGTCACGTATTTTTTCCTATTATTTAGCAAACCATATCAAGAAATTTAACAATCAGACCTTGACATTCTGCTATCCTTGAGATAAAATCTAATTTTTATTTTAAATTTAAACAATATCTATATTCATTAAGTAAATCAAAGGCGAAATATAACATATTTTCGAGAGCGCAAAAGTGATGCAACTACACCTGATTGACACGAATGATTTAGTACCACGAAAACTGTCCTTTTATAGTCAGATATACCTAATCTTTCAATTATTTCTAGCTTTCTCACAATTAAATAAGTAATTGACATAAGAGGGTTTTTTCGTGCACGGACCCTTAAGTACCTACTATCCTAATTAATACTATAAATGCGAAAGTGAGTTTGTTTGTTTGTTACGCTTTCACGCTAAAAGTCTGAACAAATTTGGATGAAATTTGGCACATGGGTAGATCATGACCTGGATTAGGACATAAGATACTATTTATCCCAATATCCGAGTATTTATGAACATCGGAGTAGGTATTTCTT
The DNA here is from genome assembly GCA_916610215.1 of Omphaloscelis lunosa. NCBI lineage: Eukaryota > Metazoa > Arthropoda > Insecta > Lepidoptera > Noctuidae > Omphaloscelis > Omphaloscelis lunosa. The sequence continues at coordinate 2,806,583 of OU744266.1, read as the reverse complement.
AAATATCACGCCTGTAATCCCCAAAAGATTAGGCAGAGGTGTAGCTACCTACTTATAGTACAGCCGCATTTTGCCAGTTATATGCGTATTTATTCATCTGTGGTATTATACCTACTTGTCATATTGAGCATAATTTTATTAGAGTAGAATTCACGGAGATACGGAATTAGTTTGATAAGTAAATTAAAAGTAAGTAGGTACCTAGTAGTCGGTGCCAATATACTTACTCGTATGTTGTCAACTTAACGGGTGGTTAAATTAAGATGATTTCAAAATGATAAGTACCTACGTAAGTTTCTACCTACTCATAAACAACAGGCCATAAAAACGGGCTGCAACCGAAAGTAAACTTTATACCTGTGTATAAATTAAGTTATTTTTCGAAATCACATAGATTGGAAACTAAATTAAAAATCTCGATTTTTAAATAAATAGGTATACTTCGTATAAAAAGACCGAATTAGCCAGTTAGTTAGTAGTGTGGTTAGTTAGTTAGTAGTAGTGTGGTACCTTCACTACCTACGCTGAGGTACCTACCTACTTATGTTAGGTTGGGTTATGTTGACCGATCGGAGACTCGAACCTAGGTCCCCACAATGAACAAACAAGCACGGACTAGACTTCGTCTTCTGACGAAGATCCGTCTACTACTGAGCTCTGCTCGGAATGCACCGCCATTTATACTTTCTAGGTGTCCTTTGTCGGTGTCGCGCTGCGAATCGCGCGCGATATCGCGTTAGTGTGAAAGGTGTTGCGTGGCGATAATATCGCAGAATCGCCACGCGACACGTCGCGCGACAAGTCGCGCTGGTCTGCACGAGCCTTTATGGGCACCTCTAAATATTTTTTGACAGGTTTTAAGGCTCGTGCAGACCAGCGCGACTTGTCGCGCGACGTGTCGCGTGGCGATTCTGCGATATTATCGCCACGCAACACCTTTCACACTAACGCGATATCGCGCGCGATTCGCAGCGCGACACCGACAAAGGACACCTAGAAAGTATAAATGGCGGTGCATTCCGAGCAGAGCTCAGTACCGACCCTGATGACCCCATAACCCTCCTTCAGGAGAGCAATAGGGCTACTAGTACTCTACACAGATACAGACGCCTCCCGTCATTCCGACCTCGCCGTCGAGGTCCTTTGCGATCGCGTCCGCGCCCCCGAGTAAATGATACTCCTCCCCGACCCTTGCTCGATAACGAGGTGCCAGCAGTGGTTTCAGCTGTGCACGTAGCTTTAAATTCCCCGATTAATAATAATGATCAAAACTTTGATCCAGCCCGTCCCATCTTTGATGTCCTCCCTCCGGTGACGCCCTAAGCCGAGGCTCGTACCCCACAGGGGGTGCCCTTAGCGAGCGTTCACCTAGCTTTTTAGCTTAGTTTTGTATGCCCCTGGCTGGAGGCTTTGAGTGTAGCAGCTTAAGGCAACCACAGGATTGACCGGTTAAGTAGTCATGACCTCAGAGGTCAGCTACGAGATGCCCTACAGAAAAAAAAAAAAAAAAAAGCAGAGCTCAGTAGTAGACGGATCTTCGTCAGAAGACGAAGTCTAGTCCGTGCTTGTTTGTTCATTGTGGGGACCTAGGTTCGAGTCTCCGATCGGTCAACATAACCCAACCTAACATAAGTAGGTAGGTACCTCAGCGTAGGTAGTGAAGGTACCACACTACTACTAACTAACTAACCACACTACTAACTAACTGGCTAATTCGGTCTTTTTATACGAAGTATACCTATCTATTTAAAAATCGAGATTTTTAATTTAGTTTCCAATCTATGTGATTTCGAAAAATAACTTAATTTATACACAGGTATAAAGTTTACTTTCGGTTGCAGCCCGTTTTTATGGCCTGTTGTTTATGAGTAGGTAGAAACTTACGTAGGTACTTATCATTTTGAAATCATCTTAATTTAACCACCCGTAAAGACATACGAGTAGGTATATTGGCACTGACCTAGGTACCTACTTAATTTTAATTTACTTATCAAACTAATTCCGTATCTCCGTGAATTCTACTCTAATAAAATTATGCTCAATATGACAAGTAGGTATAATACCACAGATGAATAAATACGCATATAACTGGCAAAATGCGGCTGTACTATAAGTAGGTAGCTACACCTCTGCCTAATCTTTTGGGGATTACAGGCGTGATATTTAAGAAATACCTACTCCGATGTTCATAAATACTCGGATATTGGGATAAATAGTATCTTATGTCCTAATCCAGGTCATGATCTACCCATGTGCCAAATTTCATCCAAATTTGTTCAGACTTTTAGCGTGAAAGCGTAACAAACAAACAAACTCACTTTCGCATTTATAGTATTAATTAGGATAGTAGGTACTTAAGGGTCCGTGCACGAAAAAACCCTCTTATGTCAATTACTTATTTAATTGTGAGAAAGCTAGAAATAATTGAAAGATTAGGTATATCTGACTATAAAAGGACAGTTTTCGTGGTACTAAATCATTCGTGTCAGTCAGGTGTAGTTGCATCACTTTTGCGCTCTCGAAAATATGGTATATTTCGCCTTTGATTTAATTAATGAATATAGATATTGTTTAAATTTAAAATAAAACTTAGATTTTATCTCAAGGATAGCTGAATGTCAAGGTCTGATTGTTAAATTTCTTGATATGGTTTGCTAAATAATAGGAAAAAATACGTGACTGTCAGGATTTTTAAAAAATATAGGTTTTTTAATATTATTTTCTTGCAATATTTTGTATGGAAGTTGATCCATATGACCATATAATGATATTTCATAATTTTCAAAATCAAAAGAAGTTTCTTATAACTAAATGATCAAAAATCAGTCTGGCGTAATTTTTCAGAAAACTTGTTACGAATACCTATTAGTGATTTTCCATAAATACTTAATTTATTTGAAAAATCCCTTTCAGCCATAAGCAAAACAAAGAACTCGACTTTTAAAAGAATTTAAACAAAACTATTTATGATTTGATAAATAGTTTTGTTTAAATTATTTTTCCCTTTCTCACAATCAATTAACAAAATTGATCAAAATCAGTAGATTTCGTGCACGGCCCCTTAACTACTAACAAACTGCTTACGCGCAGTTGCTACTTGCGACCACTAGACAGTGGTCGCAAGTAGCAACTGCGCGTAAGCTCCTGGCACTTGTAATGTAACACAGCCGTGCGCATTCAGACGATGTACTAGAACTGTTTCTCGCACAGCTGATATCACGCACTCGACTGCTAGCGGATCCCTACCCTGCCGCCCGCGCAACAGACCGCGTCCGCTAAAAAGTACCTACCTACGACAAATGCAGACCATTTCAACTCCCGTTGCCCGCCTATTTAGAGTTAAGTAGGTACCTATCAATAGTGATAAAATAAAATAAATTGTTTATAAACGAATTCTAGGACACTGAACGAGACACGATAGAAGTTTTATGTTAGAAACTTATGACGCCTATGGGCGTTTTGTGTCCTTGAAAGTGTTAAACATTTTATTAATTTCATCCAACAATATTTGCATTGAATAGATCATTTTGGTTTTAGATGTCTTAAGTAGGTACATACTTATGAGTTGCAGTTAGGGACACGAAAAAAGTATCGATACTCTGTGGTATCGAGTACATTTCCATTCGAAACCGATACTTTTAAACTCGATACTTTGCATTCGATACTTTTACACAATGAGTACTTTTTGGCAAGTATCGTATTGAATAAGAAATTAAATTTTAATTGGGTATAATCTTAGAAATTACCCATTTAAAACTTGCGACCTTACGGCTTTTATGGTTATGGCAACGCCATCTAGTTCACTCGTTCTGAATCTTCTAAAACATTACATCGATCTTTGCTCGAAATCGTTCCGTCCGTTCACAGTTAAATTCCTAACCTTTCCTTCATTCATTTACTACACTAATCAATCACTCATTAATTCAATCGTTCACCGTTGTCATTTAATTTATTTCGCGTATTTGTTTCGCGCTTTGTTTTTCTGCTATATTAATACGGTTGATCATTATTTTGCTTGACTATTATTTGATTCTTCTATCGAAACAACACTGATTTCTTGAGTCACAATAAGAAGTACGAAAAAATAAAACAAAAACCAAGATCTTCATCTTCATCACAGTCTGAAAATAAGGATGAATTAAGCTATTACTTATCTGCACAGATTTCACCACTTTCCTTAGATCACTTGAAACAATGGGATGATATGAAAGTTGTATTCTCAAAATTATACAAATTGGCACGAGAATATCAATTCCTGTAACGTCAGTGCCTTCAGAACATTGATTTACGCAGTAATATATATGTCAATGCTTCAGAACGATTATTTTCTAAAGCAGGAAGTACAATCACAAAAATCCGAAACGGCTTACCTCCAAAACGGCTCAATAAACTTCTATTGTTAAGTGATTGTATAGAGGAGGTATGGGAACTTTAAATGCCTAAAGTACTAAATAATTTAATTTTGTTTGAAGTTACAGTTGTCTTTTTCTATTATTGTATTAAGTTTGTGTACCAGTACCATTTGTTTTATCATGTCCTGCCCTACTGAAGTTAAACTGACGTTATTTACTGACTGATATTGACCTAAGCTCTATGCGCGTTAAGCCCTAAGAAAAGTACTCGATACCTTAAAGTATCGATACTTTTATGAGGACGATATTTTTTTTTCGATACTACTCATGAGTATAGTGTCGATACTTTCTATTCGATACCGTGTCCCTAGTTGCAGTCTGCAAAACATTAGTCAGCCAACTTGCAGGCAAGTTGGCTGACTAATGTTGAAAAGCCCAACTAAATTAGGTACTTCCTGCAGATTCGAATAAAAATGTTTGACAAAATATTTTGAAATGAAAACTTCTTTAGGTGCGTTGGGCATTTTTGAGATTTTTGTAAACGCGATTGTACTCTTTATTTATATTAAGTTACGGATCAATGTTCTATGCAAGTATTTTTACTTTAAAGGTTTCGGAAGTATTATTTTTTTGTAAACGCGATTGTGCTCTTTATTTGAATAAGATTACGGACCAATATTCTATATAAGTATTTTTCTTCCACCAAGGCGATCTTTTTCAGGTTTTCAGTCCTGTCGGCACTCCCGGAGTGCCACCACTTTTTCTTTCAGCCAGTTTTCAGTTTGTAATTTATCTAAGTTAGCCTAATGTGAACTGCTCGTCACCTTTTGCAAAATATTTATTTTCCCGATGCTGGGACGTTCATCGTTGAGGAGTTCTCCAGGTACTTTATCCATAATGTATTGTGACGAGCATAAATTGCTTGGCAACCATAATATTAAAGCAATCTAATCACAATCCGTGAAATACTAACCGTCTGTGTTCATTGTATACTATTTATCCCAATATCCGAGATATTGGGATAAATAGTATCTTATGTCCTAATCCAGGTCACGATCTACCCATGTGCTAAATTTCATCCAAATTTGTTCAGCATTTTAGCGTGAAAATGTAACAAACAAACAAACTCACTTTTGCATTTATAATATTAATTAGGATAGTAGGTACTTAAGGGTCCGTGCGCGAAAAAAATCCTCTTTTGCCAATTACTTATTTAATTGTGAGAAAGCTTGAAATAATTGAAAGATTATGTATATCTGTATATCATTCGTGTCAGTCAGGTGTAGTTGCATCACTTTTGCGCTCTCGAAAATATGGTATATTTCGCCTTTAATTTACTTAATGAATAAAAATATTGTTTAAATTTAAAATAAAAATTACATTTTATTTCAAGGATAGCTGAAGGCCAAGGTCTGATTTTTAAATTTCTTGATATGGTTTGCTAAATAATCGGAAAAAATACGTGACCGACAGGATTTTAAAAAAATATAGGTTTTTCAATATTATTTTTTTGCTATATTTTGTATGCAAGTTGATCAAAGTGGTTGAGCCATATGACCATATAATGATATTTTATAATTTCAAAATCAAAAGAAGTTTCTTACAACAAAATGATCAAAAGTCAGTCTCGCGTCATTTTTTCGGAAAACTTGTTGCAAATACCTATCAGTGATTTTCCATGAATACTTAATTTTTTTGAAAAATCCCTTTCAGCCACAAGCAAAACAAAGAACTCGGCTTTTAAAAGAATTTAAACAAAACTATTTATGATTTGATAAATAGTTCTGTTTAAATTCTTTTTCCCTTTCTCACAATCAATGAACAAAAAAGATCAAAATCAGTAGATTTCGTGCACGGCCTCTTAACTACTGACAAACTGTCTCGTTGGTCTAGTGGTCGCAAGTAGCAACTGCGCGTAAGCTCCTGGCACTTGTAATGTAACACAGCCGTGCGCATTCAGACGATGTACTCGAACTGTTTCTCGCAAAGCTGATATCACTCACTCGATTGCTAGCGGATCCCTACCCTGCCGCCCGCGCAACAGACCGCGTCCGCTAAAAAGTACCTACCTACGACAAATGCAGACCATTTCAACTCCCGTTGCCCGCCTATTTAGAGTTAAGTAGGTACCTATCAATAGTGATAAAATAAAAATAAATTGTTTATAAACGAATTCTAGGAAACTGAACGAGACACGATAGAAGTTTTATGTTAGAAACTTATGACGCCTATGGGCGTTTAGTGTCCCTGAAAGTGTTAACCATTTTATTCATTTCATCCAACAATATTTGCATTGAATAGATCTTTTTGATTTTAGAGTCTTAAGTAGGTACATACTTATGAGTGGCAATTTGGCTGACTAAATGTTGAAAAGCCCAACTAAATTAGGCAAGTACTTCCTGCAGATTTTAATAAAAATGTTTGACAAAATACCTATTTTGAAATGAAAACTTCTTTAGGTGCGTCAGGCATTTTTGAGATTTTTGTAAACGCAATTGTGCTCTTTATTTATATTAAGTTACGGATCAATGGTCTATGCAAGTGTTTTTACTTTAAAGGTTTCGTAAGTATTATTTTTTTGTGAATGCGATTGTGCTCTTTATTTGAATAAGATTACGGACCAATATTCTATATAAGTATTTTTCTTCCACCAAGGCGATCTTGTTCAGGTTTTCAGTCCTGTCAGCACTCCCGGAGTGCCACCACTTTTTTTTTCAGCCAGTTTTCTGTTTGAAATTTATCTAAGTTAGCCTAATGTGAACTGCTCGTCACCTTTTGCAAAATATTTATTTTCCCGATGCTGGGACGTTCATCGTTGAGGAGTTCTCCAGGTACTTTATCCATAATGTATTGTGACGAGCATAAATTGCTTGGCAACCATAATATTAAAGCAATCTAATCACAATCCGTGAAATACTAACCGTCTGTGTTCTTCATCATCAGTTCTACTACTTCTACTTCCATCAAATGGTGCTTTCCGAGAGCAACTGCACCAGTTAGGTAGGTATTATTAAAAATACCCAAATAGCTATACTTAGGTGTGCCTGTAATATTTGAAGAGTTCCCTCGATTTCTCCAGGATCCCATCATCAGATCGTGACCATATTACAGTGGGACCACCTCGGAAATATACCCTTTCAAACAAAAATTATTTTGCTAATCCGTCTATATAATAGAATAGAATAGAATGACGGAGATAACCCCAACCAAACAAAAAAAAAGATATGTATAAACATCCGAATTCATAACCTACTCCTTTTAGAAGTCGGTTAAAAAATGCAAAAAAAACAGGCGCTGTATTCGCGCGGACGCGGACCACATGACTAAAGGGTCTTTCAAACAGGCGCGACACGCGACGCGACACAAAGACACCGCCCGTCGCGCGACGAGCGGTGTCTTTGTGTCGCGCCTGTTTGAAAGAGCCTTAAAAAAAGCGCGGTCGTCGCGCGCATCTCTTTCACATAGAAGCAGCCACGCGGCGCAGGCTGAGCCACTACTGAGCGGCTGACTTGCGGTACCTAGCTTCAAAATGTACCTAGTCCTTTGACCACGCCGCCGCCGCCGCCGCGCGTGCCGCCAATCTATTAGTACGTCAATGCAAAGTAATTCTTATGTGATTGCAATAAGGTATAAGTTAGAATGATTGATATTTGCGAGGACTTTTTTATTTGGAAATGGAGAAATGATTATTTTTTAGCAAAAATAGTCAAAGATCCTAATTTATACCTTACAACAATGAGAAAAGAGTCACATTACAATGACTAACTATTTTGCTTATGATTTTATTTCACTTTGGTAGTAGTCTGTCAGTCAGTCTAGATTTTTCCCAACTATGTTGGGGTCAGCTTCCAGCCTTACCGGATGCAGCTGAATGAATACCAGTATTTTACATGGACCGACTACCTATCTGTACCCTAATTCCGTAATTTATTTTCGTAAATAATTATGACAAATTAGTTACATTTTGACACTTCAACAACATTAATTGCGTTATTTACCTTGTTGAGCCAAATTTGTTTTCCAACTTATAAATAAAGCAATGGATTAGCAATCTGTTTTAAATCGAAACAAATTATGATTGATCGTGTATTACGCAATTAGGGTACTGACCTTCACTAGGTACCTAATACCTGGGTTATACGAGTACGATACGTCTTGGTCAGACTGCTTGTCAGTCTTTCGGGCTTCTGACGACACGTAACGATTGTCAAATATCTTCGAATGGCAGCTGGGACCACGAGGCACGGAAGAGTCTCGGTATGTAAAGATCGTCACTCATCCACCAACCTCTGCCAAGCGAAGTACAGACAGAGGGCCTAGTGTGAGTTGCTTTTAACCATCTCGACCTTACGCAACGACCGCGTTCGGCGCTCCGATTGGCCTTTCACCAGTGAAGGGCCAATCGGAGCGCCGAACGCGGTCGATGCGAAAAAGTCGACATGGTTAAAAGAATCTCACACTACGGGTCTACGGCCTATGATTGATCGACCCGTGACGCTGTTATTACTTTTTGAAATAAAACGTTAAATAAAACTAAGCCTTTGGTTAGCAGGACAATTTTAGGTAAGTATCTACCTAGGTTAGGTTGGGTTTAAATGACGGACCGGGGAATCGAACCTAGGAGCCCACGCTCAGCAAACGCGCACAGACCTGCCTTCGTCCTCTGACGAAGATCGTCTACTGAGCTCAGCTCGGTTTGCACCGCTATTTATACTCTCTTGGTGTGGCGTCGCGCTGCCAACGCGATATCGCGGCGACACCATACAAAATGTTCCTATTTCAGGTGTCGCGCTGCGAATCGCCTCCGCTACGCGATATCGCCGCGATTCGCAGCGCGACACCGACAAAGGACACCTAGAAAGTATAAATGGCGGTGCATTCCGAGCAGAGCTCAGTAGTAGACGATCTTCGTCAGAAGACGAAGTCTAGTCTGTGCTTGTTTGCTCATTGTGGGGTCCTAGGTTCGAGTCTCCGGTCGGTCAACGTAACCCAATCTAACCTAAGTAGGTACCTCGGCGTAGGTAGTGTAGGTACCACACAAGCACGACGAAACTAGCGAATTCGGTCTTTTTATACGAAGTACCTATTTATTTAAAAATCGAGATTTTTAATTTAGTTTCCAATCTATGTGATTTCGTAAAAATAACTTAATTTTTACCCAGGTATAAAGTTTACTTTCGGTTGCAGCCCGTTTTTATGGCCTGTTTATGAGTAGGTAGAAACTTACGTAGGTACTTATCATTTTATCATCTTAATTTAACCACCCGTAAAGGTGACAACATACGAGTAGGTATATTGGCACTAACCTAGGTACCTACTTTCTTTTAATTTACTTATCAAACTAATTCCGTATCTCCGTGAATTCTACTCTAATAAAATTATGCTCAATATGACATGTAGGTATAATACCACAGATGAATAAATACGCACATAACTGGCAAAATGCGGCTGTACTATAAGTAGGTAGCTACACCTCTGCCTAATCTTTTGGGGATTACAGGCGTGATATTTAAGAAATACCTACTCCGATGTTCATAAATACTCGGATATTGGGATAAATAGTATCTTATGTCTTAATCCAGGTCACGATCTACCCATGTGCTAAATTTCATCCAAATTTGTTCAGCATTTTAGCGTGAAAGCGTAACAAACAAACAAACTCACTTTCGCATTTATAGTATTAATTAGGATAGTAGGTACTTAAGGGTCCGTGCACGAAAAAACCCTCTTTTGTCAATTACTTATTTAATTGTGAGAAAGCTTGAAATAATTGAAAGATTAAGCATATCTGTATATCATTCGTGTCAGTCAGGTGTAGTTGCATCACTTTTGCGCTCTCAAAAATATGGTATATTTCGCCTTTGATTTACTTAATGAATATAGATATTGTTTAAATTTAAAATAAAAATTAGATTTTATCTCAAGGATAGCTGAATGTCAAGGTCTGATTGTTAAATTTCTTGATATGGTTTGCTAAATAATAGGAAAAAATACGTGACTGTCAGGATTTTTAAAAAATATAGGTTTTTCAATATTATTTTCTTGCTATATTTTGTATGGAAGTTGATCCATATGACCATATAATGATATTTTATAATTTTCAAAATCAAAAGAAGTTTCTTACAACAAAATGATCAAAAGTCAGTCTCGTTTATTATATTATATATTAGTTATTTTCCATGAATACTTTATTTATTTGAAAAATCCCTTTCAGCCACAAGCAAAACAAAGAACTCGGCTTTTAAAAGAACTTAAACAAAACTATTTATGATTTGATAAATAGTTCTGTTTAAATTCTTTTTCCCTTTCTCACAATCAATTAACAAAATTGATCAAAATCAGTAGATTTCGTGCACGGCCCCTTAACTACTAACAAACTGCTTACGCGCAGTTGCTACTTGCGACCACTAGACAGTGGTCGCAAGTAGCAACTGCGCGTAAGCTCCTGGCACTTGTAATGTAACACAGCCGTGCGCATTCAGACGATGTACTAGAACTGTTTCTCGCACAGCTGATATCACGCACTCGACTGCTAGCGGATCCCTACCCTGCCGCCCGCGCAACAGACCGCGTCCGCTAAAAGTACCTACCTACGACAAATGCAGACCATTTCAACTCCCGTTGCCCGCCTATTTAGAGTTAAGTAGGTACCTATCAATAGTGATAAAATAAAATAAATTGTTTATAAACGAATTCTAGGACACTGAAAGAGACACGATAGAAGTTTTATGTTAGAAACTTATGACGCCTATGGGCGTTTTGTGTCCCTGAAAGTGTTAAACATTTTATTAATTTCATCCAACAATATTTGCATTGAATAGATCATTTTGGTTTTAGATGTCTTAAGTAGGTACATACTTATGAGTTGCAGTTAGGGACACGAAAAAAGTATCGATACTCTGTGGTATCGAGTACATTTCCATTCGAAACCGATACTTTTAAACTCGATACTTTGCATTCGATACTTTTACACAATGAGTACTTTTTGGCAAGTATCGTATTGAATAAGAAATTAAATTTTAATTGGGTATAATCTTAGAAATTACCCATTTAAAACTTGCGACCTTACGGCTTTTATGGTTATGGCAACGCCATCTAGTTCACTCGTTCTGAATCTTCTAAAACATTACATCGATCTTTGCTCGAAATCGTTCCGTCCGTTCACAGTTAAATTCCTAACCTTTCCTTCATTCATTTACTACACTAATCAATCACTCATTAATTCAATCGTTCACCGTTGTCATTTAATTTATTTCGCGTATTTGTTTCGCGCTTTGTTTTTCTGCTATATTAATACGGTTGATCATTATTTTGCTTGACTATTATTTGATTCTTCTATCGAAACAACACTGATTTCTTGAGTCACAATAAGAAGTACGAAAAAATAAAACAAAAACCAAGATCTTCATCTTCATCACAGTCTGAAAATAAGGATGAATTAAGCTATTACTTATCTGCACAGATTTCACCACTTTCCTTAGATCCCTTGAAACAATGGGATGATATGAAAGTTGTATTCTCAAAATTATACAAATTGGCACGAGAATATCAATTCCTGTAACGTCAGTGCCTTCAGAACATTGATTTACGCAGTAATATATATGTCAATGCTTCAGAACGATTATTTTCTAAAGCAGGAAGTACAATCACAAAAATCCGAAACGGCTTACCTCCAAAACGGCTCAATAAACTTCTATTGTTAAGTGATTGTATAGAGGAGGTATGGGAACTTTAAATGCCTAAAGTACTAAATAATTTAAACATTTTATTAATTTCATCCAACAATATTTGCATTGAATAGATCATTTTGATTTTAGATGTCTTAAGTAGGTACGTACTTATGAGTTGCAGGCAATTTGGCTGACTAATGTTGAAAAGCCCAACTAAATTAGGTACCGTAAAACATGGCAACTTTGCCCATAAATTTAAAAAATAAATGCTTAATTGATGATATTTTGGAAAATTTTAATAAATTGATTATTGTTTTGGTGCCACATAATACTATATGCTCATGTCTCGATACACAAAACTAAAAATAGTAAAAAAAAGCATATTTATTTGTGAAAATAACAATTATAGGTGTTGGGCAAAAAATCTTATACATTTGGTAACTTTGCCCACATTACAGATCTCCGTTACTATGAACTTTATCACTATACGAAAAGGACTGAATGAAAATACTGAGCAATGCAATAATGTATTAAATTATACGCCAAATATTCACATTCCTTGACCCTTAAAAATGAGTGGGCAAAGTCAAAAAGCCTTCTAGAACATTTTTCGTACAAAATGGCGATTGTTCAAGGGTTGTCACCATTGACAATACTTAATTATTTAATAATTTTTAGTGTGGAATATTATAATATATTATAATGATAAATTAAAAAGGGAAATAATATAACATCATTTTTTTACATAATATGCTTTATTTGTAAAGTGTTTAAAAACTAAAAAAAAAAAACTAAAAAATATGTACCTATCTCGGTCTTTGTTTTTATATGAAAATAACAAATAACACTAACATTTTTAATGAGTATTACAGAAAAATTATATTGCATAGTTAAAATTGCGATGACTCATCGCAATATTAACTATGCAATATAATTTTTAGTAATTTTAAGTACCTATAAATATTAGGTACTTACTTATCTTTTATGTTATTGTTATATAATATAATCAACATTTAGCGTAAATTAATTTGGATACATATCTACACTGACGGACAAATAAACTGCAACAAAGTTCAGGATTAGGTACTAGTATGCAAAGTTTTTAGATGAAACTAAATGGAAATGTCGAGACCTCCCATTATTTAAAAAAAATGTATATTTATAAACAGAACTGCAGTAAAAGATAAAATTATAGCCCGGAAAATAAAATTTGAATAACTTTCATAGTACTTATATTAAAAGTTATTGCGTCTTGAACTTGATGCGATTTATTAGTCCGTCAGTGTATTCATAACTATATGGATAGAAAAAAAACTGTTTGATAAAACAATAGACCATGTACATATTCAACGTCCCATCTAAGTACCTACTTATCATTATTTATTGTTATGCAAAATAATCAGTCTAAGTCATTCGTTTATAGTATTTTTTACATCATTAGAATATTGAGATCAAACATTGTCAGTTGCATAATTGAGATCCAAGTTTAATTAAAACTAAAGAAACGAATTTATATAACAATTCTGACTTAATATTATGTATTAAATAACAAACAATTAAACCTTTTAGCAAAAATACTTTGGTAAGTTAAGGAAGAAAATAAAACAATTCTCACTTAGTAGGTTTTGACCATATAGGTACTGTAAAATAATCATTAGTTGTGCAGTTTTGCAGCAAGTTTAATTAAAACTAAACATTTTTTTCAGAAACAGTAGTTGTACTTAAAAGTAAAGAAACGAATTTACAAAACAATTCTGAGTTAATATTAGGTATTAAATAACAAACAATTATATTAAAAATTATTTTATGAATTTTATCGCGGTAGCGGTAAAACAAGAGTACCTAGGTAGTTTGATTTCGATGTAAATACATATAGTTTTTAAGAACCTAAAACCCATCAACAAAAAACTTTAAAAACACAGTCAGAATTTGGAAGATACGAGCCCTCGTATCTTCTAAATCCCGACTGTGTTTTTAAAGTTTATATGTTTACCAACATTATTAACTGTTCATCAAATCCGAACCCTCCTTTTTTTACTCGGTTAAAAAATGTACCTCGGGTGACAACCCTAGTGAAAAAGAAACGTTGGGCAATGTTGTCAACGATATTCAAAAAATATGCTTGTGACTTTGCCCACCGTTATATTTTATGATTATATGACGCATTTAGCGAAGAAAACTAGTCTATATTATTCATTTCCAATGTAATAACAGATGTATAAAAATTACTTACCTGCGATAACTCCAAGTAGCACTTCTCGAAAAAGTTTTTTTTTAAGTTTTTGCCCGCAAAAAAACACTCTAAATTCAACGACGTCTGACAGACAACTGAAGTAACATCTGTGACAGTGCGTCACACAGTGCTGCCAGAAAAATGATGAATTTTTTACCATAGGCAAAATGTTCTAACTAACTATAGACAAATTTGATATGTATTAAGTTTTTAAAAAAATACTCAACTGGGCAAAGTCAAATGTCGAGGGCAAAGTTGCCATGTTTTACGGTACTTCCTGCAGATTCGAATAAAAATGTTTGACAAAATATTTTGAAATGAAAACTTCTTTGGGTGCGTTGGGCATTTTTGAGATTTTTGTAAACGCGATTGTGCTCTTTATTTATATTAAGTTACGGATCAATGGTCTATGCAAGTATTTAATTTAAAGGTTTCGGAAGTTTTTTTTTTTTGTAGATGCTATTGTGCTCTTTATTTGAATAAAGTCACGGGCCAATGTTCTATGCAAGTATTTTTCTTCCACCAAGGCGATCTTGTTTAAGTTTTCACTCCTGACGGCATTTCCGGAGTGCCACCACTTTTTTTTTTTTGTTTAAACGTTTTTATTTCTCGCATTTTAATGGGTCAGTTTTCAGTTTGTAATTTATCTAAGTTAGCCTAATGTGAACTGCTCGTCACCTATTGCAAAATATTTATTTTCCCGATGCTGGGACGTTCATCGTTGAGGAGTTCTCCAGGTACTTTACCATCAGCTCCACTTCTCCATAATGTATTGTGACGAGCATAAATTGCTTGGCAACCATAATAACCATAATAACCGTCTGTGTTAAGTAGAAGTAAGTAGTAGAACTTCTACTACTTCTACTTCCATCAAATGGTGCTTTCCGAGAGCAAGCGCACCAGTTAGGCAGGTATTATAAAAAATACCCAAATAGCTATACTTAGGTGTGCCTGTAATATTTGAAGAGTTCCCTCGATTTCTCCAGGATCCCATCATCAGATCGTGACCAAATTACAGTGGGACCACCTCGGAACCCTTTCAAACCAAAATTATTTTGCTAATCCGTCTATATAATAGAATAGAATAGAATGACGGAGATAACCCCAACCAAACAAAAAAAAGATACCTATGTATAAACATCCGAAATCATAACCTACTCCTTTTAGAAGTCGGTTAAAAAATGCAAAAAAAACAGGCGCTGTATTCGCGCGGACGCGGACCACAAGACTAAAAAAAGCGCGGTCGTCGCGCGCATCTCTTTCACATAGAAGCAGCCACGCGGCGCAGGACTGAGCCACTACTGAGCGGCTGACTTGCGGTAGCTTCAAAATGTACCTAGTCCTTTGACCACGCCGCCGCCGCCGCCGCGCGCGCCGCCAATCCATTAGTACGGCAATGCAAAGTAATTCTTATGTGATTGCAATAAGGTATAAGTTAAAATGATTGATATTTGCGAGGACTTTTTTATTTGGAAATGGAGAAATGATTATTTTTTTGTAAAAATAGTCAAAGATCCTAATTTATACCTTACAACAATGAGAAAAGAGTCACATTACAATGACTAACTATTTTGCTTATGATTTTATTTCACTTTGGTAATATTCTGTCAGTCGCCTAGCTTTTTCCCAACTATTTAATTGCGTAGGTAATTTATTTTCGTAAATAATTATGACAAATTTGTTTCATTTTTACACTTCAACAACATTCATTGCGTTATTTACCTTGTTGAGCAGAATTTGTTTTCCAACTTATAAAGCAATGGATTAGCAATCTGTTTTAAATCGAAACAAATTATGATTGATCGTGTATTACGCAATTAGGGTACCTCCACTAGGTACCTAATACCTGGGTTATACGAGAATAGTCTTTCGGGCTTCTGACGACCCGTAACGATTGTCAAAAATCTTCGAATGGCAGCTGAGACCACGAGGCACGGAAGAGTCTCGGTATGTAAAGATCGTCACTCATCCACCAACCTTTGCCAAGCGAAGTACTGTCAGAGGCCCTAGTGTGAGTTGCTTTTAACCATCTCGACCTTACGCATCGACCGCGTTCGGCGCTCCGATTGGCCTTTCACCAGTGAAGGCCAGTGTAGGCCAGTGAAGGGCCAATCGGAGCGCCGTACGCGGTAGATGCGTAAAGTCGACATTGTTAAAAGAAACTCACACTACGGGTCTACCCTCTGATTGATCGACCCGTGACGCTGTTATTACTTTTTGAAATAAAACGTTAAATAAAACTAAGCCTTTGGTTAGCAGGACAATTTTAGGTAAGTATCTACGTAGGTTAGGTTGGGTTTAAATGACGGACCGGGGAATCGAACCTAGGAGCCCACGCTCAGCAAACGCGCACAGACCTGCCTTCGTCTTCTGACGAAGATCGTCTACTGAGCTCAGCTCGGTTTGCACCGCTATTTATACTCTCTTGGTGTGGCGTCGCGCTGCCAACGCGATATCGCGGCGATATCGCGGCGACACCATACAAAATGTTCCTATTTCAGGTGTCGCGCTGCGAATCGCCTCCGCTACGCGATATCGCCGCGATTCGCAGCGCGATAATAACAAAGAAACATTCCTTTGTCGGTGCCGCGCTGCGATTCGCGTGTCGCAATGTTCTAGCATCACGTGACGCGATGTATCTGTGTCGCAGCGCGACAGGTCGCTCCTGTGTGAAGTGTCGCGCGCGTTTTCATAGAAATTGTTCTACGGATATAATATCGCAGAATCGCGTCGCGCGACAAGTCGCGCTGGTCTGCACGAGCCTTTACCCGTGACTTCCCCCTTGTTGAGTTCCCCTTGAAAGTTGTAGTGTTGCTCGCAACATCGAAAGTTGCGTATTCTAGGTGAGAATAGACTGCGCAACATGCTTCGACAAAACAAAGGAAATAACCTGTCTTATGCAAATCACTAACACTGGGCGAAACCAAAAATAATGCCTTAATAAAGAGGCATTGTTCGATTTTCAACCTTCGTCGCTGTGCTGACCGTTTAAAATGTAACAGAGTGCTTTTTTTTAGGCATTCATTTAGGAGTTGCCACTTTTTGAGAAAATGGGCATCAGTCAACTGCTTCTTAGTCTTACGCCCCTTCTATCAACGGGATGTCATCGAACGGTTTTTTGCAATAATAATATTATTAGTGTTACACGAGTTTATTTAAAAAAAGAAAAACGCACAAAATACGGTGCAAACGCTTCATAATAATTAAATAAAAGAACATACAGACATTACAAATAACTTGTTTCTTAAAATATAAATTTTCACGCGAATAGCGTAATTCGAACATTATTAAGCTTAATTTAGTATTTAACTTTTTAATAGCAGCAGTGTCCTTGGCGGAAATATATTAATGTTGAATTTTATTGAGCCGTCGGTTCGTGATAACTAGGCGTTTAAGGTGTTACAAGTTCTAAAAACGTTTGAAATAGGTCTTACGGTGGCGTGTCCCCGTTACGTCACGTCAGCATTTTTTAAAATCTTATTTAATTTAAGTAAGATTTAAGATTTTGAGTTAAGATTTTGGTACAAAGTTCCTTATCACATGTTTTACGTATACTAGACCGAAAAAATACCGATTTTGACCTTCACGACACTTGTTACAAAATATTACACTTTTCGGTCTAGTTCTCATTCGCCAAGTGCGCAAAAGTGAAAAAAAAAACTTCGTTCTAACCGGGGTGTCCCACGTCACCTCACATTTTTTTTAATACTGTTGCTGCACCAGTGTCTAAGAGAAGTTATTGATTTTATTGTAAAAATGACATTTTTTATTTTGATTTAATTTAATGTGATTTAATTAAATTAAATTTAATGTAATTTGATTTTAATTGATTTTATTTTATTTCTTTGATATTATTTTATTTTATTTGACATTATTTGATTTTATTTTATTTGTAGTTTTTCTATTAATTTAGGCAATGGGTGTTATTTACCTGACATAAATGAATTTATTATTAATATCTACATAATATATGTGACGATGTCAATGCTATCGTACCTATAGGTACTGTTGCAAATAGCGCAACTTACTCAGTAACTAATTTTACTTTAGTGTCAATCAAACAAAACCGAAAATAGCTTAGTATGTTATTAGTCAAATTAGTATTCATTATGATGAGTGCAGTTTGCACTGCCATTCAGTTCGCGCTCATTCGACAATATTGGATCACTAATTTTACATAACAATAATATTGTAAATCAAATCAAATCAAATCATTTATTTGCAATGAATGTAGGTTACATTAAAATACAGGTGGAATAGACAGGAGTGAGCCTTGTACATTCTGCCTGAAAATAGGCACGCAAAAATTATTTAAAACTGTAATTATCCTATTTCGAGCCTAATCTGATTAGAAATGTGGGTACTTACCAGTTGAACTAGTGTTAAGGTCCCTTTATGTCATGTATGTAAAAAAATAAGTTTTTGAATTTTTGTTCGTTTGTCGTGTTTATCTGGATGTGCATACAGTGCGGGTTGGCGCAAAAACGGTTAAACTGATTCGGATGAAATATGACACACAGATAGTTTATAAGCTGGATTAATACATATGGTAATTTTAATCCCGGTAGTAGGTTCTCGTGGGATATTTTACGACATCTAAGCGGGCGAAGCAGCGGACAAAAGCTAGTATTTAAATAAATATTTGTTCCACAATTTTCGTTATTATACCTACCACTGTTTCTCTCTGCATCACTCAAAGGTTGACTGGTAGAAAATACGTATTGCATTAAGTCCGCCTCTGTACATTCATGTACTTTAAGTATTAAATAAACAAATAATAGGGAAATAAACTTAAACTTCTTTTCAGCATCTTCCTTCGTTGAATGATGTTCGGGTCGGCTCGTCACAATTCGAGCTAAGCCGAGCAGCTTTTCTCAATCACAACTTTATCTAAAAATACATATTCTATTTTGCAGCCAAATGTCCAGTATACGAGTAAGCTTACCTAGCATTGGGTAGGCTTGTTTTTTTTTTTCTGTACGGCATCTCATAGCTAACCTCTGTCGTCATGACTATTTAACCGGTCAATCCTGTGGCTGCCTTAAGCTGCTACACTCAAAGCCTCCAGCCAGGGGCATACCAACTAAGCTAAAAGCTAGGTGAATGCTCGCTAAGGGCACCCCCTGTGGGGTACGAGCCTCGGCTTAGGGCGTCACCGGAGGGAGGACATCAAAGATGGGACGGGCTGGATAGGGTAGGCTTGTACAATAAGAGGTCCACTTATACTATAAATATAGGTACCTCTTCCACTGAAAACTGACTTTTGTATAGCAAAAACACGATTTGAATAATTGTATCCAAAATTTTAATGCAAGTAAGTATACAATATTTCTTTCACATTTGATCGTTTTGGAAGACTTGGACGCATGTTAGCCAACTACGACTGCTAAGCTAAAAAGTTTACTAATGTATTGGAGTATTGGAGAATTAATTTACAAATATTTTTTTATTTTTTTATTTAAACAACACTGGTACATAACCATAAACAGCAGACGTTGAAAGTTACAAAGTACATAATAAATTATTCAGAGGTTAAGTTTACAACGTTCGACTTTTTCCTAGGAAAAAACAACTGAATGTTGAGCGTGGTGTCCAGACTTAAATTTCCTAATATTTATTTGGGATTTTCCATCAGTTTTAGGAGGAAATGATCCAAATATGTAAAGGTTTGGATTTTAATGGAGATTTTTGTAAAAAAAAAATACAAAAAGTGAAAAATATATCCTTTCTTGGGTATTGTTCGTCGAGTCGTTGAGCTCCCTAAGACTTGAGTTGAGCTATACGATTACTGACTTGACTTAAACTGACTGGACTGGTCCACTCTTAAATCGTGCGGTTCTTTCCTCAAAATACCATTTCAGACACTAATCTACATGGTCCTAAGACTAAGATTATATCTGAACTTGTTCCCATGTTGCCGGGGGCTACGATCTCCCTTTCGGACATCTTCGCGACCCCGGCAGACATCGGCCCTAGCGGACCAGGGCGTCTCCTTCTGCGGCGGTTAGGGGCGTGAGGGCGCAAACTTTGCCTCTCCTTCACGCGTTCCGCCTCGTCCTTCGCGAGCATTACTGCTTCGCAGAAGGAGGTGACGGCCTTTCATTTCCTCTCGCTCCGTACCATTGCCTGAACTAGGGCCGGACGCGAGAGATCATCGCCGCCGATCGCCTCCACAAGGACACGGCGATGCTCCGCCTAAGCCAGGCAGACCTCCACCGTATGCTCCACCGTGTCCTCCGGGCGAACTACACAATGGTGACACCCGGGCGTTTCCTCCCGCCTTATCCTGAACAGGAACCTCCCGAAGCAGCCGTGTCCAGTGAGGACCTGCGTCAGGCGGAAGGTGAGGATGCCGTGGCGTCTCTCTAGCCACTCTTCAAAGAGACTTTAACACCCTTGAGTTTGTTTCGCTATTCCTTCCCATGGGTAGTCAGGAAATATTTACTCCAACTAGCTATTTTTTTTAATGACGTGTACAAGTGATTCCGATATCCTATTTACGGAATAATCAATTTCATTGCATTTCATTTTATTTCACACGCAAGGTTGCTCTAATAATTCATGCGTAAATTATTGCTAATTCATCACTCAGATTAATTTAATTTTTACCATTGCCGCTTGAAAAAGGGCATTTGTTTCGTCGATAAGAGTGAATAAAACTCTCTTTTACTCACTGAGTGAATAAAAACATTTTAAATTTGGAACAAGCACGAATAATACGAATTATTTACAAAAACCGGAATAAATAATAATCCATGAAGGATATTAGTTGGGATGAATTTATCCCAGAAACAAACTTAATATTCTAGTTGAAAAACAATTTCTCCCATACATCGATATACATCATGGTCAATTCTCCAACTGCAAATGTAAGTTTGTAATCACAAAAAAAAATTGTGTCATAAATCTACAAATGAACGATTTTCGGACGTTTTCTTTATATTTGCTGTCAGACCCTGCTTTCTGCCAAATTTAATGATTCTAGGTCAACGGGAAGTACCCTGTAGGTTTTCATTTATTTGCGAGTATTTAAATATGACGCACAAATGGCCGTATTTTTTTTTATTGCGTTGACTTAGAAGCTTGATTTTCTTAAAGCTCCAATGGACCATAGACCTACGTATTTGATATGAATTTCAACGTGATACCTCCACGCGTTCCTGTGAAAAAGGGTCTTGACAAACTGACAGACAGACGGACGTACAACGAAGTGATCCAATAAGGGTTTCGTTTTTTCCATTTTAGGTACGGAATCCTAAAAATAAATAAAACGTGCTGATAGACCTATACAATATGCCGTAGACCTATACAATTAAATTTAAAAAAAAAATGAGACACTGAATCCGAAATCATTTACTTCTAAAGCAGCAATTATAGTAGATAATTTATTGCCCTAATTATTTATTTTCTCGCAGTCAATGCTAAAAAGTAGACAACTCGTTAAAAAAAATTCTCGCTCCTTGTATCCCTCGCTCCGCTCAGGATTCTAATCTAGAATCCCTCGAATTAAATTCACTTTTTTCACTTGTTGTATAATCTAATATTATAACTTCGGGTATGATCTTTCGCCATCCATCTTTCTTTTTTTTACCAATAAACTGAAGTCTTTTTTTTTAATTAAAATAACATAACATCATGCCTTGTTTCCTCGAAGGTGTCCCTGTAGCAGGTACACCTACATTTTGCCAGTTATGTTTAATTCTCATGTAATAGGGGGCGAGCCTATTGCCATCAACCGGGCACAAAACCAGACTCCGAGCTGCTACTGAGAAATTTCAGATAAAAAAACCCAATAACACTTTGCCCGACCTGGGAATCGAACCCTCATGCTCAGCAGTAGACCAACACCACGGCACCAACCAATTGCCATCACAACCACTAGACCAACGAGGCAGTCAATTAAAATAAATGTACGTAAATAATAACTTATACCTAATTAATTAATAAAATTACTACAGGTTGGGGATAAGGATTATGTTGATAACCTCTGCCTTTAAAATAAAAAGTAGTCACCGGATTCGGTATTCCGATTTAGTGTTTACGGAAAACTGTACCTATTTGTTATGGAAAGCAATGAATCCTAAGCTATTTCATATTCGTGGCCCACTCTATTAAATAATTGATTATCCTGAACAAATTAAGTACTTCATAATGTGTGACGTTGATAATACTGTATTACAGAATAGGTTTTAATTTTACGGTGCCATGAATAGGGTTGAAGATCACGACATCACTCATCACTCTGACCAGCGGGGTAATTACGTAATACACTTACAATGGCAATGCTATTTAGTCAGCTAAACAATATAAAAATATTTCGGACCCGTAATATAAGGCAAAAGGAATATTTTATCTGTGACAAAGTAATCTAAATAAAATATATAAGGTTACTTAAATATTATTGGCAGAAAAGATTTAAAAAAAAAACTTTTTTGAATATTAAAGTTATTGATAAATCTTCAAATAGACTTTGCAAAACAATAGAATACCTTTTTTTTTGGGTGGAAAATTATCAAATAACTTCTCCCGCTATGGGTGGACCGGGAAGGCGTATCAGATTTACTGACTAAAACCCACCCGTGTTCCTTCAGTTGCCTGTATTTCCAAGGGCCACGGTAACCCTTTCGGACAAAAACGCAACCGCGTGTGCGTGCGGCACGGCAGATGGAATACCTACTTGGAATGGAATTTTTGGTTATTGAGTTGAAAAATATGGTAAGAATATTCCCTTTGCCTTTAGGGAAGGTCACACGACGTAGAAACAACTGTTATTAGTTACATCTACCAGAGAAACAATACAAACTATTTATTACTACGCCGCAGTGGCATGTAGGCGTGTCCAATGTCCCACCTGTCTGCTACAGTTGTCAGGATGCTGTTGGGGCGCGTATCCTGCATATGATGGAGGTGCATCGCTTGAGTATAATGGCGTGAATCTATTCCCGCAATTTCGCAGTGTTCACTGCGAAATTGCGTTAAAAATACGTTGTCGAGCAAACAAATTTTTCAAAAATTTTAAGTCATGGATTAGTAATTTCCTTCAAAATCCTTCGAAATTGGGGTGCAGGATCTTCAAACTAAGAACAAATTAACTTACCTAAATCTATAGCATCTTTTGGAAATATTGTAATTAATACTTTTAATCTGACTAAATTCATTTATTGAAGGTTTTTTTTACCTTCGCCCGAAGACTCTCGCGCATGGTCAACGATCATGCTGTCTGCAGTCTACTGTCAATATAGGTACTGTCCCCAAGTATATCAGAACATTTTATTTCCTCTATTTATAGAATAGTCGTCAAAGTACAAAAAAATTGCAATACCTACGTGTTTATTGATACGTTTACACTCTAGACTTAAAAAAACCCGAGGAAAGGTTATCATATTACTATGTCAACTTACGACTAAAATCTTTCAAAATAATGCGTCATTAGAATCTTTGTGTACATAATTATCGTCGCTCGGCATCCAATACCGCGAATGTTACATTTTTGACGAAAATTATTTTTAAATGCAGGAACACGAATTTGAACGTGTAGAATGAAATAAAACAAAAATATGATTTTCGTAAAAAAATGATTGGTATTTGGGTGCATTGCTGAAATGAGTGATGGGTAGTAGGTACCATTGCAACATTCACAGCTACTCCGTTGACCTGGGGTCCAACATGGATTTGGTATGTCAAGTTTAAATAAACTGACACGAAAATCCAGAGAAGTTTAATAAAATTAACTTTACGACTCTTAAAGCCGCTTGTACAGTGCGTGCCATTAAAGATGAGACTTGACACACCACGTGATTTGACTTGCGCAGTAGACGATTTATGGGTCTCTTTAGCGGTATGAAGACTGCGCCGGGGCGTCATCGGGGAGGCGGAAGGAGCGGCGGGAGGCGCGGTCAAGTCTCATCTTTCGTGGCGCGTATTGTACATGCTAAGAAATTTCACCGTGTCTGCTGCAGATATGCCCAATTCATCATGTACATGACAAGAATTTTATCGGACCCAGGCACGAAAATTTATCGTGTCTGCTGCAGACAAGACGAATGGGAACGTGTAAACGATACGATTTTTTTCGGGTAATCGTGTGTATTGTACCTATGGTAGACTATAGACTACACAAGTCTGTTATTTATTTTCGCTTGTTTGCGAAGAAAATAATGTTAACTACGAGGCAAAAAAATATATATGATAATTGCATATTATATCTATAAAAGAATGAAAAAGGAAACAAAATACAGAGACTTTACTGGATTCATCACCCTTTATCACGTAATGCGACAATATGAGGAAAAAATTATGGACTATTTTCGTATGAAAATCTCCACTTTTACAAGCTGTTGAATACTACAGAAAATAAGATACGAATGTGAAAATACTACGTACAAAAACTACCTGAGCCAGCTCACCTACCCCGCCACTTCCGCACCGCAGCAACTTCGCGCGTCGTGTCTAGCGTAGACAACTTTTTTTTTCGTTCTGCGCCGAAGCTTGCGAACGAATTCTTGCATAGGCCCAGCGACTTTTATTAGCGTGTACAAGCGGCCTGGTACGGGCGGTTTTTGGATAAATTGATTTTCAAAGGATTTATTTGTCGGAAATACGACACTTATTTGACTAATCGGGGTGCCAGCGCCGCCTTGCGGCACAAGACCTATCTTAGATGATATCTTATCTTATCATATTATCTTGCGAATAGCTTAAAGTAAAAATTACGTCTGAACCCATTTGCAACACAGCGGTTAGAAGTGCAGCCGCATTTGTTTGTAAAAGGCAATGAAAAGGCGGATTCAAAGCAGACACTCATAGTATTATCTCTTAGATTATAAACTGTCAAAAAATTGTGAACTGGATAAAATGGGTTAGGTTAAGTTAGAACTGTGACCAAACGTTACTTTCAAGTTGCTCGCACCTAAGTAGGCTATTTTTAGTATCAGTGCAAGGCGCGTTACGTCGAAAGCAAGTTTGATACCAGCAGTGTAGACAGAACAAGTACTTATAAGCTGTATTGCAGTCGGTTTTGATAAAACAATCTCTTTCGAAGCCGATCATATTGCGAACTGTTTTCAAATATCTGTGGTGTAATCGTATTTTGAAAACTATATTCATACGGATGCGGCTGCGTTACAGAATAGCTCCCTACTGTCTGTATTGTATCCGCCTTTGTATTTACGGTTTTTCTATTACGCAATAACCGACACTACCCATAGTACGTCCACAGCAGTTAAAATATGACTGAAGATAACGAGAGAGAAGTACCTTCTCCGTCATATTCGTCGATGACTATCAGAAAAGTCAGTTTATCGTGCAAAGCGGAGTAGATATTTCACAATTAGCAATTTACTTCCGAAAAAAACTTTTAAAATTTCTATATCTCCAAAACTAACCATTTCGGACCCCAAGGTTATAGATTTTAGGATAAAACATGTTGCAAATTAGCTTAAGTATAACCTAATAACTAATCAACCTGTATGTTGGGAACCACCTCTGACCTGTTGTTATGCCGTCGACCTGTGCTGATAATACTTAGGAGTTCCGAATGAACAATTTCATACTCGTACATATGTATAAATATCATGGCGAACAAAAATCGACACATATTAATTATCTCAGTCCTCGCAAGATGAAGTCTTGGCTTAAATGTTTTGTGTTAATATTCTGCTTGAAGTTAATTGGTAAGATAGCTCCTGTTACACTTATAGTTCAAAAAGTAGTTCGTTGGAAGGATGTTTTTGTTATCTATATAATTAAAACTTAATCATTTTGTGAAGTTGTAGTCCTACTTGCACCAGAAATCGTTAAATAGGTTTACATTCTGTACTTGTCAAATTCAAACAATTGACAACGATGTTTTAAATTTAATTGGTGCTAAACATGTATATTTTAATAATGATTTGTAATGCGTGTGAGTATTAGTGTTGATTTTGTTTAGTCAAGAAAATGAATGGCAGCATATGTGGTATAATTGTGCTACAATCTAATCTAGTACATTATTATTATTATTTGGTTAGACAGACTAGCAGTTAATTAGCTGATGCGTGTGTATCAAATAGCTTGGAGATGTTTAATCTGTCCAGTTGATTCTTGAAGCAGTTCAGTGAGGGAGCCGTCACAACATTCTCCGGGAGCCTATTCCACGCTGTTACAACTCGGTTAGATAAGAATTGCTTGAAAGGCTTTTTCTTTGATGAATTTTCCCATAACTTTAGGGAATGCCCACGCATGTTTGTTGGCATTCAGAGTATAAAGGTCTACATGTGAGTGTATATGTTACATTGTTTTGTGGTTATTTTTAGAGGGATCGCAATTATTCAGATGTGACTATGAATACAATTCAGCAGCTGGAGGATGGTTCAAACACTTTGTTGTACCAGTGACTTGGTTCGATGCTCGACTACGATGTGCACTGGAAGGTAGGATTTTTTATGTTTCTTCCATCGTTTCCTTGGTCTTTTAATACTGTTATAGCCAGCGAGCCTAAAACCATCAATAGCAATAGCATAATGTGTATGTCAGAATTATACAATTTTGTCTACTTCATTAAAGAAAATAGACTTAATGTATATTTTGTTATTAGGTGCTGTATTAGCTTCTCCCATCACTCCAGAAATAGAAGATGAAATGATAAACATCACAAACTCCTTTGAAACTCAACAGCAATATGAAATCTTCACTGGGATTCACGCTACTTTCTCAAAAGGAGTTTATCATACGGTTGAAGGTTAGTCGATCAGTTTGTTTTTTAGGCCTACATTGTGTTCTGTTACTGGAAAAGGCCTGGCCTCTCCCTCGCCCATAATGCCATATTTGGAATAACACCGTTTTATAAATTACAGGTACACCGCTTTCGAAACTTCGTCAATCTTGGGCGCTAAATGAGCCAGATAATAAGGATAATAAAGAAAGTTGTCTCACTTTGAATAGTAATGGAGACTTGGCAGATCTTTCCTGTGAAGAAACTCGTCCTTTTATCTGTTACCGTTCTGCAAGCACTGATGTAAAACTCAATGACTGCGGCACTGTAGATCCAGGTAAATATACTAACACGGTAGTCTTAAAAATTTGGTTTTACAGCAAAAAGTACTACTAATGAACACATTATTTCCAAACAAGGGAGAATCAAATATTTCTAGCAATAAAACTGCCGTTTAAAAATCAGTCCTTTTTATAACCATCGAGAATATCATGCCGCACCGGGCGACCGCAGGCGGGAGCTGTGGTCGTGGGGCGCTCGAGCACCACAGCGTCTTCGACCACCGTAGAACATTCACATTATATTAATTCTCGCCAGTACATTGAAAATCGTTAACCGTTTGTTTTCTCTTCAAAACCTTACAATTATACAGTGCACTATTGTCAAGTTACCGGTGTTTCAGTCCTCGTACAACCTGGAGGATATAGCCATTCCTATCTACCGAAGAAACCTTTTACAATAGTCCCAATTTTGTTTTCTTCTTCTTTTATGCCCTATGAGAAATAACATTAATTTTCTTTTCTTTTCAGAATACCGCTTGAATAATACAACTAAAAAATGCTACAAGTTCCACACAGTTCCACGAAATTTCTCCCGAGCCTTCCTCGCATGTGCAGCAGAAGGCGGCCATCTTGCTATAATAAACAGTGACACCGAAGCAAGAGTACTTGGTGATCTCTTCTCTCAATATCCAAATACGTCTTTGGGGGGAACGCACACAGATATAGCACTCATCGGTTTTAACAATTGGAACGAAAACGGGGATTGGAGGACTATTCATGGTATTGTGTATTGTTTTATATATTTATTTTTTTATTCGGAAACATGTGACGTCTACCAACACGCACTGGGCCCGCGTGGTGGATTACGGCCCACTCCCTCTCACAGAGAGGAGGCCTGTGTCCCAGCAGTGGGAACATTATAGGCTGATTATGCTATGTTATGCTATATTTTTATGGGATGGGTATAGTCTAAAGACTCGTTTCTCCTTTCTACGGAGACTGAGATCCCTTCATGCCACGGAAAGCTCGTTAAGCCTTCGGCGGGTAGTCAGTACAGTGTAAGTGTTGTATGAAAGCGTGCACACTATCGCGTCGTGGATTGACCAAGCACCGATCGTATAAGCACACCCACACCTCTCTGAAGCGCGACGAAAATCATGTAACGAAAATTGAGTTTAAATACTGTCCATTGAATTAGTTTGTACTATTTGACGCTGTCTGACTCAGTCATTTACAGCGCGGTTTGAGCAGAAGACGAGCGAACATAATATATTCATGACGCCAGTAGCACACCTCCGTCGCGAAACCATAGCAGCGAAACCGCAGGAGTTCAATTCAACTGGCCTGCGTCATTTTCCGCTCCAAAATTTTCGAGTAGCGGAACATGACGCGAGCCAGTTGAATTGAACTGCTGCGGTTATGCTGCTATGGTTTCGCTACGGGGAGGTGTGCTACCGGCGTCAAGGATATGACTTACAGTCACGTCAACCGAGTGAATCTGTCATGAATATACCATAACTGTAAACAAACAGCATCACAATAATGTTTCCCTTTTCAGGACAAACGCTGGCGGAAGCAGGGTACAGCAAATTTTCGCCAAATGAGCCAAACAATGCACCACCAGGTCAATACTGTGGTGCAATGTACCGCACTGGTAAACTAGACGATATGTTTTGTGACAAGATAGCCGCTTTTATATGTGAGAAGAGTCCAGAATATGAAGCTGCTTGTTCTTTTACTGATGAAGAATCAGTGGTATACACAGTGCAAAAAATTATGAATTGAAAAATAAATGTCTAATAATATTATCAACAAAAAAAAAATTGTAAGCTGAGTATAGTGTCTCGCTGCTGGGCAAAGGCCTCTAGCAAATTCTTCTAGAAATTCTGACCTTTCGAAATTTGTACTGGATATTGAAATGTTTTAGAATATTTTATATTTTTTTATTGGTACCTAGCGATCTGCCCGTGCTTGACGCGGTTACAATACGTCATGCATCCCAGAAACCCATCATCTGTTTTTCCATTTATAAGTTTATAATACTTTTGTAATCAATATGTACTCAATTTGTATATAAAAAACCGGTCAAGTGCACAATGAAGGTTGTTGGTTGGGATGAATTTATCCCAGAAACAAACTTAATATTGTAGTTGAAATACATGTTCTCCCATACATTCCAACTGCAAATGTAAGTTTTTACGCACAATATTGAGAGATTTACCATGTTATTATAAGACCATAAACTTATTATAGGTTTTCCTTTAATATATGAGTAAAGACCCATACTATGTATTTTTTCGAAATTTTAGGTCCAGTAGTTTCGGAGATAAAGGGGGAGAATGGACAATTTTCATGGAACTTCTTAAATATCTTTAAAAATATTTATTTTAAAATTATATAAAAAATATGTTTAAGATTTTCGTAACAAGCCCTTTCATTTGATATGTCACACGGTACTGTTAGCAAAACTTTTATTTTATTTTCTTGTTTGCGCCCGAAACGTAAATTCAAAATTAATTTATTTACGTTATACGTTCGTATTTGGCTCACAAAAATACATATGTGTACCAAATTTTAACTTAATCCTTCCATTAGATTCGGAGCAAATTGGCTGTGACAGACACAGATAGATGAGTGATCCTATAGGATTTCCGTTTTTTCTTTTGAGGTACGGAACCCTAAAAAGTACCTTGAAAGGTTAAGAATACAAACACTTAATTTTTATTACGGTGTAGAGCATAATCTCATCATTATTTTGTGTTTTTTGTAAAAAAATATATATTTAATATTTGTGTTAGTTGCCAATTTGAAATTTAATTTAGATTTAATCAAGTTTTCAAATATATTTTTTTTTTCGGAATTTGTGATTTAAATTTAAGTGTCCTTGGTGTTTTTTTTTTTGTGACAATAAACTAACGACAATAATGACGTCACATGAGTGTCGTAAAAAGCGCGACTAAGGGATTTACTAGAGAATGGGATCGAAGTATGGTGTTATAAATGCAACGTTCTCTATGCATTTATAACACCATACTTCGATCGCCAATCCGCCTGCCAAGTGTGGCGATTATGGCATACCCTCCAAAAAACGACAAGCACCAAAAAAAAAATGGCTCCTTGTGCCCGGTAGCCCACCTACCCTTGGCTACGGTAGCGGTCAAGGTCACGGTGAGGCAAGGGCTGCAAAGAATCCTCGGAAGAGATCCGGCTACCAAAATCACCGGCAACTGGACCTGGCAACATACAACACGCGTACACTCCCGACCGACGAGAAGATCATCGAACTCGAAGAAGAATTGAGCAGTTTACGATGGGGTATAGTAGAGTTTTCTGAAGTCCGAAGAGAGGAGAGGACTCGATAATCCTCAAATCCGGGAACTTGCTCTATTTCCCGGAGGGCTACCAGCAGTCCCAAGTTGGTGTCGGGTTTATCGTCCATAAGTCTCTTATGAGTAGCATGGTGAAGATCGAGTGTGTTGACCAGGGTGCCGTACCTTATACTCAGAATATCCACAAGGTGGACCTATGACCTTGTGATGGCTGCAGGAATCCGTTGTATACAGGATGCACAAAATCGATCGAAGTGGCGCTGCTTGGGGCAGGTCAGCCGAAAGATGTCCAGCGGTGGACGTCTTTCGGCTGAAATGATGATGATGATATTACTTACAAACTTATGATCATAAAAGCTTATCTACACAATTTTGAAGTGAAAACCTCTTTAGGCGCGTTGGGCATTTTTGAGATGGGGCTACCACTGATTTCGCGACAGTTTTACCGACACCAGCTTTAAAAAGATATCATATAGGCGCCCGATAGGTACATTATTTCCTCATCAGTAAAATTGTTCAAATTTTCACTTCTGTCGGCATTCCCGGATTGCCATTTTATTTTATACAAAAATAAATATTCTGCATACAAATATTCAAGTGTGAAATACGTTTTTTCATAGTTGATCTGGGGATACCCGACGTATTTTTTTTTTAAATTTCAATAGGCATACTAATTTGCTGGTTTAGCACGTATTTAGCACACACTCATAGTATTTTTATATAAAATCATTAAAATAAATAATCGGATAGACAGCGCGACGCGTATAATTTAAGATGTCAAGAAGAGACGTCATTAAATTGAATGTCAAACTATAATTTTATATCATTTTTATGACATTTTGGAATTTTTGCGGCACTGCAACTTGAATGTGAACGTTTTTTAAGTACGAGAATTGGCCTTCTAGTAAACGGAAATATTTATAAGTTTTCAATAAAATGTACCAATAGTCATGCGTAATTATTTTTTCATAGTGTTTCTACAATTATTTACTTTACAACGCCTAGCAATTTAATGTGTGTATTTAACGGTACGGCTTGACTTTTAAAACAGCATGTTGATCCCTCTCCAGCTCTAATAATTATATGAGTTTTGGCGACCCTGCTCCAAACTGTTATACTGTACTGAAATAGAGACTGACAGAGGTTAAGGTAAACTAATTTACGAATTTCGGTAGAAGCACATTCACGAAGTAGTTTTATAACATAGATAAGCCTAAGAACTTATTTTGCCATAACCATAACGTGCTGTTTGAAAGAGAAATGTCACTCCGAGGTATTTAAGGCGATAAACTTCTTCACAAAATGTCTAAAACACCCATAATGCTTGCATGTTTTTCACTTGTTAGTCCTTTATTGAGATTATCGAAGTAATTCGGTCAACTACCACAATTCACAACATAGCACTTGTGAAATATAATGTACTGCAAGTTGATATTACTATTTAACTATTACAGGAGAAAATTTGAGAGGATATAGGAAATAAATTGTAAATCAAATCGTAAAATATCAGAAACTAGCCACCCGCTCCGGCTTCGCATGGGTGGACATTTATTTTTTAAGCTCTCTGAAAAAAAAAAATTGTTTTGTATGTATGTTTTTATAGGTTTTTATTCGTGTTACATTTCTTTGTTTCGTACCTGCTTAACTCTTTTATTTTTGTTTTTAATTTTTTTTTCTCTTTACCTTAATGCTTCACTATACACTATGTTCGCAGTAGTATTTGTAGATGGCATTAAAACATATTGGTTTTCAGGAGATCCTACTCGAGAAAGTGCAACATATAATTGGCCATGAGAAAAGCACTCTTTTCTGAGATCGATGCCTACCATTGAAAAAGTTTGACCCTGGGATTTATTTATTGTAAGGGCAAACGATACCTTGACGGGAAACTGTAATCTTTTAAAGGAAATAGGCAAATCTGTCGGTATCATCGGGATCCGCGGAATGTGAGCGAGCTGTCCAGCGCCGGGCCGGTGATGATGGTCGCTACAATCACATTGGCTCGCAATTCTTTTATCAAAAGTCTTGTCCCATTGCACATATTAGGAGGGCTTAAATTTCTTAATAGCATAATGGGCGTACCTACTTTTAATTTCAGTTCATGGGGTGGCAAGCCGGCAGGATTGAGTGAGTTTAAAAATTATTGTGGATAGTGTACTGTATCTTCGGTGTTACACATGGTGTCGATGGATTTAAAACATTTAAAATCACCGGGTACTTTTTCAATAATCATTTTGTTAATTTCATTTACTGCATCGTTTCTCGGTGCCACTATTGCTCTCGAACAGAGCCAATTGGAATTTCGTTCTGTTAGATTTTCGATGTCGGGATAGATTGTGTCTACCAGTATTTGTAGACTGTGAACAGTTTGAGCCAATTCATTGTTTAATAATACTTGGGAGCTGTTTGGGATTGGAGTTGGTAATTTTCCGTCACCAAGTTGAAGTATTTTTTGGGGAAAATTGCTATCACGGTTATTATTTAAGTGTGCCCAATTACAATTTTAAATTCGTAATATCTTTTGAATGGATTGTCCGATTGGAATAAAATAAAAATTAATTTATAGCTATTGAAACAATCTTGCTCAATAAATAGTTTATTTGGATAAGGATTAGTATTTGACGATAATATGATCAATAAACATAGGCTAATAATTTTAATTACTTTTATTCTATGAAAAAGTGGTTATAATGGCTAAAATATAAATGTTTGGTTTATACTATCGCGGACTTTTTTGTAGGCATTATTGAGTTCTACAACTTTTCTATAGAAGTCAACCATACATCTCTAATCATTTAGGCAGCGTTCGCGAGAATCGTTAACGTACGGCAGTTTTTTCGACGCCTTACTCCACAATTTTCACTACCACGAAAAATCCTATCTATTTTCCGGGATAAAATATAGCCTATACGGATTCGGAAGAATCCTTCTAAGTAATGGTAAAAGAAATTTTGAAATCGGTCCAGTAGTTTTTGAGCCTATTCAATACAAACATACAAAAATACAAAGGTTTCCTCTTTATAATATTAGTATAGATAATCTATGACACTCTGCAATGGCGGTTGTAGACAACCATAGACTAGGCTAGACAAAATAAAGAAATATGGTCAACCAACTCAGAACTATACTGATACGTATCATGTCCCATCCAGGTCAATGTAATCAAAATTCGTTCAGCCGTGAAAGCGTGAAAACAGACAGACATACTGAGTTATTTTCTCATTTATGATAATAGTGCGGATGAATCGGGCCAGAGATGACAGTCAGATAGTATTTAACAAATGAAAACATCCTTATCATAAATGAATAATGTGGTCGACTGGCCTTCAAGTGATATCTAAGTAAAACCGCATTTGGTCATTATTTTTTATTTTTTTTTAAATTTGTTTCCCGTGTCAGTGGTTCTCAAATACTCGATTTCCTATAACATGATTATTATATAAGTCATGCAAGGAGAGGTGAAATGTTTAAAATTGAAGTCGGGGTGCATTTTGGCTAAATAATCAGCACAATGCAAAAATATATGATTTTTCAAGGTGGTGCAGGAAAAGAGTAGGTACCTGAGAGGAATAATAAAAAATAAAAAAACTTCTATAAGTAGGTTTATACGAACACTATTACCCGTCGACAATAAATTAAACTTCGTGTGTCTAATGACATTCCCTCCCAGTCTACATACAACAATTCCACCAATTAAATTCGATAGTTTAGTCACCAAAGCTAGTCAAAGATTGTCAAAACCCATAGTAGGTTCATCACTAATCCTAACTAAAATTATCAATGCGAAAGTGAGTTTGTTTATTAATTTGCTTGTTTGGAACGCTTTCACACTAAAATGGCTGAATGGATTCGGATGAAATTTGAATAGACCAGGACCTGGGTTAGGTCATAAAATATTTTGTATCACGATATTTTTAAGGGATCGATACTCATGCGGGTGAAACCGCGTGGCCCAGCTAGTAGTTGTAAAGTTTATTATTTTGATGACATTGATTTTACATTCTGTGATAACTTTAACTAACACACGATCATATTACTTTCTTTTTTTTGGAAAATCGACTACTTATACAATGTTTCTAATGATTATGAGAGCACCATTTGTATCTGTCACATTTTGCATTGTTTTTACCTATTGAGGTACAGTAATTTTATTCAAGGTGCATCGTATAATTATAATTATATAATTATTGTATACACTGCCTCGACTGCCTTGACTGTCTCGTTGGTCCAATGGTCGCAAGCACTACTACTGAGTATGACGTCCTGGGTTCGATTTCCGGGTCGGGCAAAGTGTTATTGGGTTTATCCATCTAGAATTTCTCAGTAGCAGCCCAGTCTGGATTTGTTACCGGTTGACGGCAATAGGCTCGCCCCCTATTACATTGGACTTAAACATAACTAGCGAAATGTGGGTTTACTATAAGTACACCTCTGCCTAATCCTTCGGGGATTACAAGCGTGATGTTATGTGTTTACAAATGCTTTTAAAACATTTAAGAAATGTAACGGTGGAGTTTCTTGCCCATTATTCTCCATACGAAAGAAAATTGTGGAACCTCCAACTAGAATCAATTCTATTATCTTGCTAATTATTGATGTTCAAGAGTGTCTTTTATGTGCCTATTTTAAATAAGCGATTTGACTTTTTACTACCATTTAGTTTGTTTGAAAAAATCACGTTTTCAAATTCGATTTTAGGCTTTCATTGATAGTTTTAAAACACGACTATCCATTAGCCTTGTCAATGTTTTCATTTATTGGTGTTTTGACGTCTTCACATTACGTATATATATTGTTTCGTAACAATTGGGAACCACTTGGTTGGTTACCAGATATGACTCAATTATCAAATTGGAAATGCCTATAAATAATAGGTGCAATAATTGTATCGCCATCATTTGCATTTCAGTCCTTACAAAAATGAAGTCTGGTTTTAAATATTTTGTGTTACTATTCTGCATCAATTTTATTGGTAAGTTGTTTTAATTTGTGCTTGAGAGGTTAAATCGAACCGTTTGATTGTATTTTTTGGTCAGAATGCCGTTTTTCATATTTTATTTTGCTAAATTGTTTTACTTTATTTTAGAGGGTGCATTCAGGTGTGACTATAAATACAGTGTAAAAGCCCAAGCATGGTTCAAACCATTTGTTGTACCAGTGTCTTGGTTCAATGCCCGACTGCGATGTTCACTGGAAGGTAAGTTACTTATTTTGTAAAATCTGCCAGGAGAAATGAAAAGTGCAAAAAAATAAAAATAAAACTGTTGGTCGAGTGATCGCAAGCGTGATTGCTGATCATGGGGTCTTGTGTACATTGTTAAGTTCGAGCAAATTGTTTTTGGGTTTGTCTATCAGAAATTATTCAATAGCAGTCCCACCTACAATTTACATTTGGCTATGACCCTTTGAGAATTAAAGACGTAATGTTAATTTTTCTTGTCATCAGGTTCTGTTCTAGCTTCCCCAACTACACCAGAAATACAAGCTGAAATGAGAAACATCATAAATAACTCCAATCCGGAATATATATATTTTACCGGAATTCATGCCACTGTCTCTCAAGGAGATTATTATACGATTGAAGGTTAGTCAATTATGAAAGAGTATATAATATTACTAAGAATGAAAGTTTCATAAATCAAAGAATCGCAGTTTCAAAATAAAAATAAATCATAATCATATTTTTCCATTCTCCCCTGTCAACCGTCACGTTATCATTCACTCCCTTTTCTTTCATATCATTCCTCACATAATCCATCCATGTTTCCTTTGGCCTCTCGCTCCAGCTCCATCTATCAAAATTTATTCATCACTCTTTAAGTATATTCGTCACAAAATAAGTGTATTCATTACTTTTTCAAAAGAACGATAAATGACTGTCGTTTATTTGCCACAGACGACGTAAAGGGGCTTCTTGTACATTCAGAGAAATTCCAAATTGAAGTAAATTTATCTCTGACCATGCAATGAGTTATTTCCTTTCTGTAAAAAAAAAGAAGGATAAAAGAGATGAAATCAAGAGCAATGACGTGACACAATGTGAATCGCAAATAATTTTAAGCAGTGAAATAATGCGTACATAAATATTATAATTCTATTGAAATTGAAAAGTAAAATATAATACAATAATTATTTCAATGCAATTACAGGTACACCGCTCTCGAAAATTTCAGTATCATGGGCTAAAAATGAGCCAGATAATAAGGACAATAAAGAAAGCTGTATCACTTTTAATGGTAATGGAGAATTAGCAGATCATCGTTGTGATGTGACTCGCCCTTACATCTGTTACCGCTCCGGGAGCTGTCCAGTAGGAGCCAATGCGTGCGACACTGTCGATCCAGGTAAATATACACGGAGAGATGGGCTGACAGTATTTTGAAATTGCTGAAATAAACTTTCAGCTGATAACCAATAACCAGTTTAAAAAAAATAGTCTCTTTTATTGCGTGTGACTACCTTTGCCTTCTACAATAACGCAAACATAATAATAATTATATGAGATTTTATTTTCAGAATACAACTTGGATTTAAGAACCAATAAATGCTACAAGTTTCATACAACTCCACGAAATTTCTCCCGAGCCTTCCTCGCATGTTCAGCTGAAGGCGGCCATCTTGCTATTATAAACAGTGCTACTGAAGCCACAGTG
This sequence comes from Omphaloscelis lunosa, assembly GCA_916610215.1. Taxonomy (NCBI): domain Eukaryota; kingdom Metazoa; phylum Arthropoda; class Insecta; order Lepidoptera; family Noctuidae; genus Omphaloscelis; species Omphaloscelis lunosa. The sequence goes on along the minus strand of OU744266.1, from coordinate 2,769,374 downwards.
CTGAAGGAACTCTTCGCCAAATATCCAGATTCGAAGTTATTTGGAACTTTCCGAAAAGATAGTGCTTTTGTCGGTTTTCACGATTGGGGCGAAAATTGGGATTGGAGGACTATTCATGGTAATTTTTGTTCTCTTCTTTACATTACAAGAAAAAAAAAATAAAGCATGTGCAGGCTGGCGCGACGTGCGACGTGACTAACAAAACAATTTCTAAGAAAACTTTACGGTAGAACAATTTTTGGTATCACGCCGCGCCTGTTTGCACGGGGCTTAATGTTAAATCATCATAATAAAAATGGAGGGAGGACTTGAATAATTGATGGAGTTGGAATGAATAGATTAAATGGTAAGTTGAAGGTTGTCAAGGACGAATGTCAGAAAAACATCATGTGACCTTAGATGATGCAGTGTTGTACAATATTAATTTGTACATCCATACAAATATTTAATGTCATGCAAACATAAGCTTTAGTAAATCATTATGTCCTTGTTAAATCTTTGCAATAATAATGTACTAAAATGTATTATAACCCGCTGGTCAATAATGTGACTTGAATTTGGAACCTCAACTTAAAATTTGTATGAAAATTATTGCCACAAAAAACTTTTAGAATATCGTTTTTTTTTTCACTATATCGTAGAAGGTGCGACAAGTAGATTATTCTCCTTGAGAATAAAGGTATCTTCGTCTTGGAAGCGCTTGAATCCCTCTCTCTCATATTCTGGATTCAATATAGCATCCATGACATAAGATACTGCTTTACTTGACTAATAATAATCTGCTACATATTCCATTTTCAGGCCAAACATTAACGGAAGCAGGATACAGCAAATTTTCTGCAGGGGATCCAAATAACGCAGAGCCAGGTCAATCTTGTGGTGGGATATACCGTTCAGGGTTTCTCAACGACCTGTGGTGTGACAGACCACTCACGTTTATCTGTGAGAAGAGTCCAGGTTATCCAGTCGCATACAGTGCTTTACCTGAAAATGCATAATATATATTAATCAATTAATTAGTAAAATGTTATGATTATAGCAATAAATGTCTACTAAATGTTTTAAAGTATTCTTATTTTATAATTACCTTATTTTTTTGATAAATATTAGGTTATGCCAGCCGTCACCTAGTAAAACTTCCACTGACTGACTAATAATAACCTTGACGAAATCAATAATATTAATGTTACATACACTCATATTTTATTGTTAAAATCCACTAGACAATTTACGGTTATTATTATGTACCAGCTTTCGGAGAGAGTTGTTGAAAGGAAACTTTAGAGTATGAGGAACAGAGTGTAAAGTTCACTCATCCTTTATAGAAAAGGGAGGATCCTCCGACCAGATCGGTGTCGTTTCTGGCGGGCAACAGCCCAACGATTGATGTCAGATAGTCATATACAGTGTGAGTCTTAATAATGTGCAAATATCGAGATATGTTTTTTTTTTTGGCGTCTTATTAAGAATTTTACGATTATAGAAAAAAAAAAAACAGATTTTTGGTAAAAAAATAATAAAAAAATGTTCAATTGAGGGTAAATTTTTCCCACATCTTTCATTTTATGAGGACGCTTAATTACTTCCAATCATTATGGTAAAATTAAGCATAGATTCCCAAATTTCGATTTGTGGACATTATAAAGACTCACTGTATATGTCGTTCGCGCGGTAAACTGTGATAGCGCGATGCAGGATTTGTGTGACGTCAGGATTTTGTGTGACGTCAGGTCTTTGATGCGTAATTCACATGTGGCGATATAGATGCTGCCACAAAACCGTCTTTAGTCATTGAAGCATAAAAATCTTGGACATTTTTATCTATGGCTCCCAAAATTGATCTTTGACAAACATTCAAAAGTCCAATTAAAGGTTTTTCAACGTTCGATAGAGCGCAGTGTTCTAGGTATCAAATAATCAGACCCTATTCACAACACCACACTGCCCTCTAAAATAAAGATTACTGATGTTGCTCAAAAAGCCACTAATCTGACGTAGGACTGCGTATGGGCATGAGTTGTGGGCAAAAATAGCCACTATGTCCTGACACGCCAGAAGGCGTTGCGGCAACCCCCGAGAAAGACGGCGGGAATAGCTTGATAAATGATATTATTTCTGTAAGTAGGTTTGTACAAACACGTCAATCATATTGTAAAAACTAGATGAAGTCGGTCTTTTCTACCTGACTATTCTGAGAAGAAAGGCCGAAACAAACTCAGAGGTCGCAGTCTCTTTTAAAGTCCAAACATAATCTTGGTCAGATCATGTGGAGACTATGTAGATTGGTGTCTGAAATGAAATAGATAAATGAATAATTTATTTAAAGAAAATGAACCACACCGATTGAGTGGACTAGCTATCTAATTGCGTAACACATGATTAAGACTAATCTGTTTCATTTTTATAGTTGAACAATATTCATTGCGTTATTTACGTTGTTGAGCAGATTTTTTTTTTGAACTTATGATGCTATGGATCAATCTGTTTCAAAATTATTCAGATTGTAATTGATCGTGTATTACGCAATTAGGGTGCTGTTAAGTCAGTGCGCACATTTGTCAGTAATCGTGCAGCAAAACTCAGAAATTAAGGTTGCACTAGTTGACGGCTCGAACTCATTGGGGGGCGTGACTAATATGCATGTTATTTAGTATAGTTATTTATTTATGTAGTTTAATTTTGTATTTATCCGTCTAGTTTATATTTATTTATTTATTTAGTGAAATAACAAAAACGAGCGCGGAAAATTTCATGAATAGACCTTTGGGCATATAGATATTATGGAAAAACTGCTGAAATCTACTCAAAGTAAAATTATTTGAATTTTTGAAAAAAATATTTATCTTAGTACTGTTTCTATTTTAGATTTTCATACTATATAAGTTACTTATTTACGCCCAAAGATGAGTTAAAATTTGTGTTGAAATATGGAAGTGTCGATGCTCATAACTTCCGAATCAATAATTTTTTTCCAAGTCTGCTACCATACAGGGTTAGATAATAACAAGACAAACCTGTCGTTTTACTCCAGTGCAGTGAATTAATCATTCGACTTTATAATCATACATTTATTTTGAGTAATTAATTATTATTAAATAATTAATTGTGTTGTGAATTTTCAGGTACAGAACGACAAGTGACAAGATAATCTGGACTTTTCTCACAGATAAATGTGGCTGGTCTGTCGCACCACATGTCGTCCAAGAGCCCCGAACGGAATATCGCACCACAGGATTCACCTGGTCCTGCATTGTTTGGCTCCCCTGGTGCAAATTTGCTGTATCCTGCTTCCGTTAGAGTTTGACCTGAAAGGAGAATATGTGGCAGATTATTCATCAAGGGAACAAAGCAGTATCCTGTGACACTAGCGCTATTTTTAATCCGCGAGGGCTTCAAGCTTGCACAAGATGAAAACAACTTTATATCTCTGACGAGAAGATCTGATCGAGAACAACTTTATCTCTGAAGAGAGGATCTCTGACAGATTACTGTTGATGGTAATATAATAACTGACCAAAAACAGATTGCAAATTACTTTAATAATTTCTTCATTGATAAAACTAAAGCTTCCATACTAAACCATTCAAGAACGAACCAAACTCAATATTTTTATGCGTCCAACTATACCAGAAGATATATACAAAATAATTAGAGCCCTAAAGAACACAAATAGTACCGGATATGACAATATATCAACAAAAATTTTAAAACACGTATCCAGTAAGTTACCATTTATACTTAGTCATGTAATAAATTTAAGTATAGTAAATTGAGTCTACACAGAAAAGTTAAAATTAACTCTAATTAAACCTTTATTTAAAAATAATAATAAAAATGACATGATCTGCTATCGTCCAATAGCGCCTGAACCAGTCATATCGAAGATTTTCGAGAAAGTGATCCATGATGGTATTTATAGTTACTTTGAAAGAAACTTTGAACTTTGTGAAAAACAGGTTGGCTTTCATAAAAATAAATCAATTAATATAGCAGGATTTTGACCTCACAAAGGCTTTCAATTATGTGGAACATAAAATACTCTTAGATAAATTATACGCTTATGGTATCAGAGGAAATATCTATGACCTGATTAAATCTTACTTAAGTAATAGGACGAAAATAACAGAAATAACAAGGATATGTCCTTATGGGAAAAAAATGATAACTTATTCATCCTCATATAAACAGGTTACATCTGACGTTCCACAAGGAAGTGTATTGGGTCCGCCTCTTTTTATAATTTACATCAATGACCTTCCAAAAGCGACAAAATACAACACAATCCTATTTGCCGATGATAGTACAGTACTGTTCACAGGAGATAATAAATTACACATGGAACCTGAGATAAATATGACTTTAGATAGCATTATAAACTGGTTGGTATCAAACAATTTACATATTAATCTCAACAAAAAAAAAAAAATCATGACATTCAGAAGTAGACCAGAAAAATAGCAAATATGAAAATAAATTACCGAAATAATAATAATCGAAGAAGTTAACGTTACGAGATTTCTGGGTATATAGATAATAATTTGAATTTTAAAGAACATATCCATACACATGCACAAGAGAAGGTATTCAATTTAGTGCATAATGTATGGACATTATGCACTAAATTGAATACCTTCTCTTATGCAAACTTAAGCAAACCGTCAGTATTTCTACAATCATTACAGCCTACAGCGGCTATGCTGCACCTACTCTAAAGTTTTGTGTTATTTTTTGGGGTAATTCTACTAACAAAGAAACAGTATTTAAAGCCCAGAAGAAATGTAAACGAGCCATAACTAGTATAAAGTCACAGATCGACTAAGGACATCCGAGACCCATCATTTAAAACATATAAAAAACGATATAAATTACCATGAATAGTCCTCCAGTCGCCATGTTCGTTCCAATCGTGAAAACCAATGAGAGCTGCCTCTTTCCAACTTGTTCTTACCATACTGCTTTCAGGATATTTAGAGAAGATATCACCGAGTACTCTTGCTTCAGTGTCACTGTTTATTATAGTAAGATGGCCGCCTTCTGCTGCACATGCGAGGAAGGCTCGGGAGAAATTTCGTGGAACTGTGTGGAACTTGTAACATTTGTTAGTTCTCGTATCCAAGCGGTATTCTGAAAAGGAAATGAAAGTTAAATCTTGCTACACTACACATTAAAAACTGGCCAAGTGCATGTCGGACCACGCACAATGAAGGGTTCCGTAGGATGTATTTATCCTAAGAACAAACTTAACATTGTAGTTAAAAAAACATGTTCTCTCATGCAAATGTAAGTTTATACACACAATATTGAGAAATTTCTCATGTTATTTTAAGAATATACTTTTTATAGGTTTTATAGAAAACTTTTAAAAAGTCCATGGTCTGGTACCCCCAAAAGTGACCCCCATATTCAAAATTTATTTATTTACGTAAGACGTGTTTGGGTCACAAAAATACAAGTGTATCAAATTTTAACTTAATCAGTCCATTAGATTCGGAGTAAATTGGTTATGACAGACGAACCGACAGATAGAAAGCCAGCCAGCCAGACAAACTGACAGACACACGAGTGTCCTACAAGGGTTCCGTTTTTTCTTTTTGAGGCAAGGAACCCTTAAAAACAAAAAAAAAAGGATTTTGAGACCTTTGTAATAAGGTTTAAATTGAAAAGGTCTATGATTATAAACAAGACGAGTTTTTAAGCGGCTGTAATATAGGTAGAATATTGTTTCTCTCCTGTGTGAAAACAAGATGTTAAAGTACTTGTGGCTGTAGAATCTGCTTTAACAAATTCTGTAGACAAGCTTGTTATTATATTTACCAGGATCTACAGTGCCGCACTCATTGAAATTTACTTCAGTGCTTGCAGAACGGTAACATATGAAAGGACGAGTTTTTTCACAGGAAAGATCTGCTAAGTCTCCATTACTATTCAAAGTGAGACAACTTTCTTCATTGTCCTTATTATCTGGCTCATTTGGCGCCCAAGTTAGAGGAATTTTCGAAAGCGGTGTACCTGTAATTTATAAATCTGCATTATTCTAAATAGGATTGAAAAATGGTATTATAAGGGCCAGTAGTAAAACAAAATGTAGGCTTAAAAAACAAACTGATCGACTAACCTTCAACCGTATTATAAGCTCCTTTTGAGAAAGTGGCGTGAATCCCAGTGAAGACTTCATATTGCTGCAGAGTTTCAATAGAGTTAATGATGTTTGTCATTTCAGCTTTCACCTCTGGTGTAGTAGGAGAAGCTAATGCAGCACCTGATAACAAAATATACACATGGTCTGTATTCTCTAAAGGGGTAGACAAAGGTGTATAGGATGTACTTATATCCACATTGAGAGAAGTGATAGCATAGGGGTGAGACCGTTAGACTGCCAAGTTTGAACCCAAAGCACAACTTTGACTTTTCGGATTCATGTCCGTATTGTATAATAATATCACTTGCTTCAAAAATGGTGAAGGAAACCATCATGCCTGAGAGATATTTTTCAACGGCATGTTAACTCTCTAACTCTAACCAGAAATCCAGATACTGGCTGCTGTGATGAATTTCTCAACGGAAAACTCAATAACTCTTTTACCCGACCTGATGATTGAACCGAAGACGAAGACCTCACATTCAGTAGACACATTTTGGGATTAAAAATAACAAGGCAATCAAAAACCAACATTGGGCAAGTTGTTCATTCCATTCAAGCTCACTTCCTTCAAAGTCAGTCACTTCTGGACATAAAAGTTCTCACCTTCCAGTGCACATCGTAGCCGAGCATCGAACCAAGTCGCTGGTACAACAAAGTGTTTGAACCATCCTTTGGCCATATCGCTGTACTTGTAGTCACATCTAAACGACCCTTCTAAAAATACAAGAAAAATAATGGGTATAAATTAAAAAAAAAGTCAACCAAGTGACTCTCATCGATGAATAAGTTAAATAAAACTTTACGCTGGATTAGCAAACACCACACTAAGCAAAGTTTTTGATATAATCTCGTAATGTTTGCATAATATCTTAGTACTTTAGGACAACCAGGACAAAAAAATGAAACGCACCAACGATGAAACTTTAGGAATGCCGAAACCACTTTATAAATTAAAAACATCTTACCACTAAAAGTCAGGCAGAATAGTGACACAAGATATTTTAAACAATACTTCATTTTGTGATGACTGATACTATGTATGGTAGTACAATTGTTTTAACGAGTTTATAATACGTGATTTCAGTATTTTTTTATCGGCGGATATAAGTATATCCTGTTCAGTCAGTGATTCCCAAATATGGTAACACTAAATATATTTGAAATTCTCCGAAAAGTGTCAAAATGTTCGATAACGGTTAGAAAATAGGACGATCATCTAACTGAAAAGATGATAAGAATCCACAGAACATCGGACAAAATAAATCAAACAATATGATATTAAATTTAAACAGCAATGTGTTTGAAAACCACTGTCACAGGAAATTAATATTAGATACTGAAGTAAAATCTATATTTACGTATATAACACAAAGTTTTTGCTCCTTAATCGATAACAACTGAAAAAATAATGGACTTCCAATTGTTTGAATACAATTTATTAACAATAAAATATTTTTTAAGGCAAGCTAACTTTCTAATCTATGAAAAGACACACAGACACCATGACTCAACATAATGTCAAACGTTTATTGACGAAATATGTTTCAGGTAAATCTTTGCTATGAACTAAACACAAGGCTGTTTTTGCATTCTTACTATTTTCTAACAACATGAATCATTATGATTAACCTCGGCCCTCTGTAGTTCACTCAGAGGGCCAAGTTCACAAAGCTCCTCATAGTGACTATTGTCGCCCACAATGAGTTCATTGGGCATACGTAGTCCTACTTCAGATTAGTGGCTTTTTGAGCAACATCAGTAATCTTTGTTTTGGAGGGCAGTGTGGTGTTGTGAATAATATGGTCTGATTATTTGATACCTAGAACACTGCGCTAAATCGCACGTTGACAAACCTTGACTTTGGACTTTTGAATGTTGTCAAAGATCGAGTGTGAGATCCATGGATCAAAATGAGAATAACGCACACATCTCCAAGATTTTTCTTTTGAATGACTAAGGTAGGTTTCCTTTCAACAGCTTTTTTCAAAAGTTATAATAACTAGTTAGTTGTCTAGTAGATTTAAATAATATGAGTGTAACATCGATATTACTGACGTCTTCATGGTTGTTACCCAGTGGAAGTTCTGCTAAGTGACGGCTGGCATGACTTCATATTTATAAAAAAAATACAAGGGAATAATAAAATAAGAATCATTTACAACATTTAGTAGACATTTATTACTATAATCTTACATTTTAGTAATTAATTATTATTGATTAATTTTATTATGCATTTTCAGGCAAAGCACCACACGCGGGATAACCTGTTGGACTCTTTTCACAGATAAATAATGTTGGTCTGTCACACCACGCGTCCACGAGGAGCCCCGTTTGGTATATCCCACCACAGGATTCACCTGGCGGTAAATTATTTGGATCTCCAGGATAAAAAGTGCTGAATCCTGCTTCCGTTAATGTTTGGCCTGAAATGGAACATATAGCAGATTATAATTCGTCGAGGGGATACAACAGTGTCTTAAGTCACGGGCGCTACGTATATATTGAATGCAAAATGCAGAGAGGGATTTACTCCCCGACCCTTGCTCGAAAACGAGGTGCCAGCAAGTTGTTGCCGCTGAGCACGTAGCTTTAAACTACCCCGCATAATAATCATGATTTAAACCAATTTTGATCCAGCCTGTCCCTTCTTGCTGTCCTCCCCTCAGCGACGCCCTAAGCCGAGGTCCGTACCCCACAGGGGGTGCCCTTAGCGAGCGTTCGCCTAGTTTTAATTTAGTTTAGTTTTTTGCCCCTGGCTGGAGGCTTTGAGTGTAGCAGCTTAAGGCACCCACAGGAAAGTCCGGTTAAGCAGCCAAGACCTTAGTGGTCAAAACTGCGAGATGCCCATTAAAAAAAAAAAAAAACCGAGAGGGATTTAAGCACTTTCAAGATGAAGATACCTTAATTCCCTAGGAGAATACCCATACACCTTCAAACCTTCTACGAGATAATAAAAAGAAGTTTTCATAGAAATATTTGTTGATGTTCCAAATTCAAATCACATCATTGACCAGAAAGTTATTTAGTACAATATTATTAACCGGTTATATCCTAGGATATAATGACTAACTTAGGGATAGGTTTGCATATCATTTAATATGGATGTACAAAAATATTGTACAACACTCTGCCTCACCCAAGGTCACATAATTACTTGGGGTTTGCTGGCGCAAAATGTTTTTCTGACATTTGACCTTGACAATCAATCGAAATTTACCATTTGATCTATTCATATCATCCCCTACACTTCGAATACAAGTGCTCCCTCCATTTTAATGATGATGATTTAGCATTATAAACAATGTATATTTTTTTTACTTAAAGGCAATAAATACGTCATCTTGATCAGAAGAGGTAGTATTGTCTCTTATGCTTGAGTATGTGAGCGAGGAGATGTTAGTATATGAAAATCAATAATATTCTGAATAATTTCAAATCTCTGATCATATTAGGGAATTAACAATAATGTTAACGACGTTCGCCCCAGTACACACGGCGACACATCGAGCTATTCATTTCCAGTTTATGCTGATCTCGCATCGTATAGGATTTCCGTACAATGCGAGGTCACCTTATACTGGAAATGTAAAGCTTGATGTGTAACCGTGTGTACGTGAGGCGCGTGCGCACATCGATCAACTCACTGCCTTGCAAGGGTGGTCACAATGATTACCAAAATCTCAGTCACCATTAATCAATGCCGAGTTCGACCCATTATTCGCGATCTATCGCTTTGACACTAGGCCGCCTTCTCAGTACTCGGGGTTATGTCAAGTTGACAGCTCTCATAATCGTTCTAAAATCAACTCCGTAAGTTTGGCGTCGTTAAACCTTTAGACACGCCGTCATACTCATAATGTAAAAAGAGAATAACAAATACCATAAATAGTCCTCCAATCCCAACTTTCACCCCAATCGTGAAAACCGACAAAAGCATAATCTTTCCGGAAATTTCCTAGCAACTTCGAAGCTGGATATTTGTAGAAGAGTTCCTTCAACACTGTGGCTTCAGTAACACTGTTTACAATAGCAAGGTGGCCGCCTTCTGCTGAACATGCGAGGAAGGCTCGGGAGTAATTTCGTGGAGCTGTATGAAACTTGTAGCATTTGTTAGTTCTCCTATCCAAGTTGTACTCTGAAAATAAAATCTTATATATATATTATTTTTTTTTTGCGTTATTGCAGAAAGGTGCATCAGATACGCAATAAAATAGCCTTTTTATTTTATTCAGCACTGGTTATTATTTATCAGCTGAAAGACTACTTCAAAAAATTCAAAAGACTGTCAGCCCATCCCTCTGAGTATATTTACCTGGATCGACAGTGCCGCACGCACTGGCTCCTGCTGGACAGCTCCCGGAGCGGTAACAAATATAAGGGCGAGTCACATCACAACGATGATCTGCTAATTCTCCATTACCATTAAAAGTGATACAGCTTTCTTTATTGTCCTTATTATCTGGCTCATTTTTAGCCCAAGTTACTGGAATTTTTGAGAGCGGTGTACCTGGAATTTCATTGACGTCATTATTGTATTATATTTAACTTTTCTATTTCAATAAAAATTATAATATGTATTTGCGATCCACATGATGTGTTTAGGAAACAAGAAGTCGTTTCCCTTCATACTGTTTTACCCGTCTCTTTTTACAGGGAAGAAAATGGTAGAACTCATTGCATTGTCAGAGATGTATTATCTTCAATTTGGAATTCCTTTGAATGTAGGTACCGGGTTCAAAAAACACCTTTACGTTGTCTGTGGCAAATAAATGACAATGAATTTATCGTTCTTTTGAAAAAGTGATGAATACATACATATGTGATAGATAATACTTAAAGTGCGATGAATAAATTTTGATAGATGGAGCTGGAGCGGGAGGCAAGAGAAAATATGGATGTATTGTGTGACGAATGATATGAAAAAAAAAAAGATTTTAACAAAAAAAAAAAAAATCAACCGCCATCCAAAAAACACTACAAAGTGTAAAATAACATAAATTTCGGAAGTCAGTGGCAAATAACTAAAATACAAAACCAAAGATACACAATCCATCCATATTTTCTTTTGCCATCACACTTTCTCGCTTTTAAGTGGGTAGTTTGTAATTTATCTAAGTTACAATAGCCTTTATTTAATAATTTAGTTATAAGTTGAATGTTTTAAATTTTTTGCATGCCTAAGTGGTAAAATATGGCTGAACTCTATTTTTTTTGTCATCATTTGCTGTTACCCATATTTGCAAAATACAATTATTTATCTCTTTATCTTTATCCTAGTCTCAACTGCTCATCACCTTTTACAAAATATTGCTTTTCCCGATGTAGGGACGTTAATTGTTGAGGAATTCTCCTGATACTTCACCATCAGCTCCACTTGGAGATATGTATTGTGACGAGTATATGTTCTGTGGTGACGAGCATAAATTGCACTGCAATTATATTAAAGTAATCGAATCGTAACTCGTGAAATACTTATTATTGAGTAATTCCGGTGGTAATTTGTGGTCTTCAACATCAGTTCCACTTCACCAAATGGTGCTTTCCAAGAGCAACTACACGAGTTACTACAAAAAAAAAAAATACCCAAATCGCTATAGGTTTGCCTATAATATTTGAAGAGTTCCCTCGATTTCTCCAGGATTTCATCATCAGATCCTGGTTTCCTTATCATGGTACCACTCTTAGGATATTTCCTTTCCAACAAAAATCATCAAAATCGCTTCATAAACGACAAAGTTATCCGCGAACACACATAAAAATATATATATATATATATACGGTCGAATTGAGAAACCTCCTCCTTTTTTGAAGTCGGTTAAAAAGGGGAGTGAATGATAGCGTGACGGTTGACAGGGGAGAATGAAAGAAGAAAACCCCCAAGTAACATCGGTCAAGGGCAGGAAGATGATGATCATCTGTTATTATTATGGAACACAATCTTTTATACCAACTGTGATTGTTTAATTCTTAGTAATATTATATGTACTCTTTAATAATTGACTAACCTTCAATCGTATAATAATCTCCTTGAGAGACAGTAGCATGAATCCCGGTGAAATATATATATTCCGGATTGGAGTTATTTATGATGTTTCTCATTTCAGCTTGTATCTCTGGTGTAGTTGGGGAAGCTAGAACACCACCTGATGATAATAAAAAAAAACATCACGTATATAATTCTGGAAGGGGTAGGCAGTTATGTATACTTGGCACTTGTTAAAGTCATATGTAATTTTAGGTGGGACTGCTATTGAATAGTTTCTGATAGACAAACCCAAAAACACTTTGCTGGAACACTTGCGGTCACTCGAACAACCGTTCTTTTTTTGGACTTTTCATTTCTCCGCATAAGATTTTACAAAATAAGTAACTTACCTTCCAGTGAGCATCGCAGTCGGGCATCGAACCAAGTCGCTGGTACAACAAAGGGTTTGAACCATGCTTGGGCTTTTGCACTGTATTTATAGTCACACCTGAATGATCCCTCTAAAATACAAGTAAAATATTTTAATTAAATAAAATACGATAAACGGCATTCTGATCAAATAATAATTAAAATTAAAAGGTTCGATTCAACCTTTCAAGCACATATTAAAACAGCTTACCAATAAAATGCAGGCAGAAAAATAATATAAAAAATTTCAAACAAGACTTCATTCTGTAAGCACTAAAATGCAAATGACGGCGACAATTATTTAAACTATTATTTATAGGCATTTCTAATTTGATAATTGAGTCATAATTATGTCTGCGAATATAATTATTTTCAGACATGACTCTTTGAGTCAGTGGTTCCCAATTTTTATGAAACAATATATAATGTGGAGACAACAAAACGCCAATAAATGAAAACATTGACAAGCCTAATGCAAAGTCATGTTCGCAAGTAGCTAAGCCTATGTTTTGAAGTTCTTAAGTAATCCGAGATCAGAACATCTTCATTAGCGTTAATTATGTTTAAAGGCAGTTTTTTATGTATTTTTTTTGTGTAGCGGTGGTGTTTGATTTGTGGTGGTGTAGGCCGCCCATTGTATATTTTGTAGTGTTTGATACATTTTTTGTTATGTAATTTTTTTGGTGTACAATAAAGTATATATAAATATAAATATATATATCGGACAGACCATAGTGATATTCATTAGCAGTTCTTTGATATTGTTCGTCGACTGGTTGAGCTCCTGAAGTTCTGAGTTGCGCTCGAATGCGTACATTCACTGGTCCATTCAAATCTGTGTAATTTCTACAAAACCATTTCAGACACTAATCTACATGGTCCTCACGTGATGTGGCCAAGATTAGGTTTATGTTGTGTGTTTTTCTCAGAGTAGTCGGATGGGAAACACCAACCTCAACTTGTTTTTGTTTTTAAAATATTATTGACGGGTAAAAATAAACCTACTTAAAGAAGTAAAACTCGTTTTTTTTTTTATTAGTCCTTCTAGGTACTTTTTCCTGCGCCAACTCGAAAAATCATATATCATATTTTTGCATTTTATTTACATTTTATCATTTCAATTTCAAAAACATCTCTCTTGCAGGACTTATATAAACTACTCTTTAAGTTCTACAGGCAGAGGCAAAATGTTGTAGGACTTGAAATCGAGTATTTGAAAACCACTGACACAGGAAATAACAATTTTTTTTTTTTAATAAAATAATTACCAAATGCGGTTTAACTTATTTAATTATTGTCTGACTGTCATCTATGGCCCGATCCATCCGCACTATTATTATTAATGAGAAAGTAACTCTGTCGGTCTGTCTGTTTTCACGCCTTTACGGCTGAACGGATTTTGATGACATGAACGTGGGTCACGATACTTTTATCCGTATCAGTATAGTTCTGAGTTGGTTAGCCATTTGTTTGTGTGCTGTAGTCTATTTTAGTCTGTGGTTGTCTACAACTGCCATTACAGAGTATCATAGATTATTTCTGATAGTTTACAATTTATTTCCTTTATTCTCCTGTAATAGTTTAATAATAATAAGAACTTGCAGTATGTTTCACAAGTGTAATGTTGTGAATTGCGGTCAATATTTATTTTTTCTCAAGACCGAGATAAAGGACTACAATAGTGAAAAACATGCAAACATTATGATGTCTTAAACATTTTGTGAAGAAGTTTAGCGCCTAAAGACATATGAGGCCTCGTATAATAATCTTGTTTTAAGACGACGAAATCAGCAGCTGCATTTATCAAACTATACGCCCTGACCACACTTGCCTATGCAAGTGTGGTCAGGGCGTATAGTTTGATAAATATATGTTTGATATAGTTTGATAAAAAATCTTATTTCTGACTTTTCTTTATCACTGACTAACGTCCATAATTCAACAATCATGTTATTAATGGTACCGTACCTTAGCTACTTTAAAAATAATTAAATATATTAAAATTTTGTAATATTTAATAAGCAAAGCACAGGCACATCACATAACTTCCTAAACACACTCACTAATAACTCTTAATAACGTTGAATAACTCAATGAAACAATTTTTATTTCCGGGAATTAATGCCACATCCGTATGTTTTGACAAGTCATACCACAACACCTCTACTTCTGGCTGTGGAATAAAGCCTCAGATATCCAAATCACGAAAGGAAAAAGAATTCATTATTAAAGTTAAAATTGACCAGTAGTGTTGCAGCAAATATGGATATTTGTTTACACTACCGATGTTCCGATGTTTAGAGCCTCAATCAAGGCAATTAAGCTAAAAACAAAGGGTACATAACCCAAACAACATACACACAAGGGCAGCAAAAAAACTCGGCTTGACTACGAGTGACAAATTTTTGTGATATAAAAAAAAAACGATGCAATCAATGGTTGCAGATTTTAAAGCGATTTTTCTTCTATAGCACATTACCATCGGCGTACTGCTTAGTATTACTTAGTCTGTGGCGACACTCATATTTGCGCGACAATCGCTTTACACTTTTTTATAATTTTTTTTTTCGGTGAGAAATTGTCAAATAGCTTCTCCCGCTCTGGGTGGAGCGAGAGGGTGTGTTAGACTCATACTGACTAAAACTCACCAGTGTTCCTTCAGTTGCCTGTATGTTACTAGGGGCCACGGTGTCCTTTTCGGACTTTCCCGCGACTGCGGTATAAATTGACTGCGATCGATCGATGAAATAAAAATTTTATTTTGAGATCGGTATTATTCTCCAAAACGGGAATATTAGTCGTACTATATAAGTAGGTTACCAGACTTAAATGGCAATGAGCGGAACACGTCAGTTGCATGCATGATGACCTCGGTTAGCAAGTCTGTACGCAATAAATGCCTGAAGATGGACGGTGTCGCCGACCCCCGGTGGGCATCGGCCCTAGTAGACCCCGTCAAATCTGCTGACATCTCTTTGAGGCACGCGTGGAACACAATGCGCCGTCGACCCGGGCCTGGTCCTTATCGGACGGTGAGCTACCCATTGCTCAAGCCCGCGCCTACGGTGGCCGGAAATCGGCCTGCGATTCCCGACGCCGTGTTGCAATGCCTGTTTTAAATCATAATATTGTTACAAAATAATGATTATATTCTAGTTGCTCTTTATTAAATATAATCACTACTTTTAACATTCAGTAAATCAAATCTTATGCATTTCGTTTTTTCCCCTTTTAATACTAAATTATTAACAGTGAACCAATTTTGGACCTGCAGTAGGGCGTTATTTACGTCGTCAAGATTTGATGCACGCCTATTTATCTTAAAAAATAGGGAAGTATCGTCAGCAAATAACACCATTTGTGGTTGTTTTTTAATAAATGGGGTAGATCATTAATAATTACTAAAATGAGGAAAGGACCCAATATCGAGCCTTGTGGAACACCCATTTTTACTTTCAGAGTGAGTGAATTGACACCATTAATTTGAACTTGCTGTTGTCTATCACCTCACCTAGTCCGTAATGCTCAATTTTCAAGAGTAAGGTTTCATGATTTACGCAGTCAAATGCCTTGGAGAGTTCACAAAAGATTCTTATGGCATCTTGGTCCTTCTCCCATGCTGTAAATATGTATTTTAATAAAGTGACACCGGTTTTAGTCGTACAACGTCCTTTTGTGTATTTTTTTTTTCAAAATTTTTAGCCCAGTATTTTCGGAGATCACTAGGGAATGGAAAAATTTCATCGATTTTCTTAAATAATTATCTTTAAGAGTATTTATTTAAAAATTATATTTGAGCCTCTAGGAACAAGCCCTTTCATTTAATATGTCACACGGTACCGTTTGCAAAACTTATTTTTAAATTTTCTTATTTGCCCACCAAAAGTGACCCCCATATTCAAAATTCATTTATTTACGCTACACGTCCGTGTTTGGGTAACAGAAATAAATATGTGTATCAAATTTCAAGTTAATCAGTCCACTGGATTCGGAGCAAATTGACTGTGACTGATAGACAGACACACGAGTAATCCTATAAGGGTTCAAGTTAATCAGTCCACTGGATTCGGAGCAAATTGACTGTGACTGATAGACAGACACACGAGTTTTTTTCCTTTTGAGGTACGGAACCCTAAAAACAT
This sequence comes from Omphaloscelis lunosa, assembly GCA_916610215.1. NCBI lineage: Eukaryota > Metazoa > Arthropoda > Insecta > Lepidoptera > Noctuidae > Omphaloscelis > Omphaloscelis lunosa. The sequence continues at coordinate 2,752,696 of OU744266.1, read as the reverse complement.
TAAAATGCTCTAATTGCATTACTACTACGTACAATATATTGTTATTCCGCACTATGACGCTTACGGTATGGTTGACTGCTGGGCCGCAGTGCCTGCAGGTCCCTCAGTCACAACGGCCATATAGATATCAGTTCATTCCTTAACCTTCTTAGTACTGAAACAACATTGTCTTCCACATAGACAAACACAATATCAAAAGGGCAGTACCGATCACTTATAATTATGCCAAAGTTTCCCAGTTTACTATCTATATTTCTGACATGTTTTGCGTTATTAACTCCCTGCTGAGCAATCATGAGGTCCTGCACGCGTAGCATGACCACCGTAGAAACGAGTTGTGTCGACAGAAGAATAGACAAAAATGACGTTACGTGTAGACAGGATGGCAGTAAAGTAGAAAGACACAACTGCACTTTTTACGCAATTCACTCTTTCATAATTCGACTCAGAATTGTTTGTTTTGTCATATGATTTTTTTTTTCTTTGTTTGATTCTCAATTTTTATTGATATTAAGAGTGTCGAAGTATCGTATTTTGGAAGAAAACAATATTACAGTAATATTGGATTTAACCATTTCCTTGGTAATGGTGCCGTTTCTCTTGTACACCGAACTAAACTTTCTAAACTATCACTAAAACCCCTTTATTTTTGGCTATGAAAATCTTAAAACTATTCTGCAACAAAAAATCCCTTAATTTAAATATAATTTTGACACAACTTAAATCTTATTTGACAATCGCGAGTCCACGTGGTACTTGTTTGTCCTACCCCGTGATTTTTTTTAGAGCCGGAGGCGCGAAGGCTCGACGTATTTTATATGGAATTTTTCACTTTTTGTATGGAAAATAAGAAAAATGATTACCTACATGTTCAGGCTTAGGGGTTTGGGTGTTTTATAAAGGGGGTCGAAATTTTCATTATTTTTGCGATTAGACACACCATTTTCGAGATATAAGCAAAAGAAAAAAAAGATACAGTACTATTTTTGCACATGAATTCGAGGTGTTGGTGTGAATTTTAATTATGATAATTATTACTTATCACAGTTTTGCGTTCAAAACGCACTCCTGTACAGGAGAGCGTTTCATGATTTTGTAGATAACCGTATATACTTTGTGGCCGTCGAGTAAAAAGTTTTCTACCGTCTTTAGAAAAAGTACTCTGTGGTCTTTAGCATGGCGATTACAAAATCAAATTGTCTTCACTACCTTAGTGATTTTGACAGTTTGGATAGAAAACTTTCTTCTGAAATAGTCTACATGTAAAAGGACCTAGACAAAGATCGTTAGAAGCGGAAGACAAAATGACAGATTGTAGAATGATTTCTACGGTGCGATGCCAAAAATGGAGAGGCGAAATGTCAATTTGTATAGAAAGAGCTATGTCTATTCTTCGTAGAAATAGAAAGCGTCATGCTACGCGTGATGGTCAGGTTGGAAAATTATGGAGCTATAGGAGCATCGTAAATATTTAAATCACCCAAATAAGTTCTGTTATGTTTGTAGAGTACAACTATGTTGTTAATGTCCCTCAGGAAACCTCGTGTTTCGTCAGTCGCAGTATTTATAACAGTTGCCCTTTGCACTTGGTGCAGACCGGACGCACTCAATCGACTTGGAAGTATACAGAGTTGTTAATACTCTTTAACCTTAATGTAATTTATTTTAAAAATGGTAGGAAGGCTGCTGAAGTTGCAGGCACGACAGGTAGGAAAATAATTTTACAGCTCTATAAAGGGTGTAAGGGAAATCCCTCCGCAAACTAACAGGGTACATTCAGCTCTGCCGGGGGTGCGAAGAAAACCGAAAGGGAGATCGTGGCCCCCGGCAACAAAAGGAACACGGGTGGGTTTTAGTCAGTAAGAGTCTGACACGCCCTCCCGCTCCACCCAGAGCGGGAGAAGTTATTTGATGATATCCCAACAAAAAAAAAAAGGGTACATTCAGCTCCTTATTCTGAATCATATTCCACCGAAAATTTTCTCAGGAAAATTTTCATTTTTTTTTGCGTTTTTTCAGTTACTATTTCTTTTTTTCAATGTAAAATTACATTCTCTGTATGCAGTACTCCATTAATGTAAATAAAACGTCTAAAACAAAAAAAACAGCAATGAATGTTGAAATTCTCTAACAAAGGACGCGTCAAATCAGCTGTTCAATTTCTGCCTAGCAAGAGTTCTTCAAACCCGCCGCAACGCATACCTACTAAGGTATGCGGTGCGGCGGGAGGGGTAGTCCCCTCCCGTCCGTCCCAACAGCAGTTGGTTTGTGTCACAGTCAGCCGCAGTGTTGCTGTAGTGTGTGCCGCGGGCGCATGTCGGTGCGGGTCGCTCGCGCAGTCGCGTTGTGAAGTTACGTTACGTACGCTTTTGGATTTATTTTTTGTTATGGTGTTTTTTGTGTGTGAGAAATGACTACATTTTGTGCTCGTGAGTATGGAAAAATGATAATGTGCTACGGGGAAGCTCTGGGAAATGCTAGGGAAGCGCTCAGAACTTACATTGATAGGTATCCTACTATCCTGACCGTCGGCATCCATCAGACTCCCGAATAATTACCAATGCCTATCCATGCGTGCTAGAAAACGTAGTTCCCACTCAGGAAGGCGCTGGAAAACCACTTTGTGGTGAAAACTTACGCGGTGCAGAGCGCCGCTCGAGCGCGGCCGCTATCCCGGCCGCGGGGTGGCGCGAAAGGCGTCCGAAAGCTCGCTGCGCTGCCGTTCGCTACCTACGTGCGTTTTGCCACGGTAGCGATACATTGCGTATAAGGTAATAAAACAAATCAGGTTTATTGGATTCCCATAACATTCCTGAAATAATTTCATGTACCGGTCATCTTAGTATGATATACTGAAGTCACCCTATCAGTCTGCGGAGGGCTGTCCCTTACACCCTGTATAGTTCACACGAAAATCAAAACAAAACAACAATAAAGTACTTAGTTCTGAATTCAAATAAAATGATTATCCTTAGATATTACAAAACCAAGTCCCCCGCCGTGTCTGTCTGTCTGAACGCGATAAACTCAAAAACTGCTGAACAGATTTTCAAACGGTTTTCACCAATAGACGGAGTAATTCATGTGGAAGGTTTTAGTGTATAATTGATTAAAGTTTTGTGTAAATTGGCTAAAATTTGACGATTATTGTTGAAGATGTCGGAAAAATCATGCCGACTGGGAACTTCATTGGCGTGCGCCGCGGAAATGGTAAAATTTACATATTGTTCTTCTTAAAAAGTTCAAGAAAAAAGTCCGTGATAGCATATGTCTATCTTCTAAGGATTACCCACTGTAACCATTTTTAACTTTAAGAATTTCATAAAAATTTAATTGTTATTTCCAAAGCTATTTTGACCGGTATTATATTAATTCTGATCCGATAAACTATTTTACTTAAATTGAACATTTAATTAAGATTAAAATATAAATGATTATTAAAAGATATGACAGATTCAAAATTACGCGTGACAAAATAATTATGGTTGACCGTGACGCGAGCGCAGCGGTAGGAGTCAACGAACTTTTCCTCGGCTTTTAGGTATGTAATCTCGGTATCGGTAGTACGTTCCTTTCGGATATTTTCCGAAACCCACGCGGGCGAAGCTGCGCGCAAAAGCTAGTACAAGATAAATCTAATAATTGATGGAAATGGAAATTAATATTCGTTTGTATTCAGAAATGCGATGATTCCCGAGGGACATTAAGAAAATAAAAATATGGTAGAAAATAATATATTATTACGACAAAATTATGACAAAGTCAAACAAGCTTATTTACGTCACTTTAACAATATAATATGATGGGGTGCAGAATGTCTTTAAAAAAATACTTTTTGCATTCTCATTTAAATTTTTTTCCTCCCTAATCTTGGGATGGTGAGTGACGAACAAGGTGAACACTATCATCAAGACATCAAAAAGATAGAAGAGCGTCAGTAACCAAAGGAGATGAAATGCTAAAATGTTAGCAGATTACTATAAAAGGAATAATATCGTAGATTTTTTTATTCGCTGTTTCAAATTATACTATTATTATATATTATAGCAATATGTATAAAATAAATAATCAAAATGTAGAGTAATTAATATTATTTTTTATAGATTCTTCTTCAGCATGTCAACATTAATCGAAAATAGCTATTTAAATCATTGTTAGAAATTTTAAATTTGTCACACAGTGATTATTATTGATTAATAGTGTATTGTGTATTTTCAGGTAAAACACGACAGGCGACAGGATAACCTGGACTCTTCTCACAGATGAATAGGCATGGTACGTCACACCTTACATCGACGAGGAGCCCCGTATGGTATATGGCACCACAAGGTTCACCTGGTCCTATATTGTTTGGCTCCCCTGGAGCAAATGTGCTGAATCCAGCTTCTGTTAATGTTTGGCCTGAAAAAGGAATAATATGTAGCAGATTATTCGTCAAGACGATAAAGCAGTGTCTTATGTCACGGGCACTAAATTTAATCCAGAAACCAGAGAGAGATATAAGAGCTCCTTTTTTTTGGGTGAGAAATTATCAACTTCTCCTGCATTGAGCAGAGCGGGAGGGCGTGTCAGACTCTTACTGACTAAAATACAATAATTCCTAAGACGAAGACATCTTTATTGCCGAGGAAGACTTTTGACACCTTCTGCGGAATAGTGAAAATAATTTTATATTCGAATAAGTTTTTGATACGAATTTTTAGCTGAGGTTCCAAATAGACCCTAGTACATAATGACTTATAGGTTAGACTTGCATGACATTTAATATTGGTATGGATGTGCAAGTTGTACAACACTCTGCTCTTTCTCTTCAAAACTGGAATGTCACCGGCTACAACTCCTCCCTTCACTGAGATGACAATGATTTAGTTAATTACTCGGATCTAGCAGTCGTTAAATGTCATCCATTTCTACCCTCTGAGGTTCCTGTGCGCCAGTATTTAATCGGTTGGTAAACAAGGGGCTAAGAGTGTTAAATGATTTTATATAAACAACAAGCTTCTGCCCGGGACTTTGTTCGGGTGAAATTTCGACCCCTTGACCCACCGCGTTGCATCTTATCGCCCGCTCGCGCTATTACTTCATTTTCGCTCACCATACTTTCTGACTTATTTTTTTTTGCTCGGCTCATTAGGGTTGTAGCATGATGTTACATAGCCTGTAACCTTTCTCTAGAATTGGGCTATCCAATGCAAAAAGAATGTTTCAAATCCAACTAGTAGTTCTGGAGATTACCTATAAGTTTGTATAACTTACAAACAAACAAATTTTACTTCTGTATAATATTTAGTATAGATAATATTATAATAAGTTTAGATTTGTTTACTCATAGTGTAAAGAAGAGAATCAAAATTACCATGAATAGTCCTCCAATCCCAATTCTCGCCCCAATCGTGAAAACCGACCAAAGCAAAATCTCTCCGGAAATTTCCGTCAAACTTTGAATTTGGATATTTGGCGAAGAGTTCTTTCAGCACTGTGGCTTCAGTGTCACTGTTTATAATAGCAAGATGGCCGCCTTCAGCTGAACATGCGAGGAAGGCTCGGGAGAAATTTCGTGGAGCTGTGTGAAACTTGTAGCATTTGTTAGTTCTTTTATCAAAATTGTATTCTGAAAAGAAAATGTTATAATAATATTAATATTTTGCTTACGTCATTGCAGAAGACAAAGGTGTACATAGACAGATAAAAGAGGCTTTGTTTTATTATATTTTAGAGCAAAGGGACAGGAAGTAAAGTTCACTCATCCTCTATTGAAAAGGGAGGATCTTCCGATCAGACGGGTGTCGTGTCTAGCGGACAACTGCCCAACGGTCGATGTCGGATAATCATTTATATGTCGTTCGCGCGGTAAACTCTAATTGCGCGATGCAGGATTTGTGTGACGTCAGGTCTTTGATGCGTAGTTCGCATGTGGCGATGTAAATGCCGCCACAATATTCCGTACCGATTATGATTATTTTATCAAAAATATTTTATTTATCAAATCAAAAGACTGCCAGCCTATCCCTCCGAATATATTTACCTGGATCGACAGTACCGCACGCACTGACTTCTACTTGAAAGCTCTCAGAGCGATAACAGATATAAGGGTGAGTCTCATCACAGCGATGATCTGCGAATTCTCCATTACCATTAAAAGTGATACAGCTTTCTTTATTGTCCTTATTATTTGGCTCATTTTTAGCCCAAGATACTGGAATTTCCGAGAGCGATGTACCTGTAATTTGTGAATACGTATCAGTATTTTAGTCTACTTGTACATTAGTACTTGCATTGACATATTTATTATTTAACTTTTCAGTTTAAATTTAACAAACGATTTAACGAACGACACTGCAGCTTATTCTCTTGATTGAATCTCTTTTATCGTTATATTTTACTGGAAAGGAAAGAACTCATTTATAAATTAAGTAGCTTTTATCTCGGCTTCGCCTGCGTAAAACGAAATTATTGAAACTCTTATAGGATGACTTCGTTGTTTGGCAAGACCTTTTTTATGAGTACCACGTCAAGTTGAAATAGATATCAAAAAATTTGATCTACGGCTCCTTGGAGCAGTAAATAAAATTAAACTAAAGAATCAATGCAAAAAAATACGGTAATTTATGCAAAACATTTGACACTCGCAAATAAACTAAAGCCTAGGTATATATATGGTACTAGTTTCCCGTTAACCTACCTAGTATGGTGAGAAGCAAACTTACAGTCAAGTAAATAGAAAAATTCGAAAATTGGTAATTTCTAGATAAATGTAGGTATATTAACTGCGAAGTAAAGTTTGTTCTTCAATCTGGGATCGGAAATTCACAGGCCGTCTCTTGAAGTAACATTTAGTCTGTATTTCATTCAAATTGGTCCTCTCGATTCTATATAAAGTTCTTTTTCAACTGAAAAGTTAAGTTTGTTCCTCAAGCCGGAATTGGAAATTCGGAGAGCTGAGCGAGCATAGCTTTGACACGGAAGCTTCAGAGCACGAGGCTTTACACTAGTCCCGTTTAAAAAAAACCGGCCAAGAGCGTGTCGGACTACGCACAATGAAGGGTTCCGTAGTTGGGATGAATTTATCCCAAGGACAAATTGGAAATGCTGCCAGTCTTCTGGGCACGTTTTCGGGTGACAGCGATGCGGACGAATACTTCGACGCCTGAGTGTCCTTTTGTTTTTGTATTTATTTATACAGATAGTACCTTTACCTTTAATTTAGTATCTAGTGTAAATAGTTAGTTGTCTTAAAAACTGTAAATTTATTTGACGTGCAATAAATTTTCATATATCCTTTACAATATGTATATCCTTTATAAAGGACAATCTTAACATTATAGTTGAAAAAAAATTTCTCCCATACATTCCAACTGCAAATGTAAGTTTATACGCACAATATTGAGTGATTCACCATATATTTTAAAACTATAGACTTCTTAAAGATTTTTCTGTAATCTAAAAGTAAAGAACTATTTTGTATATATATATATATATTTTGATTTTAGGCTCGGTAGTTTCGGGGGAATTGTCAATTCTCATTTTCTTAAATATATTTAAAAACATTTACTTTAAAATTATTTAGAATAGAATAGAAAAAAAAAAATTAAAAATTTAAAAAAAATTTTTTGAGATCCTCACAATAAGTCCTTTAATTTTATGTGTCACGCAGTACTTTTTGCAAAACTTTTTTTTTTAATTTTCTCTTCAGCCCCGAAAAGTGACTACCATAATCAAAAATCATTTATTATCGTTAGGTACACATCCGTATTTGAGTCACAGAAATTGATTTGTGCACCAAATTTCAACTTAATCGGTCCATTATATTCGGAGTAATTTGGCTGTGACAGACAGGCAGTCAAACACGTGCGATACTCCTGTAAGGGTTCCGGTTTTTCCTTTTGAGGTACGGAACCCTAAAACTAGATAGATTTTTATGATTGTTTAGTCATAAAAACCTGTTATATCTGTGACTACTAATGATTATTCTTCTTTTCTATTCTATTCTATTTTTTAATGTCCTACGTAAAATAATAATTATTATTACCATTAATTTGTAATGTCTACTCTAGCTATTAACCACGTAATACCTAGATGTTAGAAAGGTTATTTTATGATTTTAAATTGACTGATTTTTTTGAAATAAAGAAATGTTAACTAAACATAACTTCAAGATCGGGCAATGAGGGCAATGACTATATTTTCAGCCCCTTAAATTTCTCGAAAAGAAGTAGACAAAAATTCAGTATTATATTGTGAATGCTCTATTTTACCCCTGATATTTTTTTACAAAAACGCTGAAATACTTCATTCTTTATTTCTTACCAAAAGCTTATATTTAATTTTCATACCCTTAATTTAAGAAATACTGGGTTTCCCATACAAACTTTCATCGCCTTTATCACCCCCTGTAGATTTTTATTTTTTTTAAAACAAAATTGTTTATTTTTAAAACAAAAAATAGCCCAAGGATGCAATCAGATCTCCTTGCCAGATTTTATTGAAATCCGTTCCGTGGTTTAGGTGTGAAAAGGTAACGTACAAACAGACAGGCAGACAGAGTTACTTCCGAATTTATATTACTATAGTATAGTATACAGGGTGGCAGGGACATCAACGCGAACACTGCTACCATGGATTCAGGATATGATTCTGAACCCCCCTCTTTTTTTTGGTGGGAAATTATCAAATAACTTCTCCCGCTCTGGGCGGAGCGGGAGGGCATGTCAAACCCTTACTGACTAAAACCGACCCGTGTTCCTTCAGTTACCTGAATGTTGCCAGGAGCAAAAGTAACCCTTTCGGACAAACCTGCAACCCCGGCAGGCATTGGCCCTATCGGACCCCTTCAATTGTGCTGACATCTCTTTGAGGCTCGCGTGAAACATAACGCGCCGTCGACCCAGGCCTGGTCCTTATCGGACGTCCTAGCGATTCTCAACACCCAGGGCGTCTACTGCCGCGATAAGGGGCGTGAGGGCGCGAAATTTGCCTTTTCCTCACGCGTTCCGCCTCCTCCTTTGCGAGCATTACTGCTTTGCACAAGGAGGTGAAGGCCGGTCATGCCCTCTCGCTCCATATCATGGCATGAACCAGGGCAGGACGTGAGAGATCACCATCGCCCCCACGAGGAAACGGCGATGCTCCACCCAAGCCGCGCAGACTTCCACCTTATGCTCCATCGTGTCCTCCGGGCGATCAACACAATGGTGACACCCGGGCGTTTCCTTCCACCACCTTCCGGAACAGGAACGTGAGGATGCCGTGGTGCCTTTCTATCCACTCCTCCAAGAGGGGGCTTATCACCGCAAGTGCGGCGTGCCCAGTACCATTGTGTTGCAAAAATCGCACTCTCTAGGACGTCATGAGATCTCGCCGGTGTTCTGTCCGCTGTGCCGTCATTACTCGTGGCAGCGGGGTGAAGCCCCGGCGTTTCGTCTCCTCGCGCCACTACTAGATGTGCGCGAGGATTTTTGCCTCCAGATTCCATAGCGGTTCTGAAAAATTTATTATTAAAAAAAAAAAACCGACATTATTCGTCGGTTATTTTTTTAAATCTGCTTTTTCATAAAAAAGTGCAATATCTACGCGGTCAAAATGTATGAAACAGTAGTTTTTTTTTAATTTTTATAACCGACGAAAACTTTCGACTCGGTGGGGTTCAGAATCATGTGCTGAATCCATGCAGTTTTCACGTCGATGTTGAATGTATGGATTAGTAATAAGTATTTGTAAATCAGTAATTAGTATTAGTAAATCAGTAATAGTAATTAGTATTAATAAATCAGAAATAGTAATGAGTATTAGTAAATTAGAAATAGTAATTAGTGTTAGTAAATCTGTATTAGTTATTTGTAAATTTGTAATAGCAATTAGTATTCCGGCGACCCGAAGTTACATCGGTCAAGGGCAGGAAGATGATGATGATCTATTATTATTACGGTACATTTTCTTTTATAACAACTGTAATAGATTCATTCTTAGTAATATTATATTCTTTAATAATTGGCTAACCTTCAATCGTATAATAATCTCCTTGAGAGACAGTGGCATGAATCCCGGTGAAATATATATATTCCGGATTGGAGTTATTTATGATGTTTCTCATTTCAGCTTGTATTTCTGGTGTAGTTGGGGAAGCTAGAACAGCACCTGATGATAATAAAAAAAACATCACGTCTATAATTCTCGAAGGGGTAGGCAGTTATGTATACTTGGCACTTGTTAAAGTCATATGTAATTATATATAATTTATTATTGCTATTGAATAATTTCTGATAGACAAACCCAAAAACACTTTGCTTGAACTAAGCAATGTACCCAAGACCATACGATCAGCAACCACGCTTGCGATCACTCAACCAATCGTTTTTTTTTTTGCACTTTTCTTTTCTCCCGGCATAAGATTTTACAAAATAAGTAACTTTTGTTTTTTGTTTTCTCTTCTACAGTTACACACGTTGTCTACATCTCATTTTATATACTTTTCTGTCGCAGGTATGCTGGATTAGATTTCTTCAGAAATAAGCATTGCCTTTGTACGTATTTTTCTGTTTCTTTCTTCTTGTCTGTTTGTATGTGTGTGCATAAATAGTTAAATAAACAAAACCAAAATAAATAACTTACCTTCCAGTGAGCATCGCAGCCGGGCATCGAACCAAGTCGCTGGTACAACAAAGGGTTTGAACCATGCTTGGGCTTTTGCACTGTATTTATAGTCACACCTGAATGATCCCTCTAAAATACAAGTAAAACAATTTAATACAATGAAATACAAAAAAAACCGGTCAAGTACGGTATTCTGTTCAAATAATAGTTAAAGTCAAACGGTGTAATTAAACTTGTCAACCAAAAATTAAAACAGCTTACCAATAAAATGCAGGCAGAATAGTAACACAAAGTATTTAAAACCAGACTTCATTTTGTAAGGACCGAAATGCAAATGATGGCGATACAATTATTACAACTATTATTTATATGCATCGCCAGTTTGATAATTGAGTCATAATTATGTCTGCGAATATGATTATTTTCAGACATGACTCTGAGGCAGTGGTTCCCAATAGTTATGAAACAGTTACAACATCAAAATCAGTGTTATAATCGCAATTCATTATTAATATTCTACTTCACTAGTTAGCCATATTTATTATTTCCATACAGTAATATTGCCAAATTAATCAAAACAGGTAAATATTTGACAGCTATTTGCGACGTTGCCAACTTTTTGGATGAACGCTCTGAATAAGAACGTGCATTCTGAAAGTGGCCAAAATTTCATATTATTTTTAATCTCTGAACAGTGTAGCAATGTATTGCAATAGAGAACGGACTATAATGTATGTTAAATCTCGAGTATGCAATATTGAAGTATATTAGCTTAACTAGCAAAACGGGTAAATAATTCACAGCTATTTGCGACGTTGTCAACTTTCTGTATAAACGCTCATAACGGAAAGACGCAAAGATCGTAAGTGCTTGTCATAGTTTTGGCGCTCTTGTTTTAAGAGTTATGACTATTACCTTTTAACTTTGTTATCTTAATGAGATAACATCCTGATCTTATTCTGATAACAAAATAGTATTTATTTTGTCCAGAAATACAATAGGTACTTTCTTGATGAGGTAGTACCTACGTGATACTATCCTACAAGTAATATTCTTTTTTGTTTTGACTTACAAAAAGCCCATCGTTGCAATGTTTAAGTACATTACCATATGATGCATAGCAATGTTCTGTTGTAAGCTACAATAGCGGAAATATTCATGCAGAAAATATCCTGCACGAACCACAAGAGGATTATCAAATTCCAGTAGTAAAATTCGTTGTTAATATCGCGTTACAAGATGCTTCACAAATACCGTCCTTGCCACAAGGTCAGATTTCCAGTGCCCCGAGTGTGGTAAACTTCTACTGCGGATATTTCTACAGAAATTCTTGACTAGCTTGATGAAGCTAAAAAATTGGATCCTGCTCTAGGAGAAAAATTACAATAAAATCGCTGAATGATGGGGAAAAATACTGCTTGAAAGATTAGACAAAGAGCACAAGGAATTTTTGAAAGCAAAAATGGTTGTGCCTGAAAATTTGTGCGTACACCAAAATTAAACCATGAAGTTGCATCAATACTGTCTGAATCGTTAAAAAACCGCGACAAACATTTGTAATTAGCACAAAACCAGCTTGGTTCAGGGATCACCGGTGTCGTTATCTAACAAAAGACCTCATACGGACCCAATCTGTAGACAAACCTAATATATATATTTTTAAATGTATTCTGCAATTTGAAACTTATTGACTTAGGAGCAAATCCTAAATGTTCTGACCTCCACAACAGTTTATTTCACCGGTATCCTTAACACGTAAAAATACAAGTGGTTATAGATTTAAATCTTTTTGACATTGTTGAAAATTATATTCTAAATGAATGAATAATATAATACTTTGTGAAGTATTATATTATTTTAATTATTGTGAATATGAGGAGTATGTCGAAATTATTATTATTTTTATTTCTCAGCTAGTATTAATGATGTTGTGGCAGTTTGAGTAGTTTATGCGGCCTACCCAAATGTCCTTTCTTTGGTATTGTTCGTCGAGTTGAGCTCCTTAAGTTCTGAGTTGAGCTCCATTGACAAATGCTTGTACTGACTGGACAGGTTCACTCAAATCTGTGTGGTTCTTTCCTCAAAAGACTATTTCAGACAGTTTCGGCCTTTCTTCTCAGAGTAGTCAGGTAGGAAACGCCGAACTCATCTAGCTCATTTTTAATAAAAAAAAAAAAAAATAAGACGTATAAAAGTGATTCCGATATCCTATTTGCAGAATGATATATTTCATTTCATTTCTTAAATTTGAAGACCCTAAGTTCTTACCAACCCGACATATTAAAATGGATGATATACATATCGTATCCAAATTAATAATACATAATGCATTCATGGCAACAATAGACCTAAAAGATCTGAGTCTGATCTGATCTGATAGAGAATCTTATTTTAATGCATATGCATATCTCACATAGAAAATATTTGAGATTCCTTTATAATAAATATTTATATGAATTTAATTACTTACCATATGGCATTACATATGGCCTCAGCCTGGCGCCACTAGTATTTAGGTGGCCATACAGAAATATCTTATTTGGGTGATGAAATCATATGTATAGGAGATACTTATGACTCATGGCTTAGCACTGTAGATTCAGTAATACAAACATTTGACAAATTGGGTTTAGTTATCAATTTAGAAAAAAGTTATCTTAAACCAAACCAGATATTTTGCAAATTGATAGGATTTCTCATCAAGTCACAGTATGTGTTTACAGTTACCCCAAGACAAAATTCAAAGAATAAAGAAAATAATCCACAAACTTCGCCGCAAAGATACTGTAGTTATCCGAGATTTTCATAATCGATATTTTATCAATAGCATGTTCAGCTATAGCGTACAGTTGGGTATATACCAAACGACTAGAACAGAAGAAAGATTTAGCACTTTTGAAGTCAACTGACAACTAGGATACAAAAACTACTGTTAGTTATCTCTTACAAGAAGACTTGGTGGAGTCAAATATCGCACAGAAATATGAACAAGCTTCGAGATTGCTGCTTCCAGTTGGAAATATTCACTGAATCTTCACTCACAGGATAGGCGGCACTAGAGATGGGTCGTCGACGTATTTGGCCTTAAAGAAACTAGACCGTCCAATTTCGTTCATTGACTAGTCGATTAACTAGTTGAATTCGTCGACTAGTTTACGCGTCAACTTGAATAAACTTTGCAAAGAAGTCTACGGCGAAAACGGCAGCGACGCAGGCGGTAGACGTGCTGTAAGTACCTATTAATTTGAACTTCCCTTCATTCTTTTCCAGGCTTAGGATTGGCTGAATACTGAATCACACACGGAACATCAAAAGTTCAAAAATCAAAACAAGATCAACAACTATCAAACAGAAACATGTACAAACCGGTTTGTCTCGCATCGTTCGACCAGTCCATCGCCTTTCTCTTTCGCACACGCGAAACTACCATTACGGCATCCTTTTCTTCACTTAACAATAATCTCATTCGACCCTTACAAAAATCATCTTAATCTAGTATGAGGGAATACTAGATTAAGAGTTCATAATTAATTGGTTTGCTTGATTATTTTAATGTAACGGACGAAAGAATTTATACTAAGTTCTAGCGCCGGTGGTCACATTGCAAGATTTAGTTTAGGCGTCTATGGATTCAACTAGTCCATCGATTTCGGTGAACCGTCGATTCGTTCACAGTACGTCGACGGTTGAATTAACTAGTTCGTTTATTCAACGCCCATCACTAGGCGGCACCGCTTGACTGACAGGATGGGTGGTAGCCTGTGAGGGTGAAATTACTAGAGGTTTTTGTTCAATAAAGAAAACACAACATTAACTTTCTTATATTTATTTATTATTTAACCATTTATGTACACATATGTAAACAAACAAGAAGAAAAGAACAGAAAAAAAAAAAACGTAGTCTTGAGCCATTGGCAGCGTTTATGGCTAAAAGCTTTTTATGAAAATAAAACAAATTTTGCAACCATTGGCATTACATATGTCAACAAATCGGACGACACACAATTCCCTCATTTAAATGAACACAAATTATTGACACGGCGCTGAACGACTGGCCGCTAAACTCTATGTGAGAGGAACATTGCATTTTGCATTGTTAGCATTACTGTTACCTGTACCCTAATCACGTAATACAACACAATCACAATCATTATCACGAATCCATTACTTCACAAGTTGGAAAAAAAAAATCTGCTCAACAACGTAAATAACGCAATGAATGTTGTTGAACTGTCAAAATGAAACAAATTAGGCATAATTGTTTACGAAAATAAGTTACGCAATTAGAGTACTGTAGTCCTTAAACAACAACTTAAAAGTTTCATCACAACCGATCGAGCCATTTTCAAGTTTGCAAGACTAACACACGGCAATTGATTTTTATATATAATAAATAGATAGATAAAATATGTCATGGTGAATTTTATCTAAAAGCTAACTAACTAAACTATCAAAAGATACACGGACAGATGAGACATTATGTCAAATATTTATTGACGAAATTATGGTTCAGGCAAATACTTGCCATGAACATTCGACAAGGCTGTTTTTGCGTTTTTACTATTTTCTGACAACATTAATCATTGCCCACATTAACCTTGGCCCTTTTTAGTCCGTTGAAAAAATGGTTTTATGCTCACATATTTTTTTAGATCGAGCAGATTTTATTTTCAAACTAAGTACTTATTTTTGCTACACCAGCTTTGCTAATATGTATTTAAAATTAAAAGTTATGCTAATAGTACCTAAATCTTAATCAGGAATATTCATTAATAATGAACGAAAAAAAGGTTTGAGCCATTAAGGGGCTCAACTGATTCAATTCTCACCTGAATAAACTTCTTTGCCGCTTTAGATATCCTTTTTGTGTTTGTGTAAACACCAATAAGTTAAAATAATAAAATCGGCATCTTAAAGGCTCTTTCAAACAGGCGCGACACGCGACGCGACACAAAGACACCGCTCGTCGCGCGACGAGCGGTGTCTTTGTGTCGCGTCGCGTGTCGCGCCTGTTTGAAAGACCCTTAAGTCTGCTGATAAATTTATTAATACATACTTTTTAGGCCTTTTCTTAATTTTTGAAAGCAAGCGTTTTGTTAGGTAGAATGTTGGACCAATGATTATTATATTTTTTCTATAGCTTCAAGTAATAAAAAGGGGTCAGAGCCCATTCGTCCCCTAAAATTCGTCCCCTAGCATAAAAGTTGTAGATTCGGCCCCTACATAGGTGCCCATTGGTCTCCTGGTAGGGGACCAATTAATATTTTAATAAAAAATATTATTTTTAAGGTACCCATTCGTCCCCTCTAATATGTATACAATATAAGTTAAAGATTCGGCACCTATTCATTCCTATTTTTCGCCTATTGGTCCCCTGAAATAAAATTAGCTATATTTTACATAAGAAACGGTTAAAATAGTACACTTGTGAACAGTTTATTAACGGAATTAATTTAATAAATCATAACAGATCACTGAAAAAAGAGCTATGATGAATGATAATCCGTCATGATAATAATATAACCTGTCGATAGGCTTACGATGTAAAATTGTCTCACTACGAATGGCTTGTTAAAAAAACGGGTTACAAATAATAGATAAGGTGTTTAAAATTGGTAAGTACTCTCCAGATGTGCGCGGAGTTTTCGGGAGGTTCCTGCACAGGATAAGGCGGGAGGAAACGCCCGGGTGTCACCATTGTGTGGATCGCCCGGAGGACACGGTGGAGCATACGGTGGAGGTCTGCCCAGCTTAGGCGGAGCATCGCCGTGTCCTCGTGGAGGCGATCGGCGGCAGTGATCTCTCGCGTCCGGCCCTGGTTCAGGCCATGGTACGGAGCGAGAGGAAATGGGAGGCCGTCACCTCCTTCTGCGAAGCGGTAATGCTCGCGAAGGAGGAGGCGGAACGCGTGAGGGAGAGGCAAATTTCGCGCCCTCACGCCCCTAACCGCCGCAGGAGGAGACGCCCAGGGCGACGGGAATCGCGAGGCGATTTCCGGCCACCGTAGGCGCGGGCTTGCGGGCGGTGAGAAATGGGTGGCTCACCGTCCGATAAGGACCAGGCCCGGGTCGACGGCGCGTTGTGTTCCACGCGCGCCTCAAAGAGATGTCAGCAGAATTGAAGGGGTCCACTAGGGCCGATGCCTGCCGGGGTTGCGAAGAAAACCGAAAGGGAGATCGTGGCCTCCGGCGACAGGGCAACCGAAGGAACACGGGTGGGTTTTAGTCAGTAAGAGTCTGACACGCCCTCCCGCTCCGCCCAGAGCGGGAGAAGTTATTTGATGATTTCCCACCCTCAAAACAAAAAAAAAAAGATGTGCGCGGGGTGTGGAATGCCGAAGCGGGAGGGGTAATCTTAGCCAGAGTATCTGCGCGCGAGCAAATAACAAAGGCGTAGCCCAAAACAATAGAAGAAATAAGAATAAATCAAGAATAAATCGCATAATTAGCCAATTTTTTGAAAATCAGATTTCACTAGACCACTGCATGGAAAAGCTATGCATATATAACAATTTAAAATGAAAAACAAATATAAGATTAGTTTTATACTAAAATAATGTTGATTTGTTTAATCTTCAATAATTATTGTGATTTTAGTCATTTTTTGTTATTGTAGTTATAGTTTGTTAGATTTAAGTTATTATGATTTTGCATGTAGTTGGTAAATATACAAAAAATACGGTGATTTTAGCCAAATTTTATGTAGGTACTTCTAGTTACAATTTATTAGATTTAAGTTATTACGATTTTGCATGTAGTTGGTTAATATACAAAAAAAAATAAGAAGTGATTATTTACTGTTGATATGTGTTCTATTTTTTTTTGCATATTTTATATTCAATGTTGATTTATATGATGGTCAATCAAGGCTGATTTTTGTAAAAAAGTTGTATTTTGTTAGTTTCTAGGACATTGTGATTTTGTATGTGTTAATCTTATTTGAAATAAACATGATATCTACCGAATTAGTATATTTTTTATTTTAGCCTTTTCTGCGCGACTGTACCAGGACTACCAAGCTGCAGTATACACATATACATGTACTTATATTAGAAGAATGAATAAAAATAAATATTCTTCAGGGGACGAATGGGCCCCTCAAAAGTTCCAGGGGACGAGTGGGCACAGGGTGCGAATCTTAGGGGACGAATGGGCTCGGACCCATAAAAAGAGCAGTTCATAACAAAAAAAAACCGGCCACCGACACGCATACTGCTAGTCTGCATTATTCCGATACTGGGAAAAGGCCTCTCCTTATGACTTTTTTCAACTCTTTCGATTCAGATAATATTGACGTCGTTTGTTTCATATTTTATGTTTTTATATAAATGACAAACCTACTTTGAGAAATATAATCATTTATTTATCAAGCTCTTCCCGCCATCTTCCTCGGGGGCTACCGCGACACCTTCTGGCTGTGTCAGGGGTCCACATAATGGCTATTTTCGCCCACAACTCATTAAGTACACGCAGTCCTACTTCAGATTAGTGGCCTTTTGCAGCATCAGTAATCTTTTTTTTGGAGGGCAGTGTGGTGTTGTGAATAAGGTCTGTTTATTTGAAGCCTATAACACTGCGCTTCATCGCACGTTGACAAACCAAGGTTTGTCAACGTGCGATGAAGCGCAGTGTTATAGGCTTCAAATTAATTAGTGGCCTAGTGGCAAAAATTAATTAGTGGGTTTGTCAACGTTTGTCAAGGTTTGTCAACGTGCGATGAAGCGCAGTGTTATAGGCTTCAAATTAATTAGTGGCCTAGTGGGCAAAAATTAATTAGTGGCCTTTTGCAGCATCAGTAATCTTTGTTTTGGAGGGCAGTGTGGTGTTGTGAATAAGGTCTGTTTATTTGAACACTGCGCTTCATCGCACGTTGACAAACCTTGAGTTTGAACTTTTGAATGTTGTCAAAGATCAAGTCTGGGATCCATAAATCAAAATAGAATAAATGGGCAACCTCAAAAAGTTTTAATTATGGCATACTTTTACATCAGTCAGTTATGACAGTTTCGGGGTTGTAAGTAGATCTAATGATTTTGATATTTTGCCTTTTGATTTTTGCTTATATTATGTGTAATAGATTATGTCGTATCTATGCTCTACCTCCATACAATGACAAAACTGTATCAAATCCACACTGCATCGTGCTAAAGTGACTATTCGTTACCAGGAATAAATCAGAATATAAACAAAATAACCTATCAAGAACAAAAAAAAAGTATCAAATTACTCCTCCTCTATCTATACCCCTCTTTTAGAAGCAAACATAAATAGTTTGTTTACTATTCTGTTTTAATACTGAGCAGTGGTGGCACGGTAGTAACGGCCCTGTTTTACAAGTTGTAGTATCGTGGGTTCGAACTTAAGCTGGAGCTTTACTTTGTGTAAATAATTTCACCACCACTGCTCTCAAAACTGTGAAAAAAAACGTCGTGACGAAACCGGCATGTCCTAGAACCAAAAAACAACTCGCACTGGACCCGCGTGGTAGATTACAGGCCACTCCCTTTCGAAGAGAGGAGGCCTGTGCCCAGCAGTGGGAATATAATAGACTGATTATACTTTTATACTTATATATTATACAATTGGTGTTTTTTTTAATTTAGTAGCTTTTTTGTGAAGAACTAAAATTATGGAAAACAGCGAGCATCGGATATCATCCACATAAGTTTTGTTATGTATGTAGAAAAAAAATAATATCATTAAATCTCAAGGAAGAACTGCAACTGATAAGGTAGAAACAAGTATAATTACGTTATTTTAAAATATAATACGATGGGATGCAGAAGGTCTTTAAAAATCACTTTTTCCACCTTAATCTTCGAATGGTGAGTGACGAACAAGGTGAATACTTTCATCAAGACATCAAAAAGATAAAAGAACGTTAGTAACCAAGGGAGATGGATGAATGCTAAAATATTCATTAACGGCATAATTATGTCAGTCTATTAACTGCTCCCAAATTAACATGTTTATTTTAATTATTATTTTTTTACCTTCGTCCTTGACATATTCATCCTATTATTTGACATTATATAACTAAGAGTTAATTTCAACTCTTTATTAGTGGCTTTTGTGCACATGATAATTATTCAGATTGTAATAGCAAACATGTAATTGCGTTTAATTAAAATAGGTTTTTATTTTTATTAATTTATAAATCTTCTGTATATCTACATTCACAAAATAGAAAATAATCTTATTTTCTATTTTGTGAATGTGAGAACGCTGTAAGCTTAGTGGACTGTAGATTTTTTGACCATTTTCTATTTTCTTAAGTACCTGGTACTTATTGAAAGACCTACACTGTCCTCCCATTCCTAGTCACACTGTTAGTTGAAAGAATTGTAAAAGCCAATTATTTTTAAAAGAGTAACCGTGGAGTTTCTTGTCGGCTGTTCTCCATAGGAAACGACCGATTGGAACCGTGCACCTAGCTTCTGACATTTCATAAGTGCCCATGTAGGTTTATGTGAAAGATAAATTTTTTTCTAATTGAATTGAATTATTAGCCGATTACTGTTGGTTCGTAGTTCAAGAAGATTTTACAATACATAAGATAAATAGTTACTTCTGTGTCATTTTTAGGGTTCCGTAACTCAAAAGGAAAAAAACGGAACTCTTAGGATCACTCGTATGTCTGGCTGGCTGGCTGGGTGTCTCTGTGTCCGTCTGCCACAGCGAATTTGCTCCGAATCTACCGGATCAATTAAGTTGTACACATGAATTTTTTTGACCCAAACACGGACATGTAATAAAATGATGATGTGGATATATTTAGTAACCTTTTCCGCTTAGCTATTTCTAAAGAGTCTTGAAAAGACCCTGGAAGAAATCGACACGTGTTTCACCTCTCAACGAGGCATCCTCAGGATGACGATTAACTTGTCGTGAACTCGAACACGGCGTGTTGCCACACCAAGCACCGAGCGCAGCGCGCTGCGCTCGGTGCTTGGTGTGGCAAAATCATTTAAAAATAAATGCTTTTAGAGATATTTAAGAAAATGGATGAAAATTTACCATCTTTATCTCAGAAACTACTGAGCCTGAAATTTTGAAAAACATACTGAAAATACTTCTATATTTACAGATTGCAGGAAAACCTAAAAGAAGTCTATGGTATTAAAATAACATGGTGAATCTCAAAATATTGTGCGTATAGACTTACATTTCCAGTTAGAATGTAAGGGAGAACATGTTTTAACAACAATGTTGAGTTTGTCCTTGGGATAAGTTCATCTCAACCATAGAACCCTTCATTGTGCGTGGTCTGACATGCTCTTGGCCGGTTTTTTGCTCTTAAAAGGCCTACAAAATTCGTAGTATTTTTTATTTGTCAAATTTTCTCTATTTTAGTTTATAATATGTAGCAATATTGTATAAAATAAATATTTCAACATTAAAAAGAGTTATTAATATTAATCCTGTTTTTTTCTGGATTCTTCTTCTGCATTTCAAAATTGATTGAATATAAAATAAAATTTGTCACACAGTGATTATTATTGATTAATATTGTATTGTGCATTTTAAGGTAAAATACGACAGGCGACAGGATAACTTGGATTCTTCTCACAGATAAATGTGGCTGGTCTGTCACACCACACGTCAATAAGAAGGCCCGAACGGAATATCCCACCACAGGGTTCACCTGAGTTGTTTGGCTCTCCTGGAGAAAAGTGGCTGTATCCAGCTTCTGTTAATGTTTGGCCTGAAAACGGAATATGTAGCAGATTATTAGTCAAGAGGATAAAGCATTGTCTTATGTCACAGGCACTAAATTGAATCCAGAATGCAGAGAAGGATTCAAGAACTCCTAAGACGAAGACATTATTCCCGAGGAGAATACTCTACTTTTCACACCTTCTGTGAGATAATAAGAAGTAATTTTATATTCAAATAAGTTTTTGTGGCAATAGTAAAGTTTTCATAAGAATTTTTAGTTGAGGTTCAAAAATCACATCATTGACCAGCAATTCGTAATTAAATTCAGTACAATATGATTCCCCTGCTAGAGCCTGGGGCTACATACTTAATTACTTCTAACTTTAGGTTAAGCTTGTTTGACATTTAATATTAGTATGGATGTACAAGTTGTACAACATTCTGCCCTTTCTCTCTAAAACTGGGATATCGTGTTCGGTCTATCTAAGTTCACATGTTACTTGGGGCTTGTTTGCCCAATTTTTTTTATGATATTCATCCTTAACAACCGTCACTTTAGCATTTAATCTATTCGTTTCCCCCCTACACTCCGACTACAACTCCTCCCTTAATTGATATGACGATGATTTAAGGTACCAATTCCGTACCTGACCGCAGGCGGTGACTGCAGACGACATGTCGTGGCGACACGTCGCGGCGTCATGTCGCTGCAGTCAAGATTCCGAACTCGACCGCAGGCGGCAGCAACCCAAATATCAGTCGGTAAAAGAAGATAAAAAAACGCGTTATTACTCGAGCATTGGCAGCACTACTGGACTACAGTCGGGCTACACGTGTCCTCTGTCGCTCGCCTGGAGCTGCAAACGGCGTGTCACTAGCTACGGAAGGTGCTTTATAGAAATTCATATAAACCAGTCGTGTCGCGGCGACACATCGCCTGCAGTTTCCGCCTGCGGTCGGCTACGGAATCGTACCTTTAATTAAATAATCAAATGTAACAGTGCGCAGAAATGGATGACATTTAAATACTTAGATTAGATTAATCTACTAATAGTTTAAAATATTATGTAATTTATAATTCAAAATTCAAAAGTCATTCATTCAAACTCGGCTGAGAATCAGCACTTTTTAAATGTCAAAATTACATACGACAGTCCCCCAAAACGCCCACCCTTCACGACTTCCTAGTGCTTTAGCTGAAAATAAGAAGTGGCGCAACAAACGCCCCAGTGGCACAGCTGTCTGTTCATTAGAAAAATAAATTAAATTGATTCTATATATAATTGGTTGGTAAGCAAGGGGGCTAAGGGTGTTTTATATGATCTTATCGAAGCTACCAATTGAATTCCTGTCACTGGAAAATTGCATTATTAACAATATATTTTCATACTCCTAATATATATAAGAGAATAAAAATTACCATGAATAGTTCTCCAATCCCAATTTTCGCCCCAATCGTAAAAACCGATAAAAGCTAAATCTTTCCGGAAACTTCCTACCAACTTCGAATCTGGATATTTGGCGAAGAGTTCTTTCAACACTGTGGCTTCGAAGTCACTGTTTATAATAGCAAGATGGCCGCCTTCAGCTGAACATGCGAGGAAGGCTCGGGAGAAATTTCGTGGAGCTGTATGAAACTTGTAGCATTTGTTAGTTCTTTTATCCAAGTTGTATTCTGAAAAGAAAATGTTAGTAAATATTAACTAGCTTTTTCCCGCAGATTCACTCGTGTGGAAGTCGGAAATTATCGCATGGAAACGCAATATCGGGATAAATAGTATCCTATGTGTTAATCCAGGTTATAAACTATCTTTCTAACCTGTACCTACTTTAAGGCTACCATTTACTAGGTACGTCTTTCATTGACTTGAATGTACCCTTGCGGCTGACAGTATGTCATGCTCACTCTAATGTCTCGCTGACGGTGGCGTGTGTGTTGGATCATTTAGCTCCCTTCAAAATGGTTGAGCTGAATGGTGCTAATCCATGCGTCATGTTCGTGAACGGGCGCTGTCAGTAGGGACTGGTCATCTTCTAGCTGCCATGGCTTTTTTAATTTGATTTTTGAATTGTTTTATTTTTTAATACGGACGCTTTTATCGTTGTGCATCGTTCTCACATTTATAACTTTAACATGAATGATGTAACCAATATTTTGTAAACATATTGTGATTTAAAAGAGTGTCCATGGAGTTTCTTGCCCGTTCTTCTCCATAGGTACCTACTACGCTTTGGAATGGGCAACTAGCTTCATCTTTCTGACTGACCGACCCCTTGACAATTCAAAAGTGCCTGTAATTGGTTTATTTGAAATAAATGCTTTGAGTTTGAGTTTGAGTTTGAGTTTGAGTTTCTGCCTCATCTAAATCCTATTAGCAGCATAACAATATAATGATTGAATACTATCGTGAATTCATGCAAGCCTAGTACTTTTTGTTAGGTTACTGCTCAGAAATTGTGCACAATGTCTAATGATTTAAATACTATATTGAATTTATGCGAGCCTAGTACTTTTTGTTTCAAGTTTATTAACTCAAGGAATAAGATTTTCTATACAAATGGAATCCCCCTTTTCACCCCCTAAAAGGTGGAATTTTCAAAAATCCCATCTTAGTGTTCCCCTACATCATGAAAGGAAGCTGTGTGCAAAATTTCACGTTCCTAGTGCCAGTAGATTTGACTCTGCGTTGATATGTCAGTTGGTGAGTCATTTTCTCCTTTCATATACTTATTAATATATAGATAATTTGTTTGCATCATTGCAGAAGACAAAGGTGTACGTACATACACAGTAAAAGGGACTTTGTTTTATTATATTCTGCTTTGGTTATTACTATTTTATATAAAATAAAATATATAATTATCAATTTCAAAAGCCTACCAGCCCGTCGCATCGCTCCGAATATATTTACCTGGATCAACAGTGCCGCACGCACTGACTTCTACTTGAAAACTCTCAGAGCGGTAACAGATATAAGGGCGAGTCTCATCACAGCGATGATCTGCTAATTCTCCATTACCATTAAAAGTGATACAGCTTTCTTTATTGTCCTTATTATCTGGCTCATTTTTAGCCCAAGATACCGGAATTTTCGAGAGAGGGATACCTGTAATTTGTGAATCTATGTGAGTTATTTAGTCAACTTGTATATTAGTACTTGTATTGACATATTTAATATACTATTATTTAATTTTTCAATTTAAATAAAATTATAATAAGCAATATTTCGCTGCTTAAGTAATTATTCCCATTCCACATTATATTTTGGGGAAACAAAACGACATTACACCTCATTCTCTTGATTTAATCTCTTTTATCCGTTTGTTTTACAGGAAATGAGAGAACTTATTTATTAATTAACTATTTTTACCCGCAGTTTCGCCTGCGTAAAGGTCGAAAATTATTGAAACTCTAATAGGATGAATTCGTTGTCTGGCAATACCATTTTTCTCAGAACAGCGTGGAGGTATGAAGTTGAAATAGCAAAAAATTAGATCTACGGTCCCTTGGCGCTGTAAAGGAAATCAAACTTCCAAATCAACGCAATAAAAATACGGTCATTATTTATGCCAAACATTTGACACTCGCAAATAAACTAAAGCCTAGGTATATGGTTCTTCTCGTTTACTTAGCAGCATGAAGTTTGGCGAGAAGCAAACTTACAGTTCAAGTTAAGAGAAAAATCTGAAAATTAATAATTTTTTGATAAATGTAAGAATATAAACTGCGAAGTAAAGTTCTTTCTTCAATCTGGGATCGGAAATTCACAAGCCAATCTTGAAGTAACATTTCTGTCTGTATTTCATTCAAATCGGTCCTCTCCACTCTATTTAAAGTTCTTTTTCAACTGAAAGTTAAGTTTGTTCCTCATGCCGAAATTGGAAATCCGGTCAGCCGAGCGAGGACAGTTTGAGACGGAATTCTCAGGGCGCGAGTCTCACTTGTCGGTTTTTTTTTTAGATATAACAGGTTTTTATGATTATAATAATAATAATAATTTTTTATCATTAATTTGTGATATCTACTCTAGTGCTGCTATTAACCACGTAATACGTACATATTAGAAAGGTTATTTTATGACTTAAAATTTTAATAAGTTTTGACCGATTTTATTGAAATACAGAAATGTTAACTAAATGTAACAAGATCGGGCTATGACTTCATCTTCGCTATAAGGATGTATTCAAGAGGCATCATTAAAGCTTGTGCTATTGATCCTACAAGTTGGGAGAGGCTCGATTTATACGACAGGTCGTCTAAGCGCTCTACTATTCACAAAAGTATTAAATCTTTCGAAAAAAATCGACACGAAGATATTTTCGAGTAGCGCCAAATACGCAAAGAGAGACCTAAGCCCTTCTAAACGTATACATACAACACTACAGGTCAACTTTATTATTCTAGTTGTGACCGGGTATTCAAAACTAATTCGGTCTAGCGAGCCATCTAAGGGCACGTGATTTCAAAGGATCGCCGTAATCAAAATCGATAAGAAGGACTATTCTACGATGTCACACATCTTCATAATCACATTACAGTCTAAAATAAATAAAACATAATAATTATAACTTCCTAACCAGCATTGGAACAGCAATATGCCTGCTACAGCCATGCCGGACATAAGGACAGTCCAGTCAATCGGCGATCATTGTCAGAATGGCATTGGGGCTGACCCGCTCCCAGCGCATCGCACACCGCTTGCGCATTAGAAATGTAGAAACAGTCAGTGCGTGCCATCGCGAACATCCATGATGCGCTACAGAAACGGGGCAGCCCCAACAACGTCCGGAACGCGTTGTTATATTATACTACATTTGCAATCCCTTCAATTTCTCGAAAAGTCGACAAAAAATTAATATTATATTGTGAATGGTCTATTTTAACTCCCGTAAGGTGGAACTAGTTGATATTTTTTCCATACAATTTTCGGGGGATTTTACTCCACTGTTTGACATTGTACATCCAAAGTTAAACACGATTTGCTTCATTTTTTTTTGTGCAGAAACAGAATAGTAAAATAATAAGCGATTAAAAAGTTAGGAGCCAACAAAGATTTCTTTTTCTTGCTAATTTTAACACAACTTCGGGCATAAATAAGTAATAAAATAATTATGAAATCTCCTTAGTATTAGTAAATCAGTATTAGTAATTAGTATTAGTATATTTGTAATAGTAGTTAGTATTAGTATAGTAGTATTCCCACCGTCCACAAGTTACATCGGTCAACGGCAGGAAGATGATGATCTGTTATTATGAACACAATCTTTTATATCAACTGTGATTGTTTAATTCTTTATTAATTGGCTAACCTTCAATCGTATGATAATCTCCTTGAGAGACAGTGGCATGAATCCCGGTGAAATATATATATTCCGGATTGGAGTTATTTATGATGTTTCTCATTTCAGCTTGTATTTCTGGTGTGGTTGGGGAAGCTAGAACACCACCTGAAATTAAAAAAAAAAACATCACGTCTATAATTCTCGAAGGGGTAGGCAGTTATGTATACTTGGCACTTGTTAAAGTCAAATGTAATTGGTGGGATTATATAATATATAATAATTTCTGATAGATAAACCAAAAACACTTTGCTCGAACATAGCAATGTACCCAAGACACCACGATCAGCAATCACGCTTGCGATCACTCGACCTACCGTTTTTTTTGCACTTTTCTTTTCTCCTGGCATTAGATTTTACAAATTAAGTAACTTACCTTCCAGTGAGCATCGCAGCCGGGCATCGAACCAAGTCGCTGGTACAACAAATGGTTTAAACCATGCTTGGGCTTTTGCACTGTATTTATAGTCACACCTGAATGATGCCTCTAAAATACAAATAATACTATTTAACTCAAAAAAAATATGATAAACGGCATTCTGATCGAATAATAGTTAAAATCAAATGGTATTCAACCTTTCAACCACAAATTAAAACAGCTTACCAATAAAATGCAGACAGAATAGTAACACAAACAATTTCAAACAAGACTTCATTTTGTAAGCACTGAAATGCAAATGACGGTGATACAATTATTTCAACTATTATTTATAGGCAATTCCAATTTGATAATTGAGATGTTTGCGAATATGATTATTTTCAGACATGACTCTTTAAGTCAGCGGTTCTCAATTGTTATGAAACAATATGCAATGTGGAGATGACAAAACGCCAATAAATGAAAACATTGACAAGGCTAATACGGAAAGAGAAGCCGTGGATAAAAAACGATAGCGAGCAACATAGCAAAAGAGATAACCCACAACCGTACGATGTGGTGCAAAAGAACTAAGGGGGCTGACAACAAATAAATTGGGATAATAGCCAGGAGAAAGCAGAAGCCGAAAATTGATAAGCCTAAGGCTGCCAGTCCACTGGAGTGGAGCGAGGCAGCAGAGCGAAGAAATTTGCCAATATTAACCAACACAAACGGAGCTCGGAAGCGGAGTTTAGATTTAAGATAGAAGCTCCGCTCCAATGGACAGGTGGCCTTATGCATACTCGTATTTAAAAAATCTAATAGACTCTAACATTGAAATTGAAAACGTATTTTTTCAAACAAACTCAATAGTAGTGATGGGCCAATTATGAGTATTATAGAAAAAATATGCAATGAAGTCGCTGAACAATAAAGAAAAATACTGTTTGATACATTAGACAAAGAGCACAAGGACTCGTTGAAAGCAAAAGTTCGTTAAAAGCGCTCACACTGAGGCCCGTGTGAGGTTTCAGGTATGCAAATCCTGTGGAATGCCTTCAGATGGCCCAATGGAACAGAGTAGGAATTAGTTCAAGAAACGAAATTTGTATACGTTTTGTGTTCGTCATACCCGTCTACCAATGGAGCTTATGAAAAACGTGGTGGTGCGTGTGATTAAAAATATAACAGGTGACATAGCGGAAAAAACCAACTACAGGCCTATTTCTTTGGCCGCTATAATTGGAAAGGTATTTGATGGTCTGCTTGAGCGCCGGCTTGGTGAGTATTTAAAGTTGAGTGATGCTCAGTTTGGTTTAGGAAGGCGCTTTCAACTGAGACCGCTGTCAAGTATTACACAGATAGGAAACGCCAGTAAATGCTGCTTTTCTCGATCTCTCCAAGGCTTTTGACTTGGTTTGTTACGACAAGCTTTGGTCGAAGCTTAAACTTCTAGAGGTATCCAAGGAGCTTATGAGCTACTGAGGTTTTTGTATAGCTCGCAGATTAACAGTGTTAGATGGGCAGGTGCTCACTTTGATAAGTACGTCTTGGATTGTGGTGTTAGACAGGGTGGACTAACATAAATATGGCATACTGTGCTCTTTGTGAGTCTATCTTAACGTATTGCATTACAGCCTGGGGAGGAGCAGCGAAGACTGCGTTTATACAGGTGGAGCGGGCGCAAAGAGCAGTAATTAAAGTGCTTCTTAGTAAGCCTTTTAGATTTCCCACGCAACTACTTTATATGGAGTACAAGGTTTTAACAGTCCGACAACTTTTCATCTACCGGGCACTAATTGGCAAACATTTAAACTCACCATTAAATATCAGTAATGCTGCCATAGCAAAAAGAAGACCAGTACTCTCATGTCCTACAAAAAGCACGCACACAACTTTTGCTAAACGACACTATCCATTTCTAAGCGCCCTCACTTATAATAAATTGAACCAGATTTTGAATATACATTCCCTCAACACATTTCATTGTAAAGCTAAAATTAAAGAATATCTTTTAATTCTTGATTACAGTAAAACAGAAGACCTATTAAAATCGCAATATACATAACCAACCACTCTATACACCCTCTCAATCACACACTCTCACTCATACACACACCCCCACCCTCACACACACACTCACACACTTTTCTGTGCTTTGTAATTTACTTTTGGAAATTATTTATTTATTTTTTTAATTTATTTTATGGAATCTGCAATTTTCAAACTTATTGACTTAAGAGCGATATCTAAATGTTCTGACCTACCACAACAGTTTATTTCGCCGGTATTCTTAACTCCTAAGAGTACAGCTGGTTATGGATTAAGATCCAAATTAATAATAAATAATGCATACATGGCAACAATAGACCTAAAAGATCTGAGTGTAATCTGATCTGATAGAGAATCTTATTTTTAATGCATATACCGTACATCTCTCACATTGAAAATATTTGAGATTCCGTTATAATAACATTTTATATGATTTAATTGCTTACCATATCGCATTACATATGGCCTTCAGCGTCAGGCTGGCCACTAGTATTTAGGCGGCCATACAGAAGTATCTAATTTGGATGATGAAATCATTTGTATAGGAGATACTTATGACTCATGACTTAGTACTGTAAATTCAGTAATACAAACATTTGACAAATTGGGTTTAGTTATCAATTTAAAAAAAAGTTATCTTAAACAAAACCAGATATTTTGCAAATTGAAAGAATTTCTCATCAACTCACAGTATGTGTTTACAGTTACCCCAAGACAAAATTCAAAGAATAAAGGAAATAATCCATAAATATCGCCGTAAAGATAATGTTGTTATCCAAGATTTTGCAAGACTAATCGGTACGTTATCAGCAGCTATAGTTTATGGTTGGGTATATATTACACGACTAGAACGGGGAAACTATTTAGCATTTTTGACGTCAAATGACAACTACGATACAAAAATGACTGTTACTCCTCTCTTGCAAGGAGACTTCACTTACTGGAGTCAAATATCGCACAGAAATATGAACAAACTTCGTGACTGCTTGACTGACAGGATGGGTGGTAGCCTGTGAGGGTGAAATTAGTAGAGGTCTTTGGTCAATGAAGGAAAAAAAAAACACCACAACATGTCGCCGGACTCTACTGCTCTCTCGAAATAAAATCGCTCAAATTGTAATGGTCAACGTGACCATTACAATTTAAGCGATTTTATTTCTTGTCCACCCATTTAACAATATCAAGAATTTTACAGTCTTGTACCCTTAACTGTAGATTTTACAGCATCGTAAACTAACCAAGACGTGATCGCAAACATTGTGGTAAACGAGAGACCCATTCGTTGTGGTGCACCCACAACGGTGTAATTTAAATTGTCATTCTGTAGTTGTCAATGACTTTATAACCTCTGACATTGTCAGTGTCATTTTTTGAGCTGCACAGTTGGCCTCGTGGTCGTAAGCGCGAGTGCTGAGCGTGGGGTCCTTTTTCCAGCACGCTTAGTATGACATCAATAGAAACGGGTTTTGTCGACGGAAGAATAGACAAAATGATAGATAAACAATAAAAATAAGTCATTTTGTCTATTCTTCCGTCGACAAAACCCGTAGTAAACCCGTTTCTATGGTTGTCATATTAAGCATACTGGTCGGTAGGGTAAACTGATTTTGGGTTTTTCTAGTAGGCATTTCTTAATAACAGCCCGGAGTTTGGAAGTTGGCGGTGTCCCGTGCCTCCGTTGGTCCTGCGCTTGATCTATCTCTGATCGTGTCGTATTACCGTCCCATCGGTCTCTGAGAGTTAGGGTAGAGAGATTGCACCTGTGTCTGCGCACATACTTGTGCACTATAATATCTCCCGCGGCGATGGCTAGACTCCGCTGAGATTGGCCGCCATGGCCAAAATAAGGTTAGGAAGACGTATTACATGATCAAGTACTCAATTGTAGATTGAACAATGAGTTTATAAAGTTGCTGGGTTACTTTGGATGATGTTGATTTTTGTTGGCTAATATGATTTCAATAGCTAAAGCCCGCTTTCCTTTCCAACGCAGTCTGGTGGATTTTCAACGCTCAGATTAGCGGCGAAAATTAAAAATCCAACAGAGTGTTTTTATTTAGGCGTACATAGGTGTTGCCTAGTGTTAGTGAAAATGAGTAGTCTTAGTTTGTACCTAAGACGAAAATGGTTCACTATTAGTAGGTATCCTTATGAACGTTCGCTTTAATTAATATAATACGGTAGTTGCCTAGGTAAAAAAAAAAAAGAAATTTTATTTAGTCCGTCTTTCAGATGATAAAAAAATATTAGACACGTATTTTTTGCTTTATCATATTAATCAAAAATAACTTAGAAAACACGCATTAAAGTTGGGGAGTGGGGGCTGGCTACATCACAAATCAGTATAAAATCTAGCAAGCTGTGACGTCACGCCACATTTTAACTCAATGTATCGCCGTAATCTTTTGATTACGTCAAAAAATAAAAATACGTGTCCTATATTTTTTATTAATCTACCTTCCGGACTAATTTCTTTTTTATTGGCCTATTGTAGAAAACTATTCAAACTGTTATATGTTACATATATTCGAAAACGAAAGCTGCATTTTTATATTTTTGACAATGCTTCTAGTTCAATCCATGCATATGTTCATCATGCATCTGCTATCTGCCTAGCTTTTTCCCAACTATATTAAGGTCGGCTTCTAGTCTAACCGGATGCTGCTGAATATCAATATTTTACATGGAGCGACTGCCTATCTGACCTACACAACCCAGTTACTGGGTAACAAGATGTTTACCTCTTGGTAAGAATGGTTGTCAGACTTTCGGGCTTCTGGTGACTCGTAACAACTGTCAAAGATCTACAAATGACAGGCGGGAGCAACGGCTTAGCGTGCTTTCCGAGGCACGGAGGTGTCTTGGTATGTAAAGATGGTCACCGACCCACGGACCAACCTGATCGACCTGTGCGGCTGTTATTACCTAGCCGTTCTAGCCTAGCGTAACAGAGTTTAAATAGTATAAGGCCATCTTATACTGGTTTTGTTACAACTGACCTCTGATCGACTGTACATTTATAATTTGTGAAGAATACCTATGCTTAGTTAAAAATAAATATCATAAGTTTTATAGCCCTTTAAAACTATCAGAATGATAATAAAATTTCACTTCGAATCTGTTGAAATTAGTTCGATTATTTAGCCACAGTTTAATAAAATAACAGTATTATGTCTCGGTAATGACCTTGAAATAATTACCTACGGCGCCGCTCGATAGCTAGAACTGCCGCGTCCGTACGTAAGCCGACGTTCGCACGGACATGCGGCGGGATTTTATCGGGCATTGGATTTTCAACTCTCAGTTTTAAGCCGAGCGTTGAGAATCCAATGCACTCGGACGCACTATCGTCCCAGCGCGTTGAGAAATACACTGTTGGATTTTTAACTCTCAGTGCTAAGCAGAGCATTAAAAATCCAGTGCACGAAAAAAATTCACCGCCATTATATTACGTCCGTGCGAACGTCGATTAACTGCTGCACACTCGAGGCTGTAGGTACTAAGATTTCGAAGCGCGACATTTCGGCCGTTTTCAATGAAGACATAATACTGTTACTTATTTATACTGTGACTTAGCGTATTTCTTACGCCTCAGTGGTTCATACAAAGTATAATAAGTAATAAGTCTCGAGTGGACGTGACGACCCGATTCTTAAGTAAAGATGCGTATTAATAACTAATTTAGAAGTCCAGATTAAATATAATTTATTATTACATAATTAAGTATTTTATTTTGACCAAAAACTTATCGACCAAATCAGGCCACGTTAAACTACTCAAATAATGTTTGGGTGGTAAAATAATGACTTAATTATTAATATTTAAAAAAAAAACAATAAGGCCATTAAAATCACAGAAACTCTGTCACCAAAAGACCCCTTTGAATGTTATTTACAAGAAAAGAGGATTGCAGCTAGTTGCCCCTTCCAAAAAGAAAGGAAAACTAGATTTCTTTTGGTAGTTTCGTATTGAGAAGAATGGACATTAAACTGTAAAAATCTTCTAAAATATAAAAAAATACTAACTTTAATAAGAAATATTTAAGTACAAGATATCATCTACCCGCACCTTTACAACTGAGAACGAAGCAAAAAAGTAGGCGAGTTCAATGACTCGATAGTAGCAGACATTATTGAAGACGTGCCGGATTTAGCGGCAGACGAAGATAATGTTATAACAGAATATTCTAAAGGTTGAGATAAACGTTATCATAATGAAATTTTGCTTATTACAAACACCTGTGTTCTAAAGGATATAACGTATCCTGACGTAGAACATAATTGTAGATTCACACATCTAAATAAATATCAGCAGCTATTTGAATTAACATTGGTAGGAATGCCTTGTCAATTCAGTGAGTGTACGATAAAGAATAAATGTGGTGGATTAAAAGGGAAATATACGTACACTTTTAGCTAAATTGAAATTTAAAAAAAAAAACTTTTAAACTGAAAATTAAACCGACGAAAAAAAAGACTTTTAGTAATTAAGCTCCTCAATTAATGTAGATTACTAATTTTGAGTGGAGCCCAAGCAAACAATCCACGAAGATCAATCAAACTGCCATCATTTTATTTGGTAACTTTTTGTCTGTTCGGTGGCAATTAAAATTAATAATTCACTTTCCAAAAAAAAAGAATCGACAAAAATTAAGTAGGTAATCTGTAAAAAGTTAGGCGTGGCCATACTTACATTAAAATAAACCCTCCTCCCTTTTTTCGTCGGTTAGAAAATCTACGATCTTATGCCAAAATTAGGTACATTACGAAATAAGGGATATAAAATTACAGGGCGACTTTTTCTTAGAAATGTAAGGGTGGCGGGAGGGTCAGACGCTCGCCCGCGTGAATCATGGGACTATCACCAAACAAAATTTCGACCTTCGTCAGTTGAAGTTTTCACAGATTGTCATAGCTATAGTAGTAGTACTATGGCCGCTATAATAACAAATAATATAACTAAAACTAAAATAATGTTGAACATTACAGGGGTCCTCATATAGGAATCGTGTTTTGTTACTAAAGTAGTTAAAAAAAAAGATGTTAAAATTGTACGGTGCCCTTCGTGTGTGAGTCTGACTCGCACTTGGCCGCTTTTTACCACATTTTTAGTTTATGTTTGAAAAAGTAGTTGTACAAGGCCAGATTCCATCAAGTTAAGCTAATCTTCACGATTAGCAAAAACTAAATTGGATTAGATTTTAATTTAGCCTTAACTAGCTTTGCGTCTAAATTCTCATTACATTTTGGATCCGTTATAAAGTAACTAAAAGTAATCGTAACTTCTAAATATAATAATTCTGCCTACTTTTTATTGATGTCAACCTTTACTCTGTTGACGCGAGATACCTCTTACCCTTTTGATAAACTGATGTATGTTTTTTTAGGCCTGTCATCCACGACTTCACTGAAAAGTAATGCTACGGTTTCCCAAGACAGCGGTGGCCGCCATTTATTGGCCGCAGTGACAGCCATCATGGAAATGATGGCAGCGAGGTTTGACTTTACTGTCTCAAAAACGCTGTTTAGGGAAACACACCAACATTAATAACGTTTGAGTGACGTCATTTAGCGGTAAATTACGGACGCTATGTGGTGGCCACGGCAGTCTTACGAAACCGTAGGTTAATCAGCTACGAACTCAAATCACCAATGAGTAGACAGTATACAATGTGTTACAAAAATCCTTTCCGGACCGAAAAGGGCACATAGGTACCTACTGCAATAACATTATCAAAAAGTAATAAAAAACTTATAATTATTGAAAACAAAAAAGTTATTGCTATTTAAAATTCATGTTTTTAGTACACAAATTATGAAAATTCCATATAAAAATTGTAAAATTTTCAACAGGGGGGGACTTATGACTTGTAGACACCCGCTAAATGACGGCCGCCCGCGCCCCATTAATAACCCGGTAAAATTAACAGTTGAAAAAAAAAAACAGTGGGTATTTTTATTCCTTTTTTCCAGAAATAACCACGTAAAAAGACTCTTAGTATGTTTTTTAATAACACCCTCACGGTTCGGACAGGGTTTTTGTTACACGCTCTACATGTGACAGCAATATTATTTCAATTTGGAGGTCGATATACGACGCATCTAATTACAAACTAGTTAATAAAGGTAAACACGTATAGGTAAAACAATTTCTAATGAAATTAAATAGAAATTAGTAATTAATTAGAATAGAAATTGTTCCACCAGTGTCACGTCGCACCGTCGCGTCGCCCGTATCTGAGGGATCCTGTGCGTTAGTAAATCGCGTCGTGTACAGACCACCATTAAAATACTAGTTTTATGACATTCTGGCTACTCGTTGGTGATAACAATTAAATGATAACAAATTATGTAGGTGCATGAATATAAAAAAATAAAAGGTGCCCAAAAATAATAAGAATATTATTACAGTGACAATGACTGTAAAATAGTGGTATGCAGCTGCATCCGGGTAGACTACCGACCCCAACATAGAAAAAATAGAAAAAAAAAACTTAGCGTGATTGATTGCAAGTGAGACAATGACTATGACATACTTTAATTCAAATAACGAACATAGGTAGGTACAAAGTGCGGTGTGCGGTGTGTGATGAGATTAGATGGACCAGTAGCATCGTAGACACATATTAAGCCTATAATGTTCCCACTGCTGGGACACAGGCGTTTTCCAGAGGGAGTGGACTGTCATACACCACGCGGGCCCAATGCGGGTTGATGGATGTTACATGTCTCGTGCCTCGTGTGTTCATGTTGTGTTGTGTATCTGTGTGGTTCTTTCCTCAAAATAACATTTCAGATACCTACTAATCTACATAGAAAGAAAATACGTTTATTTGCGGTAATCATGACGCAAAGAAAGATAATAATAAAACACGTAAATAACAGATTCAGGGGAAATATGCGCCACATCCACGCAAAACGGCCATCGCTCAGCATAAATGCTGCGACCCCATGCGAGACAGAGCCCCAGCGCTGATTTTTTGCGACAGCCGGCGCTGACGTGATTACGTCAACCGGTGCAGCATATAGTGAAATAACAAATCAAAAATAAAATTAATACAATACTTAGTCCATGTGTGTCATGTCTTGTAACATGGTCCTCATTATGGCCTGGGAAGGTTATGTCTGGACTAGAAGAGACTGCGACCTCTGAGTTTGTTTCGGCCATTCTTCTCCGAGTAGTCAGATAGGAAACGCCGGATTCAACTAGCTTATTTTTAACATCTTTTTAATGTAACGTATAGAACGTTACATTAAGTGATTCTGTTATCCTATTTACAGAATAAAAAAATAATTTCATTTCATTTCGAATTTTTAGTTCTAGGACATGCCGGTTTCCGCACGATGTTTTCCTTCAACGTTTTGAGAGCAGTGGTAATGAAATAATTTACGCAAATTAATGTGCCAGCCTGGGTTCGAACCTATGACCTTAATCGTAAGTCGGGGCCGTTACCACCGCGCCACCACTTGCACTGCTTCGTCACTCTGTGGCTCATCGTGGACGATGGGCCAAAAATAATTTTGCGTGGCCCAGAATATAACAACAGACATTTGTCATTCCGAGGACAGATAGACGGTATCAGGGGGGATAAATACGGCTTTTTATAGTTTTAGGTAAAAAGCCTTTGTTTCCCGCTATCTTAAGAATACTCAAATGATAAGAGAATAAGGCTTTCATTTGTTTAT
Organism: Omphaloscelis lunosa; assembly: GCA_916610215.1. Lineage (NCBI taxonomy): Eukaryota > Metazoa > Arthropoda > Insecta > Lepidoptera > Noctuidae > Omphaloscelis > Omphaloscelis lunosa. Next base: position 2,716,013 of record OU744266.1, on the reverse strand, counting down.
TTCATTGCTTACTGTAACTTTGTTATATTTTGTTATTCATGTTGTAAGCTAGTCTTTTGGACTTTCCATAATTATTGTTCCTAAAAAAAGGTTTATTTTCAGTCTCAGACTTATGACGTCGAGCCATTTTTTAATTAAAAAAAAATTATTCCCGTTATGGTAAAAAACCAGCTAAGCGCGTGTCGGACTACGCACAATGAAGAGTTCCGTAGTTGGGATAAATTTATTCCAAATACAATTATTACGTTACACGTTCGTGTTTGGGTCACAAAAATACATATATGTAGCAAATTTCAACTTAATTGGTCCATTAGATTCAGAGAAAATTGGCTGTGACAGACGGACAGACTGACAGACACACGAGTGAGCTTATTAGGGTTCCGTTTTTTCCTTTTGAGGTACGAAACCCAAAAAAATTAAACAAAACCGACAATTTATATCACATTTTGCGCTTTTATAATTACTAATGTGACGTTCTTATTGAGGACATTCACGTCCATAAATTGTATGACAATACGTGCACGGTATAACGTTATCGTGAACGGAAATTTAAAAGCATCTTCATATATTTCCATACATTTTACTTCCCCGGGTAAAGGCTCCTACAAACAGGCGCGACACGCGACGCGACATAAAGGTACGTCGAGTCACGCGACGAGCGGTGTCTTTGTGTCGCGTCACGTGTCGCGCCTGTTTGAAAGAGCCTTTATCGTAATCGTGATAATATAATTACGTAAAAAATTATAAAAGCGCACATTCATTTATCAGTTTTGTATAAAAAATCTATTTGCAATGAGGGTTTTCATGAAAATCCCTCCTCCAGTTGGCGCCACTTTGACTAGAGATCTTCCATTTCGACAATTAATTTTTTTCATTTGTTCATTATTCAGTTACGACTTAAGAAAATATAGGCGCTTTGACACTGACAGGTGCCTGGACTTGACGTCTTAGTGCTGGCAGCGTGAATGTCATTTTAGAAAACCCTCATTAGAGTTACGTTCCTATTGCAAAAACTGCTAAGTCATACATAGTTCTCGAGTTTAAATCCAAGGCATGCACCTCTGACTTTTCGGATTCATGTGCGTATTGTATAATTAATTATCACTTGCAACAAAAACGGTGAAGGAAAACTTCGATCGTGAGGAAAAACGGCATGCCTGAGAGATTTTCGACGGAATGTAAAGTCAAGTCAGAGGCCCATGGGCAGCATAAAAATTCTGACACCAGGTTGGTTACAAGCCATACGAAAAAAAAAAGAAGGAAATTGCAAAAACTGGCTCGCTGGTATAAAAACCAAGTGTAAAGAGAAACCTTGTTAGAAGTTCATTTTGGTCCTAAGAGCTATTATCATCTTCCTGTTCTTGTCCCATATCAAATGGAGTCGCCGCAACACGCTTCTACTTCCATTTTCTCATTTCAAATGGCTTATTACTGAACTTTTTAATTGCAGTCCGGTTCTTGGCTTAATATAATATTTGGAAAATCCAAAATGCACGCCTCATAACGCTCATTCAAAAACAGAAAGATATTTAAACGACTTTTCATGAAGTATGTTTTGACTGCTTTTTTACCCATCAATATGGGTAAACTTTCTCACCTCGTAATCTTAACGTACTGTCAAAGACTATTTAGGTTGGCTTTGTTGGTTGCTAGGCAACGGAAGAGGTTCGAAGTTGGTTAAATAGTTAAAGATATTTATACTAATAGATAGTTTTTGTTTTTAAATTACTTTAAATAAAAGAGCTATTTTCGATAGAGTTCCTCCTATGGATAAAAAAAATCTATTAAAAAAATATTACTCAATTACTTGAGTTTTCACTGCAGAACCTCAAACAAGCAGGTTTTGCTGTGTAAAGACAGCGAGCAAAATTCGATTTTGCTGAGAGCGTGAGGCATAGTAACTTTAAAAAAAAATTAAATGCCGAGAACAGTAGGTACTGGGTCTACCCACAAAATTCGAAAGATTTAAACTTCACTTTGTTCTGTCACTTTTACTCCGATACAAAAAAAATTGAAAATAAATACAAAGTTTATCATGTATCTACATAATTGTTTTAATAATATTTAATATTGTAGCAGAATACCGCGGGTGCAGTTTCAAAACGCATCTTTAAAAAATTGCTGGATATTTTTATTGTTTTCTTCTTTTGAGCTAGCTACAAAGTGCGATACACGTTGAATATTGTAAAAAATAATAATAAATAAATAATAGTGAGTCCAGTGACGAAGTCTGCTATTTAAAACCGGAAGAATTAAAGCAGCATGTAAAAAATACATAAATAATTTTCCTGCCTGTTAAGTCTCGCGAAAAATATTTCATATCTTATATTATTTCAAAGCAATGGAGACTTACAATACAAAGGGTGCAAACACTTTTTCGGAGACGGTACTGTTAACGTACTTCATATTATCACAAACGTGGCAACTATTTATGATGTGGAGGACTATATCAATGTTGAAAGCCACAATAAAGACAAAAGATGACGTGTACATTGAAACCTCAAAATCAACACTCTCAGCAAAAAACAACTTTGCTCTCTTGTTGCACAAATAACTATTTTCGCAAGCTACAATGTTTTCAGGTTTCACACTTGGTTGACGGGATTGAAAAAAAAAAAACTATTTTGATGATTTTTTTCATTTTGCATTAAATCAATTTTTGAAAATTACAAAATTACCACTCTCTAATGCATTATGTGTCGTGCAGTATATTTTAAACCTTTTAGTGTATCTGAGATTAAACTAAAATAAAGTCTGCCAACAGAAAAATTCTGAACTGTCCCATACAAAACCCCAAATGCGTGGGACGCTGATTATTTTTTCTCGATTACGCATGGGACCTACACCCATGAAGAAAGTTGTTCAGTTTGATGGTCTGTACCACAACCTTAAATATGAACGTACCTTTCTGATACATGCTCTATAAAGGCTCTATAAAATACTAGTTTACTTCCCAAAGACTATTTAATAGATAGCAAATTTTGATGCGACGCTCCTTTGGTTAGAGAAAATATTATGTTACCTTTGGTACACAAGGAAATTGAATTTCCTAAGGATTTAAGTATTTAAGTCTTTTATCACAAAACCAGGTAAAATAAAAAACATGTTGGAGTTTTTCGGAGAGGGTATTGATTGTGGCGAATTTCTGCAGGCGGGGGAGCAGCATGCTCCTCGACGTTCTTCCACGTGTCCCTCTGATTCGCAGAGGGGTCGCTTTTGATCGATCGACGTTTGTCGATTGACACTGGATGTGGCCCTGTTGCTGCGGTGCAGGCGCACCAAAGCGGTTGTTGTTTCTCCCTCAAGAGCAATCTTGCAAATGACAGCCGCTTTAGTGTCTCCTAGATCTCCTCCAGCCGACGCCGAATGGTAAGTAGCCGGGGAGAAGAAGAAGGCCAGTAAGGCGGCAAGTGCGGCTAAAATGAAGGCAAGGTGGCAGCGATGCAAGGAACGAAGTGTCGCTGTAGTGATCACACTGCAGCCGGTAGCAGAGAAGAGGGGCGTGTCCTACCAAGATGTGTTCACCAAGGTAGGGATGGAGGTGGACCTCGAGGAGATCGCCCGTGGTCACTGAGCCGTACTTTGTCCTACCCAGGGATGACTGGGTGGAGGACCTGAGCAGCTCAATGACCCTCATTTCATCGGCCGCCACCGGTACTCCGTCCCTCGAGTCTGTCAAGAGAGGATGGGGTTACATGGCAGCATGGTTCGTGGAGATTGTTGTGGTAGGGGTATACTTCTCTCCGAACCGAACTCTTGCCGATTTCCACAACTCCCTTGCGGAGATGAGAGGCGTCGTCGTCGGGTTCTGTTCCCTCCCCGTGCTCGTCCTCGGGGACTTCAATGCCAAGAATCTGGTTTGGGGTTCCCGGTATATGGACACACGGGGCAGGATGGTGGAGGACTGGGCTCTGGAGACAGGCCTGATCGTCCTAAACTGGTGTTCTGTCCCCACGTGTGTGCGGATGCGGGGTGAATCAGTGGCAGACATCTCGTTTGCCAGCCCCGATCTGTCACTGCGTGTCATTGACTGGCGTTTCATAGAGGGGATGGAGACCTATTCCGATCACCGGTAAATCCGGTTTGCCGTCTCTGCCCAGACCTCGAGCGCGCCGGTCCGACAGGCCCCAAGTGGTCCGCGGTGGGTGCTGAAGCAGCTGAACCGGGAACTCCTCCTGGAAGCCTCTAGCCAATTTTAATTCATACCTAAGAATTTACCCATTTTTCATAAGCCTATGGCTCGTAAACGTAATGTAAATTCGAACAAAAAATCGAAAATACTCGTTTCACACATAATATTTACTTAGTTTTAAGACTTTATTCATATCTATGGGTGATTACTGAACTTCAACACGCAGAATTGCATAAATATTTTGCATTCATCAATGTAGCGGGTCAACGATTAGTGGTTATGTAAAACAGATCAAAATGGAACGTCAGATTGTAGATTTTAGTTCTATATTTTGTCGCTCGTGGCTCTGTGTGTCAACTATAATTGGGAATCAAACGAGCTTACCTGTTAAGCGAAGTCTTGATTCTAATTTTACGAACGGCGATCTGAAATATAATTCGTTAAACAAAGTAGTAATTCTTATGCACAGCGTAGACATCGCGTTCGTTTAGACATAAAATATTATAAATTTATATATTTTTTTAAATAGAATTATCGTCCCCGGTGGCAACACACGCAGGAATGTCACTAATTTTAGAGATCCTTATGATGGAGAACAAGCTCTGTTTTCTGTACAGAGTAGTTCCGCATACTTACATTCACTAAGTTTTCCTGGAAAAATAAGTGAATTAAGTAGCCTAATTATTGCAGCTTTGGGGCTATTAGCTAGTGGCGGGTGGGTAATTATATTTCAGATCGCCGTTCGTAAAATTAGAATCAAGACTTCGCTTAACAGGTAAGCTCGTTTGATTCCCAATTTTACTTCACGGCGATCTGAAATATAATTCGTTAAACAAAGTAGATGTTCAGAGTTGTCTGCAATAATTTAGTTAGTTAATAAGTTACGGCATATTCTGATTTATGAGGAACTTTTATCATTCTTTCTGAATACAATATTTTAATTTTATGTAATTTAAGAAGGTTGCTTTGTTTTATGTGAATGTCATGTACATCTGTAATTGGTTTGTATATAAGTCCATAACTGTTAACATTTAATATTTAATGTAGAATATATATGCTTTTGGCGTATCTATTTTAAATAAATTCTTAATAACGTTGCTTAATTAATAGTGTTTAACTATTTTTCATCAGTAATGAGGTATAATCATCAACACAATGTTGGTTGGCACTGTGTCTATTTCAATTGATGCCAGCACTAAGTTGAGCTACTGTATGTTTTGTGCTGTGGGAGGTGAATTATTAGTATCACTTTCACTTCCTACCACATTTAACCCAGCTTGTGTTTATACAAATTTTATAAAGTTGTTCTGAATTAATATACCAGGAGGATATTATGATATGAATACTTTAAAAGTGTAAAACTGGGTGAACCTGCTACAGGGACACCTTGCCCAACCATTCGGGGAAACAAGGCGTAATGTTATGATGTTACTTTAAAAGTTTCCATTATTGAGAATAGCATTCTCAGATCTGTCTGTAAATAGTTAAATTATTTGGGATACTGTTGTGCTCAATGTTGTGCTTAGTGAGTATTGAGTTGCACATTACATCTTGCTGTCAAGGTAAGTGTCGAGGTCAGTGAGTCTAGAAGATGAATTGTAAAGATTATCATTAGGGTATTTTAAAGAATGTCAGTTATCTAGTGATCTGAATAAGAGGCACCATGGCTGTGAAGTCCTTAGTAGTTAAACTTTCATAGGGTGTAACAGGATCTTTTAGCCCCTGAATGTTGTAAGCAGGGAGGTATTTTTGGTAAGCATTTGTGGAATTGTATTGTACCTAAATTGTACTGACAGACAAACTTAGTGTTTTTTTGTTTTTTTTTTAAAAATCTAGTAGGATTTTTTGGTCAAATTCTTGTGATCAGTTGATGTTATTTCCGTTTAGGTAAGTATATACTTTATGATATGGTTTCATTTCATTTTTGGATGGACTAGTTTTCCATAACTTTAGTTATTAAAGGTATTTTGGAAACTGAATTTCAAATACGGAATAGGCTTTTAACTTGTAAGCACCAATTAATAAGGGCAGTATATTATGCCCTGGATAGGAGAGTTAGTTAGAGTTAGTTTTCAAGCCCAAACATTTAAACACACTTATAGTGGTATTTATTGGTATGTCTTATCGCAGTCTTGATATTTTACCAAATAAACAGTCAAGTTAGATTGTAAGAAAACCTTGTTTTCTGTAAGTGGCACTACTGGTACTTTAGTAGGTAAAACAGAGATAAGAGACTATTCAAGTATGAAAAGTATTAGTAAATGTGTATGTAATTAACCCTTTATTGGTTATTTGGTAGGTAATGTTATCTTCCAGATAGTCCTAAGTGATACCCTTGTACCTATAGGATGAAATCATAATATGATTTCATAAAGGTAATATGGTATATTATACCTATCTATTTTGATATGCTAAGCTATAATTGATTAGTGTACAAGTTGTCAGTTTGTAACATACTTGTACTTATTACTGGGATTTTTATTTTTATTTTCCTTCAGTATGATATGGTGGGATTCTTATTGCTCGGGATGGGTTAGACAGTCTTGACGATTTTTTTTTTTTTTTTTTTTCATAATGAAACTGAATTTTCTATTTTGTTTGGGGCTGACTCAAATGTATTTTTCAGATAAATTCTTTGTAGATCTATCTATTGTATTGTTTGTAAATGCATCTCAATATTTAATAAGTTCTTTGGCGGTATTGAGAGGATCATCATCTACCCGGCCTTCTCCCAACTATGTTGGGGTCAGCTTCCAGAGAATGGCTTTGGGAGGTTAAGATATTGAATTTGGTAGGTACCAAATATTTTCTTATCTATGTCCATAGCCAATAGCAGAATCAGAGGAATATAACTGCTTTGCCAGCATTTATTCCAGTATTGGTCTTCTTGAATTGTTATTTTGGAATATAAGCCGGGTTGTTGTTGAGGTCCACCATATATATTGATTTTTATTTTCAGTGACAAAAATAGTTCATTTATTTTTCAGACATAGTCCATTCCAACCGATTAGATTAAACCAAAACATCATAAGATATTGTGGTGGTGGTTTTCAATGGTGTGATTCCTGTTATTAACCCGGTAGAAGGATGTTTTATTTTGTTATTTACAAAAGTAAGTAAATCAACTAATGTTGTGCTTTGTGGTTTTAATATTTATTGAATAGTTTTTATTGTTTTTGTTTGTAGCTAAAACATTGTGTACTCAAGTTTGTGATTGTTTCGGTTTGTTTATCAAATAGGATGAATTAAAGTTAATGTCAATTAGAGATTATATAACTTTTGTTCTGGTTTTAGTTTGGTGGCAGTGGGCATTGCCAGCTGGTTTTGCTGCATCAGCCAAGTTAATCAACAATTTGTGTTTGTCTTATGTTCTTCATAAGCATAGGGTCAGTCACTGCTTTCCCTATGATAGGGGTAATAACCAATACGGCTTGTTTCTGGAATATCTCAATCCCTTGTTTCCTCAGTTTAGAGGAATCTAAATGGGGTGAATAAGTATGGGAGCATGGAATAATACTTTGTATTATTCCAATTATGGTTTAGCCCATTGCACTTGTATCTGAAATCAAGAGTTTCCAGAGGTAGCATTTATCGTCAGCCATTGTATCACAAAATCATGTTTCCAAAGTATCTTGTGTATTTAAATGTATGCCTGTAAAAATTGCACAATTTTGCATTATTGTTTTAGTTTACAAAATAGATATCATTTATCAGTTTTTGGCAGGATAATTAAGCCACCTAGAGCTAGATAAGTCACTGAGTATCTCGTACACAGTGATATCTTTTAATTAGCTATATTTTGTTTGTTAAAAATGGCAATCCTTGATATGAAAGCTAGATCACGTAGTATTGAGATAACATGCTATAAGCATCTCGTGCTAAGCATGTGCGCACCATGTTAGATATGTGCCAGTTAGCAACATAGAATCAATGTTGTTGAGAGTACCTTGTACTTGTTGATAACAATCTAGTTAGCGAGGCAGAATTCCACACTCACTATAGGAAGTATAATGCTTTTGCAAGTTTATAACACACAAACAGTGTGCAAGGTTAAGTAAGGCTGTCTCGCAACCTTCATGCTTGTAAATTAAAAGTATATAGAACCACTTTTGACAATTCCTTAGCCAAGATCATAGAAATGTGACTTACCCCTGGTGACGAGTACATACCAGCGTTAGCTATGTAGAATAACATCGCTAAGTGCATCACGTGCTACATTGGTAGTTTCATATTCAGCTGGTAACGTAGAATTAGCGTTACTGAGAGCATCTCGTGCTTACTGGAGGGGTAATGCTGACAAGCGCGTACCAGCTAGCTATGTACAGTTACATCGCTAAGGGCATCACGTGCCTCTCTGGTAGCTTCTCATCCAGCTAGTAACGTGGAGATAACGTTACTAAAGACATCTCGTGTCCACTGGAGAGATAGGTAATGCTTTAACAAGTTGTGTTGTGTTAATGTCCACCATAGTGCTTGTAAAACACTGTCAGTATCACGTACAAGGTGGTCAGTTAAAGCCAGGCATTCTCGCACATTAGGATTGTGGGAGGCCTCCGGATCTAAGTACATCTAATGTGGGTCAGGAACTCAAGACTAAAGCTGCTTCTAGTTCTGATGTAGGTAATTTATCAGCTTTCCTGTTAATATCGTTGATGGACGCCTTGTCCGTCTCAGGTTTTCACTAACGATGCACTTATTGCACTTTCTATCACTTAACATAATTAACATTTGTTATTCTAGTAAAAAGTTCCGTAAACTTATTTTAAATGAATAATTTTAAGAGAGCAAATTTTTTCGTGCGATGAAAAAACGCGCGCGAAAGAAAAGTGACATTCCTGCGTGTGTTGCCACCGGGGACGATAATTCTATTTAAAAAAATATATAAATTTATAATATTTTATGTCTAAACGAACGCGATGTCTACGCTGTGCATAAGAATTACTACTTTGTTTAACGAATTATATTTCAGATCGCCGTGAAGTAAAATGGCATTTGAAACAGAAATCAATAAAACGAATAATGTTCGCGACGATGCGTCACCAAACAATGTCAATTGTATAAAATCTTAATATTAACTTAGCTACATAGATAGGATAGATTTATAGTACTAGTTAGCAAACAAATTGCAATCAAAATGGTAATTTCGTATGAAAGTCGTAAATACGACTGTGACTGATACACAAGTAGCGTCCTCTGTTGTCGTGTAGCGGAAGCAGTGAATTAGTGAATAGTTTACGCGAAAATATCGATTTAATGCTCGCTACTCGACACTGGAGGCGCTGTTTTATGAATGAGTATTGTAATATTATGAATGAATGCTCGCTACTCGACACTGGAGGCGCTGTTTTATGAATGAGCATTGTAATATTATGAATGAATGTTGTAGTAGTCGCCTCTCGACACTACGAGGCAGCACTGTAGAGATTACTTGAATGTTCTAGAAGTTTCTGGAACCGGAAGTTGATTGTAAACGAGTTCTTTTCCGCCCACATTTCGATTGTACTGGCCTGTTCGCTTCCAGACACGAAAGAGTGCACTAGTCTCGTAAGTTTTAACCGCGTTTAGATAGAATTGTGAACTGTAGCCATCCTTGCCCGAAACCAGTGATTGTAATAATATTTGAAATAATAGCTGTAATAGCTAAAACCTGTGGATATACCGACAATAAATCTTGTAGTAGTGTTCGTGTGTTTTTTTCATTGCTACTTGATTAGTCCTCTGTCCTCCACATTGGTCCTTCAGTAGCCGGATTCGGGCTGGTATAGCTTTGATCTAATCTTACGCGAAAGTGGTAGTGTGGTGTATGCAATACCGTCGACATGGTGAAGACACGCGGTAGGCATGAACTCGTCACAGCGGCCACGGAAGGGGACGAGTCCGTCTCCACGGAATTGGCGACAGCGGTGGGACCAACAGACCCGCCCAACTATTCCGTCACAGAGTCGGACCAGGCCCAACCTCACAGCCCTGGGGCGACGACACCTCCACACAGACAACCACTAGGCGAGATGAAAACCGACAGGAAGGCATTGAGCACCGCAACCACATCTGTCCGCCGCAGTCACAACCCATAACGCCAAACGACGCACCACCCCCCTTGCTGCAACGTAACGACGAGGGGAGCCTGCTGCAAGGATTGACTCAGGCATTGTTAGAGGTAGCGCGGGGCAAACCCGCTGCCAGCAGGTATGAATTTGATTTACCTATCTTTAGTGGCCACCCTGGCGAATGGCTGCATTTTAAAGCAGCGTTTAATGAGTCTGCGTCAACTCACACAGAGGCGGGGAATTTGGCCCGTCTCAGAAAATCCTTGAGAGGGACAGCGTTACAGTCAAATGCCTATTATTAGGATCCTCGGCCGCGCAAATTATGCAAAGGTTAGAATCTCGATTTGGACGACCCAACGCATTAATAACTTACGAATTAAATAAATTACGCCAGTTACCTAAAGTAGCAGATAACCCCACAGATATATGTGTGTTTGCATCGAAGGTCACAAACGCCATTGCCGCGGTGCAAGCTCTGAATAGAACAGAATATTTATATAGTCCGGAGATGATTTCCGCAATTTCAGAAAAGTTGTCAGTTACGCTAAGAAGCCGGTGGTATGATTATGAGATGGCTGCAGGTGAAGCAGAGCCTGGCTTATTAGTGTTGGGAAAATTTCTCGAAAGAGAGGCCGATCTCAATGCACGTCACGCCTCGGCAAAGGTGGAACTTAAAGGAGACCGTTCACGACGACCGGCTCACAAGATGTTCAAAATAGTAGAGACTCATAAAACACCGTGTGTGATATGCAACGGTAATTGTAGTAGCGTGGCCATCTGTTCTAACTTTAAGAAAATGTCAATAGCTGATAGATGGGAAACTGCACGTAAAAATAAATTATGTTTCAGGTGCCTGAACCGACGGACGTGGAAACATAGATGCAAAAGCAAGCAGTGTGAAGTGCAAGACTGCGAGCATTATCATCACAGGCTACTGCACAGCGACAGTAGCCGGGGAACGCGCACCGCAAACGACCCAGAAGAGCGTCCTCGTGTCACAGCGACCGGGCATGCAGCATCACGGGACGACTCAACGCCATGCGGTGACATCGCGCTGCACGCCGTCATCAATAACACAAGCACGCCGCGCAAGTACAATCAAGTTTTGCTGAAAGTAGTGCCAGTGACACTATCGGGACCAAACGGTAAAGTAGACACATTTGCTTTGTTGGATGACGGATCGACAATAACTCTACTTACTACTAACGTCGCGCAGCGGATAGGTGCAGAAGGTCCAAATGAGCCATTTTACATCGAGGCCGTAGCAGGCGCGCGCATTGACGCTACAAACTCACAACGGGTCAAGGTAAATATTCGAGGAAAATACACAACCGAAGGCATTGACATCGAAGCCAGAACCATCGACAGACTTGAATTATCAAGTCAGTCGATACGCACAAATGACCTAGCAGGCTTCGAACACCTGACACCTATAGTCGAGCAGCTAGCATATGACGCTGGCGTACCAACTGTCTTGATAGGCCAGGACAACTGGGCACTCCTGCTCGCCTCTGAAGCGCGAGTAGGTACAAAGGATCAACCAGTAGCGTCACGCACACCACTTGGCTGGATTTTACATGGTAAAATCTGCAGCCTGACAAAACTACATGTATTACCACAGATCGGAGAACGCTGCGGTCATGTAAGTACAGATGAATCTATTGAAAAGCTCATACAAGAACATTTTAGCCTGGAATCATTAGGAGTGCAGCCACGTCGCCCCCAAGCAGACCCAGAGGTGAGAGCATTGAAAATACTAGAGGACACTACACGCGCTCTGCCTGAAGGTGGTTACGAGACGGGCTTATTATGGAAAAATGAAGATAGGTGTTTTCCAGACAACTATGCCTCTGCGCTCAGTCGACTGGAAGGCACCGAATCCCGTTTACGAAAAGACCAAACTCTGAAACAAAAATATTCAGAGCAGATGAAAGCGCTGATATCAAATGGGTATGCAGAACTAGCACCGCCAACGTCATCTAGTAGGTACAAGTGGTACTTACCACATTTTCCAGTGATAAATCCATCTAAACAGGGTAAGGTCAGAATTGTGCATGACGCAGCGGCACGCACGCATGGAGTGTGCCTCAATGATTATCTTCTGACAGGCCCTGATCTCCTACAATCACTCCTTGGCGTTTTAATGCGATTCAGACAAAAACCTGTCGCCGTTTCAGCAGACATAAAAGATATGTTTCTACGCATAACGGTAAGAGTGCAAGATAGAGACGCACTTCGTTTTCTGTGGCGCGACGATACGACTTTAACGCCCATTGAATATAGAATGAAAGCGGTATTGTTTGGTGCGACCTCTTCCCCGAGCACTGCAATTTACGTTAAAAATCATAATGCACATGTTCATGAGGCTGACTACCCCGAGGCAGTGAACTCTATAGTTCGGAATCATTATATGGATGATTTTTTACAGAGCTTCGACAACGCAGAAGAAGCGAACCGAGTGTCTAAAGCAGTCGACGCGGTACACCGGCGAGGTAACTTCGTGTTGCAGAAGTGGGCGTCCAACGAGCCGGCCGCTGTCGCTGGTCTCGCGACCGAGCCCGTGGTGAAGGACACTGTGCTCAACAAGGAGGAGTAAATTCTCGGTCTTATCTGGCGACACCAGAATGACACTTTAGGATTCAACTTCAGGAAAGTAGACCCTTCTTATTTGAGCAAGCAGGTTACGAAACGTCAGTTATTAAAAACGACAATGTCTTTATATGACCCGCTGGGACTAGCCGCGCCGTTTACGACAAGTCTAGAACGTAAATGGCGCGACTGGTTGATTGCTCTACAAATACTGAAAGGCGTTCATGTCCCACGTTGTCACCTTGGTTATAATGACTCGATTAGAGTAGAATTGCACGTATTCGTGGACGCGAGCGAACGAGCCTATGCCGCAGCAGCATATTGGCGTTCGGTGAACGGCATAGGGCAAGTGAATGTCTCGCTCGTGGCAGCGAAAGGGCGCGTTGCGCCCCTCAAGGTCACATCTATACCTAGACTTGAATTACAGGCTGCTGTGCTCGGCGGGCGACTAGCACGCTGCGTGGAAGAAGAGCATGATCGTCGCGCCGACCGTCGAGTCTTCTGGTCCGACTCGCGCACTGTGCTAGCGTGGCTGCGCGCCGGCGCACGCGCTTTCAAACCGTTCGTCGCGCACCGAGTAGCGGAACTAGAAGAAACCACCGAGCGGAGTGAATGGCGCTGGGTCCCCACCGCTCACAATGTCGCCGACGACTCGACTCGCGATACACCGACTCACTTCACAGCAAGCCACCGCTGGTATGTCGGCCCTTCATTTCTCTATGACAGCGAAAACGCCTGGCCGCAGGAAACAGACTCATACCCCTACATCGACACGGGTGAGGAGCGTGTCACCATTGCTGCTTCTCACGAACAGTCGACCTTAACGGAGGCGCTACCTGACGTCACACGTTTCTCTTCCTGGCTACGGCTCATCCGGGCCACGGCCCGCGTTCTTCAATTCATCGACCGACTTCGAGTTCGCACCACGACAGCCACCCGTAAACGCAATAAAGGCGTTAGTGTAGACGACCCGAACTGGACGGTGAAACAACGGGAGGGTACGAGAAAGCGATCCGGACTGCAGAGCCGCAACCTCAGCGTAACACCGACGGCCTACATACCCCTTGGCACACAGTACACACGTCGGGCCGAGCTCCTGTGGACACGTGCTATACAAGAAGAAAGTTTCGCAAATGAATTGCGTCTTCTCACCGGCGGGAGAACGGTACTAGCTGACAGCCGGTTGAAGCGGTTATCTCTGACAGTCGACGAACACAACATAATAAGAATACGCTCGCGCATCACAGCAGCAGCTGAAATATCACGAGAAACACAGTCACCGGCAGTACTAGATGGCGATCACCGTTACTGCCGCTTGTACATAGACTGGACCCATCGAAAGTTACACCACAGCGGCGTGGAATGCGTCGTGAACGAAATACGACAACGCTATTGGATTTTACGTTTAAGGCCGTCCGTCCGTGCAGTAATCAGGCTCTGCCAACCCTGTAGACTACGTCGAGCCGTACCGCCAGAGCCACTGACAGGCGACTTACCACCCTGTCGACTGGCACACCATCAACGTCCGTTCACACACACAGGACTGGACTACTTTGGGCCACTCTCCGTCACAGTAGCGAGACATCACGAGAAGCGCTATGTGGCATTGTTCACATGCCTAACTACGCGTGCTGTCCATTTAGAAGTTGCCGCCTCGCTATCAACGGATGCCGCCATACTTGCGTTGAGGCGTATGATGGCACGCCGAGGATGCCCTGAAGTCATTTGGAGTGATAACGGCACCAATTTCCACGGGGCAGATGCTGAGCTCCGTAAGGCTGCCCTAGAATCACTTCAACACGAGGCAGAGGTACGTCACATCGACTGGCGCTACATTCCACCAGGACCGCCGTTCATGGGCGGAGCATGGGAAAGGTTAGTGCGCACGGTAAAGGCCTCATTAAATGCTACACTTATCGATCGGCATCCGTATGAAGACGTGCTTCACACACTTCTGATAGAGGTAGAACACACGGTCAATTCCCGACCCTTGACCCATGTATCGGTTAACCCAGACGACGAAGAAGCTTTGACGCCTAACCATTTTCTGCTCGGCGCGCCCTCTAAAGTTCCGTTGCCAGGGATTTTCACAAGGCCGGATGAACTACGTCATTCACATTGGAGAGCGTCACAACGACTAGCGGACTTGTTTTGGCAACGATGGGTACGCGAAGTACTGCCTACGCTTCAAAACCGGCGGGAGCCGTATGGACGCGGTGACACGGTCAAGGTGGGCGATTTGGTTGTCGTAGTGGACCCAAACTTACCGAGAAACATCTGGCCAAAAGGGAGAGTCGAACGCATGTATCCAGGAGCAGATGGTGTCGTGAGAGTCGTTGACGTCAAAACCAAGAGCGGTGTAATGCGGCGTCCTGTTAAGCGTCTCGTCGTTATACCAGTAGAAACTTAGTTGTCATCATGCATTGTATCGTAAACACTGGTTTAAAGTAGACAAGTTCTGAAATTATGTATTTCGCATATTTTGTAGGTTATGTCTCTTTTCTTGGCGTCACTCCAGGATTCTGCTACCAGGAGGAGTTTGTTTTATTTCAATTTGATCTAATATATAGCAGAGCAAGGATTCTGGAGTGACTACCCTTAACTTTATAATTATGTATGTGTACTATATTGTTATCTTATAATTCATTAAATTGTGAATTGCATTCAATTGTTAATATTGTGAAGTGTGTACCAGTCACTAGTGATATAAATTATGTACATTGTATGTACACGGCGGGAGAAATGTGACTGATACACAAGTAGCGTCCTCTGTTGTCGTGTAGCGGAAGCAGTGAATTAGTGAATAGTTTACGCGAAAATATCGATTTAATGCTCGCTACTCGACACTGGAGGCGCTGTTTTATGAATGAGTATTGTAATATTATGAATGAATGCTCGCTACTCGACACTGGAGGCGCTGTTTTATGAATGAGCATTGTAATATTATGAATGAATGTTGTAGTAGTCGCCTCTCGACACTACGAGGCAGCACTGTAGAGATTACTTGAATGTTCTAGAAGTTTCTGGAACCGGAAGTTGATTGTAAACGAGTTCTTTTCCGCCCACATTTCGATTGTACTGGCCTGTTCGCTTCCAGACACGAAAGAGTGCACTAGTCTCGTAAGTTTTAACCGCGTTTAGATAGAATTGTGAACTGTAGCCATCCTTGCCCGAAACCAGTGATTGTAATAATATTTGAAATAATAGCTGTAATAGCTAAAACCTGTGGATATACCGACAATAAATCTTGTAGTAGTGTTCGTGTGTTTTTTTCATTGCTACTTGATTAGTCCTCTGTCCTCCACAACGACCATTAATCGTATAATTGAGACATACAAATATAATTATAATCAAACCATAATTTAGACCGAGAACTTTTTTTTTTTTGGGTTGAAAATCATCAAATAACTTCTCTCGCTCTGGGCGGAGCGGGAGGGCGTGTCAGACTCTTACTGACTACGCCCTGGGCGTCTCCTCCTGCGGCGGTTAGGGGCGTGAGGGCGCGAAATTTGCCTCTCCCTCACGCGTTCCGCCTCCTCCTTCGCGAGCATTACCGCTTCGCAGAAGGAGGTGACGGCCTCCCATTTCCTCTCGCTCCGTACCATGGCCTGAACCAGGGCCGGACGCAAGAGATCACTGCCGCCGATCGCCTCCACGAGGACACGGCGATGCTCCGCCCAAGCTGGGCAGACCTCCACCGTATGCTCCACCGTGTCCTCCGGGCGATCCACACAATGGTGACACCCGGGCGTTTCTTCCCGCTTTATCCTGTGCAGGAACCTCCTGAAACAGCCGTGTCCGGTGAGGACCTGCGTCAGGCGGAAGGTGAGGACGCCGTGGCGCCTCTCTAGCCACTCCTCAAAGAGGGGTCTTATCGCCGCAATTGTGGCGTGCCCAGCGCTGGGTTGCGACAATCGCACTCTCCATGACGCCATGAGATCCCGCCGGAGCTCTGTCCGCTGTGCAGCGATTTCTCGCGGCAGCGGAGCTAAGCTCCGGCGTTTCGCCTCCTCACGCCACTCCCAAATGTGCGCGAGGACCTTAGACCGAGACCTAGCCCTGAAACTAATTTCTAGAGATCTAGACCTTCAGGAAAACTTTCTTATGTGTTATAAAACTTTAGCTCGTAATTTGCGAAAATAAAGGTTAAATCACCTGTATTCCGAAGCTCGTAACCGTCTGAAAAATCTAGAAAAAACAATTAAAATACTAGATTTCTCTAGGGCAATAGACCAGCTTAAGGTTTCTATGAGTAACTTGAGAATTGGTTCAGTACTTTTTCAGTAAAATCTCTTGCAAACAGTTTAATATTTAAATAATTAATTTTATCCCAGATGTACTGAAATATCGTTTCAGCGGGAATAGAAATTGATATGGAAATCTCAATAGATAGGTTATTATATCACAAATTTTGTGATGACATGCCAAATACAGCTGAAAAATTAAAAAAAGACATTAGAACAGAAAGCGATTCGCGGTTCTCTGTAAAGTAAAGGTGCACTAGAACTAAGCTCACGCATTATTTAAAAAAATCAACATGGAACTTTTATCTTTTATATTATCATCTAATACGGTAACCAGTAGACCTAAAGAGTCCCGAAAATCGCTTCTTGAATACTCATGAAGACTTAACAGTGCAATTTTGTATTCCCACGTCAAAAACCCGTTTTCCTTCAAGAATCTAGAACATAGCCGCTAGGTGAGTATTGAAGATATCTGGAACTTTTATGTGCAGAACGTCAGCGCCACCTGGAAAAGGAGGGGCCTATCCTCATACCGGGATAAACCTGGTTATAGAACCATCTCGACTTTCGCGTCCAGCGATCACGACCTTCCGGCAAAAATATTATAAGTGAAAATGAAACTAACTCAAGTGAAAACAGTGATTTTAAGGACAATTTTATCATAAAGTTTTCAGAGTTTATGCAACTCAGTCCTAAAAAATTACAAAATAGCCAAGTAAGTGCGACCAACTTGGAAGAAGCGCCCGCCAGCCGCTTCCGCGGCACCGCTCGCTCCGCTCGCTTAGCTCGCGTGCGTTTTTTCACAGTTCTACCTAGCTTAGTTACTGCGACCGATTCGGCATTAGTACCCATACCTACCAAACACTTATTGTGGCTGCAGATAGGTAGGCCATTTTGCATTACGTCTTAACGTGGGATAGCGTGGGGAAAACAGTGGATTTGACAATCCATCTGTGACATCGCGTGTTTATGCCAAAAGTTATTGCTATTAACAACAGGTACCAGTAACCGTTCGACTGAGATCGTAAACATGCAAAATGTCAGAAAAGATTTAAACTTTTTAGTTATATTGATTCGCTAGGACTTGAAATGAAATGTGTTAGTTCTGAGAAAATATTTACCTCTTTAAGTTTTTTCACGTTTCTTTGAAAGTTGTTTTTGCATGTTGGAAACAACTGTGGCATGCCGTGCCAACGTTCCTTTGCTGCATGTTACTATTGATGATCAAAATGATCTTCCAATACCACAAAGCACGAAATCGCCGGCAGCATCTAGAGATATCAGTACTAATAAAATTCTAAAAGTTCGTTTTAGCGCACAACTTTTGTCACGGACCGCCTTCAAAGCCGTCAGTTTCTATACGTCATTAGTGTAGTGCCAGTGATAGCCGTTTTCACACGGTGACGATAACAACATCGACATATCGTCAGCTCAGACGACAACGATATTATCGTCTGACGATATCGGTATGTGACACGATATAACCAACAGCTTATTGGTATGCGGTATGGGCCAGCAGTATTGAATAGTGGCGTTGCGCTAGCAAAAGCTTACATCGCCGCGCGATTCCAAAAGTGTAATAATGTATTTGATATAATTAATGGCAGCAGTGAATAAGTGCACAGTGTCGTCCGCTGATATCGGCACGACAATCAATATCGGCGACGATATCGTTGACTAAACCGACACAGTGTGAAAGCGTTTAGTAGTAAATGTATGAAACTACCAGTCCGACGATATTGTGTCGTTATCGTCCAATGTTAAAACGGCCAAACAGTGGCACGCTCGGTTTGTATGGAGTGTTGGCATACTGCTTCTAGCAGTGACCCGAGGCGTCTTTGTGCTCTGTGTTCATTACCAAGATTTATGTGCGTAACGACAATGAGGACGAAACAAGAAAATAATATTTACACTGTAGGTAATTCGATTATTTTTATTCTAATACTTAGGTCTTAACTCTTTCATAGTGCGCGGAGGAGACACAAAGTTACAAATCGCCACGGTGCGTATCAATGGTACATTCGACTGCTAATGGGTTAGCTACATTGTGATATAAAGATTTTGCATGTACTTATCAGATATTTCCAAAAACAGCAATAGGCGCAGCAAAGAATACAGTGAAGCATGCCAAAACTACACCTCAAAAAGAAACTCTAAAAGATATAGCGCTAAAAAGTTATTTGGCGCGTGGCCAAAATCGGAACTAACGCCGCACTCTTGTTTCTTAATACAAAACAATTGCATAAATGTTAACCATCACGCCCCCCGGTCAACGTCATATGCACGCCAAAACATTCTTGTAGGTTTCCCTGACTTGATAGCATCGGTTCGCCTCACACAACCACATATTCCATTATTAAAGTGTACTAACTCATTCTACATTACAACCTAGGGAGCGAAATGGTTCTAGATGTCGTATCTTCACCGCCAATAGAACTTGCCATCGTATTTTACGAGTACCGTCAAAGTGGTATCTTTAGTATACAATCTTTGGTAACATTATTGTGGCGAAACAACCTAGTTTTGCTAGGAGTTTTTGTAAGAAAAAATGCGATATTTTGGGATGTTATAAACCTTTTTGCATAGATAGGTAGGGAGAATGGGGTCAGTTGAAACGTTTTTGAGAAAATTCTTCATGGGTCTTTCATTTGTGTTCCTATCTGCTTGGTGATGGCTTTTAATTGTAGCTAGACTATCTGGCTAAATGATATAATTAATACTAAAATTACAATTAAAAAATTATAATTAAAATTACTAGTACTCGTAACTTAGATTGAAGCGGTTTAATAACCTTCAGAAAATGTTTCAATAGACCCTGAGTCGGGTTCAATTCAAACGAAATATTTCTAGGTAAAAAAGCCAGCATAAAACTCTATATTTAATTTATGTAATTCCTGAGAAATAATTTAAAATGACATGTTCAGAACGACTCCGTATCATTGTTGCGACAAACAAATACGCGACAAATGTTAGGGCGATAGATTATTTTCACGACAAACGATGGGTCTACGAAACTTTTGATCGACGATCGATAGCGCGACACAATTTTTGCTCGACAAACTAAAGCGCTAACATTGACAATGTTGAGAACGCACCTACTGACGATTCATTTTGGCATTATGAAATGACTTAATAGGATCATTGGGTCAATCATTAATTCTTTCATTTTTAGATTGAAAATCGAATACAGAGTTTGTTACACCCATGATTAACCAGTCACTGAAATAAACGAATTCTCACTACTTCAATTAGATTTCTGGACAAACCTGTCACTACCACAATATTTTGTTCAAACAATGCTGTTTTCATTAGAATTGTTACCCATTTCATCAAAAATGACTCAATCTGCCCATTCATTTAAATTGCTAGTCATATAACCTCATTGGATCGGGGTTATCAGGAAAACTCATTCCACGAGGGATCACTTTATAATATTAAGCGTGACATCATACTGAGCATTAATTTCCAGAATTTAGCTGTTTTGGTCAGATTTACATGGATTGCGGATATTTCAGTGTAACTGATGATGATAATAATGCAAACTATTATGTTGTATAGATAATTGTGTCAGCAATACAATAATAATATCAAGCCGTGATAGCTTAGTGGTGTGATCTTCGGACTGCCAAGTCGTAGGTCTCGAGTTCAAACCCAAGGCATACACCTCTGACTTTTCGGATTCATGTGCGTATTGTATAATTATCACTTGCTTCAAAAACGGTGAAGGAAAATATCGTGAGAAACTGGCATGCCTGAGAAATATTTCTCGACGGCATGTGAAGCCAAGTCAGAGGCCCATGGGTGGCTTTAAAACTCTGACACCAGGTTAGTCACTAACCACATGAAAAAAAGAATAATAATTTTTATGTTGCTGGCGACCAAAAGCGTTGCGTTATTCTTTCAGAAATAATATGGCTGGTGATAAACTAATCGAGGGACTCGTGGTCACGTAATAAAAGCTGCACGGGTCAATGGATAAGTTTAAACTACGCTTGCCGCGGTTGGTCCGTGGATGTGTGACCATCTTTACATACCGAGACCCCTCCGTGCCTTGGAAAGCACCTTAAGCCGTTGGTCTCGGCTGTCTTTCGATCTTTGACAGTCGTTACGGGTCGTCAGAAGCCCGAAATTCTGACAACCAGTCTTCGCAAGGGGTATCGTATTACCCAATAACTAGGTTGTGGAGGTCAGATAGGTAGTCGCTCCATATAAAATACTGGCAATCATCTGCATCCGGTAAGACGGGGAGCTGACTCCAACAAAGTTGGGAAAAGGCTACGCAGATGATATTGGTAATAAAAATATAATCTTCAATCTAAATGGAGTCGGCCCAGAATTCGGCTACAAGCTTGGCGCCATCAGTAGCGTTTATAAAAAAATTATTTCTGTGCCCCGCGGTTTTACCTACATCAGTCTCGATCTTATGAGAACATCGGAAAAAGTATCCTATATCCTAACTCAGGTCATGGTCTACCCATGTGCCAAATTTCATCTAAATCGGTTTAGCCGTTTTAGCGTGAAATCGTGACAAACAAACAATCAAACTCACTTTTTCTTTTACAATATTATTAAAGTTAGGATGAATCTTCTTTGACTTAGACTGTGCTAACTAACAGCCGCACTCAGAAACGTTCATTAAATTAGTCCTAAGTAGTACTTAACTAATTAGTATTAAATTCGTTAATCAATGGTACATCCCAGAGACATAATTTAAGGGCTCATTAGCTAATGACAGTTTTAAGTATCCGTAGGGCGAAGTATCTTCAAATCATCTTATCGATTGCATATCGATAAAGCCTTTGTATAGTCATATTTAAAAAGTGTTGATATTAAATAACAAAAAGTTTAATTTATATGACAATCAATTATTTTACTGTAAGTTTTTACAAAATTCAAAGCAAAACATCTATTTTCATTTAAATAAAATAAAGCGATTGCGACCTTTTTTCTATGGCATCACTGCTAACTGTCAATGTCAAATTAGGGAATTTATTTTAGAATAATGTTTGCGTTTAATTTGCTATTTAATTTATTGATTATGTTAGCAATTTTTTTAATTTATTTTTTTATTTATTTACATAATAGTTTCTAATTTAAATTATAATAATTTGATGAATAATGATGATTTTTTAAAAATATTTAAAAATTTATTTAATATGTAATAAAAAAAAATATTTTACAAAAAAAAAAAAAACAACCGCCTTCCAAAAAAACACTACAAACTGAAAAATAACTTAAATTTCGGAAGTCAGTGTCTTGGGTTTTGTATTTTAGTTATTTGCCACCGACTTCCGAAATTTAAATTATATTTCACTTTGTAGTGATTTTTTGGAAGTCGGTTTAAAAAAGTTTTTATTTTTCGCTTTTTAGTGGGTAATTTGTAATTTATCTAAGTTACAATAGCCTAATCTCAACTGCTCATCACCTTTTACAAAATACGTTAAACGTTGAAGAGTTCTCCTAGTACTTCACCCTCAGCTCCATTTCTCCATATGCATTGTGACGAGCATTAATAGGATTGTAACCATATTACAGTAATCGAAGCGCAACCTGTCAAATACTTATTATTGAGTAATTCCGGTGGCCATGTGTGGTCTCTATCATCAGTTATAATATTTAAAGAGTTCCCTCGATTTCTCCAGAATTCCATTCAAAATCAATTCATAAACGACGAAGTTATCCGCGAACACACATAATAATTAAGAAATAATTGAGAAACCTCCTCCTTTTTTTGAAGTCGGTTAAAAATTATATCTACATAAGGAAAACCAGACATAACTTTAAAAATAATTTATTTTCACAGCATTTATGTACAGATATTAAATTAACTTATAAATAATCCTAAATTAACAATACTGTAGCATGAAGTTTATCCTAAAGCTTTGGCTTGTCCTAGGACGCCGATGGCTGGTCCAGCCTTGATGATGCCATCTCTGACATTGCGCCCGATTTTCTCCTGAAAAGATAAATAGCAAATAATGTTAGCAAAAGTCTAAAAACTATTAAAGCTGCTCTAAATGAGCTTTCTTATAGTCGTTAAGTATATTAAGTCATCTTAGGGTATTTTTTAAAGTTTTTTAAGACATAACCAAATAGGAAACTAACTGCTGTTCATTCAGTGCACAGGTCTTCAAAATCGAGGCACACTATTAAAGTTTCGGGAATCAATCCTGATACGTCATACTCAATTGAAACCACAAAACCAACGCGGCAGTAACCTTTTACTGTTTAAACCTACAACCTGGTTTTTTATTTGCTAGATCGAAATGACAGCTGCGACTAACCTTTTTTTTAAATAATACGTGAAATATGTTTATTTCAGAGATAACACGACAACAGTGAAGGTCCTCCTGCAGAGAATGATTCCGTGGTCCTTGGTGAGCGTCACTCGATAGCTAGATTATTTATTAGGCTATTTTCTGTCGTCACTAAATGTCATTTTAGTCTAGCAAATAAAAAATCTAAGTATAGTGATATACTGAGTATACTGATCATGTACCATTTGAAAATACTTACAATTTTCTTGAACACCTTCCACCGGGGCTCAGGTGCCGCCGACACAGCGCACAGTGCAACCAAACAAGCGAACACAAACAACAATATGCGAGAGAAATTCATTTTTAGAATTATTATTTTTAATTCAAGTTATATTTTATTTGAGTTCACGAAGACTTCTTTGAGTTGAATGATGTTCCAGATTCAAAACTCTCGTTTTATATACTATCAAACCGGCCAAGATATCGTTTGCTGTCAACAAACTCAAAATTATACAAACATGGACTTTATTATGTTGACAATAGGATTATTTTAGTTTTGTCCGTGTGTAAATGTAAGTTTGCATTGATAACGGTCCGCGGTGTGTTGACTTCAGGGAACTCCCGATTCAGTGAGCTTAATGAAGTCCCTCCCTACATATCACAATTTTTTTTTTGTATAGCGACTCGACAGACGATGGGTTTCGATGGAAAATGGTGATATTTTTAGGGTCAACAACCGCTGGTCATGTTACTTGAGGTACGAGTTGAGAAAATCATAAATCATATGTTTTATATTATTAAGATTACGATACCCACCACGGCTAGGCTGTGAAGATTACACAAAAAAAAACTAATATATAGGTATATATCATGTCAGACAGTGCATATCTTGGGGCTAAAATAATGACGAAGAAAACTAAACCAATGGTTGTTTTTTTGACCCTTACCGACCCTGACGACCCCATCACCATCCTCCAGAAGAGCAGTAGGGAAACCAGCACAGTGTACAAAAACAGACGCCTCCCGTCATTCCGACCTTGCCGCTGAGGAACCTTTGCGATCGCGGCCGCGTCCCCGAGTAAATAATACTCCCCCCCGACCCTTGCTAGATAACGAGGTGCCAGCAGTTGTTGCAGCTGAGCACGTAGCTTTAAATTCCCCGACTAATAATCATGATTAAAACTTTGATCCAGCCCGTCCCATACTTGATGTCCTCTCTCCTGTTGACGCCCTAAGCTAAGATTCGTACACCACAGGAGGTGCCCATAGCGAGCGTTCACCTAGTTTTAACTAGCATAGTTGAATAACCCTTGGCTGGAGGTTTTAAGTGTAGTAGCTTAAGGCACCCACAGGAAAGCCCGGTTAAGTAGTCATGATCTCAGAGGTCAACTACGAGATGCCCTACCTAAAAAAAATAAAGGTTGTTATTGACTCGATCGTCAACGACAAAATATAGAAAGATTTAAATTCTATGAATGAATAAGTTTTAATGGCTTCTTTGAAATAAACGGCAGTGTATCGCACAATGAGGGTTCTTCCCGTATACTGATGCCTGATTATTGTACCTACCTATATGAAAGATCTAGGTAAACACCGGATTTTAAAAAATCCCATCTATTACTCATTGTTTGGCCTGTCAGTGAGGGGCTCATGGCTGGGTTAGGTAATAAAGAACAGCCGCACGGTTAGACTGGAAGCCGACCCCAACATAGTTGGGAAAAGGCTCAGCAGATAATCATATGGTCTGCTATCCGTGTTATGGTCCGAAAGGCTTATTGGTTTATTCGCAAGAATTTAGTAAAGTTAGTGTACTTTTTTAAAATTCAAGATGTGCCAATTGCTGCGTTTTTCTGGGGTTGGCATTTCGCCCAAAAATAAATTAACTTGGTGCGAATCACCTACAGAAAATGTTACATTATTTAAAAGAGTCGATTCGTCCGGTTCGGGCGAGTAAGTTCCTGCGAATTAACGAATAAGCCGTCCGAATGGATTGCGTAGCCAAAACCATGAAAAGAAGAGATAGTATAGTCAACAATTGGAACACGTAGAGAACACTACGTAGTGTTCTGTAGCTAACATCTTCTGCATCTATTAAAAAAAGACATTTACTGTCAAAGCTATATTTTGGAATGTGAGAACACTGTAGGCTTAGTGGACTGTAGATTTGTTGACCATTTTCTATTTTCTTAAGTACCTGGTACTTATTGAAAGACCTATACTGTCCTCCCATACCTAGTCACACTGTTATTTGAAAGAATTGTAAAAGCCAATTATTTTTAAAAGAGTAACCGTGGAGTTTCTTGCCGGTTCTTCTCCATAGGAAACGACCAATTGGAACCATGCACCTAGCTTCTGACGTTTCATAAGTGCCCATGTAGGTTTATGTGAAATAAAAATATTTTGAATTGAATTGGAAAAAAAGCAAACTACAATACGCGTGATTTCTTTAAAATATGGTTAGATACCGAAATTTCGCAAAACAAAAAATAATAACTTTTTTATTTTACTTCGATTAATAGGATCTTAACAATTACCATTCGTAACGCTGCAAAGCTAAAATTGGATTGGGTAGGTCATGTCAGCTGCATGCATCGTGACCGTTGGGCAACAATCTTCACACGATGGGTACCTGAGAATGGTCGGCGGCCAAGGAAGAGCTGGCAAGACGACCTAGATGCGTACCGTAAGGGTTGGATAGAGGTAGCCCTGGAAAAGGATGCTTGGTAAGATTTGTGGGAGGCCTTTGCCCGGCAGTGTGACAGTGTAGGCTAACATAAAAAAAAAAACACAACTGACGTAACATAACATCATGCTTGTATGCCCCAAAGGGCCACTTAAACCTTTTGACCGCCACGTCAAAAAAACTACGACGTGCCCTCAGCGCCAAGCTAAAAATTCAACCTTAGATACCTACAAAACAGTAGTGAGTTCCGAATGGTATCGATAAAAACTGACTGTTCATTTTTTAACGATGTTTTTTTTTTAATAAACTTTAAAATACCTCAAAAATAATATACAGGAGTTTTATTTTGTCCCGCTGTGTCCCTCTATAATGATATGTGTCAAAATTTCGGCACCCTTTACCTTTTCAATCCACAATTGAAAACATCAATCGATAAAATCACGTCAATATCATCACAGCACTATGTTCAATCATGAAGTACTTTTCTGTCATCCTATGATGACTGTGGCGTGGCCGGCACGGATTTTTTTAATTTGCTCGCCTCTGCACTAGATGTGTGCAAGCGTTATTTATTAATAATATCGAAATAATAATAGAGCTTTTATTTTTATGGTTTCGTATTATTTTATACCCACGACGCAACGGAGTAGTACCTAGTTTAAGTTTGAGGTGAGAGGTTGTTTGTTTTTAGTTTGTGTGGGCCTTTATCTTCACAACGGTTTGTCCAATTTAAATTTATGCGGTTTTCTGTAAAATATTTGGAGTTTGCAATGGGTTTTGGGTAGATAATAGCAGCCCCGGATCTAGGAGGGGGGCAAACCGGGGCACGTGCCCCGGGCGCCAATTTCAGGGGGCGACAAATTCAAATGTAGCAGACAAGTGCACCACCCAGCACATCGCAACTTTGTAATAAATGAGACGCGCGGCACATTTAACCTTTCTATTTTATTTTTTTTACAACCGTTATAGCGCCCCTGTTGGACTGTTGGACCATTATCGATCGATAAAATTTATTTTTATCGAAATTTATTATTAATATGTTGCTGGCAAAATTTTCATTTTGAGAAAATTTGAATTTCACGGGCTAACTTATCGCATCCCCATAAAAGATTAGCGGGAGGCGGCAGACGGCAGTTTTTGCCCCGCCTCAAAAAAAATCTAGATCCGGGGCTGGATAATAATATGGTGATTACTCAATTAATTTAAACAGTGTAAAATTAAAAAGCTATATTATTTTTTGAGAAAAATGTCACGATGTATAAAATTCCGTCTGGGTTGCCATTGCTATTTGTATTTTTATTTCGAATATAAATCACATTTTAACAGTATATGTAAAAAGGAGGAAACGAAAGGGATAGTGATAATTATAAAACATTTACGAAAAATCAGTCTTTTATTTAAGTTTGTAGATAGATATTTTTTTATAATAAAAAATATAATGTAAACAATTTCAAAAAAAATCTAATTATAATCTTTTCATACAAGTATAACAATCACTAAAAACTTTTATTTAACTAAATTAGCTGTAACGTAGGTTTCCGTTCAGGTCGATATTAATTTTATGTTGTCTGTTAGCTACATCACTACTTGTCATCCTATGGTGACACTGGCGTGGAGGGAACTATGTTTTTCGAACTTTAGAATTGGTTTAAGTTTTTGTCATCTTATGTAAATATAGATGAAATATAAAGAAAGGAGGTTTATTAATATAAATAAGAATGAGTCAAGGAACATAATTAGCAAAAGAAATAAAAAAAATAATGTTGTTTAATAAGATTTATTTACGTTTAAAAGTCTGTCATGTAGTCGTGACCGTGGCGTGCTGGGCACTTTTTGGCTTGTCATCTATACATGACTCTGGCGGTCAAAAGGTTAAAGGTGTATTTAAAGTACACCCACATTTCACCAATTATATCCATGAAATAGGGGGCGAGCGTATTACCATCAACCGGGCACACATCCATACTCCGGGCTGCTACTGAGAAATTCCTAATGGAAAATCCCAATTCAAATTCAAAATATTTTATTTCACATAAACCTACATGGGCACTTATGAAACGTCAGAAGCTAGATGCACGGTTCTAATTGGTAGTTTCCTATGGAGAAGATCCGGTAAGAAACTCCACCGTTACTCTTTTAAAAATAATTGGCTTTTACAATGTTTTCAAATTACACTGGAGAGGAGAGTTTTGGCCTATTTCAATTCAATAACACTTCTTCCTACCCAGGAATCGAACCCAGGATCACAGCATCGAGGCAGCCATTAACACCGTCCATAGAATAAACGAATGATTCAACATTAATCAATAAATGTTCATTACCAATCAACCATTTATCATAACAAACATGTTTTTCCTCAATACCTTGCAGAACTAGGAAGTTCACAAAATGAGTCATTTCAGGTCATTCCCCCATGCTTGGTATAGTGAGAAAACGTAATTAAACATCAGATTTACTCACTCTTAAAGAATTCACTACTGTTTGTGAAATCGTAGTAAGTTGTAATAATATTATTAGTTGGATGAATAATGCGGGTCAGTCCCTTGAATGTCTTGAACCTGTGTGTGTGTTTGTGCGTGTGTAACTGTAACCAATGTAACATGTCATGTCATTGTTCTGTTATATTATGTATATTATTATAAAAGCAACAGATGCGCAGTTTTGATTTGTATTATTCCAGTATTGGCAGGTATTCCTACGAGAATAATTCTGTTAAGCCTATTCCCAACTCTTGCAGTTGAATATTAGTAACAATTGGATGCAGTTGAATACCAGTATTTTACATGGAGCGACTAGTGACCACTGTAACCCAGTTACTGGATAACATCGATTGCCTCGACTCTCGATAGTATAATATGTAACTATCGAGAGTCGAGGCCCCACTTAGATGCCCAAAAGTCTGACATCCAGTCTTACCAAAGGATATCGTGTTATCCAGTAATTGGGTTGCATCACTCATCCACGAACCGACCAGGACAAGTGTAGCTTAATCTTCGATCGAGCCATGCGGCTGTTATCATTTAGTCACAAGCCCCTCGTGCACCTACCTACGTGAATAAACTTGTAATATTCTCTCTCTTCTAATATCATTAATAAGCCTAGGTTTTTCAGTATGTGTAGGACCAACTTAAAAGATAACTGCCTACAAGTGTTACTTAAGTAGTAGACAGGTTTAAATCAACAAATCAACACTTCTTGACACCTGTCAGTTTCATACTAACGAATATTATTTTGCGAATTTGAAAGTAAAGTTACTACTTAGAAATTGTCCGACAGGTGTCAGGAATGCATTATTTCAACGGTCGGACTGTAGTACTTAAACCGAATATCTAGACGCAATGCTTATTAAGAATAATTTTGTTATTGTAGAAATAGCAATGTCTGTTGCTATAGAGCTACAAGGTTATTTCGGCGTGTGGCCAAAATTGGAACCAACGTCGCCATCTTGAAAACAGATAGAAAATTAGGTACTAACAAAAATAGCATGACTACAAATCTACAAGCAAATGAAAACGCTTAATTTTGAACAAGCCGCCCTCCGAGGTACTTTACCGACACTGAAAGGAACAAAATACCGATGAATCATATTTCTGAAATTAAACAAAGAAGTTTTAAAAATAAGGAAAACTATTTCTGTTAAAGCGTCTGTGTCAACACTTGCTAACAGCTGTAGATAACAAAATTCGTTCAATTAGTGGAGCTATGAGGTTATTTCCCTACAAAAATGTAACGGACTCAATTGCATAGAAACTGAAAATATTGACTTTGGAACATGTGAATTGCAAGGACGTGCTTCTATAAATGGATTATCTATAATAATATAATAATGTAGTTTATGAGGTAAAATTTGTGAGTTTGTATACGGTAATCTCCGGAACTACTGGTCCGATTTCGAAAATTCCTTCACTAATGGGAAGCTACAGTATTTTTGAGTGTTGTAGGGTATAATTTATATTATAACAACTTTCACGTGGACGAAGTCGCTGGCAGAAGCTAATATTCTATATAAATAAACGTTGTTGCTTGTAATGGTACATTATTGCAAAGGCCGTGAAATAGGCAATTGCAGGTCGAGTATGAGTTTGAAGGCCGAGCCGTAGGAGAGGACTTCACTAATACGAGACAGGCAATTAGCATTTCCGCCGAGGCAATAGTGCTTTTGTCAACTGAATGCAGGGAAATAAAAAATACTTTTTATTATGTATGTAAATAACAAATCAAGACGAATTTTCAGCTTTGCCGCCAATTTTCTATTTATCATCTGTGCCGAGAGGCAAACGCATTTATGGCTATACAGCCGCGTGAACGCAATTTGTACTAAGCAAATAGACTTACTTTGGTATGCCAAGAATGATAAAAGAGATCCAATCAAAGAGTATTTAATAACCCCAGCACGCCGTTACATACAACATTGCTGGAGCGCTCTGTAATGTTCCAAACTCAAAAAACGCTCCTGTAATGGATTTGATTTTCTTTGAGCGTAAATTCGATACTTCCCGTGTTCTTTTTTCGAAAATAATGACAATATTTCCATGTATGTTTGAGAAAAGTAATCTTGCGGTTTGCTTTCAATTAATATACCCACTAAAGAGGTATAAGAGACAGGTGGAGTTTCTTGCCGGCTCTTCTCCATAGGAAACGATCAATTGGAACCGTGCACCTAGCTTCTGACGTTTCATAAGTGCCCTTGTAGGCTTATGTGAAAAAATATATTTTGAATTTGAATTTGACAAGGTGGAAAGTTTCTCATCCTCCTTTGAACAGGGAGGGTCCTCGACCATTTGTTTAAACTTTTCGCACTCAACAAAAAGACACAAAGGCGGACTTAATGCTTTAGGCATTATCTACCAGTCAACCAAGGGTAGTGAAGAGATTACATGGCAGGTGATCTGTTTGAGAGGATAAAAAAATCCTAATAAAAATTATATCATAAAGATAAGTTAATCCTGTTAATCTGTTTGGGCGATGCATTATATGCGTGACGTTAGGTGTCAGTCGTAGTCGTCAGTATTACCACAATACCATCAATTAAACCCATTTTCGATTCTAGTCAGAAATCGGAAAGAACCTGATAGCTCCTCATCATCCTCCTGCCCTTATCTACCGACCTATTATGTCGTCCTTATTCATAATTTCATACCTACATCTCTCTCGTCATCTCGGGTCAGTGATAGCTCGGCCCGAGTCAACTCAACCCGAATAATAATACCAGAAACTACGTCGAGAAAACGCCAAAAAAGTGGTGTGTACCGTCGACATGAAAAGTATCAACTCTCCCTTCCTCGCCATAAATCATCTTTAACCTTATAAGACCGTCTCAGACACTTATCTATACTACCCTCATTACGATCTGACCAAGATAACGTCTGGAGTTTGAAAAGAGACTGTGACCTCGGAGTTTATTCGATGTTCCTTCTCAGAGTAGACAAATAGGAAACACCAACCTCATATAGTTTTAAAATCATTATTTTTATGACGCGTAAAAGTATTTGCTAATACAAATTTACAACAAAAAAAACCACTATATTCATCCATTGTTTCATTAGTAGAATCAAGTAGGTACCTAGCTTATGCCGTGATAGCTGTGACGCTGCCATCAGACTGAGTTCACTAGGTCATCAAACCGACGCGCAGTTTCAAATGACCAAGTTCTGAAACATCATTTTCTGATCCGAACGCACATAGAGATAATGCATGATGTTTATTATTAAATATGACGCTTTTGCGATAATGAATACAAGTCACGGTGTTAGGTCATATTCACACCTCTTTTTAAGATAAAAACATTTTCCATATTTGATGATGGATAGATAGATATTAGATTATATATTTTAGGTATTCTTTACTGTACAACAAATAAAGAAAAATATGACTAAATCACATGCTTCTTTATTTGGTATGCGCTAAAAGATTTCGCAAAATTGTGAGCCATAATTATAGGACTATAAAATAACATCGTAGCTCGAGCTGAAGTATTTCACAAAATGGTTTCCATTGATATTAAACTATGTGGGACTTCATTAAGCTCACAGAATCGGGAGTTCCCAGGAGCCGACACACCGCAAACCGTTACTGCACACTGACATTTACACTCTGAAAAACATCTGACACAAAAACATGATCTTTATGTCAACACTATAAAGTCTATTTTTGTATAATTTTGAATTTGCTGGTAGCAAACAATATCTTGGTCAGTTTAGTAGTATATAAAATGAGAGTTTTGAAACTGGAACATCATTCAACTTGAAGAAGTCTTCGTGAACTCAAATAAAATAATAACTTGAATTTAAAATCATAATTCTAAAAATGAATTTCTCTCGCATATTGTTGTTTGTGTTCGCTTGTTTAGTTGCACTGTGCGCTGTGTCGGCGGCGCCTGAGCCCCGGTGGAAGGTCTTCAAGAAAATCGTAAGTTTATTCATTTGTTTGATTCGCAGTAGTTCAATAATTATTGGCAAGGTTTATAAACTAAGCTAGTAAAAGTTTATTCATATCTTTGATTTAGTGTTTGCAAGTGTGGCTACTGAACATGATGTTTTAGGTTCGATTCCCAGCCCACTAAATTTGGTGCATTTGAGATTGAAATAAAAAAGCCTTATAAGGCATCAACTTTAAATTATCAAATACTGTACTGTAGCTGAACAATAGTTGGTCTCCTTGTAGACTTTTTCTCTCAGTTTGTGGCCTTCTTTGTGTTCCATAAAAACCGTTTAATATAGCGACCATTTAGAAGGCAAATTTTAGTCCTGGACCAGTACCATCTTATAGATTTTTGCTAATATCCTCTATTTATTTCTTTTTCAGGAGAAAATCGGCCGCAACGTCAGAGATGGCATCATCAAGGCTGGACCAGCCATCGGCGTCCTAGGACAAGCCAAAGCTTTAGGATAAACTTCAGCATCAGTATTGTTATATAAGGATTATTTATAAGTTAATTTTAATATTTGTACATAAAATGCTGTGAAAATAAATTATTATTTAATCTTATGCCTGTGTTTTGCCTTATTTTTCTCACAAATTCTGTCATACACTTGATTCACACACAGTTTTTAGGTATACACAATCCAATATATACCCAACACAATTATGTAGGCCATACAGATATTCATTCTATTCTCAGAAATGGTTCTCGCAAGTCTAGCATAGCCTGCTATAAAAGATGATTATGATGAGTTAGTCAATATCAGGATAATATTTCCCACATAAGTTTCCCCCATGGGTAGGTGTAGTAGTCAGTTAGTTTGAATCCTAAACATTAAACTACCCCTGTTATTAGTACACTTACCCGCCCAATTTAAATCCCATATAATAAGCTTTCTATTATAAGGAATATCCCAGTTCATGGCGATAGACTGGCTAGCCTATCACCATGAACCGAGCACAAATCTAAACCAGGCTACTGACAAATCTCTGGTGGAAAAACTCTATAACATTTTGGCCAACTCTTAAAAAGGTGGCTGTGAGAGACTGGATGCGGAATGCGGAGGACAGAGTGTTGTGGCGTAGCCTGGGAGAGGCCTATGTCCAGCAGTGGATAGCGATTCTACCTTGTTCGGCATTTTATCCTCGGTGAATCATGTTCGGGATAATTCGGCACAATTTGAGCTAAGCCGAGCGGCTTGTCCCGAACCTATATCTATTCGATTTACTGCCCCGGTTATGCCAAAGCATTCCAAGCCAAACAAGGTTATCCACGTTGCGATTTTCGCTCTATCGGCCATTCGTTCTGCGAGCAATGTGGTCCGTTTAATGTCACATTTATCTTTGGCAATTCTTCTGACTATGTATGCATATTTCTACCTTTGACTGGACTAGCAATAATTATGTATAATTTTATAGCTCTGATTCAAAACTAAGTACCGGTTGATTGATGGCTTGCCTGATATCCGATAACAGAAAAAATAAACAACTTTTACTTACCAACACTGAAATATCGCAAAAAAGCACCTATTTCATACTTTTTGATTGGATAAATATTGCATGTTCGGTACGTCACAGAAAAAAAAAAAAAAAAAACGTTTAGCATCTAATATGATTTTGATGACTACCTATTTAATACTTATTTACTAATGACAATATTATATTGTGTCAACCACATGGCATTATTATGACAAAATTCCCTCGCAATCGTGAAACTAGTCAAATATAAACGGCAGTGATTTAGTTTTATAATAAACTTTAATTATAATATTTACAATAACAAGGCTAACAACATCTAACCAAGTACACCTGTACTTGGTTAGAGCGATACAGACAGAATGGCTCACGACGTATTGGTACCAATTTTATACAAAAGGTTAATCTAAAAAATAAACAATATTTCTGGAATGAACCACCAGGCCACTTCAGATAAACGTTAACTTTTTTTTTGGGTTGGAAATATCAAATAACTTCTCCCGCTTTGGGCGGAGCGAGAGGGTGTGTCAAACTCTGACTGACTAAAACCCACCTGAGTTCCTTCAGGTGCCCTGTTGCCGGGGGCAACGATCTCCCTTTCGGTTTTCTTCACAACCCCGGCAAACATCGGCCCTAGCGGACCCCGTCAATTCTACTGACATCTCTTTGAGGTGCGCGTGGAACATAATGCACGAAATTTGTCTCTCCGTCATGCGTTCGGCCTCCTCCTTCGCGAGCATTACTGCTTCGCAGAAGGAGGTGATGGCCTCCCATTTCCTATCGCTCCATATCATGGCCCGAATCAGGGCTGGACGCGAGAGATCACCGTCGCCGATCACCTCCACAAGGATACGGCGATGCTCCGCCCAAGCCGGGCAGACCTCCACCGTATGCTCCACTGCGTCCTCCGGGCGATCCACACAATAGAAGCGTTAGAAATAGGTGAAGTGTTCGAAAGAGATGTATAATAAAAAACTGGAATCGGTGACATGAGTGTTTAACTAAGAAACAGGGCTTTTGAGTTGTTGAGTGATTTACTACTATGGGGACTGATGCCTGGTATGCATAACTAGGTATAAACGTTGATGTCTATAAATATCACTATGTTAATGAAAGGCATTGTTTTATGTAGAATACCAGCTGCTGTCGTGCTGGCCCTGAGATGAATAATATATTTTGCTTGCACGACATTTTGAATTCGATACCTAAGCACTTTTATTAAGATTTCATTTTGTTTCAGTGTACCTACAAAAAAAATATGCAGGAGTAAGAACTTTATTAGGTATCATTTTAATATTGTTAGTTGTCAGAGACGAGACCTGACTTGCAGAGGGACAGTTACAAGAAAGGTAAAAATAAAACCGGCCGAGTACGTGTCCGACCACGCTCAATAAAGGGTTTCGTAGCTAAGATGAATTTACCCAGAGAACAAACTTAACATTGTAATTGAATAACATGTGTTCTCTCATACATTACAACTGCAAATGTAAGTCTGTTGGTACAATATTGAGAGGTTTGTTATGTTATTTCAAAACCATAAACTTTTTATAGGTTTTCCTGTAATCTAGGAACTATTTTTTGGGCTTTTTTGAACATTTTAGGCGATAAGTAATTATAGTTATTTAAGAAAATAGATTAAAATTAACCTCCCCGGTTAATTTTAATCTATTTTCTTAAATAAGTATAAAACTATTTATCAAAAGAAATAAAAAAAATGTTTGAGATCCTCACAGTAAGCCCTATCATTAGATATATCACACAGCACAGTTTGCAATTCTTTTTTATTTATTTTCTTGTAAGTATGCCTCCCAAAAGTGATCTCCATATTTAAAATTTATTTTATTTCATTACACGTCCATCACTGAAATTCATAATATATAAGTACCAATTTTCAACTTAATTGCTCGATTATATTCAGAGAACATTGACTGTGACAGTGACAGACGTACAGACATACAGACAGACACACGGGTGATCCTATAAAGGTTCCGCTTTTTCATTTGGACGTACCGTACCCTAAAATATCGACACTTCGTACTTACCTAGAATCACAAAATATAACTTCCATAAAAGTATGTGGGACTTCATTAAGCTCACAGAATCGTGGGTTCCCTGGAGTCAACATACCGCGGCCACAGACCGTTATCAATACAAACTGACATTAACTAGGTACAGAAAACATCTGTCGAAACAAAATAATCTCTTAGTCAACACAATATAGTCTATGTTTGTTTGATATCGAGTTTGTTGATACAGCAAACTATATCTTGGTCAATTTATAACTACGAGTATATAAACTGAGAGTTTTGAAACTGGAACATCATTCAACTAGAAGAAGTCTTCTTGAATTCAAATAAAATAATTATTTGAATTAAAAATAATAATTCTAAAGATGAATTTCTCTCGCGTATTGTTGTTCGGCTTCGCTTGTTTGGTTGCACTGTGCGCTGTGTCGGCGGCGCCTGAGCCCCGGTGGAAGGTGTTCAAGAAAATTGTAAGTATTCAAATATTTTCTAGTTTTCTTGTTCCTTAATAGTATTCCAAGAAGTAACTTTTCTAGACAAGATATAAGCCAGTAATGTTACCTGTTGCAAGTGCAACTATTGAATACCGTTTTGGGTTCAATTCCCAGGCTAGGCAAAATGTAATAGTAAGTAGGTTAGTTAGGTAAATAATTCTAATTATCAAATTATCATAGTTAAAATTGGTTTACTTTATCCAGTTGGTTTAATTTAATAGTCAGAATGATCGATAAATTAGCTCAGTACCTAATCAAAATAAAAGAAGATGGAGTACCAAGCGCTGTTCTTTTGAGAATATCAGGCCTTTGCTCCGCGATTTCCTTATACCTACCTAATACTTATGTGAAATTTTCTAGCAATATTTGAGGCCTATGTTCAAAAGCTGTCCCTCACAAATAAGGAATGGGTGATAAGGAACTATTGCTAACATTATTTTCTTCTTTTTTCAGGAGAAAGTCGGCCGCAACGTCAGAGATGGCATCATCAAGGCTGGACCAGCCATCGGTGTCCTAGGACAAGCCAAAGCTTTAGGATAAACTTCTGTAACAGTATTGTCAATATTAGGGTTAATTTTGTAAATATTATCTAATGTTAAAGCTGCTGTGAAAATAAATTATTTTGTAAGTTACCTATGTCTGTTTTTCCTTTATTTATTTATTTAACCATTTATGTACACACATATAATTATAAATAAGCAAGACAAAAAGAACAGAAAAATACGTACAAACTGATGCTTTGCTTGCCTTTCTTCTAATACCCAAATCATTTTGAATTCCAAGCCGTCAAACAGAATAAAAAATGGGCATGTCAACAAATAAAAATCTTACATGCACCGACACAATAACAAACTCTGCAAATATAACCTATTTATGTTATTTTTTGGGTGAGTCACATATCTATTATTGATTTTGTAATTTCTCTATTCATACTAATTTTACAAATGTGGAAGTAAATCTGTCTGTCTGTTACCTTTTCACAGTATAACCGATGTAAGAATTCCAATGTTTGGCATACAGGTAGACCGTAACCTGGGTTAGGATATACAATACTTAACTGTCCCGGTAGTACTTACACATTCCCGTGGGTTATTTTTCGAACCCCACGCGGGCGAATCATGAACTAGACCGATAAATGATATTCAGATTTTATTCTAAAAGCATTAAACAGCATTAATTAGCATTGGGATTTTATGCAAATATCTTTCTTTTTCGAGTGGTTAGTGACTAACCTGGTGTCAGAGTTTTCACGCCGCCCGTGGGCCTCTCACTTGGCTTCACGTGCCGTCCAGAAATATCTCTCAGGCATGCCGGTTTCCTCACGATGTTTTCCTTCACCATTTCTGAAGCAAGTGATAATTATACAATACGCACATGAATCCGAAAAGTCAGAGGTGCGTGCCTTGAGTTCGAACTCGAAACCTATGACTTGGCAGTCTGAGGGTCACACCACTAGGCTATCACTGTGTAGATATAAAAGATGCTTGTATTAAACATTTGTGTATACATAATTATGTAATATTTTTGCCATTATTTCTTTTAAAATCAATTGATCAATCACTGCACATGCACAACCTAGCTATTAACCAACAAAGCTGGTTTGTAATACTTAAAAAAGAGGATAAACTGTTGCACAATGATCCACCTACTGAACGCTACAGGACATTCATAGATTTTTCTATTTCATGGACCTCAAGTGAAATACATACTTTAAAAACCTATTAAAACAATCAATCTATAATGAATACTTTAAATTCGAAAGTAACTCTCGAGCTCGAGTAACTTTCGAAAATAATTTGAACGCAGAACCTAATCTTTTAAATCAATATTATCAACTGAGTTGCATTAATTTGAACCCGGAAAATAACCCTTCCGTTCTAAAAAGTGTATTAAAAATCTTAATATTTAATTTTTTTTTTAAATGTATATATAATAAAATGCGTGTGCATATGTGTGTGTGTATAAAATGTATATGCGTGTGTTTTTAATTAGTTTTTATATCCTTAATCACCTATTAGGCAAAATGTGAGTGTCATCTCAGTCGTTGTCTACCTTTTTGAAAAATAACAGGCGTCATATTATTTTATGAAGTTTTGTGTGATACATGAATATATTGACACAAGCAGCTGTATACAGCTGTTCGTCCCGTAGTATTTATTGATCTAGCCACCCTGAATATTATTTAAGTAAATGAATAGAAAAATAATTCTCAGAAGCAGCCCGGAGTCTGGATTCATGCCCAGTGCGGGCAATAGGCTCGCCCCCTCTTACATGGGACTTAAATATTACTGGTACAATGAGGGTATACTATAGGTATACCTGTGTCTAACCCTTAAAGGATTAAGGGCGTGATGTTATTGTTATGTTATATGTGAACAGAAAAAAAAAGAAGAGGAATAACTTAAAAATATTTTTTTATTTCATGGTAGTACTTAACATAATTTAATAAATACTTTGGCATTGTTTTTTACATAAACAGACACTGTACAAGTTACAAATACTTTGGTGATTTAGATAGGACCTGAATATCTACTAAATATAAACTATTTTCCTAAGGCTTTAGCGTCACTCAAGACTCCAATAGCTGGTCCAGCCTTGATGATGCCATCCCTGATGTTGCGGCCCATTTTCTCCTGAAACAAGAAAAAAGCACATATTAGCAAATCTTGTAGAAGGTATACATTTAGCTCAAAAGGGAATGAAAGAAATGATAACGCCGGCTCCATAAGTTGGTCTCGACATTAGCTCCAACGCCAAGACCACTCGTTCAACGTGTGGATCGGGAAATTAGTATCAATTGACCATCTTTACTAAGACATAATTCACAAGATTATTTTTACTAAACAATCTCACTGCTGCTAGTGCTACAACTATGTTTCAGGTCCGGGTTTAATTCCTGGGTCAGGCAAAGTTTTACTTAGGAAAATATCAGTGACAGTCTAGATTTGTAGCCAGTAAAAGGTTAAATAAGCTCAGCCCTTTTTACATAGCATGTATTTCATCGAACTTAAACTTCGACAAGGTGAGTTTATTTGAGTAAAATACTGAGAAAAATAATAATTTAGTTAAGAAATATAATGTAACTGGCATTAGTTCCTCTCTAGAAAGTTAAGCGCATTAGCAAAACAAATAACTTACAATTTTCTTGAACACCTTCCACCTGGGCTCAGGCGCCGCCGACACTGCACACAGTGCAATCAGACAAGCGAACACGACGAACAATATGCGAGAGAAATTCATTTTTAGAATTATTATTTTTAATTCAAATGATTATTTTATTGAATTCAGGAAGACTTCTGCGAGTTGAATGATGCTCTACTTGCATAAATCTCGTTTTATATACTACTGAATTAACCAAAATATTGTTTACTATTGGAAAACTTGTAAATTAACTGAGTATCGACTTTATGCCCTTTTCATAAAGACCGTTTTGTTTTATTAACATTTATTATGATTGTAAATGTAATGTTTGTGTTGATAGCGTTTCTCATTCAGATGACTCCAAAAAAGCCCCGTTTCTAGGATTTTAAATGTTATCCCCCGTATCAATCAATTGTTTTCATTATGATGATATCTAATGTTTTTTTTTTGTATATTTATATTGCAGATGTTAATAATCTAATACCTTTAAACGAGCAATTCTTTTATATATATTGTAATAATTCTAGGAACAGCATTGAAATGATTTAAATATTACTATTATTAAATAAATAATTAATCTTTATGACATTGCATTAATTTAATATCTTAAAGTATTTTATGATTGTTTTTTATTTATTTGTTGATTGTATTTTATGTTTGTATACATTTTGCATACCTTACGGTACCATCACTTGAAACATGTAATTTTTTATAACACCATTATAACAGCGTTTTTTTGAAAAAATTAATGTTTTGTCTCTCGGAAACAACTCCAACGCTTTTTATGAAATTTAGTATGCAGGGGATTTCAGGGGCAATAAATCGATGTAGCTAGGTTTCATTTTTAGAAAACGTCGTTCAAAAAAAAAAAAAAGGGTCATCCAGATATTTTTAAACAAGAGCTTCACAAATCTTTAAAACCCTTTTTCAGAATTGTTTGACTGTTAGGGGTAAGTACGTTCTGCCGGGGTCGCGGAAAAGTCCGAAAGGGATACCGTGGCCCTTGGCAACATGGCATCTGAAGGAACACGGGGGGGTTTTAGACAGTAAGAGTCTGCGCCCTCCCGCACAGAGCGGGAGAAGTTATCGACGTCAAATTGCTGTGTTAGTCATTTCATACAACTTTCAAAGTAAAATAGTTACTGTTGTGTTTTGAATATCGTTGTCAGACTTTTGGGCTTCTGACTAACCGGAACGACTGTCAAAGATAAACGAATGACAGCGGGACCAACTGCTCAACGTGCTTTTTGAGGCACGAAAAGGTCTCGATAAGTAATGGATGGTCACCCTTCTAAGAACTAGTCGCGGCAAGCTTAGCTTAACCTTTGATCGACCGGTGCGGCTGTTATTATTTAGCCACAAGTCCCGGTTATGCAAAGATAATAATGCTCTTTATCACATTTGTAGTTGCATTGACTTACCTATACTATTGATGTGGTATGAGTGTCCGATTACTTCGTTTGTACGATTATACACGGATCATAGGTTCAGTGGTTGGGTGATCGGCTTCGGGTTCAATTCCCATACAGAATATTTGATTGTGCCTGAGCGGGGTTTTTCTGCATGATAGATTTAGAAGTAAGCAAGTCACCTGGACTTATAGTTAACTACGTACGTCCCGCATGATTATCGATCCCGTGGGAATATCGGGATAAAAACTTTTTTATGTTGTAACCCAGGTCGTGCCTACCCTTGTACCAAATTTTATCCAAAGTTGAGGTGTTTTTGCATGAAAGCGTAACAAGCAAACGAACGAACTCTAAATAATTTACTACCAGCCTATTATTGTCTCACTGCAGAGCAAAGCCTCTTCTGATAAAGATGAGGAACGAGCATTGATCAACGTGTTGCTCAAGACGGGTTGGCGATTTCAAACTTATATCCTAACTAATATTATAAATGTGAAAGTGAGTTGTTACGCTTTCACGCTAAAATGGCGGACAGGATTTGAATGTTTGGCACATACATAGACCATGCCCTGGATTAGGACATAGGATACTTTTATCCCAATCTTTTAATCCCAAAATCTTAATCTACTCTTCGTAGATGTAACTGCCCGAGCACAATTTTTTAGTATAGTATAATATTTTGTAATCTGTTTATTGTAAAGCCTGGTGCAGACCGGCGCGACGCGACAGCGTGACGCGACTCTAACAAAACAATTTCTAAGAAAACTTCACGGTGGAACAATTAGCGATGTAGTATCGCGCGACAAGTCGCTTTAGTCTGCACGAGCCTTAAAGAGCCCTAAAACACAGGTTCTCTAAACGTCAAAAATTATAACGTTGCTAAATTAAAGAGGCCAACTGTGAGATAGCATGACAACTGAAGTGACAGGTATTACGTTTAGTCGGTTACTTGACAGCTCTCTCGTCGCGTGGGTGTTTTTTTGTGTACCTTTATTTAACTACCTAAACCAACGGAGTATAATCTCCAAAATTAATAATATTTAATTTGAGTTGGATTTATTTAAGCCCAAAAATAACACTGCTTTTCAGTTTTAAAAAGTGTATAAGATGTCGATTGATCCTTTGATATCTCGATGCCATGTTTTAATAAAATAATTTTATCTTTACTCGCCTATTAGGTATTTCTGAATTCTAACATAACTGGCAAAATGTGAGTGTGCTTTACAACTCAGTCTCTGTATACTTTTCTATACTCTTTGAGGAATAACAGGCGTTATATTATTTTATGAAATTTAATGTGACGCATGAATGTATCGGCACAAGCAGCTGTTTAGAGCTGTTCGCCCCGTAGTATTGACCTAGCCACCCTGAATATTATTTAAATGAATAGAAAAATAATTCTCAGAAGCAGCCCGGATCAGTCTGGATTCGTGCCCATTGCGGGCAATAGGCTCGCCCCCTATTACATGAGACTTAAACATTACTGGCAAAATGAGGGTATATTATAGTTACACCTCTGTCTAACCCTTTGGGGATTATAGGCGTGATGTTATTGTTATGTTATGTGTATATAGACAAAAAAGAAGAGAAATAACTTAAAAAAATATTTTTATTTTATGGCACTTTGAGTTACAATAATGTACTTAACATAATTTAATAAATACTTGGGCATTGTGTTTTATATAAACAGACACTGTACAAGTTACAAATACTTTGGCAATTTAGATAGGAGACCAATAAAAACTATTTTCCTAAGGCTTTAGCGTCACCCAAGACTCCAATAGCTGGCCCAGCTTTGATGATGCCATCTCTGATATTGCGGCCCATTTTCTCCTGAAAAAAGAAAAAAACACATATTAGCAAATCTAATATTACATATTAAGCTCAAAAGGGAATGAAATAAATGATAAATCCCCTGCACCGTAAGTTGGTCACAACATTGTTCCAAATACCAACACCACTCGCCAACGTGTGGATCGAGAAATTAGTATCAATTGACCATCTTTACTAAGACATAATTCACAAGATTATTTTTACTTAACAATCTCACTTAACAACAGCATTGACCATCTTATAAGAAGGATGAAAGAAGGAAGGGATGATTCACACGATTATTTTTACTACACAGTTTCAATGATCAAGCTAGTCTAACAACTAAGCTCGAGGACCTGAGACGACTATAACTATTTGAGGTTAGGGGGTTAATACCTACTTGGATCAGGCAAAGTGTTACTTAGGAAAATAACAGTGACAGTCTAGATTTGTAGCCGGTAAATAAGCTCAGTCCCTTTTACATAGCATGTATTTAATCAAACTTATACATAATTTCGAAAAGGCGAATTTATTTGAGTAAAATACTAAGGAAAATAATTTAGTTAAAAAATATAAACTAACTGGCATTAGTTCCTCTCTGGAAAATTAAGCGCATTAGCAAAACAAATAACTTACAATTTTCTTGAACACCTT
Organism: Omphaloscelis lunosa; assembly: GCA_916610215.1. NCBI lineage: Eukaryota > Metazoa > Arthropoda > Insecta > Lepidoptera > Noctuidae > Omphaloscelis > Omphaloscelis lunosa. The sequence goes on along the minus strand of OU744266.1, from coordinate 2,672,631 downwards.
CCACCTGGGCTCAGGCGCCGCCGACACTGCACACAGTGCAATCACACAAGCGAACACGACGAACAATATGCGAGAGAAATTCATTTTTAGAATTATTATTTTGAATTCAAATTGTTATTGTATTGAATTCAAGAAGACTTCTGCGAGTTGAATGATGCTCTACTTGCATAAAGCTCGTTTTATATACTACTGATTTAACCAAAATATTGTCCACTATTGGAAAACTTGTAAACTAACTGAGTATCGACTTTATGCCGTCTTCATACAGACCGTTTTGTTTTATTAGCGTTTATTATGACTGTAAATGTTATATTTCTGCTGATAACGTTTCTCATTCAGAGGACTTCAGAAAAGCCCCGTTTCTAGGATTTTAAATGTTATCCCCCGTATCAATCAAGTGTTGTCATTATTATGACACTATCAGGTTTTTTTTTTAATGTTTGTATTATAGATTATTATAATAAAACCAAAAAGCTTGAAATAAAGCAAATTACTTAATAGTCTTGACTGCCTCGTTGGGCTAGTGGTCGCAAGCGCTACTGCTGAGCATGAGGTCGTGGGTTCGATTCCTGGGTCGGGCAAAAGGTTATTGGGTTTTTCTATCTGAAATTTCTCAGTAGCAGCCCGGAGTCTGAATTTGTGCCCGGTTGATGGCAATAGGCTCGCCCCCTATTACATGGGACTTAAAAGATAACTGGCGAAATGTGGGTGAACCTGCTATAGGGACACCTCTGCCCAACCCTTCGGGGAAACAAGGCGTGATGTTATGTTATGTTACTAAATAGTCCCAACCATAGCAGTGATAGCCTAGTGGTGTGACCGCCAGACTGCAAAGTCAATAGGTCTCGAGTTCGCACCGTACTGACGTACGCACTTCTGACTTTTTGGATTTATGTGCGTATTGTATAATTATCACTTGCTTTAAAAACGGTGAAGGAAAACGTCGAGAGGAAACCGGCCTGCCTTTTTTTTCCCAGCGGGAGGGTGTATCATACTATTACTGACTAAAACCCACCCGTGTTCCTTCAGTTGCCATGTTGCCGGGGGCCACGATGTATATGTGGAAATAATCAGGAAAAAAGAAAATAAAAAATACCTCATTTTTTTTCAATGGGTAATTTTACCGGGTTTTTACATTGGGCCCGGTCGACTGTCTTTAAGTGGGTTCTACAAGTCATTTTTTCTGATCCTTGTTGAAAATTTGCAAATTTTTTATGGGTTTGAGGTAATTTTGGTACAAAAATGTGAATTTTAAATAGCAAAAACTTTTTTATTTTCAATCATAAATAAATCCGGTAAAGCCCCGACACAGCCCCGACACTTTCTTTTGTAAAGTATAACCGTCAAGCCCCGTGCTTTGACATTGACGTCACTTCACGTCACCAATTCGGTGATATCGGGGCTTGACGGTAATTGCGGCACTGGCATGACTCAATTTGGAGTCAAGTGGAGTCAAGTCGGGCCTTAGCGATTTATATATTTTTTATTATTTTTGGTAATGTTATTGCAGTGCGCCCCTTTCCGATCGGACAGGATTTTTTTACCTATTTTATAAACGCACTCGCATCCACGAATCCCTGCAGAAGACAAATCCCTATGGTAGAGTATGACGAGTATGGTGAGTATGGTGGTAGTGGTGGTGTGCTGGGGGTGTGGTAGTGTGGGGGAAAATAAAAAATTAATAAGTAAAGTATACCGTAGTAAAACTTCTGCAGCTGCAGAAAAAAAAGTTAACTTTAATATACAGGTGTGTCTATATTGACTTTGGAAAACGAGATCATAGTATGAACTAGTTTCAACAAACTTTTCTGATAAAAAAAAACCCGGAAAAACGCAGCGGTCGTTCTCTGATTAAAAGCTTAACTTTAACAAATGAAAAAAGAGAACGGTTTAGTACACTGTTATAATATTTTTAAGGAAGTGCACATAGACAGAATAATTAATTCAATTTATAAGCTAATTTATTGAAGATAAAACAATAATAAAAGTGTCCCTGCTATTTATTAATATTTGATAAAAAATATTATTATATACTAGCGGACCCGACAAATGTTGTCATGTCCGAACAGCGCCACCTACCGGGTCCAATTGTATTTTCAAACCATTCAGACGCAAATGTACGCACAAAATTTCATCCAAATCGGTCCAGCCGTTTAGGAGGAATTAGGTGACAAACCGTAGTACGGAACAACTATAACTATATAAAGAAGATAATAGCTGGGCTGGCAAATTCTTACATATAACATTTTATTGACCGCTATTTGTAATAACATGTGTGATAATAATTTGTATTTTGCACCGAATAACCAAGGTATTGGGACTTCCCTGGGATCAGAACACGCGTGTGATTTATCAATGCAAACTATTACTAACTGACATTTGCGGGCAGATAGATAATTTACAAAATAAACTGGTGTTCAGTTGTAATAAATAGAGTCGATATCAGCGTGGTATGGTATTTCGCAACTGCAAATTATATCTTGGTTCTTTTTTAACAGTATTAATAGCAGATTTCAAGAAGCAAATCATCATTCAAAGCCTAAATTCGAACGGACAGCGTCCAAATTTTGTACGACAGTAATTGAATTAAGTATCATAATTTCATTTTAATAAAATTGAAAATGAATTTCTCTCGCATATTGTTGTTCGTGTTCGCTTGTCTGGTTGCACTGTGCGCTGTGTCGGCGGCGCCTGAGCCCCGGTGGAAGGTGTTCAAGAAAATCGTAAGAATTTTTATTTTTAGTTACTTTACTTGGACATAATTTACTGTTACTGTTAGCGTGTATCATCCTACTGCTGGGTAAAGGCCTTTCCCGATGACTTCCAGTACTTGCAATCTAGTGCTATATGAACCACTGGTCGTTTGTTTTCAAATTCAAATAAATTTGTTTGCATGATCGTCTGTTCTTTTGTCTAGCTTCTCCCACCATCTTTTACGTGGTCTGCCGTAATAATTTAAATTACAAATATTTTATTTTTGTAAACTTGTCCCTGTCAAACCATAAAATAAACCTGTTGCATTCTCTCAAGGATTGAAAACTTTTTATTTCTTTAGAATGGTAAATAACATCTGTTAACAAAATTCTCCAAGCTCGCATCAGCAGGCAGAAATTCTTTTAAGATTATGTTTTCCATCCCAGTACCATGATGTCTTTTTTTCAACCATTTCAGCTGATCAATTCTATAAAAATATCACTGCAAATCTAGGCTGAAATAAGCTTGAAATGAGCTCTCAATAGTGCGTGCATTCTGAAAGTGGGCAACGTCACAAATAGATGTCAAATATTTCGCTCGCTGTTTTGATTAATTTGGCAATATTACTGTATGGAAATATGAAATATTATGAAATGCAATAATTAATATCTTAACAGAATATTTAGGTTTAAATGTAAAAAAGTATTTGGAAACTTTCCAAATGCTTTTTTTACACCTAACACGGTTACCACATTAATTTCAGTTAGTGAAATTTCATAATTCCATACAGTAATATTGCCAAATTAAGCAAAACAGGTAAATATTTGACAGCTACTTGCCACGTTACCAACATTTAGAATGAACGCTCTTAATCCCTAGCATCCGATGAATGGCAGCTCAATTCACCTAAGTTTTCACGGCGAGATTTTCACAGAATAGATAGTCTGTTCTTTTATTCCTTCAGCTATTTGTCAATACTTATCCAATTTCTTGTTTTCAGGAAAAGATGGGCCGTCGCATTCGGGATGGTGTCATCAAGGCTGGACCAGCAGTCGCAGTACTTAGTCAGGCAGCTGTTATTGGGAAATAATTTACCGATTGTCATTTATTTATATAAAAAATAATTTACTCATAATATTATGAGTATATTCGACTGAACATGTAATTTAGTTAGACTCAGTCGAGCAAGGACATTTCTGGAAATATTCTTCCCTTTATCTAGTGACACGCTTTTTACCCGACTGCGCGGCAGCAAAGACAAGGTTATGTTTTTCATGCGTAGGTATCTATGTAGGTATTTTTGTATGATAAGGTGTCTATCGACTCGTCCGGGTTGCCTAATGGTTTTATAGCCTAGGGTTTGTTTTTATTAAATCAAAATGGCGGATTTTAGACATCAATGTACTTTATAGTGTCTTGAAAAAAATATTTGAGTAACAATTATCTTGGGGGTATCAAAATAAAGAACTTGAAAAGACGATTCCAAAAATGTAATATACTAAGAGCTTTTCAGGCAGTTTGATGCAGTTAGTGGCATCAAATCTGAGATTGAACTAAAATAACTGCCACCATTGCATCAGACTGCTTGAAAAGTGAAATTGTTTTGAACTTATTATTTGCAGTCGGGTTTTCAAATTTTTATACAAGCTTTTTTTAATATATAAATATTGCCCACAATCGTAAGCATGTGGTACTGTAACACACCAAACTTCGTGTACTGAATGTTAAACTTTAATCTCATTGTTTACCTACCAAAGTTATTATTAATATTATGACAATTAATCGTATTATTATTTCAATATTGATTGCTTATTATTAACTGCGTTGTATTTTTTGTAAATATATTAATTTATTCTAATTGGTTGTATTGATTGATTGGACTACCAACAAAAGGTAAAGCCAATAAGCTTTTAAAAATATAACATATCTTCACGGCTCTAATTTCTGAAGGGTCAGAGATGCACCTGCACCCACATTTCAACAGTTAGGTTTAAGTCCCATGTAATAAGGGGCGAGCCTATTGCCATCAACGGGCAAAAATCCAGACTCTAGGCTGCGACTGAAAAAATTCTGATGGAAAAACCGAATAATACTTTGCCTGACTTAGGAATCGAACCTTGGGCCTCATGCTCAGCACTAGCGCTTGCGACTACTACACCAACGAGGCACCTTTTACTATTGCCATAAAACAATGTTTTGTTAATTTATGTCTTTTGAGAAAATACTGAAGAGAACATTACATGTTGGCCTAAAATCTAGCCTTATTAACCTGGCCTAGCATCATTAAATTACTGTGAAGGAGAAGGCTTGTGACGGTATCTACACACAAACATGCAAACTACGCATCACACATGACATCACACAAATCGTTCATCGCTAAATCAGAGTTATCTGCGCGATTAACATATCACAGAAACCCGAAAACAAGTTGGGCAGCACACCAGACAACACTTCCCTGGATCTTCAATGAATAAGAAAACGAACCCGTGGATGCCAATTTGTTGTGCCACTTACAAATTTAGTGCTTTGATTTTATTAATAGAATTCTGCTCTTATTGTTATATTCCAAAATTCTAATGATAAACTTTCGTATGACGTTATTACAGAAAAAAACCGCTGTTCTGACATAGATCTGCGTTACGAAGTGTTAAACCACCTTAAAAATGATTTTCATTCGGCAATCAAGGTTAATTTTATAATCTCAAGTTTCGACGATGATTTTTCAATTACAATTAAATAATATTTAGGAAATATCTGTTGGAAAAAGTGAAGAGAAATAAAGTTGAAGCCTTCTAAATACACATGAATGTGTTACTAATTATCTTTAGTGAGTGATTTCGTAAGAATGTTACTGAACAAAGGTTGTTTACACTTTCAACTGATATTTTCGGAACTGACTAATAGTACCTGGTTACAATTAAATAACTTGACACTAATTATTTATGATAGTGTTGTCATGCTTCGTGTCGTTGAAAACTCGCTGAAATGAGCGATTACTGAACTGAAACGTCATTCAAATTACACTTTAATCAATAAGTGAATTGTGTAAATACCCTCGCACCATTCCATCTGATCGAACTTATCTATATCTGGTAGGATGCATAGGTTAAGCTGCACTTGGTGCGGCCAGTCCGTTGATGGATGACCATTGCATTTGGTACGACTTCTTTGCACTTATCCGCCAAAGGCAGTAGCGGGGTTAACTGTCCACGGAGCCCCGAACGCACACATTTTTATGCCAATTGTGAAGACTAGAAGCTGACCCTAAATGCTTGACAGAATTACTATAGGTATGGGTCATAATATGACAAAAGAAGCTAAATAAATTAGTAGGTACGTAGATTGATATTTGTATACAACATTACATTACAACATTACAACATTGTGGAGTGGGAGAGGAAGGGCAAAGAAAAGATGGATGGATTGTGTGAGGAATGATATGAAAGAGAAGGGAGGGAATGATAGCATGACGGTTGACAGGGGAGAGTGGAAAGAGAAAACATGATGATGATGATTAACTATTAGTGTAGGTATGCATTTTTTTGAGATACTAACATTCACTCAGAGTCGACCACCAGTTTACGGACTTAGAGAAGTCCATCAACGAAGATACGGGTCCGTTCGAACCTTACACCCGAATAATAAACTTTTCGGAGGGGCAAAAACACATTCAGAGTAGGGGGACTGTTGCATCGTCGTGTAATTCATTCTTAGGTCGGGCCCCAAAGTAATCTTACGTCCGTAGGCGATACAGAATAAGAATCACCCGTATATTTGGCCGAAACTACGGATTCCGGGCATTGGGTGTAAACCTCCAGGTACCTAGATACCTACTATCTAATGTAGTCGGGTAATACTTTCCAAAGAAATCGTACCATGACAGCTATTTTATTGGGCCATGAGAAAGGCAAAAGTTAGTTTACGCGAAGGGGATAGAGAAAATTATTATATGTATTTCTGTCTTATTTTCTCTCACGAGGGGATCTAATAAGTTTCTCCTTGACTCCCTATTATTATTATTAGTGACTCGTCTATGCTCTGTCTACGAATTAGTATGTTTTAATGACAGGTAAATAATTAACAATAACTTCCTTCAAACTGTCTTTGAAGCGACTTAGACTAGCTTCTGCCAGCGACTTCGTCCGCAAGCCTATAACCGTCCTCAAGAATTGGGCTATCCAATGCAAAAATATGTTTTTAAATCCGACTGGGAGTTTCGGAGATTACCCCTACATACAAACAAACAAAGACTGTCAGAGTCAAATTATCTCTCAACGGAGGCCTTTTTTCCTGGCCGAATTTACATTATTTATAGTCCGTGACTTTTTTCGGATAGGTACAAACTTTAACGTTTTGGGTGGTGGTGGTTCGAATGTTTTGGCAATCACTAAACGACACCTAAATGAATGCCTAAATAAAATCGCACAGTGCGCTTTTAATTAGGAATTGCATTTAGGTAATGTATTGTATCACTGAAAACGGGCATAAGTTCGGGTTCTGCCACATCAAGTTTACAAGATTATTTATGGTTTTGGTTATGCGTGGTCTTAATGAATTGTTTTACAAACTCTGTGTGATACTTAACCCATTAGCATTGGCATTACCAGATAATTTAAAAAGTGAAATAGAAATCATGTTAAATTATCTGCCAGATAAGTTTTGGAAATTGTGTGGTGGTGAAATAGATAAGCAATTATTATACTTCAAGTGTAAATGTTCTGGTAGCCTTTAACTAATGGGTAATAAAACTTAAACAAAAAAGTAAGTACTTAAAATATTTATTTTATGGCAGACTTTTGAGTATTATGTGGAACTTATAAATAATTCTTAATTAATTATACTATCACAGAGGTTTATCCTAAGGCTTTGGCGTCTCCCAGAACGGCTATCGCTGGTCCAGCCTTGATGATGCCATCCCTGATGTTACGGCCCATTTTCTCCTGGAAAAATAAAGAAGACCAACGGTTATTTTATGTATAAAATATCGTCATAATGAACTGTATGAGACAAAATAATGACGAGGCGAAAAAGTTGAAACTGTTGTTGAAAGTTCTATTTTTGGGATTTGCATATAGAAAAACCTTTAACCTTAAATATAGTTTACCGGTAAAAAGCTAACAAAGTATTTAGAAGACCCCTCTGACAAATAAGCAAAACGGCACGGTGTTATAATTATGAAATTATGGTCAAGATCCCAAATAGGAGCAAAACGGCAACGCGGCAGGCCCGGGAGGAGATGGCGGGACGAACTCGACTCTTTTCATAAGGATTTTGCAACAAATAGCAGTTAATATATAAGGGATAAGAGGAAGAAGAAATCTGATAAAGAAATCTAATATTAGGAACTGTAGCACAATGCTTTATTTAAGGCCCGAATTAGACAAGTAAGCCAATAAACATTGACTAACGTAAGTAACTAGCTTGATAGTCACATCTGCGCAGTTTATTAGATCAATAGGCTACGAGTTTTTCTTAAACACATGTGAGCTCATTGCACTCGATTTTAAATTGACTTTTATTGCTGAAGTAGATGAAAAGGTTAGTGAGATCACTACTCACGTAACAACAAAATAAATGAAAAATAAAGGCAGACACTTAGCATTAGAGAAATAATTGGTAGCCACCTTTTTACAATATTAATAGAGTACGATTTGCAGTAAAGCGACATCTAAATGCCAAACCGTGTAGGACCACTTATAAGGGATGTGAGACGACTGAGTCGAGGACGAGGGACGCAGACAAGGTAAAGTATGCAGATGGAAAAGCGACGCGTTTCTTGGATTGAATATCAATTGAATATTTCGTAAAGCTAATCTCTCGAAAATAGATAGATTGTGTACTAAGAAGCACACAAGCTTAAGGTTCCGCTAGTCGTCGGCTCGAACTCGTTGATGGCGTGGCTAAAATGCATGCTAATTGGTACACTTATTTACTTTTATTTATTTAGTGAAATAGACGATGATTTATAACGAAAACGAGCGCGTAAAATTTCTTGAACAGACTTTTGGGCGTATAGATATTATAGAAAAATGCTGGATGTATGTAGTCAAAATAAAATTATTTGAACTTTGAAATTAATTATCTATCCTTATACGGTTTCTATTTTGCAATTTTCATACTAAAAATAAATAAGTTATTTATTTACGCCCAAAGATGAGTTAAAATTAGTGTTGAAATATGGAAGTTTTGACGCTCATAACTTTCAAACCAATTTTTTTTCCTAATTCTGCTTCCACACAAGGCTATATAATGACAAGACAAATTGATATTTTTTTTTTTAGATTTGAACGTATACCCTCAAATAGTAGTACAAGTAATCACCATACTACGTTTGCATGGAAGAATGATCGACTAGCGTAACCTTAAAATAAGAGTTTATTTAAAATAATACTTACAATTTTCTTGAACACCTTCCACCGGGGCTCAGGCGCCGCCGACACTGCGCACAGTGCAACCAAACAAGCGAACACGAACAAGAAGATCCTTGAGAAGTTCATGTTTATTTATTTTTGTAAAATGATTTTATTACAACAACTTTACTTAAAAATCACACGGAAGTGTTGAAACGGTTCGAATGATGCTCTGTCAAGCATCATGACATATTTATACCCAGTTAATAAAACAAGACAATTTTAGTATTACCGTTGTTCAAGTTTATCTCGTTTTAATTTGGTCTTTAGGTGTTGAGGAATAAGAGTTTAATGTGTTGTTTTTGCAGTTTTGTAACGGCAAAATGTCTGTGATAAGAAGTTCTCAGTTAATTAGCGGTGAGGGGGAGTCCGGGACGTGCAATGTGAATTCCCTTATCCGGCAGCTGTTTTATCTCTTGCAATTTTATTGTCAGTTGTTTATAATTATTATTTCTGCATTAATAATGATTACGAAATTAACCATTTGATTTGTCAATCTGCCTAGCCATTTCCCAACTATGTTTGGATCGGCATCCAGTTATGTTCAATTTTGAGCTAGCTATTCCGATTTTTTTAAAATTATCTAGATACAAGTCAAAGTTTACACTTTTTTCTTAATAAATAAATTGCTGCAAATGTTATCAAAATTACTTGAAAATTAATTTTTAATATTCACAAGCGCTAACTGCTTAGCATGAGGTCCTGGGTTCAATTCCCAGGTTGGGAAATGTGTTATTAGGTTTTTCCATCTGGAATTTTTCAGTAGCAGCCCGGGAGTCTGGATTTGTGCCCGGTTTACGGCAATAAGCTCGCCCCCTATTACATGGGACTTAACTGACGAAATAGGTGTACCTCTGCCTGATAGAAGTGATAGCCTAGTGATGTGACCGTCGGACTGCCAAATCATAGGTCTCGAGTTCGAACCCAAGGCATGCACCTTTGACTTTTCAGATTCATGTGCGTATTGTCACTTGCTTCAAAAACGGTGAAGGAAAACATTGTGAGGAAACCGGCATGCCTGAGATTTTTCTCGACGGCATGTGAAACCAAGTCAGAGGCCCATGGGTGGCTTTAAAACTCTGACACCAGGTTAGTCACTAACCCAGGGTTGCAGTTATTGTCCGAAAGGGTTACCGTGACCCCTGGCAATATAGGCAACTGAAGAAACACGGGTGGGTTTTAGTCACACTCCCTCCCGCTCCACCCACAGCGGGAGAAGTTATTTGATAATTTCCCGCCCATCAAAAAATAAGGTTAGTTACTAACCACACGAAAAGAAGAAGAAGACTTACGACAGAGCGGTGGTATCCACGATGAACTGTGTCTAATCGTAGGTGTAGTTGTTGCCCGCCTCACAATCTCCATCTGGTTCTGTGAGATGACAGTCTTGCGCATTCTTTAACAGGGTCTCCAACCACGGATTTTATTTGATTGGTCCACCTCATCGGTGAACTCCCGCTTGGTTTATTCCTTCCAATCTGCCTTGCTCAAGACGCTCTATAGAGTCACTATTCCGCCTTCAACTATCTATAAAAAAGCAGAAAACACAAGGAATTTAGCCACAATCAAGAAGTAAGCTCTTTGTAACACTTGAGATAAACTTTTCACTGACCGAAAAAGTTGTTCTATAACTAAATATGGGCTACAAATGTATGAAATAAATGGAAAACACTTATCTTTTTTCCCTTTTTGTGCTCATGTTAAAAGGAGAACAGTTAACAATGGAAACGTTTGAGCTACTGAATGCCTCGTTTAACTAAAGATAAAACTTATATAAATCTACAAAGTACTTCAGTACCCACTAGACCCTTATAATATTTTCTATCTTTATATAATTATTTATTTACGAAATATTTACCTAAACACTTGTAAAAGTATGCCAAGATTACAGATTCTTTAGTTTCCACTCAATTACACTTTTATCTTTTAAGATTTAGGTTAATAACTACAGTAATTATTGCATTATTTTAATAATTACTGTTTCAACAATTATGTCAATTGTTTGTTTTTTTATTTGTATGGTTTAAAGTAGGATGCCTCGTCAGTGTTCGCAAGCTGGGTTCGATTACCAGGTCATCCAAAGTGTAACTGGGTTTTATATATGGAATTTCTCACTAGTAGCCCAGTTTGGATTTATGCCCGGTTGATGGAAATACGCTCACCGCCTATTAGAAAAAAAATATATATATATCGCCTTTCTCCAACTATGTTGGGGTCGACTTCAGCCGAGCCCAACCCGGTAGAGGCTTGTGGCTGGCACGCAGGCAGAGCCCTAACTTGATTTCCTTACGAGTTATGACTATTTTTTAAGAAGATACAAGTATTTTTAATAATAGGCAATTAGAGTAAAATGGGTACTTTTAACAATAAATGGTGTTTAGTTGCTTCTAGGAAATGTATCATCACTACAAAAGTGATTTATGAGTATTGGCACTTTTTTCAACATCTTTTAAGTCTCATTAAAAATATTTGTATATATATTTATATTTTTTATTCATATTTTTAACTGCAAATAGCCCCAACTATCGCCCTGTTTCGATTGATCCATTTTTTTTTTACCCACCCTGTATATGTGAATATATTGCAGTTACAATAATGTTAGATACATACGTGTAGAATTAATAACCTCCTTTTTATGAAGTCGGAAATGATAAAATTAGGACCATTTATTTACCAGCTCTCCGCATTTTACTCCAGTTTTGTTTAGTAGGTAATTTACATACTCGCTCACTATTTTCTGTTCATTTTTAAACACAACAATAAATCATCGATAAACACTAATTGCAGTTTAGTTATTTCTGTAGTTGCATTTACATCGTAATATGCTTTTGCCGGCTGTCGCTGATAATAAGCGCTGGGGCTCTGTCTCGCATGGGGCCGCAGCATTTATGCTGACCGATGGCTGTTTTGCTTATTTATTATCTTACTTTGCGTCATGTTTACCGCAAACAAACGTATTTTTTTCTTACTTTCTTGCTTTCTTTTGATATTAATTTGTTGACTTTAATGCCCATTTTCACGAACACTAGGCGATAACCGTAACTAATGCATAAATTTTACTGCATTGTTCGATTTTCAACTCTCGGCACTGGACCGAGCGTTGATAATCCTATAGTGCGCTTACATTTAGGGGTCGCCTATACGGGATCGAGATTTATGCGGGTGGATGCTTCATTCGTTTTACCTATGAAATTGCGAGTTCAGTAACTACCTATATTATCACACGATCTTTCGGAGGAATTGGTACATGCAAAAAAATTATCAATGAAAGCACCAAAAAAGTTTGGCAAAAAAGTGCAACTTAATACAGGATGAGTAAGCTAGACATTTTTTACAATGATGCCCAATTACGATGATTGAATTTACTTTATGTAACGGGTTCTAAAACCTGTTTTACGACGTAGTTTTTACGACAAAGCTCATTGCACAGGAAAAACCTTAGAAATAACGACCATATCATCAATATTATGCTAATAATTACTAACCTTTAATGGTTTCTTAACAGGAAAATCAGCCTTCTAATAAAATCAATCAACAATAATTATGAAACCACAATTCCAAAAATAAAAATAATCGTTCACAGTTCATGGTATTGCGAGATAGCCCGGACCGAGGGAGTCCCCATGCCAACCATGCATCGGATACGCAAGTACTGTTAGAAACAGCTAACATTCCATTATGACTCATAACGAACTCAAAATAAAGTCTTAAACACTTTAAAACTTGCATGGAGATAGCTAAACCACTTCAGAAATAAAGAAAGTATTTAAACGCACATTTCTTCAGGTAGAGCATCATTCCAGTCATATCACCTGAGTTCGAAATACAAAATTCGAAAAATTATTTTAATAAAATAAATTCTTAGTTTGAAAAATGAATTTCACAAAGATTCTTTTGTTCGTTTTCGCTTGTTTGTTGGCTTTGTCAACCGTTTCGGCGGCGCCAGAACCAAGGTGGAAGTTCTTCAAGAAAGTTGTAAGTTCTTTTAAAAGTTCTATTATCACACCAGCATATCAGGCCTCTTCTCATACAGAGAAGGCACGAGCATTTATCACCACGCTTGCTCAAGACGGGTCGCGAACCCGTCTTTTTACCCGTATTTCAGACTAAACTTGAAATATTTATTTCTACTTACGATTTTTTTAATAGTTTGTAGTTTAGCTGCCAAGCGTGTAGTCCTTATGAGTCAGTGAATTCCTTGTTTTCTTGTAACAGTATTTTCGGTATAATTCAAAAGGGATTTTCTCGTGAAATAACGATTAGAACTTTGAACAAAAAGACAAAATGACCTATTTCACTATAATATAGTTTCGAAAATGATCTAGGAGAAAATGGCTTTTGAATCTGGCCTATAAGTTTGTATTTGCACTCGTGACTGTCGGTAACGTATTTCTTCATTACTGTCTCGAAGACAACTCATTGGTTTCATGAATGAAAAGTAACTGTTGCAACTCTAGACATTGAACCTATTCCTGATCGGCATCTATAGAGTAAAGGACCCAGTCATCGTTCATGACGAAAAAAATATAAAATTGAAATGAAAAATATTGCAGATGATTTAATAGTTATAATTATGTTGTGATTAAAATAAACATATATTATTACACACAATATTAAATCATTGTAATATTATTATAACATGTTAAAACTTCACTGTGCAATTAAGGTAGCTTACCGAGTAATAGTGCCTACTACTATGTTTTTTACAAGCTTTTTAACTGAGTTAATATCAGCCGATCTAATTTATTTACCAATATTTAAATAGTTCAACTAATTCTTCAAGAAAGAGGGATGGTTATCGTGAAGAGGGTTGATTATCTTAATATATCGAAATAAATGATGAAAACTTTGCTGTAGTACCCTATTCTCTCTGTCACAGGGGAAGCCCATTTTGAGGAGTATCTTGACCTCCCGCTATCGTTGTTTATCAATCGTAACTCTGCAATCATAAAGCTGCTAATAAACTTGAGCATACACTTGTAATGAGCATTTTAGCGAATGTTACAATACAAACATTTACGGGAGCGTTTTAGCGAGCATTCTAGTGAGCGTTCTAGGGAGCATTCTAGCGAAAGGACAGTAAATTTGCTTCATATTTTTGCCGAGCCGAGCCATTCTGACATTTTCATGAATAATATTTTTTAACGAGCATTGACTAGAGCATTCGCTAGAATGATCATGAAAATGTTCGTAGCGATGTTTGGCTCCATGGTTGGCTTTGTTCGTTGTTTAGTTCGACAAATTTAAAAACGGCGCATGCTCGATGTTCTGTTACAAGTGAATGCTTAAATTGATCAGCACCTTAACGTGAGAAGATTATCCTCCTCTGACTGCCCCGATGGTCTCGTGATCGAAAGCGAGACTGCTGAGCGTGGGGTCCTGGGTTCGATTCCCGGGTCGAGCAAAGTGTTATTTGGTTTTTCCATTAGGAATTTCTTAGAAACAGCCCGGAGTTAGGAAGTTGGCGGTGTGATACCCCCGTGGCTTGGCAATCATGTTAAGCCGTTGGTTCTGCGCCTGATCTCTCTCTGGTTGTGTCGGATTGCCGTCCCATCGGACTATGAGGGTGAGGGAAGAGAGAGCGCACCTGTGTTTGCGCACACACTTGTACACTATAATATCTCCCGCGCCGAAAGCTAGTATCCGTTGAGATTAACCGCCATAGCCGAAATACGGTCTGGAGGACCATATATAGATATCCTCTACATTTATAAAAAGGATTTTTTCAAATATCGGTTCAGGTTTAGCGTTGTCTGTTGGTCTAGTGGTCACGTATTACCGAGCATGAGGTCCTGAGTTCGATTCCCAGGTCAGACAAAATGATATTGGATTTTACCATCAGGAATTTTTCAGTAGCAGTTTGGTTTTGTGCCCGGTTGATGGCAACAGGCTCGCCCCTTATTAAATGGGACTTAAACATAATTGGCAAAATGTGGGTGTACACATTATTATAGGTACATTTTTGTCTAAGCCTTCGCGGATTACAGGCGTGATGTTACGTGTTTGTTGATCGTTGTTTGTTTTTCTCAAAATTGTTTCTCTATTCAATATGCCTTGCCTTTTCCAACTATGTTGGGGTCGGCTTCCAGTCTAACCGGATGCAGCTGAATACCAGTATTTTATATGGAGCGATTGCTTATCTGACCTCCATAACCTAGTTACTAGGTTACACTATACCCCTCGGTTGTCAGACTTTCGGGCTTCTGATGACCCGTAACGACTGTCGGAATCAATGGCTTACCGTGCTTTTCGAGGCACAGAGGGTTCACGGTATGTTAAGACCCATGCACAGATTGACTGCGGCAAGCGTAGCTTAACCTGATCGATCGACCCGTGCGGCTGTTATTACTTAGCCACGAGCAAATTGTTTCTTTATTTTGTACCTAAATATGTAAATTCATGTAAAGAAACCAAACACACACAATAAGGAAAAGCAAGTTTAAGTGACAACGTGAAATGTATTTTTCTACAATCACAGTATTTGCACAATGCGTCCAAGATATAATATTGCACGAAAAAATATTTGCTTGGCTTAATTCAAACATTCTTGTTTTTTTGAGTTTATTTAACATGCAAACAGGATTGATAACTGTCAATGCACCGTAGCAAATGCTTTAACGTTTTAGGAATACTACGCCATTAATATTCCTAATGAAATTAATAAAGTTATGAATGGCCTTAGCATTATCTATACTTCTATACTAATATTATACAGAGGTCAATTTTTCGTGAGTTTGTATGAAGGGGATAATCTCCGAAACTACTGATGTGATTCCGAAGCTTATTAGCTGACCAGACACTATTACTAATAATGACATTACATTCAAGTAATGTCATTATTACTGACAGTATGATGTTTGGAATGATGTCGTGATCTAAATATTTTTACGTCATTGGAAGAAATGACAGTAATATTGATGTCATTATTACTGACTAGCTTCTGCCTCCGATTTCGTCCGCGAGCCTATAACCTTCCTTAAGAATTGGGCTATCCGTTACAAAAATATTTTTGCAAACACACAAATCAACGCAACTGGGTTCACGAGGAGTTACATTATAAATATAATATGTTATTTAGATGTAGGTTAAGATTTATGATATAGTATGTAATTTTATAGGATGTAGATTAAGGATTTAACATGTAAGGCCAGTCTATCGCATTGGATCGCAGATCTGTAATAGTAGTTTTAGGTAAGATTTTCGTAAATAAATAAATAAATACCTCTTTATAATATTATAAGTATGTAAATAAATATAGTGTCTGCTATTATTTATTTATTTATCATAAGCACACCAACAGCACAGTCACTTACAATTCAAATTATATGACATCTAAAATTAACATTTCAGTAACCATGAAAATGACTGGTACGCATAACATTCAACATATGAAAATTAGACACAAAGGAAAACAATACAAAGTTTGTCTAGTAGACATAAATCTACAACACTTCAAAACAAAACAATTTGAGCTAGATAGACGAACACTCATCACACTTTATAAATAGGGGGCGTCTGTATGAAGCGAAAGTCCTGGAGAAAATATCAGTAGGGTAATTCTTTAAGTTGGACCTTTCATTATATTGCCTTGCCATACGTGTAAGAGGGCTGTTAAATGTAGTATTCAAGGTCGATGTAGGTAATTCAAAAATACGATGATGATGTTTACTTATGTACACTAAAGGGAAGCAACAGTATTGCAGAGTGTATTTCATAGAAAAGTGCAATATCTACGTGGTCAAAATGTATGGAACACTTGTTTTTTATGTTTTAAATATCCAACGAAACATTTCAACGTAAGGGGGTTCAGAATCATGTACTGAATCCATGGTAACAGTTTTCACGTCGATGTTCCTGCCACCCTTTTTTTTTGGGTGTGAAATTATCAAATAACTTCCCACCCAAAAAACACCCTGCTCTGAGCGGAGCGGGAGGGCGTGTCAGACTCTTACTGACTAAAACCCATCCATGTTCCTTCGGTTGCCCTATTGCCGGGGGCCACGATCTTCCTTTCGGTTTTCTTTGCACCCCCGGCAAGCATCGGCCCTAACGGGCCCCGTCAATTCTGCTGACATATCTTTGAGGCGCGCGTGGAACACAACGCGCCAGCGACCCGGGCCTGGTCCTAGTCGGACGGTGAGCTACCCATTGCTCACCGTCCGCAAGCCCGCGCCTACGGTGGCCGGATATCTGCCTGTGATTCCCTCCTGCGGCGGTCAGGTACGTGAGGGTGCGAAATTTGCCTCTCCCTCACGCGTTCCGCCTCCTCTTTCGCGAGCATGACCGCTTCGCAGAAGGAGGTGACGGCCTCCCATTTCCTTTCGCTCTATACCATGGCCTGAACCAGGGCCGGACGCGAGAGATCACCGCCGCCGATTGCCTCCACGAGAACACGGCGATGCTCCGCCCAAGCCGGGCAGACCTCCACCGTATGCTGCACTGTATCTTCCGGGCGATCCACACAATGGTGACACCCGGGCGTTTCCTCCCGCATTATCCTATACAGGAACCTCCCGATTTTTTTTTCTGCCACCTGGTATAGTAAAACAAGGATTTTCACGCGGACGAAGACGCGAGAAGAACCAGGTAGATGACATTAGTGGAATAATAATTAGGTAGGTACACAGATTTACTACTCAGAGGCTTAATCTGGCTTTACATGGCCATTGACAAGATTAATTGCGCAAGCAAACGTCCCTAACTAAATTACGCCGCATTGCACAAGTCATCTTGTTGCAAGTGTGATCCATCATTTAACGAGACTTGCGAAAGACAATTTAGGGAAAGAAACTTGCATTTTGAATGATGAAATTATGATGAAGCCTGAAGTCATATCACTGATCTGTCAATGCTGCCAAGACTCATGTTAATTTTCGTAATAACTAAAAAGTTGTATTATCCTTGTTTGATCCAGCCCGGCCCATCCAATTCAAATTTAAAAGTCATTTATCCAAACTAGGCTGAGAATCAGCACTTTTCGAACGTCAAAATTACATAAGTCAGTCCCCCAAATATATCCTAGTGCCTTAAGCTAGGAAGAAGAAGTGGCGCAACAAACTCCCCAGCAGCACAGCTGTCTGTTTAAGTTAGAAAAAATGATTCTATACTATGTATGCAAAATAATTTACATTATACAACACAAAAAAATAATTTAAATGATAAGTTATTGGCCATATGTTAGCTAGCTCACGCCAATATACCAACCAAAAACATCGAGAACTATACTCCGGCAGAAAAAAAAAATTTAAACGTAAACTAAATATCTAAATAAAGCCTCCAGGCATAAAGGGCAAACTTAAACTCAAAGCATTTATTTCAATTAAACCATTTACAGGCACTTTTGTATTGTCAAAGAGTCGGTCAGTTAGTCAGAAAGTTGAAGCTAATTGCCCATTCCAAAACGTAGATCTCTATGGAGAAGAACGGGCAAGAAACTCCAAGGACACTCTTTTAAATATAGATATTACAAAATCCTGGGTACATCATTCTTGTTGCTTCTATATGTGAGAACAATGTACAAAAAATAATCAAAAGCAATTGAAAATATAAGATTAAAAATAAGCCCTGGCAGATAAGAGATGACCAGTCTCAACTGACGGCGCCCGTTCACGAACATGACGCGTGGATCAGCACCATCCAGCTCAACCATTTTGTAGGGAACCGAATGATCCAACACACTCGCCACCATCAGCGAGACATTTAAGTGAGCATGACATATTCTCAACTGCCATGCTATTTCAAGTCAACATACATCTTAATAAGTTAATAAACGGCTCCATGGTCTCACATTTACAAAAATAAAAATGCTTCTAAATTATACAAAACTATAGTTTGCAATGTATCTAAAAAAATAAAAGAATTTAACCACCAAAAAGAAAGAAAATCATAACTTAATTGGAGCATTCAACAATTAAGTTGGTAAAACAAAAATAAACATTAAGTTCCTAATGTCAAAATATTTTTTTTTTAAAAAGGGGAAGCAACTCTTCCAAATATTAAAATTTTAACTAGTGAGCCCAAGCGGCTGTGGAGCAGGACCAGCATTAAGCCAAGCATTTTTATCTACGATATAATCATCTAACTTATAATATGCTTGTCTACATAGTGTGCGTTTAATGCATGTTTTAAATTTCTTCTCATTAAGTTGAAGAATATCGAGTGGTATTTTATTATAACATTTTACACAGTACCCCATAAAAGAAGTGTGTACTTTAGACAATCTAAAACGTGGTTGATCTAATTTGTTCCTATTTCTAGTGTTAAAATTATGCCTGTCACTTATCTTACTAAAAAGATGGAGATTTTTTCGAACATACATAATGTTCTCATATATATACTGAGAAGGTACCGTCATGATGTTAATTTTCTTAAACAGTTCCCTTAGAGACTCGCGTCTGCGGAGGTTGTAGATGGCTCTGACGGCCCTCTTTTGCAGAATAAAGATAGAATCAATATCTGCAGCCCGTCCCCACAGCAAAATACCGTAAGACATGATGCTATGAAAGTAACTAAAATAGACCAGTCTCGCGGAATCTACGTCTGTTAGTTGGCGGATTTTCCAAACAGCGTAAGCGGCTGAACTTAGCCGCCCTGCAAGTGATGTTAAGTGAGGACCCCACTGTAGTTTAGAGTCAAGCGTTATCCCCAGGAAAACAGTCTTTTCGACGAATTCCTGTGTCTCCTTATTCAATACAACGTGACATTCACTACTTCTAACATTCGGTAACGCGAATCTTATGCATTTAGTTTTCTTCTCATTTAATACCAAATTATTTACAGTAAACCAATTATGGACCTTAAGCATAGCGTTATTTACGTCGTCAAGCTCCTGTGCATGTCTGTTTACTTTAAAAATCAGTGATGTGTCATCAGCAAATAACACCATTTTTGTGGTCGGGTTTTCAGTAAATTAGGTAAATCATTTATGTATACTAAAAATAGGAATGGACCCAATATCGAGCCCTGTGGAACACCCATTTTGACTTTTAAACCCAATGAATTTACACCGTTTATTTGAACTTGCTGCAGTCTATCATTCAAATATGATTTTACTAAGCTCAGCACAAGTTTATCTAGTCCGTAATGTTCAAGTTTCAAGAGCAGCGTTCATCTTACTATCTTCCCCCTAGCGACGCCCTAAGCCGAAGTTCGTTACCCCACAGGGGGTGCCCTTAGCGAGCGTTCGCCTAGTATTTAAGTTATATTACGCCCTGGCTGGAGGCTTTAAGTTAGTAGCTTAAGGCAACCTCAGGACAGTCCAGTTAAGTAGTTATAACCCTCAGAGGTCAACTACGAAATGCCGCTTATTACAAAAAAATAAAAAAAAACATATTATGTATGCCTAATAATTTAATTTAATGGTTTTGGTAATGTTAATTACTTTGCGTAGTATTTTATAGAATCGAGTTCTTCTAACTGAACAGACAGCTGTGCTGCTGGGGAGTTTGTTGCGCCACTTTTTCTTTCCAGCTAAAGCACTAGAAAGTGGTGAAGTGCTGGCGTTTTGGAGGACTATCTTATGTAATTTTGACGTTCAAAAAGAGCTGATTGTTAGCCAAGTTTGAATAAATGGCTTTTGATTTTAAAATAACAACAGGCATGCCGCACTGGACTGCTGCGGCCCGATACCCATGCCGCTGTAATATGCGCTTGCTATAATTCTATTCTTTCTTTCTTTTCAGGAAAGGGTTGGTCAACACATTCGTGATGGCATCATCAAAGCTGGACCTGCTGTCGCCGTGGTAGGCCAAGCAGCATCCATCGCAGGAAAGTAACCCTTATGTCACGAGAAACAAAGACTGGTATTCACAGAATTAAGACTGGAATTGATAGAGGCTGCATTTGTAAAAAATATGTATTTATTATGTTTGTAAATTAAATCATAATGTAATGAGTAAAGATTTTGTTTATTTTCATAACCAAAGGTTACTTCTAAACTTCCTAGTTCAGCAAAAATACCTGACAACTAGTACCTGACGCTGGTTTAATTTTAATGAACCTGTATGGTATCCCGGGCTAAAACTGGCTTTAGCAAAGTTGCCGCCAATCAGTATTGTTTGAAGAGTATCTGTACGGTACGTCCCATTACTACAAACTGTATACAGATGCCGTTCGGAGACTGAAAATAATATTAAAAAACTGTTTCACCGAACCGCGCTTATCAAAATTTTGTTTCAGTGCGCTTAGTGGAAGTGCTCTGGTGCGGTTCGGACAAGTGCTGTTGAAATCAGTGCTCTGAGTAAAATACCTCGCCTAGCATACACTTTGTTTTGGAGTTTAAGGGGGAAATTACTTACGAAACTTAACGGGATCAGCACATCTAAACCGCGATCACTGGTGAAACTTGCTTTAACTCTTGGTGGCCAAAACGCGGCAGTAACCACTATCCATTAAAACTTTGCCCAAATTGAAGGTCATATAGACACGGGGTTTTATGTTTGATCCCTTCCTTGATCAAGTAAAGTGCTAGTAAGTGGTGTTTCTGTTAGGAAATGCTCAAAAGCAGCCAGGAGTGGTCTTTTTTCCAAGTCACTATTTTGACCCTCGCTCTCATCCAGCTTCTACCAGCCCTGCGAGGATCGTCGAACCACCTGCCTGAGGGCGACGTTTCGCGATTTTTATTCAAGAAAACGTCTACTCCAACGTATGGTCATCAGTCCTACGGCTACTATGGTCGGTCCATTGCAACTTCAGCTTGCTTATTCTGTGAGTCAGGTCGACTTCTTTCATTTCGTTACAAACACACAATTTCACAATGTGTTCTCCAAAATGTTAGGCAGACTACAGAGCACCCACATTTCGTCAGTTATGTTTTCGTCTCATGTAATGGTGGCGAACCAGGCCCAAATACAGACTTCAGGCTACTACTGAGAAATTCCAGATGGATAAACCAAATAACGCCTCATGCACAGCAGTAGCGCTTGTGACCACTAAAAACCAACGAGGCAGACATAATAATTATTCTACTGTTTATTTGATATGCATTAAAATGTTTTTACACAATTGACTATTATCATTAGGTACTAAATTAATAATCATCATTTCAACCGAAAGACGTCCACTGCTGGACATCGACTTCGACCGATTCTATGCTTCCAGCATCCAGCGGATTCTTGCCGCCTACGGAATAATAACTAACAAAAAACAAAAGCAAAAGTACACTTAGTTGTCGAAGTATTCGTCAGCATTGCTGTCATTAGAAAATGTGCTCAGAAGACTGACAGCATTGCCACCTTGAATGGCAATGTTAATTCTTTGACCGAAGAACGAGCCAGCC
The DNA here is from genome assembly GCA_916610215.1 of Omphaloscelis lunosa. Taxonomy (NCBI): domain Eukaryota; kingdom Metazoa; phylum Arthropoda; class Insecta; order Lepidoptera; family Noctuidae; genus Omphaloscelis; species Omphaloscelis lunosa. The sequence continues at coordinate 2,650,251 of OU744266.1, read as the reverse complement.
CTCTAGTCACGTGAAGTGTCGACCAGTCGGACACGTACTTGGGCCCTATAACCGAGCGTTCCGATAACAAACAGGTCAAACTGTGGTTACCCAATGTGATTATCTATTGTAGTTAATACCATAACCGGCAAAATATGGATGACTGTCCTCTCATTAAGGAAATTCAAAATTAGACGTATGGAATTTTATTTGGCTTATCAACGTTAATTTCTTACGCCTTGCGGCTTCTTTGCTCCACAAGAGGCTTTTAGTCCTTATTAGAAAATGCATTGATTGGCATTATAAAAACAAAACGTAAGAATATAACATAACATAACATCACGCCTGTATTCCCCGAAGGGTTAGGCAGAGGTGTACCTATAGTACACCCACATTTCGCCAGTTATGTTTAAGTCCCATGTAATAGGGGGCGAGCCTATTGCCATCAACCGGGCACAAGTCCAGACTCCGGGCTGCTAATGAGAAATTCCAGATGGAAAAACCCAATAACACCTTGCCCGACCCGGGAATCGAACCCAGGACCTCATACTCAACAGTAGCGCTTTTGCGACCACTAGACCAACGAGGCAGTCGTAAGAATATACTAACGAGCAATATAAAAAAGCCACTTGCAAAGTGCCAAAAATTTAAACATCTTCACACAGTTATATAGATTATAAACAGTTAGGTATATAGGTGTTTTATACGCTATTAAATACACTTGAATGTTGCTTTATACTTCAAGAAGCTATCTTGCGGGGTTTCAAATATTTCATGATAAGTTGTGTGTGTGCTTTTTAGGGTTCCGTACCTCAAAAGGAAAAAAACGGAACCCTTGTAGGATTATTCGTGTGTCCGTCTATTCCTCTGTCATAGCCAATTTTCTCCGAATCTAATGAACTGATAACGTAAAAATTTTGTACACATACCAATTTCTGTGTCCCAAACACGGATATGTAACGAAAATAAATGAATTTTGAATATAGGGGTCAGTTTTTGGGGTCAAATTGACAAATAAAAAAAAGTTTTTGTAACTGTACTGTGTGACATATCCAATCCAAAGTAGTACAAGGAGTGCTGCGTATCTGACCTCCACAACCCAACATCACTGGGTAACACTATACCCCTTGGTAAGACTGGTTGTCAGACTTTTGGCCTTCTGACTACCCGTCTGTCAAAGATCTACGAATGACAGCCGGGACCAACAACTTAAAACATGCTTACTGAGACACGGAGGGGTGAACGGATAGTCACTCACAAACCAACCGCGGTAAACGACCCGCGTGGCTGTTATCATTTAGCCACAAGGATATTAATTAATTATTATTCCTCCACCTTATTTTCCTTCCTGTCTAATAAAACATACATGTTCTTCCCCTATTCCCTGATATAATAACTTCATTATTGATAACATAAACATTGTTATCTGTAAAATATAAATAAAACGTTGCAAAATTAATAATTAAAGTGATATAATTTTCATTAAAGTTTAATAAGGTTAATTGCAGTTATCTTAATATGGTGATAGGTCAAATCTTACGTATCTTGGGAGCCGGGAAAGTACTGGTATCATCAGACTTTTGACCTTAATCATATTAATGTTTATAATATAATACTGTAATTATCAATGTATGACGTTTTGTAGTGGGATAAAGTAGTGTCTTATTGCCGACCTCACCTAGTTTTTAAAATATGATCGACGTGTAAAAGTGTTTGTACAAACCTATTTACAGAAATAAAATCATTTATCATTGTTATGGAAATAGAGTTTATTTTTGAGTAAATAGTTTGAGATATCTGTACGCGCGTATGATAGGTATAAGAGTATGTATTTTATCAAGTTTTTCTCTCGGACTTATAAATTAAAACAAGGTGTGACTCTTACTCAAATCTTATTAAAATCGTATTCTATTCCATCACCGGTAACGTCGCAAACAGCTGTCAAATAATCACTTGTTTTAATAATTACCTAGTTAATACAAAATATGTAACTAAATATCTACAATATATAGAAATATAAAATATCGCATTATATCGCAGTAAAATATTAATTAGTAATTGCAATAATACATTGAATTAGGTATTACATCGACGCTACAAGGGTCGCGCTGCCTGTAGCGCCCGCGATATCTCGCTGGTCTGCACGAGCCTTTAAAGTGTAAAAAAGATATTAAAAATTGAAAATGTATCAAAATAAATAGGTATTTGACAACTATGTGCGACGTTGCCAACTTCCAGAATGCGCAGCCTTTTAAATATCTTGACAAAGTGCTAAGTAGGTATTTACTATTAATTTGGCACAGTAATGATACACTGGACACATAATTATGCCTCTTCAAATGCATTGCGCTGAGTTCAAAACTCTGCCAATCTCATCTATGAATTAACAAGTTTAGTAATGATCTTCGCAGGTGACTCTTAATTAATTTAGAATAAAATCTTATGCAGTGATTTAATATGTGCCAATCTTTCTTTCTTTCCTGGGGCTGACTCCTCAGGAAAGAAAAAGTATTTATTGGGACTCACAGGAATATTATACAAACTGAATAGGAGACAAATAAATAAATGAAAAAAATTTGGTGGCACTCCGGGAGTGCCGATAGAAGTGAAAACGTGAACAAGATCGCCTTGGTGGAAGAAGAATACTTGTATAGAACATTGGTCCGTAAATTTATCTAAATAAAGAGCACAAGCGCGTTTAAAATAATAAAAAAAAAAACTTCCGAAACCTTTAAAGTAAATATACTTGCATAGAACATTGATCCGTAATGGAATATAAATAAAGAGCAAAATTGCGTTTACAAAAATGAGCTGTCGTTAGGTGTCGAAATCAATGGTTTACTCTCATCTTAAAAATGCCTAACGCGCCTAAAGAAGTTTTGACTTAAAAAAATAGAATCATGTACGAAGCTAAAAGGCCAAAATAAGGTCCTAAGGTGCGTTGGACGTACATTTATGTTAATACCGCCACTCGTCGATCAATCGTCGTCGTCAATCTTAATAGTAATAAACCTTTTTTGAACCTATTTCTTCTAACGTCTAAGTCTAACTTATCTGTAAGTTTCCAGAAGCCGTTCACTTTTCCTGGAGGAATAACTTTCATTACCGTTGCAATTTCCAGATGTATCAAGTTATTAATGATGAGTTCATCTGTTCATTAGATAAGTAGGTTGCCTATTCAGTTTAATTAGTAACGTCACAGATTAGATACAGATGGGTCACTGAGCAAAATCATTTTAATAAAAAGCGACTCTTGCTACGACAAAATAAAGTGTAATTCAGGTCGCACAGCGCTAATTACCTACAGTTATAATCCCCTGAGAGAGAATGAGAGAGAAGTTGCCTCTCTTTCTATCGCGTAACTCTTATAATTTCTGACTACGTTACGCCCACTGAATTGAACAAGTCGAGCTCGCCGCGTACCTACTTGTTGCGTCATACCTGAAATGCGGAGTGACCCATCTGTATTCAGGCTCTTGCAAACTGGCCGGATATCGCGGGCGCTACAGGCAGCGCGACCCTTGTAGCGCCCGCGATATCGCGCTGGTCTGCACGAGCCTTTCATCAGTGGTAACGTGCATAAAAACCAGGGTTGAAAAAAAAAACAGATTTTATTTTAATTTTATAAAACCAACACTTCAAAATGTTTTTTTTTGTTATTTTTTTTTCATTGAGCGATTTATCAAATTTATCATCAACACGTTCATTCGTTATCAATGTATTGTCACTGCCTCGTTGGTCCAGTGGTCTTTTTTCCATCTAGAATTTCTCAGTAGCAACCCGGAGTCTGGATTTGTGCCAGGTTGGTGGCAATATAGGCTCCCCCTATTACATGGGACTTAATCATAACTCGCGAAATGTGGGTGTACTACAGGTTCACCTCTGCCTAAACCTTTGGGGATTACAGGCCTGATGTTATGTAATATTATCAACACAAATCAATCAGGCCTAATATAATTAATTTCTAGTCAATTTAAAACTTTAAATCAAGAAATATTTAAAAATATATTTAAATAAGGGGAAGTCTACAAAATTATTGAGGGGAATTACCTCTTTTCGACAAGTGACGAAGTATAGATATACAAAGGTAGGATGGACTATATTCAAATAAGAGGAATCCCCAAAATAGTTGCAAGGAATTACTTCATTTCGACCAGCGACGAGGTGTATAAAACTATCTAACCTTTTTCATTTCTTTTCGAGCTAGGTATATCAAGTCCTAAAAATGTATAACAAAAAGTCACACTATAACTTTACTGCTTACTGTTCGTTTTCAGGGTTCCGTACCTAAAGGGTAAAACGGGACCCTATTACTAAGACTCCGCTGTCCGTTCGTCTGTCTGTCCGTCTGTCACCAGGCTGTATCTCATGAACATTGATATTTGGCCAGTTGAAATTTTCACAGATGATGTATTTCTGTTGCCGCTATAACTAAAAATACTAAAAAACAGATTAAAATAAATATTTAAGGGGGCTCCCATACAACAAACGTGAACTTTTTGCTCGTTTTTATAGATAACTAGCTGCGCCCCGCGGTTTCACCCGCATTAGTCGCGATTCTTTGGGAATATCGGGATAAAAAGTATCCTATGTCCTTCTCCGGGTCATGGTTTACTCATTTGCCAAATTTCATCCAAATCCGTTCAGCCGTTTTAGCGTGATGTCGTGACCAAGGGAAACAGCGATTCATTTTTATATATATAGATGGTACGGAACCCTTCGTGCGCGAGTCTAACTTGCACTTGGCCAGTTTTTTCTTCATGTTTAAAACATTATTTTAAACTTGTTTTATACTGTGATTTTAAACACTTAATAAAAAAAAAACATTGCTTTATTTCAAACTGTTTTAAACACTGTTTAAAATACGTGTTTCAAAACAACTTGTTTGTTTTATGCCAACCCTAATAAAAACAGGATTCTGTACCCTATTATGATACCCTTTTAATTATTAACTTTTTTTTTTTTTATTATTTTTGATAAAGCAGCAATAGAAATACACTCTGTGAAAATTTCGTACGCCATCTTCCTTAATTTGAATCGCAATATGGCGCCTGTTTCACTTCGTTCAGTTTAATTACTGATTCCATTTATTAAAATATTACATTTTAAACAGATTTCCAGTCGTGAAATTAATAAAATATATAAGGAATCTTTTAAGTGGGTACCTAATAAAAAATAAATTCAGTATCTATGCAAGTTAATTTTACAAAAGTATGTGACTATACTATAATTATAATATAATAGGTACCTACTAAATACAATTATATATGTACCTAGTAATTTATTATTATATTATTTTTTATAATTGGCCACTGTAAAAAAATCTATAAGCGGCAAGAGTCTATAGGAAATTAATAGTCTTTTGCTAGATACCGCAAGGGCTAGTTCGAGTTGGTTCAGAAAAAGGATACCTGGAAGACTGGGCGGAGGCCCTTGCCCAGCAGTGGAAAAGTGTACAGGATTTGACATCGTTAGGAACAAATCATTAAAAATTTGTGTGTGAACGTGAGTTTGAAATCGCCAGCGACAAGTCGCTGCGTGTGCATACCTATTATAAGCCACCTTCTGGTTAGCACACCGAATTATACAAAAAAGTCCTAGTCAAACTCGCACACGAAGGTTGCCGTACCACCGTACAATATAACACTACACATTTGTTTTAAATACTTAAGTAAAAAAAAACATGTTTCTTGTAGGGGACCCCCTTTAATTTTTAACTGTACCTATTTTATTTTTAGTTTGTTGTATTATAACGGCAATAGAAATACACAATCTGTGAAAATCTTAACTACCTTTTAAGGTTCATGAGACACAAGCCGCTGATAGACAAACGAAAGAACGGATGGACGAACCCATCGGGTACAGAACTCTACTAAACAGGTCGGCTTTGTAGAGAAGTCATTTTTCCCTGATACTTGTTAGAAACTTTATTTCCAAAGGTCCGTATACCCGGGTATTGTAATAGAATACTAGGTACTACTAAAATAGTACACACTCCAATTCCAAGGATTAATACACTATTGTGCTGTATGACGCCTACGCTAATTCTCATAGCAATATTGTGCTTCTAAGTCAGACACTATTGTTAGACTGTAGGCACAGAGTTCTATATTAATACTTTATGCACTAGACTGTGATTATTGGAACGAAGTTCTTCAAAATCTCGTACAGATTGGTGCGACGCAAAACCGCGCAAAACGGTACTCTAACAAATTAATGTCTAAGAAAATTCGCCGACAATTTGCGCTAGTCTGCACGGGCCTTAACGCGGTTTGCGCTAGGAGTAAACTGGCAGAATTCGTCATGTAACGAAAAGGCGTTGTCAAAAGTTTTAGTTTTTAATACAGAGCCATCTAGTATAAGTTTTTAGCTTGCTAAAAAGCTCTGTATTAAAAACAAAACTTTTTGACACTTAAAACTGGAGACCGAGACTTTGAGACTGGGAGCGAACTTTTTTCTATGCATTTCGGAAATATTTATAAATTTCGAAAGTCGGTGGCAAATGACTAAAATAAACTAAAGACACCGTCTTCCGAAATTTAAGTTATTTTTCACTTTTTAGTGTGTTTTTTGGAAGTCTGTTGTTTTTATTTGTAAAAAGTTTTTATTATAACTGTGCTTCTGACAACGTTAAATATAACAATGTATGTGGTTTAAATAATAATATAGAACTGTGGAAACATGTAGGTCGTATTAAGAGGCATCGGGGCACTGAGGAGGTAACCGGGCGGGTAAATTCAATAATAACACCCTACGATTTGGCAGCTCCAAGCGCACAATTATAAAAATTGAGTTGTATAAATTAAGCCTTCGGTCGACCCATAATCAGCCTATAATGTTCCCACTGCTGGGACATAGGCCTCCTTTCTGGGAGAGAGAGTGGAGGGTAATCCACCACGCGGGCCCAGTGCGGGTTGGTAGATGTCAAATGTCTTCGATCGATCTGTGCGGCTGTTATCATTTAGCCCCGAGTCCCTTAGTCATGAATTCACAGAATAAATAAATATATTATAGTAGTAATTCCTAATAAAAAAAAGCTAACATGATATTTTTGAGAGCAGATTTCCTTATAATCTTGTTCGGGCTTGAAGAAAACGGGGTTACCTACCAATTTATGTATTAATCATTTACCATACTTACGTTTTTTCATCTCATTGAGGCAAATGCAAAGGAAAGTCCCTTTTCACATTTAATAATGTAAGGGTTGTCACTCAATTGACTTACCGAAGTTTTCGATTATAGTCCGCGCGCGACTGGTAGTCACCGCTTGAGATATGTGAGCGGTTATACAAGGAAGGTAGACAAAAGCTTAGCTAACTCTGTCTGCCAATAATTTTTTCAATGGCGCCTTCCCCCGTCTACCATAGGCGGTGACTAGCAGTCGCGCACGAACAATAATCCAAGACTTCGGTAAATCTATATATACTTTCTTGAAATATTTTGTTTCTTTATGCCTTGCTTGTTAATACACTACTTTAGGATCAAACGTCAGGACTAGGGCAATCTGCCGGTTGCGAAGAAAACCAAAAGAGAAATCGTGGCCCCCGGCAACAGGACACCTGAAGGAACACGGGTGGGTTTTAGTCAGTAAGAGTCTGACATATCCTCTCGCTCCACCCAGAGCGGGAGAAGTTATTTGATAATTTCCCAACCAAAAAAAAAGGGCTAGGGCATTAATTATATCCAAGTATATTGGTAATTCGGGCTGCCTCGTTGACCTAGGGTTTGCAATGTATACTGCTGAACATGAGGTCCTGGGTTAGATTCTCACGTCGAGCAAAGTTTTATTGGGTTTTTCCGTCAGAGAATTCTCAGTAGCCGCCTGGAGACTGGATTTGTGTCCAGTTGATGGCTATAGGCCCCCTGTTTTATGGGACTTACACATAACTGGCCAAATATGGGTGTACTATTGGTACACCTCTGCTAACCTTTCGGGTAATAGAGGCGTGATGTTATATTATGTGTGGATATTGATATTTTTTCTTTATTTATATAATGAAATATTTTTACTATGATCCTAATTGTAATCACAGATTTTAAGAAATCAGAAACATGAAGAGTAGAGTACCAATACCTAGTGAGAAATTCTTGAGAACAAAATACTGATCCAATAGCAAATAAATGAATCTTATCATTCAAATCCAATGGTTGAATCAATCTGTTTGATAAATGAGAAAATCGACCCTTATCAGGCCGTATCTGTTTAAATCTTTGAAAGATGATTTCGATTTGTATAGATTTGCATTTTTCTGTAAAAATCAAGTCCAGGCGCAAACCTCACTCGGCTTGCCTTCTGTTCGGTGTTGTTAAATACCAGAAACCGGACTACCTGTACGACAAGTTGAGTTGGATAGCGAGTAGACGAGAATGTGGGAGAAGACAGTGCTCGCAGCAACTCTCGACTCAGTCTCATAGTACAGCACCTTAGAGGTAGTTTCCGTTATGCAGCTTCTAAAGTGTGGAATAACCGGCCACCACCTCTTCGAGCAATAGAAATGATCGACACTTTTAGAAGACGCCTACGACCTATCTACGGCAGTATCTCATGGATGCGCAACGGAAGCTAGACATGACCAACCTTCATGTTTCATTGATATAAATTGTATTATGATAAAGTTATCTATTATTTATTGACGGACAGTCCATTGTTTATTGTGCAACCATACCATTTTAATTATTTTGCTAAACACCTTTGTATAAATCTTTAATGATTTTTTAAAAACTTAATTGTACCATGTTGATTTTATTATTAATTGCTACACTCATCTATTTTTTTTTTATATTTACACACACTATAAAACTGATTTACATCCGTAAGACGTACTCGTAACATAAGGTTCAGTTGAAAACCAGCGTCAGGCACTAGTTGTCTGCCATTTATGCTGAACCTATTTGTCGCAGCCGTGAGGCACACAATACTGTTTTTAGCTTTCTCTGTTTTTTTTTTTTTGTTTTTGATTTATGTGCTTTAACCTGGGTCAAATAAATTTATTTCCTTTCTTTCTTTTCATAAATCACAAACCAGTACCCTAATTTTGTAACTTATTTTCGTAAAATATTAAGACTAATTTGTTTCATTTTGACAGTTCAACAACATTGATTGCGTTATTTACGTCGTTGCAAATTTTTTTTCCAACTTATGAAGCAGTGGATTTGCAATCTCTTTCAAATCAAAGCAAATTGTGATTGATCGTGTATTACGTAATTAGGGTACGGATTAGATAGACCAACTTCAACTTGATAAATATTATTACATAACTTATATTTATACTTAAATATAATTTAATAAATATATTTACTGTATAAGTAGGTGCGCTCGATACAGTATCGAACCCCAAATTAATCTAACAGTGTCCGTCGGTGTGCCAAAAACAATAAACTATAGTTTTTCGTTATTGTCACATGTTGAAAATCACTATAGATTCAGGACGTTAACGGACTTTATTATATATTTCGAAACAAAAAAATGTAGGTGGGTTAATGACCGCTAATGCCATGCTAAAACGCCAACAACCATAACAACTCTTTTTGACATAGCATTATTATAACGACTTCTGAACAAATTTTCTTTCTTTTTCTCTTTAATTCCGGACAAAAACATAGCTGCCTAATACCCCAATTTGACCCAGGTCACACCTCTAATATATTTCTACCATAAAGATTAATGTTCAACGTTGAACATTCCAGCAATTAATACTTGGGCTTTTCGGACTGTATTTAGTAAGCGAGAGCCATCCATTTTGTTTTAGCTGTTGTTCGAGCAGATATTTATGGTAAACCAATTCTCACTGATTGTCTATTGGGGAATTGAATTAATGATTAGTAGGGAATATTTGGAATGTATCCAAGTATAGAATTGATTGAAATACATACTTAAAAAGTTTTGGGAATGAATTCGCTTTAAAACTACATAATCAACAGCAACTGTAGAGATCGGTTAATTAATTATAAATTCTACCTAATACTGTGATCATGGAAATATGTATTTCAACGGAAAATATTGAGTTTCATTTCACTATAATTTTAGAAAACGAACACTGCAAGGTTTCCACGTGGAATCATAGTAGTTTTCTACCTTGGTGTAAATATCTGTAAAAGAACTTGGGAGTCTAGGAAACGGTCTACGACTAGAGATCTATCATTAAGATCTATTCCTAACTTTTGCAAGAGTTCGTGATGCAAAAAAAGTCCAAAGAAAACAAAATGATGGTCGTTAAAACAACTTCCTTTTAATTACAGTAATGTCCAATCTTTCAAAACTCATTTTCATCTATTCATTGTATTAATTCCATAATACAATAATTAAAACATACCTATGTCAAATCAGCCTTCGTTGTCAAGGACTTAGGTCTCTTCTCCATGACAAAGATTAAGGCTTAATCCACTACGCAGGTCCAGTGCCGATTACATTTCACTACGATATTATTTATTAACCTAAATGTAAGTATTTATTCTAAACTGAAAGAATAAAAATTTTCACAAACTGTAAATACCCCTTTTCACCGACAGGAGTTGATTTTTGGTACGGTCAATTCTACGATACGGACCTGCTCAATTTTACGGTAGCGGTCAAGGCGACGGTGAGGCAAGGGGTGCGAAGAATCTCCGGAAGAGATCCGGCTACCATAATCACCGGAAACTGGACCTGGCACGCGTACACTCCGGACCGACGAAAAGATCATCGAACTCGAGGAAGAATTGAGCAGGTTACGATGGGGTAAAGTAGAGTTATCTGATGTCCAAAGAGCGGGGGAGGATTCTATAATCCTCATATCCAGGAACTTGCTCTATTCCCGGAAGGGACAACCAGCAGTCCCAAGGTGGTGTCGGGTTTATCATCCATAAGTCACTTGTGAGCAACGTGGTGAAGGTTGAGAGTATGTCGACCGGGGTGGCGTACCTTATAGTCAGAATATCCGCAAGATATTCGATGAAGGTTGTACAGGTTTATACCCCGACCTCGTCATACCCCGACAATGAGGTGGACGCCAAGTGTGAGGATATTTCTAGAGCCATTCATAGCTCTAAAACTTACTTCACCGTTGTCATGTGGGACTTCAACAGGAAACTGGGCAAACGAAACGATGATGAGCTACGAGTGGGGCAATTTGGAATTGGACGTCGAACCACCGGGATCACCTACTGGCCAAATTTATTGAGATGGATTGGTTTTATTGCCTCTTTATGATGTATTTCTTCTTCAGATAATATGACCACTGAAAGTGGACCTGACAGAGCCCTGATGGTGCAAGACAAAATGAGATTGACTTCATTATGTCAACGAAAAGCTAGTATTCAATGATGTCTCTGTGATCAACGCGGTGAAAACTGGAAGTGATCGCCACATGGTAAGAGGCATATTAAACTTGAATATCAAGCTGGAAAGATCTCGACTAATGAAGTCTACGCTCCGCCCAGCAACAATCTAGGTCCAAGACCAGGACCAGAACCCGAGAAATTTCGGCTCAAATTTCAGAATCGTTTCGAGTGCATAGGGAGCTCCGTGGACGACGTTATAACGATGGGTTCATGGAAACTGTCCATACGGTCGGGTCTAAGATCTTCAAGACCCGTCATACAAATCGAAAAAAGAAGCTCTCTGATGCTACTTTACAACTAATGGAGGAGAGGCGCAAGATGATCCTGCAGTTTTCAGACGATGCGCTTAAATACTGGCGGCTCAATAGACAAATCTCTAAGTCCTTGAAAAGCAACCTTCACCACTATAATACGAACCGTATTAAGGACGCGATAGAGCGGAACAAGGGCTCCAAGGTTTTTGAAAGAGATCTGTCTATTGGGCAGAGCCAACTTGCGAAACTGAAGACCGATGATGGCAGAATCGTAACTGCCAAACCTGAACTGTTGAGAGAGATCGAGAGTTTCTATGGAAAGTTATACACGTAAACCAGTAACACCGTTACGAATCTAGCAAACGACCTAAGAGCTAGATTGACCCGACACTATACCGAAGACATCCCGGACGTCAGCTTGCACGAGATTAGGATGTCTCTGAAGCAGCTTAAAACAACAAGGCGCCGGGTGACAACGGAATTATGGCCGAACTCCTAAAGGCCGGTGGAAAATACGTTCTTAAAGCTCTCTAGAAGCTTTTCGATTCCATCATACTCAAGGGCCAAACGCCACAGGCATGGAACAGGGGTGTGCTGGTAGGTACTCTTCTTTAATAAGGCTGACAAAAAATCAGTGGGTGTGACAAGGGCGTCAAATGCCCATGTAACACCCACTCTCATGAAAATCGGAGACGCTACGCTCGAAGTTGTGGACGAGAATGTAAACCTAAGACAAACTGTCTAGCTTGGTAGGTCCAACTTCGAGAAATTGGTCAATCGTCGAATCTGACTCGCAATATCTTCATATCCCGTATACTACAGTGTCTCAAGATGAATGTCTTTGACCAGTGCGTGTTGCCAGTGATGATCTATGGTACTGTAACGTGGTCACTCACACAATGGGCCTTATCAGAAGGCTAAAAGTCACCCAAAGTACAATGGAGAGGGCTATGCTTGGAGTGATCGAATCAGAAATGAAGAGATCCGCAGGAGAACCAAAGTAACTGACATAGTCCAAAAAATTGCCAAACTTAAGTAACAATGGGCAGGGCACATTGCTCGCAGACCGGATGTCCAATGGGGCTGGAAGGTTCTGGAGTGGCGACCGCGTACCGAAAGACGTAGCGTTGGAAGGTTTCCCACAAGATGGACCGATGACCTTAAGAAGGCCGCAGGAATCCGCAGGATGCGGAAAGCGCAGAATCGGTAGAAGTGGCGGTGCTTAGGGGAGGCCTATGTCCAGCAGTGGATGTCTTTCGGCTGAAATGATGATGATGATAATTTATAGCAAATTTCGAGTTTATCGAAGCCAGTAGTAAAATTCTCCCCTTAAAACTAGGTTACCCCCTTTTCACCTAATTAGGGACTGATTTAAAAAAAAAAAACTTTTTTTTTCTGAAAAACACTGGCTAAATGTAAGAAATCTAAAGAAACAAGTGAGTGTCGACCCTAAACTTCACGGTTAATATATAAATATTCCTCATGTAACTTAATAAAGCATTCTGTAAGAAGTCGTAGAACTGTTCTTACTTTGAGTAAACCGGAGGAAAATACTCGATATTCAATAACAATGAATTTCACCAAGATTTTGTTCTTTGTGTGCGCCTGCTTCATGGCTTTGGCCACGGTTTCGGCAGCGCCCGGGAATTTCTTTAAGGATTTGGTAAGTTAAATATTACAAATTTTACTAACCGACTTCATTGTATTTTTTTTTTTAATGTATGTTCATCGATATTTTTGTCAGTTGAGGATCGATTTCGATTTTTTTTTCATTTGGTAAAGGTAGTTTGCGCGGTAGTCCTTTTACAAATTCTATTACATTTGCTTTGGTAGTTTTTGCTTCAATAATACGTATTTTTCCCACTTTGATTTTATGGATGATGTTATAATAACTTCCTGTGACTGTTATTTACATAGCAGGTAGTGGTATTCGAATTTGTGTGGGATAGGTACCATAACTAAAAAGTGAAAAATAAAAACTTTCTTTTTCGCTTTTCGGTTTTCGTGTGGAGGAGCTCGTGGTTAAGTAATAACAGCCGCAAGGATCGATCCTTCAGGTTAAGCTAAGCTTGCCGGGGTTGGTCCGTGGAACCCATCCACGGACCAACCCCGGCCAGCTTAGCTTCCATCTAGAGACCATCTTTACATACCGAAACTCCTCCGTGCCTCAGAAAGCACGTTAAGCCGTTGGTCTCGGCTGTTATTCGTGGATCTTTGACAGTCGTCATGGGTAGTCAGAAGTCCGAAAGTCTGACAACCAGTTTTACCCAGGTACTGGGTTGTGGAGGTCAGATAAGCAGTCGCTCCATGTAAAATACAGGTATTCAGCTGCATCCGGTTAGACTGGAAGCCGACCCCAACATAGTTGGAAAAAGGCTAGGCAGTTTCTTTTTTTGTCACCGACTTCCGAAATTAAAGTAATTTTTCACTTTGTAGTGTTTTTTTGGAAGTCGGTTGTTTTTTATTTGTGATATTTGGAGACCAATGCTCTAAGAGTAACTAGAGTTTCTTGCACCTTTATTTTTCTCTATAAAAAGCTATATTTTTGTAAATCGTGTGGTAACATATCCTTTCATATTCATTTATTCGCTTTAAAATTGTTTTTATTATTCTATTAACTGACTGTTGTTTGGGTAATTCAATGTTAAGGGTGTGCTAAGTAGTGACCCCTTCCAAAGTAATTATTTTGTCCATTTAAAGTGTAAAAATTAAACATGAGTATTGTTTGAATTATAGTTATTCTTAAAATGAAACCTAAGCTATCTTTTTCAAAGTGCTACATAAATTACGCTGAAAACCATCGAACCTTTTGCAATTAAGAGCTTCTTTTAATACTTATACAAGTAGATCCACCATTTTCATGAGCTCTTCCCTTTATTTTTTATTTTTATTTTCAACTTTACATACTTTTTTTTTTTTTTTTTGGGTGGGAAATCATCAAATAACTTCTCCCGCTCTGGGCGGAGCGGGAGGGCGTGTCAGACTCTTACTGACTAAAACCCACCCGTGTTCCTTCGGTTGCCCTGTTGCCGGGGGCCACGATCTCCCTTTCGGTTTTCTTCGCAACCCCGGCAGGCATCGGCCCTAGCGGACCCCGTCAATTCTGCTGACATCTCTTTGAGGCGCGCGTGGAACACAACGCGCCGTCGACCCGGGCCTGGTCCTTATCGGACGGTGAGCTACCCATTGCTCACAGTCTGCAAGCCCGCGCCTACGGTGGCCGGAAATCGGCTTGCGACTCCCGACGCCCTGGGCGTCTCCTCCTGCGGCGGTTAGGGGCGTGAGGGCGCGAAATTTGCCTCTCCCTCACGCGTTCCGCTTCCTCCTTCGCGAGCATTACCGCTTCGCAGAAGGAGGTGACGGCCTCCCATTTCCTCTCGCTCCGTACCATGGCCTGAACCAGGGCCGGACGCGAGAGATCACCGCCGCCGATCGCCTCCACGAGGACACGGCGATGCTCCGCCCAAGCTGGGCAGACCTCCACCGTATGCTCTACCGTGTCCTCCGGGCGATCCACACAATGATGACACCCGGGCGTTTCCTCCCGCCTTATCCTGTGCAGGAACCTCCCGAAGCAGCCGTGTCCGGTGAGGACCTGCGTCAGGCGGAAGGTGAGGACGCCGTAGCGCCTCTCTAGCCACTCCTCAAAGAGGGGTCTTATCGCCGCAATTGTGGCGTGCCCAGCACTGGGTTGCGACAATCGCATTCTCCATAACAACTTTACATACTTGTATTTATTATTTTAGTGTTAGAAACAGTAAATTATGTTCAATGTAAAAATATGAACAGAAATAAAAATCTTCATGATAATTATTGTTTTTGTGTTAACTTCAGTATGTTTTCTTTACACTAGAAATCAGCTAGCTAAAGCTCGTATTGATATATTTTTTTGTTTCTCTTCCAATTTTGGTTCTCAAAAATTGAATTCCTCATATTATGTACTTACCAGATTTTGAATCCGCAACCTGAAAATGTATTGGATTGATCAATATATTTCCATGATCGATATCGCTGATAGAATGTCACTGTGCCTGCCCTCAGGCTGTGGATTCAAAATTCTAAGCTACTAAAAGCTTAGATGTTAATCCTGTTGTAAGTCGTTGAATAAATACCACTTATCTAGGCCCTCTGGTTCTTATAAAACGGGTCCGCGGACCTTAGGTACCTGTCCATGCATATGGGCCAACCGTGAGTCTCTCAACCAGTGTTCTGCGTGACAAGCAAGCGTCGCTGAGCGAGTACTCTCTATGATATATTGAATGATTGATAGCTCTTGTCATTACGACAATAGAGTACTCGCCGGCGGTGTAAACAGTTGACGATCAACTATTAATATATGTACAGTATTCCTATTTTCTTAATGTCCTTAGGCAAACTTCGTGTTTCGTCAGTCGTCGGATTTCTATCAGTTGCCCTTTGCTTTGTTTGCCCCTTAAATCTAATAATTGATGGACACGGAAATTAGAATTCGTTTGTATTCGGAAACGCGATAATTCCCGAGGGACGTTAAGAAAATAGAAATACTGTATCTCTTTTATTTACACGGGATCTACAAGCTTTTGTACGTTTCTGTAGCGAGAAAATCATTAATAGCTTTGCTTTTTCGTCGGCCCTGGGACAGGTGCCTTAGGATTAAGACTATCAAAACTGGTTTTATTAACATTTTGCTTTCATTCTTCAGGAAAAGGTGGGCCAGAGAGTTCGTGACGCAGTCATAAGTGCAGGACCAGCAGTTGATGTTATTGGAAAGGCAGCACTCTTGTCCAAAGGAAAATAGATCTTATTATGTGATAAGAACTGCATTTGTTTAACCTTATCAGTGCCATAATTGTGTATTCTAATAAAAAAATGTATTAAAAAAAAATTGTTATTACTTTCTGTCTACCTTGTAATACCTACTTAGAAGCACTCTCATTCAGAAGGTACCCAGAGTGTCCATATAAAAAGGTAATCTGAACTCATAATACGTAATACCACGATACACTTTAAAACGGTAATCGTCGATGTGATCAACAAGTCTGCTAGGCTGAAGTGGGATTGGGCGGGTCATGTAAGCATCGGGATCAATAGATCAGAGTCGGACGCAATGGGAGCCAGAAGGCGGTCGTCGTCGCCGAGAGGCCTAGGAAACGCTGGCGTGATTACTTAAAGGCGTTGATGGGAGATTGGCCGGAGACGGCAAAGCATAGCAAAGAGTGGAAAGCTATGGGAGCTTTGTCCATTAGTTAGATTAAAAAGGGCGAAAAAAAAAAAAAACTCTATGTACAAATCAACTTCGCGTTTACAAAACCTTGAAAGTAAATATACTTGCATAGCACATTGATCCGTAACGTAATATAAATAAAAAGCACAATCGCGTTAACAAAAACGAGGTGTTGTCATATTTTCTTTATTTTTTTTTTGTTAGGGTGTGTCGTAGAGCTCTGAGATCGTGACTACTTAACCGGGCTTTCCTGTGACTGCCTTAAGTTACTACACTTAAAACCTCCAGCCAGGGCGTACTACTTATACTAGGCGACGCTCGCTAAGGGTACCCCCTGTGGGGTATGAACCTCGGCTTAGGGCGTCGCTGAGGGCAAGACAGCAAGATGTGAGAGGCTGGATCAAATCTGGATAATTATTATTAACTGGGGAATTTAAAGCTACAGGCTCAGCTTGGAAATAGGTGGCGCACCGTTGTCGAGCAATGGTCAGGAGGGAGTATTATTTACTCGGGGCCGCGATCGCGGAAGTCCTTGGTGGCGCGGTCGGAATGAAGGACGTTTGTGTTTGTGCAATGTACTGGTGACCCTACTGAAAACTAAAAACACGATTCTCTTTAATTTTTGTGTCAATGTCAATAAATATTATAACATTGTAACTCCCCGAGACCCCAATTGCCTTCAACTTATTTAAGTCATAAAAACATTTTCTTTGTGCATACAACACTTTTATTGCTAATGAACTGTAAAGGAAAATGTAAATAAAATACATCAAACTATTTGCGCATAATATTTACTGATAAAAATAACATTATAATAATAACCACAAAGGATTTGGATACTAGGAATCTCTGTCAGTATAGAGGTTACACGTCCCGAGCAAAAGAATAAAGAAATTGATGGTTTTCCTGTCATTGTCTTTAGATGCAACTTGGTTCATGTCAGTATTAGCACCTAGCCTATTTCTGTGGTCTGATAAGATATGCATACATACATATATTCATGCCTTCTTCCAGTGGGGTTAGGCAGAAACGACATAATGCCATACGCACACCGATTGCGAGCTCTACGTCCTTTCTGTCTGATGACGTTAATATTAAAAGATTTTGAACCTTTGTTTTAATATTATGAGCAAGATTTAAGCTTAAGAGTTAAATCAGTTCACCTGACTGCGTCAGAAGCAGGTCACGTTTCTGTATAATTGACAATTAAATTTGAATAGTACTGCCTCGGACACCACCAAAACCAAATTAGAATATTATGTTATAATCATAATACATACACTGATTATGTAGTATCTATGAATGACTAATACCTTTAAAAGAGCCATTCGTGTATATATGTATATATATAATCTGAATCTCGGAAACGGCTCCAACGATTTTCATGAAATGTTGTATGCAGGGGGTCGCTTTTCGTCTTAGTCTGTATGTCCGCATTGTTCTTCTAAACCACACAACGGATTTTGATGAAGTTTTCACCATCATTTAGATAATTTATTCCGGAACGTTTATGTGTAAATTAAACTAACATTAATAAAGAAATCTTCATGTTTTGTCAAGTCGTATAAACCGAGTGAAGCAGGGCCGGGTCGCCTGTTATGTATTAAACATTGTAATATTAAATTAGTTATACTGATTGTGGAAGAACATTGTGGTCACATTACAAATCTAAGTACGTACATATTCGCATACTTATAAGGGCCTAGCCCAGTAGACATTTCGTCCATTTTGTTTTTTTTTTTTTTTTTTGTTTTACTGTACAACGTAATATACGTAGATATTATTATTTTTGGGATTAAAAATTAATTATATAATAAAAAAAAATACAGAAATCGATTCAGTAAACGAAGAACGATAACAAACAACTTGAATCAGTTACTTATTGTATAGTTTAATTTAACAAGGACCCCAAGACTACTCCTAATACACTATGTTTATTCCATACCACGTTTCTAGGCTGACATTTTAGAACTTTATCAGTGAGTTGGCTCCCGATCCGATACCTTGTTCCTGATAATTATATACCAAAACATTATCGCGAAGCTTCTTTCCGGCAAATAAGTTATGGCATCACAGATAATGTCTAGGGAAAAGCCTACTAAATAATATCAGTCTGTAATAAGTTTCTACCTTTTCGGTCTAGTGGTTGCAAGCGCTACCTTCTGAGCATAAAGCCCTGGGTTCGATTCCCCCTGGGCGTCGGGAATTGCAGGCCGATTTCCGGCCACCGTAGGCGCGGGCTTGCGGACGGTGAGCAATGGGTAGCTCACCGTCCGATAGGGACCAGGCCCGGGTCGACGGCGCGTTGTGTTCCACGCGCGCCTCGTGTTACAAACACATTTTATCAGGTTTTAGGGTCCATGTTATAGGGGGTTTATCCTGTCGACGATAGAGCCAACCCTGTTTTTCAAAGAATCTTGTCACCTAAGCACAGCTCTCTCTCTCAATATTATTGTTCAATGTCCTGGCTGATATTACCCACAAGATCATCAAATCCTAATCTTAACTATATATATATTATTATATTTACAAAGTTGCCCATGGGCATGTGCCCGCCCGAATTTTTCTGAATATTAATGAAAAATTATCGAAAAATAAATTTAACTTTAAAACTTAAATCTTGACTTTTTTTTTCATTTTTCTAATATATATATATATATATTGTTTTTTTCGAAATCCCCTATGATTTTATGAACTTACACTTGTGTTTTTTTTAAAGAACACTGTTTTCACCTCCGTTTTTTTTTTTAATAGTCGACAAATTTTAATAAAAATGTTGGTTAATCCGACAAAATACCTCATAAGCTTTTAGAAATAATAAACAGAATCCAAATCTAGCTAATGACATTGGAGATATGGCAAACGCTACTCAAAAAAAAAAATATATATATATCTTAAAGGTATGCACCCCCCTCCCCTTTTAAAGTTATTTTTCTATCATTTTTGATGGATATTCAGAAAAATACGGGTGATCGCATGCTGATGGGCGACATTGTATTCCCGCCCCTGCTTCGCACGGTTTTTACGACTTGACAAAACATCGAGATTTCTTAATAGATTTCTTAATTGTAGTAACTTTAATAGTAACGTATTATACATAAACCTTCCGGAATAAATTCTCTAAACGATGGTGAAAACCTCATCAAAATCTGTTACGTGGTTTAGAATAACAACGCGGGCATACAGACAAAGTTGAAAAGCGACTTTAAATTATAATAATATATATATATATATATAGATCAGTAGCTTCCAACAGAAGCTTCGCCCACGTAATATCTTTATAAATTATAGCCTATGTTACTCAGTGATAATATAGCATCTGGTGAAATAATTTTTAAATCGGTCCGTTAGTTTTTAAGTTTATTCATTACAAACAAACAAACATACAAATATAAAAAAAAACAAATCTTTTGTCATTACGATAAATGCGAAGGTATGTTTATTTGTTTGTTACGCTTATACGCTAAAACAGCTTAACGGTTTTAAAGGGTCTTTCAACAAGGACGGGTCGATTTTGAAATTAAATAAAACAAGCTGTATGTGAGATATTAAAGAAATTATTTTATATGAAAGGCCCATTTATGCTATTATTAATGAAGTACTACATCATTTAAATGTCCACCGTGGCTTCGAACGGTGGCACGGATCCGAGAAGTCCAATTTTCAATTACTCTACTGCATAGATCCGGCTGCATCTGAGCGATGGCCTGCGTTATGTTGACTTTCAGGGCATCGGTTGATTGCGGATTATTGGCATAGACCTGCGACTTGAGAAAACCCAACAAGAAAAAGTCAAATCGCACAATCTTGGTGGCCAATTCACGTCATCCCTGCGAGAGATAACCCTACCCTCGAACCGTTCATGCAGAATGTCCATTGTATCGCTCGCTGTGTGGCAAGTAGCGCCGTCTTGTTGGAACATGTTGTCCACGTCCATATCGTTCAATTTAGGCCAAAAGAAATTGTTAATCATTGATCTGTAGCGTTGGCAGTAATGGCCTCGCCATCATCGTTTTCGAAGAAGTACAGACCAATGACGCCGCTGGACCAAAATCCGCACCAAACAGTAACTTTTTGTGGATGCATTACCACCTGGTGAACCTCATGTGGGTTGTGGTCGTCCCATATACGGCAATTTTGCTTATTAACAAAACCATTTGTCCAAAAATGCGCCTCGTCGCTAAAGATGATTTTTCAGCCAAAATCGGGTTCCTCTTCCAAACGTTCTGTAGCCCAGTCAGCGAACAAACGGCGTTGTCTATGGTCATTCACTTTGAGCTCCTGAGTCAATTGGATCTTGTACGGGTGTAGGCCCAAGCCGCCAAAACAACATGGCCGTCACAAACTGTCAACATCGACCCGCCCTATTTGAAAGACCCTTTAGATAGACCAGGATGATGATCCAAATTTGGCATATGGATAGACCCATGACCTGGATTAGAATATAGGATACATTTAATCCCGGTAGTACGTTTCCATGGGTCAATTTCCGACCTCCACGCGGGCGAAGCCGTGGGCTAAAGCTAGTATTTTGATAAATATTCTGCTAAATATAATATCATAGGGACTTTACAATACAACGGTTTTCTGTAATGGTTACTCACCTTTTGAACTTATTATATTATCATTCAAAAATACCTCTTACGCCTGTAAAACTAAAGATCATTTTCTATTGCTGTGGGTAAAGAAAGAAAGAATCAGGAAAATCCGTTTAATGGTTTGTATGTAAGAATCATTTTTGTATGGCAGTGTAGTTTTCTTTTAATCACGGGGACTTACTAAAGTAACTAATAATATAAATACGAAGAACTTCAGTTTTGGAATATCATTTTGACTTCCATTGTTTGACCAATTCACTACAAAAGGTGCACGGCAGTGTTCCAAGTCAAGTTAAGAAAATTTCAAAAATGAATTCCAAGATTGTAATATTTTTGTGCGTCTGTTTCGTCATCATGTCAACAGCATCGGCATGGGATCTCTTCAAAGAAATTGTAAGTTTTTTTAAAGATCTTTTGTAAGACTTTTCTTTCTGTCCCTCTACAGATCAAATTTGTAACATTTTAAAGGATCGTATCTTGTATTTAAGTTTTTATTATTTGATTCTTCATTATTTCATTATTTTGTTGCCTCGTTAATTTAGTCCACAAGCTCAACAAGTTACTTATAGCAACTGTTGAGCATGTGATCTTAGATTCTGTCCCCAGTTAGGGCTAAGTGTTATTGGGTTTTTTAATAGTCAGCCTGGAAGATGGATTTTTGCTTAGTTTGTGGCAATAGTGGCAGACTAAATATAACTGGTAGGATGTGGGTAGCCATTCATACACAACTGCATCAAGCCGCGGTCTCACTATCGAGGCCTGTCACGGCCCGTACCAAGCATTCCCACCACAGGCCTCTTCGGAAAAAATATTTGATAATTTCCCACCCAACAAAAAAAAAAGGCCTCTTCTGATCGACAGTTCCCACAGCCCGTCGGCCTGGCCTGACACGATCTGACCTGTGAGAAAGCGGGCCGTGGGACCGAGGCCTAAGCCTTTGGAGAATACAGACGTCAATAAATGTTGTTAACAACGTATGCCTTCCGAAGATCATTGTTGTTTACAAGTAACAGCTGTCAATTATAAGTCCAGGTTTCCTCACGATGTTTTTCCTTCACCAATGGCAGTAATGTACAAGATAAACTCAGAAAGTCCATGTGAATTGAAAAAGTCACATTGGTACTTGCCCCACTAGAACCACGTGCATGAGAGGCGAGGCCTTAATCACTGGGCCTTCATGACCATCACGCACTTGAATATTAAGACATAACTTAACCTATACTCCATATGTTTAGATAGTTAAATAAAGGTAAACAAAACATAATAAGGGTTTTTATATATGACACTTTCTTAAAAATACGATAAAACCAAATTACGTTTTTTTTTCTTTTATTAATATATGTTAACCTTAATCATTTATTCTTTAACTACTATTCGTAGATGTAACTGCTTGAGCACATTTTTTTTTTGTCAGATTTATACTTATAATATAATATTTTGTAACTTTTCTATTGTAAAGAACCCAAACTCTAAATGTCAACGAATTAAAACGTTGCTAAATTGAAGAGTACAATTGTGACGTAGCATGACAACTGAAGTGACAGGTATTACGTTTAGTAGGTTAATTGACAGCTGTCTCGTTACGTGGTTTTTTTGTTAACCTTTATTTAACTACCTAAACCTATGGAGTATAGATGGGTTCATTTGATGCTCAATAATGTTTGTGATTTCAGGAGGGAGTTGGCCAAAGAGTTCGCGATGCCGTCATCAGTGCAGGCCCGGCAGTGGACGTGCTCGCCAAAGCTAAGGGATTAGTTGTTAGCTCGAGTGAAGAAGATTAGATATTGATGAAAAGCTATGTCATAAAATAGATGTATATAATATACCTACCTACCTTTAAGTTTTCATACCTACATTAATTTGTAAATTTTCAAAGTTTTTGTTTGTTGACTCTTTGTCATATTTGACCTACGCATTTGACTCATTAGTTTCTAGTACTGTTTGCCACACGTCATTGATAGTAAAACCAGTATAAGCCCAGGTTCGCACGGGTGATTTATCGCGCGGCGATTTTTTTTCGTGCACCGGATTTTCAACGTTCTGCGTAGCGCCAAGGCTTGAAAATCCAACAGTGTGTCTTTTCGACGCTCTGGATGCACTCTGTTAGATTCTCAATGCTCGGCTCAACACCAAGATTTGAAAATTCAGTGTACGTGCGCGACTGCTAGTCACCGCCTGAGATATGTGAGCAGAGATCGGGCGCCATCACACCGTTGACAAAATTGATTGCTGGCCTTGTATTCTATGGAAAATTCGTACTACGCTAGACCACCTAAAAGTCATAGTTTTACCACTGAATTGCGGTTAACTGTACCTACTAAAGAAATCCAGCCAGTATTTTTTGGGTTCATTAAGTTTTAATGCAATGTTTTTAATACATTTCTTGATTGGCACTGTTATCATCATTTTTAAACGTTTGGATACTAATTTTTTGTATTTAGAACTGGTCAATTGTATAAGAGGAAGACTGTCTTACCGTGATACAGTTTCGACTAGTACGGCGAACAGTGTGAATCGAATGCTACAACCTAAATAACAATGTCAGTGTTAGTAATTGTTGGTGAGTGATTAGTGCTTAAATACGAACTAAATAATTATCATGTGATGCAAGCTGAACGAACAACACTTATAAGACATTAGAAAGGTGAGAAATATGATATCACATTATTGGTTAGTATTTATATGCAGGTACCTATTTATTTACGTTTATAGTGTCTACCTGCCAAATGTAAAAAATACCGAATTATATATGGTTGTACTTTTATGATGCAAATAATATTATTATTATGTCTTTGAAGTTTCTCGGGACCCTGGGGTCCCGGACCTTTGGAAGGCGTACGAGGGGCCGAAGCCAACTCGCAGAGGCCCCTTAGACTATTTTAAATGGAATGTGGCACCAACCGACGATTATCCCTGTATGCACTTTACAAGTGTACCCAAGGACAACCCCCGGTTGGTGTAGGACTATTGCAGAACATGGAAACAAAGATATTAGACTATGGGTTTGGGTGGCTAAAATGTACTGGTTACCTGGAACTATGGAAGGACTATGACACCTGCCTGATCAATGTTTATATTTACACGGATAAAATGGCAGGGGGTGACTTGCACACACAATAATGGGCCCCCTAAAACGGTCGCTAGCACAAAGTGTCGTAGCGACAAGGGGGCAACATGTCCTGAGGTGCTTAAGAGGAGAGGAGAGGTATTCCACGGCTATCAGGACAATCCCGGAAGTACGGTCAAGATCCATTATAATTATAATTATAATTATTGCTACCTATTTAGCAAAATCTCATCATCCTGTTATCTAAACTAATAAATTAATATTATAAAGAGAAAAGATTTGATTTTTTTTTGTTTGTTACGTTTCCACGCAAAAACGGTTGAACGGATTTGGATAAAATTTGGCACATGGATAGACCATGACCTGAGTTAGAGTTACCTAAGTTACTTTTTATCCCGATATTCTCACGGAATCGAGACTTATGCGGTTTATACATATAATCAAGCATTTACGAAACAGCCTATTGGAAATAAAGCATTTTTACTCATAGTTTTATTACACTTATTTAGTATACTCCTACCTGCTATCTACCGATAAAAAAAGGTATTTCACTGCTAGGGATTCAAAAAGGCAATTAAATTTAATATAATACACATTCAATACACTCCATTAGATTTATTACATAATACTTCTTTTATGGGATACTATTTTAAAATTTACAACAAAATACCTTGTAATATATTGCAATTAAATAGAAGAAAAAATCATATTAAAAGTACATACACTTTGTAAACAAGCTTAGTAAAAATAAGAGGGTTACTACCAAGTTAATAATACTTGGAAACGTGCTGGTCCTACTCCGTAGGACAATCTAGAGTCTAGAGAAAATCAAACTGGTTGCTAATTTAATTGCATAATTTATTATTTTTATGAAATTAAATAAAGATTTATTGTTCAATTAGGACTAGATTACATGGCAAGGTAATATATAAAGCACAAGCATAGTTTCTTAATCTAGTTAGTGGATACTGATTTACATTCTGTGATTAACTCACACACCTTCTTTTTTTTTTGGGTGGGAAATTATTCGATAACTTTCCCGCTCTGGGCGGAGCAGGAGGACATGTCAGACTCTTACTGACTAAAAACCCACCCGTGTTCCTTCAATTGTCAAGTTACCGGGGCCACGATATAACTCACAAACCTGACTTATTAATTATAAAATTTTAGAAAAAATCGTCTACTTTTACATTGTTTGCAAATATGCGAGCACCATGTATCTATGACATAATCAATTAATCTATCCCGGCTTCATTTTTAATTCTTTTTGCAATTCAGGTGCATCATCTTCACATATGCTTTTATATAATTAATGTATCCGAAATATTAAAAAATAAAAATAAAAAATATATATCAACGGTGAAGTTTTTTGGCTGTTCATTCTTTTCCATACGAAACTATCTCTTGGAATCAGGACTAGAATCAATTTTTTTTTGTACATTTTGACTTCCACATTAAGAGAAATAAATGATTTGACTTCGACTTTAACTTCAATAATCTCAGAAGTATTTGCACACAGAAGGTAATCTTGGAATACTTTATATAACGTAACATTGTAAAGATTAGAAATTTTACTTACTTAGGGGGTGTTACACACTTGTTCGGTTCGGAATGATGCGGCGGCATAGCTCGGTTACAAAATCTATATAATAAATATGCATTTTCGCGAACAGCCGCTCGGCTGAAGGTGTCTACACACCAAAGCCAGCTAAATTAAGCTTAGTGCCAGTTAGCTTCAGAACGTTGCAAGTCAGTGCAAGTTGGATTACTTCTGGTTAAGAGGAGGCTCCCTAAATTGTATGTTAATTTGCATTCATATTCTGAAAAAGTCACACATACAATCAGAATGGAACTTTAGTATATGATTTATTGGACCTCTTTCTTTCCAATTAAAAGACAGTTACATAATTGGAACATTTTCGCTCGATCCATTTTTTATTCGAAAATCATGTCTTTTTTAAAAATTATTTGAAACATAAACAAGATTACTCGGCTTTTATGTCTAAAATAATTATTGACAGTAAGTAAATATAGTTTATTATCCGAATATAGGATATTTTTTCTCTAGATCAATTATTACTTTAGTTATAGACGAAATAAGAATTGAGACTTACGACATTTAGTTCCGTGCTTGAACACGATCAAAGAGCGCACGCGATATTCAACTTTATTACTGATGTGTTAGCGTTTAGCACAAAGTGGAGTGGTGGGGTGCATTGGGACGGAGTTTGCTTGGAAATTGTGTTTGGAGTGCCTGGTCTTAAAATGAACCTGGCGAGTAAGCTCGGCTCTATAGCTCGTTCAATTGTACCGAACCAACCTGTTCATGTTTCAACGAGGGTCAGGGGCCAAGCGGAGTTTGCCGATCGGCACGAGCCAAATATGTGTAGGTAGTAATCACCTCGAATTGGCTTTGTTGTTTTTTATAGTGTCAAATAAAATGTGCCGAATCAAATATGTAGCACCCTTTACTTTTATAGTTTCAGTTTCTTGACAGGAAATAATAGTATATAAGAAATATTGGTCGAACAAGTCATGTGCAAAATAATGTTACAGTACACTTCAGTATTATTTATATTAGGTAAGTAATTATCGCATATTTTTACGTTGACAAGACGTTTTTAGTAAGTAGGCTAGCGCTAAAGTTTAAACTAGTTTGTTTAGGATTGGCTGGAATATCGATTGTTTTTTTTATCTCATGATATTATTCTATCTCAAAATCTTCATCACCATCATCGTTTCAGCCGGGAATCACTTACTGCTAGATATAGGCCTCCCTTTTCTTCTGCCATACTTCTCAGTTCTGACCGTCCCTCATCCAGGTATTTACCGCGACTTTGAAGATATCGTTAACACAACGCGCTTTTGGACAGTCCTTTTTTTTTGTTTTGGGTGGGAAATTGTCAAATAACTTCTCCCGCTCTAGGCGGAGCGGGAGGGCGTGTCAGACTCTTACTGACTAAAACCCACCCGTGTTCCTTCAGTTGCCCTGTTGCCGGGGGCCATGATCTCCCTTTCGGTTTTCTTCGCACCCCCGGCAGGCATCGGCCCTAACGGACCCCGTCAATTTTGCTGATATCTCTATGGGGCGCGCGTGGAACACAACGCGCCGTCGACCCGGGCCTGGTCCTTATCGGACGGCGAGCTACCCATTGCTCACCGTCCGCAAGCCTGCGACAGCCCTGGCTTCTTTGGCCTAACCTTGGCCACCACCGCGTCTAGCTTCATAATTTGGTAACTAAAAGAAAGGTTAGGATATTATAATATTATGTAACTATTGTTCCTGTAGTTATAGTCAACTCTGAGTTCCCTCTATCCGAGTCCTCTGTTGGTCTAGTGGTTTCAAGCGCTACTGCTGAGCATGAGGTCCTGGGTCCAATTCCTAGGTCAGGCAAAGTATGATTGGGTTTATAAACCTGGAATTTCTCAGTAGCAGCTTGGAGTCTAGATTTGTGCCCAATTGATGGCAATGGGTTATTACATGGATCTTAAACATAGCTTAATGTGGGTGTACCATAGGTAGACCTCTGCCAAACCCTTCGGGGATTACAGGCGTGAAGTTATGTTATGTTATAGGAAATTTCTATAAGGTTGAATCCATTTACCACATAGATAAAGAGACCTTGTCGTTTTTTGAAAAAAATATACTAAAACGGAAAGTTACAACAATACAATGTGCAAGTGAAAATTGACCTTAGGGTGATAAAACAATGACGACTTTGGCTATACCTATGAAATAGTGACGATACGCTTGCGTAGTTTACATAGAAAAAAATTATGGTTCTTGTTTTATTTTTTGGTTATTTCGGGTACCCAGTCGAAATGAGTAGTATCGAATTACCCAGTACTGTGTTGTGGAGGTCAGATAGGCAGTTGCTCTGTGTTTAAATACTGGTATTCAGCTGCAACCGGTTAGATTGGAAGTTGACCCTAACACAGTTGCGAAAAGTTTAGGCAGATGATAATTATTATTTTTTTGAAAAATAGTTTTTATTTCTCGCTTTTTAGTGGGGCAGTTTGTAATTTATCTAAGTTACAATAACCTAAGGTCTCTCATCACTGCTTATCGCCTTTTATGAAATATTGCTTTTCCCGATGCAGGGACGTTAATCGTTGAGGAGTTCTCCTGATACTTCACCATCAGCTCCACTTCTCCCTACTTATGCAATATGACGAGCATAAATTGCTTTGCAACCATGTTAAAGTAATCGAATCTCAACGCGTAAAATACTTATTATTGAGTAGTTCCGTAGACCATCTGTGTTCTTCATCATTAGTTCCACCTCACCAAATGGTGCTTTCCAAGAGCAACTGCCCAAGTTACTATAAAAAATACCCAAATCACTACAGGTATGCCCAAAATGTTTGAAGAGTTTCATCGATTTCTCGAGGTCCATCATCAGATTCTAACTTGATAACAATAGGACCACCTTGGAAGTTTACCCCTTAAAACAAAATTTAATTCTGTAAATCCATCTATATAATATGACGGAGTTGTTGCCGAACAAACATTAAAAATAAAATTGAAACTTTCGAATTGATAACCGCATCCTTTTAAACGTCGGTTAAAAAACACTTTTACGCGTCAAAATTAAATTATGTTTAAAAACTAGATGAGTTCAGTGTTTCTTAAGTGACTACTCTGAGAAGAAAGACCGAAACAAAGTCAGAGGTCTCTTTTAAAGTCCAGACATAATCGTGGTCAGGCCATATGTGGACCATATAGATTAGTGTCTTAAATGGTGTTTTGAGGAAAGAACCACACAGATTTAAGTTTACCTGTCCAGTCAATGTACGCATTTGTCAGTAATGATGGTGTTTCTGGTTTTTATTCCAGTTCTAATGGTGATATATGGTGACAGCTTACGTAGTTATGTGAACAGCGCCCATCCCAGACCATGGAAAGTCATATATTATCCCAAGAAAACAGTATTTCTAAAAGCTGATCTTATCGACATTGGATGTGTCACTTTTATCCAGAAATGTCCTAGGTTTTACAAGTAAGTAAATTTTTAGGTAATGCATTGTGAAGCTGTAAAAAATACCAAACTAAAGTTCATTGTAGGATCAATTGACAGGCTTCTTAAAAGAAGGTTGCTGGGTTGATTCAAGTGATTCTTTTTTTGGTTTCGATACCATAAAATCAGCCCAGAAATCTTGGAAAAATCGTAATATATGTTACTACTAAAAAACAAGAATCCTCCTTTTCTAAAGTCCAATTAAACTTAACTTGTACGTTCGTGAGGTAAAAAGATCAGCCAGCCAGCAAGTTGGTAGCTGAATTTAAGATGTACATTGATTAAAGTAAATTAAGTAGATATTTTCTTTATCTGACGGTAGCCACCTCGGATATTTTTATTATTGAATTCAGGCTCCAACATAGCAAATAGTGTGCTTAAGGCAATTAAAATTACGCCATTCATAAGGCGAAGGCGTCAGGATAGCCCGCGAAATTCAAATTTTCTTACGTTTTTTGCAATTTGCTGGTCGTCATCAGGTTGTATGTAATAGTAAATAAATATTTATTTATAGAATTGTAATCATAAAAATAATCAATACAAATGTTTAGGTTCATATAATCCTATTGAATGACTATTTCATGAAATCATGACATTTTAGAATTATTGTAACATAAGGAGTTATATAGGTGATTCTAATGATAGTAATTCTGTAAAGCCATATTTGTTACGGTCCCGAATTATATTTTAATCAACATACAACCTGACACGCACCTGCGAATTGCAAAAAAACGTAAGAAAATTTTAATTTTGCTGCCTCTCTAACGGCCTAACCTTAACTATTTATGCACTCTTGGTGTTACCCTAAATTGCGTGGTGTTGCCGAAATGTTATACTGCCAAGAATTGCGCTACTAATAGCTCGTGTATCTAGAACAGTCTAAGATGTTTTTGATAATGATCATGCCATAATTAAATACAGACGTAACAGGATCTGCGCCCGTCACTATGATGGTCATTATAGAACGTTCGATAACTACTGTGAAATGGAATATGAGAACTGTAATAGTTGGCGACGTAAGTATACATTATGTCTTTTATAATAATAATTATAACAACCACTGCCGCAACCGCTACTACTAAGCATGAGGTCCTGGGTTCGATTCCCAGGTCTAGCAAAGTGTTATTCAGTTTTTCCATATAGGATTTCTCACTAGCAGCCCGGAGTCTGTATTTGTGCCTGGTTGATGGCAATAGGCTCGAGGATCTCATGGCTAGGTAATAACAACCGCACGGGTCAATCCGACAGGTTAAGCAACTTGCCGGGGTTGGTCCGTGGATGGGTTACTATTTTTCATACCGAGACTCTTCCGTGCCTCGGAAAGCACGCAAAGCCGTTGTTACGGGTCGTCAGAAACCCGAAAGTCCGACAACCAGTCTTACCAAGGGGTATCGTATTACCCAAGTAAAATACTGGTATTCAGCTGCATCCAGTTAGACTGGAAGCCGACCTCAACATAGTTTGGAAAAGGCTAGGCAGATTGATTGACTGCCGCAAGCGCTACTACTGAGCATGAGGTCCTGGGTTTGATTTCCGGGTCTAGCAAAGTGCAATTGGGTTTTCCATCTGGAATTTTTCACTAATAGCCTGGACTCTGTATCTGTGCCCGGTTGATGGCAATAGGCTCGCCCCCTATTACATGGGACTTAAAACATAACTGGCGAAATGTGGGTGTTCTGTAGTCTACCTGACGCGTCAGTGTGATATTGTGTGTTTTTAACGAAACGAAAGAATTTGACCTAGCTCTCTTGCACAGAATAAGCAAGCTGAAGTTGCAATGGACCGGCCATAGTTGCCGTAGGTCTGATGACCATACGTTGGAGTGGACGTTTTCATGAATGGAAATCGCGAAACGTCGCCCTCAGGCAGGTGGTGCGACGATCCTCGCAAAGTGGTTGGTAGAATTGACGGGGTCCGCTAGGGCCGATGCCTGCCGGGGGAGCGAAGAAAATCGAAATGGAGATCGTGGCCCCCGGCAACAGGGCAACCGAAGGAACAGGGTCGGGTTTTAGTCAGTAAGAGTTTGACACGTCCTCCCTCTCCGCCCAGAGCGGGAGAAGTTATTTGATAATTTCCCACCCAAAAAAAAAAGGGTGGCTAGTAGAAAGACAGTGGCTTGGAACTGTGTTTGATAGGATAAGGTTTATAATTGATTGTGAAGAACGTTCCGATTTATAAACTACAGTATGTGCGCGACTTCGCTTAAATAGGTTTTACTAAACTGCATGTGTAGTTGTGGCGACGTGGTAAGGATAAGGGATTAAGTGGAAACATTAAGTTCCCATACATTTCCAACTACCGAGAATATCTTGAATCATTATTTTACTTTAGTAACATCCTGTTTCCCTCAACGAAGAGGCAGAGTTGAACGTCAGTCAACGATAAAATTCGATTAAAACTTCATGTTTTTCATTTAATAATAAAAAATAGTTAAGCTAAATATTTAGTTAAAATCGGAACAGAAGTAAAATTAAAATAATATTAAATTTTAACTGTTTGAAATGCTGAAATACAATTTATCGAATAATTTTGTGTCAATTTAAATGATAGTGCTGTGAGTGTACAGTTCACCCACATTTCGCCAGTTACGTTTGAATACCATGCAACAGGGGGCGAGTCTAGAAAGTATTAATTACAAGTGTCTTAGTTATCCCTTTTTTTTCAGAATGGAGTTTAATCAAGCATGTGAGATGTTGACGGATTACAATATTGCTATAAATTAATTATAAGGCGCTATAAATTAAATTAATTTATTAATAATTGGATTTCCTTTATGGATGGTGGACGTCAGGTAGGCAGTCGCTCCATGTAAAATACCGGTATTCATCTTAATCCGGATAGACTGGAAACTGACCCTAAAATGGTTGGAAAAACGCTGGGCATTATGATGAGACTGGTACGGTGCCTCCGAAAACTAACAATAACAAAATCAATTGAAACTCAAAAAATAGTTTGAACCTAAAGTCCTAGAACTATAAAGCGCTAATTTGAAATTTCTCTTTGATCTTTGTAGCATCAAAGAGAACACTTTCAGCCATTTAGCCAATGAACAATAGAGGGTCAAAGATTCAGGGATTCGAAAAGGGTTCCTACGTGGAATTTTCACTTTAGTTATCAGTACCTGGTGGACCGAGCTCTGCTCGGGTGAAAAAAGATAAACATGTCATCCAGATATACCAACGTTTTATCACATTCCCGAGGCTACATCGATTTTTCGCCCCCGTAAAGCCCTATATTGTAACTTTCATCGAAACCGTTAGAGCCGTTTTCGATAACGTGATTATATAAATATATGTATATATACAAATATTGCTCATTTAATAGTATAGGTTTTATGCATTTATGTTCTAAAGAGAAGTTTGAGCAATTTTTTATATCCTATTACTTTGTTTAGGTCAGGTGCGTAGTACTCGCAACCGGCAGGTGTATATGACCAGATGTATGAATGTAAGCGAGGCAAAAGGAGTATGTAAGGATCGTAGCAGGTGGCGTTCTGTAGTTTTTGCCTACCCCCATGGGAAGAAGGCGTGAGTTTATGTATGTATGTACTTTGTTTAAAGCTTGTCCTATTTACAAATTCCAAAACGTCAGGTTTTGGCGTATTGGGAGTAAGTTTGCGCATGTACATTTAGTGCAAAAAAAAAATTGTCATTTCTATTGCATTCTATGGTTATTGGAATAATTTATTTTTGAAAACGAAACAAGCGAAAATGAACTCAGCGCATCTACTATTCTTGCCAAGTTTCGTGCCGGTCGACTATACTTTAACTGAAAAAAAGTAGGAGATTCTCAAGTCGACATGTATATATGTATATATATTTTTTATTTATGACCGTCCGACTTGAATGATTCTTTATTTTATTGGGTAGGTTATAACTCGAATTTGATTCCATGTAAAATTTAAAATACAAATCCACCCCAAAGGGTAAAAAAAATGGGGTCAATTGATTTTCCATTACCGAATTTTCAAATATGAACTGAATCTGTTGTAATTTCTCACACATAAGTAGTTCTGATGACACAGCCTCATTCTGGACTTGATCTGATGATGGAGAGGGAAGACAGTCGCGGGAGCTCCTCAGCAGTTTACAGCAGCTGCATTGTGTTTGGGCTTATTTCATTCACCTTGATGAGAACTTTAGACCTCGCTGGGTATGACTGTCATCGAGGGTCTGACATTGGGAACGGAAGGCTGTTCAGGTAATTCCTTACTTGAGAAAAACAATAAATGGTAACTCAAATGTGAAAAATTAAAAAACTTTTAAAAAAAAAATTAAACAGACGTAAAAAAAAAAAAAAACTGAAGAGCGAAAAATAACAAAATTGTTTTTTAGTGTAACTAAGCTCCTAAAAAAATTTAAGTAACATGATTTGAGACGGCGCCAAACACAAGTGTCACATTCAACGAAGATCCATCTAGATACAATTTTACGCTTTATTAATTTTTGAAGTGTAAACTTCTTTACGCGCGTTGGGTATTTTTAAGATGGGACTAAAGCATTGATTTCACGACCTGTTGCCGACACCGTGGAGTAAAAGACATCAACGCGTTGATTACCGCGGTGGTGGAGTAAAAGACATCAACGCGTTGATTAACGAGGTGCCAATTTTTTGTCAAGTTTTCGCTTCTGTCGGCACTCGCGGAATGCCACTGTTTTTATTTTGTATATACTAGCGATGCAATCCCACATCACTACCATGCGTTTCATAACTTCCTCACGAGCTGCGAGGCTATCCCGAATGAACATTCATACTCTGAATTCTCTGAGCATGAGACGACGAGGGGTAGTAGAGTTACCCAGGAAAACTGCTTCGTAAATAGATACTAAACTGAAGTAGACAGTTCCCAATTTGTTGATTTTTATAAACAATTAATAATTATGAATTTAAAAAAAAATTACAAATTTATTTTATTTTTTCGCACATTACCTTGCACACATACAAAAGATTGATTATGTAATTGATACTAGCCTCCAGTTAGTATAATACATTTGCCATGGAATACACACGCAAGTTGCTATTATAGTAATCTGTAGGTAATTGATTGTTTATCAGCGAATAAAATGGTCACAGTACGAATACATTACGATATGTGATCATATCACAATTTGTCAATCAATAACATAGCAATGCATTTTTCCGTATTGATATGAGATTTTACGTGCATAATATCGTAATGTTGCTTAACAGTTTAAGTGTATGCCTTAATTCATGGTATATTTTAATTTAATTTATAATTATATTTCTAAGAAAGTTATATTATTTAATAAATAAACAATTTTTTTTTTATCACCTTTTGGTATTTCAACAATCCCGCTATTGTATTAGTTAATGAGATTTTCACGAAAAACTGTTTATATTTTTCCTGTAAAATTTAATTTTTACAATTACAAATTTATTGGTTGGGGTCAACGGGGGCACCGGGTTCAGCGGGAGCGCTGGGGTCAGCGGAGGCGCCAGGGACAGTGGGGGCGTCGGAGACAGCGGGGGCGTCGGGAACAGCGGGGTCGTCGAGGATAGCGGGGGCGTTGGGGACAGCGGAGGCGTCGGGGACTGTGGGGGTGTCGGGGACAGCGGAGGAGTCAGGAACAACTGGAGGTTTGGGGACAACGGGGGCATCGGGGACAGTGGGGGCGGCGGGGACAGCGTGGGCATCGGGGTCAGCGGCGGCGTTGGAGATAAATTCTACAACACATGGACCATCGTGGAAATATCCCCAGATTCCTGAAAAAAAGTATTATGATAAGATATTTTATGTTTTTTTTGTAGTGCGATGCATGTAGGTAGGTAGCTGGCAACATAGGTTCCTGTGTTAAAAGTAACCAACGTTGAAAATAGCTGTCAAATCTAACCTATCTGTTTTATTTAAATATTACTGTACTTATGCAAATTTAAAATATAATAGCTCTAGAAATAGTACACTAAAGCATTATTTATGAATTTCAATAATGACACTGAATTAGCTGTTTTAGGTTTTTAAAGGAGTTTTATTTATTATAAACTGCGAAGTAAAGTTCTTTCTTCAATCTGGGATCGGAAATTCACAAGCCAATCTTGAAGTAACATTTAGTCTGTATTTCATTCAAATTGGTCCTCTTCACTCTATTCGTTAGTAGTGTTCGCTGCGTATACGTCGTTGATGTTGCGTGCCACTTCTGCCGCTTTGCTGCCACGACGGTACTCATACTCCATCATCACTCGATTTTTAACGTATCCATGATGACGAAAAACGTACAAATGCGATGAAAACAGAACGCTAACCATTAAACAAATGACTTATTTTCTAATTCTTAACGAAAAAAAAAAAAAAAAATGGACTTGAAAGAGCCAGCCTACGACAAAACGGCAATTTCATAGGTATTTCATAGGTACCTATTATTTTTTCTTATTCAGTGCAGTTAATTTATACTATAATATAATATTTTAAAGAGGTAAAATTTTTTGTTTGTAAGTTTGTATGTCGGGGGTAATCTCTGGAACTGCCAGTCGAATTTGAAAAATTCTTTTTGCATTGCATAGCGCAATTCTTGAGGAAGTTTATAAGCTCGTGGATGAAGTCGCGGCCAGAAATTAGTAATCAATATTTTAATGCGCTAGTGATATTTCATATTTCCATACAGAAATGTTAATAAATTAATCAAAACAGGTTAGTATTTGACAGCTATTTATAACGTTGCCCACTTCCAGAATGCATAGCCTTTATTTAGAATAGGTATTGAAGCTACACACACAGGCGGCAACAAGGGCACAGCTAGTTACATTAAGCCTCCTGGTCCTGTTAATTTTGGTTCTAATCCCCTTTGAAACAGGAAGGCTGAACTTATTATTGCCAATTCTAAACGTTAATGTGAGATAGTTATTTACTACATAAGTCACCAATCCCCTTGGGGTCGTAGTTGGGTTATTTACATATGTCTAATGTACTAGCTGTGCTGTGCTCGTGTATCTAATGAGGTACACACGGCTACATATCAAGCTATACATTTCCAGTATAAGCTGATCTCGCATTTTATAAGATTTCCGTAAAATGCGAGGTCAGCTTTAACTGGAAATGTATAGCTTGATGTGTAGCCGTGTGTACAAGGTTATCCTAAAATTATTTATTCTCGCACAGGCGATATACAGGGTGCGGTTTTTCTTAATTCTAAAATCAACAACGTGGTACACGCTGAAAGTTCTGATTAAGTGAGTGTTTATTTGGTTTCTCCTGTATACCAAAATTTTATCCAATTTATCTACGATTTAAAAAAACAAACACAAACTATGTTCATAATGTCCCTTGGCAAATCACGTGTTTCGTCAGTCGTCGGATTTCTATCACTTGCGCTTTGCACTTGGTGCAGACCGGACGCTCTCAATCGACTTGGAAGTAAATAGAGTTGTTAATACTCTTTTAACTTAATGTAATTTATTTAAAAAAATGGGAGGGAGACCGCTAAAGTCGCAGGCACGACAGATATGAAAATAGTTTTACAATTCTATGTAGTTCACACGGAAATCAAAACAAAATAACAATAAAGTACTTAGTTCAGAATTCAAATTATTATACACGATAAATCTGATAATTGATGGACATGGAAATCCGATGATACCCGAGGGACATTAGGAAAATAGAAATACTGTAAATAGGTGGTTTGCACACACAGATAAACTTTGCGTTTTATAATTACTACGTAAGGATGTAAAAAAGATTGACTTAGTATGTAGAAAGTATTTTACCGACATCATTTTTGCAGTTTTCGTAAATCATATCACAAAGGGAATTAAACGTTCCTTTTCCTGAAGTAGTTTTGTCCATAGCGCATATTTGATTATCAGGATCCTTACGAACTGATGTATCCTTTCTGAAATCAATTATTGATTTTCTTCTTAGATTATTGAGCAAATATTCAAGAATTTACAACATAATCGTCATTAGCTGGAAGACTGCTGGACATTGGCCTCCCCATAGCATCGCCATGGCTTCTCAGTATAGTTCGTTCACGACCTTGGGCGAAGCGACTTGTGACGCGATTTGTGTCAAGTGACACACGCGTGCGACCTCATGCCACGACCCGTCAGCGACGACGGCGACGGATCAGACTGTTTTTTAGGCCGATCCAATCCGACTTTGTGGGATTGATTAGGAATGTAGATAAAATTAATATTTTTTTCCGATCCCATCCCATTTTGTAGGATTCGTTAGGAATAGGAAAAAAAAAATTTGTTCCGAACTGATTCCAATACAAAATGATCCCCGCTATGAATCGATAGATGGAAATGAAATGAAGAGTACAGAATATTAACATACAGTACAACTTAGTTGTAGCATGAATTTGAAAATGTGCATTCCTTCATTTCAATTTTACGAATGTATTTGGTTATATGGCTTTACGAGTTATCGCGTTTGCGTAATGATTATTTTCACCTAAAATAGTAATAAAGATTGGTGATTGTGAAGGCGCATTTAGTTCAGATGTGATCGGTTTTACGAATTTTGCCGATGCTACATCTAAGTGTTGTCGTACTGTACCTACTTAAGTAAATGAGAATTAAATATAGTAAAATAAAAAGAAATACTACTTTTACAACATTCTAAAAGTGAGGCCATTTTTCTTTTGGGTGGAAAATGATCAAATAACTTCTCCCGCTCTGGGCGGAGCGGGAGGGCGTGTCAGACTCTCACTGACTAAAACCCACTCGTGTTTCTTCAGTTGCCATGTTGCTGTTGTATGTTGCGTGTTGCATTAATTAATATCGCAACACCGAATATTTAGTTTCAGATGTAAAAAGAGTATTTGGAAACTTTCCAAATGCCTTTTTTATACCTAAAACGGTTACAACATCAAATTCAGTGTTATAATTGCAATTAATTATTAACATTCTATTTCGCTAGTTAGCCACATTTCTTATTTCCACACAGTAATATTGCCAAATTAATCAAAACAGCTAAATATTTGGCATCTATTTGCGACGTTGCCCACTTTCAGAATAAACGCTCTTAAGATATCGATATCATACCCATCACATCTGTGCAGTTTCGCTATTTAATCTAATTTGACCTTGCATGGTACAAGTTAGTTAATTAATTCAGGCGTGACCTTGCGGAAATCCATTATAAAATACAATAGACGTGGATATATTTAGAAACTTTTTCGCTTAGCTATTTCTAAAGAGCCATAAAAAATCCTGAAAGAAATCAACACGTGTTTCACCTCTCAACGAGGCATCTTCAGGATGACGATTGACTTGTCGCAAACTCGAACACGGCGTTACTAAATATATCCATGTCTATAGTATCTTGCATAGTACATAAGTGTCCTTACTTAGCTCTTTGAAAAGTCTTACACAAGGTCCATGATGACAGGCAATCTTCATAAGCAAGTTCCGTGTCCGTCTTGTTCAAATACCAGGCCTTAATATGGTCAGGTAATTTCCTCTCTTCATACTCCACAATTTGGCCTGCTATAAGTGTGGATGCTGAAAATTCGAATATTGTGTGGATAGCATTATTATGAATCCAACGTGAAATCTCATCCACACTACGTCACCGGTATTTCAGGCGACGGTAACTGACTTTTAATGATTTTATACTGAAAATGACGTCTAAACGAGTAGTGTTAATGATTTGGAAAAAATGTATGTTAAATTATAGCATTTTATTAATATTTTAATATGGGCATATTTTGGATTATAGTGAAATTAGTTTGTAAAGTTAAGTCTAACACGGATAAAAAACTAAGAATCGCGCAAAATATATCAAGCGTATTTTTCTGAAACCTTGACCATTTTAAAGATAATTTAATTATTGATCTTTTAGTATACGAGTTTTATTAAAATACCTTTTGTTTTATGTATAATAAATTAATAGTGCGTTTAATTTGGGACAGCGCTCCTTGATGGGCGAGTCCTGTTACTGGCTATACGACGCGTTGCGTGAGCTCAGTACAGAACACGCAAACTAATCACTCAAGGTCACTGTCATATAACTGCATCCTCAACTAAAGGAGTGGGCACTAGTATTCATATAATATACTTTTTAGATACTATACCGTATACGGCGAAGGAAAACATCGTGAGGAAACATGGACTTATAAATTAATTAAGCCTGAAATCACAAACCCGTCTTGAGCAACCGTTGTGATCAATGCTCATGAAGAGACTTATGCTCGGCAGCGTGACAATAATACGCTGGTATCGTTATACAGTAGTACATCCACATTTTGTTAATTAACTTCCTAATTCCTAGGAAAAAATGGCGAGTTAGCTCATGTTCGCACGGACTTAATAAAATAGCTGTGATATTTTTTTCGTGCATTTGCTTTTTAACGCTCAGCTTAACACCGAGAGTTGAAAATCCAGTGCGCGATAAAATCCCGCCGTGATTTTATTTCGTTTATGCGAACGTCGGCTATATAACTGGGCACATCAGAATCCGGGTATTTAAAACTTTGCTTTTTCCTGATATTTTTATTGAAAAAACTCCCTTACAGGATCACTCGTGTGTCTGTCTGTCTGTCCGTCTGTCTTAGCCAATTTTCTCCGAATCTAATGGACCGATTAAGTTGAAATTTGGTACACGTATGTATTTCTGTAACCCAAACACGAACGTTTAATGTAAATAAATGAATTTTGAATATAGAGGTCACTTTTGGGGGACAAACAAGAAAAAAATATAAAAAAAGTTTTACTAACAGTACCGTGTGACATATCAAATGAAAGGGCTTGTTGCGAGAATTTTAAACATATTTTTTATAGTTATATACCTATTTTAAAACTGTAAAGTTATTTTTATAGGGTCTTTCAAACAGGCGCGACACGCGACGCACCTGTTTGAAAGAGCCTTAAGATTGCTGTTAAAAAAGAGAAAAAAGTTTTATTCAAGTACAATAAAACTTTTTTATGTAATTTTAAAATTAATACTTTTAAAGATATTTAAGAAATTCGATGAAATTTGACCATTCCCCCCTTATCTCAGAAACCACTGGACCTAAAATTTTGATCATAGATTACAGGAAAATCTATAAGAAGTCTATGATCTTAAAATAACATGGTAAATCTCTCAATATTGTGCGTACAAACTTACATTTGCAGTTGGAATATATGGGAGAACATGTATTTCAACTACAATGTTAAGTTTGTATTTAGGATAAATTCATCCCAACTTCTTCATCATCATCATTTCAGCTCAAATATGTTCTTACTCAATAATTTTTTTAATTGAAATGCACTTACCTATCAACAAAATGATTTTAGTTAAACTATTCATCTTTAATTCAAAAAATAATTTAACGTCATAGTGCCAATCAATAATACAACTCCATAATTGACTGTAATCATTCCTAATCTAAGTGCAATTAGGTAAAAATAAATTAGTCATTAAGTAGTGACTACTTAATGACTAATTAATTTTTAGTAATATTGCACTTAATTACTTAACTGCAATTAAGTTTGACGTTTTTTAATGGCGCTGGATATAACTAGTAGATACCTAAGTAATATTAGTTTAATCATTAGAAGGAAATTCACTGCCAATAACTTTCGACTAATCTAACACTAGGGAATTTTCTTTCGTTCGAATCTATATTTTTGAAATCGACTAAACTGACATTTATTAATTATATAGCATGCGTAGCATGACCACCATAGAAACGGGTTATATCGACGGAAGAATAGACAAAATGACAGATTGTGATTGTTTATCTGTCATTTTGTCTATTCTTCCGTCAACAAAACCCGTTTCTACGGTGGTGATGCTACGCGGGCAGAACTATTATTTATGTGGCAATACCAACCGGTTATGCTTGAAATGTTGTCAAGGAAGGCACGATCCGGCAATCGATTCGTTTACTTGGTTTTAGAGAAGGGTACGAATCGTACGAACTAAAGTGGCTGTGACTAGAATTCTAGATAAATATTATACCTGGTTGATTGCATGTAGGCAGTTGTAAAGGTGGTTGAACTTAAATAATTAAATAATATTTTTATCTACCCAAGGAGTTTTCTGGTTTGCTTCTGGATTAAAGGACCAATTTTTGTTAGTATATAGTAAGTATATTTCTAAATATATATAATACAAAAACAGTGTTATATTTTACTGTTATAATTTATTAATAATTATGGTCATATCAAAAACAGCTGACATTCAATTTCCGAAGATTAACACAGTGCGTTTTCCATTAGGAGTCAACAAAAACGATCAAATATTTAATTTTCAACGTTTATATTTAATAAAAAAAGATTCTTACAACTATGTAATCGAAATAAGGCTTCGTATCAAATATTAGCACTGTACGTTTTGGGCTCAAGAAAACGTATAGTACAATATTATAATTAAGTACAATAATATAATAAGTTTATCTACAGGTATTTACAAGAGAAATTATCGCCTAATAACTTGAAAATAAAGGAACTTTTTACACCGTTACGATTAAAAAATTGACACTAATAAGTTCAAATGCTTTGCATCTCAACACTGATTGGTTCATGCTATTTACAACAGGCCTTTAGTCAGAAAATTTGGGAGCACTGTGACGTTTTCGTGTTGGCGGTGACCGTGTGCTCCAACTGCGCCAGTGCCGTCAACTCTGTGTCCATTTTCCTGCTTTTTATCCTCGTGCTCTTGTTCAATGGTCTCTTTTTACCGCAACACAGTATCTCCTCGAATTCTTTACGGAAATTGTCGTTCAACCACCCGTATAGTAAAGGATTTGAAACTGCGCTGGACATTCCAAACATGTGACAGACGGCGTAAGTTATTGTCATCGTCTTCTCTTCCATGAAGGGCTGAGCACTGAAGTCTGCAACCAAATTGAACACGTTCAACGGCAGCCAACTTATGACGTAAGTAACAGCTATGGCTATGAGAATTGCTGGAGTTTTCCTCGTCGTGCGTCTCCTCCCTCTTAACCTTCTATGTATTTGGACATGCGCAAGAACTACAACTAGAACGGGCAGTAAGTATTGGAAGATTAAACTAAATACGGAGTAGATTGCTCGCCCATCTTCGATAGGCCAGTCTTCTATGCAGAAACTTAGAGAGTCCATGCCAATGAGGCCGAGGTAATGAGTCTTGAGACTTCTGAAGACGAAGAGCGGTGAAGCGAGGGTGAAGGCCGTGATCCAGATACAGAGCATTGTGATGAGGGCACCCATCGTTTGGAGGCCAGGTCGAGTTGGGTACACGATGAGCTGTGGACAATACAGAAAATAAGTCTTTGACGAATTTCAAAATCAGAAAAATATTTTGGACAGCGTCGAAGAGATTTGACACTCTGAAAATTAAGCACAATACGTATGTCACCAAAATTATATTCACGTTTTATGGTGAATTTAACATATATACATAATGTCATACACCTATTGATTGAATTCAAATTGTCAGATTTACATACAATACATCTCACAGTATCCCTGGCAATAGATTAAAAGATTGATAGCAGACTTAAAATTCTTCTATATTGACAACATTACCTAATATTTCTTGAACATGAAATGTTACACGTTGTGTTTTATAGACATTTAGATATTATATCAAGTATATTGGATCTTATCTATGGAGTATGCAGGCTGAGTTCATTACTACTCTCAAAAGATAAAGTTATTGATAATGCTGGTTCACGAGAAATCAATATAATCAACAGATGCGTTAGAATACCTTGATAGTAACTGTGTATGTTTAAAATCAAGATTTCCTATATAAAAACATGATCTATATTATATTTTAAATGAAGCTAGCTTGAATATGAATGAGCATTGAAAGCCTAACTGCGAGACAAAACAGACTAATGATGATAAACTTGTAACTCATGGTACCATTAAAAACTCTCTGTTTTTAAAGTTACTGTGTGTTATTTTTATCCAGTTATCTACTTATAGTATTTATAGTTACTTAATTTCCCTTGGGAATAATCGCATTTGCGAATACAAACGAATGCTAATTTCCATGTCCACCAATTATTAGATTTATCATGTATAATTGAATTCAGAACTAAGTATTTTATTGTTGTTTTGTTTTGATTTCCGTGTGAACTGTATAGAGCTGTAAAACTATTTTCCTATCTATCGTACCTGTGATTTTAGCAGCTTTCCTCCATTTTTAAAATAAATTACATCAAGTTAAAATAGTATTAACAACTCTATATACTTCCAAGTTGATTGAGAGCGTTTGATCTGCACCAAGTGCAAAGGGTAACTGATAGAAATCCGACGACTGATGAAACACGAAGTTTGCCGAGGGACATTAAGAAAATAGAAATAATGTAATTTTATTTATCAATTTCGAGAATAAAATTAAACATAAAGAACATATACACATAGAGATGTCAAATGATTACAGAACGTAAGTGTTGTGATTGAAGTGGATTTGAGAGAGGCCTAAGTCCAGATGTGAACTGAGAACAACTGTTTGATCCTAACAATGATGTTTATGTGAGTTAAGGTTCATGAAATCACGAACAAATAATATTTGTTATACATTTCAGATTCGAATACAGTCATGTTATACAAACGCCCCTTTGAAGTACGGTTGGATTCAATTACATGTAGTTTACTTTGCCGTCCAGCTTTAGAACAGTTAATAGATTGCAGATTACAAACGATTTTCATTTTAGATTTTCCTGCTCGAATAATATTCGCGCTCTTACAATTCAATTTCGAATGGATTCATTTATGTTGCATTTCATATCATATTTTATTTTAATATTTATCAGGGTAAGAAATAGAGATGTTACATCAAAATTTATTTTCTATCGACCAAGCAATGAGAAAAGTGGTGGTACAGTGGTAACGGCCGCGACTTACGAATTTATAGGTCGTAGGTTTGAACACAGACAGGCGCTTTACTTTGTGTTTATTATTTAATCACCATTGCTCTCAAACCGGTGAAGGAAACGTCATGAGGAAACCGGCCTCAAACATCTACCCACCAGCCCTGGGCTTGCGTAGTGGATTACAGCCCACTCTCTCTCAACAAAAGGAGGCTTGTTTCCCAGCACAAAAACACAGGAACATTATAGGCTGATTATTGAAGCAATGAGATGACTTTCAGTAACCACCCCCTTTTCTACCATACTTAATTAACATCGTACACACCAGGTCTATCCATCGTGTCCTTGTTTTTGTCTATTTTTATCCTTTTTAGTA
This sequence comes from Omphaloscelis lunosa, assembly GCA_916610215.1. NCBI lineage: Eukaryota > Metazoa > Arthropoda > Insecta > Lepidoptera > Noctuidae > Omphaloscelis > Omphaloscelis lunosa. The sequence goes on along the minus strand of OU744266.1, from coordinate 2,605,690 downwards.
TAATCCCTATTAATATTATTACCAAATATTTATGGCTACATTTTTTGACCTGCCTAAGTTTCATAGCAATAACGAGAATATTCAAAATTGGTAAGTCACGTCGACCGATTTATGTACTAACAGTGAACGAAGCCACAATAGATTTTCTATTGTGAACGGGTACAATAGCATAAGAATAAGAACCTGAAGTATTTTGAAGCAGAAATGCTCGATGATGGAATATATTAAGAAAGTATAGTGAACTATGAACAAAATAAATGCTGTATTTTCGATTTTATACATAATTAATAAAGTAGAATAACGAACGGTATACTTTTATTAATGAGGATTTAAGTATATACACTGAATAAACGTCTTCTACTAAATTAACTAACAAACTATTAAAATTAAAATATAATATGTGGTTGTACTAGGTACACCTCTGCCTGACCGTTCGGGATCAACAGACCTGATGTTATGTCATGTAATAATAACCTAACCTTACTAAAACTATTTAACGAACATACATAATATTATGTGACGCCTGGTTCCGAACGCAAAGCAGAAACTACAGAACGTTACTTGGTCCAATTATGTTTACTTGTTAAGTACCTATGTTTTGTTATCGCTCATACATTTAGTCATGCAAGCACCTGTAGCAAGAACTACACATTATTTTCAAAGATATAAACTAATAAGGTGAGTGTATATCCTTCTAGCATCTGTCTTGTAAATTCCTTTGGTAATATTTAGATTGATATTATTTTCTATGTGTATATTGTTCGGTACAACAAGAAAGAAGAAGAGGAAGACGAGGGAAAAAGGGGTTTGTGTCTAAGTAATAACAACCACACCGGTCGACCGATCAGGTTAATCTACGCTTGCCACGGTTGGTCCGTAGATGGTGTCCATCTTTATATACCAAGACCCCTTGGTGCCGGCTTATTCGTGGATTTTTGAAAGTCGTTACGGGTCGTCAGAAGCCCGAAAATCCGACAGCCAGTATTATTAAGGGGTATCGTATTATCCAGTAACTGGGTTGAGGAGGTCAGATAGGCAGTCGTACCATGTAAAATACTGGTACTCAGCTGCATTCGGTTAGACTGGAAGCCGGCCCCAACGTAGTTGGGAAAGGCTAGGCAGATTATGATATTGTTCGGTAAACTGTACTAAATATTGAAAACGTATTGTTCGATCCATTTCATGAATACATTCTACACACAAAACAGGGTTGTTAATTCCTATATTGCTTTCAAAATACGAAGGTAGATATTTTTGTTCTAACTCAATTGCCGGTCATTCTGAACACCCGGATCTAAAATCGGTTGAAATAATGATATAAACGATATACGTAAATCGGACTCGATGGAAATAGCGTTATGGACTCATTATGACGTCACTTGCGTAACCAGAAGTGAGATACCTATTGATTTGTAGATGATCAAAGAAGTGGAATATTTGTTTGATGAACCTAAAGGATTATAAATGAAGAGATAGAGAGAGGAAAATAATACTTGAGTATAAAGTTATAGAATGTAATAACGTCATTTTCTGGTACCTACAAAAATGGTCAAAAAGATATTATGGCAAATTGTAATTAATCGATAGGTACTCTAATAGTTACCATTTTACAACTAACTAAGATAATTAGTGATTCTGATATACAATACATTTTCAACAAACTAATACTTATACGCATTGTAAAGTAAAACGTAGGTAATGTTCATGTCCTACAAATATGTCTGACATACTTTTACAACCTTCAAAACAGACGGAAGCACTAAAATACAGACTAATCCAAAATAACAAAACACACTCAAATCAGTACCAACCTGATATCTGTCCAATGCAATCGCAGTAATGGATATTGTTGACACAAAAATTGAAATCGCCTGTATCGCACCACATGCCTTGCACAGACTTGGCCAATCTGGTAACGGCCAATGTTTGGTCAAAAGTTCCATCAAGGTCAACGGTGTCCCAACGCAGCAGACTAAGGCATCGGATACAGCCAGGTTTACGATGAACATGTTTCTGGCTGTCCTCATCACTGGTTTTCTAACTACCTGTAAAATGAAAACAGTATTAGTTAGTAGAATATTTTCATATAGCATGGATGGTGATAGTAGAGAGATTTTTGGTCTTATTAGGTGTGTTGAAGTTAAGATTTATTTCGATGATATATTTATAACGAATGTATTAACTTTTTGATTTATTGACATGGAAGTTCTTTCAAATAAATTGTATAATATTAAGTTCAGGCGACAATCACTTTGTGTAAGAATATGAATTAAATAAACACTATGTAAGTAGTTTTCAATGTTAACAATGGGCGCAATGATTCACTATTCGTTGCTAATGAGTGCTAGCCCAGTTTTCAAATATAATATGAGTTTATCCATTGGACGAAAAATCAGTAGGATGTCAAAGAAAACCGGCAACAATTTATAACATCTTAACAGTAAAATATACATTCCGTCGGAAAAATTCCATAACGACCAAAATATTTAAATGTTTTCATAATTTTCCAACAAAAGTTCCTATCGAAATTCCGTCAGATTGATTAAATCATCTGTGATCGGGCATTTTTATTATTAAAATTATCATGACTACACCAAAATCAATACGCAGCTATCGTCAAACATTTCAATGTTATCAGTATTATATTCGTGTTCTGGCAATAGAAAGCTGTTGATAATAAAACGTACAGCTATTTTATCAGTGTCACTTACAACTGTTGATGTATTATAATCCCGATTAATGTTGTTACCAATCTGTTTTTGTCAATCAAACTATGTAAAGATATGTCTTATTCTATCAGCCCGGTTGAATCCTCCATTAGATATTGTTACATCTACTGATATGGTAATGGGATGTATATTTGTGTTCTCTTCGTTATCTCTTTCAGTGAAAATATTGTGAAATGTAGCTAATATTCATGTTAGGTTACCTATCAAAAATGTTTCATAACAAGACATCTTGCTTACGTATTCTGACAGGTTAGATTCAATTACAATTTCAAGCGAATTGTAAGTACTTGGAAATCTTACTGGTGATATAAATGCTAATGTTAGTACATTTTTTTCGTTTATAAAATACAAGCAACCCGCCCCTGCGGCTTCGAACGAGTGCGACTGCAAACTGCGAAATTTCTGTGTGTTATTTATTAATGTAACACAACACATAAACCTTCCACGATACACGCTCTAAATGATGATGAAACCTGCATCAAAATCCATCGTGTAGTTTAGAAGAATTAATCGCATCAACAGACAGATACGATATAGATATGGAGAAGTATTGATAGCATCGCTGTTTTGCTCTGCAATATTTAAATCTCCTGCAATATCGACGAGGCACCAGTCCTCCGAGACTAGAGTTTTTGAAATTAATCGGAAGTTGGAACGATAAAGCTTCACTTCCAAATAATTTTCGCCTTATTAAGGGTTCTAATTGCGTTTTTCAGCGTCGTTAGGGGATTACGTTTTCGGAAATTCACAAAACTTTTTTCTTTCTTTTTATTAAATTCCAAACGATTTTTAACGCCTACAAGAAAGTATGTTTTTGTAGGCGAATTTTATTTTCAAATATACTATTTCAGACTCTCGAGGCTGCTTTTTTTCTCATATCTGTTTTAATAATTCCACGAAAATTGTATGAAAAATAAATTACTTAACAATATCAACATAATATTGATTTTCATCTTGGTTTTATTTTCTACATCGCAATTTCTATCGTCAACCAACCCGAAATTAACCAGTAAATCCATTAATGCAAACAAAATCCCTACCTACTAAAGTAATGTTTTACTAATACTCTAATAGCATTACGTCCTTTCACTGAGTCCGAAACGGTTTCCTCTCAATAAGCACGAACCCCAATACTTCAATATTTATGTTTACTCTACCCTGCCCGGATCAGATTGGTACCAAAAATAAGAATAAATCCGGTACTGGGATAACCCAATCGACATTTACAATGTTTGTGTTACTCGCGTTCCGGGTCAGCAAAAACAGTCGTTTTATCGTTAGTGAGAAAATGATAGGAATATTGGAAGAATTATTATTAACTATCTATCATTTGGTAATGCAGAAAAGTATTGAGTAATGGTAGAAAATGGCAAAGTTATGATGTTTATCATAACTATTGCCAAATATCCTATAATTTACATGATTCTTGCTTGGCCTATTGCCAAATATGGTAGAACTGATTGGCAAACCGTAAGAATAAACAATCTCTTTAAGTCGCAAATATCTATGGAATTGTAAATCAGACTAAGTACTATTATTAACAATACCCCGACCTCCATTACCAGTGAAGTAGTTCATAATGATAATATTCAGCTTTTAGATAATCATATTTCTAACTAGTAAGAAATCACTTAGTGTAATACACAGCATGACAAGAATCAACGAAAACATGGAATACTCACAGAAATAACAACAAGTGCATTGCCCACACCGCCGATGACGACCAGGATACCATAGAATGTAAGCAGTAACGCCCTCGTCGGATCATCCACTTTCTTGTTTTGTGCAAACTTTTCTAGGAGAATGTTCGGGTCCTGAATGCCTCTGGAAGCTTCTATCAGCCATCTTGCTGATGCGTTTAGAGTGAGGTTCTGGTTGGGCTCCAGCCCCTGTAACAAGAGAAAACAAGGCGTTATTTTTATTGAAAATAAAATTTCAAACTAGTTTTAATTCCGTCAAAATAAACACAATGTAGTAATCCTTGTGTGAATTAATATAGCACTTTGTAACGTAATTTGCTAAGATCAAACGCTTTATAGTATGCTCTCCTAGTAGTTTGAGACAATTTGATGAATCAGGCGAAAGACACATCGAAAACTTGAAAAGCTCTCACAACTTGTAAAATACCACGTCCTTCGGCTTTAAATAGATTTGTGATAACAATGCTAATCATTACTTATTTCAGCTCATAACGTACTGCAACATTTCCAAAACACTAACATAATTATAAATGAAAACATTATTAAGTTTTACATTATTCGCTACTTACGGCAGCAGCTTAGTGCAAATAGATACTCAATTTGTATTCCATAATATTTGCAAACAAAGGATACCTAAGTATCATTTGAATAGCTACTCACATAAGCGGATTTAAAACACGTCCTTCAATAACAATATTACGATACTGCTACGGGATACGAAATTACTCATAACATGAGATTATTTGGAGTCATTTTGTATCCCAAAGCTGTTTTGAATATTGCTTGAAGGCAAGTTTTTACAAGGATACACATTGTGTCCCTAATTTAAATAAATAGATTATGATACGGAAAAAATCTCTAGGAGATGCAAAAACAGTTCTTGGCAGAATTTACTCAGTTATGTTTAAAGAAGCTGAACGAATAATGAGCGATGATAAAATAAAAAGAGGTTACTTGCGATGTTAAAGAAACTAAGCTTTATATTAATTAAAAACACTGGACAATCCATCAGAAGAACTTTTATTTTTGAGCATGACGACTTTTGTGTCTTTTCATTAAAGACTCACTTGTCATTTAGAGAATTAGGCATTCTGCGCCTAAACTAATTATTTTCCCACTGATTTTGCAGCACTGTCAAAGCACAGTGATCCTTATTGCCTTGTAATAAGGTTGTTGTCGGATTGCTGCTACTGTTAAGTTTGTCAAAAACGTTATTTTAGTTACAATGAGGTTGCTGTTAGGTTGCTGATGTCAGAGGTTAATTGTAACTGTGAAAGGACTGTAGTCAAAATCATGATTAAAAAGCCGAGATAGAGTGCCGTAAGCGACATTGTATCTTTACTGCTTGTACAGCGTCAGCTTGCGGCATACTAGTACACAATTTTACATATATTGCAAGTCATTAAAATTATTGAATTGCGAGCAACTTGGAAGTTGCCACACGGTACTGTTAGCAAAACTTTTTTGAAGTGAAAACTTCTTTAGGCGCGTTGGGCATTTTTCTGAAGTGACTAAAACATTGATTTTGCGACACTGTTACGACACCAGCTTTTGACCATTAAAACGACATTAACGCGCGGTACATTATTTCCTGCACAATAAAATTGTTAATGTTTTCACTTCTGTTGGCACTTCCGAAGTGCCACTGTTTTTTTTTTATGTTCTTGTTTGCCCCCCAAAAGTGACTCTTATTTTGAAAATTCATTTCTTTACGTCACACGTTCGTGTTTGGGTCACAGAAATACATATGTGTATCAAATGTCAACTTAATCGGTCCATTAGATTCGGACCAAATTGCCTGTGACAGACGGATAGACATAGACAGACACAAGAGTGATCCTATAAGGGTTCCATTTTTTCCTTTTTAGGCCTAAAAAGCGACTCTTGATACGACAAAATAAAGTGCAATTCAGATTGCACAGCACAAATTACCTACAGTTATATTCACCTAGAACTTGCCTCTCTTTCTATCGCATAACTCTTAGATCTTCTGACTACGTTAGCATAGCATAAGCATAATCAGTCTATAATGTTCCCACTGCTGGGACACAGGCCTCCTCTCTGTGAGAGGGAGTGGGCCATAATCCACCACGCGGGCCCAGTGCGGGTTGGTGTATTGACTACGTTACACTCACTGAATTGACACAACAAGTCGAGTCCACCGCGTACTTGTAGCTCCTGTGTCTATAACCAAACAGAGCGTATATCTCACTATATAGAAGCCCTGCCAGTCTCACATTTCTTTCCCCATAAAACCCTGCCAGTCTCACATTTCCTATTAAGAAAAAGCAATTAATTCCTCCCACACCGTAATCGAGTATTCCTTTTAAGTTTCAAAGAGCGGGTTATTACTTGCCGAGACCTTCGTGTCAGTTAAGTACGACTAGTAATACGTCTTCAGTTTATATTTAACTTCATAATCCACCCACAACTTTCAGGATAAAAATCGTAATGCTTTGAACCGACATTTCTTCACGTAGGAGATTGTAGATTGTGGAACCGTTTCCTATAAAATATGAAATGAATGGAATTCAATTTATGTTCAGTTTATTATTTACTGTTAGCTTATCAGATCCCATTGGTGGGGCTTTGACTGTGAGCTTTGACGTTTGCTTAGTATACTTTTCGATTATTTCTTTATATAATTTGATTTCGATTTTCATTGTATAGGGCCTTTTATTTTTATCATTATGTTTATGAAACTGTTCTGCGTTTGTAATTGATACTTCTTATCATGTTTTTCCTGACCCTTTTCTAGCGAAAAAATCCTCTCGAATACTCGAATGCCTGCCGAACTAAGACGTTTATGGAATTCACGTTAAAATAAAATTCAATCAATTAATTCCTTCAATCTACCTCTCCCCTTCAGCCAAATTTCATCAAACATGTTTTGAAACTAACGCTGACATCTAAAATAAAACCTCGAAAATTAGCAATAAATCCTACTTCTTACTATCCTACTTCCTATCCTATCCTACTTTCTACTAGTATTATAAATGTGAAAGTTTGTGAGGATGGATGGATGTTTGTTGCTCTTTCACGCAAAAACTACCAAACGGATTTGGATGAAATTTGGCACACAGATAGCTTATAACCTGGATCAACACATAGAATACTTTTTATCCCGATATTCTCACGGGATCGAAACTTATGCGGCTGAAACTGCGGGGCATTTCTAGTTAGTATAATTGGGGTGTTTGGTGGTGTGCGTTATTTCCAGGACATTTTCCGTGTAGGAAGACATGTGACATTCACTAATCCGCACTAGGCCCACTTCCTCTTACACAGAGGAGAAACCGCGGGGCGCTGCTAGTTCATTAATATATAAAACACACCCAAAAACTCTTTACATCAATTTCACCAGTAAGAAAACTTCTCACCTGCTAACGATCAAAATTATTCATTCAAACCTGGAACTTACAAGCAACAAAAACATAATCACGTCGGTTCAAGGAAAAAAAAATGGCGGTCATTATATTTAATGCGTCCCCTGACGACCTAAGTTACATTGAGTTAGGGAAGCCTGTGAAACGATTTCGATGAAAAACGGCCAAGTGTGGTTGATCTCGTAATTATGAGAATGTCAGGTGGAAAAAAGCTGGTAATTGAGATTGGTTAGACCCCATAAATGGAGGGATTTAGACAAATTATTATTAGGGATTTTAATGGGAAGTAAAGTATTGGCTTTACTCGTTTCGTCTAACATAATATGAGGATTTTGTTAAGCTCTTCATACTGATGTATGGTACAGTAGGCTACAAGTCAGTGGTAACACCTTGATCTGGCGTAGCGTAGTTGCTCGCAAAGGCGGGGATCATGGAAGGCGAACAGTTCCCATGATCTCCGGTCCAAGTGTAGGAAGGGAACACCGGGGTTGGCCTAGCATAGTTCGGAATTTCTATAGAATACGACACATAACATTACGCCTTGTTTCCCTGAAGGGTTGGGGTAGAGGTGTAGCCTACATTTCGCCAGTTATGTTTAAGTCCCATGTAATATGGGGCGAGTCTGTAGCATCGGCATCTACAACGTATTAAGGTCATGCTCATTTACTAGAGGCAGATCAGTAGATAGTGCATTTGCTAAAATTAGTTATCTAAACATAGTTTGTGATATCGATTACATTTTACTCTGCGTTTACTTCCGTAAACAAGTTGTAACACTTTGTTGTTTTCAACAAGTCCTGTAAAAGACTTGTCAAAAACGTGTAAAAAACTTGAATTTGATATGTAATCTGCGTGTAACTTGAAGTTTTAGGAACAACAAATATAATGCCTACACATAAGTTTCAGTTTGCGCTACAACTACATATTTTTATGACGTTTTCAGCAGTACTAGGCACTCTAAAATCAACTTTATTTACTATGCAATAAAGTTCATGTTTCTTTAAATGGAAATAACATAAATTGGAAACAAGTTTATAAATAGACTACCTCGTTGATGATGTCTGCCTCGTTGGTCTACTGCTGAGCATGAGGTCCTGGGTTCGATTCCCAGGCCGGGCAACGTGTAATTGGGGATTTGTGCCCGGTTGATAGCAATAAGCTCGCCCCTTTTACATAGGACTTAAACATAACTGGCTAAATGTGTGTGTACTTTAAGTAGACCGCTGCCCAAAACTTCAGAGAAACAAGGAGTAATGTTATAATAACATGTATTGACGTTATTTCAGACATGTTTTGTCAACAATTTTGTTCATCACTGTAGCAAATGTTCTAGTAGTTTTGAGAAACAACTGCAACTACTATTTTGTCTTTGCAACTTGTTTAAGGTGTAACTGATACACGAAAACAGTAGACACAACATTTAGACTACATGTTTTATACCTTGGCGTAAATGCGGGGTCACAGAGATTTGTATTTATGAACATATTCATTTAATATTTTACCTCAATATTTCGGTGAATTTGATCAGCACGATAAATATTTCATGTATTTACACCACGAAAACAAATCGAATCATCTAAATCAGTGAGCACCATTTTAATTATTGAATATCATATGCCATTAATTACTGCGTGCATTTCAGCATATATATTGGAATAATTCTCACAGAAAATCCGCCATTTAGCAAATAACGGTTTAAAGGCAAATAACGAAAACATAAAACTAAAAGGTTTTATGTTTTCGTTATTTACCACCGACTTCCGAGTTTGGTTTTATGTTTTTGTTATTTGCCACCGACTTCCAAAGTTTAAGTTAATTTTAACTCTGTAGTTTTTTTTTTTTTTTTGTAATAAAAGTGTTTTATTTTTCTCACTTTTAGTGGGTCACTTTGTAATTTATCTAAGTTACAATAGTCATAATCAACTGCTCATCACCTTTTACAATTCAAATCAGACGTTAATGCGGAGTTCTTTTGGTGCTTAACCATCAGCTCCACTTCTCCAGCATTGTGACGAGCATAAATTGCTTGGCAATCATATTAAAGTAATCGATTTGCAACCCGTGAAATACTTAGTATTGAGTAGTTCCGGTGGCCATCTGTGGTCTTCATCATCTGTTCTTCTTTACCAAATGGTGCTTTCCGAGAGCATTGCACGAGTCTCTATAAAAAATACCATATCATCAATATAGCTGTGCCCTATATTGATTATATTTGATGATTTCCCTCGATTTCTCTAGGATTCCATAGTCAGATCCTCACTTGATGACAATGGGACCGCCTCGGAAGTATACTCTTTAAAAAAAAAAAAAGAATTTAGCAAATTCGTCTATATATATGACGGATATGTGCCCCTACATAATTTAAAAAATATTCATACTAACCTCCTCCTTTTAGAAGTTGATTAAAATAGTTTGTGGGTACCTGGACTTATTACTCTATACCTTTCATCGTTGTTAGGTTTAGGTTAATTTACTTGTGTTTCATATTTTTTTTAAAGAAACATGAGAACCCGATTTCTTAAATTATCTAAAAAAGTATAACATTTTATATCTTACAAAATATTTTCAAGGTATTTAGAGTAAGGTGTCCACTTTGTGTTCAACAACGTTTATAAAATTGTGGAAAAAAAAATCACGGAAGCTGAAAAAGTTCTGAAGAACAAGAATTAGTTCAACAACGTTTTTGCGTATTTTAATACAAAGAAAAAAGAAACTCTGTAGCTTTGCTTGCTGTAGATCTGCGGAAGCTTAAAGAAGCTAAAACAAGACCAAGGCGTTGTTAAAGCTTTGCATTTCAAGATTATGAACAAGAACAGTGATTTACTTTCTTAGTATTTTTAGTAAGAATTTTAAAGTGGCTCGTGGGTAAATATAATTACAGCCACACGGGTCAATTGAAGGTTAAGCCACAAATATCTTGGTCAGTTCGTGGTTGGGTGACCATCCAATACATATCCTAAACCCTCCGTGCCAAGGAAATCAAGTTAAGCCGTTGGTCCCGGTTGTCATTCGTAGATCTTTGACAGTGGTTACGAGTAGTCAGAAGCCCAAGTCTGACAACCAGTCTTACCAAGGAGTGTTGTAATACCCGCTAAGTGGGTTGTGGAGGTCAGATTTTTTCTTGGTGTTTGTCATTTTGGAGGGGGTGTGCCATAATCACCACACTTGGCGGGCGGGTTGGTGATCGCAATATGGTGGTAAAAAATCAAAATGCATAGAGAACGCTGCTGCCCATTCTCTCCTAGTCACCTTTTACGACATCCACGGAAAGAAAAAGGATATTACTATTCTTTACGTCCAGCACCACACGGACCATAGTATTCATGACATCATAATAAACTCAACAGTAGAAATTATGACCTCTAGATCAACGAGGCAGCTTATGTAATTTAGGCGATTGTAAATCAATTTCTTATAATTCCCTTAGATCTAACAATAATAGTCTAATTATTTATCGAATTATATAAATTCCACGATGATACTGAAATTATTTACACAATATATAAAGTCTCATTTTCTTACGAACCGAATCGAAGTAGCAATTTATTTATCAAGAAATTCTCCTAAATATCTACTCGAATGAAGAGGCTCGCTAAATCAATCAATTTGGATGAATTGACTGGCAGAATTTGTAAGTAAGTGAGTTGGGTCTCGAAAGTAAATGAAAACTGACTAAGGATGAGAATCTGACTTATATAGATAATTCAGATTCTCATTGCAAGTCTTTAAGGCGTTCCATGGCCATTTAGGGGGCACCAGTGTGGGCGCGTTCATTGAGGTGGCCGCCAGCCCGCCGATTGAATGCGTCCCAGAGGGTCATGGCCATCCGGCTAGCCCAAGGATACCGCACGGTCTCCTACGAGGCGGCGAGCCTCCTTGCAGGATTACCGCCATGGGATCTGGAGGCAAAGGTCCTCGCGGACATTTGGAATTGGCGCAAGGAGGCGAAACGCCGGGGCTTAACTCCACTGCCGCGAGAAATCACAGTACAGCGGACAGAGTTCCGGCGAGATCTCATGGCGTTATGGAGAGCTTAATTGTCGTAACCCAGCGCTGGGTACGCCACAATTGCGGCGATAAGTCCCCCCTTTGAGGAGTGGCTAGAGAGGCACCACGGCGTCCTCACCTTCCACCTGACGCAGGTTTTTTGTCCGTTTTGGGAAGTTCCTTTTCAGGATAAGGTCCCAAACGCCCGGGTGTCACCGTTGTGGGGATCGCTCGGGCGGACACGGTGAAGCATAAGATGGAGGTCTGCCCGGCTTAGGCGATGCATCGCCGTGTCTTCGTGGAGGCGATCGGTGGCAGGGATCTCTTGCGTCCGGCCCTGGTTCAGGCCATCACCTCCTTCTGCGAAGCAGTAATGCGTGCAAAGGAGGAGGCGGAACGCGTGAGGTAGAAGCAAATTTTGCGCCCTGGGCGTCGGAAGTCGCAGGCCGACTCCCGGCCACCGTAAGCGCGGCCTTGCGTACTAATGGGTAACTCACCGACCGATAAGGACCAGGCTCGGGTCAAGGGAGCGTTGTGTTCCACGCGCGCCTCAAAGAGATGTCAGCAGAACTGACGGGGTCCGATAGGGCCGATGCCTGCCGGGGTTGCGGGGATGTCCGAAAGGGTTAACGTGGCCCCTGGCAATATAGGCGACTACAGGAATACGGGTGGGTTTTTGTCAGTAATGTCTGACACGCCCTCCCGCTCCGCTCAGAGCGGGAGAAGTTATTTGATAATTTCCCACCAAAAAAAAAAGTCTGTTAGGTTATATGGTTTGGTATCAGTATGTACATAGTTGAACTGAGTGACCGGTGAAAAACAACTTTCAATGTTCCATCTCGTTTATCGATGATTTAGAAGAACTATTAAGATTTTACCGTCTTCTCTTGTATGCCCTTGACTCATGGTAATTAGAATCAGCGGGACATGTTTTTCTCTTCCATTCTCCCTTTCCATGTCAAACTTCACTCCTTTTTCGTTCATATCACTCCTCAAATAGTCCATCTATCTTTTATTTGCCTCTTTATGCAATGGAAGGTAAATCGGAATCGGAAAAAGTAATTACCTTAACATGGTCCTTCGAGCCGGATTTGAACCATCGATCGAATGATTGCATGAAAATTTATGAAAAAACAATTTTCTTTGACTTTAGTGTTGTTAGCAAAGAGTTCTTAAGCTTAAGGAAAAGGGCTAATGCAAAATAAATATCTAGTTATTGAAATAGTATTTTATGATTTAGTTTGACTTGGATAAGGAGACAAATTGTGACGTAGGTAGTTTAAAAAGCTATTTCAAAATACCAGATCATCAGAAATTCAAGACAAGTAAAAAGCAATGCGATGTAAATTCAGAAAAGGCTCTAGGCTACAATAAGTGTCAATTGGACACAAAATATAAGTCCATAAATCGAGACAAGAGAGCTCCAAGGTCTTTATTTATTGAACGCAGGTGTTAGCTTCGAGAGCTGAAGATAGATAGATTCTTTTTATAAAATTCAAACACGCTTCTAACATAAATCTTTAATGTCACTATCATTTGTGTCTATTATCCTTAATAAAGTTATTAAGGGTAGTAGACACACATGATAGTAGACATTTAGAAGCTGAATGTCACCTTGACTACTTACCCAAGCTGACTAAATAAAATATATCTAGCAGACAAAGTCGATTTGCTACTAGGTACTACTATTAAAATTTTCCCACTGCTGGGACTCAGACCTCCTCTCTGTTAATCTCTGGTAATCCACTACGTGAACCCAGTATGGGTTCGTGGATGTCAAAACTGTACATTGAATATTTTTGAAAAAAAAAAGTAATTGCTACAAGGTGTGGGAACGAGTCTAATATCGAAATAATAAAATATAGAAAATAATAGTTAAAAAATATAGAAAATATAGTTTAGAATTTTCGTCCGTTTGTTTGAATGTATTTTCCAGATTGGCGTAAAAACAGCTGAACGGATTCAGATGAAATTGCACACAGGTAGTTTATAACCTATTTTTAATTCCAGTAGTACGTGCCCGTGGAATATTTTCCGACACCCACCGAGGTAAACCCGCGGGCAAAAGCCAGTCATTATTATATTCGAAGTTTTGGTACTAGAACTAATTATGGCTATTGCAGACTCCAACGGTACCTATAGACCTAAGGGTAAACTAGTAGTCTCAGGCATAACTACTTCTCCCAGAGTGCATTAAGAACAGCCGGTTTGAGCCTAAAGAAAATTAGTTGGCCCTGAGCGAGGACCAAGTAATGTAAAGAAAAACTTTTATCCTAGCCAAAGCCAGAAAATCCTTGGGTCAACTTTGCAGGTGCCTGGCTAAACTGTTAATGTCCTTTTTAGGGCAAGTTGTCAATTTGTAAGTCGCAGAAAAAGGAAAAGAAAGTAAGTAACTTGCCTTTGTTGACACACATGAATGAAGACTTGATTACATACAGTAAGTCCTTTACTTAGTTTCAATATTTTATTTACTTCTCATAGAAGAACACTGTTAAAGAGTAAGATTTTTAAGAGGTTTTTATAGTCTATGTGGAAGATGATTATGGAAATTAACGTTAGAAGAAAAAAAAAAAAAAAAGGTGTGGCAAAAGAAGCATGAAGTAGACTAAATGCTGTGGAAATGCGTTCTTTGCGAAGCATGTTACTATGAGTGATAGGCTGAAAAATGATGTGATAAGGCAACGGTGCGGTTTGAAAAAAGATGTAGTGACAGAAATTGCAAAGAGTATGCTTAGATTATGGTTTAATCATATAGAGAGGATGAATAAAAGATGACTTACAAAAGACATTGACTAACAAGGCACATGATTGTGAGTGGAAACACCGGGAGGGGTCGCCCTAGGAGGACATAAATAGTGACCTAATTGGTGATGTTCTTCAGAAAGATCAGGTGCGTAGTACTTACAACCGGCGTGCGTGTATTACCAGATGTATAAACGTAAACAAAGCGAAAGGCGTTTGTTCGGACCGTAGCAGGTGGCATTCTATATTTTCTGCCTACCCCCATGGGAAGAAGGCGTGAGTTTATGTAGGTAGAAGAATAAAAGAACATCGTGCCTATGTTCTTCGATTCATTAGAAGTTGGTGTCTTTGGTTTAGAATTTTAGTTTTTTGCTACCGACTTCCGAAATTAATTTAAAAGATTTTTTTTAAGTGAAAACTTCTTTAGGCGAGTTGGGCATTTTTGAGATAGGACTAAACCATTGATTTTGCGACACCATAACGACACCTTATTTTTGTAAACGCGATTGTGCTCTTTATTTGTATTATTTTACGGATCAATGTTCAAAGCAAGTATTTTTAATTTAAAGGTTTTGTAAACGCGATTGTGCTCTTTATTTATATTACATTACGGATCAATGTTCTATACAAATATTTTTACTTTAAAGGTTATGTAAACGCGATTGTGCTCTTTATTTAGGTAAGGGTACGGTTCTAAGTATACAAGTATTTTTCTTCTACTAAGCCGATCTTATTCAAGTTTTCACTTCTGTCGGCACTCCCGGAGTGCCACCACTTTTTTTTTCACTTTTTTGTTGTAGTAGGTACCTACTCCATACAGATTCGAATACCACTTCCTGCTGTAACAGGAAGTTATTAAGAGACGACTGCGAAAAATACGTGTTATCGAAGCTGACTCAAAAAGTACCCAAGTTAATCGAAAATTTATATGGAACCACCGCGCTACCAAATAAAAGAAAGATTTTTCATCAAAATCTGTCCACAATTGACGAAAGTATCGTTGGACAGACAAAAAAAAAACTTCAAACCAATCTCCTCCTTTTTGGAAGTCGGTTAAAAATTATGCTTTTCAAATGGTCAAACCTTTTTAGAGATCTTTATCACAAAGAAACTCCTTCATAAATAAAGACGAAACCGCTGAAGTAATTCGCTAAAAAACCAAAAAGAAAAATTCTAACTTTTTTCTTTTTATTACCGTATCTTTTTCTTCGTTATGCGGTATCCTCTCTAGCTAAATGCTTACATTTGTATGCAAACTGTCTTAATGTTCCTTGTTGAATAGAATTACTTTTATCGGCGAGATTTCTTTTTGTTTTTCATTTGCTGGGGTCAGGGAACGGGGCAGAAGATTTTGGTTGATAAGCTGATCATGGTCGGATAAAAATAGAATTTGAATAAGCATATTTATGTCCTGACAAAGTTACGAGTGACTGCCTATCTCACCTCCACAACCCAGTTACTGGATAACTCGATACCCCTTGGTAAGACTGACTGTCAGGCTTTTGGGCTGCTGACGACTAGTGTCGACTGTCAAAGATCTTTAAATGACAGGGTCCGGGTTTTCTTCGTGAATAAACACTATGAGATCAAAATTTGATGAAATGATAACAACGACAACTAACTTTATATGAATAATTTGTGTAATAGGAATGTATAGGATAATGTTAGCACACTTGATAAATAAAAAAACAAGAGCCCCACATGTCCCAAATAAAATATTTTTCTTTCTTTCTTTCCTTCGTTCTTTCAGACACTCTTGACAAGTGACACGATTATGTGTCAGACTGCTTTACAAATTGGTGCAGGGTCCATACTTTTATCAATATTGATGTCAGATTATTATCAATCTAGTTTATTTACAACCCACAAGAGGTTTAAGCAATTTTGTACAAAATCAGATGATAACCTTTTTTATATCAAACTGTAGTGTCCCGCTGTTAGGTAAAGGTCTCCCCCATAACTTTTCACTGTTCTTGTGGGTTCCTATCTCGGGCCGATCTTCCGTAAATCCATCTAAGTCATAAAGGCAAAAAAAGACATTGAGGTTTGTCCCGCGTGGATTGCGGGACGCGACTTCCCGCATCGATTATTTTAATGATTATGAAGTCATGCGACGCGACTATTCTTGACTAGACTTCAGTTTGAACACCTCAACATATATGTTACTTGACACAATCGGCTGCGAGTGAATGTCGTTCTCTCGTATCCCGCGAGAGAGGCCAGAGTTTTATTAACAATTGGCCGACAGCGATGTGGAGGAATTTTTTGATGCCATATTTTAGTTTGTTCATAGTTTAAGTAAGGTTAGGATATTATATTTTTAGTTTTGGAAGAAGACTTTGTGCAATTATAGATTAACATAAATAAAAATTTAACATTAAAAAATGGCGTCGGAAAATTTCTCCGCATCGCTGTCGGCCAATTTTTATTAAGACGAAGAAGTTTTCTTATTATATTAAAGTTTTTAATGGGTATATGTATATCTTTAAATTTAAAAAAATAATATTCCTAAATTTTTCGCAGTTGCACCTACCAATGTCTCTGCATCACCCAAAGGTTGACTGGTAAAAAATGCCTATGGCATCTGTACATTTATGTGCTTGAAATATTAAATAAATAAAGTAGAGATCGTGATGCCAGATTTGCGCGGATCTGGGTCCGTTAGAGCCGATGCCTGCCGGGGGTGCGAAGAAAACCGAAAGGGAGATTATGGCCCTCGGCAACAGGGCAACCGGAGGAACACTGGTGGGTTTTAGTTAGTAAGAGTCTGACACGCCCTCCCGCTCCGTCCAGAGCGGGAGAAGTTATTTGATAATTCCCCATCCAAAAAAAAAAGATTTGCGCGGATATGATGCATGTTTTTCCCAATTTAAGTATAATACTCGCGGCAGTAGCGTTCGTTTTCGACTACCACAAGTATTCATTCATAATACTTCGCCAGCAGGCGTGAATTGTCCACCTATTATTTCAACGCTGACAAACAGACACACAAATTAATTAAAACGCTTGCCTCATAAAGTTTATTGCACAATATTTGACGCGATGTTTGACGCCATAACTTTTATGATAAAGCCCCACTCCACGCGCACTTGGCCGGCTATGTGGAACATTGTTGGTTTATAGCATGCCGACATTTATTGGTTGATATTGAATAGTTGAGCCTTGAAACGATGCATAAATAAATATCAGTAGTGTCCAAAAACAGTACAGTTACCGAATCTCTTAATTTACCCCTTAATTTTCAAATGGTCTTTCTAAAAGTCCTTCTGTCAATACAATACCTGCACTAAAATTATCGGTAATTTTAATAAGAGTTGCGTTTGATTAATGGTTACTAGACTCGGGTATTCTTGAGATACCTATGAGGCGCTCATACAAGAAAGATAAAATTGTAAAAAGACTTAGGCAATTCTAAAAATGTATTAAATTTTAATAAACAAATTCAAAGGTTTGTTATTTTTAGGGGAAAATCTCAGGCAATCAAGTTGAAACGCAAAAAAAAGAAACTGTTATCTTTCACATTCTTATGCTTTAAATTTCAACCGCCGAGAGTATGCGTTCCTGACACCTCTCAGTTGGACACGATTAGGAGCAAATAAAGTATAAATTCGTAAAACACGTCTCTAGCTTTTTGTACTCAACTGACAGGAGGCAGGAACGCATTATCTCAACGGGCGGAAAACTATTTCCGGCCGCTAAGAGAATGCGTTCCTAATGAATGCGTGAAGAAAAAATAGTTTTTTTTAAACCTAGGTACTAAGGTTTAAAAAAAAAGTATTATCTCTTCACACGTGCTCGAAGATGACTCATCATTCTCCGCCCTTATCCCAATTTATTTGTAGTACGCGCAACTTTCGTCATCTCGGGAGTCACCTCCTCATCCCATGATGTACAGTAATTTAAATACGACATATAACAAGGAGAAAATCACAATGACAGGGGTTGAAAAAGGTACATTTTTGTAATGTGAAAGGATGAATATACAGTCATTATCTAAAAGAATATTTCACACGAATGGGATTGAAATTCGATCATTATGAAGGAGATTTAAAAACCTTTTTTGAAGATGTCCTTTAAAAAAGACATAATTATTTTCGAAATCAAGTTAAAGTCGTTATTTTGCTGATTTTTTTATGATCCATGTCGATTTTAAATAAAAAGTAGGTATCTGGGCGACCGAGCTCTGTTCTGGTGAAAATAGAGAATGCTAATGTAATAGTATAGGATAGTACTTACCTACTAATTCCATACTGCTATGATAGTAGGTACTTACTATACCACTTACTTACTTATTCCATGCTGCCATCATGACCATTATTCTAATGTCAATAATGTCATGTCATTATTCATTATCTTGTTCTAAATTTTGCGCGACCGGCCTCTGCTCGGGTGAAAATACGGAGAAAACTAATTTTCCCAGATATGAGACCTAGCTAGATCGATTTTTCGCCCCATTTGCAACTTTCGTCGAAATCGTTAGAGCCGATTTCGAGAACGTGAGTAGGTACAAATATAATTATATTCATACAAATATTGCTCGTTTAATAGTATTATGGAGTCTGTTTAGTGGACAGTAAACATCATCTGCCGAGACTAATTTTATTCCAACTATGTTGGGGCTTCCAGTATAAGCAGATCAGATAAGAACCCAGTTATTGGGTAACATTATACCCCTTGGTAAGACTGGTTGTCAGACTGTCGAGCATCTAACGACCGCGATCTGCCACGAATGACACCCGAAACCAAAACGGCTTAACGTGCTTTCTGAGGCACGGAGGCAGTCTTGGTATATAAAGATAGTCCACAAACCGACCGTGGCAAACGAAGCTTAACGTGATCAATTGACCAGCATGCATAGCATGACCACCGTAGAAACGGGTTTTGTCTACGGAAGAATAGACAAAATGACGGATTGTGATTGTTTATCTGTCATTTTGTCTATTCTTCCGTCGACAAAACCCGTTTCTACGGTGGTCATGCTACGCGTGCTGTCGATTAATAATACTTAGCTGCAAGTTAACGCGCCATCTTTATTTTTTTGGATGCTTATGCGAAAATATAAGATGGCACCCAAAATATTCAACTTTCGTAATAAACTCTTCGCAGTAGTCACGTCGCTCACAGCTGTCACAAGATATCCCAACGGCACAGAAGTTAAGGGTGTTTTACTTTTCCGAAAGAAATCCTTTATAAGGAAGTCTACCAATACGTTTTGTGGTTTTTCCTTAATCCATATCTACATTACCTATTTTATTGCCTAAACCACTGAACCCATCGTTATGGAACTTGATAGACAGGTAGCCTGCAGTGACCTGGAGAAAGTCATAGCCTACTTTTTAACCGACTTCCAAAAAAGTGGAGGTTATATGTTCGTAGCGTATGTTTTTTTGTTTTTTTTTTAAATTTATTTTCGGCGATTTCTCCGTCAATTATGGACCGATTTTGAAAATTCTGCCTTCGAGGTAGTCCCATATAAATTTTATTAACTTTGCTAGAATAGTTTTTGAAATAGCTTCAATAATACGTGTTTTTTTCCCAGTTAGTATGTGGATGATATAATAAGTTCCTGTCACTGGTAGCAGGTAATGGTATTCGAATCTGTGTGGGGTAGGTACCAAAACTGAAAAGTGAAAAATAAAAACTAAAAAATACAACCGCCTTCCAAAAAAACACTACATAGTGAAAAATAACTTAAATTTCGTAAGTCTTCAGGAGTCTTTGGTTTTGAATTTTCGTTTTTTGCCGCCGACTTCCGAAATTGAATTTATTGTTCTCATCCTGGAGAGTTCATAGTGGAGGCACGAGAAACAGCTAGCAGAAGATATACAACGCGTTTCGGGTCATGCTCAATCTGACCTGGCGGTATAGTGCGACTGAGATGTTTGCTGAGAACAGAGTAACCGACTTCTTTGCGCTCATGGGGAAGATCAGGGCGTCGTGTTTTTCGCATGTGGTGGCAAGTAAAAATAGTATTGTCAAAGTTGTTTATCATACTGTGCATTTAATGAGGGAGACAAAATAACAAAATAAATGTAGGTACTCATCAATGTTATGGGGTACATTTGTTTTGACTTCCTTGGTGTGAAATGATGGGTTGTTTTATTGTTATTTTTCTTTACTGTTTATATTTTATTTTTATTTGTTTAGTATAACTTTTGTTTTAGGATAAGTTTTCAATTTTCATTTTATGGGTGCTAATATGCCTGAAATAAAGAGAAGAGAATATTTGAGAAAATTATAAGTACTACATTCAAATATATTTTCTTGATGAAAATATAAAAATGGGAACGCAAGTTATACTAGGAAATTAATATTCTAGTACAGTATAAAAGTATTACTTTGTATTCGTAGACTCGTGAATACGTATTTTATTTTATTGTTTATGGCTATTTTATGTTTTTTCAGATAGGAAGAATCTGTACCTTTTCGGAATACCCGTATTTTTCTAGATAATAAAGTCACAACTAACAATATACTATTTTATGTACTTTTTATTAGGTTTTCATGTATATTTTATACCTATTTGACTTTTTGCAGAAAAAGGTTTTGATGTTACCATTAAAAGCTTAGTAAAAAAAAAATATAATGCTGACCAAGCGACACCATTGATTTTTAAAATAAAAATCTCCGGGTGCTTAAAAATGTCTATTCTACATAAGTAGCTATATAATTTATATTGTTTTTTCCGAATACGTGTATCACGATCACTTCTTTTTCAATTTTTTTAGGAGGTAGCTAATCGTATTAAAATTATTATAAATAATAATTTATTATTATTTATTAATTTATTATGTCTGGTGTTCAGTTTAGAGACAGTAGTTAAGGAAGTGTTCCACTGTTCCATGATAGTTATTAATTCAAATAAAGGTGTACAACATAATTTTCAACATTATGTAGGTACGTTTTTATGTTTATATGTTAATTACCGTTTTGTTAATAAATTATATTAAACCGTCGCGGGACGCCTGGTAGATGTGAAACATCGAAATTATTATGTACAGTTAATATACATATAAGGATAGTTTACGACAGGAAATAAAAATGGCGACTGTAGGTGAAACCAACAGTCGGTTTGATCCGCCGATATAAATGTTTCACATCAAAAACTCGTACGTTTTAATACTCTTGATGATTTCGAAATCCATTCTACTGAAAGTGAACAAAAAAAAAAAAATCCTGTTTTTCTTTAAAAAGTCCCTTTAAAAGTTCATATTGAATGCCCAAGGTTTGGTCTCCAGTGGGTTTTCATTTCTTACGATTTTGCGTAGTATATGGTCTCCTACGTTACCTACTTATTTATTTATTTACTGCCATACTTTTTCCTTTAAAAGAAGCTCTAAGGGGCTCTTAGATAGTCTGTTGACAGTCCCTTATGACTTTTGCGAGAAAAATCGATACGTTCCGTATGCAATTTTGAATACAGCTCTCACACAGCAGACTCATTCGATTCACAGTCACATTTAAACTAGCAGCAGTCACATTTGGGAGACTGAGGAGTAAAAAGTCATCAGAAATCTAATAGTGTTGGTGGGATTTCTGCCAGATGAAATTTCAGTAATAACATAGCATAAAATCACGCCTCCCCCGAAGGTTTAAGCAGAGGTGTACCTACTAGTACCATAATCACCATAACCACCTACAAATAAAAAATCCCAAATAAAAAACAATCTTTCTTTCATTCTTTCTTACAACTTTGTCTACACCCTGTGAAAACTACAATCACCACTATTGTTACGTAATTCATAATCGGCCTATAATCTTCTCACTGCTGGGACACAGGCCTCGTCTCTTCAAGAGAAAGTGGGCTGTAATCTACCACGCGGGCCCAGCGTGTGCATCATTGTTGAATAAATTAACATATTTTCCCTAACCGCAAACTAACAAACAATACCTATAAAATTATTACAATTTCAAAAAAATCCGTTTTCATTCACCAAAAATCATTTTTATTATTGAAAATTCATCGGAGCCCAAATCAGGCGTTTATTGTTATAATATGAAAGCCGATTGTTATAGAAGAGGAAAATGTCATTCATTTAAAGGTTTTAGTAAAAGCTCTGAACATAATTTTATTATTATTCCTGCTTTGAAACTTTTCGACGCTTTAAGGGTTCCCGCAGACATACAATTATAAGTTGGCCAACTATTGAATGACGAGTAGTAGTTAGTTGGACAAGATGTACGGGCTAGCATATGATATGCCACTATACCAATGGTATTCTCTGCGATTTAGTCGGCCTATTCGGTTGGTATTTATGGACAGACAAATAGACACATAGGTGGACAGACAGATGCCGTAGCATTAACAACTTACTAATAAGAGCCATTTTGAGATCGTTTGTGTACGGAACCCTAAAAATAAATACTTCCTTAGGAATAGCCAGGAGCCACAAAATAAAGTGACAAGTACTGTGAAATGCGACTAATTAAAGAAGCGGTGGTTCTAATGAAGATTAACAATGTTTTCTTACAACTTTTCCTTAAGTAATTACACTAAAAATACAATTATTTCGCTAGGAAACGAGGACCAGAATAATAAACTTGTGGCAACGAACCTGTTGTGTTTTAGAGCTTCTTTAAGAGCTTTTAGTTTGTTAAGAAGGGCGGGGGTTTGAGAGGCAAGAGGTAACAGATGCAGGCAAGAGGTGTATGATTTATTAATTTATTTATAGTTAATTAAAACGGTACAACATCAATAACATTAATTAACATAGAAACAATTACAATCTTGATATTAATTTCCTTTAAAATAATGGAACAGTGGACTCCCTAGCATACTTTCTCTCACAGAACACCAGACATATACGCATAATTTTACTCTATTCATCCGCAAACACATCACATTCAGGGTTGGCAGTCAGAAGGGCATTTAACATCTTTAGGGTACGACAAACTGGGGATTCGGCTCTGGCTACAGTCTTGCATGACAGTTGCGCAAACAGATTGTGTCGTCGGCTCTAACGGTGTCCAATATATTTATCGGACACAAATAATCGACAGAAAAGGCCATGGAGCTCTGGACAGTCGATACGTCCCCGTAAGGTCTTACAGATCAAAGTGATCATAGAGCTTCAATATACTCATGGCTCGTTTACAAAAGTCTCTTCCATCAATTTAATCAGCAAAACGGTTACCAATGTTCCGGTTAATTGTTACAGTCGGCACGTAACTTGGCAAGTTTTTGGCGTATTGGGAGTAAGTTTACGCGTGTACAACAAAAATATTGACACTTTTATTGCATGTCATTATTCTATGGTTATTGCCATAATTTATTTTTTAAGAAAAACAATGGAAAATGAATTTTGCGCATCTAACATTCTTGTCAATTTATTACGTGCCGACTATACAAGAAAACAAATTAAAAATTACTTGAAATGGCTAAGGAAGCATTATACAAATCGGTTATTCGTGAAGAAACCGGCATGCCTGAGAGATATTTCTCGACGGCTTGTGAAGCCAAGTCAGAGGCCTATGGGCGGCTTTAAAACTCTGACACCAGTACCCTAATTGCGTAATATAACACAATCTGTTTCGATTTGAAACAGATTGCTAATCCATTACTTCATAAAGTGGACAAAAAAATCTGCTCAACAACGTAAACATCGCAACGAATATTGTTGAACTGTAAAAATGAAACAAATTAGGCAAAAACGTTTACGAAAATAAGTTACGCAATTCGCGCACATTTGGGAGTGGCGCGAGGAGGCGAGGCGCCGGGGCTTAGCTCCGCTGCCGCGAGAAATCGCGGCACAGCGGACAGAGCTCCGGCGGGATCTCATGGCGTCATGGAGAGTGCGATTGTCGCAACCCAGCGCTGGGCACGCCACAATTGCGGCGATAAGACCCCTCTTTGAGGAGTGGCTAGAGAGGCGCCACGGCGTCCTCACCTTCCGCCTGACGCAGGTCCTCACCGGACACGGCTGTTTCGGGAGGTTCCTGCACAGGATAAGGCGGGAGGAAACGCCCGGGTGTCACCATTGTGTGGATCGCCCGGAGGACACGGTGGAGCATACGGTGGAGGTCTGCCCAGCTTGGGCGGAGCATCGCCGTGTCCTCGTGGAGGCGATCGGCGGCGGTGATCTCTCGCGTCCGGCCCTGGTTCAGGCCATGGTACGGAGCGAGAGGAAATGGGAGGCCGTCACCTCCTTCTGCGAAGCTGTAATGCTCGCGAAGGAGGAGGCGGAACGCGTGAGGGAAAGGCAAATTTCGCGCCCTCACGCCCCTAACCGCCGCAGGAGGAGACGCCCAGGGCGTCGGGAATCGCGAGGCGATTTCCGGCCACCGTAGGCGCGGGCTTGCGGACGGTGAGCAATGGGTGGCTCACCGTCCGATAAGGACCAGGCCCGGGTCGACGGCGCGTTGTGTTCCACGCGCGCCTCAAAGAGATGTCAGCAGAATTGAAGGGGTCCACTAGGGCCAATGCCTGCCGGGGTTGCGAAGAAAACCGAAAGGGAGATCGTGGCCCCCGGCAACAGGGCAACCGAAGGAACACGGGTGGGTTTTAGTCAGTAAGAGTCTGTCACGCCCTCCCGCTCCGCCCAGAGCGGGAGAGGTTATTTGATGATTTCCCACCCTCAAAAAAAAAAAAAAAAAAGGGTACTGGTTAGTCACTGACCACACGAGAAAAGAAGAGAATAATCGGTTACTTGTGTCATCTCGGCTTGTCAGCTTAGTGATAAGTAGGTTTACAAATCCGTTTGAAGTAAGCTATTCCCACATCAGCGAATCTGTTTTCGGAATCCTGGCAAGACGAAGTAATGACAGGTAGAGTAAGGCAATCGCCGAGTGGCGTCCAAGGACTGGGAGGCGGAGTGTCGATCATCCGGCGGCGAGATGGGTGGACGATTTTGTTACACTCGTGGGTAGATCCTGGATGAGGCTGGCACAGGAGCGTGGGGATTGGCACAAAAAGAGAGGCTTAATTCCCGACGTAAGAAAGACGTTTGTTTTAGCGGCAATAGAAATACAAAATCTGTGAAAATTTCAACTATCTACCTAATACGGTCCATGAGATACAGACAGACAGACAGACAGAAAGCAGAGGCTTAGTAATAGAATAATAAAATAATAGCATAACATCACTATAACATAACATCAGAATACTAAAAATCATAAAATAATAACATAAAATCACGCCTATATTCCCCGAAGGGTTGGGCAGAGGTGTACCTATAGTACACCCACATTTTGCCAGTTCTGTTTAAGTTCCATTTATATTAAGGGGCGAGCCTTATGCCATCAATCGGTCACAAATCTAGACTGCTGACAAATTCTAGATAGAAAACCCAGTAATACTTTTTCCGACTCGGAAATCGAACCTCACGCTCAGCAGTACCATTTGCGACCACTAGACCATTAAGGCGACGATAATAGACTTTTAATGATTTTATACGGAAGATGACGTCTAAACGAGTAGTGTTAATGATTTGAAAAGAATATATGATAAATAAAAGCATTTTCTTTATATTTTAATTTAGGCATATTTTGGATTATGTTTATAATTTACGCGGATAAAAACCTGAGAATCGCGCAAAATCTATCAAGCGTATTTTTCTGAAACCTTCACCATTTTAAAGGTAATTTAATTATTGATCTTTTAATATGCGAGTTTTATTAAAATACCTTTTCTTTATGTACAGTAAATTAATAATGCGTTTAATTTGGGACAGCGCTCCTTGATGAGCGAGTCCTTTTACTAGCTGGACGTACGACGCGTTGTGTGAGCTCAGTACAAAACACGCAAGCTAACCACTCAAGGACTTGCCGGTCTTTAAACCTATAGGTCTCGTTTGCTATCCAACAAAATGTAGTAAAACCCTCGTGACTCTATTCTGCTGTGACATCAGTTTCTGATCTGAGACGATAAGTAGGTCAAACAGTCTTGTCTGAAGTACTTTATTGAGTTTAAATTGTGATTCTGAAACTTTATGAAATACAAGCTTCCAACAGCGGCTTCGCTTACGTCATATTTTTATAAATTATAGTCTATGTTACTCAGTGATAATATAGCATTCTACTGGTGAAAGAATTTTTAAAGTAGTTTTTTAATTTATTAATTACTAACAAAAATATATTTTTTTCTCTTTATAATTTAATAATGTAGAAAATTTGAGAGAAGAAGAAAGAAAGAAAGAAAGAAAATACGTTTATTTGCGGTAAACATGACGCAAAGAAAGATAGTAAAAAAAAACATGTAAATAACAAATTGGGGGAAAATATGCGTCACATCCACGCAAAATGGCCATCGCTCAGCATAAATGCTGCGACCCCATGCGAGACAGAGCCCCTGCCCTGATTTTCAGCGACAGCCGGCGCTGACGTGATGACGTCAACAAGTTTGTGTTCATGGTTGATTTTTTGCATTTATTCTGTAACATTTACGTACTTATAGGGTACGATGTGACTACTAATATCTGTTAAAACCTCCTCAAAATGTTTGTCGGTTAAAAATAAATAAGGTTAAATGTAGACAAGGTTCTATAATAACTGTGAATTTGATCATTATCATTTGCCTCAAAAGCGGTGAAGGAAAACAGCGTGAGAAAACTAAGAGATTTTTCTCGACGGCATGTGAAGCCAAGTCAGAGGCCAAGGGCAACATAAAAACTCTGACCAAGTTAGTCACTAAAAAAATAAGATAATAAAGTTAATTGATTCAGGAGTGACCTTGCGGAAATACATTATAAAATACAATAGACGTGGATGATATTTAGTAATGATATTTAGTAACTTTTCCACTTAGCTAAAAAAAGCGGAAAAGTTACTAAATATATCCACGTCTATTGTATTTTGAGAAGATACTAGTAAATAAAAAAGAAATAAAAAGTATTTATTGAGAATCGCACAGGAAATCACAAACTAAACTAAAACACTTTCATTAAAACATTAAATAAACAAAAAACATATGAAAAAATAACAAAGTAAAATTAAAATAAAAGCAGAAAGTCCTGTACGAGGCCAAAAGGCTCCTATCTCAGTAACTCATAGTTGTACCTAACAAGTGGCTCTTTAATGCCGCAACGATAACTTTTTGTTAACTTAACCGCATAAAAGTATTTTTGTTAAAGAACAAAATATCTTAACGATACAATTTTAAAATTACTTCTATAAAACACAGACCAACTTCAAAATTACCAACTTTCCAATATTTCCATTAAGACTACCGGAAAACCGATAATTTATTTTGTGGTTTGAAAGTTTGACAAGCCGAGGTTAAATGTAACGGGAAGCCAATTCGGATGGGTACAACTTTTTTAACTCCCATTCTGATTTGACGCAAAATTTTGCAGTTGTTTGGTATCTATTTATTTAGTGATAATGCGGCAATTTTTTATGCGGAGTCTATACGCCAATGACTACCGCAATACTTTCAGGAATTATCCTGAAGTTCTTAAACGAATTTAAAAACGACCCAATTTTTCTAACACGTGGTTTTCGAGACACGTCAATTTTTTAGTGGGTTTGTCTGTCTATAGGGACGTGTTCTTTTTTATTTTTGGGTGGGAAGTTATCAAATAACTTCTCCCGCTCTGGGCGGAGCGGGAGGGCATGTCAGACTCTTACTGACTAAAACCCACCCGTGTTCCTCCAGTTGCCTGTATTGCCAGGGGCCACGGTATCACTTTCGGACTTAAACGCGACCTTGACAGGCATCGGCCCTAGCGGAGCCCGAAAGGGACAGGTTCTTATTTTCGTAAACGATTATGACTAATTTGTTTCATTTTGACAGTTCAACAACATTCATTGCGTTATTTAGGTTGTTGAGCAGATATTTTTTTTCCAACTTATGAATCAATGGATTAGCAATCTGTTTCAAATCGAAACAGATTGTGATTGATTGTGTATTAGGGTACTGGTCAAGCTGGAATACGAAAATCAGAATATTTGTGACTTTGTTAGTGGGATATCTAATGAGGTATGCGAAAGTTTTATGAAAGATACGATGAAAAGTGATTGCATGTTTAAGAATAAAACGGGAGCAGATTAAGATAGTTAATGGATTCAGGCGTGACCTTGCGGAAATCCACTATAAAATGATGATGTGGATATATTTAGTAACCTGTTCCGCTTAGCTATTTCTAAAGAGTCTCAAAAAGACCCTGAAAGAAATCGACACGTGTTTCACCTCTCAACAAGGCATCCTCAGGATGACGATTGACTTGTCGCGAACTCGAACACGGCGTGTTGCCACACCAAGCACTGAGCGCAGACTACGCGCTCAGTGCTTGGTGTTTTTTTTTGGGAGCAGACAAATCTTATTCACCGTATAAAATTGCCAAGCCTGAATAATATACCTACTAATAGAAAAATATCCAGTAATTTTCTTTTGTAATAAAAATAATCTTTATATTTAAAGTTGTATACTTCCATATTGGCCACCCTGTATTTTACCAGCCATTTATTTAATTTACCATTATTTTACCAAATGGTGGTCTGGAACTACACAGATTTATTTCTTCAGTAGCACAGTAGTAATTCGTTAAGACTATTTCAAAGTTTTAATAAAAATAATGTTATTTTTGAGCTGAACCTTTGAAACCACTGACTTAGCCCCTTTTCACATTCATTGGCCACCGGATACCAAAAGGCACTGTATTTAAGGACGAACGTTTTTAAGGACGAGAATTGTTTCGTACTTAAAATATTCGAATTCAAGTTGCTATTTCTTTTCAGCGACAATCAATGGTTAAAAACCGTCCACGAGCGTGTCGAACTACGCACAATGAAGGGTTCCGTGGTTGGTATGAAAATGAAAACCTAGGACAAACTTAAAATTTTAATTGTAAAACTTGTTTTCTTATACGTTCCAACTGTTAATTTAAGTTTGTACGCACAATATTGGGCGCTTTACTAACCGTGTTATTTTAGAAATATATACTTTTTATAGGTTGTCCTGTAATCTATCAGTATTTTTTCTATATAACAATTTTTTAGTATTTTTTTCAAAATTTTAGGCTCAGTAGTTTTGGAGATAAGCGGGGAGGAATGGTCAATTTTCATCTATTTTCTTAAATATCTTTAAAAGTATTAATTTTAAAATTAGGAAAAAAAAAACATTGAGCTACTCGCAATTTTTTTTTGACCGATTGAGATGGAGACTAGAACACATACAATCTTCAAAACACTGGAAATGTTCCTCTAATACACAA
Organism: Omphaloscelis lunosa; assembly: GCA_916610215.1. NCBI lineage: Eukaryota > Metazoa > Arthropoda > Insecta > Lepidoptera > Noctuidae > Omphaloscelis > Omphaloscelis lunosa. The sequence continues at coordinate 2,575,997 of OU744266.1, read as the reverse complement.
ATTTCACCTCCTATTGCACGGAAAGCCATTGCAATGCAAGGTCAGATTATACTATAAATGTTCAGCTTGATGATGTGTCGTCGTGCGTAGTGCTTAAAGTTTTTATTAAATAAATAATTACTCGGTGGCAAATGTATGAGCATAATTAGCCTATAATGTTCCCACTGCTGGGACACAGCCCTCCTCTCTTCGAGAGACTACGCGGGTCCAGTGCCGGTTGGTAGATATCATATTTCTTCGAATTTTTGATTCAAGGACATGCCGGTTTCCTCACGATGTTTTCCTTCACCGTTTTAAGTGCAGTGGTGATGAAATTATTAACAGAAAGTAAAGCTCGCAAATCTCTAAAATTCGCAAGTCTGGGCCGTTACCACTGGGCCACTATGAAATGTATGAGCATGCCAAGTAGATAAGTATTTATAGGTAGGTGTAAAAGCTATCATACTGACCCAAACATTTCGCCACTGACGATCCGGCAGCTGAAGCGGGAGAAAAGTTTAGGTTAGATTAGGTTTCCTTTAGATAAAGAAAAATAATCGAGTGAAAACTAGACTAAAGGCCTATTGCGCTTGAATTCGCCGCTAGAGACGCTAGTGCTAGTAGTAAGTCTCTATAAAAATCAATCTGCCTAACCTTTTCCTATGTTGTGGTCGGCTTTATGTCTAACCGGATAAAGTTGAATACTAGTATTTTCCATAACCGAGTTTGTTTCCTATGGAGAACAGCTGGCAAGAAACGACTAACACGATACCCCTTGGTATGATTGGTTGTTAGACTTTTGGGCTCCCGACCCACGTTGCTTGTATGAATTACTGGTAATCTGATTCCGCGCTATTAAAACTTTGGCCAGCGATGGCTTTGGGTTGATACGACCTTACTCGCCAGTGTCGGCATCTGGTGAACACAAAAACAATACGCCCTCATTTACTGAAATCATAGTTAGCAAGAATGATCAATAAATAAATAAATAATTAATTTTTTTCCAGACAAAGCTCCTTCCTACTCAGTATAAAAAGACCTTCCTTTATAGTGAGACAATAACAAACTGGTAAAAATATCTTGTTTGAATACATTACCCATATTAGCAAACACATGTATGCCACAATATGACGTCATCAAGTCCCTAAGGACAAGACGGAACGATGTAGAAACAGTGGAAATATCCGTTGAAAATGATGTTACTGCATTTTATAATTGTGGAATATTGTGAATGCGTCACTGCTATGATGAGGATAGTGGATTGTCGTGGAAAATTGGTAAAAAAAACATGCTCTATTCCTAATTTTATAAAGTTTGAAATGAACGATAGATAATTTACAAATAGTAATCTCAATTCGGATAATATCTTACACATTTTAAAAAAGCAGTTGCCTACCCGACTATAACGACAACCGTTTTTGTTTAGAAGCCAAGGTGTTTCAGAAAACTGTTGAAAACCAACTAAACGCGAGACAGGCAGACCGCCGGACAGACAGACGATGTAGTCTTAATAAAACAGTTTTGACAACCTTTGGGTACTGAACCCAAAAAATGATAAACAAAAGTCTCACCGATAAAAAGACAAAAAGCCAAGAAATATTTTTTTTAACAATAAACCCAACACAACACAAAACAACAACAATACTTGTTTTGTTTTAGGTCGTTTTGTGTTGTTATTTGTTGAAAACATAAAATTTGAACATTTTAATTTGTATTTAAAATGTTTAATTGTTTTATATTACATAATATCAGCGAATCAATTTTCACGCCTCCCCCTTAAGACCAAGGTCAAATATATACGTGATATTTTGACAGCTCATGACTTACAGAGGTGCCATAAAAAATATGAATTAAAAATCTCGACTAATTAAAAAGTTATTCAATCGCAAAATTTCGCAGGTATTCTTGTTTAATAATATACCTTATGCTACACCCAAACGTTCTTATAGAACAAAATGGCGGCTCCGACTCAATATCGCGACAGAGAGCTCTTTATAAAACTTTGCCAATATCGCCCAGTTATTATACAACATGCATATTCATCAAGTTGGGATTATGGACGCTCCTGTTGCAGTTTATTTATTAAATATCTTTATTAACTTGTTAGTGTTGCAAAGGGCATTTATTTAATCTAACCTCAAATAATTTTTCTTTAAATTAATTTTGCTTTCCTAAAAATATTATTGAACACTCTAATATTAACAAAAAAAACCTTATTTCGTGCATATTGCACCTCATAAGTTAAAATAACCTTAATTCGGGCATATTGCACATCATTTTACACGTGCAGCTTGAGGGTAGATTACACGTTCATGCGTTCTGGGTATTGATGGGGCTGTTCCGCTTCAGTAGCACATCAGGAATGTTTGCTGATGCTCGTGTCGATTACTTCTACGAACATCATCTGCCTAGCCTTATCCCAACAACGTTGGGGTCGGCTTCCAGTCTAATTGGATGCAGCTGAATACCAGTATTTTACATGGAGCAACTGCCTATTTGACCTCCACAACCTAGTGCTAGGTAACACGATACCACTTGGTAAGATTGGTTGTCAGACTTTTGGGCTTCTATCGACTTGTAACGACTGTCAAAGATCTACAAATGACAGACAGGACCAACGGCTTATCGTGCTTTCATAGGCACGGACGGGTCCTGGTATGTAAAAATGGTCACCTATCCACGGACCTACTGCGGCAAGCGTAGCTTAGCCGGATCGATCGATCCACACGGCTGTTATTACTTAGCCACAAGCTGCTGCTTCAACACTACGATGCGAAAGATATGCACTTCCTTGGTGCGCCGGATGCGAGCCAGTCCCAAAATTATACTGCAGGATATCGCGAGCAAACTGAACTGTTTTTTTTTGTAAATCGCTGCTGCAAGCTTTCCACATCGGTGTTGAGCTTATAGCAGCAGTTCTCATAATTACGCCTCTTTTATAAACCTCAAATAATTCCTATTTTGGAGTCTTATAAATACTTAATAGCCAAGTAACTGCGACGTCTACTTATCTATTAGTTGTCATCTCGGTAGTCACTCCCTTTCTACACTCATCATCTTTCACACAGTCTATCTACCGTTTCCTCGGTCTTTCCCTACTCTTATAGCTATCCAAATTCATACTCAAAACTTTCCACACATTTTCCTCATTCTTCCTCAAATTATTCAAGTCAATTGATATTAAACAGAGGAAGTGGACCTGAGGGCTTAGATAGTGACATTCTTTCTACGATAATGTGAGCAATAGTGATTATGGAAAAGTCAAAAATGTATGGGACTGACATAATTATGCTACCGAAAAGCTTGTCAATCCATTGAGGTTCAATGTAAACTAGAGCAGACACCGCAACAAACAAAATTTTTGCGTATCATTTTGCTGTCCGAGACAACAAATGTCTTATGCCCGTTTCCACCGACAACTAAGTGACACTTAAATGAATCCCTTATTCACTGCACTTTTATTCAGCGATTCATTTAAGTGTCACTTAGTGAAGGCATTAGTCTACTACCTGAATACGCATATACCGCGGTTGTCAAATTAGACATCCGCGGGGACACATTTGTAATTGCAGCTCAACTTTACATTGAACCTCAATGTGTCAATCCTGATGAATACACAACACTTTGAAAGCTCCATAATTTTCACTCGTCTAGGCTACCAAAAAATAAACCGAGAACCATAGGCTATCTAGAATGTTAATACCCATGATTAGGCATGAATCTCCATAAAAATAATGACTTCAAATTATATTAATCTCGACTCAAACCAAGATTTAATTCAAGATCCATGATAAGCATCTTTAAGAGATAACCTAGATCTTAACACCTTGGGAATAGAAAGTAGATAATATCATATTACGAAGATCTGTTCTCTCTAAGAACGTTTCGACGTCGCACGTGCCCATACGGTGATATACGTGACGGCTTACCAACGAATGATACGGCCGGCACGGCACGTGCATATGTCGAAAGGTTTGCGGATGGTAGTAGTAATACTCTAATGTAGGAAGAGATTATGGGATGGATTGGGTTGGGTTGGAGTGTTTTTTAATAAATGTATGAATGAGGGAATATAACACAGCTATCTGTAATGGTCAGCTTCTTTAAAGATTTATTTATGTTTCTATAAATTACTAGCTCCTGCCAGTGGCTTCACCCACGTGATGTCTTTATAAAATTATAGCCTATGTTACTCAGTGATAATACAGCATTTTACTGGTGAAGGAATTTTTAGAGTTATGGTAATTTTTAGAGGAGCTCGTGGTTAATAACAGCCGTACAGGTTGATTAATCCGGTTAAGCTACTCTTGCCGGGATTGGACTGTGGATGGGTGACCATCTTTACATACCGAGACGGCACGGAGGACCGTGCCTCGGAAAGCACGTAAGCCTTTGGTCTCGGCTATCATTCGTGATCTTTGACAGTTGTTACCGGTCGTCAGAAGCCAGAAAGTCTGACAACCAGTCTTACCAAGGGGTATCGTATTACCCAGTTACTGGGTTGTGGAAGTCAGAAAGGCAGTCGCTCGAATTCAGCTGCATCCGGTTTGACTGGAAGCCGACCCTAATATATGTAGTTGGGAAAAGGCTAGGCAGATTGGTTTGGTGAACGAATTTTTAAAATTGGTCCAGTAGTTTTTGAGTTTATTCATTACAAACAAAAATACAAATATTTTATCTGTATTATATTGTAGTGTAAATGTAATGGGTGATTGAAAGTCTGATTGACAGATAAAGCACAGCCTGATCCTTTGAATTCAAACCTCTAACTCTAATTTTGGTCCAGTGCAAAATAGTTCCATGACCGACGATCTTATGGAGGTCGCGTAAATCCTTTGGTTTTGGGAAGCTCATAACCGATTTGGGGACACTTGGGGGAGGTATATGTTCAGCAGTGAACGTCCTTCGACTGAGATGATCATGAACAAAAATAGCAGAGATTTGAAGTTTCAAAACAATTAAAGTTGTTGGCTAAAACCACAGACACATAAGTTTCTACCAGAGGAAATTAATCATTCATTCTAAATCTTAATCCTAACTGTTAACTGTCAGTAGCTTAAAGAAAACCAGTAGCCGGAGAACTAAGTAAGACTAAAGTTTAAATTAAAGAGAAAACGCCATAATTGTTGAAGTTTTAAGTGCCAGTGCGCGAATCCTGGCCGTTAAGCAACTGTTAACTACTGAAAGTTAAAAGGATAATGTCTTTGTTACATGTTTACTTTGTAGTTTACCTCTGAAACGATTTACGTTTAAAGGATGAGCAGAATTGCAAGTTTGGGACGTTATAAAACTCGCAAATGGTACATATATTTTCGTGATGGTATATGAACGAAGGTCCCATTTTGAATTATTTATGTGATAATTAGTTATTGTGGCGAAATTTGGGAGAAGCCTAATAAATCCACTAGTAGACTGTAGTAGGTGAAGTTAATTAGAGCTAAGAACCTTAACTGAAAAGCTTATTTCTATCCTATTAATAGTTGATGTACGAAACGCTTTGAAAGCGATTAACACTTGTCTAGGCTATAAGGTCAGATCATTAATCATGTGCTTGCTCACTCTTTCTTGGAAATTTCTGGCCATTAAAATGTGAACTCCTGGTAAGCAAATCTCCTTAAGGGTCCTGCAAGCAGGCGCGACACGACTCCGGTAATTTTTCTACCGTAAAGTTTTCTTAGAAATTATTTATTAGAGTCGCGTCGCGCCAGTTTACTTCTACCTCAAAATATACCGGTTCATAAATAAACCAACAAACACGTTTCTCTCAGTCGTGAAAATAAATTCAATAACTAAAAGGTTTCTAGCTACAAAGTAATGAGGTGCCTTGTATTCTTCTTTACCAGAACGGGAATAGATTCAAAGACCGCAGTACAAATTCAAATTGGAATAAGCTAAACAGCTTATTCCAATCGTATGGATACTTGGTTCTAGATTTGCTTATCTAGAAAAGTGTACCTATGTGTGTATGTTCATTTTGTTTTTTAACTAGTGTTTTTAGCTTGGAATTCCTACGACAGCGGTGGCCGCCATATAACGGTCGCTGTGACGGCCGTCATGAAGCTCCTGGCTGGAGGCTCTAAGTGTAGCAGCTTAAGGCACCCACAGGAAAGTCCGGTTAAGCAGCCAAGACCTTAGTGGTCAAAACTGCGAGATGCCAAGTTAAAAAAAAGGCCGTCATGAAAACGCAGGGATAAAACATCGAGATTTCTCTAATTTATTTAAGTTTAATATGAATATAAACATATGTCTTTTATTTTTTTGCTATTTCCCCATTGTTTAGATAATTTATTTCTGTATTTAATGGTAAAAACCACATCAAAATCCTCCCGAGAACAACGCGTTCAAAGACACACGAAAAACGACTTCGTTTTATAATAATACATAATAAGTTTTTAAAAGAGGTTTTATTTTCACGCCGACCTTTCCTTCTATATTTTATTCAGCTGGCTATTTTTAAATCCGTACGTGTTTTCCCTTACATGCGTAGGCACTTTAACGCCATGTTTTTTTATCGATATTAGTCTGCTTTCGTTTGTTTTATATTGTACAAAAATGGGGTGTGTTAATAAACGTTTACTGCTTTTACCCTTTTTGCGCAATGTTTGAATATTCGATATTAAAATACACACATCAAAAGTGTCTAGGGATCAAGCATTTTTATGCGGATTTCTTGAGATTGAGATGTGGCTTTGTAATAAATTTATGATTATATAAATTTATATGGATCCTTTTTGGTGCATTTCATAATTTGAAACAGGAACTGTTAATCAAATTCGAGTAAAAGATGAAAATCAGCTGTCAATATTTTCCCTATAAAAACATACAACGCATTGAAGACATTATTAGTGCTACTGTTTCCCTACTACTGATTAAAACCAACGTTATTATGGAGCGGCGACGTCATTTAAGCAGGGAAGAAATGCTTATTTCAGTTAATGCATGATAATGCACGACCGCACACCGCAAGAGTTGTAAGACAGACTCTCGCCGCAGCTAACATCAATGTCCTGCTCTGGCCTGCTCAGTCGCCAGACTTGAACCCGATTGAGTATGCATGGGATATGCTACAGAGAAGAGCTCTGCCGAATATGAAGGGTATCCAGTCGCAAGAAGACCTTTTTTTTGTTGTTGCAACGAACATGGGCGGCCATTCCACAGCGTGATTTGGATGAACTCATTTTGAGTATGCCAAACCGATGTTCTTGTGTTGTTAGTGTTCGCGGTAGAAACACGGATTATTAATTGTTTAAGTTACCCAATAAAATTTTAAAGAAAACTGTTATTTCAGTCTTTTTTTCGAACTTTAATGTTAGTGGTTCAAATGTCAAAAATCCCTTTATTAGGAAAATGGCAAATTTCTTTATTAATGCAAAGGTGACTTGGTTTATCGTTACTGTGACAAACGAAAACACTTTATTTGATGAATCCTTAAAGAAAATTTTAATTAATATCAATCAGGAGAAAAGTTATTGCAAAAATATATGTTGATCCCTAGACACTTTTGATGTGTGTATTTATATTGATATTCTAGATGGTATCAAAGGCCACACGAAGGATACAAAATATTTAAAAACAAACTATGGTCGTGAACGTGCTGTTATAATAGTCCTCATTCATTTTTAAGGACTTAAAAAATCTTGTTACTATACACAAACTGGATCAGAACTTTTGTGGTCATCATAAAATCACCTTTACAAATATATTTTTTATTTTTATTTGTTTGCATATATTGTGTCCCACTGCTGGGCAGAGGTCTCTCCTTTTTCCTTAAAAATCTCTCGGTATTGTGCGATTTCAGGCCATGTTGGCCCCGCAAATATGATTAGAACGTCATACCACCTTCGCTGCGGTCTACCTCGACGACGATGTCCTAAAATGCAATTGAAGTGGATATATTTAGTAACCTGTTCCGCTTAGCTATTTCTAAAGAGTCTTAAAAGACCCTGAAAGAAATCGACACGTGTTTCACCTCTCAACAAGGCATCCTCAGGATGACGATTGACTTGTCGCGAACTTTACTTTATTTAATATGTAATTTTCAACACAATGTTAATTTTTAATGAAATAAATATTTAATAATAAGAACTCGAACACGGCGTGTTGCTACACCAAGACGGCTAGGCACTCGAACACTGCGTGTTGCTACACCGTGTAGCAATCCGTCTCGTTGAGAGGTGAAGCACGTGTCGATTTCTTTCAGGGTCTTTTTAAGACTCTTTAGAAACAGCTAAGCGGAACAGGTTACTAAATATATCCACTTCAATTGCATTTTATAATGGATTTCCGCAAGGTCACGCCTGAATCAATTAACTGGCGATGTCCTACTTCAGGCGTTCAGTGAGTGACGATCTTTTCCCATCTCTCCGGGTGCATTCGTGTGTTGGTATTCTTATTCAACATTAAGTAACTCAAGTATCTTAAAAAAAAAAAAAAACGTATTTAATCAAAAATTTTTTTGGACTTGCTAAGTACTACCTACCCATACCTACTTTACATGAAAGAAATAAAAATGATCTTGAGATGAAATATGCCCTTTGTTTTTGATCATCTTACCAAGTTAATTTAGTTTCTTTTATATAACCCCTGGTAACAAAATAAATCATTTAGAAACATAAAAGATTTGTCAAGAACTTAACAATCAAAATAAAAGAAAAAGATTCAGCAAAATACAAAAACAAAGTTTATCAATTTATAAACGGATGTCTTTACAAAGGATTCAAAGAAGGTAATTTACAAAGGTTTACAAACTTTTGTAAGCGAGTTTTGTCTGTTTCCGTATCAAGAAAAAACATTCTTGAAGGAAATAATTTCCAAAAAATTTAATGCAGTTAAATAATTTATTTTTATAAAAACCTTGCCCCACATTAGGAATTTCTCCTGTATTGTGGGTGCGTTTACAAACATTTAAACTCACATACACAAACAGTCAGACCTGGAACAACTACTTGTAGGTCATACAAATATTTGTTCCGTGCGGGAATCGAAGCCGCAACACGCAGCGCAGCAGTTAATCGCTTAACTACTGCGTCAACCGTGCCGTCAAAATTGGTACATTGTTACCAATTTCCTGTAGATAAAAATATTATGTGTAGTAAATGCTTCGTGTACGCTTTGTTGTTCAACAACCGAATTGAATATTCTATAATATTGATATCGATACGTGTGGCACCCCTAAAAAACCAAATTCCTTTTGCTCAAGTAAGTTTCAAGTTCAGTAGTAGTTGCAGTTTTCAATACCTTTAACCCGATCAAAAGTTTTAACCCGATCAAAAGTTCAATGAAATTTTAACCCGATCAAAAGTTTTAACCCGATCAAAAGTTCAATGAAATGGACACGCTGAGGTTTCCTGACTAAGTGCACATACGGAAAGTTTTGTAATACTTAGCTAGAAAATTGTTTTCCTTTCATTAGGGTTCACAAACTGCTCTACATGGAGCTCCGATATTATGAAGCAGTTTTTGCTTTTATATCATTACATATTCTGTATTCAACTCTTAAAGTTCTCGTTTATGGAATATTAACATGAAATAATAGAAAATTTAAAAGTTTTATGAGTATTATAATATAAATAACCTTGGATATTGACGATGTGACTTTCATTTCAAGAAGGCTGACGAATTTACATGGATATTAATGTACAGTTGAACAAACTACGTATTTGGTATAGAAGCAGCTAGCTTGCAATTAATTTTAAACAATGTTGTGACTGTGCTGACTAGTTAATTCTTTTAAATCGCCGTCTTAAGTATGCCAAAAGCTTAAAAAGTTACACAATAAATACACTCACAATAAAAAATTATATTGACAGCTTCTTCGACTGTACATGATATAAATGATCATTTAGAAGCACTTACGCAATAATACGACCAATACCACAGAATACCAGAAGTCTAGGAGATAACATTTGCTCTTGAATCGAAGCCACAACCAAACACAATAAAGCCAATACAAACAGTAATAAACTTGATGCAATAAACATTATTAGACATAAATAGGGCAAAGAAAATCTAAATACAGAAACAGGGGAAACTTACAGGGGCAATTAAGGTTACTCACTATGAAAACAAACCCGTAAACTGAGCAGAAAAACAAACGGAAGGGGATAATGAAAAATTCCCACAAGTTTATGTAAACAGTTATTGAAATCCACGAAGGCTTTAGCTTACAAAATGCTTTATTAACTCTGGTCGTGCTCAATCTTGGACTGTCTTTGGAAAACTTATTGAAGGAACTTTATTCGTTTCCTGGGTCTTATAAAATGGCTTCTGTAATCTGGACATTAATTATTTTTCAAGGTTGACTCAACACGCTTTTAAAGTTCGATTTTGACAATGTTTTCTAATGGACTGAAAAATTCCTGATCAAAAAATCGAAGACCGCTTTGCCCGACCCGGGAATCCAACTCGGGTTGCGAAGAAAACCGAAAGGGAGATCGTGGTCCCCGGCAACAGGACAACCGAAGGAACACGGGTGGGTTTTAGTCAGTAAGAGTCTGACACGCCCTCCCGCTTCGCCCAGAGTGGGAGAAGTTATTTGATGATTTCCCACCAAAAAAAAGGTCTTCATGCTCAGAAGTACTCTTGCGACCACTAGACCAAGGAGGTAGTCCAGTAGATTTCAGAGTTTTATTGATTAAAAAACCATATTTTCTCACAATATTTTTCTTCAACCATGTTAGTGATATCCAAGTTAACCTTAGAAAGCAGTACCATATAATAAAACACATAATTACCTAACCTAAATTGTCACCATTAAACCACGTAAAAATATCTAGTTCCAAGTGTTTGCCCGTAATTAGGTCACCACTAAAGTTTGCATTACCTCCATCTGCCGATATTACCGGCCTTTTAATGTTGGATCCGATTACCGTTAGTTCTGGAAATCTTCACCACTGAAGAGCTAACGTAGCTTCTTTCAAAAATGCTTTTATGGTGTAACATAATAAATTTGCGCAGTGGCTTCAAATGGTCTGTTACATTGTCATTATGATGTTCACACATGGTGCTCGACAGTTAAAATACATGGAGCATAACAATACTCTATGAAAGCTCAAGTGAAGTCCTATTTGAGCAGTAAGAAGTCACAATGTCCACAATATTATTACCTTAGACTAGAGATAACGTGGGTTAGGTTTTATTATCGAATAGATTACAGGTAACAGTTATGTACAGGCTTTTTTACATAACTGGTTTTGTGCATATCTTGAATAACCGTAAGAGAATAAATAAATAAAATTCGTGATTGCAAATCTAATTATAACTTCTTTCTACTGATTTGAACTTCACTGCCGAAGGAAGTTTTGGTCGTAGGGATGTCCCCAATTTCGAGGTAGCAGAAGTGCAGATAACTTCTAAATGGGATCTCGAAATCACTTTTAAAAAGGACGCCATAATCATACATTATACTGAGCAGTGAGTACTTGATACTTCTTTCTATGAAGCTTGAGAGAGGTCTAAGCAGCATCAGCAGTAAGTGCTTAGGATTCACTTAAACTCACGTTCATGTGTAAGACCTATGCACACTTTGGCTTTAAAAAAGATGCTTTAACACTTAAACTTAATATTCTTGAAAGGGAAACTGTTGATAGTCATATCGATTTATTATTAAAGGCTCAAAAAGTACAAACGTTGGCATTCTTCTGCCGAGCCTTTTCACAACTACGTTGGGGTCGATTTCCTGTTTAACTGAATACAGCTAAATACCAGTATTTTCCATGGAGCGACTGCCTATTTGACCTCCTTAACCCAGTAACTGGGTAATACGACACTCCCTGGTTGTCAGACTTTTGGGCTTCTGACGACCCGTGACTGTCAAAGATCCACGAATGACAGCCAGGACCAACGGTTTAACGTGCTTTCCATGGCACGGAGGGGTCTTGGTATGTAAAGATAGTCACCCACCGCGGCAAGCGTAGCTTAACCTGATTGATCGACCCGTACGGCTGTTATTACTTACCCAAAGCTATCTCAGTCTCCTCAAGGCAGCTGAAAATTAATGTTCTAATATTGTAATCAATCCCGTTTACACAGTAATCCTTTATGAGAGAGATCTATATGGGAAGTAGAGTTTTCTGGAAACGAACCTTTTGAGGAAATTGATATTTTAATAGGTTAGAGGCCATTTTCGTAATGGGTGGCTTAGGGATGGACCCTTCAAGTCTGAAGGGTTGTAAGCCGAGGAAGATGATGATTACGATCATCCTTTTTTTTTTCTAAGCTACTATGGTTTACACTAAGCTTTTCCTACCCTTAAAAACTTAACGATCTGTTTTGTTGGTCTAGTGGTCGGAAACGCAACAGCTGAGCGTGACATCCTTTTATCCATGTACGGGTTAAGCAAAGTGTTAAATTGGGTTCTTCCAATAGAAAATCCTCAGCACAAGGAAGGAATCTTAATTTTTTTGCAGTTGTTTTTTTTTTCCACTACTGGGAAGCTCTTGGCCTGCATTTCACCTGATGGTAAGTGATGATCAGGCCGAAGATGGAAACGAGCTTCATGCGGAATCCTCAAACACAGAGGAACTATGTATGTTTATTATAAGTTGTAAACTACACACATCAAAAGTGTCTAGGGATCAACATATATTTTTGCAATAACTTTTCTCCTGATTGATATTAATTAAAATTTTCTTTAAGGATTCATCAAATAAAGTGTTTTCGTTTGTCACAGTAACGATAAACCAAGTCACCTTTGCATTAATAAAGAAATTTGCCATTTTCCTAATAAAGGGATTTTTGACATTTGAACCACTAACATTAAAGTTCGAAAAAAAGACTGAAATAACAGTTTTCTTTAAAATTTTATTGGGTAACTTAAACAATTAATAATCCGTGTTTCTACCGCGAACACTAACAACACAAGAACATCGGTTTGGCATACTCAAAATGAGTTCATCCAAATCACGCTGTGGAATGGCCGCCCATGTTCGTTGCAACAACAAAAAAAGGTCTTCTTGCGACTGGATACCCTCCATATTCGGCAGAGCTCTTCTCTGTAGCATATCCCATGCATGCTCAATCGGGTTCAAGTCTGGCGACTGAGCAGGCCAGAGCAGGACATTGATGTTAGCTGCGGCGAGAGTCTGTCTTACAACTCTTGCGGTGTGCGGTCGTGCATTATCATGCATTAACTGAAATAAGGGACCGATTTGCACTTGTAGAGGAACGATGACGTCAGATACAATCGTCTCAGCATAAATTTGAGCGTTGAGGTTGCCTCTGATCCAAATCAACTCAGTTCTTCCGCCGATCCAAATACCCGCCCATACCATGATGGTTCCACCACTATAAGGATGGACTGCCTGGCAGGATTTTAATCGCTGTTGGCGTCCAAGGGTTCTCCAGTGTCGTATACGTCTTGTATCCGGTCTCATACCAAAACGAGACTCATCAGAAAAGCACACGAAACGCCATTGTTCTTCTGCCCAATTTCTGTGTTCAAGAGCCCATTGATATCGAATCCTACGATTGTGCATTGCTATAGGTGGTACCCGTAGCGGTCTTCGGGAATGAAGGTTCACTTCATGCAAGCGGTTTCTGACTGTTTGGTCGCTAATTAAGTTCCCTGAAGAGTGATGAAGCCTCGCGGCTAACATCATGGCGGTTATTGTTGGAGCTCTTCGAGTTAAGATTTGAATGTATCGGTCTTGTCTCCGTGTGGTGCAGCGATACCGTCCTCCATGGCGCTCAGCCACGGTACCAGTGCTTCGGTAACGTGTCCAAAGTCGACTGATAACACTCTGACTTGTATTCAGAGCTAAAGCCACAGTACGTTGCCGGGAACCAGGTTCTATCATTCCCACGGCTCTGAGCATTTCTTCCCTGCTTAAATGACGTCGCCGCTCCATAATAACGTTGGTTTTAATCAGTAGTAGGGAAACAGTAGCACTAATAATGTCTTCAATGCGTTGTATGTTTTTATAGGGAAAATATTGACAGCTGATTTTCATCTTTTACTCGAATTTGATTAACAGTTCCTGTTTCAAATTATGAAATGCACCAAAAAGGATCCATATAAATTTATATAATCATAAATTTATTACAAAGCCACATCTCAATCTCAAGAAATCCGCATAAAAATGCTTGATCCCTAGACACTTTTGATGTGTGTATTTATGTACTGTTGTACCTACCTATTTTATTTCTAATGATATATTTTTAACAATTTTTCTTTGTTCCTCTCAAACAGAGCACCTGCCATCTAATCTCTTCACCACCCTTGGTTGACTGGTAGACAATACCTAAGGCATTAAGTCCGCCTTTGTACCTTTTTGAGTGTGAAACGTTTAAATAAATAAACTGGTTCTGTTACCTCCATCTAACTGCCGAAACAAAACAATGCTGTTAACCGCCCCTTAAATAAGGCTTTCATAAGTGCGTAATAGGTTTACGAGGCTTTTGGTTACTTTGTATTATTCTATCTTTATTTTATAATATGCGTCTTATTTGTGCAGAATAAACGATTTTTCACCTTCTACCTCTGTCTACCCCTTCGATGACCATACGCGTGATATTATGTGTAATATACGTAATGTACCACACAAAAAAGTAAACTCATGTATGTCAACAATGGTCCACAACATTTGTCATATAATTCGCGTGGTTTCCAAGCATGTTTGTAATAATTTAGTTCTGAGTCCCGACAAAAGACCATAATGAGCCCAAGGTCTCAGTACAAAGAGCATGAAATTACAAGGCTTCGTATGTGTTCTACTTGTGTAAGTATGTGTTGTGCTTGGTGATGCGTGGGATTTCTCATTTATGAAAGCAAAAAGGTTTGTAGCCCCTGTGTTTTGGGGCGGATATCACGGAACTACATAATGTAAAGAAGATGATGAGGCAAATAACATACAATTACCTGTGTTTAGGTCATCTGCCGGGATCGCGAAGAAAACCGAAAGGGAGATCCCGGCCCCCGGCAACAGAGCAACCGAAGGAATATGGATGGGTTTTAGTCAGTAAGAGCGGGAGAAGTTATTTGATAATTTCCCACCCAAAAAAAGGTCTAATTAATCATCGATATTTTCTTAAGTTTTAAGAAGGTTGGTTGGGTTATGGAAGTCAGATAGGCAGTCACGCCATGTAAAAAACTGGTATTCAGCTGCATTCGGTTAGACTGGAAGCCTGACTGAAACATAGTTGGGGTCAGCTTCGGGGTCGCAGCAATGTTTTGTTATGCAGTCAAAATGATTTCGTTTCGGAACATTAAAAACACCTATCGGTACACCCTTGGAAGTAAGTCAGACGCTGGCAAATATTTTTTCCACGACATGTTTGTTTGTCATATGTCACTTGCCGCGACACGAAAAGGAAGAAAATAATTTTATTTTCGTGTTACATAACACGATGTTAAAAAAAAAAAATGCACTGTATAAGCTGTGGATTCTTAAATAGGGGTGTAACACATTTTTGACCTATGCGCAAACAATGTTCGTGCTGGTCAAATCGATACTTATTTTTAAAGACTTCAAAAAAAATTGAAAAATATTTGTTTTTTACTTTCAAGTTGGTCCCATTGTCATTTGGTCACGATTTGATGATGGCATCTTGGAGAAATCGAGGGAACTCTTCAAATATTAAAGGCGCACCTATAGCGATTTGGGATTTTTTTATAGTAACTGATGCATTTGCTCTCGAAAAGCACCATTCGGTTAAGTGGAACGAATGAATCACAAACTAAACCACAATAAAAGTGAAAAAAAAAAAACAACCGCCTTCCAAACTACAAAGTGAAAAATAACTTTACTTTATTTATGAAGTCGGTGGCAAAAAACTTAAATACTGATCTAAAGACACCGAATTCCGAAATAAAAGTTATTTTCCACTTTGTAGTTTGGAAGGCGGTTGTATTATTATTAAAAAAATATAAAAAATAATAAGGATTTATTTAGAAAATATTAAAAATCACTCAACAACTTACTATTTACGTTTGGCGCACCCTAGGAATTAAGTCAGACGCTCTGACAAATATTCTTTCCAAGAACTTGGCTTTTTGTCATAATATGGTGCTCATTGGGACACGAAAAGGAAGAAATTGTTTTGTTTTCGTGTTACATAATCATATTGTTCTTAAATGCTCACGACTTTGAATAGATATTTCTGGCTTTTATAGCAGACGATTTCTCATGATCTAATCTGATTTATCTAGCTTCAACATAACACATTGCCTCCACTTTTTTATGAAACAATATTTAGACCGAAATATATATTATGGTTATCTGTCTTGCCGAGGTATAACACAGACTAACAATAGATAAATCGCTAGAAAATTGTTTGCAGGTTAAAACAGACGATGTTATGACATTTCACGTTATCCACAGAAAAAGATCTCACAAAAATCAGAGGCTTTTTGCCGACTGATCGTTTGTAGGTGAAAGATAAATACCTAACATTTGCAACGAAAATCTGTGGATGCTAATGTGTGGATCTGTGGTTTGCCATCCAATCTGATATTCTTTTCAGGATTTGTTTTGAGAAGTACAGAGACAGGCTTTCAGATGTTTTTAAATTGGCGTCAAATCAAACTCGATATTGGTTTTCCAGAAAATATTTGAATTAGCAAATACAGATTTAGAAACAGTCTTACAGATTTATTGGCTTACGCCCGTCAAATAAAATTCGATATAAAATTATGGAAAATATTTGATATTCGAATAAGCAAAAACCGATTAAGGTTATCCTGCTAGAAAAAGAACTTAATTTGTTTTTCATAAAACTTCACAGAGATAATATACGTGTTTCATGTCACAGAGAAGATGTAGTTAAAATATCACAAGTATGAAATTTCGTCCCGAGTTTTAACATGGCAGATTATAATGACATTACTCTCTATGTAATTACATTAAGGTATTCCTTCATCGGGAGCATTCACCTGTAATGTAACGAAGGTGCTGATAAACTTGAGCATTCACTTGTAATGAGCATTCTAGCGAACGTTATGTTACAGAAAAATAAACGTAAGCGTTTTAGCGAGCATTCTAGCGGGCATTTTAGTGAGCGTTTTAGCAAAATGACAGTACATTTGCTTCGAGCTTTTTGCCGAGCCTTTTTTAATATTCAGTATTCGCTTGAATGATCTTGAAAATGTTTGTGGCGATGTTTGGCTCTATGCTTGGCTCTATTCGTTGTTCAGTTCGACAAATTAAAAAACGGCGAATTTTCATTGTTCTGTTACAGGTGAATGTTTATCAGCATCTTTACAGATTCGATTTTGAGCATTACAATACAATACTGCCTCCCTGACTGACAAGCATTCTCCTGTAATGTAACGAATGGTGGACACTGATGTTACAAGTTGTATTTAAATATTACAGACATTGCGCACTGTAATGCTCGATTCTCCTCCCTCACTGATGTAATGCTCGAATTGTATCATTACAAGTTCCGTAATGTAGTGTTCGGTTCGCCTCACTCACTGAAGATTGTTCGATACTGTAACGTTACATTACAGGCGAATGCGCCCGGTGAGGGACCACCTTAATGCTGTATATTTGATAAGGTATTACGTCCTTTGGGACTGCAACCAGTGTGTTAAGTAAAAAACTAAACACGAATGAAAACTACCACAAACGTACGGTGAGTTTAATTATGAAAGATGTTTTATCACAGTAAACATTGCTAGTTAAAACAGAATTACTAAGTAATTAAAAGCACAAGACTCTACCTCAAAAACGTCCACAAAATTAAATATATGTTTTTATGAAACCAGCGATTACAAGGATTTGCGCCAGAAGCAGACGGCTTTGTAAGTCTATCCACTAACCGCACCTACCCTAACATCGCTTCATCATGCATTATTGATAAGTCAGAACTCGAGGTTGACGAGTAATTTAAGTAGCTTTTAAGTTGTAACCATATTGTGATTTAAAAGAGTGTCCGCGGAGTTTCTTGCCCGTTCTTCTCCATAGGTACCCACAATGCTTTCGAATAGGCAACTAGCTTCATTTTTCTGACTAACCGACCCTTTGACAATTTAAAAGTGCCCGTAATTGGTTGATTAAAAATAAATGCTTTTGAGTTTTGTTTTTTTTTTGAGTTGTTCTATTATTTTAAACGAGAAAATTGTAAGTGTAAGAACCTTCTAACAATTAACAAAGTGTCTTCGGAAAAATCAAGATTCTTTCAGTCAACTTTCAATAAATCTGCCCATATTAATCCTATGCCCAGCTGTGTTGGAGTCGGCTTTCAGTATAGCCGGCTGTAGCTGAATAACAGTATTTTACATGGAGGTCAGATCGGCCACATCCCAGTTACTGGGTTACACGATACTTCTTGGCAAGACTGGCTGCCAGATTTTTGGGCTTCTGACTACCCGTAAAGTCTTTGAAAGATCTTCAAATGACAGCCCGTGCTTTCCGAGGCACAGAGGGGTTTCGGTATTTTAAGGATGGTTGACCCAGCCACAGACTGACCTCAGTAATCCTTGAAGATCGACCCGTGCGGCTGTTGATATTTAGTCACGAGCCCCTCAGTCAATTTTCAATACTGTATCATAAATAAAATTATACATAAGCAACCTCTATTATGGGTATCAAAAACACCCCGCGGGGTTTCAAAAAATTTGACGACCCTCTCCTGACTCCTGACAAAGTTACCAACTGTTCCTTGACGCTCATTTAAAAAGTTGCACCAAAAAGTTTGCTCAAAATATGTTTCATAATGGTGCTTGTTTGTCATTACCGCAAACTTTTGAGGGTTGTTAACATTTTGCTCAGTTTTTCGTAACATAAGTTCCATAATTCACGTTAAGCCTACTCTGCACAATTGGCAGACAAATGACAGCTAGACCGAAAAACGTGTTACATTTTTACCGTCACATCTTTTGATATGTAACAAAAGTGTCGGGAGGACACAAAGCGAAAGGAACTTCGTTCCAGCCGGGTGTTTTTCAATTTGGAGATGCAAAAATAATTAATTTACAAGTCATACCTACCGTACTTTATTTTTCAAAGAGTTGTTATATGCTCAGTTTGTCATCTATATTAAGTATTTTTTCTGGCCTCTCAGGAGGTATACTATATACAATTTGTTTTTTTAAGCTTTGGGACAGGCAACTTGCTCAACTCTTTTAGTCAGCCATGCGTTTCAGGTTTGTTTTGTTTTTTGATATTATATGAAGATAGTTTGGTTCGAAGTTTAAAATTGAATTTTCAGGATGGGAGCATTCAAGCGTGGTTGTTGCGCCGTCGGAAGAAAACAAAAGTTATACCGGTTTTGTTCCAAATATCTCGTTTTTCGTCCGAGGTAACGCAAAACTTGTTTTTGGAGAATTTTGGGAACTAAAATTTGCTTAGTTGATGGTTTAAAACTTCTACGTATTTTGACTAATTTGTGTAAAATATGGGATAGACTTTTGCTCACAAATGTTGACAGTACCTACAAATATCAGTCTAAAAAACATCTATAGGTCTTTTATAAATATGTATAATGAGAAATAGGTACCAGGCAGGCAGGTAGATATAGGCAGGTAGGTGCTGCCTCGTTGGTCTAGTGGTTGGGAGCTCTACTACTGAGCTATAAGTTCCTGGTTTCGATTTTGGGGTCAGGCAGTGATATTGGGGTTTCCTTCTGGAATTTCTCAGTTGCCAGCCCGGAGTCTAGATTTGTGCCCGTTTGATGGCAAACGGCTCGGCCCCTGTTACATAGGACTGCCGAAATATGGGTATACTATAGGTGTACCTCTGCTAAAGCCTTCGGGGAATATACAGGCGTGATGTTATGTAATGTACCTACGTAAGCATTCTTGAACAAAAAACAACCTAACCAAAACAAATGTCGAAACATCTGTCTCAGTTCCATGTGAGCCCCTTACTTTTTAATTTAGCCGCTTAAGTAGGCCTCCACATCTTTCCAACATCAGTCTTCAGGCCCAGACACTTAGGAAATAGGTCAATCGACCCTCACTTGAAGAGCAGGCGGTCAACGATTCTAACTGGATGAAAAGAGTAAAATAAAACCTTCTTTTGTTAATATTGTGATGCTTAATTGTCATTGAGTTTAATGTTTCTCAAAGGCATAAAATTTAGATAAATGTTTAACGAGTAGGTACAGGGTAATTAGTGCATAATCAGCTTGTAATGTCCCCTCTGCAAGAACTCAGGCCACCTCTCTGTTACAGACGGTGTGGGATATCAATCAAAATATGCCCGGAGTGGGTTGAATGTCACAGATCTTTAAAATTGTTGGTTTTAAAGGAGGAGCTGGTTTTCTCTCGAACGTTTAAATGCGGAAAGAAAAAAAGAATAACATTTATTTGGCAACATTTCAGGAAACAAATAAATGCTTTGTAAACAGTGTGAAGCAATTACTTAAACAAATTGCACAAAATAAATGGCGACACGCAAGGGTTTAAACAGACGGACTGCATTATACTGCAAGCCAGCTGCAATATTGCAGTTTTGATGCAGATTTTACGCAGTTGATATAACTGCATGGATCTTAACGCCAATTGCAAGCGGACTGGACAGTCCGATGCAGATTGTATACGCGTTTACAGATGCAGTTATGTCAGTATTATCGAAAATTGTTGCTGGCGTGTAGTTCAAATGCACTCCTCTGTATAGACACAGTCCATTTGCACATGAAAACATCTCATGCTCCTAAACATCAGTAAAAGTTCAGCACAGTGGCTAAGTGCTAACGGTCCCAGTTTCGAGTTACCCTCGGAAAAAAAGGATTACAGATATCTTTGCCGTGGTAAAGTGATCGTGTGATAGAGATTTCTGTTCGTAAGTGTACGAAATGGCAGCAAATTAAAATTGAAAGGGAAACGTTTAACGGGTAAAACGTCGATAGGATAGGAATCTTAATTTATGATAGTTCTAGAACTTAGCTGTGACTCTATGAGGTCTGCATTGCATCTGTAGAATCATTATTTCCTTTGAACCTGTCAACGTTATAGATCTCCGGACATAAGATTAAAGATATTTGGTTGACGTTCTATTAAACAACGTTTCCAAAGTATATACAGTATGTTAATTAACGAAAGGCGTTCCCGTTTACCCGCAACAGTATGGCATCCATACATGCTAAAATAAATATTACCATTCAAAAGCAAAATGTTTTTATATTTTTTTATAATAAAATATTCACAAAAAATATTAAATTTTTACGTAAAAGAAACACTCTGTACACGCGCATTTGTATTTCAATGTGGAAGTATGGCAATGTCGCAACAAACTTATGAATGACGACTCGCGTGTGCGGCGATTTATTGATGCGCCTAGCCCCGCCCCCGCCCCCCAATATCCACCTTATTTAATTCGGAACTAAAAATAGCGACGTTGCCGGTTTGGGCAGCGCGAATACGCTAGGTACTTTACCGCGCTACTATTTTGATTTTAAACAGGACGTTTCAAATTTATTTTCATTTATTTTATTTTTTTCATTCGGTTTTTTTTATACTTATTTTTCTATGCTGATATTTTTATTTCAATGTATTAATGATATAGATTAACGTGTTTAAGGGAACGCCCTCTGTTATTTAACATACTGTATAGGTAATTATTTATTTTCTTTTTATACAGGATAACCCGATGCGATAAATGCGTTTATCCTAACTTAATATAAACGAACATCTATAACTAATTACAAACATTGCAATCCTTGTGAATTCACTCAAAACAGAATAAGTCCGTCTCACCCCCAATGCGGTTGAACGTGCGGAGTGCACGCGTCAGGGGCGATTATTATAGTGAATCATTCAGAATCTCTCTAATAACATACAATTAGAATTTTCAGTTGAAATCAGTTACTATTGTTTTATGTTGCATTAACAACGATGCGGACGTTTTTTGATGCCCTACTAAGAACCCTTCCCATCCTTTTTTGGGTTCCGTACCCAAAGGGTAAAACGGGACCCTATTACTAAGACTTCGCTGTCTGTCCGTTTGTCACCAGGCTGTATCTCCTTAACCGTGATAGTTAGACAATTGAAATTTTCACAGATGGTGTATTTCTGTTGCCGCTATAACAAAAAATACTAAAAAACATGATAAAATAAATATTTAAGTGGCTCCCATATAACAAACGTCATTTTTTTTGCTCGTTTTTATAGATAATGTGCGCAAGTCCGACTCGCACTTGGCCAGTTTTTTATATATTTGTACGTTTTAGTATTTTTATTTTAAGTCTATTAGCTTATAATGTAAATATGTCATTTGAAAATAAGAATACCTGTTAAGATAAAATGCTTAAACTACTTGTTATAAATCTATTTCTCGCTCCATAGATTGTCGCAATTCCTATTTTATTTGCTTAACTTTAAAAGATATTATTTTTAACTTGGAAAATTCATCATCTATATAGCCATATCCCAACTTTGTTGGAGTCGGCTTCCAGTCTAACCGCGGGCAGCTGAATACACATGGAGCGACTGCCAACTTGTCTAAATAAAATAAACAATTCTATCTTTTCATTCACAAAATCTTTCCAAGATTGAAAACCGGCCACCATTCCGTTACCTTTCCCTACCCTCCTATGATCAAAAGAGTAACTTACAGCCAGACCTCCTGAACTGGGTCAGTGGACCCTCCAAATGAGAGCCTACTCGAGTCCTATTCAGACCACTTCATTCAAAAAATTTGGTGTGTACAGAATATTTTTTGAAGGGTGAAGGTAAAATATTAGCGGTTAAAGAAAATGGGTGTTTGGCTGTTGATAAGTTCTGTTGTAAAACAGGCTGAATTTGAATTTCATTGAAAATCTTTCAGGGGACCAAAGTTCTCACCCTCCTGCCTTGTCCCAAGCGCCATCACAGTAATGAATGTAGCCACCCCGTTTCTATCTATTCGATCCTCCACACATTCCATCCGTCGTTCCTTCCCATACTCTTATAGTCATCCACATTCATACTCAAAACATCTAAACGTGTATAAAGTACCAACTCATGAATATGAAATACTTTTAAGTAAGAGAAGAAAAAAAAGAGAAAGAAAGTGTATTTGTTGACCCACGTAAACTTATTAAAAGACTTTGAATTCATTAATAACGGGCGCTAATAACTGCGACAGTTACTAAACTGCACTAATAACGTACACAAAAATTGTAATATGTTTTTGTTCAAATAAAATATTTGTTTAAAATATGTTTGTGTATCCAATTGAACAGGAATGTTTTTGTCAGTATTACATGACCGTCAAAATCTGTAGTGTAATCTGCTGTGCTGTGGGTTCCCCATAGCACTGCATCATGCTGAGTGGAAGCCTTCTTGTCACAGTCATGTCGTGCAGCTACCGACTAATTTCTGTTTTACGCTCGTGATTTATTATGTACTTTTTGTTGTTTTCGTTTACTCTTGTCTTTTATGTATGCACGTGTCTCTGTGACTAATAAACCTATTTTTCTTTCTTTCTTTCTAGATATTTGTGCATAACAAATCGATCTCCAAAAATCCATGACAAATCAATCTCAAGATACCGAAATCATAGGATTAGTAATGTGACTTACAATGTGTGTAAACAACATCTGATAAGTTATGTTTTTTTTTTTGTTTACTGGGAATTACTTTTACTTATACGATGATCATTGATGAGAGTTAAAGTCATTTATGTGTTTTTTGCAAAAAGTATCTTACTGAGCTTACTTATTTCTTTTCTATGAAAAATATATAAACAAAACAGATGTACCTACAGATGTGGCTCATTGATCTAGTTGTCACGAATGACTGCTGATTGCTTCATAGGGCTTATGGTTCGATATCCAGGTCTGGCCTGCAGATCGAACCATAAGCCCTATGAAGTATATTAGGTTTTAAAAGTATTATTAGGTTTTTCTGTAAGATATTTTCAGTAGTTGTCATAGTCTGGATTTTTATCGGATTTGTTGCAATGAAATAGACTAGTAGTTAGACTAGTGGTAGAGCGCTC
Organism: Omphaloscelis lunosa; assembly: GCA_916610215.1. Classification (NCBI taxonomy): domain Eukaryota; kingdom Metazoa; phylum Arthropoda; class Insecta; order Lepidoptera; family Noctuidae; genus Omphaloscelis; species Omphaloscelis lunosa. The sequence goes on along the minus strand of OU744266.1, from coordinate 2,552,154 downwards.
GTGATGCCGATGTCGTAAGATCAAATGCTCAAATACGCTCAAATATTCATTTTATACATTGTGATGTCGTAAGATGTGAGCACAATGTATCGATCACATCATTAATGTATCTGTTATTGCTTCATTTTTAATTCTTTTTACATATTGTGGTATAGTAATCTTATTCCAGGTGCATTGTCTTCACATATAGTTATTAATGCATACATTAAATATTGTGAAACATTTTGAAAGAGTAACGATGGAGTTTCTTGCCCATTCTTCTCCATACGAAAACTACCTGTTTTCTGTGCCTCGGAAAGCACATTAAGCAGGTAGTCCCAGCTATCATTCGTAGATCTATAATCGTTATGGGTAGTCAGAACCCCGAAAATCTGACAACAAGACTTGCCAAGGGATATCGTGTTACCCAGTAACTGGGCTATAGAGGTCAAATAGGTAGTCGCATTATTTAAAATATTGGTATCCAGCTGCATCCGGCGAGACGGGAAGCCGACCTTAACATACTTGGAAAAAGACTAAACTTGCATTCTTGGGATTTGAACACTGCCATATTTTGGTGGCTTTTGACTTCTGTCTACCCCATAGGTCAATAAAGGCATGATGTTCTTATGTTAAAAATATATACTTCTAAATTGTTTGTTTATTCCGTGTCAAACATTGCAAGTATTGCTGCTAATGGCAGAGATTGTTATCAATTCTTCAATGGAAGTGTCATTCAAATCCCGTATCTTATCGAGCATCGCAATATCGATACCAAATAATTTACAAGTTGAAACATATTACGTATTTTAGTTATAATATTAGTGTTAGCAATAATATTGAGAGCATGCATCATGTTCGGAGTAAATAGGTAACTAGATGTTTTTGTGAAAGAGCTCGACCAGGGAAGTACTACCTACCAAAATGACGTTGGTCACTGACAATGATTACCATGCCCGCTTTTGCTTGTTTGGTGACAAATTCAGATCATTATTTTCCGTGTCATTAACTTCAAAGCTCACCATAGCATAAGCATAATCAGCCTATAATGTTCCCACTGCTGGGACACAGGTCTCCTATCTTTGAAAGAGGCTGGGCTTTAATCTACCACGCGAACCCAGTGCGGGTTGGTAGGGTCACGCATAATATTTAAAAATTCAAAGAACATGCTTTATTTACTCTGTCTTTCTTTCTATTCCATTATAATCCATTTTAGTAAAATGTAATCGAAAAGGGGTGAAAAACTACTATCCCTGAAGCAATATTTACTATAGCCACACTTTTAAAATCTACCCTGACCTGTCAGTCAAAGGAAATTGATCATTACTGTGACCTTCATAAGTTTCCGTTTTGCGTCAAAGACGACACATGCATCCTGTCACATTAAGGTCTTTTTATTTTCTATTATCGTAAATAAACGTTGTTATCGACGATCATAATGGTTTGTGGGGAAAATGTCTTCCCTCATTATCCCTTCATAACTCAACAACATAAAAACTAAAAAATATTCAATGGTACGGTAGCAAAAAATAAACAAAGAAACACGTATTTTTTAGTTTAAAGAAAATTTAATCAGGGGGCTATTTATTAACGATTTTAGGGAGTGTGACAGAAATGTCACATTGTGTCATAACACTCCTCTAAGACGTATGGAATGCTTTGAAGCAGTTGTTTTGCTTGTTGTAGCACAAGGCAACTCCACATTTCTCACAAATCGTCTGTGATACGCCAGCACAGTTGGGATATTTGCACCTTATCCTCTTCTCAGCCCATATAGGCCAATGCCCCACCTGATCCTGCCGCACAGCTGCTGGGGGTACATACTGAGCTGGGCCTTTATGTTTTTTGGCTTGTATGTCTTGCTCAATGGTTCGCCGTTTTTGATTGGCTTTGGTCCCGAGCTTGCACAGAACCAAGGCAATATCCTGACGAAAATCAGCTGATTGCAGCATTGGATCTTCTTTTTTTTTGGCCTTATGTACTCTTTTATATAAGAGCCAGGCATTGGACATAACAAGATCTAAAAAATGATAGAACATGCGAATCTGCCATCTCTTGCTTCGCAGGCGTATTTTGTACCTGCCCATGATACTGTTGATGAAATCGACACCACCCATATGGCGGTTGTATTCTCCTACGATATGGGGTCGGTCGATAGTCACGTATCTTTTGTTCGGCTTGTCGTATCTTGAAACCTGTGTCTTCGGTAGCTCTCCCACGAAACTAGAGGCCAGTGTGACTATTTTGTTATCTTTCCAGGCTACTGTCGATATCTCTGTGCCTTCCAGGTTTCCAACATATTCGACCGAGTACCCGCGTTCTTTTTTAGATATTTCCTTGTCTGTTGGTAGTTTGCAGTCAGGTATACGATTTCGTCGTATGGTTCCGAGACTAAGAACGCCTTGTTTGGCTAAATATTCCAGAAGCGGCAGAGACGTGAAATAATTGTCAAAATAGATCCGGTAGTTTTGATTTCTTGGTATTTCACGCGAAAGCCTGACGACCACATTCGATGCAGCACCCAAGTCTGGCTCACCAGAAGCAACCACATTTTCAGCTCCTGTTTCAGGTTCAAATTTGTATGCGAATCCGCTCACGCCGCAAAGGACATATATTTTATATCCCCATTTATTTGGCTTTTTGGGATTGTATCTTTTCAAATTCTGCCTTGCTTTTGTGGAGCAAATCTGCTCGTCTACACATAGGTATTTTTCTAGAGGGATGCTCTGGCAGGTCTCATTTAGTTTTTTGACTACTGGTCTAATCTTGAATATTCGGTCATGATCAGGGTGTTCTCGTGGAACATTTTTTGTGTTATCATTGAAATGAATAAATCGCCTGATCTTCTCAAACTTGTTGACTGCCATTGTTTCCTTTACTAAAGGTGTTCCTATACAACCGTGCCAATGCTTCGTAACCCTTGGAAGATGTACCAACGAAATAATATACACTAGTCCAATGAACTGTTGAATATCGGTCTCTGTGACACGAAAACTCATGTTGGGATCTTTTTGGACTATGTAAAGATTTGTTTGGCTAGCAATGACTTCAATCAATTCTTTGGGAAATAGTTTGAAGAAGAATTGGATTGGTGTTTCGAGGTCTAAAATCTCAGGCAACAAGGTTTCATCACCTGTAAAACGTAGCTGTGGCTCGTTTAGTTCAATATTTTTCTTCCTCCAGCGTACATTCAATTTCTTTTTGGTTTGACGACGTGCTGATGGTCCTGGCTGAGTAGAAGAAACGGGAGAGGGTGGTGGAGACGAATTACTGCCACCGCGCTCCAGATCTTCAATAATACTATCAATGTTCATACCTTCAATTTCTTCTGCAGTTTCATCCTCGAATGGGGGTTCCAAATCCGGCAAATATTCGGGATCTGCCACGCTGTCGTCATCGTCTTCAAACCCATCCTCACTGGCCTCATAGTCCAAAAGAAATTGTTCAATTTCATCTTCTCCTATACTTCGGGAAGTCATTCTGTGAAGAAATCAACATTAGGTCAATGTACTATAAAATACGACCCTTGTTCTGCATTGTGACAGAAATGTTACAAAGAGAAATTCAACTCGAATTCTCACAAATGGCTAAAATTATGCGTTACCGACAATAAACAGTGAAAACCATGAACTTACCTACTAGAATCACCAAACAAGCCGCAGTTATTTTGTTTTTTTTTTATAATATTTTCGATTTTTGAAAACTACGCAACGTCAAGTCCGTTGAATTGTCACCAACTAAAGTTTGAACGAATTTTCAAATTACTAACGCCATCTGTGTTTCACGATGTGTACTAGAAATGCATAGAACGGTTTGTAACCGTTGTGATACATTGATGTAAAACGGAATAAAAATAAGATTTTGGATTTTATAAGGACTTGAATGGTTTGTTACAGGACTGTCACATGGTGATATAAAGGGCTAAGGGAAGCCTCGATGTTTTCGTATTGTAACTAGCGAACACCCCTGCTTCGCATTGTTTAAAATACATAAACATTCCAGAATGAATTCTGAAAATGATGATTAGAACGGCATCAAAATCCGTTATGAAGTTTAGAAGAACAGCGGCGGGACCGCATTTTTGGGGAAATGTTATGTATACTTTTGGCTTCAGCCTCTTCAGGGAATACTGTAACGATACTTGCAATCATTATTTTCACAGAAAATCCCTCATCATGCAATCATTTTCTTGTTAAAACCTACGATTATTCTGAACTTCAGTAAAAACATGAGACGGAAACACTATATTTATGCTTTTTTTCACCGAATTTTATCATGCTGACCTGGCTGTTAATAAAATTAACAAGAATTTTACATAATCTGACGGTAAATGCGTAGGTACAGTTTTTATTTATAACGTAATTTTAGCCTTTGCCCGCGGCTTCGCCCGCGTGACGGTCGGAAAATATCCCATGGGTACGTACTACCGGGATTACATACCTAATAGACGAGGAAAAGGTCATTGACTCCTACCGCTGCTCCCGCGTTGTCGTCAATCATAATTATTTTGTTACGCGTAATTTTGAATCTGTGATATCTTTTAAAGTATTCATTTGAATGATACGATGTCAAGGCATATCTTTATCTAAATTAAATTCCCAATTTCTTCTGAAATAACAATTGAAAAAAATGGTTGCTGTAGGTCATCTTTAGAAGATAGACATAATTATGCTATCTCGAACTTTTTTAACTTTTTTATTGTTGAACTTTTTAAGGTCTACAATTCTGTGCAACATAAATTTTATGTATCTCTTACGGCTTACGCGGTGTACGCCAGTAAAGGTCCCAGTCGGTCGGCATGATTTTTTCCGACATCTTCGACAATAATCTAGAATTGAATAGAAGCAATTTTTTGAAAATTTACAATTCAAAACAAATTGAACTGAAAATCTGTTTGCGTTGCGTCATGTGATAGTATTGTATTTCAAAGCAAATTTTCAGAATAGTTGACTGTAGATTCAGTCCTAAATAAATAAATTATTTAAAAAAACCTAGTTCTTAAATCCATTTATATTCCAGACTCCGATGTCCTTTAACCCTTTTTCCAAGTAAATTCAATTTCAACTGATAATGTTTTCTTTAGTCAAAAAGGGTAGTAGAATGTAGGCACATAGTAAATACTTTTCGGTTCCAAAACACTTGAGACTTCTATTCGAAGCGTTTGTCATAGATATCTTTGCATACGTTATGGTTTTGCGGATGACAGAAGGAAGATGGTTCATTTTTAGATTGATTTTGCAACGAATCCATATCTTTAGAATCGTACAAAGGTAATGTACGATTCTGAAGATATCGATTGGTAGGTAAAACTATCTGTTTTGAAGGTAGGTAACCTCCAAAACGGATAGTTTACGCGTTTATGCGATTTAAGACCAATTATATTACATCTTTGATTTCAAATTCTGATAGCAGATGCTTCAAATTCAAAAATTAAAATTCGAAATATTTTATTTCACGTAAACCTACAAGGACACTTATTAAATGTCGCTTAATATGGAGAAGAGCCGGCAAGAAACTCCACGGTTACTCTTTTAAAAATAAATGGTTTCTACAATGTTTTCAAATTACAATGTTAATAGGTATGAGAGGACAGTGTAGGCCTATCAACAAGTACCAGGTACTTAGCAAAATAGAAAATAGTCCACAAGTCTACAGGCTACAATGTTCTCACATTAACAAAATCGAAAATAAAAGAATCTATGTAAAAGATAAATAAAATAATAAAAATAAGAACCTATTTAAACCAAATGACATGATTACCGTTACAGAGCTGTAACAAATCTTAGTACGCACGCAGCGGTCTCAAAATGTCACATTAACATCACACATTTTACCACCGATGTTACGCTAGCGATGTCAAAACCTGTGTGTGGTCGTGAGATTTTAAAATTCCTAAGTTGCTAGGTGTGTGCCTAGCAGTAGCGCGATACACTTTCCGCCACGAAAAATAGCAAAAAAATTACTACACGATAGAAGTGAAAAGTTACGACTCAGGAGCTGAGTATACACGAGTCAGTGTTACCAACCGACTGGAGCCGAGTATAACCGATTCTGTGTCACCCACTCCAGCGTGACGGTTCAGTTTTGTTCACTGTTCAGAAAGAGCGGAAAGTGCGCCTAAAACTTTTTCACTTGTCTTCAAAACTCAAGTCCCACACACTCACTTAACTCAACAAAGAAAGTCTATCATGCCAATCTGCCATTTACCATCTCTTAAACCATCCCATATAAACACACGTACCAACATAGCTACCGACACGCATTTAATTTGACAAAGGCTTTACCCAGAGGATCGCAAGTATGATGTTATTTGTACAAACACAGGTTCCGCCCGTTCTGGTAATCCCGTTTATGCGACCCTTAACCGATGCGAGGGAGATAACGGTTTTAATCGAGACGCGACCGAGAAACGGGCTCAACGGTTTTTTCGGGATATATTTTGAGGGAAAATAGATAGGTAGTTACTATATAGGATGGTGTTTATCTTTTTTCGAATATAGGTTATACGCATACTGTGTTCTTTGAATTATTATCGAGTTTTGGCCCCTGCATGCATGCAATGTTAAAGGCTCCCGCAAATGGGAGGCCGTCACCTCCTGCGAAGCAGTAATGCTCGCGAAGGAGGAGGCCGAACGCGTGAGGGAGAGGCAAATTTCGCACTCTCACGCCCCTAACCGCCTCTAACCGGAGGAGACGCCCTGGGCATGATGTCAGCAGAATTGACGGGGTCCGCTACGGCCGATGCCTGCCGGGTTTGCAAAGAAAACCGAAAGGAAGATCGTGGCCCCGGGCAACAGGGCAACTGAAGGAACACGGGTGGGTTTTAGTCAGTGAGAGTCTGACACACCCTCTCGCTCCGCCCAGAGCGGGAGAAGTTATTTGCTAATTTCCCACCCAAAAAAAAGAGGGGCGCGACGCGACTCTGGTGGAACAATTTCTATGAAAACTTCACGGAAATCGTTCTACTGGTGTCGCGCCTGTCTGCGGGAGCCTTAAAACGGTACGGATAGTCGTTTTTTGAAAGTATCAATAACCGGACAACCAACAGCATTTGATCTATAATAGTATACCACTCATTATTAAAGAATGAATACAGTAAAATCGCAGCAATGAAGAAGAATTTATTGTAAACCATAGATTACCATCAGACTTATTATTAAGATGGATCAAACTAAAATCCTCGTGATCTTCTAAATTTAAACTCATTCACGTCAAAATTCGAATCAAAACAAACTCAAACATATTATGTCAGCTTTCAACACTTGTCTTGTTCAACAAATAGTTTTCAGACAAGTCTACTTAATCAAGCTTTAAATAATAACACAGCAATTAATAATAAATTAAGCCATGGTTTAGTAAAACATTGGGCATCTGTTGTGTATCAAAATATTATGATAAGGTTTTTTAACGAAGTCACGTGAAATACAAACACTTACGAAATTCCGAAGCTTCTATTGAAAATTATGAAATAATATTTTAAGGGCAGATACTGTAGAAAATATTATAATTTTGTAAATTTTGAGATGTGTGTCTATTAGTTTGTTGTTAATACCTAATATTAATTTTAGTGTATCTATTTTTAGACGTAAACACTATCTCATGCATGTCAACAGTGAGGTCGCTGTCAGTAATGTCAACTGTTAGTTCACCACGAATGGCGGGCATCGGTTGAAAGTGAAGCGTACCTGCATAAGAGGCTTGGTGTGGTGATGAGCCAGTGTAGTGATGTATTCACCTTAATTTCGGAATCAACAGAATTCTACAGTAATTTTATTAATAGAGATCTTTCGAGAGAATTTGCGAAGTCTTTAATATGAACGTAAAATCAGACAGATAAATGTATTTTGGGTTCTAGTAAATGATTTGAAAGAAAAGAATGAAAAAAAATTAAGAAAAATTCATTTATTGGCATTACAGCAGAGAAAATACACCTTATAACTATTAAAATCAGAAAAAAATAATTATAATGCCAAAAGGCCCTCAGCTCAGCATATTGCCAGATGATAACACAAAGTGACGACGACGAAGTGACACCATCTGACGCTGATTATACGCAATACCTTTGAAGTATGCCTACCCCGCTATGGAGCGGACTATGCTCGGAGTTTCTTTGAAGGATAAAATTAAATTACGCAGATAAGAACCGGAGTTGCCGACATAGCTTGCAGAGTTAGCAAATTGAATTGGCAGTAGGCTGTTGTCGATGTTTGTCCAAGGACCGATGGCTGGTGGAGCAGAGGAGTCCTGGAGTGGAGACCGCGTATGAACAAGCGAAGTGTGGGATGTCCCTTAACCAGAGAGACCGACGACATTAAAAATGTGGTTGAGACAGACTGGGTACGGAAGCCGACGACAGGGTGTTGTGGTGCAGTTTATGTCCAGCAGTGGACTGCAATAGGCTGAGTTGATTCGTGATCGTAAATATTGAATTCATCACTCACTGTATCAGTTATTTGATACCTAATCAACTAATCAATTTTTATACATATTTTGTGTGTGTTCCAGGGTAGTGTGTGCGGAGAGAAATAATAGATGTTGTACGCTATATCAGTCTTTACTAGAGTTGATATTACAGGGTTGTATTTGCGGCGCGTGTATAGCGGATAGCGGTTTCGGGCGAACTGGCTTCGCCGGGCGCTGCGCATGCGAGGAATATAAAACGACTGCGTCAGCGCCCCTACACTATTCCTCCCCTTTTTTTTTAAAAAACTGTTGGTTTTTTACAATAAAATATGTTACTCTAAAACGTATTATTAATTACATCTATGGCTAAAAGTATTACTTATAAGTTACAATCAGCATTTGGTTTGAATAACAATGTTGTAACCGGATGTCTGGCGTGATCGCGTCACCTGATATTGACGCCTTATACATTGTTATGACTTACATATCTAAGTTTAAATATTTTTACGCTATTATTGCAATGGTATAAGCAGTGTACAATTTATTTGTACGTACAATTGATTCAAAAGGTTGCTATTATTACAAATTCTTACAATGCATTTTTATTTGCTAATGAAATACAAAGTCATTTGGAGGAATAAATCTTATATTTAACAATACTTGATCTTAAGCTAGTGCGGCTACCTGCTTTTAAAGGTGCCGTCTTGACATTGTACTTAATTAATACACATATAAAGTTACGACGTTAAGGGTAGTCACCGTGACGACATGCTCTGCCATAAAAAGAAATTAGCACCCCTGCGGAGTCCACAGCATTCGTCATGGTGACGCCAATTAAAAATACACACATAACATTAATTCACACATTTCGCAAAGTAGCACTTGCACCGTTAAACGTCACTTGGAATTTGGGACCTAAACTTTATGTAATTTGACTTGAATGGACGATGGTTACTGAGGAGCAGGTTATCTTAATAAATGACTTTGGGGTTAGGCGATTCTTGCGGTTTTTGGACCGTTTCTACCCTTATGCTCGGTGTGGCTAACGAACTTGCCACTATTTCCTTTTTCAACCACTTTCGAATGCTTTTGATGATCCTTCGTTTTCCTGCGTAGATTAACAATATGGTGAGTAATATTATGGTAGCTATCATGACACAGCCAATGATATTCAATTTGTTGTCCACTTGTGCAACATTTGATAGGTTTTCGTTAACAATTACTTTTTCTTTTGTCTGATTGGTGCCCATTTTTTTAAATTAATTCGGTGTACGTGGTGTAATTTCGCGACTGTTTTGATTCTTACTATGTTTCAACTGCGATACCTAGTACTTATGTTCAATTAATTGACCTACCTTATAAAAATGCTAATTTCGATATTTAGAGGGTCTTTTGCTTATTCGTCCAGTTCGCGTTGTATATGTTTCGTCACTGGGTTTGCTTGTTTGAAACCTTACTTTTTTCTGTATTTTATTTTGTACCTGTTTGTGTTTTTTATTATCATTTTTTTCTAATATGTTTTTATTTACTTCCTCTGATGGCAATTCATCATCTATCAATATATATGCTGGTTTTAAGCGATCTATAGATATGTTGGCTTGTCTGTCTGGTAACTGTACGCGATACACTTTTTCGTTTCTACTTATGACGCGATATGGTCCATCGTATGGCGATTGTAATGGTTTCCGTACTGCGTCATTTCTAATGAATACATAATCACTGGTTAATAAATCTTTGTGTATGAAAATCTTGCGAGGTGACTTGTTTACTCTAGTGGACGGTTTCAATCCATCTATTACGTCTTTAATTTTTTTAACGAAATTGTTGTCATCATGCAACTGTACATTGCTATGGTCATAAAAGTCACCTGGTAGCCTAATATTACTGCCGTATAGCATTTGTGCTGCGGTTACGCCTGTGTCGGACCTAATTGTCGTGCGCAATCCTAACATTACTGTTGCTAGTTCATCTATCCAGCTTTTATTGTCTAAACGTGCCTTTAGTGCTGCTTTTAATGACCTATGCCATCTTTCTATCGCTCCATTGCATTGAGGATGATATGGAGTGGTACGGGTTTTCTGTATTCCCTTGATTGACATTAATTCTCTAAATAAATTGCTTTCGAACTGTCTTCCCTGGTCACTTGTGAGTTTAACCGGGCACCCATATCGACTAATCCAGCCTTCATATAAAGTTTTGGCTACTATTTCTGCAGTTATTTCTTTTAATGGAAATGCTTCTGGCCAACGCGTAAACCTGTCTATTATCGTCAAACAATATTTAAATCCCTCTGGTGTAGTTGGTAGCGGTCCTACTATGTCTATGTGAATATGTTCAAAACGCTTACAATTTTCAAAGGTACTTAAATCTGCATTGGTATGCTTTTGAACTTTCGCTTTTTGACATCTAATGCAAGTCTTGGCCCAATTTCCAACGTCTTTATTCATATTTGGCCAAAAATACCTATCACTAACTAATTTTCTACTTGCTCTAATGCTTGGATGGCTCATATTATGTATTGAGTCGAAAACTAAACGTCGAAACTTTCTGGTCAAGTATGGGCGTGCTGAGTCGGTTGAAACTTCACCGACAATGTATTTCTCTGTATTGTATATAGTTATACGTTTCAACACTATGTTGTTATTGTTATTCGATTCGCTTTGCAATTTTGCTAGCTCGTCGTCCGTTTCCTGTGCGGCTGCAAGTTCTGCGAAATCGATCGTTGTGGGGCACGATATTGTTGCTACTCTGGATAATGTATCCGCAACTAAATTATCGTTCCCACTAATGTGTCTTATGTCCGTGCTGAATTCGCTAATGAACATGATCTGTCTGGCTCTCCGAGAAGTTTCTCTATCTGTACCTATTTTACTAAATGCAAATGATAAAGGCTTATGGTCTGTAAAAATAACTAACTGTTGACCTTCAACCATGTTGCGGAAATGAATTATGGCTGAATATATTCCTAATAATTCCCTGTCGTATGTACTATATTTCATTTGTGTCTGTGTTAATTTTTTAGAAAAATACCCTAATGGTTTCCACTTGTTGTTTAGCTTTTGCTGTAATACTGCGCCCACACATGTGTCTGACGCATCGGTCATTAACGCTAACGGAGTATTTGACGTTGGATATGATAACATGACTGCGTTCTTTAGGTCTTTCTTACATTGCTCAAAGTCGTATTCAGCTGCTGGTGTCCAGTTAATTTTTGTTTTATCTTTGCGTTTTGTATTTCCTAGGTATTTATTCAACTCTGTTTGATGATTAGCCGATTGAGGTATACTTGCCCTATAAAAATTCAACATTCCTAGAAATCTTCTAAGTTCCTCAACTGTTTCCGGTTTTGGGAAGTCTGCAATGGCTTTTACCTTATCTTCTAGAGGTCTAATTCCCTCTGTTGACACTTCATATCCTAAAAATTCTAATTTCTGTTTACCGAAGCTACATTTGGAAAAATTTATAGTTATGCCGTATTCATTGAATCTTTCGAAAACTTTTTCTAAGTGTTGTTTGTGCTCTACTTCGTTATCTGATGCTATGATGACGTCATCTACATAGTTGAATAGGAAATTCAAACCTTGCAATACCGTGTGGTGCATGAAACGTTGAAACGTTTGTGCCGCATTACGTAATCCGAATGGCATGCGCATAAATTCAAATAAGCCAAAAGGTGTTATGACAGCAGTTTTTTCAATGTCATTTTCCGCGACAGGTATACAATTATATGCTCGGTTAATATCTAACTTTGAGAATATTTTCTTATTAGCCAACATATATGTAAAATCATGAAGACGAGGTACAGGGTAGCGATCCGGTTTGGTGATCGCATTTAAACGTCTGTAGTCTCCGCATGGCCTAATATTGCCGTCTTTCTTGGGTACCACGTGCAGAGGACTTGCCCAAGCGCTGTGGCTCGGCCTGCAGATCCCCAGCTCTTGCATGACCCTAAATTCGTTTTTAGCTTTTACGTACCTGTCCGGTGGTAGCTGTCTCGCTCGTGCGTGCACCGGGGTACCTGTTGTTTCTATAAAATGACGAACGCTATGTCTAGGTGTCTCTTTATATGAAACTGGTTTAGTTACCTCGGGGAACTTACATAATAACTCATGATAGGGGCAGTCATCAACAATGGTTTTAACCGTGGGCTCAGTCGAGTCAGAGAGGTTTCCTCTCGCGCCTAAATTTGTTGCCTGGTCGACTAGCCTTCGTCCGTTCAAGTCAATTAGTAAATTATATTTAGCTAAGAAGTCAGCACCTAATATTGGTTGCTGTACGTCCGCTATCGTAAATAACCAACGGAACGCTCGTCTAAGATTTAGGTCTAGTTCTAACATGTGTGTACCGTACGTGGTTATTTCGGTTCCGTTCGCAGCATATAATTTATACCCGGCACTTTGTGCGTTATTTTTCTTGAAAACCACTCTGCGAGGTAGAACTGACACATTTGCACCACTATCTACTAAAAAGTTCAAACCTGAGTTCTTGTCCCGGACGCTTAGACGGTGATTTCCGTGCACGCGGTCGCAGCCACCCGTCGCTGACTGCACCGACACTAGTTTTCCGCTGGCTTCGACTTCTTCCAATTGCACGGATGTTCACACCTCGTCGCCTTGTTACGGAATCGGAAGTGGTACCGGCACAACCAGTTGGGGTCATCACTTGTCATCGCCTTGGTAGACCTGGAGTTCGATCCCGACCTGGATCTGCTTCTTCTAGATCTAAAGTTTCGCGAACGACCTCGGGGTGTACTCTCGAGCCTGCGTAATCTGTCACCAAGTTGTCTTATTTCGGCTATCACTGCGTCATCCTTTTTCGATGGGCTTGACGCTTCTTTTACACTAGCGACACTGTGGACCGGAGTTGCGTTTTCTGCTACATTGTCTGCGATCGACGCTAATTTTTCTAAGTTTGCCTCGTCGGATACTGCCAAAATGCTGCGTATAGACGGTGGTAGTTGGTTCTTCCACATCACCCGGAGTGTTTCGTCTGTCACCCTTCCCCTGGCTAGCTCCCTCATTTTTCGAAGAAGGTGTGATGGCTGCTGGTCTCCCAGCTCCATTCCGCAAACAAGCTTTTTGATTTGACATTCATCCGACTCTCTGTAAACTGAGAGTAACTTTGCCTTCAAGGTCTCGTATTTTTTTTCTTTGGGCGGTTCGAATATAATTGATGCTACTTGTTCTGTGACTTCCTGGTTGAGCTTCGAGACTAATATTCGGTACTTGGAGTCGTCGGGCATCTTCTGTGCATTTATAATTGTTTCCGCTTTGGCGAACCATAATTCTGGTGACTTGGTCCAAAAATTTTCTATCTTGTCGGTCACGGACACGGGTGAAAGAACGTATTCTTCAGCGGTCGCTTTTTCTTCCATCTTCAAGCTTGACTTTGTGACTTTTTTTTTTCAATAAGCACTGTGGGTTTTCACACTATACCGCGTGGATGTTAGGATGAGTTGCCAGTTCTCGATCAACGCACACACTTTAGGATCACGTCGGGGTCACCAATTTTGTGTGTGTTCCAGGGTAGTGTGTGCGGAGAGAAATAATAGATGTTGTACGCTATATCAGTCTTTACTAGAGTTGATATTACAGGGTTGTATTTGCGGCGCGTGTATAGCGGATAGCGGTTTCGGGCGAACTGGCTTCGCCGGGCGCTGCGCATGCGAGGAATATAAAACGACTGCGTCAGCGCCCCTACACATAGTTTCGCTTACGACTAAAAGAAAAGAATAGTATGTTATGTACAGAATAGGTTTGTGTTCATCGATTGTCTCTAACAGTTGCAACCACGCCATACAGAGGTTATTCCCAGCGGAAAAATATTGAAATACTTTGTACCACCTACACCAATCACACGCCAACAAAATATAAAAAAGAACGTAAATAAAAACCAGTGTATACGACCGACACATAAATCCGTCTATCACACCGTATCGTATATAAAACGTTAAAAGATCATTCGGAACTTTGAATTTATTAGTTGAAGACGGAAAGCTCGTAAAATGGTTCTGTACCTGTTTTATAGCAGTAAAGCTTGTGATTCCCAACGGATTTGGGAAGGGGTGTAAATTGCACCCGCTGTTGGCTATGGGCCCATAGAATAGGGGCTAAGCTTATGGTTATGAAGCCTATAACTTAGAACGGTGTTCTTCAAATTCAATGTATATGAGACTAAATAATAATGCCTTCAGAATGCTATTGGGGCTTCCACGTTACTGTAGTGCATCAGGAATGTTTGTCAAAGCACTTACTGATGGTTTCAATACCATCCTGCGAATAAGGATTGCGTCCATGATGCGCAGAGTGCCTGGAGGCGTCGGAGGCATTCTGAAGGCATAATTATTCTCTCCACACTACGCGACATGCGACTGCGTCAGCTCAACGATACGATGCTGATTAGTCACATGCAACTGTCTGGTGTGCGCGTTCATCGTGCGTCTAGAGTTCAAGACGCTGCGATAAATAGCAAGACCTTGCGATATCCCCAGCCTGTCATGTGCCGAGCGTGTGATAACAAATATGTGGAGATTTGAACAAAATATATGAAAATTGTCGGCCGCAGCTGCAGCCTGTCGTTTCGTCCACTTGCCAAGCTGTCGCAGTCATATGTCGCATAGTGTGCGCCATATCAAAGCAATCTCGCGCACAACGGCCACGACTCCAGCCAGTCGTAGCCGTCTAGAGGTATTGTATGGTGTGCAGCTAGTTGACCATTACGACCGAGTAAGCAATTCGTATCGGTTTCTATAGTTTACCTGGTCGCTGTCATAGTCGTGGTCGTCTAGTGTTAAAAGTTACAGTAGATATACAGCGTTGTCAATTTACGACTGCGTTTTAATTCAAACGACTGTACTAAATCGGTGTGATTGAGGATGTTTGGGGTTTTCGTGATTTTCAGTTGTAAAGGCTTGATTGAGTGGCAGTTACGGAATAAACTTTATAGTGGACCAAGTTTATGTAACGTATGTTTTATTTTAACTTGTTTTAGTTTTTAGTCCTTTTATCCAGACTTTTCGAGTTTTTTTTGTTCGTTACATATCTGTATAATGATGGAATTTCCAATGAAACTTACTTATTTGCTCAAAATCGCACCAAAAAACGATTTAAAGAAATGTAAACAAACCAAAGCTGTAGGAAAACTAAAACAAGAGGTATCCGGGACTTAATGGTTTTATTAAATATTCACATCCTGTGTCCGTGGACTTCTTGCCCATTCTTCATCATAGTAACAGTCTACGCTTTAGAATGGGCAAGTAGCTTCATTTTTCTGACTGATCGACCCCTTTTTTTTTTTCTCCCGCTCTGGGCGGAGCGGGAGGGCGTGTCAGACTCTTACTGACTAAAACCCACCCGTGTTCCTTCGGTTGCCCTGTTGCCGGGGGCCACGATCTCCCTTTCGGTTTTCTTCGCAACCCCGGCAGGCATCGGCCCTAGCGGACCCCGTCAATTCTGCTGACATCTCTTTGAGGCGCGCGTGGAACACAACGCGCCGTCGACCCGGGCCTGGTCCTTATCGGACGGTGAGCTGCCCATTGCTCACAGTCCGCAAGCCCGCGCCTACGGTGGCCGGAAATCGGCTTGCGACTCCCGACGCCCTGGGCGTCTCCTCCTGCGGCGGTTAGGGGCGTGAGGGCGCGAAATTTGCCTCTCCCTCACGCGTTCCGCCTCCTCCTTCGCGAGCATTACCGCTTCACAGAAGGAGGTGACGGCCTCCCATTTCCTCTCGCTCCGTACCATGGCCTGAACCAGGGCCGGACGCGAGAGATCACCGCCGCCGATCGCCTCCACGAGGACACGGCGATGCTCCGCCCAAGCTGTGCAGACCTCCACCGTATGCTCTACCGTGTCCTCCGGGCGATCCACACAATGATGACACCCGGGCGTTTCCTCCCGCCTTATCCTGTGCAGGAACCTCCCGAAACAGCCGTGTCCGGTGAGGACCTGCGTCAGGCGGAAGGTGAGGACGCCGTAGCGCCTCTCTAGCCACACCTCAAAGAGGGGTCTTATCGCCGCAATTGTGGCGTGCCCAGCGCTGGGTTGCGACAATCGCATTCTCCATAACGCCATGAGATCCCGCCGGAGCTCTGTCCGCTGTGCCGTGATTTCTCGCGGCAGCGGAGTTAAGCCCCGGCGTTTCGCCTCCTACTGATCGACCCCTTGACAATTCAAAAGTGCCTGTTATTAGTATTAATGCTTTGAGTTTGAGTTTTACAAAGTCCTCACAGACTCGATTTACAATTTAATCATGTCTTGAAAGTCAAGCAATTTATTATTCCTATTTAATACATTTTTCGTTCTATCAAACCTACGCTTAAAGCACCCACGTTAGCAATGTGGGTGACAAGCGATTAGTCAGTTGACAACTTATAAAAAAATAAGCAATTTAAAACGTATAAATAAACTTTGTTTTTCTTCGAAAGATCATCAACTTTGTTATTTATTATTTCTATTCTGATATTTTGATTGGTCTGGCCTTCTGTCTATCTTCGTTTCAAGTAATCAGTGTATCTATAAAATTGGTATATTTTTGTCTCATCCCAGCCCATCAAAGTTTCATCGGGGATTTAGTAAATCGTCTAGAATTGAATTAAATG
The DNA here is from genome assembly GCA_916610215.1 of Omphaloscelis lunosa. Lineage (NCBI taxonomy): Eukaryota > Metazoa > Arthropoda > Insecta > Lepidoptera > Noctuidae > Omphaloscelis > Omphaloscelis lunosa. Next base: position 2,535,176 of record OU744266.1, on the reverse strand, counting down.
AAATGATAAGCCATTGCAGCTTGGAGTTGACCTGTCCTGACAGACGGCATGCATCGGTCATCGTGTAGTTCAATCCTATTTCAGGGGGCTCAATGACCCGTCACATGACGCTACCGGATCTGCAGGACATTTGCGTATGCCATATAAAAAATACACTATAGACAGTTATAAAATTGGGTCTGCCTTATCGGTATAGTGCGACCGCATGTTTGCCCAAAACAGGGTACATAATTTTTTTCGCAGTCATGAGAAAGTCACAGGCCTCCTTTATGAACCGAGTACATAAATCTGACAATGGAATATTAAAGAAAAAAGAAAGAAAAATTGTTTATTCTGCACAAACTGAACGCACATGCCAAAAAATATTACATAAAATGTACTTTCACAAATTAGCATTATCCTCGTAACCAAGTACCTAGTAGAAATATGTAAAGATTGTCTCTTACTTGAATGTCAGAGCCATAGACAATTTATAATTTAATTTCGATATTGAGGGTCATATACGAGGTTAATTATTATTTCTTCGTATATGGCAATTAATATTTCAGCTAAAATAATACTTATCTATTTCTTTGTTGTAACATTGATTGCTTTGTAATAATGTTGCAGATTACAAATTCAATTAATTAATTATAAATTATTAATAATTAATTAATTGAATTTGTAATCTGTTGTGAATTTTATAAGGGTGTATTCCTGAATTCAATTATTTGAATTTGAATAAAGTCATGTAGTTAATTGATTCAGGCGTGACCTTGCGGAAATCCATTATAAAATGATGATGTGGATACATTTAGTAACCTGTTCCGGTTAGCTCGAGGCATCCTCAACGAGGCATCCTCAGGATGACGATTGACTTGTCGCGAACTCGAACACGGCGTGTTGCCGCACCAAGCACTGAGCGCAGACAATCGTCATCCTGAGGATGCCTCGTTGAGAGGTGAGACACGTGTCGATTTCTTTCAGGGTCTTTTTAAGTCTCTTTAGAAATAGCTTAGCGTAACAGGTTACTAAATATATCCACATCATCATTTTAAACTCATGTATGCATTTCTTGGTATCTGGCACAGAGCAAGAAATCTCCACGCATCAGCGACTAGAAACGACTTTTACGAATAATATTCGGGTCCAAATTTGGCGCAACTGAGTGCAAGCTAGCTGTCACAGCGCATAGTTAGAATTGTCATTGGCCGTCAGTTTCAATGAGTAATTGGTGACGCTTACTGACACGTTTGGTTTTTGATAACTGTTGTCAGTACCGTCTCTAACAGCAGCTGACAAGGCGTCTCCAAGCTCTATCATCTATGGTGACATTAAAAATTGGAAAACAAAACATTGCGCCAGTAGTCCCCAAAGGGTTAGGCAGACGAGGATTGTACATACACATTTTGTTAGTTAGTTTATTCATTTTTTTAAAGCCGGATTTACATTACGAAACTAGATGTGCAAACAGAGTTATTCATTGGTGTAAATAAATAAATTATTCTCAGATAAAATGGTCACTCTCGATCATTATGGCGTTTGACAGGTAAATGACAATTTTATTCGGTACACGTCAACTGTGATATTTTTAGGGTCGGAAATTATATAAAAACTACTGTTACGAATATTTTTATATTTCCATTTATTTGATAACTCGCGCACAAATCGAGATATTTGTCTGATCAAATTTATTATTTCACTATCAACGAAGCATTTCGCAAGGTAAGTATACCACAGAGCATATTTTTAATCTCTTTATTATGACATTTATAACTACTCAACTACGTCAAAGCCTTCTTTAGAGGAGCTGGCGCCATTTTAATGCCACTCTCAAGTTTATAATCGATCACAGATGTAATTATAAGGCATGATTTAAGTGGTCTCCCTAGATAATGAAGTTTAGACAGCGTTTTAATAACTAGATTAGACTTCCAAGCCGTTTATATCTAGGCTTTGAAAACATTGACCCAATTAAACATAATTAAAAATAACGTCTGCAAATCTCGGAAGGGTTAAGCAGAATTGTATTTATAGTACACCTAGATTTCGCTTTTTTAGTTATTTTTAAGTCCCATGTAATAAGAGTCTATTGCCATCAACCGGGCACGAAATCCAGATTCCGGCTGCTACTGAGAAATTCCCAATAGAAGAACCCAGGACCTCATGCTCAGCAGTAAAACCTGCAACAACTATATAAACATACGAGGCAGTCATTGAGCAATATTTTCACAACTTATTTAATATTGATGATACATGTCATTTGTTTTTACAGCCTTGTTGTTGGTCTAGTGGTCATAACAGCGACTTCTGAGCTTTTTTTTTTTTTTTGAGTGTTGGAAATCATCAAATAACTTCTCCCGCTCTGGGCGGAGCGGGAGGGCGTGTCAGACTCCCACTGACCAAAACCCACCCGTGCTCCTTCGGTTGCCCTGGCGCCGGGGCCACGATTTTTTTTTTTTTTTTTTGTGTGGGAAATCATCAAATAACTTCTCCCGCTCTGGGCTGAGCGGGAGGGCGTGGAGCTTAGGGTCCTGGGTTCGATACAAAGTAAAATAAAACTCTGCCTTTCCCATAAGGGAATTCAGGCTCATCATCATCTATCTAGCTTTTTTCAAACCATCTTGAGGTCGGAGTCCAGTCTAGCCGGCTGCAGCTGAACACCAGTATTTTACATGGAGCGACTGCCTATCTGACCTCCACAACCCAGTTACTAGGTAACACGATACTATTGGTAACATTGGTTGTTAGACTTTCGGGGTTCTGATTACCGCAGTGACTGACAAAGATCCACGAATGGAAGCCGGAACTATTTTTTCAGTATTTGAAATGCGTAAAATATTCACTTCATACGGAGTGTGTTGTTATTCAAACTCAATAAAAACATGAGATAAAAGACAGCATATTATTTCAGTTCATATCTTGAGTAAAAAATACAGTGCCTTCGTTATATATTTACACATTACCCGATAACATCGCGTTGCTGAAACTCGTTTCACACATAATCCTTGAAAGTTTTACATACATTATTAGAAAACCTTCCATAATAATATCATAGTACCTACGGTGGTATTATTCTCTTTCGTTTTCAGGCTGTGGTATTCTGTAGTGCGTCGGGGATGTTCGTGGATGCGCATGAAGATTGTTTCTACACAACCATGCGCAAAAGGTGCGCTTCCATGGTGCGCATATTGTGGAGCTGCTCCAATAGTATCCTAAGCATGATTTCAAGTCGCCTTTTTTTTTTTTTTTTTGGGGTGAAATCATCAAATAACTTCTCCCGCTCTGGGCGGAGCGGGAGGGTGTGTCAGACTCTTACTGGATAAAACCCACCCGTGTTCCTTCGGTTGCCCTGTTGCTGGGGGCCACGATCTCCCTTTCGGTTTTCTTCACAACTCCGGCAGGCATCGGCCCTAGCGGACCCCGTCAATTCTGCTGACATCTCATTTTTCTTCTTCTTTTTCTCATTTCAAGTCGCCTAGACTGTGTTTTCGTGGGTTGCTGTTGTGCCATCTCACATGGTTTGCCACAACGGTGATCCACTACTATTTGTGTCAGTTCTAATTAAAATAGTTGTAAGTCTTGTTAATTATTTGTGCGTCATAAGATACTTGAATAAATATAATTCTATTCTTACCCATAACATCTTTCTACTAATGGCTGAAACTAAAAGAACGGCTATCGATATTTTAAGCTGAAACATTTCATTAAAAATTCTTTCACTTCTTTCATTTCAGGGCACACTTATCGGCACGTGATTTTGACACCGGATTCATATTCTATCAATCAAAACGTACCAGAAATGGAACAGAAATGTTTATCAATACATCTGCCTAGCCTTTTTTCAACTATGTTGGGGTCGGCTTCCAGTCTAACTGGATGCAGCTGAATACCAGTATTTTACATGGAGTGACTGCCTATCTGACCTTAACAACCCAGTAACTGAGTAACACTATACCTCTCGGAAAGACTGGTTTTCAGAGTTTCGGGCTTTTGACGACCTGTAACAACTGTCAACCACGAATGACAGCCACGACCAACAGCTTAACGTGTTTTCCGAGGCACGGAGGAGTCTCGGTATGTAAATATACGGACCAACGCTGGCGAGCTCCTCGAACAAAACTATTTATGATACATTTAATTGTGTAAGTAGGTACTCTAGAGCCACTTCGTACCGCTAAACACGTAAATAGTAACAGAACGATATATCTCTACAGCCTATTTTATTCATAAACCAGCGTACGCTTAAATATGTTATCACCTTTTCAAATAAGGACTCGTTGGCTCAAATGTAAGCATGTTATAAAATATTCGATATTTGCGCGAAAAACGCTCCCTTAGTCTTGTCAGCATAAATATAGGAGGTAACTGGGTAATGGGTAATCTTTTTTGAGTAAGTTGGAAATATTCCGCATCTGTAGGTAGGATATAAGAAAATTTCTATTTAGGTAATGGTGCAAGTAAATATGCCAATAAAGAAGGTGGTTCTGGGAATTCTAAGATAGGAAACAGATTTGATAATAGTCTGATATTGGCAGTTTTTTGGGAGAAATATTGCGTAGCCCATTGAAAAGCTGAATGTTTACGTGTTCTTTGTAAAAAAAAATTTAAATTTTCAATTACTTTACCAAGTAGTGGCTAAGACTAGTATCGGCAAATACTAGCTCAAAATAATAGTCTGACTGAGCATTTCGCCTCAGAAACAAAGTGAAAAAGTTGCCAGCGACTGTGGTCAAGTATTGCGTGGCGCTGAAAACAAGATGTAGCAATTTCCTCTGCTAATGAATATATATATATATTATTTTTTTTGGAAATTGATGAATTTGGTTGATGACAATTTTTTTTTGTCCGTCATTTATATTATTAAAAAAATATTGGACACGTATTTTTTCATTTTTTACGTTATCAAAAGACGTCATGGCACATTTTAATTAAATGTGTCACCGTAACACATTGAATTAAAATGTGCCATGACGTCATGAGTATGAAGATTTTATACTTACTTGTGACGTAGTGACCCCCACTCAACTTTAATGCGTTTTATCTAAGTCATTTTTTATTAATATTTTATGGCAAAAAAATATGTGTGTAATATTTTTTTTATTATCTGACAGACTAACTAAATAGAATTTCTTTTTTTTTGACCCAGGCATCATTCCTATTTTTTTACAAGTTTCGCTTTTGAAATAAATAACCAAATTACTTGAAAAACTAACAGGCTGCTCGTTAAGTCAAGAGTACCTGATCCCTTTTCACTTTCTCTGTGGCAACCATCAACTGCCCACTTCATCGCCCAGTTTACGCCAACTTTAAAACAGTTTCACTCATATAATAATGAGAATTCTAAGCTGAACATCCAAATGAAGTACCTACCTACCCACGTACGTTAACTCGAGTTCAGTTCGAATTTAACGGTGGTTTAACCCGACAGGTTATGTCTGTAGCATTAAAGTTAACAACTCTATCTCTTTTTAGTATTGCTCGGTAGTTTCCGACCTCTTGTGAATACGTTTTAAATATTTGATGCCAACTACGAAATGAGGTTTCGATTCGAGACTAGGATTCGGTACTAAAGCTTGGAAAAAGAATTGTAATAGTAACGTTTTATTTGTTTGCGCATCACATTGATGTCACGCAAAATCCTGCACAACCAGCGTTTACCGCTACTAACGTAATATACACCGTCCCGACGTCAATCGTCGGGCAGTAGCCCACCAGACACAACACCCATCTGATCGGAGGATCCTCAATTGTCAACAGACAAAAAAAAAAACCTGATTAGGGAACTTCACACTCTGTTCCTCATATTTCAATATTTTTTTCCAACACGTACCCATCTCATAAAAACAAGGAAACCCGATTAAAACACCTCAAAAAATCATCACAAATATAAAAACAAATAATGAAACACGTATTTGACAAACACTCTATGTACATTTAGCTCTCGTCTCAAAATGTCACCATCACTCCGTAAATACTGATTCCTATCTCATTATTTCCAAGGGCCCATTGTAATTTACTTTCCTAAGTAGATCTCACAGATGCTTAGAAATTGGAAAATAAATTAAATTACTTTCTTGTAACGTAAACAAAGTAGGGAAATAATGTCTTTTGATGTCATATTTTAAGCTAAATCTTACTGTTTCTTACTTAACAAGAGCACTAGGTGTTAGCAAAATTAATGCCAGAATAGAATCGAGCTTATGGATTTTCAACGCCCTGATCAGAGCCGAAAGTTGAAAATACAACAGCGAATTTTATTTAGGTGTCGCCAACTGTTAGTGAAAACGCGAATTTCTGCTTCTTGTGAACAAGAAATTAATTAATATCTCTGAGCCTAATGTTTTAGTTGAATTGAAGGACGATTGAATTAGTATTTTAATGGGTTTACAAAAATTTCTAGGAAGGAAAATATTTCTAGTTAAATGAAAACTGACTGGTAAATAACGCTCAGCCTGATAATAGAAAAATAAATAGTACTTCGTAGATAAATATAGGTGCGACTGGCCTAAAAGTCTGACAACCAGTCTTACCCAGGTGTATAATTTTACCCAGTAACTGAGCTGTGTAGATCGGATAGGCAGTCGTTTTATTTAAAATATCTACTCGCATTCAGCTGAATTCGGTTAAACTGAAATCTGATCTCAACATAGAGAAAAAGGCTTGGCATATGATAAAGTATATGGAATATACAGGATGATAGTTGCGACTAGGCGTATTGTACGCACTGAAGTTAAAGAGGGATTAAAAAAAAACTGTTGCTAAAAAAAAACTTCTACACGTCAAAATGAAATTATGTGTTAAAACTAGATGACGTTGGCGTTTCCTATCCAATATTGATTCGTGCAGCTGACTATTTCCATTTTTTACTCGTAATTTATTATGTATTTGATTTTGCTGTTTTCTGGTTACTCTTGTCTTTTTGTATGCACGTGTTTCTGTGACAAATAAACCAATTTTTCTTTCTTTCTTTCTTATGAGAATAACACCAAAACAAACTCAGAGATCACAGTCTCAAGTCCAAACATAATCTTCAGGCCATAATTTATGAGGCTCATGCAGATTATTGTCTGAAATCGTCTTTTGGGGAAAACACCACACAGAATTGAGTGTACCTGTCCAGTCAGTGCACGCATGTGTCAGTAATCGTGTAGCTCAACCCGGACTTTAAGGAGCTCAATAACTCGACGAGTAATACGGAATGTGTTACACGTTCAATAATGTCCTAAAGGATATTCAATGTCTCCGAAATGCCAAAAATTTAAACAAGGTTTATAAAATTAAATCAAGCCTAAACAAACTGTGTGGTGTGAAGCCATTAGATTTTTCAAACATTTTCCCACATACGAATTAACGGTTTTTAAAACAAAGTTGTTATTTTAAATACTTACTAACGGCTGAATACTCAAACGTAACTCGATTTTTAGTCCAGATTTCTATACTCAATATTTTTCTGTGACATATGCATTGAAACTCATTGCAGTCTGGCTTGTGACTATTAGATTAACGAGAATCAATATTCTTTTTTAACCATTTTAAAAGTAATTGCAATAATGAAATGGAAATACATTTAAAACTTTCGTCTTCATAAATATTTTTACTTAATTTATCTATTTTGGACACAATCAGTTGCACGTTAGATCTTATATTAAACTTACAAAAAATGTAAATAGTACAAATGTGCGACTTACACAGTTACACAGCAAATAAAGTAGAATGTCAGTTTTGAAATATTTCGTAATTTAGATAAATTATTTTTTAGTTTTAAAAAGGCAGGTGCGTAGTACTCGCAACCGGCGTATGTGTATGATCTGGAGATCTACACTCTCTAGGCACGAAATTCGTAGTTTCCTTCTCCCCTACGGACATAAGATTAGTTTGGGGCTTGACCTAAGAATTGAATGGTGTCATTCATTCTTAGGCACGATTTGGCAGTTGAACGTACTCCCGATGTGTTTTTGTCCGCTCAAAAAACTTAATTAATCGGTTGTAGGATTCACTCCGAAGTCTCAAACTACCTTCGGACGGGCCCGTATCTTTGTTGACGATCTTAGTGAGTATGCCTCCAAATGTATGAACGTAAACGAATGAAAAGGAGTATGTGAGGGTCGTAGCAGGTGAGTTTCTGCCCACCTCAATAGGGAGAAGTCGTGCGTTTATGTGTGTATGTATTTTTTAGTTAGGTATATTATAAAGTTTATATTATTTTGAACACTAAACAGTAAAAGTAGTGGCAGCAGGAAAGACTTGCGGTAGATTTTAGTCTCGCTCATAAATTGTAGAAAAATACACAACACTAAAATATTCAGTGAGTTTTAGTGAGAACATTAAATTAGCGAACGTTATTTATTAGTTCTCTTTTGTAAATAAAGTTTTAATAGCATCAAACTATGTTCTTTTTAGGGTTCCATAGCCAAATAAAAACGAATCATTTATAATTTCGTCAAGACCGTCTGTCGTCGTCGTCCGTCCGACCGCTCGTCCGAATGTTACACAGCCATTTTACTCGGAGACTATTTTCACTATATTGATGAAAATTGGAAGGTGTATGTTCCGCACCTCTAAGCAATGGTGTAGTGAAATTACGAAAAATACAATTAGTAGAAAATCTAATTAGTGTGGTCACCTAATGTGAAAATAATAAAATAATAAAACAAGCAATATTATCACTGGCAAGCTCGGCTTAGGAAAAAATGAGGCAACCACATACCATGCTAATCAAAGAACTTCGTACTTTTACAAATAAATCTCCATTCAGGTATGAAGATAAATAAAAAGTTGCTGCTAGAGTAATGTATCGAGACAGTTATTAGAGGTTAATTAAGTTTTATGTTAGCAGACAACGCGCGTTTTAAAAACCGCTTTTCTATATTTTAAGGTATAACAAGTTTGTCAAATTAAGAAATAGCGTAAGTAACTATATTGTTTTTTAAAATGGAATATACACCTCGACATTATCAGAAATTTTGATGATGAAAAAGTCAAAAATGTATGGGATTGAAATAATAAGCTACCGAAAAGCTAATTTCAATTCTGTTAAAAGTCGTAGAAAAACTAAACGCTTTGAAAGCGATTGCCACTTGTCTAAGTCCTCTTGTATAGTTAACACGGTATAAAAAGCAGTGGCACTCCGGGAGTGCCGACAGAAGTGAAAACTTGAAAAAAAAAATATGCACCGCGGTAATCAACGCGTTGATGTCTTTTTAATGGTCAAAAGCTGGTGTTGTCACAGTGTCGCTAAATCAATGCTTTAGTCCCATCTCAAAAATGTCCAACGCGCCTAAACAAGTTTTCACTTAAAAAAACCCACACTTTCCTGTCCTTTTTATCAACTTACTGATTGTGTAACTTTTGTGTATATTAGAAGTGAGACTTCTGTATTTTATTTTTAATTGATACAGGTCTTTAAAAGAGGCGTAATTGCGAAGTTGCTAGTAAAGATAACGAGCGATAAATTGTAACAGTTTACGCAAATACGCGTCAAAATGTAAATTCGGATTGCGAGAGTTTATAGTCGTCAGTTCCGTAATATTTACGTCTTTCTTTGTGTTTCGGGTTATCAAGAAAGGGCAATGTTTTATAATTAAGATTATTATCGATTCTTTAGCAACTTTATTGAGTCATTTCTTCACTCAATCTTGTAGTAATCTTAACCGATCGTCTTTGACAGTCCCTAATCTCAATATTTCAAGGTATTCCACTAAGAGCACTGATTTCAACAGCACCTATCCAAACCGCATCTGAGCACTTCCACTAGCCGCACTGAAACAAAATTTTGATAAGTGCGGTTCGGTGGAACAGTTTATTAATATTATTTTCAATCTCCGAACGTCACCTACATACAATTATTTTTTAAATTGTTGTTGTTATTCTAGTAAATCGAATAACAATATCTAACATGAGATGCCTCGTCGGTCTAGTGGTCGTAAGCGCTACTGCTAAGCATGAAGTCCTGGGTTCAATTCCCAGGTCGGGCAAAGTGCCATTGGGTTTTTTCCATCTAGAATATCTCAGTAGCAGTCTTTTTTTATGGGTGGTAAATTTTCAAATAACTTCTCCCGCTCTGGGTGGAGCGGGAGGCCGTGTCAGAGTCTTACTGACTAATACCCACCCGTGTTCCTTCAGTTGCCAGTTTTCAGACTTCTTCGCGACGCCGGCAGCTTAGTAGCAGCCTGGAGTCTGGATTTGCGCCCGGTTGATGATAATAGGCTCGCTCCATATTAGTACTAGTACCATAGGGGTAATCCTTCGAAGATTACGAGCATGATGTTATGTTATGTTAAAAGATTTAACAGCAGATTACTGAGCAGGTTAAACACGTTTTAGGCTGGCCGTATACGTACGGCTTTCCGATTCAGTTTCCTGATCAGGATTCCTGATTCGGAATTTGAAAGTTACGTTATAATATTGAAAACATGTTTTCGTTAAAAAAGAAAAAAAAAATGGAATTTTGACCTTCAATAACTCCGTAACCAAAAAGACTTCGTTAAGGGTATTTTTACACCCCATTAATTAAAAAAAAAACATAATAAAGGAAATAATAAGTGTCGTTAAATTAATAACGACACTTATTCTTTCCGTTATTATGTTTTTTTTTTTTAATAATATAATAATATATAATATTTACTAGATTTGACTCTCGGCTTCGTTAACGTATTTTTACACCCAATTAATTAAAAAAAAAAAACATAATAACGGAAAGAATAAGTGACGTTAAATTAATTAATTGGGTGTAAAAATACGTTAACGAAGCCGAGGGTCAAATCTAGTAAATATTATCTTAAACTAGATTCTATTCGAGTATGTCGACTCAATTAGAAAGTCTACAATTTGCTGGGTTTATATCTACAGATGACCATCTGGAACTGCCAGTTATATTTTTATCCATACCAATACTTCCGTATCTGCATTATCATTCAGTTATCACCTGAAGTGTGTCGTTATTGAATTACAGCTGTTTTATAGCCGATAAAGTATATCTTTCTTTGTTTACTGAACTTCTAACGTGCTTCCTGTATTGGCCATTACTGAGGATAGGTTGTTCAGGATCTCAAATGAGACATTATGAACGATTGAACGTATTGTATATTGTAATGACGACCATAACATTAAAAGATGGCCTCCGAGATGATACAACTGTACCGTCAGTAATGCACGGAATGATAAAGAATTTTTTACTATACTAGCAAATCGTCTTGTAGAGGAACGTTAACGCACACATTTTGTATTTTTTATTTATTCACAAACAATTTACATTGTGTTTGAATTCCGATTAAAGTTGCATGCGCGGCCAACCACAGTTGTCCGTATCGGCAACACAAACGCGTGCCTTTCGATTTTAATAAAGTTCGTCCATTGTATTAGTATCGTGAGTAAATAAATACTGAAAAGAACGTTTTTATTCTCTCTGTACACAATCCTAAGAACATTACACGCATCCGTAAAAGTCTAATTTAAAATTGCATGCTCCTCCATTGTTTGTTGCATCATGTCGTAGGATGATTTGATCATTCGCGAAACGGATAATTAGACAATGATGAATACATTTCTGCGAGCAACTTGGAAGTAGCGCTCGCCGGCCGCTGCCGCGGCAGCGCTCGCTTCGCTCGCTCGGCTCACAGTTCACAGTTCTAACCTCACCTATTTCACCCAGTTCAAAATGACGAATCATACAATCTGCCGCAGAAATTTTGTCACCATTGTCTAATTATCTAGTCGCTACTTCCAAATTGCTCGCAGAAATGTTTTCACCATTGACTAATTATCCTGCTTTCTCGAAAATTCGAATCATCAAGTCATCCAACGTTGGAATATTTCGTCGGTTATGAAAAGGGGTTCTAGAATCATGTACTAAATTAATGTTAACAGTTTGCACGTCAATGTCCCTGCCACCCTGTATAAGGCGTGGAATTTTTACAAGTCCTATTATTAAATAATGGCCTTAATTGGTATATTAAGGAATAAGTAAGCCTACTCTGCTCGCATCCAAAAGATCGATTTCTTGTTGTTCCCGCAGTAATAACGTTAATGTTCCTGTTCCAAGTTCTTGTTAATTATACATCGACAAGGATATAACCCACGTAGAGGGTAAGGCGTTAATAATAGATAACCTTTTAATGGATAACTGGTTTATGAATTTATAAAGATAACCTTTTAATAGATAACTCATATGAATTAATCAAAATACTACGTGAAGTAGTTACTATACTGAAATATCGATAGAGTAATAGAACTTATTAACCAACTTCCAAAAAGGAGGAGGTTATATGTGCATAGCGTGTTTGTTTTTTTTTTTTTGTTATGTATGTCCACTGATTTCTTCGTCAATTGTAGACCTATTTTGAAAATACTTTTTTTTTTTGTTTGAAAGGATATGATTTCGAGAGAAAGTTAGTAAAATTTGTATGGGACCACCATATAAATTTTACTAACTTTCTCTTGACAGTTTTTGAGTTAGCTTCAATAATACGTATTTTTTCCCACTTAGTATGTGGATGATATGATAAGTTCGTGTCACTGGTAGCAGGTAAATGTATTCGAATTTGTGTGGGTTACCACAGCTAAAAAGTAAAAAATAACAGCTTTTTTACGAAAAAACAGAAACAACCGACTTCCATAAAAGTAGGGAGTCGGTGGCAAAAAACGAACATTCAAAACCAAAGACACTGACTTCCGAAATTAAAGTTATTTTTCACATCGTAGTGTTTTTTTTTTTTGGAAATCAGTTGTTTTTTTTTTAATACCTTTAGTTACCAGTTGGGTTAAAATAACTTATTTAACCCAACTGTGTAACAGCAAATACAGGGTAATGTTTTTCAGGTGTATCTATGTATCTTTATTTGTGGGTTACCCTCGGAGCATCCTAACGGCTCGTTGAATTTTGACACATCTTAAAAACTTCTAAGTCGTGCGATTTTTATATGTCTATGCTATGTTTTGTTCTCATAAAATCAAAATGGTGAATTTTAGACTTAGATAATAATTAATAATGTGGTAAAAAAATTAAGATAGTAGGTACTATGAACAAATAAAGAATTTGAGGACATGATTTCAAAAAAATATCACTATCAAAAAACCTAAATAATCAAACAAGGTTACTTTTCAAGCAGTCAGATGCAGTTGGTGGCATCAAAATTGAAATCTTAATAAAATAAGTGCCACCAACTTGACTATCATCATAATCTACCTCATAATAACCACTACGTAAAATTATGGCATTCACTATCCTCAACCTTTTCGATCAATCTAAAGTAACGTGTAAAAATCATTTCGTTTAGGGGAATCTTCTCCCGGCGTTACTACTACGATGAATATGCTTAGGAGTCATTCTGTTTATCGCCTTTCAGTCATATTTTTTATAGGTCGAACCATCTTATCATACAGCTGGTCTATTCTGCAAAAATAACGCAGTGAAAACTTGGGTGAATTGAACTTCAAATGAGCTGTCATTCTATCTGACACTCAGGGCTTGTCACTTTTGACAGCTCACTTCACCTTTCATTTCACGGAGAGATTTTTACATAATAGATGGGGTGATTTTAGTATTCATATTTAGTTTTATAACCTCTTTTGAACCTTTCGATTGCTGTCCATTTTCATTTAATACCTCGTACCTACTTCAAAGAAACAATAGACGGTCCCAAAAAAGGTCATAGCATTATCACTACATATTATAAAACTGAGTCCTCACGCCGCGTCTGTCTGTCTGTGTGAACGCGATAAACTCATAATCTTCTGAACGGATTTTCAAACAATTTTCACCAATGGACGGAATAACTCATCAGGAAGGTTTAGGTGTATAATTCATTAAGGTTTTGTGTGAATTGGTTGAAATATGACGATGATTTTTGAAGATGTCGGAAAAATCATGCCTGACTGGGAGCTGTACTGGTGTGCGCCGCGTAAAACAATAGATTTATATGAAAACAATGTATTACAGAATTAATAAATTGCTTACCTAGCTTTACACATAGGGTACTTTATCCCGGTAGTAAGGTCAACATCCACGTGGGCGAAACCGCGGGATATAGATACTGTTATCTATTATGTACTGACAAGGGATAAAAAGGTAACCCTCAGAGAGTCAGTCACGTGAAAAGATGAGTGAAGATTCGTAAAGGACCTCTCGAGTATTTGGAGTGGAAAGGGCGGAACGCGGAGATTATGTGCAAAATAAGCAAAATTGCTGGCAAGCTGTGAGGCCGAATTTTTCAATGTTTACCGATTCATGCCATACTTTACCACGTAGATGTCAGAATGTGGAAGCTTTAAGCCAGTTGCAGCTGAACTAAAACCTGTACGGAAATTTAGACGTCACCTCAGAAAATGCTGGATAATTTTGGTCAGGCCATATGAGGACCATGTAGATTTAGTGTCTGAAATGGTCTTTTGAGGAAAGAACCACACAGATTTCAAAGGACCTCTCCAGTCAGTGCAAGCATTTCTCAGTAATCGTGGAGCTCAACTCGGAAGGATTGGTCAATTATGACCATTCAAGAGCGCATGTAAGTGCACCTAGCGTTCTTTTCTCTGCAGCTATAAGGATTATGGTTTAACGTAAAGTAATGGAGATTAAGATACTTCACAGTACCGATATTTCGTGTAATGTTACGTATAAACCAAAACCGATTCGTTTTACGAACGATTTTCTAATTATTACATAATTATTGAATACGAGATTGAAAATACTGAAATCAATTATTTCGTTAGAAAAAAATAATATGATTATGATGAGGCTTTAAACATAAAATAACATCACGCCTATATTCCCCAAAGGGTTGCGCAGAGGTGTACCTATCACATTTCGCCAGTTATGTTTGGGTCCCATGTAATAGAGGGCGAGCCTATTGCCATCAACTGGGCACAAATCCAGACACCGGACTCCTACTAAGAAATTTCAGATGGAAAAACCCAATAAAACTTTGCCCAACTCGGGAATCGAACCTAGGACCTCATGCTTAGCAGTAGCGTTTGCGACCACTAGACCAACGAGGCAGTCAACATGTTATAATTGTTTATAATTAACATAATCTTCTATAGGTAGATGTATTTTTGCGTTAATAATATTAAAAAAAAACTTATACTAACAATTTTTTTTTTTCATGAATGGTACGGCCCGAACTCAAAAAACCACAAATAACATTAAAATCATTTTATTAGGTTCGCGAAATTCTAACAATCCGCATAGAGGAATGATTAATTCATGAATACCTACTCGTACGACAAAAATTTAATTAAAATTCCAATTTGTGTTGTGTGAAATTACTGGAAGTAAAATGTTTAAGACCCGTTAATCTAATACATGAAATAAGTTTTTAATGGTTTTAAAACAAAGTCAAAGTTAAATAATTTATTTCAATTAGCCACATAAAAGGCACATTTGAACGTCAAAATTTACAAAAAATAGAATTGATTCTAGTCGCCCCCTCCAAAGGTAGTTTTCGTATGGAGAAGAATGGGCAAGAAACTCCACCGTTACTCTTTTAAAATGTTTTACAATATTTTATATACATTAAATATATAATTATATGTGAAGAAAAACCGAAAATCATAATTTTTTTTTTTTTTTGTATTGCTGAATAGTCTTTCCACGATATAGGTACAGACCGGGATTTAAATATTAATATTGAGAATCATGAAATGGAAGTTGGTGGAAACTACACATAGCTAGACGTGGTAAGTGGAGGTGGAGCAGAGCCCTAACTGAAAAATTTACAACAAACGGTAGGAAGAGTGATGGCAGACCAACAGCCGTAATGGGAGACGTACGAAAGATCACGTGTAAGACCTGAATGAGACTCGCACATACCAGGGAAGCATGGCACAAAAGGGAAGAGGCCTAAGCCAAGCAGTGGGTTGAACACGGTTGCCAATGATGGTGATTGAAAAATATTATTATTACTGACATCACATCGGCTTGTAAATTATATTATTATGTAAATATAAGTAAATAGTAGTAGTAAGTTTCTTTACTTGCTTCAAAAACGGTGAAGGAAAACATCGTGAGGAAACCGGCATGCCTGAGAGATTTTTTTCGACTGTATGTGAAGCCAAGTCATAGGCCATGAGCGGCTTTAAAAATTCTGACACCAGTTTAGTCACTAACCACACGAAAAAAAAATAAGAACGAAGTATTGCATAAAGTGTTGTAAAATAGCAGGTTACAAATATTTTAGTACAGAAACTTCGTTCGTGGTCATAATACTATCATGCAAATTATTTAAAACATAGGTCGTTCGGACGTCGGCTTCTTCCGAGTCATAATAATATTTCAGCACGATTTACAAGGACGAAGTGGCCCTCCCGTATCTTTTACGTAACTGCCACTTGAAGATAATATTCTTAACACTTTAGTAGATAAAGTATGAATTTATAAGTGGCGCTACCTGTTGTAATCGTGCTTGAATTTGTTTCAGAGTCATCTTTTGCCAGCCAGTATTATCCTTAGCTATTTATTGTAGGACGCACTTAAATAGCATACCTATTAAATCTCTTAAATCTGTCTTCAGAATGACCGTAGGACCAGCACCCTACTTGCATAACTCACTTTCATTAAAATGAGGGTTTTAAAGAAAATTCCTAATCTATTATTTCCTAAGTTTGAAAAAATCGTCTGCTTAACAACGTAAACATAACGCAATGAACTGACTGAACTGTTAAAATGAAAAGCATTCTGATCGATTGCCATTGTTTGTGCGTTACGCAATTAACCTACAGTTTTGACAGATTTTGTATGGCAAATCTGTCAAAAACTTACAATGGAGAGACCATTGCGAGGTTAATAAATTAGTAGACTTGCCCCTCAGTTAAACCATGTACTCACTAGCGTGGCGTGTCATAGACGTTATTATAACAAAAAAATACGTCGCGTTCACGTAGCGTATACGTTCATTCGACGAATGAATCATAGTGCATGACCAGTGGTAGATGCAAAGGCGGGTTACTAAGATATAAAGTGTTAATAAAGCAATATTAAAGTGGGTTTTAGTCAATAGTACAAGGAGCATGATTAGTAGGTAAGTACTGAAGCAAATACTGGTTTTATTTATTGACTTTAACGTTAAAACAATCATTAAACGATGTTAGTGTATTTATTACATTTGTGTTATAATTTATGTTACGTGCATTTTAGTTTAATAAATTACGTGATTATTAAAAATAAAGTGTACTGACCCATGCCTCAAAGGAATTATTATCCATCTTGTTCTGGGGCTGTAAATAAAAGAAAAAAATATAATTTTATCAAACTGATTGTAAATTAATGACGGTTGATTAAAATTTCGCATTGTTTGTGCAACATACGAATTTCATACCTATGCTGAATTATATATATCGTAACCGTTTGGTATTTCTACACTAACATTATAAAGAGACGAGATTTGTATTTTTGATTTGTAATTAATAAACTCAAAAACTACTGGACTGGTTTAAAAAAATATTCCACCAGTAGAATGCTATACTATCGCTGAGTAGAATGGGGTATAATTTATAAAGATATCACGCGGTGAAGCTGCTGAAGGAAGCTATTTGATAATAAAGTTAGTTTTAGTACCAAAAACCTCGTATCGAGATAGACCTAGGCACCAATAATTAGTTTTTAAGCCTAATGAGAGGTTATCAACTTGCATAATCTGCTGAAATCGATGTAAAACTGATTAAAAGTATTGCCAAACCCGATTGGATAGTAGTATTAAAAGTTGCACGCTGCATTTGCATTTCATTTTTTTATTACAAGAAGGAATGAGTTTCCTCCCACTCTGGGCCAAGCGGGAGGGCGTGTCAGACTCTTACTGACTTAATGAAACCCACCCGTGTTCCTTCGGTTGCCCTGTTGCCGGGGGTCACGATCTCCCTTTCGGTTTTCTTCGCAACCCCGGCAAGCATCGGCCCTAGCGGACCCCGTCAATTCTGCTGACATCTCTTTGAGGCGGGCGTGGAACACAACGCGCCGTCGACTCGGGCCTGGTCCTTATCGGATGGCGAGCTACCCATTGCTCTTCGTCCGCAAGCCCGCGCCTACGGTGGCCGGAAATCGGCCTGCGATTCCCGATGCCCAGGGCGTCTCCTGCGGCGGATAATTTGCCTCTTCCTCGCGCTTTCCGCCTCCTCCTTCGCGAGCATTATCACAACAACCCTTTTTTTTTCTGTAGGGAATCTCATAGCTGACCTCTGAGGTCATGACTATTTAACCGGTCAATCCTGTGGTTGCCTTAAGCTGCTACACTCGAAGCCTCCAGCCAGGGGCATACAAACTAAGCTAAAAAGCTAGGTGAACGCTCGCTAAGGGCACCCCCTGTGGGGTACGAGCCTCGGCTTAGGACATCACCGGAGGGAGGACATCAAAGATGGGACGGGCTGGCATAACAACCCTGGTGTGGGAAGCTCTTTTATATATATATATATCTATTTTTTTAATACCTAAGAAGGAAAGTGGAAAGAAGGCGATAGTTTATGTATGTATGTATGATATTCAAACTCACGCCTTCTTCCCATATTAGTAGGCAGAAACTACAGAAGGTATATTATAATATCTAAGCGTATTCTAATTATTTTCGAGATAACCACGTTCAAAAGACCTACTGTTTAAAATATCTAAAGATTGTTTCACATATTTTTGTAACAACTAATTAACGAAATCCATAAAGGAGAATTAACCTACGGTTTATTCAACTACAATTAATTAACCTAAGGTTGATTAAAGTAACGGACGATTCACCAACTTTCGATTTATCAGTGGGATTATTTGTGTACCTTAGGGATATTGCGAAAACACGGATAATTAGACAACGGTGAAAACATTTTTGCGAGCAAATTGGAAATAGCGCTCGCTGGCCGCTACCGCGGCATCGCTTGCTTCGCTCGCTCAGTTCGCGCGCGGTTGGTCACAGTTCTAACCTAACCTATTTACTCAGTTTAAAATGACGAATCATACAATCTGCCGTAGAAATGTTTTCATCATTATCTAATAATCTAGTCCCAGTCGTGAGCCGAGCGAGCGCTACTTCCAAGTTGCTTGCAGAAATGTTTGTAACGTGTAAAGACACTGACATTGTAACTACCTACCTCTTTATAAATCAATCCAGCGCGCAGTATTAATAACCTGTAGGCGAATCGTCCATTAGGTATTTCATACATACATAATTGAAATATCCAATATGTTAAAAAAATAATTAGATTAATCGTGCGTTAGTGCGATTAATTTTAGTTTAATCAAAATTAAGTAAGTAAAACAGTACTTGAGTCGACCGATATGCGTTCAGAACATTATATGAATCAACCGTAGTTATTTCGAAAATAGTAAGAATACGATTAATATGTAATCCTACAGAACGCCACCTGCTACGGTCCTTACATACTCCTTTTGCTTCGTTTGCGTTCATACATCTGGTCATACATGCACGCCAATTGCGAGTACTAATCACTTGACATTTCTGAAGAATACTTATCACCAATAAGGTCACTAGAATTTTGTCCTTCTAGGGCGTCGTTCCCGGCGTTCCCACTCACATCTTCCTTGTAAATACCATTTGTTAGCCGCCATTCATTTACCACAATTTTAATGTCAATGATAAAATCCTGAAACTGCTTGTAAACCAAAACAACAAGGTCGTTCAAATATTTCTCTTTATACGTTTCCTAAACGATTTCTTTAAAGACCTAAACAATAAAACAAACTTATGCGGTAATGAGTGTATCGCGTGTTTTCACAAAATAGTCGTCACATTTGGATATTTTTCTACGTTTATGTAGATCGTCACTGGAGTTAATTATTATGATTTTCGGTTTGATTCCGTAAACTTATTGTTAATTGTTTATTAGTGATTCTTCACGTGACCAGTGGGCTGGTCTATTTTTATGCCGCAAAATCAGCATTTCAGTCTAACGTGCAAGTGCTGCCAGCCTTTTGGACACGTTTGACATCGATGCGGACGAATTTTTTAATGCCTAATGAGCTCTTCCCTTTTTATTATAAATACATACCTACATAGTATAATATATTTTAGTGTTCATTGTACGTAGGATTAGTGCCATTAAATACCTTAGAGACTAACTATCATATTAAAACAACTTTATGCACAAGTAAAAAAATACTGTGCAGAGGTGGCATTATAGTAGTGATAGCCTAGTGGTGTAACCGACAACCAAGTCATAGGTCTCGATTTAGAACCCAAGGCACGCATCTCTTTGTTTTTGTTGCTTGGGATATTATCAAATAACTTCTGAGTAGGGCGTGTCAAACTCTTACTGACTAAAACCCACATGCCTGAGGGATATTTCTCGATGGCATGTGAAGCCAAGTCAGAGGCCTATGGGCGGCTTTTAAACTCTGAAACCAGGTTATTCACTAACCACACGAAAAGAAGAAGATGGCATTATCATATTATGCGTTACACAGAAATAAAAAGTTAATAAAATAGAACAATTTGTGGTACATTTAGAAAACAAATTGATAAAAAAAAAATACAGATATTTTCAAAAGTGTGGAACCGCACTGTGCAACCTAATTAAGCTCATTAAGTTTGTAGAACGCCAATTTTGTTTATTTACTACCCACTTAAATACTATTTAAAGTTACCATTTGATTTTACTAATGCTTATCCTCATTTATATCCTACTCAATATTAAACGCGAAAGTTTCTGAGGATGGATAGATGGATGGATGTTTGTTACTCTTTCATGCAAAAACCACTACACGGATTTTGATGAAATTTGGTACATAGATAGTTTATAACCTGGATTAACACAGACAATACTTTTTATCCCGATATTGGAACTTATGTGGTTGAAACCACGGGGCGCTTCTATTATTATTATAAAACAAAGTCCCCCGCCGCGTCTGTCTGTCTGTCTGAACGCGATAAACTAAAAACTACTGAACTGATTTTCAAACCGTTTTCACCAATGGACGGAGTGATTCATAAGAAAGGTTTAGGCGTATAATTTATTAAGTAATTGTGTAAATTGGTTGACATATGACGATTATTGTTGAAGATGTCGGAAAAAATCATACCGAATAGGACCTTTACTGGCGTGATTCCACAATAATGTTTCAATCACTAGTATTATGCTTCTAATAGCATTTGGATGAAACTTGGCGCACAGATAATTTATAACTCTAGATGAATACATAGAATACTTTTTGTCAGGAATGCGCTGGATGCGGGAAGCACAGAAACGGTCGAAGTGCCGGTGCTTGGGGGAGGCCTATGTCCAGCAGTGGACGGCTTTCGGCTGAAGTGGTGATGATACTTTTTATCCCGGTAGTAGGTTTCCGTGAGATAATTTCCGACCACCACGCGGGCAAAGCCGCGGGCAAAAGCTAGTAACTATTAACTAAAAAAATACATGAATATCAACGACTTTTCTCGCAAATAATTAAAAGAAGAAACAAAAAATGTAACAAGATATAATATTATGAAAATAAACATAGGAGATTCTGAGTATTCCGAAGGCCGAGATAATAATTAATATAATTAATTTGTTCATTATATAACGAGACGTCTTCTAACCAATGAATAATATTATCTCTGTAACACATTAATTAAAGTAATAAGTATTCCGAATAAAGACTCTTTTAAACAGCGGTGTCTTTGTGTCGCGTCGCGTGTCGCGCCTGTTTGAAAGAGCCTTAAAAGAACGTAAGTAGTTAATTATATCATAAAGCTGAAGAGTTTGTTTGTTCAAAATAAATTTCATTTTCGGCTATGGTTTATGAGTTTCAGCCTACTAACAGGTAGACGGACGGACAGCGAGGCTAATAGGGTTCCGTTTGGCACCCTTGAGGTACGGAACTCTATTACTAAGCCTCCGCTGTCCGTCCGTCTGTTTGTCAGCGGGCTGTATCTCATGAACCGTAACACGTAGACAGTTGAAATTTTCACAGATATCGTGGGTCCCGGCAACATGGCAACTGAAAGAACACGGGTGGGTTTTAGTCAGTAAGGGTCTGACACGCCCTCCCGCTCCGCTCAGAGCGGAAAAAGTTATTTGATTATTTCCCACCCCAAAAAAACAAAAAAGGATTACCAATAACACTTTGTATAATCAGCAGACGCACTTGCGTCTGTATATTTGTGAACAGGGTGTGAAAAGATTAGCCAACAGGGCTGACTGCGCAAGGGGTGTAAGTACTGGGTACTTAATCCTAGATTACTTAGCTATCCTGCAGGAGATGTTGCTAATAAACATTCGTAAAAAATACGACACGGAAATAAAACAGAATAAATTGACAAATCTTATACTTTAGAAGTTACAACTACATTACCTTAGCTTATAACCTTCCGCAAGAGTTGAGCTATAAAATACAAAAAAAAAAATCAAATCCGACTGGTGGTTCCAGTTCAAACAAACAAAAAAAAGTGTGCAGTCGGGGGACCCCCGTCAGGAACGAAGTTCTTTCTCACATATGATTTAAAACAAAAATACAATTTTTGCAGCTATCTTGGATATATATTTTTACCTCATATTGGCTTTAGAACCCTCGAAAACTATAAAAACGACACTCATTTCTCTCTCTCTCTCCGGCATGCAGTGTACTCGGGCCGATGTGTACAATTTTATCCACACTGTAATCACTTTACTCTTTTCTTTTTTTTTCTGGCGGAGTTCTCTCTCTTTCTTTCTCTTTCAATTAGAAGAAGATATTCGCAAGTATGAACACTTTTTAGCGTGACGATTTCTGAAAGTTTACAAGCCACGTTAAAGAACTTTGTTCAAAAAATAAACTCTTCAGCTTTATTATATATAGAATAGATAGATGGGACTTATAACATGAAACTGGCGAAATTTTTGTTTACTTAACACTTCTACCAACCCCTTATAGGCGTGATGTTATTATCTGACCCCCTCACAGGTCATCACACTCGTGACCGTTACAGGTATAATTAGAAGTAGGTATTTTGATAAAAATATCACCGCCATGTTTATCTGCTGTCGAGTCCAGATATTAATGTTTGTTTAACGTCAACTCAAAATAAGTGACGTTATCTTTTGTTTTTTTTTTTTGTCAAAAAAAGTTGTTGCAAATTCTAATTCATTTTGGTTTTGAATCTTGAAAGACCGATGGCTTTTCCAATACGTTACCAACTTTAAAGGAAAAGTTGTAAGTTGTTCTCTTTGGCGTGTAATTTCAGTTCACTGGCTATTTTTCTACACAATTCTTTCTCTCTATCCTCTTCTTTTTCGCACAGGTTAGTGACTAACCTGGTTTCAGAGTTTTAAAGCCGCCAATCGGCCTCTGACTTAGCTTCACATGTTGTCAAGAAATATCTCTAAGGCATGCCGGTTTCCTCACGATGTTTTCCTTCACCGGTTATGAAGCAAGTGATAATTATACAATACGCACATGAATCCGAAAAGTCAGAGGTGCGTGCCTTGAGTTTGAACTTGAGACCTATGACTGTCCGACGGTCACATCACTAGGCTATCACTGCTATACACGGTTCTACACAATAAAAATCTTAAATTCACTCACTGATAAGGAAATCCTTTTACTATTTTTATAAAGCTCCAAGGGACCGTAGACTTACACGTATTTGGTATTAATTTCGACTTGATACCTCTACGTGTTCCTGAGAAATAGGGTCTTGACAGACAGATGGACGGTAACGAAGTGAGCCTATAAGAGTTCCGTTTTTTCCTTTTGAGGTACGGAACCTTAAAAACTAACAAATTATTCAATTTTACAACTAAAATTTATTTATAAAAATGAAAGGCCCGATCACACGTACCACAACCATACCACATCGCAGCGATAAAATGTGGACAAGCAGTGGTAACACATGTAAGTTATAATGTCGCTACAGCCTCTTGCAGTTGCGTTGTGGTAACTACAAATTACCATGTGGTTGCGTGGTCGCTGGTAGTTGCGATGTGGTTACGTTGTGACTAGTGTTTGCAGGCAGACACATTTTTGTGTTTGTGATATGCCCAGCCGCTAGTGGGGGGTCTCGCTGGTGGTTGCGTTGTGGCAGCGACGTGGCCTTAGTGAGGTCGCTATAGCCCACACCATTGATTTTGACGACCAAATGTGGTCCGTGTGAATAAACTATTATTTTTTATACAAATGAGCGCCCGTCCACGTGTTGCCATTGTGGTGTTGTTGCGGTAAGTGTGACCGGGCTCTGAGTTATCCAATTTCAAATCTAATTCTGATATCAATCGTAGAATTCGTATTTCAATCTGGTTTTATTGTCTCTGTAATTTTGTCTACTCTAGAACTTTTGGCAAAATCTAGACATTAGAACTTTATGTCTTAATTACATCTGAACTAGTATTAACATCGTCTATGTTACGTCCAATTCCAACAGCTATTGTTTGGGTACTAACTTTAGATTAACCTGCCAGGGTTGTCTATATTTACAATGTCTACTAAACCTTATAAATTTTGTTGATTTTTATTGAAAAGATAATAAATGGGGATTTATACGTAAGTATTTTTTTTTTCTTATTTTTTTTTATAGCTTCATTTAAATATGATTTATTATACCTTTCTGAAATACTCTAAATTACTGGTTTAGTGAAAAATATACATTCATAGTTTCATTAAAGAAGACTTTGAAAAATATTGAGCATATCGAGGATAGGTATTTTTAAGAATAAGTCTTTCTGCTAATGAGTCCAAAGTAGAATAGGTTATTTCACGAATAGGGCATTTTCAGGATGAGGCATATCGCGAATAAGTCCAGAAACGACTACAGGTTATTTCGCGAATAAGTCCAATGTCTACTAAACCAAATTATTTGGCATGCTACAATTGCTTTTATGTTGTCTAGTTCACAGATACATTATTTAAAGTTACAAAATAATATGGCCGGTCATATAGATGACATATGCCTATGCATATAGGCATAGGCCTATGCATATTATTAGCTACATCTACACATATTAGAAATTAAAGTCCCTTTTCGTGTCTTTCTGTGTGTTTGCGTTGTTCTTATAAACTACGCAACGGATTTTGGTGCGAGTTTTACAATCATTTAGGGATTTTATTCTCTAAGGTTTATGTGTAAACTCACATAATTATAATAAAGAGATATCGATGTTTCGTCACGTCGTAAAAACTATTGGTCAATCTTTGAGTCCAATAAATTAATAATTTGTAGAACAATTTCCGTGAAGTTTTCATAGAAATTGGTCCATCAGAGTCGCGTCGCATCGTCAAAATTGTTTGGTACAAAATAGTTGGGTTAAAGGTCTTTTTTTTAAGGCTATTCCGAGAGTGATTTTTTACATCAAAAATAACAAGAAAATCCTTATACAAAATTGTCAAAAGATATTATTAATATTATTATTTTTTACATGGTCTCATTTTAATTTTATAACGTTAGAAGTAATAAAATAACTTAAAAGACGATTTTTCATAAAGTTATCAATTCAATCATTTCTCTAAAAACTGTGTTTTTACGCAAATTTTTTCTTTACACTTCTATCTTGTTTCTATCTTGTAAACATTCTTTTAAAAAAGATGAAAAACGACTTTCGAAATTAATTAGAATTTTTCGTAACTTAGTTGAGAATTTGTTTTTAGATTTCTTATAATTTTTAAGGCAACAACTTTTGTAACATTCGCCTTTTTTTGTAAAAAAAAAATGTTTGGTAAATATTGTAGAAGGTACCTATTATTTAAGTATATTTTGAAATGATGGCGTATTTTATGAAGCGATTATGAATTTTATGTTCAAGTGTCCAAAGCTGACACATACATATCTACTACCAAAAAATAAATAAAATTGAAGTGTTTATACTGTCAATAATAACAGCTTATTACTAAATGCATAATTATGAAATTTTATACGGTACTTAAAACAAAAAAACAAACTTTTTTTTCGTTTTTGTACAAACGGACAAATAAACATACAAAAAAACGACTTTCGCATTTATAACATTAGTTAGGATTATATTATTATACAAGATAATTATTATATTATATTATATCATATTATATTATGTAGTAAGGTTAGGTTAGGTTAAGAGCAATGGTGGCCCTGTGATAATGGCCCCGACTTACGAGTTGTAGGTCTTGGGTTCAAACCCAGACAGGCGCTTTACTTTATGTATTTAATTTCCCAAAACGGTGAGGGAAAACATCGTCAGCAAACCGGCATGTCCCAGAACCAAAAAATTCGAAGACATGTGACATCTACCAACCCGCACTGGGCCCGCGTGGTGGATTACAGCCCACTCCCTCTCACCGAGAGGATGCATGTGTCCCAGCGGTGGGAACATTATAAGCTGATTATGATGTAGTTAGGATTAGGATATTATTTTCTTTGAAAATAAAAACTTAAGGCATTCTTTTATTCATGTTACCCAACTTAGGATTTGCCACGTGCCACGTTATCTCTACAGATAAATAAGTAATTCACTCACGAGGGGCTTCTGTTGATCTGCGACTAACTTTATTGGCTTGTTTTACAACTCGACCCGACTTTATTGGATGTCTAGCTTTAAATTGAAACTACCAAAATTCTGGTAGCACGGTTTTAATGCTGGTCTGTTTACTTTTGGTTTCAGAGCGATGTTTTACGAGGGGTAAAGTTTGAAATAGGCGAGGTAAATAGAGGTACTAAATGAAATGCACTTATTGTTTAAAAAAATAATAATAATGGAAGGTAGGTACTTAGATGACAATAATAATTAAATTTCAGATATCAAGAAAAACCCGGTATCGTTACAATATGAACAAGATGATGTATATTCATTTTTTTATTTTATTTATTTTTGAAGTGAAAACTTCTTAAGGCGCGTTGGGCATTTTTGGGATGGGACTAAACCATTAATTTCGCGACACTGTGTCGACATTTCAGTTTTGTAAACGTGATTGTGGTCTTTATTTATATTAAGTTACGGACCAATGTTCTATACAAGTATTTTTCTTCCACCAAGGCGATCTTGTTCAAGTTTTCACTTTTGTCGGCACTCCCGAAGTGCCACTGTTTTCTGTGTTATTTTATGTCGGAAAGCGATAAGGCCGCCCATTGTATATTTTGTAGTGTTTGATTTATTTTTTGGTATATATTTTTGTGGTGTACAATAAAGTATATACACTCTTTTGCAAAAAAAACGGGCACCTAAGGAAATTTACGTTCTAAGGTCGATTTGAGTTAATTAAATGAAATTTATTTCTTTGACGTAATCTATGTATACTTATAATCGTGTAAATTAATGCGCGTGAAGTGAATTGGGGCAATTAAAAGAAAAAAAAAAACGATGGATTCTTTAAAACCGATGTACATGCCCAAACAATAAAAAGTGGTCGGCAATAAAGACAAGATTTTTTTTTAATTAAATAAAGTTACAAATGTAAAACCCTAATAACGAGTGTGACCTCCTATTGCCAAAATCACAGCTCAATCCTTCTGGGCATGCTTTCCACGATGTTTTTAATAACGTTTTGAGGAATGCGTTCCCACTCTTCTGCAATGACTCTTTTTAGGTCCCTGATGTTTTGTGGAGCAGGTTGCACTGATCTTACCCGTCTCTTTAGAACATCCCAGACATGCTCAATTGGATTGAGGTCAGGACTTCAAGCTGGCCAATCTAAACGACGGATCCCAACTTCTTGCATGTACGCTTTTACGTCGCCAGAACGGTGCGGGCGAGCATTGTCGTCCATAAAAATGGAATCTTCCCCAAGTGCAGTCAATGTGGGTTGTGCATTTAATGTTCCATTTTCTATGAAAACTAACTCCGTACGCTCCGTCGAATTAATTGCTGCCCAAAACATAACGGAGCCTCCGCCATAAGGAGTGATTTCTTCGAAACACACTTCCGCATAGCGTTCCCGTGGTCTTCGCAGTACTCGCCGGCGTTGGTCCTCTCTACACAAAGAGACTCTAGCTTCATCAGAAAACAATACTTTATTCCAGTCCTCCAGAGTCTCTCACGGAGTAATTTAGGGCCCCGAGCTGGGCGGTAACTCCTGATATTGGCAGCCAAAAGCCTCCTCCTGACCGTCCACAAGCTAACTTCTACTCCTCTTACTTCTTCAAGGCTCTTTTTCAGGTCCACACTTGACGCCTTACGATTCCGCAACGCCTGACTCACCAAAAAGCGGTCATCTCTTGATTCTGTGCATCGTTTTCTTCCCGAACCGGGTCTTCTTTTGACCGAACCGGTCTCTTGATATCGTTGCCAAGTCCTCTGGACAGTTGAACGACTCACATTTAGCCGCTGAGACACGTAAGTTTGCGAACAACCTTCTTCAAGTAGGGCTATAATTTTACCGGCCCTTATCGCTTTATCACTCATATCAAAAAGTGGTATTTAATGTAAAAAGAAAGATTAAATTGTTTAATTTGCAGAAAATATCCAAAAAGTTTTAAAATATCGTAATCAGTTAAAAATCGTTTCAGCAATTCGCGCCATTAGTAAAGCAATTTTAGAATAATCCACAATAATCATTATTTTTCTTTTATTAATTTCAAATTTTAAATTTGGAACGTAAAGAATCATGCCAGGATGCTTCAAATAACATGCCAATACATCGTCAAATTATTAAAACCTATTTCTTGTTCTTCTTCATTGAAGTAGAGAAAAAAAAATAAAGTGCCCGTTTTTTTGTAAAGTTTATTAATAAATAAGTAATTAAAACGGGTAGTTTTGTCTCTTGTTTAATTCAAAGCAATATATCCAATAAATTATCGATTGAAAATTACTGTGAATATTAGCCCTATAATCTAGCATACAATCCATTTATCAAATCTTCACCTACTCATAGCTATAAATTCTCATAAATTTCCTAATTTACATTCCCAGAATTCAATTTCACCCAGTTTACAGAAAACAGGCTTATCTCGCCGAACCACATTGAATTCCTATACAATTTCCTAACCCACATATTCAAGAACACATGTTTTATATTCTTCACATAAGCTTAGTTATATAAAACCGTTTTGTGCCGCACAAAGGCTTTTAAGGGTTTTTATTTAACTTGTACTGTACAAAGGTCAATGAAAATGATATCCGTCCGTGCGTAGAGGTCCTCTTAAAAAGAGAATTATATGTTTTGTTGACAAAAGATGAGATTATTTGACCTTGTAGCTAGTAATTTATACGAATAATAATAATAAGTGTATATGAAAAGTTGGTACATACGGTACTTATAACAAAAAAAAAAAACAATTTATATTTTTTTTAAATCTGTCTGTTTATTCCGGCCAATCTCTGAAACGGCTGGACTAATTTTGGCAAGACTTTCACTGCAAGATAGTTGATGTTATAAGGAGTAACATAGGCTACTTTTATTTAAAAATATCCATAAAAGCTCTGCCTAACTTGGAAATTGAAACAAGGATTGGACGATCATAGAAGCTGAACTAGTGACCACTAGACCGATGAGGCAGTTCATCTGTTTTATTTTGTAGCAGATTAAAATGTAGAAATCTATTAAGAATAACTTTAGTAATTATTACTAACGAGCGACCCGCTCTTGATTCGCAGGGCTTTTACGAATTGACAAAACTCGAGATTTCTTTATAACAAGTAAGTTTACTAGGGAGTCATAAACGTTTCGGAATAAATTCTCTAAATGATAGTGAAAACTGCATCAAAATCCGTTGCGTAGTTTAGAAGAATAACTGAGACAGACATGAAAAGCGACTTTAATAATTATAATGTGTATACAATATGTAAAAAAAAAAAAACATTGGCACTCCGGGAGTGCCAACAGATGTGAAAACTTTAAAAAATCCGCACCGCGGTAACCAACGCGTTGATGTCTTTTAATGGTCAAAAGCTGGTGTCATCACGGTATCGTGAAATCAATTGTTTAGTCCCATTTAAAAAATGCCCAACGCGCCTAAAGAAGTGTTCACTTCAAAAACCCTGTTCGATCCGAAAAGGGGTTATAGGTACTGCAATACCATTACCTTAAAGTAATAAAACATATTATTATTATTATTGAAAATAAAGAGTTATTGCTATTTAAAAATCGCATTTTTAGTAAGAAAATTATCCCAAATTCATTAAAAATGAGCTAAGTTACAACGGTCATAAGTTATGACTTGTAGACACCAGCTAAACGATAGCCACCCGCGCATTATGTAATAACCTGGTTAAATACCCCATTGAAAAAAAATTGACATTTTTTTTTCCTGAAGACTTATAAAATAGACTCTTAGCAGCTAGTAGCTAACACGTCATGGATTGCACAGGGTTTTTTTACATGTAGATGAACAAAGTGAGCAATTAATTTT